>JAVGWX010000003.1:85682116-87053783 GCA_036924085.1 Ariolimax columbianus
AGGAAACTATGAGTCAGAGAATAATGAAATTTTGCAAACTTGACGGTTGGTATGTGCTGTTTGCACAAGAAGTAACGTTTACGTGTGCATCGTACGTATATTCACTTATTGCAATTTGATCCGGTTTCATTTGAACACGCCTCGTATATGTATCTAGCTGAAGTATACCTTCCAGCCTGTGCGCTCAAGAATCGAAAACAGAAATGTGTTATGTTGTAAGGAATGTGGGAATGAATGGTGTAGATCAGTACAACCGATCATCATAAAGATGTCGCTAACAAACAGCTGGGACTTATAAGTTCATAGCAATGGTAAATCTGTTTTGAGTGTCAAAACAAGGTTGGAGTGACTGATTTCACGAGTGTGATTTAAAAGGAAAGCGTAGAAGAGCAAAGAAAACACATTCTATTTGCGGTGGGAAGAAGGGGCGGCGGGGGGGGGGGGGGGGGGGCTGTTACAATTCGGGTATTCGAGTCATTTTGAATGATCGTCTGACTGTACACAATTAGTGAATGTTTTGTATTCTACAGAGTGATTAAAACAAATATTAAGACGTATTTGGAAAAATTATTCATCTGTGAATAAGAACAGCTTGTCACACACAAAGAAAAGCCAGTATTGAGAAATACATAGAGACACACTAGCCTAGAAAACAATAGACCCAAGTGTGTACAGATAGTCTTAGTATTAGTGTTAGTCGACCTGTACTTCTACACTGGCAGATCCCCTTGTGCACGTCCAAGCAGTGGTAGGAGCTTGATGTAGTCGGGAGGAGGATTTCCTGCTTAGCTGGTTAGGCTCGAGCAGCGTATTACTCCGCTCAGTTGGGACAAGTGCTGTGGAGGGTGGTTAACTGACGTCCGAATCCATCTTAATATACTCAAATACTAGAGCAAAGTAGACCCGCAGCCTTTTAGGCGCCATTTATGCTACTCTAAACAAACCACTTATCCATGGCCGGTGTTATGCCATGTCTTACAGTTAGTCGCTTTTAACAACATGCTTTGGGGCAGTGGTGTTATTCTTGTCCTTGTCATACACAAAAACCATGGCTGACTACAATGAGAATGGAAGTGGGGCAATCTTTGTGAACTTTAATAATAGCACTGGAGGAAGGTTGTCTGTGGCAATCGAAAAACATTTTCAAGAGACCAGAGCAGAGTCAGAGTCCCTGAAAACTGCTCTAGAAGTACTTTAGATGACTGGAAAAACAGAGAAACATGTTCTACTTTTCACAGGCGCACTATCTAAGGTGGCAGCGCTTCGAAGCTCAACAAAATTAGGATCTAAAAGAACTCTGTGAGGTACTCTTTAAACTATGTTTCAGGTTTAAGAAAGCAATGAATTTGTAGATTCCTTCTCATTGGAATATACTTAACATTCAAGAGGCTGACATACTAATAAGCCTAATAAATGTATAACATATGATGAGGCCGAATACTAACAAGCCTAATATATGTATAACATATGATGAGGCCGACATACTAACAAGCCTAATATGTGTATAACTTATCAAGAGGCCGACATACCTAATATATGTATAACTTATGAAGAGGTCAGGAGGTTTAACTAAAGCAGATACAAGAACAAGTGGTTAGCGGAGCATCCAGGACGAAAACAATAAGACGTTTACTGCAAACTCAAAAGGGCCGGAGAGGTGGTGATTATCAGACTCCGCACAGGCGACAACAGGTTAAGATACCATATTTTCAACAAGTTTTAAATTATGATATTAAGATGCATGTGTCTGCGGTACAGATAAATTTACTGCAGAACGTCTGCTACAGAGGTGTCCAACATACGAAATAAATAAAAAACGCATATTTTGCCATATCCCGATCTATTCGAAGACACATTCTTTAGATATATTCAAGTTGACGTCTAAAAGCGTACGAACAAGAAGAAGCAGAAGAAGAAGAAGAAGATGAAGAAGAAGAAGAAGATATGGCAAAAGAGCGTGTTGAAGCATTAAACAGCTAGGTATTTCAGTTCTCCGAGAGAGAATTACAGATGGCATTGCAACAATGTCACCGGAAATGAGCATCCGAGTTTGCACAAGGTTTGCACAGTGCACGAGGGAAAGGTTCCAGAAATGAGCTGACAACGATGGCAAACAAATGGTGATCCTGTGAAGCAATATCATAAAGCCATGTAAGTGTTACCATTTTTTTTCGAATCACAATGGAAACATTAACTATGTATGTGAAACAAGAACATGGATAAATTCTAGCACATGTAAAATTGAGGATGTCGTGCTACCAAGAATTGTAGTGACAATCAACAACCAAGAATGGAGGATCTACAACTTCTACGCTCCCGTAGATCACCTCTTCGATGGCGTAAAATCGGAGTTTTTGTCGGAATTGTTTGACTCGCCGAGTGGGAAGCGACTTATTGCTGGTGACTTTAATGCTGGTTCAAAGGAGTGGGGAAATACCACTGAAAAAAGACAAGCGGTCGCCTTGAGCCAGGCATTAGTCCACACAAATCTCACTATCGTGAACGACAAACGTACAACAAGACTACCATCTTAACCTGGGGATACGGATGGTGTTATCGACCTGGGACTGATATCTAGTGATGTTGCGCCATCCACGTCCCACCTGGGACGTATTAGGGGCACAATAGAGCGACCACATGACATGTGTCGTACACATACCCAGAGGAAAACACACCAGACACCGGAAAGCCAAACAGGTGTTTAGATATACGTATGAAGATGATAATGTATTATACAAGCTGCGCCAGACGATCAGACGCAGGAACACTAGACCACACCCCCCACCCCCCGTTTTTCCAACCACCCTGGTGGAATCAAGTGGTTGATACGGCTTGAGAAGAAAAAGAGGTGGCAACAAAAGAGTGGAGGCAAGCCCGAAAGAGATCACGTACTTATGTCGACGCAGGAGGAAAAAACGTAAAGCCACCAATTAAATTAACGCGTTAGCTAAGGAGTCCAGAATGCAGCGGTGCGAGAAGTGCATTACTGGTTTAGCTAACGATAACACCCTTCAGAAGTTATGGCACATGCATCGCAAGAAGAACAGAATGATTCCAAGCCAGCTTATCCATAACATTCAAGACACCACAGGAATTCCCCTGAAGAAGACAGACGATGAGAAGGGTCTAGGTTTGCTTCAGTCGATATGTTGCTCTGACCGACAAAGACAACAGAGATGCCCGTCAGGAAATTCAGAAAGCCATTTTAGACGCGGCCAGCAGGGAAGAGGTGTATGTAGATTTCATCACCAAGACTGAGGTAGCAAATAGCCTACGTACCAACAGGAACACCGCACCAGGTGCTAATGGAATACAGTATGATCACATCAAGCAGTTGGATGAGACAGAGACAAGAAATATGGTGAATAAATTGAATGAAACTATAGAGACGGCATCTGTGCCTGAGGACTGGCTTCATAGCTATGTGTGCCCACTATCTAAACCTGGTAAGGACTCCGCGCTTCTCAGCATCTATGAAATAATTACAATACAGAGTGTATTTGGCAAATTGCTCGAGAATGTGGGGGCCAGGAAAATAATGTCATACCTAAACAGGAGCACATCCTACCCGATACGATGGCCAGCTACAGAACAACGACGGAGACCTGGGGTAACGTTGGAACCTTTACGCATGATGTGTATGAGGGTTTTCAGTCTAAGCAAGATACAGTCGCTGTGACACTCGACGTGGAAGACGCATACAACGGTGTCGATTTTAGGACTTTAATTACATGTTTGAAGCAGTGTGGCTTGTTAGTTGGATATCAGTTGCCCTGATGGAATGAACAGTTGTACTACGCGTGGGATCTTGAACATCAGAACCGAGAAGAATATGTCTTGGACTGCCTCAAGGGTCTCCGCCATCACCGGTTCATGTTCAACATCTACACAGTAAAAGTGGCCAATATTCAACCCACAGTGACAGGGAGAGCGTTAACATTTGCAAATGACATCCAAACCTGGCTCAGACAGGCAAGAGTTGGTCAAAGATATCCAGGAAACCATGCAGACAATCTCACAGGGGCGCAGCGACTCAAGCTCCAAGATCAATCCGAACAAGGCCTGTATGATGTGGTGCTATTTGAATAATTCTATAGAAAAGGTGCGACAAGGTGAAATACAACGGAGTGACGTTTGATCGCAGTTTCTCCTATAATTGCCATGTTGACCAGCTTACACAAAGATGTAAGCTAGGGCTAGAAGCAATCAAGACCATGGCTGCTGCCAATTTGAAACAACGCTTCCTATTCATCCTATTTCGTCAGGTTGTGTTATTGGTTATCGATTGCGGATTGGGCATCATCACACTATCAAGAACACGGTGTGAAAGGTTGGAACGCATCCTGAATGAAGGTATGCGACTGGTTCTGGGCTGTACTAGAGATACCCCGATTGTAATGATGCGGTACATGTTGGGACTGTTATTGGTGACATCCTTTGATAAACTGGCACAGACCAAAGCATATATGCGTGTCACCACAGACAAGCGGCACCATCTCTGTACAGTAGTATCTCAGACATCAAGGGATCAAGAATTAAGAGAGGGGCGTCATGAATGGCACAGGCAAAGAAAACAACCCGACAAGTCACACCAGCTGAGATGATAGCCAACGGAGAAGAATAAGTCCACACTGGTGTTAGAATGATGAGTACCAGAGAGTCATCATAACATTTTGCAAGAAACGCAGAGTTTTCTTTGGAAAACGAGAGAGCAGAGCTTGAAGTGAATCAGCTGATAACTGAGAACATGCATGATAATGATGCCGTCCTATACAGAGACGGATCAGTATTTCACAGTGGAACAACAGGCTGGTGCTTTTCAACTAGGGTGAGAGGATAGGTCGTTGCCAGCACAGTGGGGCATACATGTAAACAATCTCTATTTTGATGACGGAGATGGAAGGAGTGATCTCAGCACTGAGATGGTTATCTGAGACTTCTTTAACAAGGAGAGTCATCATGACAGACGGGCAAGCCGTACTTCAGAAGGCACAAAAGGGATTGCGGGAGAAGGTGTACGAGTGAAGAGCAGCTGTTGAGGTCGCAAACCTCCAGGGGTCGATATGGATCTACTGTCTTTACCACGCTGGGGGTCAGGAAGACGAAAAAACTGATATCACGTCTTCACAAGCTATCATCATGTGCACGTCAGTGATGCTATTTTGAAATCGATCAATGACCGCCTGCGGGATGAGGACACCGCCTTAGATGAAGCAACAAGCCACAGACTACAATATTTCGACATTAAACGAGGTTATAGCGGAGTGGGGCGCATGAGAGGACGGAGCAAGAGAGTTAACAACCAGCGAGCTACAGGGACCATCATCATCCAGATCCTGCGCTATTTGCTGAGAGGCTGACCACATATGGATATGTCCGGAGGGCAGTGACTTCGACTCTTAGAAACCTAAACAGAAAAATGAACTACCAACATCAGCATGTTATTCACCATGGCAAGGGCGGCTATGAAAATCGGTAAGTGATAACTGATTTCTCTTCTGTTCTCTTCAGTTCTATTCTCTTCTGTTCTGACTGTTCTGTTCTGATCTCTTCTGTTCTCTTCAGTTCTATTCTCTTCTGTTCTGGTCTCTTCTGTTCTCTTCAGTTAGATTCTCTTCTGGTCTGCTCTGTTCTGGTCTCTTCTGTTCTCTTATGCTCTGGTCTTTTCCATTATCTTCTGCTATGGTCTCTACTGTTCTTTCCTGCTTTGTTCTTTTCTGTTCAGCTCTCTTCTTTTCTTGGCACGTTCTGGTCTGTTCTGTTCTTGATCTGTAAGGTTCTGCTTGTTTTTAACTGTACTGTTATGTTCTTTTCTGTTCTCTTCTGCTCTAGTCTGTTCCGTGCTTTCTTCTGTGTTACAAATCACTCACTTTACTGTACTCCGACCCTATCCTAAGGTGTGGCCTGACTCTCTCAAAACAGGAAGAGCGTGCACATTAATGGTTCCTGCAGCCCGTCAGTTGTACACACTGTCCCGCACGCTCATGTCATTCAATGTACTCGCCCCTCGTTTGATTTCAAATTTCTGTAGTTTTTAAAATTATAATTTACCTATTCGTGGATTATGATCAAACTGCCAGTCATTTATATAATTCTTCTTGTTCTTCTTCTTCGATCAACTGATGCTTCAAGTCCAGTGAGGTTCACGATCAACTGATGCTATGCTTCAAGTCTGGTGAGGTTCATGGTCAACTGATGCTATGCTTCAAGTCTGGTGAGGTTCATGATCAACTGATGCTGTGCTTCTAATCTGGTGAGGTTCATGGTCAACTGATGATATGCTTCAAGTCCAGTGAGGTTCACTAATTAGACTTTGCGTTTTAGGTTTTTGCCGGTTTCACAAAACATTCCGAGCATGGTCTACTTTCCAAGGCCATAATGCCTCTCTTAGGTCTGCATAAGTGGGACAGTTATGCTAGACGAGTTGGGTAGACTTCTTCAAGGCGTGAGGCCTGGCATAGCCTCTATCTTGGCCTCCGTCACTTAAAGACGACATCGTAACGGTCTAGTGTCTGTTGCATAGCATCCGTTGTATTTCTTAGATGTAAATTTAATACTCCCGTGCCTCTTTGGCCTACGTCTTCCGACTTCGACAGTTGAGGTTTTCTCTTTGGATGCCTTCTTTCTTTGTCTTTGGTAGATTGCCGTACCAGGCTTATGTGCTGTGCCTGCTCACATTTTCTATTCAGACTTTGGTGTGTAGGCTTCGATCAAGCTTAAACTTCAGACAGGCAGTCGTGGTTTGGTCTTTGGTTTCTACATCATCATCAGTCCCGTAACCTAGATGGTCGTTGAGGCACCGTTTTTGCAGTTTGCCTCCCCGTCCCCCCACCCCCCATACGTCTCGATCTTTCACTAGAGAATTAGTTTCAGCTATAGACCTACCCGTCCACTCTTTTATATTGTCCTCCCATCTATTTTTTTGGTCTACCTAACCCACTCTTCCCAGGGTCAGTGCCTTGAAGGACGGTCGTCTACAGCACCCCCGATCGTGATATATGTCCATACCATGTCAATTTTTGTGTTGTTACTATAGTCAATATGTTTTTATATTGACCTAACTCCTTCCTAGCAATTTTAAGAACACTCTCGTTTGTAACGCGATCCAGATATGAAATGCCAAGAATTCTTCGCAAGCATCTCATTCCTTTTGTGCAAATTTTACGTTCTAGTGCAGCCGTCAGAGTCCAAGTCTCACACGCGTAGAGGTATACTGAGGTGAACATTGTATACATTTAAGTCAGCTTCCAGTTAAGGCTAATGTTCTTGTCTTTCCAGATTATTCGCAGTCTGGTCATGGCGAACATGGCCATCGCTGTTCTTGACTGGATCTCCGCTCTAACCCCTCCGCATTCATTTCTGATCCCAGATATTTGAATCGTGTAACACTTTCCAGAGTTCACTTTACACGTGTTATTAATAACTTTGTCTGTTCTTGTTAATTATCTCCCCAAATTATCTGAACTGTTCGCTATCTTTCAGACACACGATTCCCGTCACAAGGCACAAGCGCTTACAGTTTACATTCAATATCTGTTTACCTTTTCCATCTGTAGCTGATTGGCAAATATACTTTTTAAAAATGTGACATTTCTTGTGACGTCTAGTCAAAAACATTTTTAAAAAAAGACAATTACGCATTCCGGTAGAATTGATTGCATGGTCTTAACTAGGTGTTTTGCTGCTGTCTAGATACAGACTTTGACAATTGTTTTGTTTTGCATCTGCTTGCCCTGTATTTTCATGTTAAGAATGCTCGGTTTCAGGCAGATTATTATAGCGGCAAAACCTTTCTAAAATTGGTTCTGTTTCTTATAAATGGATTGTAATGTATTTGCAAGGATGTTGTTATAAAGGGGAAACGAAATATACATATTAGCTGTTTTTGTCAGAAGCAATTCTAAGCCAATCCAGTTCGTCCAAGATTGAAATATCCACCAAGAAAACATAACATGCCTGACTGACGTCTCGTCAGTATTAGCAGGGCCAATACAACACACAGATACAGATCTCAAACAATGTATGTTCTCCCTGACACAGCTCTCAGCAGAACACCCAAGGTTGGTCATACAGTGGATCCCATCCCACTGCAATAATGAAGGCAATGAAGCTGCAGACAAACTAGCAATGAGTGGAGGAGCATCCACACAAACAGACCTGTATTTCACATATAATGGGGCTAAGACCATAACTACAGCCAACTTCAGGGTAAAATGGGCCGATCAACACCCCGACTTCCGAAAAGAAGACAGCTACTGTTAACTTAACTAGAGAAGAGCAAGTCATCATCTTCAGACTGAGAACTGGGTATAACAGACTCAAGAGTTATCTTTACAACAAAATGAGGATTGGGACAGATGACAGGTGCCCATGTGGGGAGCATATCATGACCATGGAACACATCCTGCAAAGCTGCATGCTCACGCGGGAAAAGTGAAAACAATACTGGCCTTGCGAGACAGATATGAGACAAAAGCTGTATGGAGGTAAAACAGCCCTAGAAACAACCTTTTTTCTTTGTACGAAAAAACGGAGACCTTGATCTGAGGATATCCGACAAAGAAGAAGAAGAATAAGCAATATTTTGTCTGTTTGTCACCAGATAGATTTTCAAATATTGTTTATCTAGCAGCCAAATATCATCATCATCATTATCTACATGTTTTAGAGCTGTCAGGATAGAAAGTTGACAATAACCTTAGTTTCAGTACATACCCCATAATCGCGTAGCACCAACTGAGACTGTAAGGAATGTCGCATTAGAAATTGAAAGAGAGTAACAGTCAAACGGTGGGAGGCTCCAGTTGCATTCCTTGTTGTTTTTAACCTTCCGCAACTCATACGTCGGGTACCAATTTACAGTTGGGTCTACTGATCGTACCAGGTATGAACCACTGTCCAGATTTTGTTCTGTTCGTCCGTGAAGTCGAACCGCTGACACGTTGCAATCCCAGTCTATTAAGCCAGCTCCTTGTCGACAAAGTACACATATAGCAGGTTCTAACGTTATACTATTGATATTCTAAGTCCTAGCATCATTCAATATCAGCCACTTCTCTGACTAACCATAATAACTTTCAATAGTTGCATGCAATTAGTACAGGTCTTTCTCTTACTAAAATCTATTGCCAAGAGTTCTATTACATGGTTCAATCAAGCCATAGTTCTATTAACCATCTATATCCATATGCGTTGATATAATGCTGTCTAGCTACTTGTTCTCAGTCCTAATCTCTCTGAACCTCTTGTCTCGTCTCAACGTCGGGAAGATGTCTCCCGAGCCTCTCGTTTCGTCTCAACGTCAGGAAGATGTCTAATGAGCCTTTTGTCTCGTCTAAACGTCAGTAACTCGGCGACTGCAGCGGTGCTCGTGCCTATAACAGTGGATAGTGCTTCTGTTCCTGTGGTTGTTACGCAAGGAAACACATCTGCCACGACGTGTTGTCCATAACGACACCTTCGTGCTAAAGAAACACGTCTCCCTCTGACGAGAACGCAGACGAATGCCACTCAGGGACTTGGAAATCGGGTCATGAGTGACATGTGTTATAGCGACGACTCAAACAGAACATCACACACAGACAGATTCTTCCACGTGCGTAGTCTCTCCTTGCTCTCCAGTGTTGGTCTGCTTCGATGGCTTCTAATTCTATCTCTCTATTCTTGTCAGTCACTGGCTATGTTCTGCAGTCTATGTTCGCTACTTGTTCTCGTCTATCTACTACCTACTAACTGCACGGTAGTTTTCTCGTTTCTGCTCTTTCTGATCTGATCTCCCATAGAACACTCATTCCCCAGCTTATATGATAAGCTCCCGCTTTAGTAAATGACTTCTATTTTCTTGAGTTCATTTCCCACAAACTGTATTTGCCCAGAAGTGTCCCAGAGCAATGATAACTTGTTTTTCAACCTACTATGTGACCTAGAGGTCGTGGAATTCCCAGTAGAAATCGTGGTAAGGTAACCATTTTGGCTGGGCAGTCTTAAACTGTATTTTTTTAGAATTAAGGACAACGTCCCGTTCAATGAACTCAACCTCTCGGGCGGGGTTTCCAAGTTATGTGTGGGTAACACGAAAGGTATTTTCAGGGCTTCCCTGGCGTTGGCTTGTTGGACCCTTGCAACTCTGTTACACACCATCCACATATCTTTGGACATCAGGTGCAATGTATAAGTCTGAAATTTAGACACAATTGTTTTTGATAAAGAAAATGGCAATTTCAAATATAATTACGGATAATTAACGCCCATTTAAAATGCAATTAATCATAAATAACACACATTTAGAATATCATTAATAATAATAAACATTCATTAAAATGTCATTAATGAATTAATGTTAAATAATGTACACTGCCAACATTTCCAACATGAATAATGAAAAATAGCCAACATTTCCAATATCAGTATTGATATATAAGAAACATTTTCAATATCAGTATTGATATATAAGAAACATTTTCAATATCAGTATCTGCAACAACATAAAAACGCACTACTATATCAGTAATGGTATGCAACGAAAACTGTAATAGATGTGTGTATGTTTATCTTCGTGCGTGTTCATATCTTCGTTTCACGATCCGACATTTCACCAGCGGGATGGGTGCTAGTTAGTCGTGGGATCATCTTCATCGCATTGTGGGCAAGTCCATACACGCTCAGATCTCATCCTCAGTATGTCTGCCAGCACGTTATGACTGACCGTTCATGTCCTGTGCTGGTTAATCAGACGTCTTTGGATCCCCTTGTGGTGTTCCTACCTCGACGCCCCTCGTTTGACACTAAATTCAACCAGTTACGTTAAGGACGTAGATTCTGGATCAACTTTCGAATCTTCCTTACAGCGAATTTCATTAACAGCGTTTAAGTACATCTGCTCGGTCCATTGATCTCCCGTGCACCACTATAGCTGTATTCGCCAAACTGAAATTTGATAACGTTGCTGTTCGTCTAGTTTTCGCTGAACACGTGGCTTTAAATTATTTACAGAGCCAGTCCCTTTGGTTATATCATGACGTGTATCATTTGTCATCCCGAGGGCAGGATGTCAGCTCTTTCAGGTCCACAAGCCTTAGAATGACCAAAACAGAAATTCGAGGTCTCTGCGTCTGCTATCCACTCAAGGCCACAGCCAACCTTAATGCAATGACTGTGAGTCAGGGGCGATTACGGCCCTCATTAAAGAGATATCAGACAGCCACCTCAAAATCGTAGTCACCGCCTCGATCTCTATTATTTTCTTGGCTTCGTTCGTTCTGATACTCCCGCTATCAAACACGAAAATAGCTTAGGTAGCAGAATGTAGTCCATAGAACGGAATGCGTTTTGTCGTACTTTACAGCTTCACTGTGATATTTGCATCTTTTGATCCAACACATTCGACTTCAGCTGGTATCTTTTTTATTACCGGGTTAACCTTCGCTCTTCGATCCCTTTTCCTTGGCCAATCTGCTCTGTTGCAGCCTGTTATCCAGGATTATCGTGTGGAGGTGTAGAAGGGGCTTGGCAGTTATGGTTCACTGGTACTTTGACGCTAGCAATCAGCTATGGATCGCTGACCGCTTCAGCTCAAGCGCTGCTAAACGTCTTGATGCCGATCTCCCTTCTGAAACTGTACGTTACAGTCAAGTCTGCACAACTTCCCTCAGCATAGACCCTACCTCTCACTCTATCAGAGAAGTCTCAACCAACTTTCCCACCACGTAGCACAGATCGATCAGTATATATTTGATATCATCAGCATCTTCCCAATTTTCACTTAACTTAACGTCTTTATACTGGTTTAGAAGATTCGGCAGAATCTGTATACAACCAATTGCATCTAAATTTCCTTTTTCTAAAATTTGTGATGTGTTTAGGCGCATCCAATTTATTCTTGAATGCATTAATTGTCAGTGCCTCCACTACTTCCTGTTGCAATGCATTCCAAGCATTCACCACTATCTGACTTAATTAATATTACTTAATGTCCAGTCTGGACCTTTCTTTAGTTAATTTGTAGATATGCCCTCCTGTTTTTGAAGGTGGTTGTATTTTGAAAAAAAAAATTTTTAAAGTCGAATGTGTCCTTTTCCTTTATTAACTTATAAACATGTATTAACTCGAAATCTTCTTTTCTAGACACTGTACGCTGATGTTTCTGAGTCTTTCCTCAAAACTGTAATTCTGGAATCCCACTATCAGCTTTGTCGCTCTTTTTTGTATCCTTTCCACCATGTTTACTCGATATTTAACCCCGATATTCGCTTTCATTCTGCACCAGTCTCTGCATTCTCTCAGCAGAGTGATACTGACTCGGTAGTACCATATTCTGTAATTGTTTCTCGTGTGAATCCATTCTTAACCTTTGTTTATGGTCTCTTCTGTTGTTGCTGTTTTTACCGAGGCACCACCTTTCAACAAATATATATTCTTTTTTGGTTTATGTTATCCTAGACTATAATATAAAGCTCAAAGAAACGTCTGGATCTGACGACCCTACCAGAGATAGTAAACCACACCGTTCGCGTCCTACTAAACGCCCTTTATGTGGTAACGGTCCAGGTACACTTTAACATTCTGTACATTCTTGTTGCCAAGTCCAATGTTTGTTCGCTATCTAGACATGTTTGTTCCTTTGAAATTTTCTTTATTTTTCTTTTATCATGCGAAGGATTTAAAAAATGTGGCTAGCAAGCAGGGGCGGCGCTTCACTAATTTGTTGCAGGGATTCAGAATTAATACTTTCACACGCCATACCAAAAATGCTGCTCATAGTAATACTATCCAACATAATAAGGTACCAATAGTTAGTAATACCTTCACGCACAATAAACAACACATACCAGGTAATACTTTCACACACAATAGCAAACTCAAGCCAGGAAATACCTTCACACGCATAAAACAAACTCAACCAAGTAATACCTTCACGCACAATAATAAACCCATACTAGATAATACTTTCAGGCACAATAAACAACACATACCAGGTAATATCTCCAAATACAATAAACAACACATGCCATGTTATACCTTTACACACAATAAACAACACATACCAGGTTATACCTTCAAACACAATAAACAACTCATTCCAGGTTATACCTTCAAACACAATAAATAACACATACCAGTTTATACCTTCAAACACAATAAACAACTCATTCCAGATAATACCTTCAAATACATTAAGTAACGCATACCAGTAAATACCTATAAACACAATAAACAGCTCTCAATTAATAATACCTTCACACGTTAATATAAACTAATACCAGGTTATACCTTCAAACACAATAAACACCTTCTATCAGGTTGTACCTCCAAGCACAATAAACAGCTCTCAGTTAATGATACCTTCACACGTTAATCTAAACTAATACTGACCAAGACAATTTTCTGCCTCTAATTGGCGGCCCTGGGAACATGCTCAATTAGTGTAGTCTAAGCGAATAGAGATTGCAGTGTGAAAACAAATCTGCTCCCAAAAAAAAAGCAAGCTAAAACGGGACGGGATGTCTCGGGCCGAGAAATCACGTATCTCAGCCTAGCTTTAAACTTAGACTCATCCTCGTAACGTCTTATCAGGCTGAAACCCGCAGAAAAACTGCTAACATGAAATTCACTGCAATAAAACATGTAATAAAGTGACGTTCCCTCGGGAGCACAAAAGTACAAGAGATGCCCCGTTTTGCTCAAGGACATAGAACGTAAATGATTTATTTATGGTATTCTATCTGCTATAGCTTTCTGTGCGCCCTACAAAGCATAGGGTTTATCCTACATTTGCTGTAAGTTCACACGCATGTACATTTTTTCAATAATGACTTTTTTAGCAATTTGGTTTACATTATGGAACTCCTTGTTTCAAAAACAACTCTTATTACACGTCTTTACTTACATGTTTGAAAGATAGCTGTGCAACTATTTCTTATCCTTCCGTATGCACATGGATGCACACCTCTTCTGCGTATCACTGCAACAACATTAACTCAAGTGCCGCCCCTGTCCGTAAATATTCCACTGTACACTTTACATTACCGGGGACGCAAAAGACCTCATGCTTTGATAACGGGAGAATGATTAATTCCCTATTGCAAAAGTATATCGCTTGTAAGTACTGTTACTGTAAGGAACTGCCGTGCATGTAAGGACACTTGTAATTAACAAGTGGTTATTTGTGCGTCTACATGTAATATTTTGTCTTAAGCACAATATTAACTTCTCGCTAACACTTAATCTCATCTGCTTCGTCTAGCAACGCTGACACATATTGTTCACCTGGCAGTGACATGTTGTCGGTTAAGGAAGTAGTCAATCACCTTCAATGTGTTTTTATGTAAACAGTGTGCAACCAGTGCCAGGATTGGACATTAACAACCACAGAAAGAAGAAACATCGTAACAATTGAAATGAAATGTCTGCGCATAATAATTGAAATTTAAAAAATAAAAATGTTTATTTCAGTTCGTTCTTTTTTTACGCTTTTCTGCGCAGTGCATCCGACTTTGACATTCATTTTATGTAAGGGTATCATTTCTCCTGCCTTTGCTAAAGGTTTGTTTCCTCGGGTTAACGGTCGGTGCTGTGATGAGAAGCGAACCCATCACCTTCGGTTTGTGAGCCGTGTCAACGACTAGGCCACTCCGTCTCTTAAATGATTGGAGTAACAAGAATGGATCGAATCAGAAACAAAGATATTAGGAAACAAGTACGTATAACAACAATGCCAGACCTTATCAAGAAACAGCAAGCCAAATGGTTCTGCCACGTGACACATCAAACACCAGATAGAATCCCTCAAAAAGCAATTCCTCAAAGCAAGTTCCCCGCGTACGAAGCACATACTAGGGCCCGGTTAAGATTCCACTTTACAACCTGACGCTGAGAAGCACAGGCAAGACAGAAAGGGGAAAGAGAATAGGTGTAAACGTTGAACGTATTTTATTACGTTACTTGGAGCTGATGTGCCGTTTTTATAGTAAATTCACGGGAAGGAAGACTAACGTCTGATCAGGCAAAATATTCTAATCAGACATGTTAGTCAGGATCTGGGAAAACATACTGGACAAGACCCTTACCTTCTTCGTAGCCCTTCCTGGAAACATGATGTTTTCATGGCAGCCTGGCTAGCAAGGCGCAGGATCGACGTGATCCCCGTAGTAGTGAACGACACGCAGATGAAGGCAAGTATAATATAACTGGCTGGAGGACCCTGGTCCACCTTCATCAACACGCTCGGGATGTGAGGAAAACTACAACAACCCGCCACTTAACGTCCTTTTCCTGGCACACAAAGAGTAATCCTACTCATTAGGGGCATTCAACATCATCTTAGTAAATTCACGAAATTCGACATTCTTCACTTGAAACAGCTGAAACGATCGAAACTAGACTAACGTCCAGTCAAGCAAACCACTTACTGATTGGGTAGTGTCACTCGGGGTCTGGCTAAGTATACAGACTACGACCCCTTTCCAGCTCCCCCCCCCCCCCCCCCAAATCATTTCCACGTAATTCATGGCAGTTTGGCTAAGTAGTAGTGAATGACGCGCAGATGAAGCACAGCGGCGTGGATGACCTCTGTCTACATCCAGCAGCACGTTTGGGAAGTGAGGAAAGTTACCGCAACCCGCCACTTAAAGCCTTTTTCAGAGCGAACTAAAGAGTAAAGTAATTCATATTAAAATTACGAATTGTAATGAATAAAATTAATTCATTAATGTCCTGGACACCAGGAAAATGATGTTGTTGTTGTTGTTTTTGTTGTTGTTGTTGTGAAATGCCCACAATGAGTAAGCTTACTCTTTTGTGCGCCCTCTTCTTTTGCGTTCAGGATCTTTTGGTCATGCTATATCTGCAAGCCAGTCGCCATGATGAAGTCTGTAGTCTTAACCAGGTCTGAGCGGCTGCCCCATAGCTTTTGTCTAAGCTCTGAACCGTCTAGCCAGGTCTGGCATCTCATTTCCATATAGATTGGGCATTCCTGTAGAATATGCTCAAGGTTCTGGCGTCCTGTTCCCCATGGGCACTCATCGGTGTGTGAGATCTTCAGTCTGTTTAGATGTTCTAGTAGTCTGCAGTGTCCAGTTCCCAGACAAAATAAGGTAGTTTGTTAATTCCTAAAAAGAACGTTAAGTGACGGGTTGCAGTAACTTTCCACACATTTCGAGCATGTGGATGAAGGTAGACCGGGGTCCTCCACGTTTGTTTTCTTTCTATGCGAAGAAATGCGACCTAATCTTTTATATACCCATATTTGGAAGGCGTCGATACTCTTTTCCAACTTGATATTCAGTGTCCATGTTTCTGCGCCATATAGTAGTGACAAGTATAAATAAAAGAGAAGAATTGGAACTGTATGTAGAAGAAGAAAAACCAGATATAATAGGGTTAACAGAATCAGGGACATATGAGGAGATTGCAGATAGTGAACTTGAAATTGAGGGATATACAATGTCAAGGAAAGTTAGGATAATTGGAGACAAGACTAAGGGAGGTGGCGTTTTATTATACTGTATAAATTCTGTTAATATAACGATCAAAGATTATGTATCATTTGGTAACAAAAATGAAAGTGTATGGGGAGAAATAGAAAGGGAGGGGGGTAGGAACAGTGATTGGAGTGTGCTATAGATGTCCATCAAGTCAAAAAGAGGAAGATGAGGAGCTGATTAGTAGCATAGCAACGGCAAGTGAAAGGAAATTATTATTAATGGGAGATTTCAACTATCCAGAAATAAAATGGGATATGGCGGAAGCACTTGCAGAGTCAAAACCTTTTGTTAAGTGCATAACTGACAATTTTTTAATTCAACATGTAGAAGCAGCCACCAGAGGCAAAAGCATACTCGACCTAGTTTTTACCACAGAGGAAAATATGATTGAAAACGTTACCGTAGGGGAACTGTTTGGCTCAAGTGACCATCAAATCATCCGTTGGGATCTTATTGCAGGGAAAGAAGTAAATATAAATACGCGAACATACGACTACTCTAAGGCAGATGTTAAGAGGATGACAGAGGCAGCAAACCACATAATCTGGAAAGATATTGTCGTAGGAACAGATGTTGAACAGGAGTGGGAAAGTTTTAAAACAGTTCTAGAAACGCTAAAAGAGGAATGTGTTCCATGTAGGGAGGTAAACCTCAAGCGTAAAAAGTGGATAACTAGATTTGTAGTGAAATGTAGAAGGGCAAAACATAAAGCATGGAAAAAATATATAGAGGCAGGTAAATCTAAAGAAACTTATGTAAAATATTTGGACAAGCAGAACATATCTCAGAAAGCGAATAAAACAGCAAACATAGACTTTGAAAAAAAACTTGCTCAGAGGATCAAGACTGACAGTAAAAGCTTCTTCTCTTATGTTAGAAATAAACAAAGAACGAAAGACAAAGTAGGCCCTCTCATAGACAGTACAAGGAAAATAATAAGTGAGAATAGGGAGACTGCTAATCTGCTCAATCAGTACTTTGGCACAGTCTTCACAAAAGAGGACTGCTCCAAGATCCCAGAGCCTTTAGATATTTTTCAAAGAGACATGGATACAGCGGGATTAAGATCAATCTGTATTACAGAGGAAATGGTTTTTAAAAAATTGGAGGGGTTGAAAGTGAATAAATGTCCAGGTCAAGATGGTATTCATCCAAATTTGCTGTATGAAATTAGAGACCAACTAGCAAAACCATTGGCTATATTATGTTCTCAATCACTTACAAAAGGGATTGTTCCACGGGATTATAAAGATGCAGGAGTGATCTCCTTATTCAAAAAAGGCAAAAAATCAGATCCAGCAAATTATAGACCGGTGAGTTTAACGAGCATAGTCTGTAAATTGTTAGAGTCAATAATAAAAGAAAACATTGTAATGCATTTAGACAAATTTAATCTAATTAGAAATAGTCAGCACGGGTTTACTAGAGGGAGATCATGCTTAACAAATCTATTAGAATTCATGGAGGAGGTTACTAAAATCATAGTTAAAGGGGAGCCAGTGGATGTTATTTATCTAGACTTTGCAAAGGCCTTTGATAGAGTACCTCATCAAAGATTATTTCGAAAGTTAAAATCACATGGAATAGGTGGGGAAGTTGCCAAATGGATTGAAAATTGGTTAACGGGAAGAAGGCAGAGGGTGGGCATAAATAAGGAGTACTCTGAGTGGTGTGAAGTGAAAAGTTGTGTACCACAGGGCTCGGTTTTGGGACCAATTTTGTTCTTGATATTAATAAATGATTTGGACATTGATATGAGATCCATGATTGCAAAATTTGCTGATGACACAAAACTATGCAGTAGTGTCTCATCTAAAGCGGAAGTGGATATATTGATTTCGGATTTAGATAAAATTCGAGAATGGTCAGTAAGCTGGCAAATGGAGTTTAATGTAGATAAATGTACAGTCATCCACATGGGTAGATCCAATATGGAACATAATTACAGAATAGGAGAAAACAATATTAGAAAGATAGATAAGGAAAGGGACCTACGGGTTATAATAGATCATACAGGAAAGGTGAGTGAGCAAGTTAAGGTAGCAGTGAAAAAGGCAAATGCAATGTTTGGTATGATAAAAAGAAATATTAAACATAGGTGCAAGGAAGTGATCGTCAAACTGTATAAAGCTTTAGTTAGACCTAGATTGGAGTACTGTGTACAGGTGGGGAGTCCTTATCATAGAGGGGACATAACCATGCTAGAAAGAATACAGAAAAGAGCGACAAAGATGATAGTGGGATTCCAGAATTACAGTTATGAGGAACGACTCAGAAAAACCGGCCTACAGTGTCTCGAAGAGAGAAGAATTCGTAGTGACTTAAAACAGGTTTATAAGATGATCAGAGACTAAAGAGAGGTCCAGGTTAGATATTAGGAAATATTTTTTTAGTCAGAGAGTGGTGTCTGCTTGGAATGCATTGCCAGGGGAGGTAGTGGAGGCAGGGACAGTTAATGCATTTAAGAATAAACTGGATGCGCATAGCTTTTAGAGCAAGGTAATGTAAATGTAACTGGTTGTATACAGACTCTGCAGGGTCTTCTAAACCAGTATAAAGACGTTAAGTTAAGTTAAGTATACATAACACCTGACAAATATCATTTTCAAATCAAGATTTATCTGTTTGGCGGTCAGTATGTGTCCGATGTTGCTGAATACCAAATTGTACATACCTATTCTCTTTCTGATTTCTTTTTCACAGTTGCCTTCTTCCGTTATTATATGACCTAGATAGGAGAACTCTGTACCTGTTCCAGTAGTTGATCTTTTATTTATATCTGCATATATGTAGCAATGTCGCTTTCCGCAAGTATAACAGTCTTTGTTTTCTTTATGATCATGCCTAATCCAAAAACTTGCCTTTTTTGTATATTAAGTAGTCGTACAAGTTCCTTTCCCCTCCCTCCCCGCTCTCAATGTACAGTACACAGTCAGTAGTGATGCAACATTTGTCAAAATCACTCTATATTTGCACGATTTTCCTAACTTCATTAAACCGAGACCGTTACATCAAAAGAACTTATTGCTTCCTACTCTATATAATTTGTCCCAGCCCCCGCCCCCATCGACATTTAGTATTTCTACTCCCACGAGTATTAAACTATCTTCGATTGATACAGCTCTTGATCATGATCTTGATGACCCGTTCCACTGGCGTACCTGCGGGTCCCATGGGCACGGCTGATTAGGACCACTATCTTAATTTTACCCACCCCTTTAAACAAATGGCATCTCGATCATTCTGCTAGTCAGATGTGATGCGCGGAGAAAATGTAGTAAAAACTGAAGTAGAGAAAAACATCTGCGCCTGAAGAATGCGTCTAGAAATGAGATAATTGGTGATCTAGACAAGATCTTGCTCTAAATCCGTGAAAACACACATTTTCTACTTCAATTAAAACACAAGTTATGCAGTCGTGAATGTGTTGAGTAAAACGTGAGTATTTGTAATATTTTAAAATGATTTTTAAAAACAATTATAAAAGAACTGTGGGGCAGACATTTAAATGTTCTGCATATAATAAAAGTACATTGTGACATCAAAAGAAAATGTCAATTTTCAATATCTAAGGCATTCTCAATTGGTAAATTATAAAAGATGTCAAGTGAGTTTATTTAAATTGTACACCTAAACCTGATTGTTGCACAAACCATTATTTCTATATCAAACTGGATATAAAATGCAACATGTTTAGTTTATTTAACAGAATGTTGTTATATACAAATATTTTCATAATAATAATTAGCATCATTGTAGTGGTTAATTTATAGTGTACATGCTTTTTCATAATAGGTTCTAAGACATTTACACTTGACCTGCTCCTACTGTTCTCAGACACACTGCATCATTCGTGCTTTCTCTTTCTTCCCGCTTTGAACTTGCGCATTTACAACTGGAGATATTTGTAAAAATGAGTTTCCATTATAAAATGTAATCGTGGCAAGTTGTTCTTTATGCCCAATTCCCGTTTTTCAAACCCTGGCTTCTGTTGAATGCACAAGTTCACCTCTTTGTTCTCCATATATATACCCAATTCAAACCCATAATTCTAATCCTTTCTTTGCAATGCATGTTTTTATTGTATGTGTTGTTTAGGAATTGTTTGTCTTGGAAAGGGCTTCCTAAAATTTACATCTTTATTGGTGTTTGAATTAGTGTGATAGAGTTTTCAGAAATGGGTTTACTGTGAGAAACGTTAATCTGGACTTGTTCATTTGCTTCATTTAGTGTGTTTAAATGTTTCTTAGGGACAAATGTTCTTGGTTTTTTGAAATTCTGCATGTTTGTGTAATGACTTTTCTTGTCATGGCTTCATACACTTTAGATGTTACATATTTGTGAGAGTGATTCCCTATAAATGATCTGCTGTGATATGATTACGGTGTAATTTTGTGTTTGTCTAGTATTTCACTCACGGAGGAGCAGACTAGACCTAACACCCAATCCTTTAACCCCAAGTTTTGTCAATATATATTGTGTTTGTCTAGTACTTCACTCATGGAAGAGGAGACTAGACCTGACACTTAATCCTTTAACCCCAAGTTATGCCAATGTATGTTGTGTTTGTCTAGTACTTCACTCATGGAAGATGAGACTAGACCAGACCCAACACTTAATCCTTTAACCCCAAGTTTTGTCAATGTATGTTGTGTTTGTCTAGTACTTCACTCATGGAAGAAGAGACTAGACCAGACCCAACACCCAATTATTTAACCCCAAGTTATGCCAATGTATGTTGTGTTTGTGCAGGCTCAACTTTAAAACCAACTTTTTCTTCCTTATTTTCACAAAGTGCAATACAAGATTGACAAAAATCAATTATTTCAAAATTTCTTTAAATTAGTAACTGTGCTATTGATAACGTGTGTTTTGTGATATCTGGGTAAAAACAATGTCTATTTGACCTACGTCCTTCACTATAAGTTTGTGGTATTTAAGAAGAGACATGTACGAGAATAATACACACACACAATACAATAATTTAAATTACAGCTAGGTTAATAGTCTGTTCAAATATGTTGAACTCTGTGTTTGGGGGGCTCCAAACAAAAGTTTGGAACCTTCTTCTTCGTCTGTGTTCGGGTTTTCTTATCGCCAGGATGAAGTCCACAGTCCTGTTCTGACCCCATAGCTTTTGCCTCAGCTCTGCTGTATTTGGCCATGTCTTGCATCTTAGTTCTTCATGGGACGGGCCTTCTTGAAGTACGTGTTCAGGAGGCTGGACTCCTGTCTTACATGAACATTTTAGAAGTACGTGTTCAGGGGTCTGGACTCCTGTCTCACATGGACATTCTAGAAGTACGTGTTCAGGGGTCTAGACTCCTGTCTCACATAGACATTCTAGAAGTACGTGTTCAGGGGTCTGGACTCCTGTTTCACATGGACATTCTAGAAGTACGTGTTCAGGGGTCTGGACTCCTGTCTCACATAGACATTCTAGAAATACGTGTTCAGGGGTCTGGACTCCTGTCCCACATGGACATTTATTTGGGAAATTTTGAGCCGATATAGGTGGCCCAGTATTCTGCAGTGGCCCGTTCTCAGTAGCACTTTGCTGGTGCCTTTGTAGCTGGTGGAGTCCCAGCTCCATATAATGGGTCATAGAGACACGGCTACATGCGATTGCGGAGCACCCAAGCAAACATAACTTAACTTTATTATACTGTTTAGAAGGCTCTACAGAGTCTTTATGCAACCAGTTTATCCCACTCCACCGTTAGTTAATATGACTGTGATCATACAATCTATTTTTGAATGCATTAACTGATCCTGAATATAACAACTTCCGGTGGTAATGTATTCCAAGCATTCACCACTCTCCGACTAAAGAATATTTTCTAATATCTGGACTTGTCTTTAAACAATTTGAAGCTATGTCTTCTGGTTCTTGCAGCTGGTGGAACTTAACAAAACTTGGTATAGTCTAATTGATCCTTCCCATTGATTTATTTATGAACCTGTATTAAGTCACCTCGAATTCTTCTCTAGAAACTAGGCCGGTATTAAGTCACCTCGAATTCTTCTCGTCTCTAGAAACTAGGCCGGTATTAAGTCACCTCGAATTCTTCTCTTCTCTAGAAACTAGGCCGGTATTAAGTCACCTCGAATTCTTCTCTTCTCTAGAAACTAGGCCGGTATTAAGTCACCTCGAATTCTTCTCTTCTCTAGAAACTAGGCCGGTATTAAGTCACCTCGAATTCTTCTCTTCTCTAGAAACTAGGCCGGTATTAAGTCACCTCGAATTCTTCTCTTCTCTAGAAACTAGGCCGGTATTAAGTCACCTCGAATTCTTCTCTTCTCTAGAAACTAGGCCGGTATTAAGTCACCTCGAATTCTTCTCTTCTCTAGAAACTAGGCCGGTATTAAGTCACCTCGAATTCTTCTCTTCTCTAGAAACTAGGCCGGTATTAAGTCACATCGAATTCTTCTTTTTTCTAGAAACTAGGCCGGTATTAAGTCACATCGAATTCTTCTCTTCTCTAGAAACTAGGCCGGTATTAAGTCACCTCGAATTCTTCTCTTCTCTAGAAACTAGGCCGGTATTAAGTCACATCGAATTCTTCTTTTTTCTAGACACTGTCGACCAGTTTTTCTTTCTCTCATCAAAAGTGTAATTCTGAAATCCTACGAATATTTTTGTAGCGCTACTTTGTATCCTTTCTATCATATCTATATGCACTCTATGATAAGAACTCCACAACTGAATACAGTACTTCAATTTAGGTCTCACCAAAGACAGTTTGACTATCACTTCCTTGCTCTTATGTGTAATATTTAAAAAAAATCATACCCAGCATTGCATTAGTATTATTCACTGCCACCTGGATTTGACCTGTACCTTACATATATGATTTATTATAACTCCTAGCTCCCTTTCCTTTTCTATTTGCCTAATATTGTTCACTACCATCATGTAGTTATGTTCCATATTGGATTACCTATTTGGATGACTGTACATTTTTCTACACTAATCTCAATCTGCCACCTCACAGACCCTTTCTGAATCGTAACACCAGAACATATCCTGCAGGAATGTCTCACTTGTGCAGAACAAAGAGAGGCAGTCTGGCCCGGAGGAGCGACCATGTGTGAAAAACTGTGGAGGGCCGGCGAAGAGCTGAAACGCATTCTCCTTTGTGAACTGCATTGAACTATACGTATAGCATCAATTAATCGAAGAAGACGATGATGATAATGGAAATATTAGCTCCATCTACACAATATTTTATCGACTATTACGACGTGCTTGGAAGTTACAGTTGGTCTGTTCCTGCCCCTCTCCCTAACCTCCACCCGATGCTACACGAGTCTATATTTCTAGCTAACATGTTTTGACACGCTGTTCATTGCTATTCGTAGGCTTTTTGAAGTCTGTGGAGGCTTAGCAATAGTCATATTAGCATATCCTATAAACCGATGCCTTTGTTGCCTTCGCTACAATCAAAATTGATCTGCAGTACATGTTCACGCATACATTTGCAACGCTGGCGGGAATTTGAGTCCATTGTACAAGACTTCAATGAAAAAAATGCCCTATGGATTTTTCTTCATTTACTCATGTGAGAAAGAATGTCCTACAGCTGTTTGAAGAACCAATATTTCTTTAGGGATATACATATTGGACTATGAATATATAGAAATATAAAGCTCTTAAAGTAACACAAATGTTGATCTTGAAGAAATGTTACGTATAGCAACTACAGTTATCCAATAAATTCAACTAAGTCATGACACGATTACGCGATCAATTAATCACTGCTAACTGAAATTAAAACTAAACTGGCACAGATATTTGTAATCCGACTCGTAAAATAATCTCAAAAACTTTGCGACAATAGAAACAAATCAAATGTTGACAAACATAGTCATCGTCCTTCTTTAAACATCGTTGTCCAGTTCTTCACTGTTGTCTTCGCCATACCTTTGGTCACCATACACTGCCTGCATTCTGCGACGAATGTCAACTGGTCGACATCCTTCAGCTGTTAGAAACCGAATCACCGCTCGCTGATCCACTCTGGATGGGTTCCGTATCACACCCGCCATGTTTTCAACGGTCTGCTGAGGACACTATGAGTCGGAAAATAATACAATTTTGCAAACTTGACTGTTGCTATGTGCTGTTTACACCAGCAGTGACGTCATCTTGCGCATCGAACGTATGTTTGTTTGTTGCAGTTTGGTTTCATTTGAACACACCTCGTATTTACCGCTCTATCGCTCTACCGCCGCGAAATATCTAGAAAAAAAAAAATTACGTTTCACGGCCAAAGGCGCGAACTAGCGACGGCCGTTGTAATCGAATATTTGCAGCATACAGTAGAAATCGACTCAAATCAAGTCTGTTTGTTATGATTCGTCATTTCCTTCAACATAGGTTTGAACCTCGTGAAATCTTTTGTGTTAGATTAATAATGCATTTGAAACACTGTATTATCTATTTTTTCCGGATTGGAACCAGCCCATTATTGAGAATGTGAAGTTTAGTTGTTGAAAAAGATCTTTGTTAGGTTGATCTATTTAGTTTGCTTATGTAAATTAAATAATTATGTTTTTAATGTAAACTAACAGATATGTTGATCTTACAAAAGAACAGTATCAGTGCTTTGTGGTGATTTCAGTGGATTGTATTGAAGAGCAACGTTCCATAATCAGTGAGTCTAAATGTGTGTGCTTTGCTTTATACATGTTCACCTTCAATCTTCTTGTATCACAGAAACTAACACACGCACAACAAAAGCAGAAGTGGATATATTGAGGTTGGATTTAGATAAAATTCAAGAATGGTCTGTAAGCTGACAAATGGAGTTTATGTAGATAAATGTACAGTCATCCACATGGGTATATCCAATTTGGAACACAAGTACAGAATGGGCTAGAACAATATTAGAAATATAGACAAGGAAAGGGACCTAGGTGTTTTAATAGATCACACAGGTAAGGTGAGTGAGCAAGTTCAGGTAGCAGTGAAAAAGGCAAATGCAATGTTAGGTATAATAAAAATATTAAACATAGGAGCAAGGAAGTGATAGTCAAACTGTATATACCATTAGTTAGGCCTAGATTGGAGTACTGTGTACAGGTGTGGAGTCCTTATCATAGAGGGGATATAAACATGCAGGAAAGAATACAAAAAAGAGCTACAAAGCTGATAGTGGGATTTCAGAATTACAGTTATGAGGAAAGACTCAGAAAAACCGGCCTACAGTGTCTGGAAGAGAGAATAATTTGAGGTGATTTAATACAGGTTTATAAGAGGATCAGAGGAATGGCTAAATTAGACTAAAACAAGTTTTTTAAAGACACAAGCACCCACAAGAACAAGAGGACAAAGCTACAAATTAACTTAAGAGAAGTCCAGATTAGATATTAGGAAATATTTTTTTAGTTAGAGAGTGGTGAATGCTTTGAATGCATTGCAACAGGAGGTAGCGGAGGCAGGAACAGTTAATGCATTTAAGAATAAATTGGATGCCCATAGCTTTTAGAGCCAGGTAATGTAAATGAAACTGGTTGTATAAAGACTCCGCAGAGTCTTCTAAACCAATATTAAGACGTTACGTTAAGTTAAAAACAATAACATGAACAGGTGCTTTATTAATGTATGTCTCTATTGTGAACAATAGCATATATATATAGAACAACAAATAAAACGTTTACGTGCTCTTAAAGTCAACAACTACAGAAAAAAGTGTTGTCCTGAAAATGGTAAAGGGCAGTCCCATGGCAACAATTACTGTGGGGGATGAAAATAACTCGTTACGGACTGTCGCAGCCTTCGTGAGGTGGGGTGGGCAGTCCCCTTGCTTGTTGTTTTTACATTTCCCAACTAATACTTCGGATACTAATTTCAAGCTGGGTCGACTGGGGGAATGGTCGTATTGCACGATGTTATGCCAGTCTAGCAATCCAGCTCCCTGTTGACTCAACTTCACACTACACGCTTGAATTGAAACATAATCTAAAATAGTGTTATTTGTAAGCAGCCCGACAGCCCTCTCACACAAGGGATTAGGAATAGTTGACACTTTCAACTTTTTTACTTTTATGGCTGCGAATCATGGACTATTACCAAAACTTCCAGATAAAGAATCGAATCCTCCGAGTGAAAATGTTACAGAAAGATCCTCAGAATACCCTGGACAGAGAAAAGGACAAGGGTTGATATTCGCCAAGAGTTGAGCATAGAGGAAAACTGGTTTATTAATTCCATTTTGGCTAGAAAACGCAAATACTTTGCTCAGATCAAGAGACACAGCGATCTCGAGAGAACAGTGATGGAAGGTATGGTGTCAGGTGAAAGAGACGTAGAGCATACAAGACGATGGTACCAAGATATCCAGAAATGCCTGGGTATGACTTTGGCGGAGGCTGGAGTTTTGGCAAGGGTACGAGTTTTTGTCAGACAGACTGGGATAGGAGCGACGTTCTATAAAGAACATGCTACATGATGACACTTTCAACGAAGGTTCTAGCGTCTGAGCTGTAAGAGCGATTGATAATCCCGACGATCAATCTCGGTCAGATCCCATTGTATCTCCTAATGCAGAGAATTGCCCGGTATACATACGAAGAGCGTTCAAGTCAAACCGGGACTTCTCAAATAGTTAAAATGGCATTCATTTTCGATATAATCTCTTTCAACGTTTATGAACTTATCCCAGCGTTTTAAGTAATGCTTGACAAGCGTCAGCGTAGAAAGATGTGTCAGTATGTCTGAACCAATCCAGGACAGCCTGTTTCACTTCGTCATCAGTGCTGAAATGCTGACCTCCCAGGAATTCTTCTAGGGGCCCAAACAGGTGGAGCGAGGTCTGGGCTGTAAGGTGGATGTGGCAATACCATCCAGCGGAGTTTTGCAGATGCCACATAGTGCGGCGAGACGTATGAGGTCGAGCAGACTTGAATTCGTCTCTGCCGATCAAAAGCGGAAATCTGCCTGGACACCCAACGTGCAATAACCTTCTGAAAATGCAAATATTCCTGATTAATAGTGTTCACCGTACCCAGAAAAAGATTTGCCTCTTGTGCAATTTCACTGAAGGTTATGCGTCGATTTTTCTGAATAAGGCGTTCCACAATCTAGATATTCACAGAAATGACTGTGGTGGGTTAAGAGCCACCGCGCCCAGTAACATAGCTCACTGATGTACGGCCTTCTCTCAAACTTTTAGACTTTCAAATGTTTTACTTGCTACTGAGTGTCTCATAACCATATTGTGATTGCAATCTACTCCAAATTCCCGCAGGTTTCACGCCTTATTTCAAAAGAAACTTCATCACAACACTCTCTTACATGCAAAGACTAACAGGCACTCTCCGCCATTTGTATTGATCTGTCACGCGACTGCCCCATGGCAAGTAGAACACCTAGCAGTAATAGGACATAAGTGCCCCATACTAATGATATTAGTTCCAGCACGCTTTAACCCATTCAGTTAGAACTGGCACAAAAAGTCCCGGTTTTATATGAACGCCCCTAGTACATGGCAACTGGGTAAAATAGCCGATTTTGTGACTAGATGATTCTAAAGTTTGTAATACTACCATCTTATTTTGTGCGCTTATGTGTAAACTGTGCTGTATGGTCAAGTTAGGTCTGTTTGAAATTATTATTTCGGGATACCTATCACGATATCTCACGAATGTATTTATGTGCACACGAATTTTACGAAATATACTAGCAATACACTTGCTGACAATCTGCCAGATAATCGAACTGGGCAATGACAGGATAGTTAGAGTAGTAGTAGAGCAACTGCTCTTGAACACGAATGTACAGCTACGTGCAGATCCAGTCAACCCAGGAGCAAGTTACTTTCTTGCCGACGGCTATGGAGAGAAAAAGACATCGTTGTGGTTTAGTTCAATGACGGCTGAAACACTTCACCTCTGGCGGCACTGTCTGCTATGTACCTACTTTTGAGTTAGGAAACAAACAAGGAAACTGACAAGCTAGTCTGGTCAGCCACAACACACTGACCAGGACGTCGCGCCAGGGTCAATCACTTTTTCTTTTCCATGTAGCGTTTCATGAAAAAAGGCTGTTTTCAAGGCATTCTGGCTAACGAGATATGGACGTGATCCCCGTAGTAGTAAACGATACACAGAAGAAGCCAATAATAGCACAACCGACTTGAAGACCCCGGTCCACCTTCATCACCACGCTGCAAGCTACAACGACCGGCCACTTAACGTCATGTTCATGACACACAAAAGAGTAAATTTAGTTATTGTGGGCATTTAACAGCATGGGAAGAAAGAACAACAATTTAACAATTACACTTTATCCTGTCCCACATCCCTCTCTTGCCTCAATATCCCCCTACAATATTTTCTTCTCCCCCCCCCCTCCCGCCCCCCGCACATGCCTACAAAACAAAGTTTTGTAATGAAAATACAATCAATCATTTACTCTGCAGATGAAATCATAAGCCGACATTTTAATTTCAATGCTCCATTGATAATGGTTTCAAGTGTAGAAGCTCTGTTTACTTTTTGAGGTTCCAAGAACCCGTCATCATCATCGTCATCGCCGTCATCATCATCAATGCCGTAACCTGAAGGGACATTGGGGCAGCAATACTGCAGTTTGTTGCACCAGCTCCCCCCACTCAACGAGCCAGGTCATCTGTTTTAGCTGCGGACCTTCCCACCAACTCTATAAAGCTGTCTTCCCATCTCCTTCTTTCTAAAATCCCTCTCTTACACTTCACAGGCGCAGTACCTTGCAGAATCATCTGGGTTGACCCAGACGATCTTCATACATCCTCATACCATGCAAGCTTTCGTGTTTATACCGTAGATAAGTGTCTTTATTTTCTTTTTCTTTGTAATGGTCGACCTCTCTCTTAACCCTTTGCAAGCCGTCTAATGCAGTCTAATTGTGTCTTAAGAACACTGTTAGATCACTGATCGCCTATCAGTTGTTGGTCAATGATCTAAAAAAATTAACCATATAATGAAATATGTATTGTTAACCAAAACAAAACAACTAACGTAGAGCTAATTAGCGTGAGCACTTCACACTTCAAATTTGTTGGCCATCACTTAGTCAATTAGTTGGGGAAGGTTTAAACAGCAAGGAAGGGAACTGTGCAAACCTCATCACATAGGCGGTTAGCCCATGAAGAGTAATCTTTCTCCCCGACGGCAATTGTTGGCATGGGGCCCATCGTAACCTTACTTAGGTCAATGACATGTTTATACTATTATATATTTTCACTTTGAGTTCCCAAGACCTAAAACCCCATTGTTTTGAGATCAGGTACAGAACACAAGACTCAAATTAAGATACGGCTTTCTAAAATCAACAAAAGCGATACAGACAAGGCTTGAACGCCGCAGTGTCGAGAGATGGCAGGAATTGGTGTAGGCCCGAGAGATGGAATTTCGGGAGGAACCTGCCCCCGGACATCATATACCGTATGCAACATGGAAGTTACTGAACAGACTCCGAAGTGGTGTATCACGGTGCAAGAGGAATATGGAGAGATGGGGATACACAGATGATGACACATGTGACTGACGCAATACAGGACCCAGATCACATGATGACCTGCCCCAACCTCCAGGAAACATGCAATAGGCACGACATGCTGGAGACAAATGACAGGACAATCCATGTCACTGAATACTGGATGCATGCTGTATGACGTGGTGCTTGGACACGGAAAGAAAGTTCTACCTCATACAACAACTAATTTAATCGTGTCTTTAGATCAAATAATCATAATTTAAGCCAAATTAGTACAGTTTTTATGAGTTTTATTTTAATTGGCTTGGCTTGGTTTTGTTCGTTCTTAATCTCCTGCTAACAAACTCTGACACGGGCCTAAGTGGCAGAATGTAGTCCAGAGAACGGAATTGAGTTGTGTCGTAGTTTACAGCTTGACTGCGATATTTGCACCTTTCGGTCCAACACATCCGACTGCAGCAACTATCTTTTGAGTGTCGGGCTAGCATTCCGTCTTCGATCCCTTTTCCTTAGCCAGTCTGCACTGCTGCAGCCTGTTATCCAGGATCACCGCGTGAAGGTGTAGAAGGGTCTTGGCAGATCTGGTTTGCTGGCCCTGACGCTAGCAGTCAGCTATGGATCACTGACCACTGCAGGTCATGCGCTGCTCAACATCCTCTTCCCTTATTTTAATTGAAACTGGTTTCCATGGTTGTTGTCCTTGATATGGACAAAAATGTGTTTGCTATGTCACAATGGCTGACAGAAGTGTTTTAATTCCTATTACACACCAATTACACAGTGCATGATGTGTTACGAGCACCAGAATCCTTCTTTATTGTACTTGAAAGCGACCTGTTTTATTCGTGACGTGTTCTACACAAGAAATGTCGAGGTGACGAAGCAGACATCTCATCTTCATTTTCTAAATTCCACGCTCCAAAACATCCAAAATCCACCGGCGTTAAGGTACACGAAAGGTATACTGGTTTGTTTTCTTGCGTTCTGGTGTCTCAGGCCATTTAAGCGCCTTTGGATGGCCAGTGTTTTATATTGACTAAACATTTCCGAACAATCGTAAGTCTGGTAGTTTCGAAATTCATTTACAGTTAGGACGTTTCATGCCGCATTGTGTTATGTTTTGGTACAGATTACCATGACAACATTATCACGAGCTGCTAATCTCCTTGTGTCATGTTTTTGCTTCTACACTCTTCAGTTGCTGTCACATTGATGAGAAATCAAATCTATGTAAAGGGAGAGGAGACTAACGTCTGGTCAGACAAAACATACTGATCAGACTATGTTGAAGTTGGGTGAAAAAATTGATGAAGACCTCACTCCAATTTCCAAGATGTTCTACTTGAAAATACGCCGTTTCATATCAGTTTGGCTAACGAGATAGGGATTAGACTCTGTGATCCCTATAGTGGTGAGCTTACAAAGAGCCTTGCATCGCACTACAGCCAGGAAGACTCCGGTCCACCATCTCAGGATGTTAGAAGAACCACTGTGACCCGTCGCAAATACAAGGGCCTAACTCAAGAACGAGTAGAATTAGCAGCAAAATGAACAAACTATTTTTAAATTGCTACTGACATTCACCACCCAAGCAGCAGTGAAGTGTGAAAGAGAACTATTTACTACACTTCAGAACAAACAAGGAGAGCTGAATCCTCGTGAAATACCATTTGTAAAACTTCATCCCCAACAGCAGTGTAGTAGAAGGACTATCTAACTTTTGTTGTTAATGGAACCAGCAGCACTCGAGTCACGAGCATGTTATGCGATAAGTGCGTGATCTAACTACTCTGCCAATCGTTTGTCCATACTGCATGTAACAAGTGTCGCTACTACAAAACCCCAGAACTGCATCTTCGCTACTACCATCACGCAACAAGTGTCGCTACTACAAAACCCCGCAACTGCATGTTCGCTACTACCATCACGCAACAAGTGTAGCTACTACAAAACCCCGTAACTTCATGTTCGCTACTGCCATCACGCAACAAGTGTAGCTACTACAAAACTCCGCAACTGCATGTTCGCTACTACAATGGCGCAACAAGTGTAGCTACTACGAAACCCCGCAACTGCATTTTCGCTACTGCCATCACGTAACACGTGTAGCTACTACAAAACCCCGCAACTGCATGTTCGCTACTGCCATCATATAATAAGTGTAGCTACTACAAAACCCTGTAACTATTCGAGATTCCAAAGATGTTTCAGACCAAGTTACTGTGTCAACACACGTCACCCTACTCTGTCCAATTGCATTTCCTAAGCCAGCGCGCTATTTTATCGCCTGTTACATTGGTATTAAACGATATCAGTCCCACGCATTATTTTACTTGTGTTTATAAATGTATATATATCCACAGTCTTTAGCTTGGTACAATTTATATTGCAATCTATTTGGCATTACCAATAAACAGGCGCTACTCAAACCCGCACTTTCAGAAATGTAAATAGATTTTAGAGTAGAAAAGGGAGACAAAAAAATGATCTAATCTTCCCGTTGCTTTCAATCCCATGGCCTCCCACCAAGACGCCAGGACCTCACGCAATGATAATCCTTCGAAAACCGGTTTTGTGACGCTGTGGAGGTGTGTGGAGAAGATGAAAAATGTGGTCTTGGTTTCTTTCATTTAGATGTTTTCACTGTCAAATGTTACATATGTTAAAAGCGTTCCTGAAATGATTAGAACTGATAATGTGTAGGTTTAACAATTAGGACAAGTTAAGGTACCTTTAAGCGATATGTTCGAAGGGGTTGGATAGGAGATACGCTACGGAAGGCGCCGTCTAGCATAGACAGACAGGCTTTTTCGGGGAATCCTCAAGTGGAGCGATAGAGGAGGGAGATAGATAGAGGTAGACTCAAAGATACACAGAGAAGAGAAGCTTAGAAGGAACTAAGATTAAATGATTACACCTGGAGAGAGAAAGAAAGAACAGTACAGGAACGTGTAACGGGCGGGATGTTGTCAATGGTCTATGCACTGAGAGGAGCGACGGACTTTGATTGATGAATTAATTTAGTCTTCATAAGGCTACAGCCCATTTAGAGATGTGAATAACAAGACAGCGAACCCATCGCTGCAGTAGGCTTCGTTACAGACATCTGCGCCGAAGCACACACGTGTTCTATAGTGCTGCTATTGCAAAGGCATGGTTTTGCATAGAGAAGCGTCCAGCACTGTTCACTTTGGGATCGTTTTAGAGCTGAAGATGCAACAGCGAATCAGCCGACAGCAACTCATAGCTGGCAGCTTGTATCAAGGTCAGCGAACTAGAGTTGACCAAGATCATATTGCGCTTTCAAGCGGCGACCCTAGAAACAGGCAGCCTAGTGTAGTCTGGCTAAGATCATAGGGATCGCAATAGGCAGGCTGATCTGGGACCCAAAGGTCAACTTAAGCCGGATGTGTCAGACCGGAAGGCGCACATACTGCAGGCTCACTGTAAACGACAACGTCCTTTTCTGGGCTAATGCAGGAGAAGAAGCATCTTTGATCACAACATGCATTGTATGACAGACAGAAATCATGCCTTGGACATTGTTGATATACAGAAGATTGCAAAACCTAACAAGTAGATTAAAAAAGCAAAAAAAACGTTGTTCTGGAGAAGCTACGTATACAACGCGAAATGAAGCAGAACAAATATGTCAAAGTTACATATACAAAGCGAAATTAAGCAAGAAATCTGACAATGTTACGGATGCAAAGCAAAATGAAGAAAGAAATATGTCTAAGTTACAGATACAAAGCAAAAAGAAGCAAGACGTCCGTCCAAGTTACAGATACAAAGCGAAATGAAGCTGTCAAACAGTTTAACAATTTTTGCAAATTTAAAGAAGCATAACTCTGCTGTCAAACTAAACGAAAGACGTACAAGAGAGCAAACATACAAATGGAAGACAAGACTGTAAATGGGACGATAAAATCACCAGATTGACAGGAATACCCCTACCAGGTTTCAGTGTCATGATAAGAGATAGAACATGTTGGATCTACATACAGCTGACCTACCACGTGTAGATGGGAGCTCATATTATGTTATGGTAGGGTAGAGTGGACATATTGTATCATCGTAATAAGAAGCACACAAGTAAACAGAAGATCTGGTATTTTCTCAAATTAGTTGAAGGCTTGAAGGCGACTATAGATTTCCATTTTTAAATATATATTACAAATTAATAAGAGTTCGTCAAATGATTAGAACTTGTAAAGTGTAGGTCTACAAAATTAGGACAAGTTAAGTTGTCATTGAGTGTTAGAAGGAAAGGACATATGCTATGGAAGACACCGATCAGCATAGCTAGACATGCTCTTACTCAGAATCGTCAAAGGAAAAGAGAGAGTGCTAGACCCACAAATACGTGGAGAAGAAAATGTGGGAATAGACTATGATTAAATGGTTACATAAAGAGAGAGGCAGAAAGAGCAGCCCATGTCCATGTATACTGGTGGGATGTTGTCAATGGCATGTGCACTTTATGGAGGAGCGATAGGCTTTGATGATGGAGGAGTAGGTGCCATCAAGTGATAGGATTAGCGAGATATATTTAAATGGCGTACGTCTTTCTTGTTGTAAACTCATCAATAATCCCATTTATTTCTCCCATCAGCCATACCTCCCATCAGCCATACCTCCCATCAACCATACCTCCCATCAGCCATACCTCCCATCAGCCCTACCTCCCATCAGCCATACCTGCCATTAGCCATTCGCTCTGTCTCAGACTCCGCATATTACCACCAATATGTTCTGTTGGCTGATTCACTCCATTTAGCCGATATATTGTTCGTGATGTTTTTCCGTTAAATTATCCTTGCAAAGTAATCGTCGGCTATTTTAAATAGCATTTTGACTGCCATTTGTCGCGTTGCAGGGTCCAGTGCACGCGACGAACCTCACGAGGTATGCGCTCTTCGCCATGTTTGCTGTCACACATGGGTCATCAGGCTGGGGTTTCTCGGCTAGAGTGAGAGGAGAGGTCGTTGCTGAGCGCAGTAGGGCATACATGTCAACAACCTCCAGTATGAGAATGGAGACGGAAGCAGTGACCTCAGCACTGAAATGGATATCTGATACTTCTGTAACAAAGACAGTCATCGTGACAGACGCGCAAGCCGTACTTCAGAAAGTACAGAAGGGATGGTTTAGGTACGAGTGGATAGCTGCTGTTGAGTCTTCAAACCTCCTTGCGCTGACATGAATCTACTGTCCTGGTCATGCCGGGGTTCAGGGCAATGAAAGAGCTGACATCTTGGCTTCAAAAGCTTACATCATGGGCACATGAGTGATGAATAGAAGTGACATTTTGAAATCAATTAATGACCCTCTGCTGGATGAGGACACCGCAATAGGTGAATCAGCAATCCAGACTACAAAGTGTCGACATTAAACGAGGTTCGAGTGGAGTGGGGCGCATAAAAGGACGGCGCGGGAGAGTGTAGAACCAGTGAGCTACAGGGATCATCAGTATCCATACCTTACGCCATTTGATGAGAGAGACTGAGCACCTATGGGTATGCCCGGAGTGCAGTAACGTAGACTCCTAGAAACAGAATAGAACACACGGGCCAATAATAGAGTAACACGTCGTCTGGGAGAGATTAGGTCCTGCCCGGTTAGCACATGCTGAGTGATGCCTTTAATTATCTCAGCGCCCCCCCCCCCCCTCCCTCCCATCCCAAGGCAGTAGAGTTACTCGACTCCCGTCAAGTAGTCCACAGTGACCTCGGTCGACACACTTACCATGTAACCACGAGCCAACAAAGTAGAGTTACTCGACTCCCGTCAATGAGTCCACAATCAACTCGGTCGACACACTTACTATGTAACCACGAGCCAACAAAGTAGAGTTACTCGACTCCCGTCCATGAGTCCACAGTGACCTCGATCGACACACTTACCATGTAACCACGAGCCAACAAAGTAGAGTTACTCGACTCCCGTCAATGAGTCCACAGTGACCTCGGTCGACACACTTGCCATGTAACCACGAACCAACAAAGTAAAGTTACTCGACTCCCGTCAATGAGTCCACAGTGACCTCGGTCGACACACTTACCATGTAACCACGAACCAACAAAGCTTCATCTCCGGATAATGGAAGCTCAATGAGACTGGCAACTTGGAGTGTCGTTTTATGCTGCAGCACATGGCCATGGCAGGGGTCGATCAGCGCAACAGGCTACTCATGCCTAGGCGAACATTGTCATTATTATTAATAATATTATTATTATTATTTATAACAGTGCTTAGTTGATAAACAGGCGTGGACTGTTATGAGACTTGTTCAAACAAGTTCTTCCATGCCAAATATTTATAAAAATATAAACAAAATCACTGGGTAGATTTGCATTGCAATAATATATGTGTTCGGATGTCAACAATATTCCAGAGTCATTGCTACGGACGAAGGCCACTTTATCACTCTACTCATATCATGGAGCTTGTATACATGCATTACATACCATACCGAATGCTTGTATCACTTACGGTATGCGTCAAATTTGTAATCTAATAAACATATGCTTCCTTTCTTCTTGGTGTTCAGGATCTTTGGTCATGCTATATCCACAGGCCAGTCACCATGATGAAGTCTGTAGATTTCACCAGGTCGGAACCGCTGCCTCACTTATTTGTTCTCAGCTCTGCATACTCTGGTCAGGTCTGGCATCTCATTTCAATAAAGAGTAGCGTTCCTGCAGCATGTGTTCAGGACTCGGGTCCACCGCTCCACATGGACATTCATCGGTGTGTGGCTTGGCTTCGTTCATTCTCAATCTCCCACTACCAAACACTGAAAGGGCTTAAGTAGCAGAATGTAGTCCACAGAACAGAATGCATTGTGTCGTAGTTTACAGCTTGACTGCGATATTTGCACCTTTCGGTCTAACACATCCGACTTCAGCAAGCATTTGTTGAGAATCGGGTTAGCATTCCCTCTTCGATTCCTTCTCCTTAGCCAGTCTGCCCTGCTGCAGCCTGTATCCAGAATCACCGCGTGGAGGTGTAGAAAGGTCTTGGCAGGTTTGTTTCGCTGGCCCTGACGCTAGCAGTCAGCCATGGGTCGCTGACCACTGCAGCTCATGCGCTGCTCAGCATCTTGCTCCCACATCGATGTGTGAGATCCTTAGTCGGTATAGATGATATAGTAGCTTGCAGTGACCTGTTGAACAGGTGCTATCATTTTTGTTAGTACTACCTAAATTATATATCCGATTTTGAATCTTTCCGCAGATGCTATTTCAGTCTATAGTATCATATTTCCATTCTGCAAGCTGCGTGGTCTAGCAGGGGTGAAAGTCGCTCGTTTTTCATTAATCCCAACGCACCGGGTTTGATTTCCTCCGTGGCCAGTTTGGCAGACACTAGTTTTCTTCTCTGCCGATTGCTCATCCAAGTACAGTAAGTAATGGCAACCTACCGTACTGAAATATGCCAAGAAACTAATTGCAGCCAAAAAGGTGGCGTTTGTAAGAAGCGACGTTCTGTAACAGACATGATATATACCTGTACATTATCACGTGATCTCTTCTTGGCAAAGAGTAGTACATATCTGCTATTTCAGACACCGGAGGTAATCCATGTCGTTTCACTTTGTGTTTGATATCTATAAATATTACTGTATCTTTTCATACGTTGTCGTGTTTTTGTTTGGATATTGCCTCATGTCTCCCGGAATGTTTGAACAAGTTTTGATCCCAACTGCCGAAAAAAACCATTAATCCCGAAATTACCGTTACTGTTTCGCACCTGCATTATTCAAGGAACTTTGATCGATTTCTCGTTGAAATTGTGCCCTAGTAAATTTATGGACATAACAACAGTAGCATCTGGAGATATCAACACTGACAACAACAAAATACGCAAATGTAGATCCATCACAACAATGACAACAGACAAATATGCGAAAGTTAAACCCATAGCAACACTTATATCAACAAAATGCGTGGATGTAAGCCCAACAGCAAAACTGACAACAGAAAATACGTGAATGTTAGACATATCGCACACTGACAACAGACAAAACGTGAAAGTTAGACCCACCGCAACTCTGACAACAGAAAATACGCGAATGTTAGACCCATCGCAGCGACCACAGGCCAATTAGGCTAGAAGTTGATATGGAAGTAGGCCCACAGGAAACAAACCCGCTCCCACGTTGGAATTTCAAACGAGCCGACTGGGACAGATTTGCAAGCCTGACAGATGGGCTGTGTGAAACCTTCAACACACGGAACAACAAAATGAAGCCCATGGTGGAAAGCCTAAGCAAAGCAATAATGCAAGCTGCCACTGAAACCATCCCAAGAAGGGCAAGGAAAAATTATAAGCCCTATTGGAATGATGACTTGCAGAAAGCGGAAGACGCAGTCACAAATGCTAGGAACATGGCAGAGCGAGAACAATCTATGGAGGCAAATATCGTCCTCAAAGCCACCACGGCGAAATACAAATACACTCTAAACCAACAGCAAGAGAAAGCTGGAAAAACAAAACAGAAAGCCTAAATTTAGACAAAGATGGGAACAGACTATGGAAGCTAGTCAGAGCCATGAATGACGAAACTCCATCAAACAAACAAATTACAATCAAGCAGATACCCAACTCATGCTCACTGGAAACAAAGCAGCAAACGCCTTTGTTGAACATTATGCCAGAGCAAACCAATTGATGTCCCTGCAGATAGGCATACAGACATTTGTGAAGAGCAAAAGGGGCACGACAACATCAATACGGCACCAGAAGAGCATATGATGGCAAAATTAACAATGAATAAAATGAAAGAGGCCATGAGAACATTAAAGAAAAGGAAATCTCCCGGAAAAGACAGGATAACAAACGAAATGCTGATGGGGCTGGGCCAAACAGCAAAGAGGAAACTACCATCAGTCCTTAACCAAAGCTGGAAAATGAGTATTGTACCCCAGGCATGGAAAGACGCAGTACTTGTACCAGTACCAAAGAAAGGAAATGATAAAACAGATCCAAATGGATACAGACCTATCAGCCTACTGAGCTGCGTAGGTAAACTGATGGAACGTATGATAAATACCAGACTGATGTGGCATCTGGAAGAAAAGCACATACTAATTCTACAGCAAGCAGGCTTTAGACAGCACAGATCCACCGAGGATCAGGTCTTCCTCATAGCCCAGGAAATAGAAGATGCCTACCAGGAGCAAAAACACACAGTAGCGATTTGGGTAGACCTAGAAAAGGCATTTGACAAAGTCTGGAAAGATGGACTTAGAGTCAAGCTAAGAAAAAGTGAAGTTTGTGGGAAAATGTACAAATGGATCAGTCACTACCTCAAAAACAGAACGGCCAGAGTTCAAGTACAAGGGCAGATGAGAAAAAAGGTGACACTTGAGCAGGGAGTACCCCAAGGGGGAGTACTGTCACCCACATTCTTCCTGGTGTATATAAACGACATTACAGAGAATATACCAAGAAGAGTCCATAGCTCAATGTTTGCAGACGATCTGGCTATGTGGACCTCTGAAAAGAATCTCACCATAGCAAGAAATCGGATGCAGCAGGCCCTAACATCGCTGGAAGAGTGGGCGAACTCATGGCTGGTCAAAATAAATGAGGAAAACACGACATGTACACTATTCTCACTATCAAACAAACCCCAAAACACCAAAATAAGTCTTAACGGCAAATACCTGCAGCCAAACGACAACCCAAACTACCTGGGAGTCACATTTGATCGGCGCATGACATGGAAAAGTCAGATCGAGAGAAACCGAATGAGAATCAGAGAAAGAATGGCAATCATGAGGAAACTTGCTGGCACAAGCTGGGGAGCAGACGAAAGCATACTAAAGAAACTGTACACTGGAAGAGTGAGACCAGTTCTCGATTATGGCATTGCGGCATGGACAACAGCAGCAAAGGTGAACTTCGATAAAATTAGCAAACTCCAAAATCAAGCCATGAGAGTTATAACAGGCGGCATGAAGTCAACGCTAATTGTAGAACTTGAAAAGATTACAAAACTGCAAACCATGACCGACAGAAGAGACTGCAGAGCCCAGCAGCAATCAGAGAAACTCAGAAGTCTGACTGACCATCCAATGCACCAGAGACTAAACAATCTCGAAAGTGGGAAACTAAAGCGGAGAAACTTTGCAGAAATAGCCAAAGCAAAGATGCACGAAGACCCCATGAACGCACTAACAACATCAAAGCCTATCCCTACTGTACGAAAAGCTACCTGGAGGCAGCATATATTTCCAGAGGTGGTGGAGAACATACCAGGTATTGGAAACAAAAACTGCCAGACTGAAAAAGAAAGAAGAGATACTACCCTGAGCTACATAACAAAAAACTACCCAAGCATGGACTGGACCCATGCATACACCGACGGTTCTGTAACAAACACAACACAGAACGGAGGGGCAGGAGCATTTCTGAACCTACCAAATGGCAGAAAAATAACACTGCCATGCGCTACTGGAAAATACACAAGCGATTTCAGAGCGGAGGCACAGGCACTGAGGGCGGCAGTGGAAGAAATGGGTACAGGTAAAAGGAATGAAAGCCAGATAGTCCTGCTTACAGATACCTTGGCCGTAGTCATAGCACTAAAAAGCTAGAAAAATACTGAACTTAATGATTTAAGAGCAGTACTCTGTCAACTATGCCAGCAGTCCGCACCAAAAAGGGTAGTGGTACAGTGGGTTCCATCCCACTGCAAAATCCAAGGCAACGAGGAGGCAGACAGACTGGCAAAAGAAGGGGCAAGACTACCACAACCAGATATTAGTATGACATACGAAGAGTCAAAACGGCTTATTAGAGCTAGATACATGACCAAATGGGAAACCGAACATACTGGATACACAAAAAACGATGCCTATTACCAGTTGAACAGAAGAGAGCAGGTCGTGGTCTTCAGACTTCGCACTGGCCACAATAGACTGAGGTACTACCTATTCAACAAATTGAAGATAGGTGGCACTGACGAATGCCCGTGTGGTACCGGGAAAATGACCGCTGAGCATTTGCTGCAAAACTGCCCGACATACGAGGATCAGAGAAAGCAGATGTGGCCATCACCAGTGGCAACACTAGACAAGCTCTATGGCAGAGTCGACAGCCTCAGGATGACCGCTGCTTTTTTCGCAAAAATAAAGGTTGACGTCTGACTGCGTACGAAGAAGAAGAAGAAGAAGAGGAAGAAGATCCATCGCAACACTGACAACAGAAAACACGTTCTAACTACTTCAGCTTTCTGTGAGTTGCGTAGGTAGGTTCTATTCATATAATGGTAAGTTAGGCTTCAATTTGCAGCAGAGAGCACTGAGGCGCACAGCAGCAGTTTTGCGAACGCTTCATCTTAACTGTTCGAGAGAATCTCTCTAGCACTCTCCTTCACTAGCAAGATGTCAAATCCTTACAGTTCCCTATGAAGCACACATTGTCATATTATACAAACTTCACATGTCTTGAGCTATCCGCTCTAGCTCTGACCTCGTCTTCTATTTGCTTTGTGTCTGCCTCAATCTCTGCTTTCCTTGTGTGTTTCTATCTGATTCTGTCTGTCTTGCCGAGTAGGAAGACTAACATCTGGTCAGGCACAACATACTGATCAGACAAGTTAGTGGGACCAAAACGCTGACCAGTGCATGAGTTGCACTGATCAGCGACCAATTGCTGACTGCTAGCGTCAGGGCCAGCGAGCCAGAGCTACCAATGCCCCTCTACACCTCCAAGGCGGCGAACCTGGATGACAGGCTACAACAGAGTAGACTGGCTAAAGAGAAGGGATCGAAGATGAAATGCTAACCCGGTACTAAAAAAATGGTTGCTGAAGTCGGATGTGTTGAACCGAAGGGTGAAAATATCGCAGCCAGGCTGTACACGGCCTTTGACGCCTACGCGAACATTATTATTAGTATTATTATTAAGCTGCAAACTACGACACAACGCAGTCTGTTCTCTGCACTACATTCTGCTACTTAGTCCCTTTTCAGGATTCGGTAGCGGAAGATTGAGGAGGAACGAAGCCAAGCCAAGCTTGACATGTTAGTCAGGATCAGGTAAAACATGCTGGCCAAGGCCCCCACCTCGGATTCCTCGTAGCCCTCTCTGAAAAAGGGCTGTTTTCGTAGCAGCCTGGCTAACGAGGTGAGGAATCGATATGATCCCCATAGTAGTGAGCGACACGCAGATGAAGCCAAACATAGCATAACCGCCTGGAGGACCCCGGTTCACATTCACCAGCACGTTCGGGATGTGAGGAAAGTTATTGCAACCCGCCACTTAACGTCCTGTTTGTGACGCACGAAAGAGTAAACCTACTCATTGTGAACATTCGGAACAACATCTCTTTTGTCATAAAAATTTTACATCAGAGACCGTCAAGCAGCGTTATCAGCTACCTTCCTTGGTGCGTGAGTGCTTTTGATCCAGATTTTACTTCATCCCTTGTTGAATGTTCGAAGCAAGTTTTCAGTTGCAGAAAAACCATAGAAGTCAATCTTACCGTTGTTATTCTAGGTGCCTGCTGTTCTAGGTGCCTGCTGTTCTAGGTAACTGTTGTTCTAGGTAACTGTTGTTCTAGGTAACTGTTGTTCTAGGTAACTGTTGTTCTAGGTAACTGTTGTTCTAGGTAACTGTTGTTCTAGGTAACTGTTGTTCTAGGTAACTGTTGTTCTAGGTAACTGTTGTTCTAGGTGCCTGTTGTTCTAGGTAACTGTTGTTTTAGGTAACTGTTGTTCTAGGTAACTGTTGTTCTAGGTGCCTGTTGTTTTAGGTAACTGTTGTTCTAGGTAACTGTTGTTCTAGGTGCCTGTTGTTCTAGGTAACTGTTGTTCTAGGTAACTGTTGTTCTAGGTGCCTGTTGTTCTAGGTAACTGTTGTTTTAGGTAACTGTTGTTCTAGGTAACTGTTGTTCTAGGTGCCTGTTGTTTTAGGTAACTGTTGTTCTAGGTAACTGTTGTTCTAGGTGCCTGTTGTTCTAGGTAACTGTTGTTTTAGGTAACTGTTGTTCTAGGTGCCTGTTGTTCTAGGTGCCTGTTGTTTTAGGTAACTGTTGTTCTAGGTAACTGTTGTTCTAGGTAACTGTTGTTCTAGGTGCCTGTTGTTCTAGGTAACTGTTGTTCTAGGTAACTGTTGTTCTAGGTAACTGTTGTTCTAGGTAACTGTTGTTTTAGGTAACTGTTGTTCTAGGTGCCTGTTGTTCTAGGTGCCTGTTGTTTTAGGTAACTGTTGTTCTAGGTAACTGTTGTTCTAGGTAACTGTTGTTCTAGGTGCCTGTTGTTCTAGGTAACTGTTGTTCTAGGTAACTGTTGTTTTAGGTAACTGTTGTTCTAGGTGCCTGTTGTTCTAGGTGCCTGTTGTTTTAGGTAACTGTTGTTCTAGGTAACTGTTGTTCTAGGTAACTGTTGTTCTAGGTAACTGTTGTTCTAGGTAACTGTTGTTCTAGGTAACTGTTGTTCTAGGTAACTGTTGTTCTAGGTAACTGTTGTTCTAGGTAACTGTTGTTCTAGGTAACTGTTGTTCTAGGTAACTGTTGTTCTAGGTAACTGTTGTTCTAGGTAACTGTTGTTCTAGGTAACTGTTGTTCTAGGTAACTGTTGTTCTAGGTAACTGTTGTTTTAGGTAACTGTTGTTCTAGGTAACTGTTGTTCTAGGTAACTGTTGTTCTAGGTGCCTGTTGTTCTAGGTAACTGTTGTTCTAGGTAACTGTTGTTTTAGGTAACTGTTGTTCTAGGTGCCTGTTGTTCTAGGTGCCTGTTGTTTTAGGTAACTGTTGTTCTAGGTAACTGTTGTTCTAGGTAACTGTTGTTCTAGGTAACTGTTGTTCTAGGTAACTGTTGTTCTAGGTAACTGTTGTTCTAGGTAACTGTTGTTCTAGGTAACTGTTGTTCTAGGTGCCTGTTGTTCTAGGTGCCTGTTGTTTTAGGTAACTGTTGTTCTAGGTAACTGTTGTTTTAGGTGCCTGCTGTTCTAGGTAACTGTTGTTCTAGGTAACTGTTGTTCTAGGTGCCTGCTGTTCTAGGTAACTGTTGTTCTAGGTAACTGTTGTTCTAGGTAACTGTTGTTCTAGGTAACTGTTGTTCTAGGTAACTGTTGTTTTAGGTGCCTGCTGTTCTAGGTAACTGTTGTTCTAGGTAACTGTTGTTCTAGGTAACTGCTGTTCTAGGTAACTGTTGTTCTAGGTAACTGTTGTTCTAGGTAACTGTTGTTTTAGGTAACTGTTGTTCTAGGTAACTGTTGTTCTAGGTGCCTGTTGTTCTAGGTAACTGTTGTTCTAGGTAACTGTTGTTCTAGGTAACTGTTGTTTTAGGTAACTGTTGTTCTAGGTAACTGTTGTTCTAGGTGCCTGTTGTTCTAGGTAACTGTTGTTCTAGGTAACTGTTGTTCTAGGTAACTGTTGTTCTAGGTAACTGTTGTTCTAGGTAACTGTTGTTCTAGGTAACTGTTGTTTTAGGTGCCTGCTGTTCTAGGTAACTGTTGTTCTAGGTAACTGTTGTTCTAGGTGCCTGTTGTTCTAGGTAACTGTTGTTCTAGGTAACTGTTGTTCTAGGTAACTGTTGTTCTAGGTAACTGTTGTTTTAGGTAACTGTTGTTCTAGGTGCCTGTTGTTCTAGGTAACTGTTGTTTTAGGTAACTGTTGTTCTAGGTGCCTGTTGTTCTAGGTAACTGTTGTTTTAGGTAACTGTTGTTCTAGGTGCCTGTTGTTCTAGGTAACTGTTGTTTTAGGTAACTGTTGTTCTAGGTGCCTGTTGTTCTAGGTAACTGTTGTTCTAGGTAACTGTTGTTCTAGGTAACTGTTGTTTTAGGTAACTGTTGTTCTAGGTAACTGTTGTTCTAGGTGCCTGTTGTTCTAGGTAACTGTTGTTCTAGGTAACTGTTGTTCTAGGTGCCTGTTGTTCTAGGTAACTGTTGTTTTAGGTAACTGTTGTTCTAGGTAACTGTTGTTCTAGGTGCCTGTTGTTCTAGGTAACTGTTGTTTTAGGTAACTGTTGTTCTAGGTGCCTGTTGTTCTAGGTAACTGTTGTTTTAGGTAACTGTTGTTCTAGGTAACTGTTGTTTTAGGTAACTGTTGTTCTAGGTGCCTGTTGTTCTAGGTAACTGTTGTTTTAGGTGCCTGTTGTTCTAGGTAACTGTTGTTTTAGGTAACTGTTGTTCTAGGTAACTGTTGTTCTAGGTAACTGTTGTTCTAGGTGCCTGTTGTTCTAGGTAACTGTTGTTCTAGGTGCCTGTTGTTCTAGGTAACTGTTGTTCTAGGTAACTGTTGTTCTAGGTGCCTGTTGTTCTAGGTAACTGTTGTTTTAGGTAACTGTTGTTTTAGGTAACTGTTGTTCTAGGTGCCTGCTGTTCTAGGTAACTGTTGTTCTAGGTAACTGTTGTTCTAGGTAACTGTTGTTCTAGGTAACTGTTGTTTTAGGTAACTGTTGTTCTAGGTAACTGTTGTTCTAGGTGCCTGCTGTTCTAGGTAACTGTTGTTCTAGGTAACTGTTGTTTTAGGTAACTGTTGTTCTAGGTGCCTGTTGTTCTAGGTAACTGTTGTTTTAGGTGCCTGTTGTTCTAGGTAACTGTTGTTCTAGGTGCCTGCTGTTCTAGGTAACTGTTGTTCTAGGTAACTGTTGTTTTAGGTAACTGTTGTTCTAGGTGCCTGTTGTTCTAGGTAACTGTTGTTTTAGGTAACTGTTGTTCTAGGTGCCTGTTGTTCTAGGTAACTGTTGTTTTAGGTAACTGTTGTTCTAGGTAACTGTTGTTTTAGGTAACTGTTGTTCTAGGTGCCTGTTGTTCTAGGTAACTGTTGTTTTAGGTAACTGTTGTTTTAGGTAACTGTTGTTCTAGGTGCCTGCTGTTCTAGGTAACTGTTGTTCTAGGTAACTGTTGTTCTAGGTAACTGTTGTTCTAGGTAACTGTTGTTTTAGGTAACTGTTGTTCTAGGTAACTGTTGTTCTAGGTAACTGTTGTTCTAGGTAACTGTTGTTCTAGGTAACTGTTGTTCTAGGTAACTGTTGTTCTAGGTAACTGTTGTTTTAGGTAACTGTTGTTCTAGGTAACTGTTGTTCTAGGTGCCTGTTGTTCTAGGTAACTGTTGTTTTAGGTAACTGTTGTTCTAGGTGCCTGTTGTTCTAGGTGCCTGTTGTTCTAGGTGCCTGTTGTTCTAGGTGCCTGTTGTTCTAGGTGCCTGTTGTTCTAGGTGCCTGTTGTTCTAGGTAACTGTTGTTCTAGGTGCCTGTTGTTCTAGGTAACTGTTGTTCTAGGTAACTGTTGTTTTAGGTAACTGTTGTTCTAGGTGCCTGTTGTTCTAGGTAACTGTTGTTCTAGGTAACTGTTGTTTTAGGTAACTGTTGTTCTAGGTGCCTGTTGTTCTAGGTGCCTGTTGTTCTAGGTAACTGTTGTTCTAGGTGCCTGTTGTTCTAGGTACTTTTGTTCTCTCTACTTCATATTTTTTCTGCGATCTGTCTAGTTCTTTCAACCAATTCCACATTACTGATTTTATCATACTATTTCAATCTATCTATTTTGCGCTAAATAATCATCATCATTTGGTTGATCTGTCCTGAGTCATGTTACAAGGTTGTCAGAGCATGCCTCTTCATTGAACCCCTACCAACAGCAGCTTTCTTTATGTCAGAATGGGGTCGTAAATGATTGTCTCTGTATTCTTGAGATGTAAAGTGTTCGTTGATCCCTTCCTCTCTTCCCCTCAATCTTACCCTCTAGTATCTTCTGCAGAAGACTTTTCATGTCTCATATAGTGACCCAGCCAACTCAACCGATGCTTTTGTATCATAGTCAATATTTGTCTTTCCACTTTCCTCAGTGGGGACATTGCCATTTAATCTTCTTTCTGTCCAACTCACTCGTTCCATTCTACAGCACCATATTTTAAACGCTTCCATCTTTTTTCATCCTAATTTGCTAAAAGTTCATGTTTCAGCCTCAAACAGTGCAATCGGGCACATACGAATGCTCATTAATCTTGTCCCCATTTATATACTCATATTATTTGAGGTTAGCAATTTCTCCTCAGACACCCATTTATGAACGTATCTACCTATTCGATGTTTCTGTTGATCTCCATGTTTCAGTTCCAAACATCAGACTTTACATCATTTAGGATTCCTTTTTTGTGTGTTGAACTTAATTTCTTTTTTTTTCCAGAAGTTTCTCAATGCAATTAAAGCTCTTCTCTGCTTCACTATACATGGAGAAAGTACTGCTCTGGAGTTTTCTATCTCCTGACTTTTTCCAGTAGACATGCTGCCCTTCAAACAATATCAGATACGGTCTGTAGCATGCCTGTTAAAACTTCAATGTAAAGTCTTGATAGTGAACATTTGTTTACGATCACCTCTAGGAAATATTTCCGCACTGATGATACATAAAATAGCTACACGTCCGAGTGATACCGTGGCCAGAAAGATGACTGTAACCTTCCAGGCATTATGCATGAGGCGACTAAAGTTGGTTGGGTATCTTCTTCTTCTTTTTCTTTTTCTTGTTCTTCTTCTTCTCTCTCAATCCCCTGCTACCAAGACGCTAAAAGGGTTTGCAATTAACGGAATATGTTATGTCGTAGTTTACAGCTTGACTGCAATATTTGCACCTTTCTGTCTGGACATCTGACTTCAGCTGGTATTTTTTAGTACTGGGTTAGACTTCCCTTTTCGAACTTTTCTCCTTAGCCAGTCTGCTCTATTGCTCACCGCGTGAAGGTGTAGCACGGTCTTTGCAGCTATGGTTCACTGGCTCCGATGCTTGCAGTCAGCTATAGGTCGGTGCCCCGATGCTCGCAGTCAGCTATAGGTCGGTGCCTCCGATGCTTGCAGTCAGCTATAGGACGGTGGCTCCGATGCTTGCAGTCAGCTATAGGACTGTGGCTCCGATGCTTGCAGTCAACTATGGTTCACTGGCCCCGATGCTTGCAGTCAGCTATAGGTCGGTGGCTCCGATGCTTGCAGTCAACTATGGGTCGGTGGCTCCGATGCTTGCAGTCAACTATGGTTCACTGACCCCGATGCTTGCAGTCAACTATGGTTCACTGGCCCCGATGCTTGCAGTCAACTATGGGTCGGTGGCTTTGATGCTTGCAGTCAGCTATGGGTCGGTGGCTCAGATGCTTGCCGTCTGCTATGGGTCGTTCACCACACCTTGACTCGGTTTGGGCATGGGGTTAACTAATTCATCTCGTAGAAACTTTAAGCCAAATAAACTACAGTAGATCTGAGCAAGTTCAGCATTAGATCATTTGGTGTGTAAAAGGAACACCTATCTATTGGCGAGTGAATGATCAATTAATCAATCATTGATTTTTTAATGATTGATAATTGAATGATTGTTTGAATAATTGAAAACAACATTGTTGCTATTTGAAAACGGCTATAATTTATGTCCTCCAACCTTGAAAGGTTGTAGACAATCTTTTGAAGTCTTCTTTTTCTTTTTCGCATTTAACGTATACTTTTTTTTTCAACTATCCCTCTCTTCATAATGTGTTCTTTGGTCTGCCACTACTTATTTTTCCCTATGGATTCTTTGACAGAGAAAGTCTTGTGAAACTGGCTTTCTTCCTAAGATATTCGGTAACACCTGTCTTTGACCTGTTCTCTCTCGTTTGTAATCTCGTCGAACCAATGCAGGCCAAAAATCGTTTAAAGGGATTTGTTAATATATCCACGTAATCTCTTAATGCTAAATGTGGTAATCCACAATGTTTGTGTCATATGTATGGAGGAACGATTTACCATTATAGATGATGATCCTTAGTTTGGAATGCATTTTTGTAATTGTACAGTTCCATTGTGTGGGAACCGCGGTAGTGCAATGGTTAACACACTGGCTTCCCAACCAGACAGTCGGGGCCCGGTCCCCAGTCGGTATATTTTTTCGATCGCATAATCGGCTTCTGTGGTCGAGTCAGCCACATAAATTTTGAAAAAAATCTGGGAAGTAAGGTCGGCCGGCGTGATGCTGACCACATCATCCACTATGTGCCGTGGGTGACAAAATAATATGGGCCTACCACCATATTTCTTAAACACCGCAAGGCCTGATGGGATCTTTACTTTACTTGCCTGCTCCATTTGACTTTCAACTTGAGAAAGGACGTTATTGTTTCTGTCCATGTGTTGAATTTGGCGTCTGTACAGCATGTCTTGTTTACAAGTTCTATTATGGGGGAAGATCTGACAAACACCTACATGGAGTCGGAATGTTGGTGCGTAAAGACACATCAAGTTGTGTATTGAGACGTCGACAAGTATCAAGTCGATTGCTCACCATACGACTCAAAGCAACGCCCATCAATATTACTGTGATACAATGCTATGCACCTAACTCAGATTATGAGGCAAGCGAGGTAGTTTCTACGAGGAATTGCAAGCACTTATGAACGATATACAAAAGAAGGACATACTGGTGGTACGGAGGGGGGGGGGGGTGAATCGGAATACCAAAATTGGTGAAAACATGGTGTGAGGTTGGAAAGGCACATGTACGGTAATGCGAAGACGAACGATCAAAGGATTGAGACTCCTAGAATGTGCTCATTACAACAAGTTACTGTTGGCGAATACGCATGGACCAAACAAAATGTCCAGACGCTGGACATGGAAAAGCCCAAATAATGCACTGCATAGTCAGATAGACTACATTCTTGTCCATAAGCGATTCAGATCCAGCATCAATAGCGCACGGACGAGGTGTTTCCCAGGAACCGATAGAGGGAGCGACCAGGACTTAGTGGTGATGACCATGCGTCTCCGACTTAAGAGACTTGTGAACAGGTAACTAGACTAAGATTTGACCTTGTGAAGCTGAAGCACCCGGAGATAGTAGAGGCTTTTGGAGCGATGATGGGGGGAAGATTAGCACCCCTCTTGGTTCTTAATGAGACATATATTGAGACGATAACTGAAGCCTTGAATTGGGCATTGGTAACCACGGCAACTGAGGTCTTAGCGAAGCGACGAGTAAAGAAGAACGCACGAATTACAAATGAATTACTCGAGTTATGTGGCAAGAAAAGATTACTGAAGAGGTCGAAGAATACCCTAGCTGGGATTATGAAATACAGAAAGAAAAATGGAAACGTAAAGGCCAAGGTAAAATGGACAACTGCTCAGTGCTCAGATATCGAACAAAATCTGGGAAGAAACGATGCCAAGGAAGCATATAAAATAGTCAAGGGCCTAGTAAGACCTATACAAGGTCGCAATACAACGGTTCAGGATAAGAGAGGGAAATGTCTCACAGAAGCTCAATGCATTCGGGCTTGTTGGATAGAGTTCTGCTCTGAATTATATAAGCATGAGGATCGAGGTGACCCAGGAAATGTAATGGTCCCCGAAATGAATATGTTAGAAAAGAATCAACCGATAACAAGAGAATAAGTAACTGAAGCGGTGAAAATGCTAAAAAGGGGGAAAGTTGTCGGTGTGGATAATATCCCAGCAGAGCTCCTACAAGTGGGAGGTGAGGTAATATCCCAGCAGAGCTCCTAAAAGTGGGAGGTGAGGTAATATCCCAGCAGAGCTCCTAAAAGTGGGAGGTGAGGTAATATCCCAGCAGAGCTCCTAAAAGTGGGAGGTGAGGTAATATCCCAGCAGAGCTCCTACAAGTATGAGGTGAGGTAATATCCCAGCAGAGCTCCTAAACGTGGGAGGTGAGGTAATCATTGGAGCTGAGACATACATTTGTACCAGAATTTGACGGACACGAGAGTGACCAACCATCTGGACGAAATCAGCCTAAATCAAGGAACCTAAAGATATGTCAGAACTTTAAAAAAATTAGCCTTAGGAAAGTTCTCTTAAGAATAATCCTCAACAGATTAAAACCCCAGGCAGAGAATATCGTTGCCGAAGAGCAAGCAGGGTTTTAAGCGTAAGTACCGCTGAACAGATATTTAACTGCAGATATGAGAAATACTTAGAGTATCAACAACACATACATCATGTCTTCATCGATTTAAAAAAAATGTTTGACAGAGTGTGGTATGTGGCGCTATGGACAACAATGAAGCATTACAAGATAAATAGTAATATTGTGAAGGTAATTGAGAACCTTTATGATAAGGCGTCAAGTGCAGTTTCTGTAGACGGAATACTAGGTGAATAGTTCCGCACGTCTGTTGGGGTGAGACAGGGTTGTATCTTCTCTCCAACACTCTTCAATGTATTATTGGAAAGAATCATTGAAGCGGTCCTGGAGGAACATGTTGGTACGGTCAGAATATGAAGACGATTACAAACCTACGATTTGCAGATGATATAGATGGTCTGGCAGGCACGGAAACAGAACTCCAAGACCTGATTAGTAGATCGGACAGAGCGGGGCAGAGCTATGGGATGGAGATAAATGCAGAGACAACAAAGCTGATGACTAACAACACGGAAGGGCTTACATATGTGATAAAAGAAAATGATCAGGAACTCAAAGTTGTACACCGGTTTAAGTATATGGGATCACTGATCAGTGACGATGGCTTGCAGCCTGAGATAATTATTAGAATTGCACAGACAACAGCAGCGCTAACACGTTTGAAACCCATATGGCAGGATAGGCGGCTCGCCCTCAGCATAAAAGTTAGACTAATGCGCTCATTGCTGCTCTCAATTTTTGTGTATGCCTGTGAGACTTAGACCATTATTTGCGGATATCCAGTGGAGAATACAATACATGCAATGGAAATGAGGTGCTTTAGAAGACTCTTAATTGCTGTATGTAAGGATCGTGTCACAAACGTAGAAATACGACGAAAAGTGGAAAACACAATTGGGCCTTTTGATGATCTGTTCACAGTTATCAAAATCCGAAAGATGGCTTAATATGGGCACATTACGAGGTTCAACGGAATTACAAATTCGATACTGATTGGTTCCGTACCAGGAAAGAGAGACATCACTGGGGAGGGGGGGGGGGTGTGTCAAACCTTCGTCTCGTTGAGACACGACTGGCGGTAGCGGGCATAGAGAGATGATTGCCTGAGGTTGTAAGAGAGTTTTCAAGTGTGCCCCAACGACACGATGGGTTACCGTATGAACTGAACTACGGTAGGCACATTTTTATATCTCATCCAATATTGTTGCTCTCAGTTTGATGTTGTTGTTATTAAATTAAATGCCAAAAATGAGTATGTTTACTATTTGAAAAGGGTGTTAAATGGCGGGTTGTAGTAGCTTTCCTCACATCCCGAGCGTGCTGATGCAAGTTCACCGGTATCCTCCAGACTGTTGTGCCGTTCACTGCGACGGGAATTACGTCGATCCCCCACCTCGTTAGCCAAGCGGCTATGAAAACAGCCCGTTTGTACAGAGAACTGCGAGGAACTAAGGCGAGGGTCTTGGACAGTATATGTTACCTGACCCCGACTAACATGTCCAATGAGTATATGTTACCTGACGCTGACTAACTTGTCCGATGAGTATATGCTACCTGACCCTGACTAACATGTCCTATGAGTATATGTTACCTGACCCTGACTAACTTGTCCGATGAGTATGTTACCTGGCCCTGACTAACTTGTCCGATGAGTATATGTTACCTGACCCTGACTAACTTGTCCGATGAGTATGTTACCTGACCTTGACTAACTTGTCCGATGAGTATATGTTACCTGACCCTGACTAACTTGTCCGATGAGTATGTTACCTGACCTTGACTAACTTGTCCGATGAGTATATGTTACCTGACCCTGACTAACATGTCCGATGAGTTTCAGGAACGGACCTCAGATCGGATATTTTTTCTCCACGTCCGTGAACTTGAACCCCTGATACTTTTACATCCTAGTTTAGTAATCCAGCTCAGTGTCGACCAGGCTAGACGCTCAACAACCACTCTGGTGCATGCCGGCGAAGCATGGGATATATATAGCAGACACGCCAGACAGTTACATCGTTCTCACTTGAGCTGTTTACGTAGGATCCGGTGACAGGATACAGTGCCTACCTTGAAATTATGTTCATGTCCAACAGGTTGAGCATACAATTCTGGAAAAGGCCCAGTTAAGATGGATTGGGCACGTTGTTCGCATGCCTGGTTATCTCTTTACAAACGCTCATCGGTAGGGCAGAGGACACACTACAGAGATTCCTTCTGAAAAACTTCTACATTGATGTTACGTCTTGGGAGTTGCTTGCTCGGAATCGTTTCGTCTGACACGCTAGTAACACCACAAGTGCTCAGATCGCAAACCGAAACTCCATCGCGGAGGCTCAGAGAAAGCGTGCCGTACGAAAGAACAGAACGTACGACAACTTCCACACCCAACTTCTTACATGAGTGGCCTACGTAATGCAGGATATGCTGTGCCAGTATTGGTCTTTACAATAAGAGATCACATCTCTCAGTCCACGTCTCATAGCGTCGCCATCTTCGTTTGCGATGGGCAATTGCTACCGTTACTTCAGAAACTACCTACAGACCACTATTGCTAGTTCATGCCAATTTGCACCTAAAGTTGTTTAACCTAGAGCTGAAAGACAAAATAGGATGAGCGAAAAAAAGAATAAGAAAGGAAGAAAACGAAGACGCTATCTAAACGCTGGTCTCGAGCTTCATAGTAAGTCTTAAAATGCTAAGTCAACCCAGTTGTTCCAAGATTAAAATATCCATCAACAAAAACATAGTATTCCACACTGACGTCTCGTCAGTATTAACATGGCAAATGCAACACACAGATGCACATCTCAAATAATGTATGTTCTTTCTGACACAGCTCTCAGCAGAACATCCAAGGTGGATCACATCCCACTGCATTAATGAAAGCAATGAAGCCGCAGACATAGCATAGTTTGGAGAAGAACTCAAACACAAACAGACATGAGCATTACATAGTGTGAGGCCAAGACCATAATTAAAGCCAACGTCAGGGGGAAATGGGCTAAACACCATCCCAACTTCCGAAAAAAAGACAGCTACTTTAACTTAACTAGAGAAGAGCAAATCATCCTCTTCAGACTGAGAACATGGCATAATGGACTCAAGTATATTCTTTACAACAAATTGAGGATTGGGACAAGATGAAAATTGTCCCTGTGGGACCGTGGAACACATCCTACAAAGCTGCATGTTCACGCAGGAAGATATAGATTAATAATGGCCTTGCGGGACAGATATGAGACAAAAGCTGTATGCAGATAAAACAACATTTGAAACAACGGTCTCCTTTGTAAGATAAACTGGGACCTTGAGCTGAGAATGACCAAAGAGGAAGAAGAAGAACCCAGTTGTAAATTGTTACATGACTTAAAAGGACAGGTAACGGCAGCGATGCTTAGAATTGAATAATCATCCTCGCCCCGTCCATTTTAGTTAAAAACGAAGACCAATTACGAGGGTCTATATCATTGTAACCACGGCAACAATGTATCTAAGTGACTAGCTTGACCTTTACCCTTTGTACTCACGCACAAACTTAAGCCTAGACATGCCAGCTCAGCTGTGGTCCCCCACGACCCGGAAACTCATTACAACTTCAAATACCCGTTTCCTGTCACTTTGACGAAGGCAAGTGCCTTGAGCAAAGCGCGCGTCTTGGTTTAGTCCTGGACAATTTCCACCTGCAGGCAGAGATGTGTAATCTCACCTTTCAGTTTTCATCGTGTGGATCCTGTGGACTATTATTGGGGGGCGAAAGACGAGAACCACTGTACTTCACTATAACAGATACAAGTAAAGTTAACCACATAGAAGACACTGCTGTCGGGATAAAGTTAACCACATAGAAGTCACTTCTGTCGGGATAAAGTTAACCACATAGCAGACACCTCAATTCTCTATCCCTTTATCCGGACAGCAGTGTCTGCTATGTGGTTAACTCTATATTAACCGGAAGTGTCTGCTATGTTGTTAACACTATCCCGACGGCTGTGTCTGCTATGTGATTAGCTGTATACCGACGGCGGTGTCTGCTATGTGATTAGCTGTATACCGACGGCTGTGTCTGCTATGTGATTAGCTGTATACCGACGGCTGTGTCTGCTATGTGATTAGCTGTATACCGACGGCTGTGTCTGCTATGTGATTAGCTGTATACCGACGGCTGTGTCTGCTATGTGATTAGCTGTATACCGACGGCTGTGTCTGTTATGTGATGAACTGTATCCCGACGGCTGTGTCTGCTATGTGATGAACTGTATCCCGACGGCTGTGTCTGCTATCTGGTTAACTTTGAGTGTACTGATCTGAGCATTTTCTGAGCATGTAACATGTTCTCATCCTCGCTACATTCCTCTTTCTCTAAATTTATGCAAAAAGCAAGTTTGAGATGAGTAAACTCGAGCACACGGTGAACTGGCCTTGAGCGTCATCTCTTTTGTCTCAAGAAACAAACGGTCTAGCTGAGACTATCAGAGCCGTTTGCTCATGCCGTAAAAGGTCATTAGGAAAAGATGTGGGATCATTAAAGCGTTATGAAATCAGACGTAAAAATCTCTTTTCACACTCTGTCCCTGCGATAGGCTATCCGCTAACCAACATCTCCAGACAGTAAGCAGTTTAGTAATCCATTCATAGGCGTCTGAGTCTTTGCAAACCATGGGCGTGGCCTCTCAGGACCCAAGCATGGGCGCTAAATATGGAGACCCTGGATTACCAAAACTGCAGGATCCACCCCACCCCCCCCCCCCCCCACCTCTCGGCCTCCATGGTGTAATCAAACGGAATGTAAAGCATGACAATTTGGCACCAGCTCAGCTGCAGGAGCTGACGGAATGAGTTCGACATTTTGAAACCATCCGCCTTAGGTGCTACCACTCCGGATTTTCTGTCTGTGTTTACTCTTGTAGTCACGCTCTGTTCCGAGGTTTCCACAAGGCATTGGTCGTTGCCTGCAGATGCTAGTTACTCGAAACATACGATGATACTCTCATCGTCCCAAGAGTAGCCAGCACTCCTTGGGACTTGTGGGATTAAAATCAGAGTTCCTCCTCTCATATGCGAACTGCCTAACAGGCAAACGAGCTTCGTCTACCCGGGTTTAGAGTCAGAGTTTACCTTCTCATAGATTGGCTGCCAACTAATGCTAATGAGCCCAATCTGCCCGCCCAATTATACCGCCGGGTACTCGGTCGCGCCCCACAGCAGGCCCTGTAAGAAACAGGGGGCACCTCATGAAGGTGCTGCTGGGGACACAATAATGTAGGAGAGGCCATTGGCATGGAAACTTCTGACCGGTAAGCCGAACAGTGAATCCAGCGGCGATCTTTACACCTGTAAAGGATATATATATCAGACGCTTGACTTTTCTTTAACGAGTGGGACGTCCAGCCCAGACCTCACTAACCCCCATTAATCAGAGATGCGAATATCGACACTCATCTGTCGATTTTGAAAGCTAGCTATGGGTATGAGAGGCTGCAAGCAAACGTCTGTCGCCACCGAGGTAAAAGTCTATCGTGCCCACTTTACTACATGTTTGTGAAAGGTGGACAATGTAAAGCAAACAGGCCATCATTATTATCATCTGGTTAATCAGTCTTGAGACTGGTTGTAAGGTTGTTTGAGATAGGCCATCTATTTTACTCTTATCTCCTTCGGGATAAATTGACAGAGGTTTGTTGTACTTATCTCAGCATTTTCTGAGGTGAACAAGTTCTCTTCCTTACTGCCTTCCTCCTTCTCTAAATTTACGCAAAAAACTAGCAAAACTTTCTTTGCTAGGGTCGATGTGGCCTTTCAAAGCGTTTAACTGAAAAGGCGTGGGTTTGAGCCCCGCATGTTTCAAGCTACCCCTGGTTTCATAGGAGGTGGTAAGACCAGGGTGCCTACATCCTGTATTGGCTCTAGGCGTCTAGACTGAAATCTTGCCATTGACCCAAGGTAGTTCGGGACCAGAGAGTGAGGATGATGACCAGCGCAGTCTCTAGCCAAAGTTACATCATCAAGACAAACCCGTTTGATGATGTCGCCATCAATCCTTGAGATGGGCAACTAGCATTTGTTCATATCCTCTGCAGTTCTTTTCATTTCAGCATGCATTCGTACTGTAACGTCCCTGCATGGCTGAGATGTAAAGGTGAGTCTTGGTCGCCCAGGCTCTCTCTTCTATTGAATCTTGTCCTCTAGTATCTTCTGTAGAAGACTTTCATGTCTCAAATTGTGATCCAGCCAACTCAACCGACGTTTTTGTATCATATGCGATATTTGTCTTCTGTGAGTACATTGTCATGTGATCTTCTTTCTGTACAACGCACTCTGTCTATTCTACGGTAGCACCCCATTACAAACGCTTTCAAACATGTTTCATCTTTCTTTGTTAGCGTCCATGTTTCAGCCCTTATACAGTACAATTGACTATTTATACGTGGCGATTATTCTGTTCCTCAGTTCTATCATGACATTATTTCAGGTTAACAGTTTCTATTTTGTCACTGTAGCCCTTTGTGTCATTGCAATCCTTGTCTTAATATATGTCTCATTCTGGCATTTGCCCCAATGTTTTGCCCCAAATATGTAAACTTTTGTACTTGTTCGATTATTTTCCATTGATGATTGCCAAAGCTGCCAGATAGCTAAATCTTTATTACTTGAGTTGTCTGCCTTGGGATGCTCCGGATCGTGCAGGGGGACAAAGTGCTTAACTCTGAAGATTAACTCATCAATACTCTTCTGCGAACGCTCAGATTAGATCGCGGTGACATATTGTTCGCACGTCAGCTGAGAGCATCCCCGAGCAGCTGATGCAAGGTCAGCTCAGCTGGCACAAGCTCGCTAGAACGACAGAGGAAACGCTACAGAGACTCCTTGCAAATTGTTTCGAAAAAGCTTAAACATTTATGTCCTGTCCTGGGAGTTGCATGTGCTGAGCGGTTTAATCTGGTATTTACTTTCCGTGTCCTAGCTACTACGTCGCACTTCATTCTTCCAGTATTCAGCCACGTGGATTACCCTGTCACTAGCACTCAGCAGGCCATCCATGCTGCAAATCTCCGGGAGGTTTGGGCAGATCATCAGATGGTCCTGGTCTTGTGCTACTCCACATTCGCATGTTTCATCATTCCTGTGTTCCCACATTTTTCACGTTTTTTATGCATGGTGATTCACCAGTTCGAAGTCTATTTAGTGACTTCCATATTGCGAAGGACAGGAGATGTCCAGGCGAAGGTTCCTCCCGTAACTCGACCATGAGGACCTGTGTCAGCTGTTTTCAACTTTCGATGCGTCGTTTCCCTGGACTAGCCTGTAGGGGCTGTGTTGACTGTCAGAAACTTCGTTTTGACGTTAGCCTTGGGCGGTGCACCTGATGTCCGAACATAGAGTGTCTTGGGTCATTTACCTGTTTCTCTCATTCTATCTCTGGCGCGACAGTTCTTCGTAGATCTATGCCGATTTTGGGGTATTTTATTTCAGTTGGTGTAGGTTTTAGGCATCCAGTACCTATACGGCCTGTCTCATGTATTGCTGTATCTATTTGTTTGACATGTTCAGCGTCCTTCCAGACTGGCCTAGAGTACTTAGCTACAGAGAATAACAAAGCAAGTGCTGATGTTCTTAGGACATCTGGCTATGCTCTCCATATTGTGCCAGTCAGTTTTCGTATTATACTATTTCTCGCATATATGTTCTGTTTTATCTCCTGACAATGTGCGGCATAGAACAGGATGAGGTCCAACTCTACTCTCAGGTATTTTAGACCTGTACTAGCATCACAAACGGTGTTAAAATCGCAGAGCGAAAATCCCTGTCACTGAAAGCATTCGGCGGCTCCGCAGACAACTCTTCCCATGTGTTCCCCGGGTGAGGCAAAGTCTTCCGTTCCAGGATTGGTCTTTACAGTTTTGTTACAATACATATCGCAGCACAAGTATGATGCTATCGGCCAATTCGTTGGCGATTGGTAAACTGTTATCGCGAGCGAGGTTGTCTGCTTGTGTATGTGTATATGCGTTGTCGCCTATCCTGCATCTGGGACGAATTATGAACTAGAATGTATAGGGTTTACTAATACCTGTCATAGTTGTGTTCTTGAGGTGTGTGAGATGTGCTATCAGGAAGGTTGGTGTTTGCAGTGCCTGAAGGGATTTACTGGCAATGGGGGTTGGGCTAAGAGGGCGAAAATGAGAATGTGTGTTTGTGCGTATGTGCACATATTTGTATGTGTGTGTGTGTGTGTATGTATGTGTTTCTCTGGCTATTTGAGTGTATATGTACATGTACGTCAATCGGTGTCTATGTGTGTGTGAATGCACGATAGAGACTTGAAAAGTGTTGCCTTTGAGGAGATCATTTCATAGATCGGCAAGATTTACACAGGAGATATACATTTTCATAAAGTGGAATATCGTTTAGATGATGTGTCATTATTATTCCGCACAGTCACCATCGCAGTCCAGACACGAACGTGAACGTCGGCCAAGTTGTTGCATTCCGTCGAGGAAGAAGGTCAGATGTCTTCACCCTAACCTAGAACTTTTTTTTGTGTGCAAAAATGGACCATGCAGAAAACATTAGTTGAGAGGTCTACAGACTCAGGACTAAACCTAATCATCGTGACAGCGTCAGAACACTTCCGCGATGAGATCAAACCATGATCTGAGGAGGTCAGCGACCGATAGCTGACTGCAAGCATCAGGATCGACGACGCCAGAGCTACCAAAACACTTGTGAACCTCCACGTGGGGATCCTGTATGAGAGACTGCAACAGAGCAGACTAACTAAGGAGAAGGGATCTAAGAAGGACGGCTAGCCAGGTAGTCAGAAATGCCTGCTGAGGTCGGATGTGTCGGACTGAAAAGTGCATATATCATCGTCAGGCTGCAAACTGCGACACAACGCATTTCGTTCTTCGGACACCATCCTGCTACTTGCAAGGCCCTTTTCAGGGCTTGGTAGCTGGAGTTTGGAAACAAACCAAAACGAAAAAGAAGAAAATTAGACTTAATTTGGGGGAATGGAACATAGCATCTCTCATTTGAAGACTACCTTTCGTAGTTCCCATCCAAGCACGACGCCTTCCGTAGCACCTGCTGTGACCAAGCCCACTCTAAATAGTCGACCATCGCCTGCTAGTGTCCAACGCTAAACGGTGTTACACAAATGCTTATTCCAAGGGAGCCAGTTCAATGGCTCACTGTATAGGAAAATAAACAACTTAGAAAATTGTGAATATACCACTGTTTCATTGGGTGGAAAGGAAAGAGCCACATATGTTGGGCTCGTTTTACAGCTTTGACTATCAGCTCTTTGAGTGTCGAACAATCAAAAGTAGTTTACTAGCAGATAATGCAGTCGGGCATGAAGTGTTAGATACGTTTTTGTACCAGGCTTCAGCTCTCTGTGAGATTGGGTGGGCAGTTTCTTTCTTAGGTACCTTTTTTTGTTTCCGTTTACTACTGTAATTTGCTGTGAGAAGCCAGCGTTTCCGTTTACAGCTGGATAGATTTGCTGTATGAAGACAGCTTTCTGTTTACGGCTGAATAGATTTGCTGTGAGAAAACAGCGTTTCCGTTTACGGCTGTTTGAATTTGCACCGAGATGCCAGCGTTTCAGTTTACTGCTGGATAGATTTGCTGTGAGAAGCCAGCGATCCCGTTCACTGCTGGATAGATTTGCTGTGAGAAGCCAGCGATCCCGTTCACTGCTGGATAGATTTGCTGTGAGAAGCCAGCGATCCCGTTCACTGCTGGATAGATTTGCTGTAAGAAGCCATCGTTCCCGTTTACGGTTGGATAGATTTTATGTGAGAAGCAAGCGTTCTAATACAATTAAATAAATGAATACAGCGCTAATCCATTTCTGAGATCACATGTTAATTTACAGAACACAGGAATAAAGGTCGACGTTCCCGTCGGCTGACACGCAGTGAGAAAGCTAGATTGTGATTCTACAATATATAGAAAATACATTGGTGAATAGTGGGGGTCAAATCTATTCTCTCTTGACTAAGATATCATTATTCTAACCCACCCGGTCGACGTTGTAAAAAATGTTCCTTCCTTTGACGTCAAATAAAAGGGACAAATTTTCTTTTGCAACTATCAGCAACGAACAAGGAGGACTAGAGCAAAGTATCGCTAGATCAATAACAAGTATCGCTAGATCAATAACAATGTATACAGGTGTTCTATCGATTACTACCTGTTAGTTTTCTTCAATGGTAACGCGAGATTGGTATAATAAATGGTGCCCCCAATTCGATAAAGCGGCGACTATGCGGAGACACTTGTAATGGTAAGTGTTGATTTATAAGGTCGTAGATATTCATTGTAACAAAAATCGATCACTGAAATCGATAGTGTGGTTAACATGTAGTTAGCTACATACATGAATACATACATACACTCATACATACACTCATACATACATACACATACACACATGCTACTTATGTCCGTCCATCACAAGTGATGGAGACCACTCTTTTTCTTAAGTCGTGTGGGCAGTCTTTTATCTAGCTGTGTCTGCTGAAATGCGTAACCTGCGCGGTGATTTAGACTAAAGTGAGGAAGAAAACTGCGTCTTTTGTCAACCTCACTCTCTGGTCCTCAGCTACCTTTGGCTAGGGGCAAGATATTTATTCAGATGACTGGAGATAGCACCGGCTGCAGATTTTTCCTCATGATTTACTCCCGAAACCCTTCCCGTAAATAGGAATTCCGCATGGCAGCGGAGGGAGATGACATCTATCGTTGTGTGTCATGCCACAGCCGCAGGAGGTCGTAATGGCATTTCTGCTGGGACGTGTCCTAGTCGATGATAGTCGTGTTTAAATTTCAGTTACACGAAAACCGACATTGTTAATAGAATGGCGAAGGCACCAATCTCGTGAAGTTCAGCCATGAGTTCTAGACCATGAAAATACCACACATATTTAAAGGTAGTGATAATTCCTATATCCTATGTTCAGGTCAGGATAATCTGAAGAAAGATAGCCAAACAAAAATGAACAAATCAACCAGTCCAAATGGAGAAAAAAACGACACGTTTCTGTAAACATGTAAGTCGTCGACTAGTGTGAATTCTAGGCAAATCCGTGGTCTGGCGGCATCCATAATGAACTAAACCACCAGAGCAATGTACACTCGCAGCCGGTAGGGTGCTATCTACTGAAAAGATTCCAGAGGACCCATCACAACCGAAGTCACCTGTTGAATTTCAATTAATTAAAGTCGTTTCGTCAACAAGTCTGATCATGGTCAACTGAAAAACCAGAGTAGGGTCCTGTGACATCAGAACATTGTGTGAACAAAGGCTACAGCGGTGGCAACGAAATAGAACGAAACGCGTTAGTTTTTTGGGTCTTACTTAGATGGGATACATATACACATATACATATACACTATAACACACATTCACACATACATATACACTATAACACACATTCACGCACACATACACACTATAACACACATTCACACATACATATACACTATAACACACATTCACACCTGCACATACAAATATACACTATAACACACATTCACACATGCACATCTACACTATACCACATACACCCATGCACATATACACTATGACACACATTCACCCATACACATATACATATAAACCATAACACACATTCACACATGAACCTATACATATACACTATAACACACATTCACACATGAACATAAATACCCACATACACAAGTACATACAAAATCATTAACATATACACACATAGACATCCATACATACTCACATACACCCTTTTATAAATGAATACACAAATACACGCATCCACAGATACATACACATAAACGTATACACATGCTTGTGCAAACATTCACACTTTAAAATATACACACACACATTCATTCATGCACACACACACACACATACAAATATACACTCTTACACACATGCGCACATTTACACACACATATGCAACCTCCACATGCACACATACACAAATATATGCAAAGATATACACAAACAAACGCATACTCACACATGCATACATTATAATACCTGTCCATCGTTGTCGATAAGGACCGCCGGCGTCATCCTTGTCACAGATTGCCATGATGGGTGTGGGTGCGCATTTGGCTGAACCGGCCTATGCGGGAACGAAAACATCTGCTGCATAACGGGCAAACGAGGTCTGTAGAAGGTGTTGGTGTTCCTGCTGTTCGTGATTTTCGAGTTTCGCGTCTGCTCTGGGTTTTCACAAAACGGTCGTCTACGCCGGTAGCTACATCCGATTTGACTGCGCTTCTCCAGTAAGATCTGTTTTGCGCAAGACATTCTCAGGTGGGGATATCTATCTGGCAACTTTTCAGTGAGTCCCTTAGACTGTATTTCAAAAGTTTCTTTGTGAGCCCTCTCTCATGCCATCTCTCCCTCAGCTCTCCATAGAGGAGCCTCTTTGGAAGCCATTCGACTGACATACGAACGAGGTGTCCTGGCCCATCCTAGTCGTGCTTTTTCTGGAAGTGCATGGATGCTGGGCATCTCAGCCCTCGAGAGAGAACCTCAATGTCAGTGACACGATCTTGCCATCAGATGTGGAATATTCGCCTCAGGCAATCTGTGTTGAAGTGGTTTAACCTCCTTGCATGTCCAGAGTATATAGTCCACCTTTCGCAGGCGTAGGGTAGGGTTGGAATGATGGTGGCATGGTAGACTTTGTTTGGTCTTGACACTGATACCACGACGTCCCCACACCATCGAGCGCATTCTACCAAAGGGTATGCTGGTCTTTGCTATTCTGCTTGCCACCTCGTCATCGAGGCTGGCAGATTTCGAGCGTACTGCCAAGATACGTGAATTTATCTACTAAATTCAGCCTTACAGTCCGCCTGTAGTCTTTGGTTTTGTGTAGGGCATGCCTGGTGCTGGTTGGTACATGACCTTTGGTTTTATGTAGGGCATGCCTGGTGCTGCCTGGTACATGACCTCTGGTTTTGTATAGGGCATGCCTGATGTTGGCTGGTACATGCCATCTGGTTTTGTGTAGGGCATGCCTGGTGCTGGTTGGTACATGACCTCTGGTTTTGTGTAGGGCATGCCTGGTGCTGGTTGGTACACGACCTCTGGTTTTGTGTAGGGCATGCCTGGTGCTCGTTGGTACATGACCTCTGGTTTTGTGTAGGGCATACCTGGTGCTGGCTGGTACATGACCTCTGTTTTCTGGCATTTATGGTCAGACCAAAATGTTTGCATGTGACAGAGAACCGGTCCATTCCCACCTGCATATTCAGTTCTCAGTTGCTATTCAGAGCGCAGTCGTCCGCAAACACAAGTTCTCTGATTATGTCACCAACCACTTTGGTTTAAGTCTTCATTTTTCTGGGATATGTGCGGTACTTTATGAGTATGCAAACCTCCAGCGATCTGAAGGCGTCTGTCATCGTGGCATCGAACATCATGCTGAACAGAATCGGAGCGAGTACACATCTTTGTACTCCGTTTGATACTTGACAAGTTTTAGAGGTTTCTCCATTGTCCATTACACTAACACCCATGCCTTCATGTATCTGCTTCACTATAGTTATGAACTTGTTGGGGCAGCCAAATTTAGACACAATCATCCACAGCCGTCTTCTGTTTACTGTATCAAATGCTTTTGTCAAATCAATAAATGTGGTGTATAGGACCAACATTTGTTCCCGACACTTCTCTTGTAATTGGCGAGCGGCAAAGATCATGTCCACTGTTATTCTTCCGGTTCTGAATCCACTTAGGCGTTCCGGGAGGAGGTGTGTTGCTTTGTTCCATGTGTTTGTTGAGCCGGTTGAGCAGTAGGCGCGCTAGTATCATGCCTGCTACAGAAGGTAGCGATATTCTGCAATGATTTCCCCACTTCTGGCAGTTGCTTTTTCTTTTGTATATGTGAACGATTGAGGCGTCCTTCAGATCCTGCGGATTGTGGATATGTTCCTGCAGTTGTTTTTTTCGGGTTGCTTTTATTGCTTGGTCATCAGTAAAGAGAAGTTCATTCAAGTGTTCACTGAGGTTGCTATTATTGCTTGGTCATCAGTAAAGAGAAGTTCATTCAAGTGTTCACTGAGGTTGCTATTATTGCTTGGTCATCAGTAAAGAGAAGTTCATTCAAGTGTTCACTGAGGTTGCTATTATTGCTTGGTCATCAGTAAAGAGAAGTTCATTCAAGTGATCACTGAGGTTGCTATTATTGCTTGGTCATCAGCCAAATGTAGTTCATTTAAGTGATCACTGAGGTTGCTATTATTGCTTGGTCATCAGCCAAATGTAGTTCATTTAAGTGATCACTGAGGTTGCTATTATTGCTTGGTCATCAGCCAAATGTAGTTCATTTAAGTGATCACTGAGGTTGCTATTATTGCTTGGTCATCAGCCAAATGTAGTTCATTTAAGTGATCACTGAGGTTGCTATTATTGCTTGGTCATCAGCCAAATGTAGTTCATTTAAGTGATCACTGAGGTTGCTATTATTGCTTGGTCATCAGCCAAATGTAGTTCATTTAAGTGATCACTGAGGTTGCTATTATTGCTTGGTCATCAGCCAAATGTAGTTCATTTAAGTGATCACTGAGGTTGCTATTATTGCTTGGTCATCAGCCAAATGTAGTTCATTTAAGTGATCACTGAGGTTGCTATTATTGCTTGGTCATCAGCCAAATGTAGTTCATTTAAGTGATCACTGAGGTTGCTATTATTGCTTGGTCATCAGCCAAATGTAGTTCATTTAAGTGATCACTGAGGTTGCTATTATTGCTTGGTCATCAGCCAAATGTAGTTCATTTAAGTGATCACTGAGGTTGCTATTATTGCTTGGTCATCAGTCAAATGTAGTTCATTTACGTGATCATTGAGGTTGCTATTTTTGCTTGGTCATCAGCCAAATGTAGTTCATTTAAGTGATCACTGAGGTTGCTGTTATTGCTTGGTCATCAGCCAAATGTAGTTCATTTAAGTGATCACTGAGGTTGCTGTTATTGCTTGGTCATCAGCCAAATGTAGTTCATTTAAGTGATCACTGAGGTTGCTATTATTGCTTGGTCATCAGCCAAATGTAGTTCATTTAAGTGATCACTGAGATTATTTCCATCACTAATGTTAGCTTTTTAAAAAATACATTCTGCGTCTCTATATGTGATAGACAGTAAAGGAGATGGTACACAACCTTGCCGTATACCTGTCCTACCTAATATGGCATTTTTCGAAATATCCTGCGTTTGTTCTTATTGTACATTGGCTAATCACATAACGACTTCTAAATTAATTGGTCAAATGTTCATTTACTCCATAACTTTCTAATATTGTCCACAGTTGGTATATATCCACTGGATGGAATGTGCTCTTCTTCCACGAAAGCATTGTGAAGTGACCGATTGTACTCTTGTTTTCTTCATTAGTTGTCTACTACAATATGCGCATTACAAAAAGTGTGGGCAAAATATTGCAAATAAAATCGATACATTAGTTAAAGTATTAGTTTTTTACGGTTAGAATCGGGACAAATAGAGATAAAAATAACCGATCATTTGCAATTTGTGTTTTTGTGTCAAAGCCTCCTTTACTCTCGATGGTCGTTTTTGCTAACGTTTTCCAAATGTATGCTCTAAATTGTATGTTTAATTTGGGCAAAGAAAAGACAAAAGAGACACAGAGTAGGCTCAGGCGTAGAGAAAGGAAACGTTTGGTAATGTCAGATACCAACAATACGGAGTCATCTAACACAAATCATTTATTAGATTCAAAAAATATTTCGAAAATGTGAAAGACGGAAGTGAGAACACATTTTCTTAATGATTCTTCCGCTAATTCTGTTTGAAAGTAGCTGTAGTCATGTCCTTCAAATAAATGACACGTTGTGGTTTCATCTGTCATGAGTCTTAAATTCGTGTTAAGCCATACTTCAGAAACCCTGTCCTGTTTGTCTTTTTCCTATTTAATGCCACCAGAAGGGTAAAAGTAACAAATGTTAATAGCTGAAAGTGTTAGGGAATGTTGTACTATACTTTGAGCTGATATTCATAGAAAGCAATAAAGAGCTTTGATTACAGAGCTATATGATGGCAATCTGATCATTATTTTTCATGTGCATGTTGTTTGGTTATTCGTCATCGGATTTGCAAATTCAAAATGTGAAACTGTAGATTAGTCACATGACAATAATTTGATACCAACTGACCGCCATAATTTGGGGAACTGAGACGGTAGTCCAGTCATGCACTGACCAGGACGTCGCGTCAGTGTCAGGCACAATACACTGACCAAGACCACCATTTCTCTTCCATGTAGCTTTCCTTGGAAACAGGCTATTTTGAAGGCAGCCTGACAAGATGTGGATCGATGTGATCCCCGTAAAAATGAGCACCGCTCAGATGAAGCCAAACATAGCATAACTGCTCCACCTTCATCAGCATGCTCCCGGGTGTGAGGAAAGCTACTGCAACCCGCCACTCAACCTCCTTTCCAGGGCGCACAAAAGAATAAACTTACTCATTATGAGCATTGAACAACAACAACAACCTGATAAATATGTTGAATGGATGTTAATACAAAATATTAATACCGTCGTTTTCAAACATCTCCACAACTTTCATACCACAAGAAAGCATAGTGAATGTAATTACTTACATCTGTATTTTTGGTTAGTCTTCATTACTTCCGATATTTTCATTTGTTCCCCAATGGGGGTAATTTATCCTGTTCCCGATCTCTTCTCTACTGTCCTTGTATTGACTGGATAAATGTTTTAAAGCTGAAAATAAGAAACAATTGATGATTTGGTTTCGTCGAAGGGGGGTAAATGTTTTCAGTTTACTTGTGAAATCCCTAACAGAGTAACGTCCCGTCACCTGTTTTCGGTTTTGGACTGATTATCTTTGCTTTACCCTTGTATGGTTCGTAGAAACACTTTTGTTATATCAACCAATGGGAGGGTCTGTTTCAAAATGGAGCCCGTGATGGCCCCCAAAAGAGAAATTCACGGGAAGTGTAAGGCCTAGCGTGTTAGCTGCGCGAGTTTTGGCTGCCCCTCTGACAGCCTAGCTTACCTGGGCGCAGTCACCAGAGTGTGAGGCTATGGTGTTGTACCTCAACAAGAGCCTTCTATGTTTAACAGTGGGCATTTTTCCTGTCGGCTCTAAAGGGATAGTACAAGTCGTCCTGATCTCCCGAGGCGTCTCTGATCATTGATTGTCAATGGTCTTCCGTCTTCGCAATCTTATCCCCAGTTCGCTGAGACGTGCGTGTTTACCGAGGAGTGTATTAGGAGAGACTAATACTAGCACATTTGTGGATTATAATTACTGGACCTCTCGAAAGAGTGTCCCCATATTGACGAAGCAAGTTCACCTCTATGCTAATTGGTTATTAAAAGTTTCAAGTTCACGTGGCGATGCCTTTATTTTGTGGTGTTTTCTTTAATCAAGTGAGTTTATAGTTTGGGAAAGACATTCAAAAATGTTGCACACATTTCGGATTAAATGTTCACAGTACTATCAGAAGCAGTTTGGGCCTGCATGCTGTCACAGATAGCAGATAAGATACGTGCAGTTATCTAACGCACTTCAACCCGCGAGTGTTGTAGGGCTGTAGGTGTGTACACAGTTATCCTCTGGTATTCAACCTGCTTGGATCGGATTTGAAATTGTTATTTGGAATGTTTCTAATTCACTAATGGTGACTCTTCTTCATTAACACGGCTTTGCATAGCGAATCGTCTTATTTGTGTAAAAGTGATCAATTGAGACGTATAGTTGTACTAATGTTCTTTTGTGTTAGTTTTCCTCAGTGCCGGATATGGATATATATTAATATACAGTATTCACTTTGTGATCTTTGAATACATCGTGTAAAGATGTATACCTCACCTGGATATTAATTACACCACATCGTTGTGTAAGTCCGTCAGGATAATGCAACATCAGTTTCATCTTTCTGGCAAAGGAAATAAACCAGTTTGATGTGTTTCGGATTACTGTTGTGGCTAGAAACAAATACACTTCTGTATGGGAGTGTTACCGCTAAAATTATTTGCCATTCATTTTTTCTGGACTTGGATTTCCCAAGCCGCTTCATTGTTGTGTATGACTGGTTGTTTTATCCCCGGATTAGTTCCAGCAAAACTGTCAACGTTTTATGTTTGATCATGTGAGTTATTCTGACAGTATCATCGTGTTTAAATAATTCATTTCTTCTTCTTCTTCTTCTTCTTCGGCGTTCTACCTGAAAAAGACGTTGTGAAGTTGTGTTGTAATTTACAGCTTGTCAACTTTATCTATTCTGTTCCGCCTGACACATCCGGTTTTAGCATTCCATCTTGGGGACTTGGTTTGTCGTCCCTTTACGATCCCCATTCACTTAGCCAGATAACAAACACTAGTGTAAACTGTAAGCATCTTGGAGGGCGAAAAATAGTTTTCATCCGCTCTAGATTACTGATGTTGGTTCAAACAGTCGGATATGAGTCGCTGGCTGATGCCACTCATTCACAATGGTATCATCAAATACATCTACTTCTACTTTAGTTTTTCATTGATTCAGTGTCTCTATACTTCACATGCGTCAGAAGAACAAAGCGCTTGCTTCTCACGGCAAAGATTCAATGTTCGCTCGCCGGTAGCGACACGTTCTATTCTAATTGGTTGCTGACTTAAAGGTAAGGAAGACAATACAGTGAGGATAGTTACTGGTCATCTCATATCACAAATAACTGCACTCTAAAACGAGGGTAAGTCAGTAAATCGGTCACAAATAGCTATTAAAAAAAACTAAATAAGATGATTGGAAACCATTAATTATTGCATTTCTTAACTTAATTTCCACCAACACTAATATATTTATTTAACATGTAAATCAGTGCAATGACCGACCCAATTTTACGTTTTTTTTTTTTAGTTCGTCAGTCAGCTTACTGTGTACCCATATCGAGCCGACTTTCTTGAAATTCAATCGATTATGCATTATACTGTAGACAAAACCATGCGAACACCATACTTACAGTTAATACGATGTCCATAGATCCTTTCCTGTCAGCGTCAGTCATCTCTTCCACCGTCTGCCCAGATTCTTCTGTTGCAATCTGACTAGGACGACCAGGTCGGGCTTCATCAGTATTTTGTAAAGTGCCTTTAAGAAAATATATTGTCATAATTATGCACTGCTTTACGCTACGATTTCTCATCGTAAATATGAAACATTTCCTTATAAGTATTCTTTGCAGGAAATTATTTGTCCCCCAACCCCTCCCTACCCTCATCGCCAAAAAGGCTGCACAGCACAGCTTTCAATTTTACTCTATGCTGCGCACATGCGGTCGAAACAGAGCGTCATCTACCTATAGTAATCAATCACAAAGCTGGTTGTCACTACTATTCTAATGTCACCTTAGAAACAACCAAGTACATTTCTCAGCTATCCCAAATCACCTTGTGACCTACTTACTGACTTACCCTAGTAAAATTACGTTTCTAACACTTCATCACCGAAGGCAGTATCGGCTATGCGTCTACCCCTACCGTTATATATTCCATACTTTTTATCAGGGCGTTTGCGCTTATGTGTGTTTGAACCAAGGATCGTCTTATACTATTTTGTTATAAAATTCCTTCATTGCATTTCTTATCTGCCCTCATTGTGCGCAGTGTTCTCTACATGAGCCAAATTTATGTTCACTGCAAGTGATTTTATGTTCCTTATCTATTACAACTATATTTAACGGGCGTAAGTGTGCCAGATACGCCAGATCAGGGACCTGGTCCGTGCCCCCACCCCTCACGCTCCAGTCTACCAAGTTATAAAATGGTAACATGATTAACGGTCAGAGAAGGCAAAACAGCGTTATCGGTTCACCTCAACACGAACTAGACAAGAAACAAATATATTTTTAAAAACCTCTGTTTTGTTGTTGTTGGTTCAACCATCTGAGTGGTCCTCGGTTCATTCCCCAGTTGAGGCGGAAATGTTTTTTCAGACCGCAACGGATCCCGGGTCACCCAGCCTTAAATGGGTTCCGGTTCTTTCCGGGAAGTAAAAGCCGCGAGGGAAAGGAGATGGCTACTGCCCTCATATAGCTGAGCATGTGAAATGCTTAACACCTCCCTCACACCCATACGGCAGTAATGTGAGATCCCTAACACCTCACATCCCTACGGCAGTAATGTGAGATCCCTAACACCTCACATCCCTACGGCAGTAATATGAGATCCCTAACACCTCACACCCTTACAGCAGTAATATGAGATCCCTAACACCTCACACCCTTACAGCAGTAATATGAGATCCCTAACACCTCACACCCTTACAGCAGTAATGTGAGATCCCTAACACCTCACACCCTTACAGCAGTAATATGAGATCCCTAACACCTCACACCCTTACAGCAGTAATATGAGATCCCTAACACCTCACACCCTTACAGCAGTAATGTGAGATCCCTAACACCTCACACCCTTACAGCAGTAATATGAGATCCCTAACACCTCACACCCTTACAGCAGTAATGTGAGATCCCTAACACCTCACACCCTTACGGCAGTAATGTGAGATCCCTAACACCTCACACCCCTACAGCAGTAATATGAGATCCCTAACACCTCACACCCCTACAGCAGTAATGTGAGATCCCTAACACCTCTCACCCTTACAGCAGTAATATGAGATCCCTAACACCTCACACCCCTACAGCAGTAATGTGAGATCCCTAACACCTCACACCCTTACAGCAGTAATATGAGATCCCTAACACCTCATACCCCTACAGCAGTAATATGAGATCCCTAACACCTCACACCCCTACAGCAGTAATATGAGATCCCTAACACCTCACACCCCTACAGCAGTAATATGAGATCCCTAACACCTCACACCCCTACAGCAGTAATATGAGATCCCTAACACCTTACACCCCTACGGCAGTAATGCTATGGGCTACTTTACTTTACTTTTTTTCTTAGATGTACTCAGTTCAGTTCAATTGTCATCTTCACATCGAAGGTCGGTTGCAATGGATCTCCGGTGTACTCTGTCTCTTGCCCTAATAGTGACAGGGTTGTTCCACCCATCTCCTGATCTTCTTCTTCTTCTTCTTCTTTCGTTAGCTTTAAAATATTGTCTATATCTGCAATGTTGTCTCTTGTATAAACTTCACTGTCTTTTGTAGTTCACACACAGGTCCATAAAGTTTCTCTTCCAGTGTTGTTTCTATGGGCCAGTGAGATTTTCTCTGTATATCATATTCGGGGCAGTTTTGCAGTATGTGCTCTGCAGTCTGGGGCGCCTGTCCGCATGTCCGCATGCACACATGGCTGAGTTGCCAATCTTCATTTTTGTGTACATGTGGCTGCGCAGTCGGTTGTGTCCTGTTCTAAGGCGCAACACAACAGTTTGCTCTTGTCTGTTCATGTTATGGTATTCGTCTGGTGTTACTGTTGGTGGCTTTCTGATTGATTTGATCATCCTTATCTTCTGTTGGTGGCTTTCTGATTGATTTGATCATCCTTATCTTCTGTTGGTATGTAACTGGCACATCTGGTTACTCGTCTGCAGCACCATCCTTTGCCAGTCGATCTGCTCTCTCGTCTCCTGGTATTCCACAATGAGGAAGTATCCACTGCATGACAATCTTGCGCTGGTTGCTCAGTTCAGACAGTAGAGCCTGTAGATCTGGCAGTTTCTCAAATTTAAGTGCTTGGATTGCTGATTGTGCATCTGTAAGAAATACTACAGGTTGTGGACCGACATTGGTGTTCAACAGTTTCTCAGTTGCCACCTTGATTGCCTGTATTTCTGCATCATATATATGACAGTATTTCCCAGTTGGTACTTTGACTGTATCCCTAATGTTGTTTGGGTATTCTATGTACACTCCCGCTCCACCATTCTTTACTGCATTCTGTGCTGACCCATCTGTGTATACTCTGATCCAGAGATCTTGTGGGTATTCTTCATCCAGGAAATAGAGGATCACTATCCTACGTTGCACACTGTTCTATTCATCATTGTCTAATATTCCTTACACTTTTGTTTGAATGCATACTGATAGTTCGTGCTCCTCTCTCCAAGGGGTTTGTTCTGGCACAGACTTTAGGGTGATGTCAACTTCAGGTAGATCCATAATTTGCCTGCGACGTCGTTTCGCCTGATGCATAAAACTACTTCTTTTCAGTCTTCCCATTGCTAAATTTTGAAATCTGTCTTTCATTGGATGGCTCGGCATGTAGTGGAACTTTTCTGCCTGTGTTAATACCTTTGTGTCTCTGCGCTCTCTTGGTGCTTGTATCCTTCAAATTTTCTCCATCTCCACAATAGGTGTTGATTTCATTGCTCCTGTAATGACCCTAAGTGCCTGATTTTGCACCTTATCCACCTCTTTTAGGGTAGTGTTTGCTGTGGGGCACCACGCTGCTGACCCAATTCCAGATGTGGCCGTATACCTTGTTGGTAAACTTTGTTAAGTATTTTTCCACTAGCACTTCATGTGGTTACACTTAATTTTCTCAGGATGGCTAACTTCCTCCTGGCTTTTTTGGCTGCCTTGTTGACGTGTTCCCTCCATGTCAACCTATCATCAAATGTAACTCCAAGATAGGTGGGTTGTTTATCTTCTCCTGATGTTATCCACCCACTTAAAACGTCTGCCCCCTGAAGGACTGCATTCCACTCTTCCCTGTAGTATGGTCTTTAACAAAGAGGCATGCCTTGTTCTACGGTCAAAATGACTTAACTTTCTAACCCTGATTTCGGTCATATAGATATATTAACACTTCTTTTTTAAATTTTGTTAGGACTATAGGAGTATCATTTTTTATTTAATTCCATGATGCGAACAAATTTGATGGATTAATAGAGGCTGTGCACACAATATCAGTCCTCTAAGCTATGGGGAAATTTGTTAAAATAAATTAAATAAAAGTCCGTGCAAATGGGCAAGTGTCCTGACAGGTTAACTGAAAGCTTGTCTGGTACTTGTGTCTTACCTCACCAAAAACAGAGTTTAATGGGTTCCATCGTATGTCACGGGACATTGCATTTCGGGTCAAGGGAAGGACAGGTCGATTAATTTATTTTGAATAAATAAGTGAATACTTTGATCCAGATAGAAGTGTAGAAAAGATTGTTAAATGCATATTAGCGAAGAGTTAGGAACATTGTTAGGGTTATATTAGTTTTAGATAACATGGTTATTGCTACATCGTCTGACAGATTTGATAATGCATTGCTGCTGTGGAAACTCTATGCTACTGACCTTATCGTGTACCAATGTTGACATTTTATAACAATTAATTGATAAGATGATAGGGATAACCGCAGCAGAAGCAGACATTCTAGTCTATTCTCGCATAATGTTTGACACCCCCAACAGTTAGGATCAGATCAGGTCATTGGCTCTTTTCGTCTTGTCAGACGATAGTAATTGTGCTTTTAGCACAATGCCTGGGCAGAAGTATGTAAACCATGTGTTGCCCATGCAGTATGGTCCCTCTCTCAGTCTGCCTTGTTTGCTCCAAGGGAAATGAGATAACAATACATTTTGAACCAGCAGAGCAATGCTTTATCTGTTCGCCTGTCGGGTCTTCACTGCTAGATCAGTCGTCAACCAAGGATAAGGGCCTGGTCTGCCCTGCCACAACACTCAACTGAGATTGCCTTTCCTCCCTCTAGGATAAGGCATTGTATCCTCTTGCGTGTGTACCTTCGCACATCATCGGTTGTCAGGTTTGATAGACGCTGACCAACTTTCAGAGTTATCAGAAAACAGGTACAGCCATGTCTGACAAAACTCGACAATAAACGCCAGTATCCTATCTGCAAGGCTTAAGATGGTTTGAAATCGGAGTTTTTCCTTCACCTAGAAGAGCTGCCATCCTAGGCTTTTGAGGCCCATCACCCAGAAACAGTTACAAAGTAGACTATTCTGTGACGTCATTATCTCAAATCGGGTACTAAAAATAGTTTTTACCTAATCGCTTTTCTTTGAGATTCTGATATGTCATTCGAGGATCTGTCAAAATGTGATAGATTAACAGGTCGCAATAGTAAAGGCTGTGTACTCAATTGTAGCTTTCCTGACACCGAAGACGGATATGTCGGACCGAAAGTTGCAAATATGGCAGTCGAGCTGTAAACTAGCGACACAACGCATTCCGTTCTCCGGACTAGGTCCTGCTACTTACAAAGACATGTTCAGGACTTGGTTGCGGGAGATTGAGAACGACCGCAGAAGAAGAAGAAGAAGAAGAAGAAGAAGAAGAAGAAGAAGACGTAGCTATCTATGTTATGGGGCAGTTGGTTAAAATATGAGAATTAGAAGACCACGCAATCGGAGAAAAGTCATTTCAAGTTAAATTAAAGCTTGTAAGACAATCCTACTCTAAAGTCCCTTAACACTTCAAACCTGGGGGTAAGTGCCTGCCATAAAAATTGGATACAGTAAGATTATCCTTGCCTGTATTTCATATAAAAAGAGACATTTTGGGGTATTTCTAGTTTCATTAACATTTTAAAGTATAATCTTTCCAAAGGCGCTAATATCTTACACGGTGCATATTATAATGTGTTAAAACCATGTTTTCGTGTCACTATAATACAGGAAAGGGGATTAGAGATGAGATCATCAGTATTATGAATGTTATTATTTAGTTATGTGGGCTTACTCATAACATAAGTTAGTACAGCATAGACGGGGACAATGAAAATCAGTAGAATAGATTAAAATAGACTGTCTAAATAGACAGGTAAAATGTACAGAACTTAAACAGGTCAGGGAATTCAAATACTTGGGCATCGTGTTCACAAAACATGGAAGGCTAGATAGAGAGATGGAATCAAGAACACAGAAATCTAATGTTGTTTTCTATCAACTCTCACCATTACTAAGACACAAACACATTCCACTGAAAACAAGGAGACAGCTGATAAAAAGTATGTTAATTCCAACCCTCTGCTACTAGTGTAAGACATGGACTCTCACTAAGGCACAAGAAAGAAAAATCATCGTATTCTAAATGAGGTGTTTGAGAAAGGCTGTCGGGGTCACAAGACTGGACAGAGTATGAAACGAAGTAATCAGACAGAAGGTATGTGCAACATCGTGCATGGATTACATGGAAAGGTGAAGAATAAAATAGTCCGGACACCTGACAAGAATGCAACCAAAGCAGAGCAAGAGACAGACCACGAAAAGATGAATAAATGGTGTCAGTGAGGCACTGAAGACACACAGAATGATGAACAACATCGGCGACACAGCTGGCAAACGACAGAAAACTACACCTCCCCACGAGGTTTAACGACACAAGTGGATAGAAGATGTGAGCCTAGACCCTCTAGATTAAACTGCTCACATAAATATGTGGCAAGGAACCTAACAATGAATACTGGGATCATGAAAAGAAAGTCTATTTTGGTCACCCCGTGACGAACCTTGACAATATAACAAGATGCGCGATTGGGTAGAGCTCACTTGGGACAAGGGAGCGAGAGGACACGGAACAGCTGTCGAAGATGAAGCCAAGTCAATTGGAGTCTGGTTGGCGGTACACAGGAAGAAAGTCCAACATTGTGAAGTATTGATTTGTCTTTTCGCGCCAAAAGAAGCATAGGAGCACAACTGTAACTGATCTCTCTTACACGAAGCCTGTGACGGTTTCACTGCAGCCATATTCAAGAATGAGGTTGCCAGTCACATGCACACCGTTCTTTAGTCCCCTTTTACGTCAAGCTTGGTTACAGTCCTATTAGTTTTTTTCGGGATCCCACTGGGATTTTTTTTGGGGGGGGGGGGGGGGAGGAGTCTGAAATAAATAGTTCCTAATGGTGCACATTCAAATGTTAAGGTTTTCTTAATGGTACAACACTCCCATATGAAGGGATTGTTAACTGCGCAAATCCCAATGTGCAGTGATTCCTAATGACACTCATTCCAATGTGCAGTGATTCCTAATGACACTCATTCCAATGTGCAGTGATTCCTAATGACACTCATCCCAATGTGAAGTGACTCCTAATGACACTCATTCCAATGTGAAGGGCTTTCTAGTGGTACACATTCCAATGTGAAGAGCTTTCTAGTGGTGCACATTCGAATGTGAAGGGCTTTCTAGTGGTACACATTGCAATGTGAAGGGTCTCTTAATGGTGCACATTCAAGTGTGAAGAACTACATAAGGGTACACGTTCCAATGTGCCGGACGTCATAATGGTACATAGTAAGAATTATTTGGATCAATTCATAAGATGAAGAAATTATGGAGGCTTAGCATACGACTTATGTGATTCAATGGTCTAGGGTTTGTGAGACTGCTGTTGAAGTCTTCTGATCATGCCATGCCACTGTCCTCCGTTCCGTGCAGATCTCTTCTGCTCAGTATAAGTCTACACCCATATGTTCTTGCACACCTTTCTGATGTAATTGTTTCTTGACGACCTCTTCTTCTCTTCCCCTGAATTGTGACTTCTAGTATTTTCAATAGAAAGTACCTATGTCTCAATTTATTACCAAGCCAAGACAGTCTACCTTTTCGTTTACTCGTCAATAGTTTGGCCCTAAATCTTTAGGGACTTCTTTGTTTTATTTTTTTCTGTCCAGCTCGCTCATGTGCATCCTGAAATAGTACCACATGACAACAACGCATACTGTCTTTTCATCCTGTTTTCGTTTTGTCCATGTTTCAGGGCCATACCATGCCACAGACAAGATGTTTGTAGTGATTATTTTTTTTGCGAAGTTCAATATTGATGTTATTTATTATTAGATGTTTATGTTTGTCACAAAATGCCTTTTTTGATGCCACAAGACAACGAGTTATTAGTTGTTTTTCCTGACTTGCTGACTGACATTTGTTCCTCTTCTGTCGTGGGGTTTGAAGGTTTTGTTCTTTTCTGTTTCTTTAAACGTTTTGTTTCAGTAGAATAGAGTAGCCAGTCCCATGAACATCCTTCCTTTGTCGCTTTTATCATTTTTAGCAGGTTACAGTGTAACTATTCTTTGCTCAAATTTTGGGTCCGGTAACACACAGTTGTACACCTATATTCATGTCTCACTATCGGTGCAGAGGCAGAGTAACATAGTGGTCAAACGGCTTGGTTCTCACGGCAGCTGGTTCAATCCAAAATGTCAGAACGCTCCAATCTCCCTAGCTATAAATGGGTACCTAATCTTCTGTTAGGAAAAACAAATAGGAAGCGAACTGGAGGACCAAAATTACAAAGAAAGAGGACATATAGTTAAATGAAGTTTATGACGCTTCTTCCTAGACTGCAGGGCATGTGAAACCACCTGTCCTATAAACGAGGTTTTTGTTTCTGTGAGTTTTTCCTCAAAGGCAGAAGTATACGCGACAATGTGCAAGTTGTGAAATTCTATAGAGGAGGTTAAACTGTATTCCTAGCTTCTAACTAAACTCCATCTGTGTGGCAGTGGTCACATCACACACAGAGCTTTATCGGATACCATTCGGTCAGTAGATTTCAAATGGCAGTGGGAGATTATTGCCAGACACAGTGGCACAGGCAAACAACAGCAATAGTTTTCAATGTCGATTTGACATACATATTTTTTTTTAAACACCTCCGATTAAGAACATAACAAATAAAGTCATCCAGCAAGATCTGAGTGTCGAAGAGAACTGGCTTATAAACCAAGTTATGTCTCGGAAACTGAGGCTTTTCGGCCACATCAAGTGTCATGATGAACTTGAAAAAGCAGTTCTGGAGGGCATTGTTCCAGGAAGATGAGGCAGAGGACGACCAAGGCGTAAATGGACACAAGACCATCAAGGACACCCTAAAAATGAACAAGGAGCAGATGGGTGGATTGACTGTTGATCGAGATTACTATCGAATGGATGTGTGTGATGAGAGCGGGGCTCTATCAATGATATGCTATATGATAATGATGATGAATTATCGATTATGGATTGGGCTTCCTCACATAAAGGTCACAACGTAAAAGTTCGGAACGCATCCTAATGTAGGAATGCGTCTGGTCCGTGGGTGCACCGATGATATCCCCATCGGGGATCAAGATGCTGAGCAGCGCATGGGCTGCAGTGGTCAGCGACCCATAGCTGACTGCTAGCGTCAGGGCCAGTGAACCAGAGCTGCCAAGACGATTCTACACCTCCACGCGGTGATCCTGGATAACAGGCTGCAGCAGGGCTGACTGGCTAAGGAGAAGGGATCGCAGAGGGAATGCTAACCCGGTACTCAAAAAATGCTTGCTGAAGTCGGATGTGTTGGACCGAAAGTTGCAAATATCGCAGTCAAGCTGTAAACTACGACACAACGCATTCCGTTCTCTGGACCACATTCTGCTACTTAAGCCCTTTCAGGGTTTGGTAGCGGGAGATTGAGAATGAACGAAGCCAAGCCATATCCTCATCGTGAAGATGCGATTCATACTTGGACTTCTTTTTGTAAAGTCCAGTAACATTATGGGCCCTGCCAAGGGGGACTCAGTGGTCTCGATGTAAGGTGTCTGCCTTGGTTGCCGGAGGTCATGCGTTCGAATCACGATGAAGACTGGAATTTGTATTCATGTGTATCTTCTGGTAAAAATTCCCTAGATCTCTGGGTAGTGAGATCGGACTCCCGTGTTCAGTTTCGAGCACGTTAACAATTCCTTTGGCAGTTGAAAATCGAAAGGAGTAGGCTTAACGGCCGCTGCCCGGACAAAATTAAATTAAAAATCTGCCCAAGTTATTTGTACCTTTTCCCAGGTAGTTTGTTAAGAGCAGCTGCAGATGACACCTAACTGGCTGCGGGTCTACGTTGTTCTAGTGTGTGAGTCTATTAAGATGGAATCTCAAATCGTTTAAATCCACCCTCCCAAAAACTGATTGAATAAAGATTATGTAGAGTCTTCTAAACCAGTATAAAGACGTTAACTTTAGGTCTGCATGCGAATAGTCGCAGACAAGAGGCACTCACTGCAGACGAACATGGCATATATCAAGGATACAAGAATCAGGAGAGAGATGATATGGATGGAACAGGCATAGAGAACGATTGGTCATTAACCACAGTGGAGATTATACACAAAGAGGAAGAATGGATTTACACTGGTCATAACATGACAAGGTCCTTATCACTCTGGGGGGGGGGGGGGGGGGAAGAATGCAGAGAATGCTGCAGTGGGAAAGCGGGTCTCGAGGTTAAACAAATGTTAAGTAAAATGACCCGGATTCTGACGCTGTATATACCGATGGATCTGTGTTACCTGGTAAGTAAACCGGTTCGGGCTTCGCTGGTAAAGTGAGGGTCACGGTCGTTGCTGAGAAGAGCGGCGCATACTTGACAACAACGTCCCAATATCAACATGGAGATCGAGACAGTGACTTCGGCTCTGAAGTGGCTATCTGGGACCCCTTTAATGAGGAACGTTATCGTCTCTGACTCTCATTCCTTGCTTCGGTAGATGCAGAAGTGCTGATATGGGCTTTAGTGAAGAGCGGGCGAAGCGGCCGTAACCTACGGTAAATTATGTGGAGCTACTATCCTGAACGTGCTGGGGTTTGCCGGAATGCCAGAGCAGACATCCTGGCTTATTGGGCAACCGCAAGGATGGGTTGGGGGGGGGGGGGGGTGGACAGTGGAAAACATTTTGTAAGCTCGTGAGCGGTAGCCTTTTTTTTTAATAAAGACACAACAGTCGACGACAAACCAACAGAGCACACTGTGATTGTAGGATTTTTAAATCACACGCTGGTCCAGCAGAGCGGACGGAGCAAGAGTATGCACAATCAGCGAGCTGCATGAACCATCAGTATCAACACTCGTCTTCATTTGCTGTGTGATGCTGAACACATATTGGTCTGACCAGAGTGTAGTGACATCGAATCTGAACACAACAACATATTTTCTTCTACCTCGTACGTTTCTTCTCCTGAATAAAGTATTATAGAAACTATTTATCGTCATAATTGTTGTATCTTCTCTATCTAGCTTAGCCTTGAATCATATTACTAGGCATGTTCAAATGAAACCGGACCTAACTGCATCAAGTAAACATATGTTCATTGCGTATGATGACGTCTCTTCTGGTGTAAACAGCACATACCAACCATTGTCTGAAAATTGCATTATCCTCCGACTCATAGTTTCTTCAGCGGACCGCTTAAAAAAATGGCAGTTGTGATACGAAATCCGTCCAGAGTTGATTAGCGAGCCTAACAGCTGAAGGATGTCGACCAGTTGACATTCATCGCAGAATGCTGGCGGCTTATGGTGATAAACGTGTGTCGAAGATAACAGTGAAGAACTGGACAACGGTGTTTAAAGAAGGACGTGAGTTAACGAAAGATCCTCCGAGACCAGGTCAGACACATATTCTTGGCATCGCCAACATTGATGCAGCAATTTGGGTGGACCGTCGCCAAAGCTTACGTTTGAGACACTTTTGTCACCATACACTGCAATGTTTGCATTCTGCGATGAATTTCAACTGGTTGACATCCTTCAGCTGTTAGAAACCGAATCACCGGTCGCTGATTAACTCTGTACGGTAATCGTATCACGGCGTACGCCATATTTTCAACGGTGTGTTAAAGAAACTATTAATCAGAGGATAATGACATTTTTGCGAACTTGACGGTTGGTATGTGCTGTTTACACAAGAAGTGACGTCATCGTGCGCATCGTACGTATAATTACTTGGTGCAGTTAGGTCCGGTTTAATTTGAACACTTCTCGAAACTTATCCTTGAATCATATTAGTAACCTCTGAAAATGCTAAATAATTGCTGTTACCTGCTTGTTTGTGTTGAGGTCGTGGTCCCTTAGCTTACTACATGTTCCTGTATAGTTCCTTCTAATCTTCTTTTCGTCTGGATAAGGTAGATTCCCACCTTTCTGAAACAATATGCCCAACTTACCCATAACTTTTCATTTGATTTTTAATACATTATTTATTTACATTTGCGAGATACAAGAGTGGTTTCCAGAAGGACTCTGTTTTTTTTTTTACTTTACATAAACCGATTTACACAGGCCAGAAATATGCCAAGAATAAGGTAGAATTCTATATTTGACGGAATGTTCTAGAAGCGGCATCCCTGTACTCGTTTCTTATAAGAAAAGTGGTGAGGAGATAATGTTAATGACTGAAAGTACTTGGCCTCTCACTTCTGTCAATGACTGGCTGTACTAAAGTTTTCTCACTTATGTTAATGACTGAAAGTACTTGGCCTCTCACTTCTGTTAATGACTGGCTGTACTAACGTTTTCTCACTTATGTTAATGTCTGACAGTACTCGTCCTCTCACTAACAAGAATGAATGTGCATATTACAAGGCTATCAATCTACTGTTGACGTGCGAAATCATATGATCCGGCTATAACGTTTTCTGTAATGGGAATGTTACCCATAAAAAATACTGCATATTGTTACCAGTCCCAAATAATTGAAATAATGTCTGATCCTTAGACTTGATACACTATCAGCAAACAATCGATCAGGCTGGAGGGAGAGCAGTTGGGAGAACTGGATACCTTGACCTATTTGGCTAGCACAAGTGACACATCAGGAGGTAGATTTTCAGATGTAAGAATCAAAATTGGAAAGGCAAGAGGTAAATTCATGACACTGAACAACATATGTTGATTCAGAGAAATCAAGATTCACAGCAAATTTAGAATTTTAACGTCCGTGTCAAGTCGGTGGTGCTGTAAGAAGCGGTGAACGACAAAAAACCATAAAACAAAGACTCCAGTATTTCGTTAACAGGTGCCTTTGAAGGATAATGGGCATAATGGTGAGGTATGAAGATCCATGGGAAAGAACCCAGCAACAGCCACGAGTGAAAACAAATTAAGCGAAGAAAATGGGACTGGATAGGACCTACAATACGGAAGGCACTGATCAACATAGTCAGACAGGCTCTTACGTGGAATCATCAAATGAGGAGATAGATAGATAGAGTGAGAGAGAGACAGAGAGAGAGAGAGAAAGAGAGAGAGAGAAAGAGAGAGAGAGAGAGAGAGAAATACACGGAGCTGTTAAACACATTAGCCCACTCACGCGCAAGCATAAGGACTGGTTTGATGAGAACGATCTGGAAATACAGGGCCTTCTCGGTGCAAAACATGAAGCGCACAGGGAATACCAGAGGGACACGCCATCTCTGGCAGCAAAAGCTGCCTTCAATACTGCTCGCAAAGCTATCCAGACCAGGCTTAGAGAGATGCAAGACTCCTGGCTCAGCAAAAGAGCTGACGAAATTGAGATGTTCGCCGAGCGTCATGACACCAAACGGTTTTACGAGGCACTGAAAGCTCTCTACGGCCCGCAGCCCTCTAGTAATACTCCAGTTTGCAGTGCGGATGGGGTACTGCTAACAGATAAGGTTCAGATTCTAGACAGATGGGCAGACCACTTCTGCAAAATACTAAAACACCCATCGTCCATAAATGAAGAGGCCATCCGGCGAATGCCGCAGGTGGAAGTGAACCTGTCGTTGGATGAAGTCATTACTGAGGAGGAAGTCGACAAGGCAATCAGTTCACTATATATAGGAAAAGCTCCAGGAGCTGATGCAATACCAGCAGAGGTATATAAGACAGCAGGTCCATCCCTCACCAGAAGGATCACTGAACTCTTCTGTCACATGTGGGCTGAAGAAAAAATTCCGCAGGAGCTAAAGGACGCCTCAATCGTTCACCTGTACAAAAGAAAAGGCAACCATCAGGAATGCGACAATCATCTTGGAATATCGCTACTCTCCGTAGCAGGCAAGATCCTAGCTCGCTTACTGCTAAACAGGCTCAACAAACACCTTGAACAAAGCCACCGCCTCCCAGAAAGCCAATGTGGATTCAGAGCCGGAAGAGGAACAGTGGACAAGAGAAGTGTCGAGAACAGAATCAGGCCTTGTACACCACATTTATTGATTTGATACAGTTAACAGAGGAGGACTGTGGATGATAATGTCTAAGTTTGGCTGCCCCAACAAGTTCATAACAATGGTGAAACAGCTACACGAAGGCATGTGTGCTCGTGTACTGGACAGCGGTGCAATCTCTAAAACGTTTCTAGTATCAAACGGAGTAAAACAAGGATGTGTACTCGCCCCGATTTTGTTCAGCATGATGTTCGCGGCCACGATGACAGACGCCTTCAGATCATTGGAGCTTGGAATATCCATAAAGTACCGCACAGATGTCAAATTACTCAATTCCAGAAGAATGAAGGCCAAAACCAAAGTGGCTGGTGACATAATCAGGGAACTTGTATTTGCTGACGACTGCGCTCTAATGAACAATTCAGAACTGAACATGCAGGTTGGAATGGACCACTTCTTTGCCGCATGCAAAAATTTTGGCCTGACCATAAATGCAAAAAAAACAGAGGTCATGTACCAACCAGCACCAGGCATGCCGTACACAAAACCAGAGACTACAGTCAGCGGGCAGACATTGAATGCCGTAGACAAATTCACATATCTGGGCAGCACGCTGTCGAGATCTGTCAGCATAGACGATGAGGTGGCAAGCAGAATAGCAGTCGCGCTTGCGATATTCGAACATTTCCCATACCGAGGCTTGTGCTCTGGCTAGCCTTAGTCTGCGTAGGGATCTCGTGATTAAATCTGCTGATAAATGGGGAGCAGTGGTGGTTTGGCGCAAGGATTTATATGTTCAGGAGGGCAGTCTTCAACTATCTGATCCTTCTTTCTATAAACCGCGCGCCGATGATGCCACTGTCCGTTTTAACAAGGAGGTCTCTACCACCATCCTTGATATGACCAAACGACATCTCCTCCCGAAGAGCGCTACAAACCTCCGTATCTTTGACAGTTGTCTGGGTAAGCCTTCTTTCTACATGCTGCCTAAAATTCATAAGCCCGACAACCCAGGTCGTCCTATTGTCTCTGCCTGTTCCTGTCCCACCGAACTGGTATCAGACTTCCTGGATAGTGTCTTCCAACCTATGGTGGAGAGTCTTCCCACATTTCTTAAGGACACCAACCACGCCTTAACCACTTTCTCTACCATTGTCCTCTCCCCCGACAAAACCTATCGTCTCTTCCTACTTGATGTCTGTTCACTGTACACCTCGATCCCCCACTCTGATGGTTTATTGGCCCTCCGTTTCTTCCTTGACCGAAGGGTTAACCCATCCATCTCCACGTCTGCCATCGTCCGTCTAGCAGAACTCGTTCTTACTCTCAATACCTTTGAGTTCATGGCCAGTTCTTCGACCAGATCAGCGGTGTGGCTATGGGCACCAGAATGGGCCCCAGCTACGCATGCCTGTTCATGGGTCACCTGGAACACTTGATCTGGCTTCAATTCCAGGGCCCCTTTCCTTTGATGTATTATCGATACATCGACGATGGGATTGGTATTACTGACATGTCGGAGAAGGATCTCTTTAACTTTATCGACTTTGTCAACGACTTCCATCCCTCGATCAAGTTCACGTCTGACATTTCCCTCACGTCTGTCCACTTTCTGGACATCACTGTCTCTATCTGCCCTTCAGGCCTCTCCACTACTGTCTACTACAAACCCACTGACGCCCACAACTACCTCCTCTACACTTCCTCCCATCCCCTATCCTGCCGCGATTCGCTTCCTTTCTCCCAACTCCTCCGCCTCCGACGCCTATGTCAGGATGACGACGACTTCCTTCTCAGGGCCCACGAGATGCTTGACTTCTTCCGCAAGCGACTCTAGCCTGAGACCACTCTCTCCTCCGCTCTTCAGCGGGTTCTTCTTATCTCCCGCCAAGACTCCCTCACTCCCACCCGCCGTCCTCCCTCTGACCGTGTGAAACTCGTCCTCACCTATCACCCTCACAGCGTCTCTGTCCGGGATATCCTATTCCGCCATCTCCCTATCCTTCACTCTGATCCTGCCACTCGCAAAGTTTTTCCCGATCCTCCCCTTGTCGCCTACAAGCGTGACAGGAACCTGATGGACTTGCTGGTCAGTAGTCGCCTACACACCAGCCCTCATAGCCTCCCAGGCACCAGGCCGTGCAAAAATACACGTGGCTGTGTTACCTGCCCTCATGTCATCCTTTCTCGCTCCATTACCTTCCCTAAGGCTGAATTCTTCATCAAAGAGGGGTTCACATGCAAATCTCGTAACCTCATCTATTCCATCATCTGCCGCCAGTGTGGTATGACTTACATTGGGGAAACTGGTATGGAACTACGGGAGCGTTTCCGCCAACACCTCAACGACATCCGCAACAGCACTGGTTCCCCAATTGCCAGCCACTTCAATGGTCCTGAGCACCGGGGTATGGCTGACGTCAGTGTCACTGGTCTAGTTTAGTGCTTCTCTGACGATCGTCATCGATTCGCCCTTGAGAACAGACTTATCTCGAGTATGGGCTGTCTCCAACCACATGGTATAAATATCTTCCATACTTTTTCTTAAACCCTCACACTGGCCCCCATCTATTTGTCTTCCTTCCCCCCCCCTCCCCCCCCCCCCCCCGCCTCCCCCATTCTTCCATCAGTTCTCTTCCCCCCTCTCTTTTATCAATATCACGCCCTCCCGGCTTATATTGCCTTCTCATTGTTCTCCTATCTGGACCACTATTTGGCCACGCTTGGCTTATCAGGCATATTCCGCCACTTTTTGTTTGACCGCTCCTATTTCAGTTTCTATCGAGTACTTGGCACGACCGGTCGCTTAGACAGAAAGCGTCTCCCACCTGAAACAGAGTTGACCATTTTTTCTTATATGTTGATTTGTTAGTTCAGTGTTGTTGTCCCTGATGAAAGCCTATTGGTCGTAACGTAGGTTTTGTTTGTGTTCTCGTCTCGGTGCGGTATCTGACCATACCCATTTTTAAATTTTGATTAAGCTCAACCTTAATCAACTTTTACCAGTTTTTTTTCATGTTTTTTTCCCAGCCCTTTGTAGAATGCGCTCGATGGTCTGGGCACGTCGTGGCATCAGCGTCAAGACCAAACTCAAAGTCTACCGTGCAACCATCATTCCAACCCTACTATACGCATGTGAAAGCTGGACTGTATACTCTGGACATGCAACAAGGTTAAACCACTTCCACACAGGTTGCCTGAGGCGAATATTCCACATCCGATAGCAAGATCGTGTCACTGACATCGAGGTTCTCTCGAGGGCTAACATGCTCAGCATCCATACACTGCTAGAAAAAGCACGACTAGGATGGCCCGGACACCTCGTCCGAATGTCAGACGAGCGGCTCCCAAAGAAGCTTCTCTACGGCGAGCTGAGAGAGGGATGGCGCGAGAGAGGGCGCCTAAAGAAACGTTTTAAAGACGGTCTGAATGACTCACTGAAAAGTTGCCAGATAGACATCGACACCTGGGAATGTCTTGCGCAAAACAGATCTGACTGGAGAAGCACAGTCAAATCGGGTGTAGCTGCCGGTGAAGACAACCGTGTTGTGAAAGCCCAGAGCAGACGCGAGACGCGGAAATCCCGAGCAGCAGGAATACCATCCCCTTCTACAAACCTCGTGTTCCCGATATGTAGCAGATGTTTTCGTGCTCGCATTGGCCTGTTCAGCCACATGCGCACCCACACCCAACAGGGAAATCTGTGACAAGGATGATGTCGGCGGTCCTCATCGACAACGATGGACACTTATTATTATTATCACACGGAGAAGAGAATGTGAGAATGAACAAATAGTAAACGATTTCATCTGCAGAAAGAGCAGCACAGGAACGTACTTTCTGATGGAACATTGGTAATGGCTTATGCATCGACAGGAGCCATGGGATTTGATTGATTGATTGATTGATTGATTTATACAGACAACAACCGATATACAGATGTGAATAGGCATTAACAATATCGTGTGCCTATCTCTGCAGTTGACTTCGTTACTGAGACCTGCATTTATGCACGTATGTTTTCTGTACTAGTCCTTTCTATAACGCTTGTGTTTACATAAAGAGGGGGGGGGGGGCGATATGATGTTTGTTCATCACATGTGATGAAGAGCACTCTCTTGGTTCTGTCACGTGAACAGTCTTTTCTCTTGTTGTGTCCGCTGAAATGAGTGATGTGCGCGGTGATTTGGATTAAAGTGAGGAAGGAAATGCGCCTTTTGTTAACATCACTCTCTGGTCTTGAACTACATTTGACCAGTGGCAAGATTTTATCGATACTACTTCAGATAGTATAGGATGCCGATTTTTCCTCGGGGTTTCTTCCCGAAGCCTTTCCCGTAAACATATATCTCGCAAGGTAGGGAAGGGAGATGACATCTTTGTGTGTCATGTTTTTCCCAAACCGCAAAAGATCATAGGGACGTGTGAGTGATGTGTTGAGCATCTCTCCGGGGCCGTGTTCTAGTTCATTGTAGTAGTATCTAAATTTCAGTCACACCAAAACTGACGCTGTCTTCAGCTAAGAACGAACGGCGTTAACCTTGTCAAGTTCAGAGGGTGGAGATACATAACAGCTGAACTACAATGAGAACATGGCAGCTCGTTTTGTCGGATGGTAGCACATTATATCTGAGATCTTAAAAATGGGAATCATTTAATGATATGTGTATTCAGTATTACGGTATAGAGTAGAAACCTGGACTCTGACAAAGAAAATGGAGAAGAGTATTGATGCCATGTGATGTGAATATTGAGAAGACGTGGACCATTTTCTTAGAACGAAAGTGAGGTCCTGGAGCCACCAGGTGCAGCAGATACTTTTGAAGGAAATAAATAGAAAAATAAAACATTTTGGTTATGTCAAGTGACATGAAAGTCTGCTGAAGATTATATTGGATAAAAGAGAGGAGGGCAAGAGAGTCAAATGGCGACAGCGGTACAGACAGACATACAATATGAAGATGTAGTGGAGACACAGTTTGACTGCGTGTACCAGCCGGATGTGGGACACAGACAGCTGTAGATCCATTCCCGCCATCTTCCGATGCGGAGATAGCACTTGATGATGATGATGATGATGATGGGCCCACAAGGAGCACATGGGTCCACACGAGATCTGGTATTTTACAAAACTAGTTGAAAAATTCTCGAGATTGGGCCTTCATAAAAGATTAAACCTTGTAAACAGCAAAGCAGTTGTCACCATTTTTGAAAAACTCGAAATAAAACATGCCCAAGAAAAGAGTACCTACTGATCTATATCATATTCATGCCAACCCTCTTTAGAGAGAAAGATCACGAAATGTATGACAGATACCTCCGGAAAACCGTCAACGTTACCAGGAGAGACAGAACGCGGAAGATCGTTGAAGCAAGACCCTATACCCAATATTTTGGTAAAGAGACAAATCTATTGGTTTGGCTACCTAATCAGAATGCAGCCTGACCAACTGTCCCTATGCGGCTATAGCGCATGGTGATCGGATTTTTGCAGCCGTGGCAGAACCAAATCGATATGAAGTGTTGCACATATTCTACATCGTTTTGGGATGACGACTACTCCTACGGCGACACGCCTGGCTGTGGACAGATAATTTTACGGTTCCATTTGTATACCTTTTATGAATAATGAGCACTTCGCTTCACTATCCGTGTTCAAGCACAACGTCATACAGTATGCATCCAGTTCTTAGCTACATGGATTGCATTGTCACTTGCCTCTAGCATGTCGCACTATTGCCTATTTCCTGGAGGTTGGGGGCATGTCATCGGGTGGTCAGGCTACTGTATTGCGTCAAATTCACATGTGTCATCATCTGTGTATCACCATCGTTTCATGTTCCTCTTGCACCGTGATATACCAGATCAGAGTCTGCTCAGCTACTTCCAAGTTGTGTATGGTAGATGATATCCGGGGCAGGTTTCTCCCGACATTCCATCTCTGGGGCTAGCATCAATACGTGCTTCACTAGCTGAAGGTCCTGGGTTCGATCCCCATCACATCACCGGCAGTTACCCCCGGGAAAATGCAGGAGGAATCAGACCTTTACATAAAAAATGCACTGGGCAGATAGGCGCACAATTAAAAAAACACAGTGCAACTCGTGCCGCCTTGGAGAATAGAGAAATAAGGCCAACTCAAAAAAAGAAATAATAATAAGTCTTGTGCTCTGTACTTGATGCCCAAACATTGAGTCTCTCGGGTCGTACCCCTGTTAGCATTAGGTACGGCACAAGTGCACATGACAAGATTATTAGGTCGTCTTGGCGACACATTATTATTTTGCACACCTCGAGCAAGCAGTGATCTTGTCATGTTATGAAAGCACTTTGGTTAATGCATATTGTGACAACTGATACAATTGCTAGTCGTGTTTGGCCTATTTATTTCTAGGGGTTTTCTGTGGATTTTTTTGCCTTCTCTGAGCATATTGGGTTGGAGTCAACAGCAGTTCAGACATTTGGTCATTTTTCAATATGCGGTGTCGCAAGGTCTGTGGTCTTAAGAATCAAGAGTGGGTGGGAGTGGCGTTCCCGTTACCCCCCCCCCCCTTCCCCCCCCCCCACATCCAAGGGGGATCTCCAAATATGCAGGGCTTATTCAGTAGCACATACTTGGGAAGCAAAATGACACACGGTGGAGATGCAACGAAAGAAATGTCCACTAGAATTGTTTTGGTCTCATGTGCCTTCAATCAGTTCACCAACATCTGGAAATGAATGACACTGAGCAAACATACCAAGCTCAGACTATTCAACTCAATTGTAATATCAGTCCTGACATATGTATGTGAAAGCTGGAAGACAACAACAGCGCTGGCAAACAAACTAAATATCTTTGAAAATAAATGTTTAAGAAAATTATTGAATACACGCTACGACCCATTCATAACTAATGACTCGGTAAGAACAGAGACAAACCAACTATACGTGTCGACCATCATCCGGAAATAAACGATGGACAAAATCGGATATGTCCTTAGAATGCACAACAACCGTCCCGTTGCAAGCACTCGAATGAACACCAAGGGGCGTTCGGAAAAGCGGGAGACCCAAGGAAACACCCAGAAGAACAACCATCCGAGAGGGATTAACTATAGGCCTCAGCACCATACAAGATCTAATAGCAGTATCGTAACATTGTTCCAACTGGACATATTTTGCTTCTGCCTTATCCACCATATTTGGTGCGCAAAGACCATGGATAGATGGCGCACACCAAGCTCTGCCCCAGAGCCATTTAACCATTACTTGCGGCCTTCTTTGTGTCAGTCAGATGTCTGAGTCAAGTTCGGAGCCCAGGTTGCAAGTCCAATGCTGAGTACTCAATATGCCACAACACAACAGGAATCGTTCTGTGGCTGTTCATAGCCTAACTGGTAGTCAGCAGGTGGTTTTGAAATCAAAGTTTTTCCTTCGCCTATACGAATTGCCACGTATGACTTACGGGCTTCATTCACCCGGAGCAGTCTGCTTTAAGGGCATCAGAGACTCGCAGCTCAACCCTTCTCCTGTTAGTAAGAACAACGGGTCCCTCCACGTGAAGGACAGGAGTTAAGCTTCTTCTGTCAGAGGGTATGTGTTGCGCGTGCCATGGGGACATTTGAACAGAATTAAGGGGTCATCCTGGGAAGGAAGATCAACCCCTGATCAGGCACAATATACTGATTAGATATGTTAGGGTCAGGCAAAATATACTGGCCAAGACCCTCACCTTGGCTTCCTCGTAGCCTTTCCTTGAAACGGGCTCTTTTAATGGCAGCCTGGCTAACGAGGTGAGGAATCGGCGTGATCCCCGTAGTAGTGAGTTAGTCGCAGATAAAGCCAAGCATAGCACAACCGCCTGGATGAACCCGATCCACCTTCATCAGCACGCTCGGGGTGTGAGGAAAGCTACTGCAACCCGCCAGTAACGTCCTTTTCAAGACTCACAAAAGAGTAAACCTACTCATTGTAGGCATTCGAAACAAACACATACATCGGCTCATCCTCAATTTCACTCCTTTTTTCGGCAGCATTTGGGACCCATACACCAGCTGGTAGATTGGACAGAAGATAATCAGTTGAAATAGAATGACTGATTTAACTTCGTGAGAGTGTAATAGCCGCAAATGACATAACCATGAATAGGGACCGGAAGTTGGAGGGGGAGGTGCATGATCGCCTACGCTAGTCGGAAAGTCATGTTATGACGCTGATTAATATTCCAGTACCATACACAGATGCGTTTCTTGTTTAAGAAACTTGAAGAACGTTCTTGAAGCTTAAGGGAAGTAACTCCTTGCAGAGGGCGACAACTTGTGGGTGAGGTGTCTGGGTGACGTTTACAGTCATTGCCTCCGTTCAACTTGTGGTGTGGCTTGAGTGAGTGGACACATGTTTGTACATACAGCAAGATTCGTGAGTTTATGAGTGGGCAAGACCTCATCAGGAGGAAGAGAGAGAAAGTGACTGAGCATAAAGGAGCGAGAATTGCAGCTAATCAAACTGCCGTGTCTATATAAACGGTCGTCTCTGAGTAGTCAAGTAGTGCTGACATCTAGTCTACGCGTAATCGAACCAGGCTACCGGTGGCCACTTACAAGTACCGTTGCGTGTCAACACACGCTAGATTGTATTATGGTAAAGGAGAGTTTTAAAAGCCTTACGCTGGAAGTGTGTATATTTTTTATTGTGCTTGCGTAATCTGTTATGTTATGTATGCTTGTTATATGTATAAACATCAGGGCGATATTTTTTAGTATATGATTTTACTAGATATTTCTCTTTTGATACTTATTTTGTTTAACTTTTTTATTTTTTCTTCCGTCAATTATTTCATTCGTGTATTGTTTTACTAGCAATATCTTTTTTAAATATTGTTCTTGTCTGTAGCTGGATTTGAAATTTGTTTGTTTATGTTTTGTTATGTACAACAACTACTGGGACATATCTCGTGTGCCTGATTTTGCTAAACATTTGTAAGTTGAAATTTTAAAAATAATATTCATGTTCTCTCCATTTCCTTCAAACAGGTACAGTAACTTTTTACAATCTGTATGTTTTAGTTGATCTTTTGTTTAGCAAGTTTAATAGCTTTGTATACACCACTTCTGTGTTTGTGCTACTAAGACATTCTTTGGTTCATGGTTTGACACATTCCTTGTGATAATCTTCATTGGAGTGTACAGAGATTGCGCCAAGGGAACTAAAACGACCCGAGAGTCTGTAGGAAACCTCTCTTATTTTACATCTGTAGTGTGGTCTTCCGTATGTATGAAACCTCTCTTATTTTACATCTGTAGTGTGGTCTTCCGTATGTATGAAACCTCTCTTATTTTACATCTGTAGTGTGGTCTTCCTTCTCTTTCTCTATGGGTTCCGAACATATTTATGATTGTTTCCTGCGCATTCACTTCATACTTCCGTTGTAATTCCAGTTGTATATCTGTAAATATTTACTCCTCAATGTACCTGGTTTCTTCTACTACTGCTTATTTCATTCGTAGGTCCCAGTTTCTCTTACAGAGGACTCCGTTGTTTGTAAAGCTGTTTATCTCCATACAGCTTTTGTCTCGCATCTGTCTCGTGAGGTCGGTATCGTTCTCTTTCTGCGTGATCGCGCTGCTTTGTTAGGTGTGATCCACCGTCATCGTATGCTTACCACATGGACATCTGTTATCTATCGTGATTCTCATTTTACTCTAAAGAAGACCCTTGAGTCGGTTATGCCCAGTTCTGTTTGAAGATCATGACATGCTCTTCTTTAGTTCAATCACAGTCGTCTTCTTTTTGCAAGGGAGGGTGTTGAATAGCCAATTTTCCATTTGAAGGCCTTAACTGTGCCCTAGTCCTCATTATACGTGACGCTCAGGTCTGTTGCAAGTTTGTCTGCAGCTTCATAGCCTTCCATATTGGTAGGGGATCCGCTGAATGACCAACCTTGGATGTTCTGCAGAGAGCTGCGTTAGGAAGCACATACATTGATCCAGATCTCCACATTTATGGTGTTTTAGCACTGCTAATACTGACAAGGCATCACTCAGGAATACTTTTGTTTTCTTAGTGTAAATATTTGTCTCGAAGAGTATGTTCTAAGGATGGGCGTTTGTAGATACGCGGTTGTATTTCATAATAAACTATTTGTGTTCTGGGAGCCGCGTAGTGCAGTGGTTAGCGCGCTGGCTTCGCATCTAAGTTGAGGCGGTAATGTTTTTTTCGGACCGCAAAGGCCCCCGCGTCGACCCAGCCTTAAATGGGTACCGGTTCAGACCGGGAAGTAAAAGCGGCGAGGGAGAGGAGATGGCTACCGCCCTCATATAGCCGAGCCTTTAAAATGTGAGATCGATACCACCTCACACCCGTACGGCAGTAATACTATGGGTTACTTATTACAATCACATCTTATGACAATTATACTTACAGTCCTGGTATTCAAACAGGCATGTCAATGTATGTTGTCAGCTGCCAGTTAGTAGCTGTCTTAACATCTCCCGTGGTTTACTAGGCCTGGGGGAAGGTACACATAATTTGGGTAGATTTTAAACTAGAACTGACAATTATATGGTTTATTAATAATGCACTGGATAGGAAAGGTAAAATGGCTTAGTGGTTAGAGCGCTGGTATCTCGTGACATAATGGCCTGGATGGCTGCCATGGCATGCTCTAATATATCCCGTTATCAATGGATATCTGACTTTCGGTTAAGGAAGACGATACAAGAAACTGGAGCCTCAGTTCAGAAAAAGGGTGTAGCACTTAACCCCCGACGGCAATGTTCCCATACAAAACTACCATTTCGCTCGTTGAGAACAATTTCATTTTCTCATAGTGTAGGTATCAACCTCCTGAAAGGGATCACGATGTTGAGGAGTGCATGACCTGCAGTGGTCAACGACCCAAAGCTGACTGTTAGCGTCAGGACCAACGACCCAAAGCTGACTGTTAGCGTCAGAACCAACGACCCAAGGCTGACTGTTAGCGTCAGGACCAACGACCCAAAGCTGACTGTTAGCGTCAGCACCAACGACCCAAAGCTGACTGTTAGTGTCAGGACCAACGACCCAAAGCTGACTGTTAGCGTCAAAACCAACGACCCAAAGTTGACTGTTAGCGTCAGGACCAACGACCCAAACTGACTGTTAGCGTCAGGACCAACGACCACAAGCTGACTGTTAGCGTCAGGACCAACGACCCAAAGCTGACTGTTAGCGTCAGAACCAACGACCCAAAGCTGACTGTTAGCGTCAGAACCAACGACCCAAAGCTGACTGTTAGCGTCAGGACCAACTACCCAAACTGACTTAGCGTCAGGACCAACTACCCAAACTGACTGTTAGCGTCAGGACCAACGACCACAAGCTGCCACGACCCTTCTACACCTCCACTTGGCACCTCCACTTGGTTTATTCTGAATAACAGGCTTCAACAGCTGACGACGACGGATGTGTCGGATCCAAACATGCAAATATCACAGGCAAGCTGTAGCGACACAACGCATACCGTTCTCCTGACTACATTCTGCTATTTGCAAAGCCCTGTTCATGTTTTGGTAACGGGAGATTGAGAACGAACTCAGAAGAAGAAAAAGAAGCGTTTAACAGAACAGACTGGCTAAGGAGAAGGGATCAAAGAGGTAAAGCTAACCCGGTACCCAAAAATGCCTGCTGAAGTCGCATGTTTCCGACCGAATGGTGGAAATATCGCAGTCAGGCTGTAAACTACGACGCAACGCATTTCGTTTTCCTTCAGGACTTTTTAGCAGAAGTTTGGCTTGGCTTGGCTTCGTTCATGCTCAATCTCCCACTACCAAACCCTGAAAGGGCTTAAGAAGCATAATGTAGTCCAGAGAACGGAATGCGTTGTGTCGTAGTTTACAGATTGACTGCGATATTTGCACCATTCGGTCCAACACATCCGACTTCAGCAATCATTTTTTGAGTACCGGATTAGCATTCCCTCTTCAATCCCTTCTCCTTAGCCAGTCTGCTCTGCTGCAGCCTGTTATCCAGGATCACCGCGTGGAGGTGTAGAAGGGTCTTGGCAGCTCTGGTTCGCTGGCCCTGACGCTAGCAGTCAGCTATGGGTCACTGACCACTGCAGCTCATGCGCTGCTCAGCTTGCTCAGCATCTTGATCTTCTAGCAGGAGTTTGAGAACGAACTAAGAAGAAGAAGAAGAACGTTATGAAAAATTGAGATCAAAGCACCATTTTCTGACTTTGCACCCGACACAAATAAATGAACAATCACTTGAAGAGAATCCAATCCGAACAGTGCAGGCTGTGTACACATCCCTATGAAACTGCTGAACGCCATCTTTTGGAGTGTCCGGAGCCTCACGGCGTTAGGAAAGAGTTTTTCTTCACAGGTCAGATAAATGGAACACTATGTACATAACTAAACATCAGCTCACAAACACTTGCATATACCAATATATGGCGTTGGGATCAATAACCACCAACAAACCAGTCTGAAATTAACTGCGTAAATCGATGCAATTTTGAATTATGAGATTTCGTGTTAAAACATATCGTTGTTTTTGACGGCAGTATGCTCTTCAACATCGTCGTCATCATCTTCTTCTTCTTCTTCTATGATCAACTGATACTATTTTTCTAGCCCCATATGGTTCAGGTCTGTTCAACTGATACTATTTTTCTAGCCCCATATGGTTCAGGTCTGTTCAACTGATACTATTTTTCTAGCCCCATATGGTTCAGGTCTGCGCTGGTCCTAACAGCTTTTCGAACAGGGCCGATAACCCGGGCCAGATTGCCTCTCTTTGGTCTACAATAGTAGGACAGTCCTGCAGGATGTGTTCTGGTGTTTCTTTGGGTGCTCCTCTATCCCACGTGACGGTGTCTCTAAGATATTTTCCTGGAAGCACTGCCTTGAGGATGCAATGTCCCTTTCTGAAAAGTTCGTTTACAATGCCATTTTCTGTCTTGTATTCTTCGTGCTAGTATCTCCATTCCGTCCTCAAGAATCGTTTTATGAGTGTGTTTACCTCTTGATATCTCTGTGGATGATGATTCTGTGTGCCGCCACTTCCGGCTTTTGCTAGCTCATCTGCTTCCTCGTTTGCAATGATCCCCCAGTGAGTCAGAATACAGGGTAGGGCTAGATTTATTTTTTGGAACAGCAGCCCACTGTGATATTTGACTTCGTATGAGAGTCTATCTTGTTTGGTGGCTTGAGTTTGCTTAGACAACGATCATGGAGTCTAGAATAGCCGTTTTCTTGTAGTTGTCTTTTTGGTAAAATTGTTGTCAGTTACTGCATGTATAGCTGTTTCTTCAGCTGTGGAATTGGTACATGTCTGCCCTGCTGGTATGGATTGATTTTCTAGCGTCAATGTGCTTCATACTATTCTGTTCTATGTCGTTTTGCTTTACAACTTTACTAAGTTAAATTTTAATGTTTCAATTATATATGTACATTTATGTAAGACATGCACACATATACGCCTTTTTATCCACGCAGAAACAATGTGACGTAATCAGAAGTCAACACAGCTGATAAATGAAAGAAACTGATAAAATCTGCTACAGAAGTATATTACTCTACAACTATTTAATCAGCATTTACTGATATTTCCTCGGAGATTTATTTCAATATTTTGGTAAGAATTCCATTTATTGTACAGTAGATCGTGTCTAAATAGGCCAAATTTGTTGTTATGACCAAATATGGCACCTACTCACACGCAAACGTGGTCAGAAAGATGCAGATTTGACTGACTTTATTTGGACACATGCGAAAGATAAGGACTTCATAATCTTATCGCCAAATTGTTGTTACGAGGTCTTCGTCGTGTGCGTTGGAGAGCTGCATTCTTTGGCTTGTTCGTCCAGAGATCTCCATGGAAGGAACAAAATAAAGCAAAGGTACAGCAAAGTTGTTCAGATATAGCATGGGGACTAGAGATGCCTCTTTGGGCGAGTCTGCTCACCCATTATGAGGAAGACGTTTGCTATTATCCAATCTAGGCCACCCAGGTGAGTTCATTTAATTTTTTCTTAGGTTGCACGTTTTACTTGTTCTTGTTTGTTTGTTTTCATTCCAACGCTTTTTAAATTCAATTTTACATTCTCCGCCAATCTTCTCCTACAACAATCTCCAACAAAATTTTCCACCAATATTCTTCAAAAAAGTTTTCCAGCAATATTGTCCACCAATATTCTCCAACAAATTTGTTATAGTCCAACAATATTCTCCAACAATATTTTCCACCAATATTCTAGAGCAATATTATCAATCAATTCATTTATGTGCCGTGTATTAACACCCAAGTGGCTTGAATGTTTCTACGCGATCTCTTAGTCTTCTTCTTTTACTTCTCTTTCTTCTTCTAATTCTTCTTCTTTCTCTTCTTCTTCTTTCTCTTCTTCTTCTTCTTTAACTTCTCTTTCTTCTTCTTCTTATTTGGAGATCGTCTTGCAAAGTACTTTGTGAAGTCATAGTTTACAGCGAATCTGAGATATCTACGCCTTTTGTCCCGACAAATCCATTTTCAGGACGGAATTTTTAGGACCAGTTCACCTTTCTTTGCGGTTCCTTAGCTAGACTACACAAGTGCAGCCTGTATGCGGGGCCAATACTTTAACCCGATACCGTACATCGTAATTTGCAAGATGTTGGTGGTAATGCCCAAGACAAGATCAGTAATGTTATGTGTTTCAAGTTTAATACATCATTTATAAAATTATTTAAACTAAAATTACTATTCTTAGATTCAAAAATAGAGATTATATATAAAAATCAAACTTAGCTAAATAACAATATATGGTCGATATGTGACTTCAGATACATCAGATTGTAAAGTGGTGATACTCTAGTTTACTGAAATGGGCAATTTCGACTGTAAAGGGTTAAGACAGAATATGGTCGTAGTCAGCTGTGGTTCGCTGACCCTGCCTGCTTACGGCCATCATCTCTTCCCGATAGGCAATCAATTGTCCGGTTAGGCACAACGTACTAACCAGGCCGTCACTTCAGGGTCAGACTGACCAAGACCACATCAGGCGTTCCATTGAAGCAGATTGTTTTTAATGAGATGGGGATCAATGCGAACCCCTTAGTAGTGGGCGTCACCCATATGAAGCCCAACATAGCACAACAGCCTGGATGACCTGGTCTACCTTCAACAGCACTCTTGAAAGGTGAGAAAAGCTAGTACAGCCCGCTTCTTAACGCTCTTTTCAGTGCACACCCAAGAGTAAACGTACTTATCGTGGGCATTAGAAAAGCAACAACAACAGCACAGCTCTCCCGCCGCCGTCACCGTCACCGCGATCCTCTTAACATCGTTGATGTCGTCTGCCCATCGTCTCCTGGATCTGCATCAGCTTCGTTTTCTCGACAACAAACCCTGCAACATTGTTCTTTTCAGATTATTGGGGTGTTTTATGTGGGCAATGGAATATTTGTTGGTCAATTGTATCTTATTTGTCACAAGCCAGTGTCTATTACATTTGATCTTTCATTTAAATGTTTCTTCAGTGCTAGCAAAACTCTAGTAGTGGTAATAGTAACAGCAGCAGTAGTAGTAGTAGCAATAGTAGTAGTAGTGGTAGTCCACCGCTTAGACAATGAGGTCCCGTCGCACCAATCGATCGTGTTCATGGTGACTACATGTGGTCCAGGCTGCAAGCAGTGAGGGTAAAGTCGTTTCATGTTATGCTCATTCAGAAGGTGCGAGGGAGGCTGTGGAGGCCAGTCCATGTGGGAGAGGGCCGCTCGCCACCCCAAATGTCCATGGCCTTCTTCAAGAGCTGGAGGCCGGAACGTCCACGGGTATTCGGGCCAGGTGCCATAATAGGGTTATGGTATAGTGTGGTACAAATGCTCTTCCGGCCTGTGCGTCGAGTGACTTCAACGTTTGGGATCTGTGGATGCCGAGAATGCGCGCCTGGCTGCAAATGTGGAAAGCTTCCACGTGATCCTGATCATGCTGAATGATAGTCAAGGTCTCCGACCCATACACCAAGATGGGAAAGACACATGCATTGTAGATACGCAACTTGGTTACTAGTGAGAGTCTTCGCTGGATCCAGACTCGGTGCAAGGCATTCATAGAAGCTGCGGCGACAAGGCCTACTCTTTTAATACCGTCCATATGAGTTTTGACTGTTGCCCAGGTAAATGGAGTCCTCTCTGGAGCTTACATATTTATCGCCACCAAAGACTGCAGGACCACGACAAAGGTTGTGGATCTTGGTTTTCGGTTATGAGATGCGAAGACCCGATCGTGAGTTTAAAATTCTCGAGAAACAGGCAGTTCACAATTTGACGTGTCTTTGAATGATTGCACTCACACAGGGCCTATCACTATCCTTGCTCAATGTCTCTTGCTCATTGCTCAATGTCTGCTTCATAAACGAATACTAGCTTCCGTGAATGGAAAAACGCTGAACCTGCTCAGAAATGTACAAGAATTTTGAATGTTTGTCCACAAGAATGCTTGCAGTGCTAGAGAGTCACTGCTAGAGTCTGGTTTAATCACAAATATCTATACGCTCCAGTCTACCCATATGTTAAACTACTTTACCTGACTTAAAATAAGCAGAACATCGAGCGAGTGAAGCTCACCTCTAAAAATAGCTAGACCTGGTTAATCAAATTGTCAAACACAGCATCCCCGACACCATTCCGTGCTATGGAGCTACAGCTTAAAACAGCGTTTGGAATTTTTTGGCGATTGTAGAGAAATGTAATGAACCATGACAGACGCTGAACGTGTTAGGTGATTTGGCTGACGATTTGTAAACGCTTTCCTTTCGCAGCCAAACGCCCATCCTTCTGACCCATACCCGGAAACTGTAATAATAGCCGTCTATCGTAAGCGATGATGACAACAGCATTAGGTCGTATTGTGCTGCAACTCACCGGTCAATCACGTGCGGGACTGTATAGTCCAATTCTAGAACATAATCCTTTTTCACATCATCATCATGTGCTATGCCGGTTGGCGTCAGCGATCATGAACCTCCACTTTCTCTTATGACGTTTGTCGTTTATCAGTTCTACCGCTGATCGTCTCCAATGTTATTCCTTCAAACTGCCCAGCATTTACTCTCTTTGTCTGCGTCTGTCTCTCTTGCCAGCGATTCTTAAGTCTTTCTCCACCCCCATCCCCTCTCCCTCCCGACTTATTTCACGTTCTTTTTGTTCTCTCCACTTGTATCACTATTTTGCCTTTTCCATATTTGGCCGCCACCGGGTTATCCGGCCCTTTCCCCGTCACTTCTTACGCTCTCCTGGCCACCTTATTTGATCGCTGTCCTTCATTTACAGTGGAGCTGTCGACCAAATCAGTCGCGATGGAAGACACTATTTCAGATAAGTAGACCATTTTTTTCCGTATATGTTAACATTCCCCCATACATGTATCTATTCCTCTTCTATGATTTGCTAGTTCAGCATTGTTGTTATTTATTGTCCCTGATGAAGGCCTATCGGTCGTAACGTAGGTTTTGTTCAAGTTCTCGTCTCGGTGCGGTATCTGACTATACCCATTAACAAATTTTGATTAAACTCAACTTCAATCAACTTTAAACATTTTTTGTCATTAATTTTTCTGCCCGTCGTCACCGCGTGTTCTACCTGGCCTCTTCTCATGTCATACCCGAAGATGAATGGCTGCCATAATGTTTGCCATAAGCTGTCTTTCTGTCTGAGCTTCCTCAAGAACCAAGTTATTTGATTTCTTTCCAGTCCATTGAACTTTCAACATTCTTCCGTAAAACTACATTTTCGTTGTCTTCAATGATCCTTGTACGTGCCTGCCCATTGCCCATGACTCAATGCCAGTACTTATTACACGTAGCAGCCAAGCACTCGCTTCCTTAAATCCAGTGGTAGACTTTTGTTACAGATAATGTTCTTTATTTCATGAGTGCGTCTCTCACCAGAACTAATGTGAGTATCCAAGTATTGAAATGAGAGTACTTGTTTCACTTCCGTCTCATTCACCCTTAGACAGCATTTTGTGTTTCTTAGTAACCACCATTACTTCTGATTTCTTTTGATATAAACTAAGTCTTTTATTTTCGCTTTGAAGAACTACAATGTTAACCACTTCTTGTAAATCTGACTCATTCTGTGCTATCAACACCGTGTCGTCAGCGTAACGCAAGTTGTTTATATGCTGTCCTCCATTTGCGATTACAGGCATTGCTACATATGCAACATATAAGGTCATGGATGGACATGTAGGTGTCAGTGATTTTGTCTTTCCGCATATCTTTCCACCGTGAATCAAATCTTCGTCGATCGTTCTCAAACTCACAACCAATTTCTAAAAACGGCTTTACAAGTAGCAGGATATAGTCCGGAGAACGGAATGCGTTGTGTCGTAGTTTATAGCTTGATTGTGATATTTGCACCTTTCGGTCCGACACATCCGACCAGCAGGAATTTTGGGGCTTATGTGTTAGCCTTCCTTCTTCGATCCTTTCTCCTTAGCCAGTCTGCACTGATGCAGCCTGTTATTCAGGATATCCGCGTAGAGGTAGAGACGCGTCTTTGCAGCTCTGAGTCGCTGGCCATGACGCTAGCAGTCAGCTTTGGATCGCTGACTGCTGCAGATCATGCACTGTTCAGCATCTTGATCCCTGTGAATATTTGATTTAGTTTATTTAAAGGTATGATCTTGTGGATTCTGCTGGGCAAAGCACGTCTTCAACAAGCTGCCGTAGTCTTTTATGTTATGTCAGGACGTATTGGCCAGTGTATAAATACGTGTGTCTGCCTATAGTGTGGGCGCATTGGTCAAATGAGTTTTTCGTCTGGTTCTTCCATCGTAAGTCTGTGTTCGAGCCTTTGCAATGGCTGGTTATAATGTTTGTAACTAACTAAATGTTGTTACTAGCTTTAATCACAACCCTCTTTAGTCACCTTTAGCTACATGATTTGAATGTGACATTTGACTTGTTCTGTTAATTCTGATCACTGCTCTGATCGCAGTCGATTTTATTCAATCAATCAATCAATCAAAGCGCGTCGTTCCTCTCGGTGCATAGGCCATTGTCAACATCCCTCCAGCATGCACGTTCCTGGTCTGCTCTTTCTACCTATCTGCAAGTGTAATCATTTAATCTTCGTTCATTTTCACATTCTGTTCTCCCTGTATTTTTAGGTCTAACCCTCTATCTTTTTTGTTTGAAGAATCTCTCTTCCCTTGAGTATTGCATAATTTGTTCTTCTTTTAGCTGTTGTTGACTCATTTCCCCATAAGTCTTCACTCCTCACCATTTCCTGCCACCCTATGCCCATTATCCTTCGCAGGCATATGGGAAGGACTGGAGTTTTTGTTGCATGGCCTTGGTCGTTCTCCATGTCTCAGCTCCATACAGCCAGACCGACGACACTTGCGTGAAATATTCTAAGTTTTGTGTGAATTTTGATTTCTCTGGATCTCCATATGTTGTTTCAAGCCAGGAATGCCCAGGCTTTCTTATCTAATTCTGATCCTTTCATCTGCATTTGCTCCTAATGTGTCAATTGTGCTATAATTTGATGGATTAGAAAACGTAAGAGTCACTCTTCTTTGTCATATTCTGTGGTACTGTTTAGAATAAAAGTCAATGTCAAATTGATTAGTGTAGTAATAGAGAAGTCACATCATGGATGCTTGGCTCATCTCCCACGGCCATCACGCTCTATTCGACCCAGCTGCAGATGGGTACCTGGTACACGACTATGAAAGGAGAACTATTGGCCACCTTATCTCATACAAGCTGGGGCTTAGTATACGGAAATCTCTCACAACTTCATTCCCTAGCAGTAGTGTAACTAGCGTATGGCAAACCTTTACTAGCTACCTGGTTCGTTCTAAAATAAAAGCTGAGACCTCGTTAAATAACGTTTGTAACACTTCATCCTCGACCGCAGAGTGTACTACTAGAATATGGTTCCATTCTAGCCTCAACATTTTTACCTGGATAATCTATTCTGTGGCGCAAGGCGTGAACGTCCCACGGGAACGTTCTGCACATCGTCACTGTTGACCCCGCCCTACGTTACGTCATTGGGTTGCGGGCTCTTTGTATGCTGTTGATCCTGACATGTTGCCAAGTTTTATCCCACGCTCAGAGAATGGCAACTCATTTACAATTGTTGCCGTTAAATTGACATTCACAGGAACAGTCCGTCCTTCGGAAGATCCAGAAGATATGGCTACAACGTGAGTTGATAACAAACGTAGAGGCCTCAAACTTGAGAATCCTATGTGAATCAACTGCACTTGTACTGCTTTGGTTTATGACAGCAATAGCGTTGATATAATAGTTCCGAAACTCTTTATAGGTGGATTGATGAAAGCAGTAACGAGTGCATGCCATACGATGCGACAAACAGTGTGGTCAAACTCGTTTATGGAAGAATATTCGGTTCCTGCCTCTTCTTCTTCTTCTGCGTTTTGGTTTTTCTGAGCATGTTAAATCTTCACTCATATCGCCAGGATGAAGTCCACAGTCCTTTCCAGGTCTGAGCGGTGACCCCATAGTTTTTGCCTCAGTTCTGCACCATCTGGACAGGTCTGGCATCTTAGTTCTTCGGGCTATCGGGCATTCTTGAAGTACGAGTTCCTGTCCCACATGGACATTCATTTGTTTGAGAGATTTTGAGCCGATATAGGTGGCCCAGTAGTCTGCTGTGGTCCGTTCTCAATCGGAAGATTGCAGTTTGCTGGTGTCTTTGTAGCTGTTGGATTGGGTCTCGACTGTTGGATTGGGTCTCGACTGTTGGATTGGGTCTCGACTGTTGGATTGGGTCTCGACTGTTGGATTGGGTCTCGACTGTTACACTTTCCCATTTCTTTCTCTCATTTTCTGTTATACTGGCTGCGAATGATGTAATATGGCACTTTATGTGTGCATTGTTCCATTTTTCCACCTGCTTTCGATCCTGTTTCTTAATTCACCCCAAACAGTTTTCCCGCTCCAGTGAGAGTTACAAGGAAGCCAAGGTGAGGGTCTTGGCCAGTATATTTTTTTCCTCACCCTGACTAACATATTTCATCAGTATTTTTTGCCTGGCCAGACGTTAGTCTTCTTCCCTATCGTTAAATGTAATGTGAAAAGAATGTATTTTACAGAACGTCACTTCTTACAACTGCCAACCTACGTAGAGGAGCGATCAAACAGGGAGAGGAAAAAAAACCTTCATTGTCTGCCAAACTGGCCGTGGTTAGATTCGAACCCGGTCCTTTGCGATTGTGAAAGGATCGTTTCACCCTTAGTCACTCTGCCTGAGTGTCAATACACGACTGAATCGTTTGATTTTCTACTTTACCGAAATAGCAAAAATGCCAGTTAGAATAATGTACGTCAAATCGTCTTTTTACACGCTAATGAAACGCTGTTTATTTACCCGCGTCTAACTATAACATACGCGTGGTCTGCCACTGGATAAAAAAGCACACCCAAAATAAAACAAAACCAAACCACGTTCAGCTTTTATTCACAACAGGATATCTGGATAGCAGGATCAAGGTTGTATCTGGACCAATGGATAGGAATGACGTGGGCCCCGCCCAGCTGCATAATTGTGGGAATTTCCTAATGCTTTGATCACATCTCCTCTGACCTTGGCTGTTAGAGAAAGCGAAGATGGTACATAACACATTTCGTTCCATGATATCTTCTTAATCTTTGGTTTGGAGGTAAAGGCGTGACACCTAGCGGTAGGTCATCTCTCCACTGGTATACGTTGCTGTTCTTGATTGCTGGCTACTAGGTTGATATTTGATTAGCTCATTTTCCTTTTTTTTCAGGTACTAACTGAGCTAGTTACGTTTTATTTCCACTTGTGCAATTGAGCGTCGTGGGGAGGGAGCTTAAGTCGTATATCCTGCGTCAAGTGCGTTGCGTCAGTCAATGTGTCGCTGCGCAATAATTATAATGTCATCTATCCACCTGCCTCGCAGCCGCCATCTTTCCCTGTAGCCAGATCTACTAGCGTTGTAAAGCCATCAGTGGAAGTTGATGAGGAAGGAACTTATATTCTGCTTTAAAATGTATTCGGCAAAAAACTTAATGCCGACAATACTTCAAATGTCGTCGTTTCGCATTCTGTTGTTCCTGGTAACACCGATGACCTTCCTCAAACACTTCATTTCACACTTCAAAATTCTGGTCTCACACGTCCTGGACAGAGGCCATGTTTGGCAATGTTAGCACAGATTCGGCATAAATATACTGTTTATCAGCTGTTACTGTGTTGCCAAACTAATACTCGGGTGCCTACGCAGTGACAGCTGATAAGTCAACCTTTCATATAGTTGGGTAAATGTCTTCTTTTCATGGACAGCGATTGTTTCTTCTGTATTCCTATGTGCTGCTTCCTCTTTTGCTAATTGATCTGCTCTCTCGTTTTCTGGTATGCCACAGTGTGAGGGTATCCAATGTAGTACCCTTCTTGTGGCTGTTAGTTCGCTAGTTCGCTCAAGTTTCCCAACTCCTGCTATTAATCACTCTTGAGGGCTTGCATAACTGACATTACTTCTATGGGGACGCTTCGACATATGATGAAAATACCTTCAAACCTACCCCTCACACTAACATGTAGGAGCAGACGACAGGCCTATCGTAGCAAATAGAGCACGAAGAAGAATATTACATGACTGTGTTAAGCAAACACTACAGATGTATGGAATGAAAATATCAAAAACCATATGAAAGGTACACCAAAGAATATTCAGCATGTCCACGAAGCACAGCGAAATAAGTGAGCAGATGACAAATGTTAACCATTTCAATACAGGGCGCTCTTGAATCATGTCACCTGTCTGTTTTCTTCTTCTTCTGCGTTCGTTCTCTATCTTCCGCTACCAACCCCTGAAAAGGGCTTTGCAAGTAGCAGGATGTAATCCGGAGAACATAATGCGTTGCGTCGCATGTTTACAGCTTGCCTGTGATATTTGCACCTTTCGATCCGACACATCCGTCTTCGGCAATGTCACCTGCCTTTTACGTCACTAGATGTCTTGACGATATTCAATCAAACTTTCTTGTGCCATCCGTCTCGCTTGTGATATATGCAATCCATGCCTCTGTAGTGCTTCTATAACATAGCAAGTGTATTATTATTGTCCTAGTCTTCAATTTGTTTTGACGCTGTGCGTAGATGTTTTAGTCTTGCACGACGGTTAGCTTTGGAGACATTCTTTCCCTGTGACGAGACCACTTAATCCCCAGTCTGTCAATGTATGTCATGCATGACGTTAGCTTTGGAGACATTCTTTCCCTGTGACGAGACCACTTAATCCCCAGTCTGTCAATGTATGTCATGCATGACGTTAGCTTTGGAGACATTCTTTCCCTGTGACGAGACCACTTAATCCCCAGTCTGTCAATGTATGTCATGCATGACGTTAGCTTTGGAGACATTCTTTCCCTGTGACGAGACCACTTAATCCCCAGTCTGTCAATGTATGTCATGCATGACGTTAGCTTTGGAGACATTCTTTCCCTGTGACGAGACCACTTAATCCCCAGTCTGTCAATGTATGTCATGCATGACGTTAGCTTTGGAGACATTCTTTCCCTGTGACGAGACCACTTAATCCCCAGTCTGTCAATGTATGTCATGCATGACGTTAGCTTTGGAGACATTCTTTCCCTGTGACGAGACCACTTAATCCCCAGTCTGTCAATGTATGTCATGCATGACGTTAGCTTTGGAGACATTCTTTCCCTGTGACGAGACCACTTAATCCCCAGTCTGTCAATGTATGTCATGCATGACGTTAGCTTTGGAGACATTCTTTCCCTGTGACGAGACCACTTAATCCCCAGTCTGTCAATGTATGTCATGCATGACGTTAGCTTTGGAGACATTCTTTCCCTGTGACGAGACCACTTAATCCCCAGTCTGTCAATGTATGTCATGCATGACGTTAGCTTTGGAGACATTCTTTCCCTGTGACGAGACCACTTAATCCCCAGTCTGTCAATGTATGTCATGCATGACGTTAGCTTTGGAGACATTCTTTCCCTGTGACGAGACCACTTAATCCCCAGTCTGTCAATGTATGTCATGCATGACGTTAGCTTTGGAGACATTCTTTCCCTGTGACGAGACCACTTAATCCCCAGTCTGTCAATGTATGTCATGCATGACGTTAGCTTTGGAGACATTCTTTCCCTGTGACGAGACCACTTAATACCCAGTCTGTCAATGTTTGTCATGCATGACGTTAGCTTTGCAGACATTCTTTCCCTGTGACTAGACCACTTAATCCCCAGTCTGTCAATGTTTGTCATGCATGACGTTAGCTTTGGAGACATTCTTTCCCTGTGACAAACCACTTAATCCCCAGTCTGTCAATGTTTGTCATGCATGAAGTTAGCTTTGGAGACATTCTTTCCCTGTGACGAGACCACTTACTCCCCAGTCTGTCAATGTATGTCATGTATGACGTTAGCTTTGGAGACATTCTTTCCCTGTGACGAGACCACTTTATCCCCAGTCTGTCAAGGTTCGTCATGCATGACGTTAGCTTTGGAGACATTCTTTCCCTGTGACGAGACCACTTAATCTCCAGTCTGTCAATGTTTGTCATGCATGACGTTAGCTTTAGAGACATTCTTTCCCTTTGACGAGACCACTTAATCCCCAGTCTGTCAATGTTTGTCATGCATGACGTTAGCTTTGGAGACATTCTTTCCCTGTGACGAGACCACTTAATCCCCAGTCTGTCAATGTTTGTCATGCATGACGTTATTTCCGTTTTCTCTTCAAGTGACACGGACCGCCTTTCTTGAGCATTTCATTTCAAATGTTGTCATCATTCGTTCTTGTGGCCTTAGTCAGGGGCCATGTTGGAAAACATTGTTCTATTTATAAATATGTGACTGTGTTTGCTTTTCTGTTTTCTTTATTCAACTCATTTTGAGTATCGGTATGTAGTGTCTTAAAATAGCAGATCTACTAACAATCCTCCTTCTCTGATTGGGCGGGCTGCTAATTTCGTTTGCCGTTATACCGTAGTCGTTGTGTATCAATTGTTAGAGATTGAACTGAATTGAGCAGCAAATGGATGGTCCCTAACTGGCTGCGTGTCTTCTTAGCTCTAGTGATTGAGTCTATTAAGATGGACTCGCACACCAATTAAAACACTATCCAAGAAAGGAAATTATTATATAGACTCTGCAGAGTCTTCTTAGGCAATATTAAAGCGTTAAGTATTTAAGTCTACAAGGTCCCTGTTTGTTTGTTTGTTTTTTGTGTGTTTTTTTTATGTAGGCCGTGTTTGGCTACCTGCATCGCCATTTTCTCTTTCCTAGCTCTCAAAGAGTCAGATGCACATTCACATGGTATGGTAGGTTTGAGCGTTGTGGTCACCTATTAGATTATTGGTATATCCAAACACGAGAGGCGGATATATTGCAGCCGCTCTGTAAACTACGACACGACCTCACAGCTTTCCTTACACGACGTAGAAGAGGAACAACAACAACAAATCAAGAGGCACAAAGTTTAATCCACCAGTTGGATGTTATCGCTCGCCATTGGTGACTAAGATTTACGCCGTCGTTTATCTCACTCTCTCGTTTTGAACTACCTATGTCTAGTAGCAAAACGTCGTCGATGCGGCATAAGATATCATATGATGTTGATTTTACCCCAAGGTTTACTCTGAAAGTCTTTTCCGTGAACATGAAACCTACAATCCATCAGACATATTAAAGAAATTACCAGACATACCAAAAGCTAACGGACAGCAGATAACTCCTATACCAATCTAATAAGCGCATTATAATTCAGCGCTGTTACCTCCTATCATTGTCAAAACCAGACTCGCTGTCTCACATTGCATAAGGCATGGACGCCATCGTATAGCCAGCAGGACTGTGTTTGTCGGCAAGTGGACGCAAACACAATTTATGTATCGGTAATGGTCGAGAGAGCAGACCAAACGATCATTCCAGAGAACCATGATCCGTGTCTCTTGTCTGCGCTTAGAATGGCGTAGGATTATTGGAATTCAAAGTCCGATCGATCGTTATTAAATTATTGAGTTCCCGAGAAGTAGCTGACGATTTTCGCATTCTTGCACAATAACTCTACCTCTACTCCGAACTCTGAAGACTAGAGATGTGGTTCCCAACCCGTTCGAGATGGGAGACTCCCAGAAGGTATTCTGTCACAATCCTATCTATTTATCTTTGGTCTACTTAAGTCTTTGGAAGTTGTGGGAAGGTGTGACTTTTGTTTTATATATTTTTTGGGGGCAGGTGAAAATCCACTGGTGACTTGGCAGGTTTATCCCAGCAGCTGTTAGCCCCTGGAATATACGATCGCCTATTTTTTGGGATTGGTGGAGGTGGAAGCGTAAATTAGAGCAAGGTAGACTCGCACTCTGTCAGGCGCCATGTATGCAGCTCCGATAACCACATAACCAAGACCTGGTGTTATAGCCACACAGTCCCCTTTTAGGACATATTCTATGTGGGTCGAATATCCCTAGAATAAGTTGAGTAGATTTTTAACTTGGACTTTGCCTGAGCTGCGGCATCTAGGCCTACTCTTATCAATTTCAAACTTCTAAAGTATTTTTAACGTGCGCGCCACTGAACACGGGTGTCTCATCTTACTGCTCAGAGATGAGGGGACATATTTTCTGGATGAACCACGTGAAATAATCCCGGTCTCCACCGTGATTTGAACCTGCAACCTCCATCACCCGAGGCGAACACATTACCACGAGACCACTGGGTTCCAGTCGCAGTCCTTCCCTGACGCTAGCAGTCAGCTATGGGTCGCTGACCGCTGCAGCTCATGAGCTGCTCAGCGTCTTGATCCCTCCAATGCCCTTATGACGTTGAACGTCGCAAAGAGCTTCAGTCGTCGGTACAGAGCCAAATGAGCTGTATCGGCCGTCAAAAGCCAGTGTTAATGCTCTTATGGCATCTATGTATCTGCCTCACTGCCTCTCTCGTGCACAGTAATCAATTCATCTTGCACTGTAAGGCACTATTGACGAGATTGTCTTATCTGAACGGTAGATTAAAATTATTTTAATTTTAATGTGAACATTAATTTTGAAATAGTTTATTTTGCTCACTTTTCAAAGGCATATGTACGGGGTTCACCTCCCGCTACAAGTACGGTTCAGTGAACCCATCTGTAAAATTGATGAGGCTGGTTTTATTCTGCGTAAGTGACTATTCAATATAGTACTCCTGTTTCCATTCACTTGCTCCGTACGATCAATGCAGTGAGAGTTGTCTCTCGTTGATCGACTTTCCTTATGGTTGGAAATTGGACTCTTTTTCTTGGAAGGTTTGTTCTTTCTTTTCTTGTATTACTTCCTCTATTGCTAAATGCTTTGCTATTTCATTTCGTGATATGCCACAGGGTGTGATGGTATCCACTCTAAAATTCTTCTTTTAGTTTTTAGTTCGCAAGCTTTCACAAGTGCTGACAGTTTAAGGGAAGATTTGAATCGAGGAAAGGAACTGAGACCATTCCACCTCACACAAGCTGTGACTTTGTACAATGACTTCTTTAGCACTTCATCCCATACGGCAGTATCTGCTGTTTGAGTTGTTTCTTTTGACAATATTTCTGTAAAACCAGTGTTTACAGAAAATGAGATCGGTGTTTTTTTTCGTATTATTTTACACCCACATTGAAATAATGCAATATAAATGAATTATAGAGCTACATTTGGCCCGCAAACTATCATAGTCGCTCTTTGCTGATCACAGATTGAGAACCACTGATCTAGAAAATATCAGATTGTTAACATATTGTGATGTTATTTAAGAAATTCCAGCACCCTCAGTTCACAGCACATTCTATTTTGTCAAATAAAACATAACATTCCACTGTTGCTTTGGGCTGGTACTTTGCCAAAGGCCTTTCTTTGAATGTCCCCTTCCGTCGCGGTTGACAGATTCTTCGAAGACTTCGACTGAAAACTAGCTTCTAATTTTGCCCCTGGGTGGGTATGTATGATATTTTCTATTTGTTACGTGAGACAGAGGGGATACAGTGTGTCTGTGTCTGGTTACAAAATACTATGTTCAATTCTCAGTTTGTGCACTCATCAGGCCTACTCAAATTAGTACCTGTCTTACATTTAGGAGGATTCCGTGGCGAAGTGGTTATGCCGTCGGCCTCGTGATCAGGTGGTGTGGGCTCGACTCCGACCTCCGCCGTTTTTTTGACGGGTGCTTGATGCGGAGTCCCTTGGATCTCGTAGCCACCTCCACGTCGACTTGCCACTAGGGTCGGGTGGCTCGGGACGAGAGAGTGAGGATAACAAGTAGCGAGGGCAAAATAAATTATGCCACCATCGTTTGCTTTGCTTTACATTTCAGTTAGGAAAATAAACTACTCCGAATGATAACGATGCATTCGATTATTTTTGAATGAAACTGCGTTTGACTACGTGGCGTTGTAGCAGGTTACAGTGACTCTTCTGACATACAGAGGTGTGTTTGGCAAAGTTGTCAGGATCCTCTTTATTAAAATGTAATACGAAGCTCCTCAGGTTAGCACTATGGGGATGACAGTGTCGATCCCTTCATGTTGTCCAGGCTGCTGTGACACAACCAATTTTGCCAGGATGACGAATCGAAACGTAAGGCGGAGTCTTGATCAGTATGGTTCATCTGATCCTGATTACACATCGACCCACCTTGATGAGTATGTTTCACCTGATTACACCTTGACCTACCTTTATCAGTATGTTTACTTGACTCTGATTACACCTCGACCGAACTTGATCGGTATGTTTACTTGACTCTGATTACACCTCGACGTACCTTGATCAGATTGTTTAACCTAACTCTGATTACACCTCGACCCACCTTGATCAGTATGTTTCACTTGACCCTAATTACACCTTGAACAACCTTGATCAGCATGTTTAACCTGACTCTGATTACACCTGGACCCACCTTGATCAGTATGTTTCACCTGACTGATTACACCTCGACCCACCTTGATCAGTATGGTTCACCTAACCCTAATTACACCTCGACCTACCTTGATCAGAATGTTTCACCTGACCATAATTACACCTCGACCCACCTTGATCAGTATGTTTCACCTGACTCTAATTACACCTCGACCCACCTTGATCAGTATGTTTCACCTGACTCTAATTACACCTCGACCTACCTTGATCAGTATATTTCACCTGACCCTGATTACACCTCGACCCATGAATGAGTTAACTAGTCTAAATGGAGAACGATACGTTTCCGTGAACACAAGTGTATGTCGTCTACTAGTGTAAATTCTAGACAAATACTTGGCTTAGGGGCGTCCGTAATGAACTGAAGCACCAGAGCAATATTAGACGCGCAGCTGGTACGGCGCCAATAGCATACTGTTAAAGGAACATCCCAAGTACGCAGTAACAGGAAGATCTAAAAAAACCCAAATAAAATAATGTGACCAGCAGCCCACTAGTACTCCATATTTTCAAATCAGTATCATCACCAAGAGCGACTTGTATCTGCTAATCATTGATCATATTAACTTTCTTGACTGCTTTGTGTTTCTCAGTTCTGTCTAATACAAACACTGGCATCATCTCTTGCCATCATCTCGGCACCCGGTATACACTTGAGAATTGTTTGATCTTCTATATGGGTTGACATCAGACCTCATGGCTTGAACACACTCATAGAAGTCCCTTCTCATTTCCCATACTCTCTCATTGTTCTGTCTCTTTCTCTCTCTCTCTCTCTCTTCTTTTTATTGTTTGTTAATTAATTTGTGTACCCATGTCATTGTATATGTGTGTCCCTATAAATTGCATTTTTAACAGATTTTAAAATTTTTTTGCAGATTGTTAATTTTTTTGGTGATTTGTTAATGTTTCGACTCTTGTTGCATGCATATTCCCAATTATTGGTTTTGTCCGCTCTTTTTGCACAACTAACCTCATTCATGGCACGGTTTGGCTCATACTGCCATCGCTCATCGGGACCCACAATTTCATGGCGCGTCCGGAACCATATTTCATGGCTCATCGGGACCCACAATTTCATTGCGCGTCGGGAACCATACGTTTACGGCTCGTCGGAACCCATAATTTCACGGCGCGTCGGGAACCATACTTTTACGGCTCGTCGGAACCCATAATTTCATGGCGCGTCGGGAACCATACTTTTACGGCGCGTCGTAACCCATAATTTCACGGCGCGTCGGGAACCATACGTTTACGGCTCGTCGGAACCCATAATTTCACGGCGCGTCGGGAACCATACGTTTACGGCTCGTCGGAACCCATAATTTCACGGCGCGTCGGGAACCATACTTTTACGGCGCGTCGGAACCCATAATTTCATGGCTCGTCGGAACCCATAATTTCATGGTTCGTCGCGACCAATACTTTCAGCGCAAGCTGTGGCTGTATGGCACGCTTTGCATTATACCTTCAGGTGACTCCGTGTCTTATACCTTCCTGTCACACCCGGTCTTATACCTTCTTGCCCCTACGTGTTATATACCTGCCTGTCACTACGTGCCTTATACTTTCCTGTCACAGCGTATCTTACATGTTCCGATCACTACGTGCCTTATACCTTCCTGTTACTTCATGCCTTATACCTTCCTGTTACTTCGTGCCTTATACCTTCCTGTCACAACGTGTCTTATACCTTCTTGTCACTACGTGTCTTATACGTTCCTGTCACTTCGTGCCTTATACCTTCCTGTCACTACGTGTCTTATACCTTCCTGTCACTACGTGTCTTATACCTTCCTGTCACTACGTGTCTTATACCTTCCTGTCACTTCGTGCCTTATACCTTCCTGTCACTTCATGCCTTATACGTTCCTGTCACTACGTGTCTTATACCTTCCTGTCACTCTGTGCCTCATACTATCCTGACACATCCTGTAAAGGCCACAACGTTTAACGGCCCATTTGCATTTTCTTTAATTAACTTAACATCTTTATACTGGTTTAGAAGACTGCAGAGTCTGTATACAACCAGTTTATTTTCCTTCACTTGATCTAAAAACTATTACTGAATTCATTAATTGACTCTGCCTCCACTATTTTGTGTGGCAAGGCATTTCAAACATTCGCCACTCTCTGACTAAACAAAATGTCCTAGTATCTAATCTGTAATCTGCAGCTGTGCACTTTTGTTCTTGAAGGCGGCCTTCTGATTTATACTATCCGTTGATTATTGTATAAACCTATATTCCATCCTCTTGAATTATTTTCAGATCTTAACACTGTAGGCTGGATTTTCTATCCTCATAACTGTAATTCTGGAATCGCATTATCAATTTATTCGCTTTTCTTTGTTTCCTTTTCAGTATGATTACATCCCCTCTAAGATAAGGACTTCACACCTGTATACTGTACTCCAATCTGGGTCTAACTAATGCTTTATACAGTTTGACAATCACTTCCTTGCTCCTATGTTTAATATTTTTCTTTATCATTCCTAATATTACAACTGCTTTAGTCTCTGCTACCTGGACTTGCTCACTCATCTTACCCGTATGATCTATTATAACCCCTAGGTCCCTTTCCTTTTCTTTGTGTAATATTGTTCTCGCCCATTCTGTAATTGTGTCATTATGGATCTACTCATGTGGATAACTACATTATTAAGGTGTCGAGGTGTAATTTGCCAGCTTTCATAAGATTCCCGAATTGTATCTAAATTCAAAATCAATATATCCACTACTAATTTAGATGAGGCACCACTGTATAGATTTGTGTCATCCATAAATTTTGCAATAAACATCCGATATCATTGTTAAAATCGTGTATATGTATCAAGAACAAAATTGGTTCCAAACCGTTCCTTGTCGTCGTTCCCTCGTTTTTACCCTACACCATGAGTACTCCCAAGTACGCCCACTCTCTGCATTCTTCCCGTTAACCCATTTTATTCGCCAGCTATTCCATGCAATTTTAACATCCTAAACAATTTTAAATGATATATTCTATCAGAGGCCTTGGCAAAATCTAGAAAAATACCTACCGGCTCTCCTTCATTTATCAGTTTGATAACTTCCTCAATGAAATCTAATAATTTTGTAAAGCACGATCTCCCTTTAGTAAATCTTTGCTGACTATGCCTGATTAAATACAATGTGTTGCTGTTGTTGTTGATTAATGCCCACATTGAATAAGTTTACACTTTTGTGCGCCCTGAAAAATACTTTAAGTAGTGGATAAGAGCAGCTTCCCTAACATCCCGAGCATGCTGATGAAGGTGGACCGCAGTCCTCCACGTGGTTGTGCTATGCTTGGCATAATCTGCGTTGCTCTCACTACGAGGATGACATCGATCCACATCTCGCCAGTCAGGCTGCCTTGTAAACAGCCTGTTTCCAAGGAACGCTACATGGAAGAGAGAAAATGTGGTCTTTGTCAGTTTATTGTGCCTGACCCTGACGCGACGTCCTGGTCAGTATGTTGTGCCTGACCCTGAGGCGACGTCCTGGTCAGTATGTTGTGCCTGACCCTGAGGCGACGTCCTGGTTAGTATGTTGTGCCTGACCCTGACGCGACGTCCTGGTCAGTATGTTGTGGCTGACCCTGACGCGACGTCCTGGTCAGTATGTTGTGCCTGACCCTGACGCGACGTCCTGGTCAGTATGTTGTGCCTGACCCTGACGCGACGTCCTGGTCAGAATGTTGTGTCTGACCCTGACGCGACGTCCTGGTCAGTATGTGGTGACTAGCGAATTTATTGTACATGTTTGCCTCACTAGTCTCTACTGATGGAGGCACGCCCATTCCACCCCAGAGTGTAGTCAATTGTGCGATATTAAGACGCATAAACCAGTGCGTAGATGTATGTGTGCGTCTGTATGTACATATGCTAGGTTTGTGCGCTCTCAGAAGCCAGCCCAACCAAAGTGCAAAGGAAGGGCCTCACCTTGAGGGCACGTGTGAAAGTTGTACAAGAGTGTGACTGTAGGACAGAGTAAAATGAAACAGGAGTGTGTGGAAAGAAGAGATATCATCTCTTCGCTGGACTACTTTCTCAGTTCCCCTACAATTTGTCTAAATGTATTACAATATATCTTGTTTGTTATTGTGATTTTTCAGTTTTCGTTCGTTATATTATGTCTCTGACTAAGACCTTGTGTCCTCAAAGTGCGTATTGTTTTGTTTTTGTTCTCGTGTGGTCCCAACCATTACCTACATGTGTTTTTATGAATTGTGTCTATGGTCTTCTACCGTCCTTCAATCTTAATTTAGACCGTCTAGAATTATCTCCAACTCCCACCCTTTTTCAGCAGTTTTACCCCTTCATTTATTGTGCCTGCAATTCTCACAACGTACCGACTACAGATAATTGCTTGATACGTATAACCAGTAGACAGACGTAATCCTACTGCGCACAAATCTGCAACGCGCCGTCGTAGTTTTTGCTTCTTTGTTATCATCTCGAATACTGATGTTTTCTCGTCTTCCTAGGACCTGTCAAATCGAGGGCACACTTAAACACCGAGGGGGGTAACTGGCACTTCAGATGACTGTCAACTTCAGCGCTAGGCCACTAACATGTCATGAATTAAAAATTATTTCCGATTCGATGCTTTGGTATAAAATCCGTAAATGGGTTGGTGGTTTTCTATGAGTTTTGCAAGCGTTGCGTTTTGTTGTGTTGAGTTGAGGCTGTAAGGTGTGTGTGTGTTGTGTAGCATTCGGGACAGATAGTCCCTCTGTGGTAGGAGACTTACAAACGCTTGGTATTGCGCACTTTGAGAATCGAGAAAGTGTAGATTTTGAAGAAAAATACTGTCTGACGGTGTGGGGGTAGTCGATGGATTAGTAGGCTAAGGACAACAGGTCGCTTGGCCACTAAGGTCGCCACGTCGTGTGCTTGTTTCTCTCTCCCCTCCTCCACCACCTCCAATCATAATAACAACGAATGCGTTGCAGGGGATTCGGTAGGCTGTGCCTTCCTTGTCAGGAGACCCCAGGCATCGAAACCATTCGACCACGCGCACACTGAGGGAAAAGTTATCAAACAAAATCAATCAATCAATCAATCAATCTATCTATCTATCTATCTATCTATCTATCTATCTATCTATCTATCTATCTATCTATCTATCTATCTATCTATCTATCTATCTATCTATCTATCTATCTATCTATCTATCTATCTATCTATCTATCTATCTATCTATCTATCTATCTATCTATCTATCTATCTATCTATCTATCTATCTATCTATCTATCTATCTATCTATCTATCTATCTATCTATCTATCTATCTATCTATCTATCTATCTATCTATCTATCTATCTATCTATCTATCTATCTATCTATCTATCTATCTATCTATCTATCTATCTATCTATCTATCTATCTATCTATCTATCTATCTATCTATCTATCTATCTATCTATCTATCTATCTATCTATCTATCTATCTATCTATCTATCTATCTATCTATCTATCTATCTATCTATCTATCTATCTATCTATCTATCTATCTATCTATCTATCTATCTATCTATCTATCTATCTATCTATCTATCTATCTATCTATCTATCTATCTATCTATCTATCTATCTATCTATCTATCTATCTATCTATCTATCTATCTATCTATCTATCTATCTATCTATCTATCTATCTATCTATCTATCTATCTATCTATCTATCTATCTATCTATCTATCTATCTATCTATCTATCTATCTATCTATCTATCTATCTATCTATCTATCTATCTATCTATCTATCTATCTATCTATCTATCTATCTATCTATCTATCTATCTATCTATCTATCTATCTATCTATCTATCTATCTATCTATCTATCTATCTATCTATCTATCTATCTATCTATCTATCTATCTATCTATCTATCTATCTATCTATCTATCTATCTATCTATCTATCTATCTATCTATCTATCTATCTATCTATCTATCTATCTATCTATCTATCTATCTATCTATCTATCTATCTATCTATCTATCTATCTATCTATCTATCTATCTATCTATCTATCTATCTATCTATCTATCTATCTATCTATCTATCTATCTATCTATCTATCTATCTATCTATCTATCTATCTATCTATCTATCTATCTATCTATCTATCTATCTATCTATCTATCTATCTATCTATCTATCTATCTATCTATCTATCTATCTATCTATCTATCTATCTATCTATCTATCTATCTATCTATCTATCTATCTATCTATCTATCTATCTATCTATCTATCTATCTATCTATCTATCTATCTATCTATCTATCTATCTATCTATCTATCTATCTATCTATCTATCTATCTATCTATCTATCTATCTATCTATCTATCTATCTATCTATCTATCTATCTATCTATCTATCTATCTATCTATCTATCTATCTATCTATCTATCTGTCTGTCTGTCTGTCTGTCTGTCTGTATGTATGTATGTATGTATGTATGTATGTATGTATGTATGTATGTATGTATGTATGTATGTATGTATGTATGTATGTATGTATGTATGTATGTATGTATGTATGTATGTATGTATGTATGTATGTATGTATGTATGTATGTATGTATGTATGTATGTATGTATGTATGTATGTATGTATGTATGTATGTATGTATGTATGTATGTATGTATGTATGTATGTATGTATGTATGTATGTATGTATGTATGTATGTATGTATGTATGTATGTATGTATGTATGTATGTATGTATGTATGTATGTATGTATGTATGTATGTATGTATGTATGTATGTATGTATGTATGTATGTATGTATGTATGTATGTATGTATGTATGTATGTATGTATGTATGTATGTATGTATGTATGTATGTATGTATGTATGTATGTATGTATGTATGTATGTATGTATGTATGTATGTATGTATGTATGTATGTATGTATGTATGTATGTATGTATGTATGTATGTATGTATGTATGTATGTATGTATGTATGTATGTATGTATGTATGTATGTATGTATGTATGTATGTATGTATGTATGTATGTATGTATGTATGTATGTATGTATGTATGTATGTATGTATGTATGTATGTATGTATGTATGTATGTATGTATGTCTGTCTGTCTGTCTGTCTGTCTGTCTGTCTGTCTGTCTGTCTGTCTGTCTGTCTGTCTCTCTCTCTCTATGTCTGTCTTTCTCCGTATGCCTACCTGCCTCAGACAGTCTGTCTGATCGTCCGTCGATCGGTTCATTCATCCATCTATCCAATTGCCTAGTGCAGAGATTTCTTAGACTAGACACTTATTTCTAGAGCACCTGAACGATAAAAAAAAAGGTGTACAAATGTCCTATTAACGGCCACATTTGATCCTTGATTGTATCTTTATATTGAATATTTACGAGCTATCTCTCCCACACACCTCTATCTAATCCCACACGAAACTCAAAACACAAACGCACACGCACGCCTTGATGACCCATCAGAATTGGCCGTCTAGACGGCACGTTTGCTGTATTTATTTCTGGTAAACGCTTTTCTCATAGCTTCAACATGCGTCATCGTACGTCATTGCATGCAGCGCTGGTGTAAGTAGGGATGACTAGCGTGTAGCTGTCCTCAACAAGCTGTAGTGAAGTGGCTATATGCCGTAAAAACTAACGATCTTCGTCCAAGTGCGCTCTTAATTACTAGCGCCTGAGAGGGGGAATGAAGTGCTTTGCCGCAGGCGTCATGCACGGAGGTCAGCTGTGAACGTGCTCCCTGCTCCGCCAAACAGCAAAACACGTCAAAATAAGGAGATTTACAAACTGATTAGAAAAAACTGCACCAGCATCATGTGCCGTGCAGATTTTCGATTTTCAAAACTGTCTTTTATTCATGAAATATAATTTCCTTTAAGTCATTATATTCTTTGTCGACTTCTTCGTATATTTCTTTGTTGTTCGTTCTCAAACTCCCTCTTCCAAGCCCTGAATAGAGCTTTGCAAGTAGCAGAATGTATTCCGAAGGGGGATGCATTGTGTCGTAGTTTGCAGCTTGCCTGCAATATTTGCATCTTTTAGGTCCGACACATCCGACTTCAGCATGACATTTTTGTGTACCGGGTGAACCTTTCTCCTTGTCCAGTCTTCCGTGTTGCAGCCTGTTATTCAGGATATCCACATGGAATCGAGGAAGGGGTTTGGCAGCTCAGGGTTGGTAGCCATGGCGCTTGTAACCAGTTTTCGGTCGCTGACCGCTGCATCTCATGCACTGCACATCATATTGATTCCTTATATTAGTCTAGTCAGTGCATTCTGCCTTTTCTGGTCGTTCTTCCTTGTCTAGACATGTTCTTATATTATATGACTGGTTGGAATTAATAAACTGTTGCTTATGTCTATCTCTTCTCCATTTGAATAATTTTATGTTTGAGAAATTGTTGTTTGTTTTTCAAGTCGGTATTCGAAGCAACTCTAAGTTGAGTTAGGGACAAAATACTGGACAATACATGAGCTGCAGCGGTCAACGACCCAAATCCGACTACTGGCGTTAGGGCTAGCAAAGGAGATATGCCAAAACTGTTCTACACCTCTACACCGTGATCCTGGATACCAGGTTGCAACAGAGCAGACTGGGCTAATGAAAGGGTATCGAAGGAGGGAAGGCTAACCAGGTACCTAAAAATGCCTGCTGAAGTCGGATGTGTCGGACCGAAAGGTACAGATCTCGCAGTCAAGCTGTAAATACGACACAACGCGTTCCAAGGAAATCATTCTACTGCTTGCAAAGCCCTTTTAAGGATTTCGATCACGTGTTTGAGAACGAACAAAGAATAACAAGTGTGAGATATGTTTTCAGGGAGTGTTTGAAGCTTGTCTTTTGCACATCGACCAACATCAGGCCATTTTTCACCTCGCCTTAAATGTTGCTGTTTGATCCGTCACGTTTCGTATTGTTATTTTACGTCAGTATGAACTACCAGAGATGTACCCGGTAGAAAAGAACTTAACTCCTGTTATCATACAGACATGTAGCAGTTAGTGACTAGAGCAGATTAAACTTGATGCTATCAGTTTCATCATGTAAAATGCCTTACAAAAGCAACCATGCCTACCAGCTACATTGATGGCAGAGCAGCACATATGGCACCATAACTGGCAGCGGGTCTACATTGCTCCTCTGTTTTAGTTCATTATAGATGCCGCCAGACCACGGATTTGCCGAGAATTCATACAAATCGACGACTTACACTTGTGTTCACGGAAACATGTCGTTGTTTTCCATTGGACTGGTTAATTCGTTCGTTTTGTTTGTTTTCTTCCGTCGGATTATCCTGGAAAGGACATCGGCTATATGAATATTACATGTGTCATATTTCACGGTCTAGTTCACACGGCTGAACTTCACGAAATTGGCTCCCTTCGCCCTAGCTGAAGACAGTGTCCACTTTGTTGTATGAAATTTAGATACAACGATAATGAACTGTCACCTGGAGAGAGATGGGCTCCGTCAAGTGTGTAGCGGCCTAAGACACACCCTTGTTGTATGTCGGGAGCTGGTACTACAAATGGCAATAACGGTGCCTCAACGACCTTCTAGGTTATGGTACTGATGATGATGATGATGATGACATTGATGGTCTGTGATTGGTCGGGAACGAAAAGTGGTTAAAAATAAAAACACGTTTTGCTACATTACAAATCCGGAAGTCAACACTTCCATGGCCACCATTCTAGGAATGCCGTGTCTGTAATAAGACGCGAGAATCCATTCTTTCATTTCTTTATCTTTAAACAATTGCATTTACCGCAGTGCTGCAGGGGGTACACTAATAAATGAGCTACAGGGATTACACTGCCGCAACTCTATATTGTCAACAGTGGTACGCTTGTAGGCCAAGTTATCAACACAGGTACTTGTGATAACAAGGCTGTGGTCCATCAAAATGTTTGCATTGGATAAAAACCCGGACAATAACAATGTGCAGAACACAAAAAACAACTTCCGTGTTGGTAGGTGTTCTGATTGTTTCTATAATTAGGATATTCAAGTATTTTCACGGTATGGCCAGAGGCAGGCCAGTGGTAGCTTATGCGATGGGTGGGAAAAGGAAGCATGAAAATGAGTGTGTGAAAAGGAATGTGTGGGAAGAGCATGCTAGGAAGGTAATGTTTGTGAACGAAGATGATAGAATAGTAATGTTTGTGGAAGAAGATGCTAGAATAGTAATGTTTGTAGAAGAAGATGCTAGAATAGTAATGTTTGTGGAATTCTTTTAATCTTTCCCAACACTCTACGTCATACATTCAAGCCGGATTTTGTTGACCACGTCATTGACTGTTGTAGGTAACTGAGACCTAGTCAACTATCGCCTTTCCGTCAATATTACTAGCATTTTCTATGCACAGCCGGTTCTCATGCAGATAATATACAGAAACTTATGATAACAACGTTTCAAACCCTCATTAGTGCGCTTCTCAGGGAAAAGCCTATTTACAAAAGGGAGTGGAGAGATGGAGTGGTCCAGCAACAAGTAGTGAAACCAATGATCCTGATCAGGACTGACCCTCTGATAAGGAAAGGGATGGCCAATGGCAGCTCTAGATCCTTCAGCTCGTCAATATGTTGTTGCAATTGTATTTTCTGAAGTTGCTGTGCCAGTTTGATCGTTTGCCAAAAGAAGTTCGTTGAAGAGTTCACCAATTTTGTTTCCTTCATTGTGGTTATCTGTTTTACATATGGTCTACATGTATAATATGAACAATACAGGGGATAGCGAAAATACGTAGAATGAAAAACATTGTTTAACATTGTACAGGAAAGTAATGAACATTCGATACCCACATTATCTCTGTGGACTGAGAAAAGTGTACAAACAAATAATGTAAATGTGAAAAAAGATTGTCAATGAATGGTTTATAAATTAAACAGTGAAGAAAACAGAACTAGTCAAAACACGCAATGACTGACAGGTCCCTCGTCCGCTACGCAATCTTGACAACTGATATCGTTGGTATGCGAGGGACTCGAAAGTACTAAAAGGTTATTGATGTCAGTGGGGGAAAAATTAAAGGGCTTAACCGTATCACTGTATCCTGCAGTTGGTTCAAGTGGACAGACATATCCTGACGTCAGGACATTTCAGTCAAGCTGACTTACAGTTCAGGAAGTCAAGAAAACGAGGAGCGAAGCTGGTCTTTCCACTTCACAAAATGCGACAGACCTGGCGCATTGGCTTCTCTAACGCTACATCCTCGATGGCAGTTTATGTAATGGGGCTACCGTCGCCATTTTCTTTCGTCACCAGACATGCAGTAGTGATAAATTACCTTATCGTCAGCATCGTTATTTTCTTCTTCTTCGTTTGTTCTCAAACTACTGCCGGCTTGCACTGAAAAGGAGTTTGCAAGTAGCAGGGTGTCTGAAGACCATAATGCATTTTTTTGGAATTTACAGCTGGACTGCGATATTTGCACATTTCAGTCCAACACATCCGACTTGAGGAGGCATTTTTGGGTACTGGCTTAGCCTTCTCTTTTCGATGCCTTATCTTTGGTCAGTCTGCTTTGTTGCAGCATGTTATCCAGGATCATCGCGTGGAGTTGTAGACAGGTCTTGGCAGCTCGGTTTCGCTGGCCCTGACACTAGCAGTCAGCCTTGGGTCACTGACCGCTGCAGCTTATTAACTGCTGAGCAGTGTCCTTCTGGTTGGCGTTGACGATCATGGATCTTCACCTCGGCCTATCACGTGTGTGATTTCCGCCGTTGATCGCCTCCCATGCCACTCCCTCAATCTCTCCAGTATTACTCTCTTTGCCTTCCTCTGTCTCTCTTCTCTGGCCGCTGTGACGGTACGTTCCGTCCCACCTCGTCTCATGATATGCCCGACAAAACGATGAATGGTTTGTCCTGATGTTTGCCATAAGCTGCTTTCGTGCTTGTGCACCGTCAGGTATCACGTTAATAGCCTTCTTTGCATCCATAGAATTCTGAACATTCTTTTGTAAAAACACATTTCCGCTGCCTCCATTGATTTCTATGCTTACCTGATGATTGTCCATGACTCGCTGTCGTATGTCAATACTGGTTCCACTTAGCGTTCAACAACTATCCTAATTCAGGTGAACGTGTTTTGTTGCACGCGAGTACTCTCATGCACTGGCAGACTTATGTTGAATAATTGATTATTTGAATCAAGTTATTTAATCAGGTACGTTTATCTGATGCCAGATAGCCAAAAGGAACTTGAATCTACGTGTCTTTTGCCCTGAAGTACTATTATCGTCCAAATGCGTGATACAGAGCATCTCTCCATCTAGTTTGAAAACGGGGGGCGACTGCGAAGGCGGTTGTAATTGTATAGCTTGTGCTATTCTGTTCTTTATTTCATAAATTGATCTCTCATCACATCTTATGTGGGTGTCCAAGAATAAAAATTAGTGCACTTGTGTTGTTGGTTCCGACCCGTTCACATTAATTTGGAGATTTGTGTTGTTGCACAGATTACGTGACTAGCAGTTAGATGATGTTCTGTCACTTATTGGGTTGGTTGACTTGTAGCATTTTTATTGGATAAGTTCATGGTAGAAAGTTTATCTTTAATTATGTACATCAAGAAAAATTGAGGGGGACTCAGTGGTCTCGAGGTAACGTGTCCGCCTCGGGTGCCTCGTGTTCGAATCACGGTGGAGACTGAGATTTTGTTTTACGTGGATCTTTTGGTAGCAATTGTTCTGATATCTGAGTAGTGAGATCGGACTCCCGTCTTCAGTATTGAGCCCGTTGAACATTCCTTGGCAGTTGGAAATCGAAAAGAGTAGGCGTAACTGCCGCTATCTGGACATCATTCAAATACAAAATCTACCCAAGTTATTTGTGTTTTGAGTCTAGTAAGATGGACTTTGATTTCTTCCGTCGTCCGATTATCCTAGTCTGGACATCGGCTATATGAATGGCACTACGCTTAAGCCTGTGTCGTATTTCACGGCCAAGTTCACATGGCTGAACTTCACGAAATTGGCGTGTGAAAAATTTAGACACTACTGTAATGAACTGAACACAGCCGGGGAGAGATGCCAGACTCATTCACACGCTGAGTGATGTCCCTAGGGCCTGCTGTGGTTATGGAAAAGGCACGACGCTAGATCTCATCCCCCTCCAATGCCTTGTCGAATACCTATTTACGGGAAATGCGTCGAGAGTAAACCCTGAGGAAAAATCTGCATCCTATGCTATATGCAGTCGTCTCGATAAATATCTTGCCACTGGCCAAAGGTAGCTCAGAACCAGAGAGTGAGGTTGACCAAAGGCGCAGTTTCTTCCTCACTTTAATCCAAATCACCGCGCAGGTCACCCATTTTAGGCGGACACAGCAAGAGAAAAGACTGTCCACACGGCTGAACAAAAAGAGTGGCTTTCATCACATGTGACGGACGAACGTCATCATCACCAAGTTGACTCAGCTGCATATTATTATTTGTCTTACTGCTAGGAAATGGAAGACAGCGAAGTTGGAACCTGTCCACTTCACCTCATAAGCTCATAAACTGTTTTACTTACTCAATGATCTATGTGACACGTTTCACCGAGAACAATATGGATGTGAACAGCGAACTTCAAAAGGCAGAACATGAAACAGTGGACCACAATTTCCCTCTTTACAATAGACCATTCCAGACTAATTGCACACTTGCATTAAACGGAAGCAGCACAGACTGCATGATTCATATGTCAGAGCGGACTACAGACACAAACACATCAAAAGCATTGGAGACAAGCTGTGTGGAGACACTGATATCAACGACAAAAGTGTCACTCCGTGGATTCGATCAATCTGGGGGGCATATGATGAGCATACGAACTCGAGCGCTAGCAGAAATAATTCATCATGTAGCATGTCCTTTGTAGAACGTCGCTCCCATCACAGTCTGTCTGAAAGAAACTCGTTCCCTTGCCAAAACTCCAGCTTCCGCCACTGTCATACTCAGGCATTCCTGGATGTCTTGGTACCATCGTCTTCTTGGTCTACCCCTTCCTCTTTTGCCTGGCACCATACATTCCATCACCGTCCTCTCAAGACCGTTGTGTCTCTTGATGTGACCAAAGTATTTGCATTTTCTAGCCAAAATGGAATTGATAAACCAGTTCTCCTCTATGCTCAACTCTTGCCGAATGTCTACATTTGTTCTTTTCTCTGTCCATGGTATTCTGAGGATCTTTCTGTAACATTTTGACTCGAAGGATTCGATTCTTTGTCTAGAAGTTTTGGTAATCGTCCATGCTTCACAGCCATAAGCTGCCACAGGAAAAACACAGGCTCTCAAGACTTTTACTTTTATCGTTTTGTTGGTGCCCTGCCATAATTTCTTCAGGCTTTTCAGTCTCTGCATTGCCATAGCTAGTCTTCTTCTGATTTCTTTCGAGCAGTCACCATTTTTGTCAATTCTGGAGCCCAGATATTCAAAATGTGTGACCTGATCTATTTCCTCACCACCCACTGTAAATTTATGCTGACATTGTGTTTTATCGGTGGTAATTATCTTTGTTTTGTTTATGTTTATGAACAGATTTTGATCTTTACTATGTCCATTAACGGCTGAAAGTAGCTGCTCTAGCCCTTCCGCACTTCTTGATAGTATCACTGTGTCATCTGCATATCGTAACTCTGGAATCTCGTACCCCCCAATCGTAAATGGGTCGAAACTTTCAATGTTCTCATCTTCTCGCACATTTCTCATTATACATTCCGCATATATGTTGTACATATAAGGTGAGAGTATACATCCCTGTCGGACTCCCTTTTGTACTGCAAACCAATCTGATGTTTGCCCAGATACTCGGACAGCGGCTTGTTGATCTTGGTATAATGTTTCAATGAGATGGACTATATGCAAAGGAAACCCCATTTCCTTCATGATTCTCCACAGATTTTGATGTTTTACGCAGAAATAATTACCAATGCCAAATTGTGGTAGCAGATTTGCGTGTGGGGTCCTGGTTTCTTGCGTGTTGGAGCCTGGTTTCTTGCGTGTGGGAGCCTGGTTTCTTGCGTGTCGGGTACTGGTTTCTTGCGTTGTGGAGCCTGGTTTCTTGCGTGTGGGAGCCTGGTTTCTTACGTATGGAGTCCTGGTTTCTTGCGTGTGGGAGCCTGGTTTCTTACGTATGGGGTCCTGGTTTCTTACGTGTGGGAGCCTAGTTTCTTACATATGGGGTCCTGGTTTCTTACGTTTGGGAGCCTGGTTTCTTACGTATGGGGTCCTGGTTTCTTGCGTGCGAGAGCCTGGTTTCTTGCGTGTGTGAGCCTGGTTTCTTACGTATGGGGTCCTGGTTTCTTGCGTGTCGGGTCCTGGTTTCTTGCGTGTGGGAGCCTGGTTTCTTACGTATGGGGTCCTGGTTTCTTGCGTGTTGGAGCCTGATTTTTTGCGTGTTGGAGCCGGGTTTCTTGCGTGTGGGAGCCTGGATTTTTGCGTGTGGGAGCCTGTTTTCTTGCATGTGGGGTCTGGTTTCTTGCGTGTGGGAGCCTGCTTTTTTGCATGTGGGGTCTGGTATCTTGCGAGTGGGAGCCTGGTTTCGTGCGTGTGGGTCCTGGTGTCTGGCGTGTGGGAGCCTGGTTTCTTACATGTGGTGTCCTGGTTTCTTACGTGTATTGCCTGTTTTCGAATCCCGCACTTTTCACGTGTCCCCTGGTTTCAAATAGACCTGACCAGCGTCCAGTTTTATCGGAGATTGATGAAAAACTCGAAAATTTCCTGTACACGCTGTGCGTCTAGAAGAACCTCCTTAGTAGTAGAACATATATAAGTGATGCATTTCTAACCCAAAACCTTTACCATTCGGCCTATTAAGCCACATGAAATAAAAATGCAACAACAAAAAAATTTGGCGCACTGCGGATACATTTCGACTTCCTTGTGGCAGGCACACACCTGCCTATTTGAATGCCAGAATTACAAGTATTTGAAGCTGGTTTACAGCGACTCTCCTTACACACCAGCACCAACTGCAGAAGGTGGGTAAAGGTCATTCTCGCGGCAGTGCAATGCATGTCTTCTCAGAATGCTCGTAAACACAGGGATTAGTGTGTCGGCCCTACCTCACTGGTCAGGCAGTTGGGATTGGCTTGGCTTTGTACGTTCTCAATCTCCCGCTACCAAACCCTGAAAGGGCTTAAGTAGCAGAATGTAGTCCAGAGAACGGAATGCGTTGTGTCGTAGTTTACAGCTTGACTACGATATTTGCACCTTTAGGTCCAACCCATCCGACTTCAGAAAAGCATTTTTTGAGTACCGGGTTAGCATTCCCTCTTCGATCCCTTCTCCTTAGCCATTCTGCCCTGTTGCAGCATGTTATCCAGGATCAGCGCGTGGAGGAGCAGAAGGGTATTGGCAGCTTTTGTTCGCTAGCCCTGACGCTAGCAGTCAGCTATGGGTCGCTGACCACTGCAGCTCGTACGCTGCTCAGCATCTTCATTCCCGGCTGTTGGGATTCAGTCTGTTTCCAGGAGCAAACTTTGACGTGAAGCAGAGTAGTATTAGTCAATTTGTCTCGCGCCCCTGGCATGCGTCTTAACTTCCCGGATCCCGACGAGTGTAATGGGGTTTATGTCTTATGATTGTTATAAGGTGCCTATTTGTCTTGTTGTTGTTATCCCATAGCTGCTGAGCAAGCCTGCTCTTGGCAGCCAAATGTCATTCTTACATAGATTCAGGTCTTCTTCAGTTGTTTCACTGCTCTGTACAGTGTGTTGGCAATTGTCGGCAATGCTTGTAAGAATATTTTCCTCATGTCCGCAAGCGCCTTAGACTCAATGAGTAGACGTTAAACTGTTTCACCAGGATGAGAGCAATGTCTGCACAAGGACAGGTGCTGGGGATTGATGCAGTTCAAGTTGTATATTGACTTTGGTATGTCCTGTTCGGAACTGAAAGATGAGACTTTGATCTCTTCTATGTAGTTTTTTTTAAATGTCATCGTTACTTTTTGGCTGTGACATTTCGCTAAATATACTGCGACCTGTTGTTCCGCAGCCCATCTGTTCATCATATCTGTCTTATGATTGTTATAAGGTACATTTCTGTCTTGTTATTGTAATATAGTATATGTTCTATGATTGTTATAAGGTACATATCTGTCTTATGATTGTAATTAGGTATATTTCTTATGATTGTAATAAGGTATCTGTCTCACGATTGTTATATAGTTGTCTGTCTTATTATTGGTGTAAAGTATATGTCATGATTGCACTAGGCATTTCTCTTTCGATTGCAATAATGTATATAACTTATGGTTGTAATAAGGTATGTCTTATTATTGTTATAAGGTATCTGTCTTACTTTTCGCTTCCCTCAGCTTCTGATTTTGTTTTGACTTGTGTAAATCTTCCCGATAGGGGAACTGAGACGTGAGTCCAGTCAGGCACAACGTACTGACCACAACCTGTCTTCCACGTAGCGTTCCATGGAAACAGACTCTCTTCTAGGCAGCGCCTGGCTGACGAGATGTGGATCGATGTGATCACCGTAGTAGTGAGCACCAATCCTATGAAGCAAAGAAAAGCGCAATTATCTGGACGACCGCAGTCCACCTTAATCAGCACGCTCGGGATGTGAGGAAAGCTACTACAACCCGCCACTTAACAGGCACACAAAAGAGTCAACTTACTCATTGTGGGCATTCAACAACAACAATTATTCCGAGTGAATGCCCTCCCCTTAAACTGCAACCAATAGATCGCCTGCCTTAAAAAAAAAGCAAAGAAACTGTCATACGACATTTCTCCATTGCTGGGTTAGTCGAGGGGTTTTGAAGGCTGGGGACTACAGGCCGCTTCACCACTGCTGTCACCAAGTCGTGTGCTGGCTATGATTGTTTATTTCACCCTCAACAGAAAAACAACATATGCCACACCGGGGATTCGACCCGCTGCCCTCCTTGTCGGCAGGCAGGCCTCGAAACCATTCGGCCACGCGCTCCTCTTAATTGTCCTTAAAACACAGAGTGCAGTCGAAGTGGAGACAGGGAAGGTGGACTATATCTCTGAGAAGATAACAAACGTGGAGAGGTGACAAGACATGAAGTGCATATGTCAACAATGCTGCGGCGGGCGACGGACCCTCCGCGTTGGCCGACACCCCGCAAAGATGACACGCAATCGCCGGAAATCTACGACATGCAATCACAGTGCACCGATAATATTTCATAATTAAGGGTTTAGCTAGCCCTCCTTTTAGAATCCAGGTGAGTCTCCAGGTAGGACTGGGATCGCCAAATCAAAACGTATATCTTCCACGGTATAAGCAATTTCAGGGGTTACCAAACAATGTCGGTCCACAAACGGCTTGGCTATTTAGTAAACCTCTGCTGAATCTCAGTGGGCGTTAGACACCTACATATAAGCTTTTGAGCAACATTAGTGTACCTCGTTTGATTTTGGTGAAACCTTCCTTTTCCCCTCTGGTTATAATAAACCGTCTTGTTGTTCCTATTCCACTGGCTTGTAGTTAACAATATATAAACCACTTAAATCTGTCCATATTGTGTTGTGTTTACATAAACCTTCCCGTACTCTACGACTTTAAGTAAACCTTAGACTACTGCGTTATCGTGTAGTAAACAAGCCCTGACCACCTTGGTATTTTCTTTCAGTAAACTTCCCCCGCATATTCTTGGATGCTAGCAGACCCCCATTACCTCATTGGCTTTCCGTTCCGTTCTGGTTCTTTGTAAACCTATGTTGTGTTGTGTTTTAGCAAACCTTTCCGTTCCGTTTTGGTTCTTTGTAAACCTATGTTGTGTTGTGTTTTAGCAAACCTTTCCGTTCCGTTTTGGTTCTTTGTAAACCTATGCTGTGTTGTATTTTAGCAAACCTTTCCGTTCCGTTTTGGTTCTTTGTAAACCTATGTTGTGTTGTGTTTTAGCAAACCTTTCCGTTCCGTTTTGGTTCTTTGTAAACCTATGTTGTGTTGTGTTTTAGCAAACCTTTCCGTGCCGTTTGGGTGTTTTTTCTTCTTCTTCTTCTTCGTTATCATGCTAACGCTAATAAGCCCTGAAATGGGCTTAGCAAGTAGCAGGATGCTATCTGGAGAACGGAATGCGCTGTGTCGTTGCTAACAGTTTGACTGCCATATTTGCACCTTTTTGGTTCGACACATCCCACTTCAGCAGGCATTTTTTAGTACCGGTTTAGTCTTCCCTCTTCGATCCCTTCTCCTTAGCGAGTCTTCTCTGTTGCATCCTGTTATCCAGGATCACCGCGTGAAGGTGTAGAATTGTCTCGCAGCTCTGGCTTGCTGACCCTGATGCTAGCAGTCAGCTAGGGGTCGCTGGCCTCTACAGCTCTTCTGGCTTTAAGAAAACTAACCCATAGTGTGTTGCAATGTATCATACCTTCTCGTACAGTTTTGATTTGATGTATACCTTCTCTTACTGCGTTTTATTTTATTATACATTCTCTTGCCGCTTTTCCCTGTTTTTAAATTTCTTGATAGTTCCAAAAGCCTTCTGGCGTTAGAGCGCCAGAGACTAGCACACGTAATATTTTTCTGATAGCAAAAAACTGCTCTATTGTGATATGATGGTCATAGTTGGGAATGTGCTGTCAGAGGCTACGTGTTGTGAATTTCTTTGTGGCATTTAGGTTAGAATGAAACAACGCTGCGTATTTTTTGGGTAATATTTGGTTAGAAGACTAAATGCTGAACATTCCCTTGGTGGCATTTGGCTACAATTAAGCGCTCATTCCAAATTGTTTTCTCGACTATGATACCGTTTTCGGATCACACACATACACCCACACACAAATATATATATATATATATATGACCCTTGTTCCAGCCAACATATCAGCTGTATTGTAAGAAATTGTGCGAGCCAATGGACTGACTGTACGGGGTGAATCAGTAAATGAGTGTTACTGAGGAAAGTCCCGAGTAGTCCTCCGGGATTCTGTGTATGACAAAGACAAAATTAGCTCCACTGCCCCACATAATGTTTAGGTCGTTTGTTAAATGACTCATATATGGCGAATGAACATGGTACTCTTGGGATTAAGTCTATTAAGATTGACTCGCACATTTGTTAAACATTCTCTACGGCACTTGTCTTAACGCAGTGGAGTTATAAACTGCTCGTTCTAGCCCACTAATCAGGAAATCCTCCTCCCCGCTACATCTCGCTCATAACAGACTTAGGACCTGCACAGGAGCATCCGCAACTGTAGAAGTACAGGTCCACTAATAGAATCGAAACCTTCGAATCAAAATGCTAAAGATAATTGCTCCAAATACCCTGGATAGAAAAAAATGACAAATATATACATTCAGCAAAAGTTGAACATAGAGTAGAACTGCTCTATCAATTCCATATTGAACAGAAAATGTAAATTTATTGCTCACATCAAGAGACACAACGGTTTTGAGAAAACAGTGATGGAAGGTATGGTGCCAGGTAAAAGAAGCAGGGGTAGACCAACAATACTATGGCACCAAGATATCCAGGAATGCATGGGTATGACTGTGGCGTAGGCTGGAGTTTTGGGAAGAGAAGTTTCTTTCAAACAGACTGTGATGGGAGCGACGTTATATACAGTACATGCTACATGATGATGATATATATATATATATGTGTCTGTTTGCACTGTTTTAAAAATACGTAATAGTTATGGACACGTTTTTTTTTGTTATGTCCTTTTCGATTTCATGAAGCCAGCAGTGCACTCCCGGTTTGGAACCCTCGAGATATCTGAAGTTTCGCCATTTTGTCAAATCGCCCTTTGGATCACTCGTGACACGAAAGCACAAATAGCCTGCTTTGGGTCTCTTATCTCCTCCCACATAGAGGATAGTCACATTTGTAAAAATTGACCGTGAATGGAATACACTGGTACACATTCAACGCCGGCAGTGTTTGGAGCTGCATGAATTCTGAGCTGATTGCTTCCATGTTAGTAGCTATTTATGCCAGGTAAGTGATTCACTTTATTTCCTTACCCGGCAACCTGGCAAAATGTTCGACCAGAAACTTGCCACCGAGGATCGGCTTTCATTTGCCACCTTCAGATCTACCATTGTTTAGGATTCTTGTATTCCGGGAACATTAATTAAGTAGGTGTGCTAGATTTTGGGTGGCTCCACGTTATGGTTGTCCTTATATACCCATTAGGGATCAAGATGCTGATGCGGTCACCGACTCATAACTGACTACTAGCATCAGGGCCAACGAACCAGAACTGCCAAGACCTTTCTACACCTCCATGTGGTGATCCTGGATAACAGGCTGCAACAGGGCAGACTGGCTAAAGAGAAGGGATCGAAGAGGGAATGCTAACCCGGTACTCAAAAAATGCTTGCTGGTCGGATGTGTTGGACCGAAAGGTGCAAATATCGTAGTCAAGCTGTAAACTACGACACAACGCATTCCGTTCTCTGGACTACATTCTGCTACTTAAGCCCTATCAGGGTTTGGTAGCGAGCGATGGAGAACGAACGAAGCCAAGCCATGCCATATGCCCATTATCTTTTTTTTTTTTAAGGTTTGGCTGGACCCATGACCTACTCTGAACTACAGATGGCCATGGCTGGATTATTATTATGCTTAATATATTTTAGCTCTTCGCATAATGTGTGACGTAGTATTTTACATAAATCGTTTCTATGATTTCAGTCACCTATTTTATGATTGATACAGAACAAAAATCGATTATCTGATCACAAGGTTGCTTTTTCTCTTTAATTTCGGACGCAGCGCATCTTCTAATGTCAGATCGCGTAAACCTTCATCTTTGGCGTCAGTTTAAGGAACACTGTCTTGTGAATAAGTCATAAGTCCACAAATCAAGTAATGGGACGAAATTGGAGCAAAGGGAATGAGCTGACAGCACCCAGCGACTCATAGCTGGTTGCTAGTTTCAGGATCAGCGAATCAGGACCAGGACCCTATTCCGCATCCTAGCTCCGGCCCTGGAAACAGGCCGAACTCGTGTATTCTAGCTAAGAGAATATGGATCGGTACCCAAAAAAGCCAACTGAGACCTGATGCATCGGACTGAAAGGAACATGTAACACAGCCTGACCATGACGTCACAGCATCCTTGTCTGGACGAACACCAAAGAGGAAGCGTCATCTGTTCTGTTCACGTTCAATTACTTCTCCAAGTTTTTCTCCAGCAGATAGCAATCTCCATCTCCGCTCTGGATGATGCCTGGAACCATGCCCCGGCAGTGGGGCATGGGTGTGACCGACCCTCGCAACGAGTCTCAGTCGCCGAGGGCGAATATTATTATTATACGTTTTTGTCGCATTAATTCCGTACGTAGTGAGGTACCGGCTCCATGCCAACCCCTCCATAGTCGCTTCGTTTACGTGCTTAACATGTTACAGTGTTGCTATTACGCCCCCAACCCCTCTCCCGTTTCCGGCCAGGTTTACACATACTATCAGAACGCCCTATCTCGCTATTTCTGTACCACGCCGACTGGGAGTGGGAACAGAAGGGGGGGGGGGGGCGCGGTTGGTGTTGTATAGAAGTAATAAATCAAGGCTGTTTTTCCCTGCTGCCAGAGCGGTCTGTAGGCGGCTTTCTTCAATTTAATAATAATAAGACCAAGGTTTTACCGAGGTTTGAGTTTACTTTGTTTCTTTCACTGTCCTTGTCACAACGTCAGACATGTTTCCATTGATCAGCCGCGTGAATTGCAGTATCATTCCCCCTCAGTATCTCATCCACATTGCATGTTTCCAGAATGTTTGGGCAGATCATCAGGCGGTCTTATGTCTCGTTTTGCTCCACAGTCGCATGTCTCATCATATCCTCATGCTTTGCGAAGCTTTTTCTGCTTCGTGATATACACATTCTGAGTCTATTTAGTGATATTCATGTTGCGTACGGCGAGTGGTGTCAAGGGCAGGTTCCTCGAGCAACATAATCCAGAAAAGCTGCGTCAATTCATTCCATTTTTCGATGTGACGTTTTCTGTGACTAGTCTGTAGGGACTTTGTTGACTGTAAGGAACTTCATTTACATTTGGGTTTTGTGCACTGCACGTGGTATCCAATCAAAAGGTGCTTTGGGTTGTTTGTCTGTTTCTCTATTTCAATTTCTGATTCGATACTTCTTCGCGTCACATACACCGATTATAGGGTGTCTTTTTTCAGTTCGGGTAAGTTTTAGGCAGTCTCCGACTAGCCTCATTTATTTATGTCAATCGATTTGGCATGTGTTGAGCTGTTCCAATATGGAGCGACGTACTTAACCACGGGTAAGCACAGGACGAGTTCAGATTTTCGAAGGGCATCTGGCTTTGCTTCCCTTGCAGTGCCAGTCAATTTTAGGATGCTACTATTTCTCTCATGTATCTTCCGTTTTTGTTTCCACACAGTGTGTCGGGTGGCACCTTTATTTTTCTTGGAAACTTTTTTTCATCTCACCATAAAATATGTCTAGTGGAATAGTCAGCAACCATCAGTCAATATGGCTACTTCCATAATACCAACAATAACATTTCATTTCACTATATCTATGGTCATTTTTCGTACTCTGCTCTGAACTGGTTTACAATTTTCATTTCACCATCTGCGGTTCATCAATAATTTGTTTCATAACGCACCACCGTTACCTCTCCTGCTGAGATCCACGCCGTGGTGGCTCTTCTGAATGTTTATGATTACATTCTAAAGAAATCACCAACTTTATTAATCTAGGATACAGCTAACTTATACATTTCACGTGAGAAAGAAGTAATTAGTTACGCAACTGACAGCCCAAACTTACCGGATTATGATTTTAGAAACATCAAGTAATGGGAAGTAAAGACATACACGATTGAATGCCGAAGCCGGATGTACTGGGTCATTAGATGCAAAGCACAATACAATGCACACCGCCTTGAGAAACAAAAATGGGACGCAAGAATTAACAATTAATTAAAAAGTTAAGCGTCCCACTTTTGTTGGATAACAAAAGTAGCATATATTGCTTTACAACAGTCAGATTATAGACAACAGGGACAATGCAAGTCAGACTATAGACAACATGGACAATGCATGTCAGACTATAGACAACATGGACAATGCAAGTCAGACTATAGACAACATGGACAATGCATGTCAGACTATAGACAACATGGACAATGCAAGTCAGACTATAGACAACATGGACAATGCATGTCAGACTATAGACAACATGGACAATGCAAGTCAGACTATAGACAACAAGGACAATGCATGTCAGACTATAGACAACAAGGACAATGCATGTCAGACTATAGACAACAGGGACAATGCAAGTCAGACTATAGACAACAAGGACAATGCATGTCAGACTATAGACAACAAGGACAATGCATGTCAGACTATAGACAACAAGGACAATGCATGTCAGACTATAGACAACAAGGACAATGCATGTCAGACTATAGACAACAAGGACAATGCATGTCAGACTATAGACAACAGGGACAATGCAAGTCAGACTATAGACAACAGGGACAATGCAAGTCAGACTATAGATAATAGAGACAATGCATGTCAGACTATAGACAACAAGGACAATGCATGTCAGACTATAGACAACAGGGACAATGCAAGTCAGACTATAGACAACATGGACAATGCCTCTTTAAAGTAAGAGACGTATAAGATGTTTACATGTTATTTGTCTTCAGGGGCCATATTATTGTACTTAAAGATCTCGCTATTTGCAGTAACATTATTAAAAGCTGTATCTCTTACCAGGGACCATGAGGCCGTGCTGTTTGTATTGAGTCCGCCCCTATGTTTCGTGCGGTTAAGAATGTTACACGTCTATGAATTTAAAAATCGTCTTTTCAGAGCCAACGAAGGATTAAGTTTGCATTTCATTGTCCCGTTTCATAGGTGCTGTATCATCTGAAATGCAATGAGTTGGGCGGGAATTCCGATTTCCACAGCGATGCTTTGAGATGGAACATCTTGAATGGTGTGCATGAGCTTATTTGGGAATTTGCTTCTAGAGCTGGGAACTTTAGAAGAGAAGAACACACATTTTATGGGTTTTTGATTTTCCCTCATTCAAGTCTGCCATGCTTTGTTGCAGTGATTCTCAAAATCGCTGGACATCCAGACCATATCAAGAAAGGGTTGTTGTTTTTTGTTGTTGAATGCTCACAATGAGTCTATTTAGTCTTTTGTGCGCCCTGAAAAGGACGTTAAGTGACGAAAGTGTATCTGGTTGCGCAGGTAGAAGGCTGGGTATGTCCTTTGAATGTATTCTAAAGCTATATATTTTCTCTCTAGCTTTATTTTCATGCCTTTTTTCATCACTACTGTAATGTCAAAATTTTATCAGAATGTTGTCCTAATGGTGTCATAATGTTGTCCTAATGGTGGCCGAATGTTGTCCACATTTTTTTCGAATATTGTGCGAATGTTTCCGAATTGGCTTGGGTTCGAACGTTCTAAATCTCCCGCTACCAAACAATGACACGGGCTTAAGTAGCAGAATGTAGTCCAGAAAACGGAATGCGTTGTGTCGTAGTTTACAGGTTGACTACGATATTTGCGCCTTTCTGTCCAACACATCCGACTTCAGCGAGCATTATCTTAGTACCGGACTAGCATTCCCTCTTCGATCCCTTCTCCTTAGCCAGTCTACCCTGCTGCAGCCTGTTATCGAGGATCACCGCGTGCAGGTGTAGAAGGGTATTTGCAGCTCTGGTTCGCTGGCCCTGACGCTAGCAGTCGGCTATGAGTCGCTGACCGCTGCAGTTCATGCGCTGCTCAGCATCTTGATCCCATCCAAATTGTCCGCCCTCTAGAGAGAAAATTGACAGCCATCTTACAACTTGAAAGAAATAACAACAGACACTACTGTTTCCATAAACTAATGATAGGATCTACCGATGAGTATGACTGACACTGACGAAATGTCAGCGGAGTATCTGTAAATTGGACGCGCATGGTAAAGGGGTGGTGTAAATCAGTGCAAACTCGGTTTGCAATCTCAACATGACGGGTTAGAAATTGATTCGTGTTGAGATTAACTAGACCTGATGGGAATTTTTTTCTGGGTATGACCACTTCTCCGCGTACATAAATGATTGGCAAAACTATTGTATTGCAAAACTGCCATAGTCGAATACATTATAAAGATAGGCGGTTAAGCCGTCGGCCTAGTGATCAGGTGGTGTGGGTTCGACCCCGGACTCCGCCGTCTTTTTCACGAGTGTTTGAAGCGGAGTCCCCTGCATCTCGTAGTCGCCCCTAATCGTCTTGTCCTTGACTTGCCACTAGGGTCGGGCGGCTCGAGACGAGAGAGTGAGGATAGAAATAGCGCAGTCAATCCTTACTAAAAATATCGCTAGCAAATAAATTATGCCATCATCGCCAGCAATGGTCGGCGGCCTTTACCTTTATTACAAACAGATACACACACGCATCTATATACTGGTCAATACGTCCTGATATCACCCAAAGAATTACTGTCTGGGGTGTAAAGGAGCGTGTCTTTGCCAGAAAGAATCCAGAAGGGCAAACCTTTAATCAAACAAAACATGTTACTAATGCAACAGCATCCAGACTCTCGCTCTTCAGCCCAATGTCATGTAATTGTATCTGCTTGTGTTTATTGTTGTATAGTCCCATACAACATGTATCTGGCCTCTGGGGAAGAAGCATTTTACAATCACCAGCTGCTTGTCTTCTTTCTTCTATTCGCTCATCATGTTATGCCCTTCAGCGTCATGCTATGACGAGATCTCTAGAACGAGCCCGTTTGTGTGTCTCATGCACAGTGGCATTGACTGAATGAGGTATTTCTGTAAGCCACCTTTTTCGTTGCTTGCCTTTGGTTTTGAATCCGTTGTATTTAAATAGCATTGGTTGCGATGTATCTAAATAGCATTGCTTGTTGGGGGTGCTGGTAGTCTTGTTACGTGGTCAAACCATTTTAGCTGCTGTCTCTTAATGTAGTCTAATACTGGTGTTGTTCCCACTAGTCTCCTGATGTCATCGTTTCTGATCATGTTTCTCCTTGTTACGCCCACTATTTTGCGCAAGCATTTCATTTCTGTTGTTACGATGTAGCGTTCTTCATTTGATGTTAGTGTCCAATTTTGACATTGATAGCATAGTGTCGGGACGGAAATCGTGTTGTATAAAACTCTTTTGGTAGTTATTGTCACGAGCTCGAAATTAAGTATTGGAGTTAATAGTTCGAGGATCTGATTTTCGTTATTGCATCTTTCTTTGATTTCCGCTGTTATTATCACCAGTACCATTCCTGTATAACTCTACAGAGCTATACATAATCACATTCTGATAAATGCTCTCTGTATACCTATGAAAGTGATTCACGCAAGACAACAATGGAGTTTTCTCATCAACTTCTTTGTTTCCCAATTTCTCATTGGGCAAAAATGTGCTTCAGTATTTTGTTCGTATGTTGTTCTCGAAGAAGCTCTGATCCCCGAATAACTACCATTATTTTTAACCGAATAATTTGTTTTTTGTAATCCGGTCAATTTAGTGTGTTTGTTTTCACAACGGTCTGTGTGATTGCTTAAGTAGGACCAGCAACCTCTCCAAACTGAAGTTATGTACATGCAAAACACAAATAGCACACAAATCTGTTGAGACGACAGACTAGTCCTTGTCCTGGTTTGTTCAAGTTTTCGCCCGCAATATTTGTTTTAGAAATAGTTGAAGTCCCTAATCAGGGCTCAGCTGGAGGTAAGAAGAGCTAGTTTTAAGATCATGTGAATATAAGTGCTACTTACGTTTTATTTCGGTCAAGTCCTATTGTTATTCACAAGTAAAGTACACACATCTACAGTATCCATAATCTCCGCCCTTTTCTTCGACTACATTCAATACTTCAAATTGTAATCTCAGGTAGATACGAACCTGAATTGTTTTATTTGAATTAAAAACAACACAATTGTTTTCTGTCTCCTTAAGTTTTAAGTTTGTTCCTGTTCTGTCTTGTTCGTTTATTGTTTTTCAATATCAGAATCGTCTCTTCACTGTGGGTTCCGGGGACGGCGTGGGCTAGTGGTTAAGGGACACAATCCGAAGGTGCTGGGTTCGATCTCCATCACAGCACCGGCCGTTACCCCGGGGAAGCAAACCTTAGAAAATGCAGGAGGAAGCAGACCCTTACATAAAATAAAAACCGCAGTGCAATGCACATCGCCTTGGGAAATAGAGAAATAAGGTGAAAGCAAACAAACAAACAAACAACAACAACAAAATAGGGGTTCCATTCAAGTCTGTCTGTTACGGTTACATAGCGAGGATATCATCAGTCACAGAGAGGTAGATCAATGCCTAAATAAGCTCAAAGAAGAAAATGAAGCAGTAGGCCTTAAAATCAATAGAAAGAGAACAGAATACATACTGAGTACGTATTGCCCACACAGGGAAGTAAAATGTAAAGTAACATGTCCTTTGCAGAACGTCGCTTCTTTCGATCGCCAACCTATTGTATGGATATACAAGTGTGCAGTACGTTGAGTTGCCATTACTTTCCTTTCGTGGAGGACTGAAGAAAAAAAACAATCGTGTCTGCCAAACTGACACGAACTGGTGCGTTGGGATTGTGAAACAGACGTTTCACCACTAGGCCACACAGCCGTGTGTTTTGGGGTTCTTGTTACCCGCTTACCCTGAATCTTTCCCTCTAGTATTTTCTGTAGAAGACCTTCATGTCTTATGTTGTGTCCCAGCCAACTCAATCTTCGTTTATGTATAATTTTCAATATTTTGTCTTTGTGTGCCTACTTCAGTCAGGAGATTGTCATTTGATCTTATTTCTGTCCAACTCACTCTTCCCATTCTGTGATAGCACCACATTTCATACGTTTCAAAGCTTTTTATTTTATCCATCTTTGCTAGAGCCAATGTTTCAGCAACATACAGTGTAATTGGCCATATTATGAGTGTCGATTATTCTTTTCATCGGTTCTATCTTGATGAAAACAATTTTTGTTTTTCTCTGAAAGCTCATTGTTGACAATGCAATCTTTGTTTTAATTTATTTCTCATTGCGGATATCCTCTGTGATGGTTGCCCTAAATATATAAACTTCTGTACTTGTTCGATTATAACTGCATTCGGGATTTTTTCAACCGGTAAATATTTCCTCTGATCTCCGAGTTGTGAGACCAGACACCCGTGTGCAGTGGCGCGCATGTTTAAAATACCTTAGCAGTTTTAAATCTAAAAGAGTAGGCCTAACGGCCACTGCTCGGGCAAAATTCAAAGTTAAAAATCTTCTCAAATGATTCTAGGGATTTTCGACCGACACAGAATATGTCGCAAAAAGGGAACTGTGTGACCATAACAACAGGTCCTGGTCACGTGGTTAGCGGAGCGGCTTAGATGACGCCTGGCAAGCTGCGTGTCTATCTTGCTCTTTTTTACGCTTCCGCCAGTCTAAAAATAAGCGATCGTATATTCCAGGGGCTAACAAATGCTGGGATTACCTACAAGTCAGCCGTGGCGTTTTACCTGGTGGACATAAGTGGACTGAAGATAGATATATGATTATTATATACATTTGTCTATGTTGCTTGGCTATTTACATAACACACATATATGTATAGTATATAAACAAAAACATCCAGCACACGACGTGGGAACAGCATTGGCGAAGAGGCCTGTAGTTCTCAAAACCCCTCGATTTCCCCAGCGATGGGAAAAATCCGATTGACAAGTTTGTGTGTGTGTGTGTGTGTGTGTGTGTGTGTGTGTGTGTGTGTGTGTGTGTGTGTGTGTGTGTGTGTGTGTGTGTGTATATATATATATATATATATATATACACACACACACACATATACATACATACATACATACATACACACACACACACACACACCACACCACACCACACCACACACACATTTTCGGATGTTAAGTAGTTGTATATGAAAATTATGGTTACGCTTCTTCCGTTTTGCAATTTCATATTCCTGTCAAACTAATAAATAAAGTTCAATAGTAGAAACTGCCGTCGGGGATAAAGTGTTCTTCATTGTACTATGACACAGTTTGTATAGGGTGAGGTGGGCAGTTCCCTTCATTGTTGTCTACTAATCAGACGTCTCTATCAGAGCCGAGCATTAATTTACATCAGCATGCACTGACTTTCCTCAATACACAGTTCATCAAATCTTTCCTATATTGATACGGTCAATATCATTCAAATCTTTCAAATCGGAACACTATACCTCAGTTTCAGAATACGTGATATCTGACAATGTTGAAATACCAAGATTTATTTTAGCTAATATGACACAGCTAAGTCCAGGGGTTACCATCCTGTTACACAGCGGCTTCATCTTAATACAGAACGTCGATTATTTGAAGCCCGATTGTGTGAACGACCGGTTATCTGAACATCGGTGATAGTAGCTGCACCTGAGCGCTAAAATACATTTATCTAGACTAGAGTTGCATCGATTGATCGGGAAGTAATCGATTATGCGGCCAATTGTCGGATTAATCTGTATCGGTTATTCAGCCGATTAATTGGTATCGTTTTTTTGCCGTCTGGTTAATCGGTATCGGTGTTTCGACAGCTCTAATCTGATTGATAATAGACTCTTTGTTTTGTTTACAATTATTTTTGCTTAGCACGTCTTTCGAGCACGAAAACCATGAATGACAGAGAAATTTGAAAAACGAATTGGATTGAAAAAAAAAAATATATAAGAAATATTATTTCACACATATTAAGCCCATCAGTGTAATCTAACCCAATTCCCAGTGATTGAACGCGCTGATCTACGCTGTTAGTATTTACTTGGGACTGTCCCATGGGCGTAACTTCATGTAGGTAAAAAAGTGACAAAGTAGAAGAAACAAATTCTGTATCTTCTTTATCCGATGTTCGTCCTAAACTTGACGTATCGTAGCTTACATATATGTTGCGATATCTGCTCCTTTCGGCCGGAGACATTTGGTTTCAGCTGACTTTTTTTGAAATGCCAGATTTGTCTTCTCACTATGATCCCTACTCTCTGAGCCAAACTACTTTAGAGCAGCCTATTTTGAGGAACGCCGCTTGGTTCGCTGACCTTGATACAAGCCGCCTGTATTAAGTCGTCGACTTATGGGGAAAGAACACCAGGCTGGACTTCCTCGTAGTTCTCTCTAGAAATGGGCTTTATTCCTGCCAATATAGCTAATGAGATGGGGAATTGACGTGGTATGAACGACACGCAGATGAAGCCAAGCATAGCACAACCGCTTGGAGTTCAGCACGCTAGGGTTGTAAGGAAAGCATGTATATAATTATATATATTTATTAGTATATATCTATATCTGCATACCCTGCATCTAATAGTCGCTCCCTAGTCGTCTTGTCCTTGACTTGCCATTGGGGTCGGGCGGCTCGAGACGCAAGAAAGTGAGGATAAAAAGTAGCCTTACTAAAAATTATCCCTAGAAAATAAATTATGCCATCATTGTCTAAGACGGGCGGCGGCCTTTGCCTTTTTGTGATATATATATGGGGAGAAAGACTAACGTCTGGTCAGACAAAATATACTGATCAGACATGTTAGTAAGGGTCAGACAAAACATACTGATCAGACATGTTAGTAAGGGTCAGACAAAACATTCTGATCAGACATGTTAGTAAGCGTCAGACAAAACTGGCCTAGTCCCTTATTTCAGCTTCCTAGTAGTCATGCACGAAAACGGGCTATTTTCATGGCAGTCTGGCTAACGAGGTGAGGAATTGACGTAATCCCCGTAATAATGAGTGACACGCAGATGAATCCAAGGATATTACAACCGCCTGGAGAACCCCGGTCCACCTTTATCAACACACTTGGTATGTGAGGAAAGCTACTGCAATCCGCCAGTTAACGTCCTTTTCAGGGCACACACAAAAGAGTGAGCATTCGCATTTTAAGTTAAGCAACGTTCTCGCCGCTGCACACGGATGTCTGATCTCACTACTCAAGAGATCAGGGGAAATATTTACCGGATAATCCACTTGAAAAAAATCCCCGTGGAGACACCGTGTTCGCATCTGGTGCTGCTGGAGGTCGCGGGTTCAAATATATATATATATATATATATATATATATATATATATATATATATATATATATATAATTAATAGCTGTCCATCGTCGATGAGGACCGCCGACATCACCCTTGTCACAGATTTCCCTGTTGGGTATTGGTGCGCATGTGGCTGAACAGTCCAATGCGGGCACGAAAACATCAGCTACATATCGGGCACACGAGAATTGTAGAAGGGGATGGGATTTCCGGGTCTCGCGTCTGCTCTGGGCTTTCACAACACGGTCGTCTTCGCCGGTAGCTATAACCCGATTTTACTGCGCATCTCCAGTCAGATCTGTTTTGCGCAAGACATTCCCAGGTGTCGATGTCTATCTGGCAACTTTTGAGTGAGACATTCAGATCGTCTTTAAAACGTTTCTTTGGGCGCCCTCTCTCGCGGCATCCCTCTCTCAGCTCGCCGTAGAGAAGCCTCTTTGGGAACCGCTCGTCTGACATACGGATATATATATATATATAGACAGAGAGAGAGAGAGAGAGAAAGAGACAGACAGAGAGAGAGAATGAGACAAACATGTTTTATTAATGACATCGTTCCTCTCTTTTTATATTAGATAATAATATATTATTTATACGTCTGCTTTCACACGCCCGATATGGAAAAAACAATTTTGCAGTTGCAGACATTAACTATAATGTTTCCATTTGAATAAAAAACACTCGTATCTTGATCAAATGAATACCTTTCCCAACAACGTGATAATATAACTCAATCTGATACTGTCGAGAACACACATATTAGAGCCATTTAGAAAAGCCCAACACTTGTTTAATTATTCGTCTCAATAGATGTTAGGACTCTGTGCAGACATCATATGATCCCTTCACGCCATCTTTCACTTCGATTTAATAGCTGGTTTACTGACGCACCCGCGCCCTCTGTTATTAGTGCGTAAAAAGGTGATACATGTCTTAGTAATCAAATTGCTTAATGCAAGAGATCTGATGATTTGAACGTGGTAAATGACAGAGTTCAGAAACTGCAACCCCCATGTAATTATGACATCATCGTTCGCAGTTATGATTACAATCAGAGGGTTGCAATGTAGTCGGGTGTCACGTATAATTGTGCGTGGCTGCACAAAAAGATGAGCAACTGCCTATGTTACGAATTGGGGGTTCATCGTCTGCCACACCGTAGAACACACCAAGCGATCTGTTGAATCTGAACTCGAGCAAGAAGTATTTAAGAAAAGTTTCACTTTGCTAAACTGTAACACTGGAATCGAACAATGTTGAGGTACGCTAGAGTGACGTAAAATTATGTTTTAATCAAAAAGTGGATTTGGAAATCATAAGCTTAGTTTAGTCATTTAGCAGATGTCAACTGTGATCGATAATAAGGTGTTACTAGCAGACGCTTCACTATTGAATACAGTTTAAATCATATTTTTGCCGAAGACGGATGTGGCAGACCGAAAGGTGAAAATATCGCAGTAAAATTGTAAACTAGCGACACAAAGCAGATCCGTTTTGCGGACTACATCCTGTTACTTGCAAATCCCTGTTCAGGGCTTGGTAGATGGGAGATTGAAAATCAATGCAGCAGAAGAAGAAGAAATCATATTTGGTATATAAATTATAATTACAAAAAACAAGATTCGTCTAGGATGTGCACCTTGGATCTCTAACACCCTAGGCGAGTAGCACACCAAAAGTTCACCGCGCAGCTTCAAAATCAAGTTTTGCGAAGGAAACATGTAATATTGGAAACACGTTTCGTTTAGTACAAAAATGATCTCGCTTTATTGATTACAAAAATTTATCTGGCTGTCGACAATGTAATTTCAGTGGCACTTACAGCCAGCAAATAAACAAACCGCAGCTGTTTCATGATCTGAACTATTTATTGACGATATAATATAATGTGATGTATTGATCAGATTTAAATCTAAAAATTAGAAGGAACGAAAAGATAAGGCTCGTCCGGGACTTGAAAACGTACCTTCTGTCATTTTAAAGGAGAACCACATGATTCGATCAGCCAATCAAGTCACCTCCGCATACTCTGATTTCAGGAAATAATATTTTGCATGTTGTGTCTCAAATCTTTCAAAACGACTAGTTACATTCCTCGTCACCTCGACTACCTTAAATTGCTTCATATACATATTTAAATCTGGATACAATTGAGGCTGATGTGCGAACCTAGCCTTGCCTTGCAAACTAGCGCTCTAACCACTCACTCACTCATACGAAAACAATTGCAAAGCTATGAGACGTAGGTCGTTAGTGCACTGGCTTCCCCATTCAAGCTATCAGTGTTCAATTCCCATTTCGTTCAAGATTTTTTTCTGATCGCAAACAGAATCTTATCCAGCATCATAAATTGGGTACCAGAAAAAATCTGGAGAGTTAAAGCGGCCGTCGAGATGCTGACCACATCATCCACTATGTGGATAAATAATATGGAACCTAACACTATATTTTCTATTCGCCACATGGCGTGACGAGACCTTCAGTTTTTGTTTTTTTTAACAATGAGACAGCAAAATTAATTTGACAAGAAGCAAACAAGAAAGAAGAAACCGATGACAGATCATGGGAAGGCTTGAAATTTGTGGGAGCCATCTGGTTTGAAGCATCCAGTGAGAAAGGTGATACGTTTTTCCAATTCTAACCGGCATATATTTTCCAAACAGCAGGGGACGAATTCGGTAGCCCGAATGTTTCACATACACTGTGCACTTATGTTCAGTGATGCTCCCAAGATACAGCATACTGCATTATTAAGACCTTGCCCTGCTTGTTACTATTCTGGGCCATTAGAATGCAGGCCTTCCCAAGAATGAGATCGGGATGATACAGCTAATCTGAAGAGGTAATCTGGGTTAGTTAATCTTTTAAGCTTGTCTGATCGTGCAGCTTCTCCCATCTTCAATGTGGTATATTTAAAAAGTATCTTTGGCGCATATATCTTCACTAGATGTACATAGATGGAGACGTCAATGAACAATTGCACGCATATATTATTACGCTGTGTACGTCATATGACAAAGAGGACCACAAAAATAGTGCATTCCGAGTTACGTATGTCGGCTTGAATGTCGCCTTCCGTTTTGAGATGCATAAATTAGCTACTCATCGCAACCGATGATGCGAGATCAATCAGACGGTTTTGTCTTGATCATGTAACTTGCGTTGTAATTGGATTATAGTGACCAAGTGACCAAGAAACTGCGCTGGTCATCCACCTCATTCTCTGGTCCCGTGCTACCTTGAACCAGTGGCAAGACATTAGTCAAGACGACTGGAGGTAACTAAGATGCAGGCACTCTTGTCTCATCTCCCTTGAGACCAGAGGTCAATTTAAAACTTGCGGGATTCGATCGACCACCGTTTCTGTTCATCGCTTTTTGAGAAAGCGAGTGTCCGACCTCTCGACCAGAGCGACCACCAGAAGACTGCAGAATCTGTAGACAACCAGTGTTTCATTCCAGTCGTGTAGTTTCGTCACAAAGTGACCAGCGGACGATTCATGCCCCCCGAAGTCATACCCATGCAGGTCAGGTTGGCGCTGTATGGGTCTGGGCGGATGGATTTGGGGTTGTCATTGGCCAGCTCTTTCTTGACTAGAGGGCCAGTACTGATCAAGGGCAATAGTTTCATTAGTTCCGCCCGGCTGAATACCAGTCCGTCTGCCTCCACTCTCCGTTGTTTTCCTGGAAACACGCTGCCACTTGAGATTTGTACCAATGCTGGATAATTTTCATAATTTCGCTCATGATATCTGCATGATAACGGGCTGTATAGAGCAAATGCTTGTAATATTGACGGCAGGACGATAGTTGACTAGGTCTCAGTGGCTTGCAGAAGTCAACGAGGTAGACAACAAAAATAAATTCCTAAACTTGATTTTGAATGATGTTATGACATAAAATATTGTGCGAACCCGCTCGAGAGTTTGAAAACACGATGAAGGAACGATATTGACTCCAATGACTGCTTGACTGTTATTGATACCAGGAGGCAAAATAAGTAATAGATTCTATGGAAGTGAAAAACACTTCATAGCAAAGCGATATAACGCGCCCGAGCATAACTTAAAGGACTTTTTCTTTGCTTGAAAGTGGAGTGCTTCGTTTAAAATAGGACTACACAAATATGATAAGTTATATGTTCTGTTGAAGGTATGTATGCAGGTCACTTCTGGGGGCACTGTCAATCCATTTACAATATTCGACCAGCTAAGATGATGTGCACATCCGGGTTGTTACGGGTAAGCTGTTCGTGGTTGTAATGGTGTCCGGCTCGGATATCACATGGGTTTTCTTGGACAGATCGTGTGGGATTATATGTAGGTATGTATTTATGTATGTCTGTATGTATGTATGTATGTATGTATGTATGTATGTATGTAATATATGCATGTATGTATCTGTTTGTCTGTCTGTTTGTATGTATGTATGTATGTCTCTGTTTGTCTGTCTGTATGTATGTATGTATGTATGTATGTATGTATGTATGTATGTATGTATGTATGTATGTATGTATGTATGTATGTATGTATGTATGTATGTATCTATGTATGTATGTATATATGTATGTATGTATGTCACTGTTTGTCTGTCTGTTTGTCTGTCTGTCTGTTTGTATGTATGTATGTATGTATGTATGTATGTATATATGTATATACGTATATATGTGTGTATGTGTGTGTGTGTGTGTGTGTGTGTGTGCGTGCGTGCGTGCGTGCGTGCGTGCGTGTGTGTGTGTGTGATGTATATAATGTATATAATGCAATGTAGGGGGTCGCTGTAGTTTAAGGCACTCGCGTCTCACAGTGATGAACTGAAACGGTGGACGAACGAATCCCGCAAGTTTCAAAAGACCACTGGTCTCACGGGAGGTATACCAGCGTGCATGCATCCAGAGCTACCTCCGGTCGTCTCGACCAATAGTCTTGCCACTGATCCAAGGTAACTCGGGAAAAGAGTGGGATTGATGACCAGCGAAGCTTCTTCCTCACTATAAATACAGCGCATTTCACATTATTAAGACAAAATCGTCTGATGTTGTGGCCTTCATCGCTTGCGATGGACAATAACTTAATGTAATGTAATGATCTGTGTGTTATGTTTATTTATGGTATGTAAGTAGGTAATGGTATGTAAGAATGTAATGATATGTAAGTATATAATCATTAGTATATATATAATGATATTTATATACTGGTACGTATGCTATTTAATGGTATGCATGTTTTGTAGAAATATGTATGTTATGTATGGTAATGTAAGTTTGTAATGGTATCTTTTACGTATATAGTTGCATGTATGCATGTAATGGTATGTATGAATGCATTTATGCATGAATGCATGTGTGTGTGTGTGTGTAATAATGTAATGTAATGTATAAATGTATTAACCCATTGTATTGCACACATCTCATTTCACACAAGCCAAACGCGCGTCGAGTGAAGTGTAGCATATTAGATTTCTCAAAGAAAACTATAGGAACAATATCACAAATAATATTCGCGGGATGGAATAGGGAATAGCTCGCTATCCCGGAGATTAGGCAGAGAAGAATACACGAAAGGGATTTAATCCCCTACAAACTCCATCTGATTTGGGACGTACTTTTCTGTCATATTAAAGCGGTTACCAGTTGAGATGTATCTGTAGCAATCATATATCCAGTACAACATGAATGAACTGTACTCCTTAAAGAATCGAGCAACAAAGAGATCCTTTTCCCACTTTAAATCTATTTCTGTTGTACGTAGCGTTGCGATGACTGGATATATGAGCGTCTACTACTTTTAAAAAAAAAATTGAAGACCTTTTTTTGGCCTAAAGTGCATAATGACAAGGTAGTGTTATGTGGAAATTGCATCTCACTGTTAGACGGACTAACTTGTAAAGCGTTCGGTTAGCTTGTTCACAAAGCATATTTATTGCCGTCTGACACAACTATATTTGTTCAGTGCGTATTGAAGAGCGTTATTGGCTGCGTACTCAAGGTGTCTGGGCTGCCTATTACGTATATCTATCTTTCTACCTACCTACCCGCCTACCTGCCTACCTACCTACCTGTATGTCTGTCTAATCTCTTTTCTTTGTTTGCATGTAGCAATTTTAATGTCGGTCTTCTAACCAAGAGCATAATAGTTCAAAACCTCAGTACGGCAACATTATTTTTCTTCTATTGGATACCAACATACGGATCGAGTCTATGCAATGCGTTGCGACTGCATGGCAGAAGTGGCCTTTATTTCTCGGCTCTAGAAATCCAGTCGATATTCACTTACTTACTTCCCCTTTCCTGAGCACCGCGTCAGACATCATGTGTCCAGTCCAATGTTCAGCCACATGGACTGCCTTGTCATTCTACCTCGACAGGTCATCCATATTGGATTTTTCCAGAAGGTGTGTACCGTATTGGTTATTTGAAGTTTCAATTATTTGTTTACGAAATATCATCGCCAAGAGTTTCATCTTTTTTAAATTTCAAAATGGCTACACTACAATATTCTGTGCTAGTAGATGTGTGGATACTGAAAAAAATGAGAGACACAGTGGTCGCGAGGTCACCTCGGGTGCTGGAGGTCTCGGTTTTCAAATCACGGTGGTGATCGAGATTTTTTCACTTGGATCATTCGTTAAAAACGTTCCCTGTTTTATGAGTAGAGATCAGACACCCGCGTCCAATGGCGCTCACGTTAAAAATCCCTTGGCAATTGAAAATCGAAAAGAGAATGCTTAACGGCTACTTCTCGTGCAATATTTAAGTTAAAAATCTGTTCAAATTATCTTATGGAGCCTCTCCCCACAATGAATATGTCGGAAAAGCGGTACTGTATACATATATATATATATATTAACACGAGAAATAGCTAATTCAAATGCCTGCTGCCAATGCTGAAATCCAAGATCATGTCCATCAAAACAAAACAGTATTCCTGACTGATGCATCGTCAGTATTAGCATCGATAAAACAACACAACGATGATCTCGGACGACGATGTATGTGTTTCCTTCTAACCAAAACACCCAAGGTTGGTCATACAGTCGATCCCGTTCAACTGAGATATCGAAAGCAATGAAACTTCACCACAATCGAAGCTGAGCGTCACCTACGATAGGCCATACATAGGCGTCTCAGTCTTTGCAGACCATGAGCGTAGCCTCTCAGGGCGCACGCTTGTGCGCTGAATATGGAGACCATGGGCTGCCCAAACTGCAGGATCCCCCTCTCAGCCTCGCTATTGTAATCCAAAGGAATGGCGAGCATGACAATTTGGCACCAGCTCAGCTGCAGGAGCTGCCGGAATGAGTTCGAAATTTCGAAACAGCCGCCTTAGGTACTACCACTCTGGATTTTCTGTCTGGGTTTACTCCCGTAGCCTTACTCTCTCCCGAGGTTTCCACAAGGCAGTGGAGTCGTTGCCCGCAGATGCTAGTTACTCGAGACATGCGACGATACTCTCATCGTTCAAAGACTAGCCATCACTTATTTGGACGTGTGTTTAAAATCAGAGATACTCCTCTTCTAGACAAACTCCCTGAACAGACTAACGAGCTTCGTCTACACGGGCTTAGAGTCAGAGTTTACCTTCTCTTAGATTGGCTGCCAACCAAACCTAGTGAGCCCAATCTGCCCGCCCAGTTATACCGGTACCTGGTCGCGCCCCACAGCAGGCTCTCTAAGAAACAGGGGGCCCCTCATGAAGGTGCTGCTGGGGACACAATAATGTAGGAGAGGCCATTAGCAGTGAAACTCCTGAACGGCAGGCCGAACAGTGAATCCAGAGGCGATCTTTACACCTGGAAAGGAGAGAATATGTTCGACTCTTCACTTTCCTTAAACGAGCGGGACGTCTATCCCAGACCTCGCTACCCCCCATAGGCCAAGAACACAATGAAAGCAGACTTCAGGAGCAAATAGGCTGATCTACACCACCACTTCCGAAAAGAAAACTACTCTGATTTAACTAGAATAAATCGAGTCATGATCTTCACACTAAAAACTGGGCGTAATGGACTTGAGTCATGTTTACAATAAAATGAGGATTGGGACAAATAACAGGTATCCATGTGGGGGAGCATACCATGTCCGTGGAACACATAATACAAAGCTGCGGGCTCCTACAAGAAGAGAGAAATAACAATACTAGCCTCGCGTGACAGATGATAGCCAAAAGAGGTAGAAAGATAATACAGCCTTACAAACAACGGTCGTAACACAGCCTTACAAACAACGGTCGTTTGTAAGAGAAACTGCATCCTTGATCTGAGGTTCAACGAAGATGGAAAATAAAATATTTCCAAATGTCACCAATCTTGCCATTTTAGTTTTGTTTCCATTTGTTTCAACCAATCTCTGCGAGAATGGATTGTCAACGCTTATTGATATAAATAAAAAGGGAATAAACAATGAGATATTGGAGAAGATGAAATAAGGATGTCGTTAGCACAGTGGCTCCCAAACTGTGTACCGCGGCAACCTAGAGTGTATAGGAAGGAGTCAACGCGAAACATGTTTTGAACAACCACCTTAGCTCTTAGTTGGCGTGTACTTCTACATGGGTGGATGCCCCTGTGCAGGTGCCAGCTCTGGTATGGCCAGGATGTAACGGGGAGAAGGATTTCCTGCTTAGCCGGTTAGACTCGAATAGCTTATTTCTCCGCTTTGTTGGGACAATTGCTGCGGCGGATGCTTAATCGATGTGCGAGTCCATCTTAATAGACTCAAACATTGAATCAAATTAAACCCGCAGCACGTTAGGCGTCATCTATGATGTTCTTAAACAAACCACCTAACCATTTGTGGTGTTATGCCATGTCACACAGTTAGTCGCCTCTTACGACATGTTATATGTGGGACAGTGTCACTATTCTTGTCCTTGTCATATACAAAGACCCCGGGAAGAGCACCTATCACATCGTATCGACTGATCTGAAAAACACTTTCAAGAAGATAAGATCAACACGCTGCCATGGATTCATGATCCATTCAGGGCCAAAGCTTCATCTGAATGTACTTCTGTAGAAGAAGAAAATCCTTTTGAGCTGTCATGGGACAGTACACTGCAGAGCGAATTCGGCATCATGGAACTAGTTGGCTGGCGGATATCAGTAACAGATGAACATCCACTGCTTAGTGGTAAAGAGATGTGAATCTTAATTCCATGTGCCATGTCATATTTGTGCGAAACTGAGTTATCTGCGGTCCTTGCGATAAAAAGCAAGTATCGTGCGAAAATCGATTTGGGACAGGAAATGATGGCGGCTGTGTTAAGTTGTATTCCAAGATTTGTAAAGATGTGCAGTTAAGAACACGCTCGCCAGTTCCACAAATTACGATTATCCAATGGTATGATCGTTCAAGGTAACTGTTTGTGAATTTGAAATACGTTTTAATTAATGAATTATTTTCAGGTAACTAACCTCTAACCGCTTCACAACTGTTAATTAGCCTTATTTTCTTACTTAGGGAGCCGGGGAATCATTTTGGTACACTAAGAGTGCCGGGGACCGAAAAAAGTTTGGGAAACACTGCTTTAGCAAATACTCAACCCCGAATTTGGAAACTGGTCGTCCAGATGCGAGCCATTAATTATTAAATTATAATTGTATTCTAAAACATGTCATGTTAATATGTTTTCCTCGCCCTACTCTTCTTCTTCTTCTACGTTCGTTCTCAATCTCCCACTGCCAGGCTCTGAACAGGGCTTTGCAAGTAGCAGGATGTAGTCCGGAGAACGGAATGCGTTGTGTGGCTAGTTTACAGCTTGATTGCAATATTTGCACCTTTCGATCCGACACATCCGTCATCGGCAGAAGTTGTCCTACTAAAATACCAAGTCCAGAGTGGTCCGCCGGGGTCATGGTGTATGACAAGGACAAGGATAACACAACTGGCCCACAGAGAGCATGTCGTTAGAGCCGACTAACCGTGTGACATGGCATAACACCGGCCATGGTTATGTGGTTTGTTTAAGATCAGAATAGATGACACCTAGCAGTCTGCGGGTCTTCTTTTCTTTAGTGTTTGAGTCTATTAAGATGGACGCACACATAGATTAACTACCCTCTGCGGCACGTGTCCCAACGCAGCGGAGTAACAAGCTGCTCGAGTCTATCCCGCTAAGCAGGAAATCCTCCTCTTGGCTACATCCAGCTCATAACAGACTTGGGACCTGCACAGGGGCATACGCCCATATAGTGACATTTTAATTAATTTTGTATAGTGGGTGGGGGGGGGGGGGGGGGGGTTGGGGCACGCAGGTCACTTGATTATTATGAAAGGGGGTCGTAGGTTGGAACAGGTTGGGATACAGTGATGTAGAGCTACGAATATGCACGTAAATCCCAATCAAGTTAATGTAAATATTTTAAAAAGATAGAGATAAAGGCATGGGATATCCTTGTAATGCTAATTCAAGCAAACAGTTCGTTTGCTGTTAGTATGTCTAGACAGACGTTTAATCTGGTATCAATCCCGCTGGAGGTCTCAACCGCCTTGGTGGAGATCTCACGCTTCTTAGAATGAAGCAGTTTAAAAAAAAAAAAAAGAGACAACAATAGGCCAAGGAGTTCCCCCCTATTTCCTCTTTATTTTTACTGGCTAGTGGCGATGTCAAACTCAAGGGACCAGTATGCTTCGCCGAGCCTTTTGTTGAACTCCGCTAAAAGGATTCTCAATGCTATGCAGCACAATGCTTGGGAGTTTGATTGCATTTCCCAGCGCAAACCTTACGTTTCATCCAGGCAGGCGTTGCCCCATTTACTCGACTCATTCGGAACGACACTTCCGGTAAGGAAATCTTTTATAACACCCGGACGACGTCAACAAAGGAGGTTGAACGTGATCATATGTCCAAAGTTTCACTTGCCGATAAAAGATTCCAACTAAGCAATTAGATGATATTTTTCTTCTCTGCTTTGGCTACAAAAAATACACGAGCGAAAGAACATTTTCGGAATTAGCAGCCAGCATTCAAGAGGCCCAAGCTCAATGTAGGGCTAACTGTTTCACTTTCGGGGACATTAGTTTCATATCTGCCGCATTAGCATAATTTAGTGACGTTTCCGGCTGTGTTTTCTCGGCTTTAGTCGGTGTTTTCCAGCGTGGTTTTCGGGGAGCACTATATGTGACAAAGTTGAGAATAGTTCCACTGCTGCGCTGCGGGTAGAAGACTCTACAGCTAATGTATTCGCAGACTTCACTATTCACGCTGGTCGTAATCATGGCAACGCTAGATTAGACTTCAGGGTTTGGAAGAAAACTGTAGGTACTTGCCTCTTAATTCACCCCAAACAAAAACATATTTTTAGCACCGGTTATATATTTCTAGCACCGAATTTGGGGGTAGTGACGTTACAGATTAGTCCACTTGTTAACTGTTAAGGTGTCAAACATTGCGTCTATAACGGGGTTGCCAATCAATTTAATCTTCAAATAGTAAATGACTCAGTCAACTTTGTTGACCATACCACATGTGCACATACTCAATGCATCGCATATTCTTGACACACGGCAAAGGAGAGAAATATGCGCCAAAATGGCACATACAGGCATACGCTTGATTCGTATATGTGCAAGTTCTTGTCAAGTCTTAGTCGACCTGTGCATCTACAAGGGAGTTAGCCGTTCTGCAGGTCCTAACTCTTGTGCGAGTTGGTATTTAGCCGGGTGCATTTCTCTGTTTAGCGGGCTGGGCCCAAACAGTGCTTTGTTTGCTTGGTTTTGTGCTGGTCTCATCTCGATTTCCAGTCGATTCTGTCTCAGGCACGGGTTGTCCAGGGATGGCTAACTTCTGACTCATGCACGGGTTGTTCAGGGATGGCTAACTTCTATCTCGGGCACGGGTTATCCAGAGATGGCTAACTTCCGTCTCGGGCACGGGTTGTCCAGGGATGGCTAACTTCTGTCTCGGGCACGGGTTGTCCAGGAGATGGCTAACTTCTATCTCGGGCACGGGTTGTCCAGGGATTGCTAACATCTGTCTCGGGCACGGGTTGTCCAGGGATGGCAAACTTCTGTCTCGGGCACGGGTTGTCCAGGGATGGCTAACTTCTGTCTCGGGCAAGGGTTGTCCAGTAATGGCTAACTTCTGTCTCGGGCACGGGTTGTCCAGGGATAACTAACTTCTGTCTCGGGCACGGGTTGTCTAGATATGGCTAACTTCTATCTCGGGCAAGGGTTGTCCAGGAATGGCTAACTTGTGACTCGGGCACGGGTTGTCCAGTGGATGGCTTAAAGAGGTGAAGGGCCCGTTTAAAGGTCTGCGCTCACAATTCGCTCCGGTGTTTGTGTTCACGTAAGTTAAACGCATTAAAGGAAATGTCTTGGACGTTTTCATCGCCATTTTTGCCGACAATCTTCACTTATGGTCACCTCAATCATTAAAATTGTTTTGTTTGGTCTGCCAGTTATTCTTATCTGCCTGCCAGGAGATTTCATTCTGCTTATTTTTAGGGTCCTACATTTTTTCAGAAGATTGGTCGCAAGACTGAATATAACCATCATTTCTATACATCTATCCGTATCTAAGTTTTTACTGATTTATTTTACATTAAAATATATCGACCTGTTCGCACCTTAATCCGAAATGGAATGTCCCAATACAGTCATCAGCTTTTAAATACGTTTTGATCGTAGCCCATGAGACTCTGTTTGGGGTGAATTAAGCCGCAATTACCAAACTATAGAAACAATACCGTTTCGTTAACGAATGTCAAGGTAGCCTTTTCGCAGACACCACTGTAAAAGAAAGGACGTGTTAAACACTTCCTTGTTTGAGGTCTGAGCGTTTGTTTTTGGTTTGGTGCCCCATTTGTTTTTCTCCACTGCCTTTTCGTTCTTAACGGCACATCAAGCACACGTTTACAGCTAGATCCACATGGGACTGTTGATAACAGGGATCGAACTTGTTATTTTTGTCGTAGGTGGGTGTGGACTACTCCTTGACTGTTTGACTCTTCAGCTGTTACGTGAAACAGGGTAAATGAATAGTTTTTTTACTGGAATCACACAATGACGAAGATATGCAGCGATTGATTCTAGGTTAGTATTTCCGGTGCTTGCACAGATATTCTGATATAAAACCTGGTCTTACTTTATATAGATATTATTAACAATATCGGTCTAGAAGCTATCGAGCAGAAGGCTTCATACCATGGCTGAACATCTTCCAAATCATGGCTTTGAACAACATGGTTCCAGTGCCAAGTAAGTAAACGTGATTTTGACAGAATGTTCTAAGCAAATAAGTTGTACTTGATGCAGGGTTAAATGGGGACGAACAAGTCGTGTTGCCAGTGATCTCGCGAAGCTGGCGAACATTTGTAAATATGTTGTGTTATTTTATGCGACTCTGGTTTCTGATGGAAGTATGCCTTTTTCTTCTTCCTCGTATGTCTTCAGACAGTGCAACCGGCTACAAGAACAAGAGGGCACAGCTTCAAATTGTTTAAAGACAGGTCCATATTAGATATTAGGAAATATGTTTTTGTCAGGAAGTGGTGTAATTATTGGGATGTATTGCCACATGATGTAGTAGAGACAGTAAGTTAATGCATTAACAAAAATAAATGAGATCCTCACAGTAATTTGTAATATCGGTGGTGTAGAAGAAACTGGTTGTATACAGACTCTGTTGAGCTTTTTTTGTAAAATGAAATTAAGTTAAGTTTGACCTATTGTATAGATGACATCTCAGTGTGCGTATCCGGTGAATGATATGTGTATGATTTTGTGCCATTATTTGAAAACGAAAGTAGCATGCATATTTTATGTTTGATTGCCATATTAGATCGCAAACACGTATCTGAAGCAAAAAAACATATAATTCAACGCTGACAGTGATTGAGAATACAAACAGGTGTGCAAAAAGGTGGCCAACTTCATATCTCGTGGGCCACATAATATATGTGTACGGTCCACTCATTAGTTAGTTAGTTAGTTTTATTTCCACTTGTGTCGTTGAGCGGCGTGGAGAGCTTAAGTCATCTGTCCTGCGCCAAGTGCGTTGCGTCGGTCAGTGTGAGCCTGTGTTGCTGCACAATCACTCTAATGTCATCTATCACCGGCCTCGTGGCCGTCCCTTTGTCCTGTAGCTAGATCTACCAGCGTTGTAAGCCATCAGTGGAAGTTGATGAGGCTGCATTCTCATGAGACGACTAAACCAACTTATTTTCTGCCTGGAAGTTCATTCGGCACACGAAATAGTGCCGACGTACTGCGAATGTCGTCGTTCCGTGTTCTATCTCTCCTGGTAACACCGATGACTTTCCTCACACACTTCCTTTCACGCATCGAAATTCTGCTCTCACGTGCCTGGACAAAGGCCATGTTTGGCCCTGGTAGCACAGAGTCGGCATAAATAAACTGTTATCAGCTGTGGCTCTGTTGCCAAGCTAATGCTTGGACGCCTAAGCAGTGATGACAGCTGCTATATCATCGCAGATGCTTTCTAACACCTAGTCTTGATGTCCTTGTCTATCATGCGTTCTGTCAAAAAAATAATACCCAAATACTTGGAACTCATGGGGCTGTTGAAGAGCTTTATCATTTACACTTATCTTGAGTGGCCCATGTGTTCTATTGATCCTCGTAGTTTTTGTTTTGTTCTCGCTAATTCGCATATTGTGTTTTGTACAGCTAGGCGCGAAGCCGTTCATGTGATTTTGTTTATTTTCATTGTCGTAATGCAGACACTGATCACCTGCAAAGAGTAATTCGTATATTGAGTTCTATTCTGCTTCAGATGGACTGATTTGTCTGGTCTGTGGTGCGATTTTGTCCACTTGTTTTAATCGTTAATCCCGATTCCATGTTTGCCAATAATCTGTTGACAACTGATATTATCATTTTCAACTTAAGCATGAAGGTATCCATTTACAATAGTAGTGTTTTTTCTTTGTTATTATTGATATATTAGAGTCGGGAGAACAATTCTTAGTACTTTCGTCTTTATTCATCCCGAACAAAATACATTTATTATTAGAACCGAATTTGAGGTAGGCACGTGACAGAATAGTCCACATTTTAACTGTTAGGGGTGTCAAACATTCTGCGAGAAAGGACGAGAATTTCCGCTCCTGTATCCGCTAATTCTGCCGTCTTAGCAATTAATTTCTTGAATATGTCAATCTTGGTCCACGATAAATAGAGTAGCACCCAGTTTCTACAGCATCGTGGCATTATCCATGCTGTCAGACAATGTAAAATAGCCATGCTATCAAACCCTAACGCTAAAACTAACACTAAGCATACCTCTTAGCGGAAAAATAACTCCAAACCGACACATAACCTTAACCGTAACCATAACCCTTCGCAAAACTGACTATCATCATTATTTACATTAAAATTATACGGTCCTGTTCGCCCTTAAATACGAAATAAAATGTCCAGTTATATTCTTCAAATCTAAATACGTACGATGGGAGCCCAATGAACTCTGTTTGGTGTGAATTATGACCACGCAAGTACCATATATATATATATATAAAACACGGCCTTTCAGACCACTTGATACAGGGGGGCCGATACAATTATTGGGGCCCCGCCTTGACCGGACTGTAGTTGCGCCACTGATTATCTGTACTTATCGCGTATCACTGGAGATAGATGGCGTTCTGTCGGACCTAAGCCAGTTTCATTCATCACCAAACCTTGACACCGTGTCATGAAAGGCCCGCAGTTAAGACAGGAAAATCCCACGCCCAAAACATGAAAGGCAGATAAAGTCCTTGAATGTACCGAAACATTAGGGCCCGTCTGTGTTAGTGTAGTTGGAGGAGTAGCCCAGTAACATTCTCCTTGTTTAGAGTCAGGGATAGGCCAACTTCCTTCGTCCATTCATAGTTGAGTGTCCCCATGGTGTATAGAGCTTCCGGGAGGGACTTTTTAAGACATCGGTTATCTGACGTTCAATTGATGTGCAATGCTCGACACACCTCGACTTCTGGAATGTCCCTTCGGTTTGTCTTTGTTCGCCTTAGAGCCATTCTTTTTTTTTGTGTGTGGTTTGCATTTGGTCAATCCATCTGTTCGTAGTTCGTGCTAGAGAATTTTCGTGCCCGAATACGTGTGACCTTTCTGGTACCGGTAACCCAATACATGAAAGGTTCCTGGGCACTATTTGCCCTTTTTAATAACGTTATTTTGTTTCATGCATTAACTAACACCCAGCTGATAAACACGTAAATCAATTTAGTCGAAGGTTGGTTTAAATATCTCACCATCTTCTCCATGCAGAGTCTTCTAAACCAGTATAAAGAAGTTAAGCTAGATTAAGCTGAATCGCTTGTCTTGATTGTGCAAATTGACAGACATTTCCTCTATCTATCTCTCAATCAAGTTATCCTCGCTCCAATATTCCTTCTCGTGTCGTCTTCAGCTAAATATATTTTAACTCTGACTCGCATTCGTTCATGGTCTTTTTAGTACTAACTACTCCGCGACCCGCTAATTTGTTTACTTGTCTGTAAACTTTCTTTCAATAACCTAATTTTTTTAATAACTCTCTTGTACTCCTCGAACAATGTGTGTGTTTACAATATTTTACGCCTTTCGGTTGTTGTTGAATGTTGGTAAGGAGTATTGTTGTTGTTGAATGTTGGTAAGGAATATTGTTGTTGTTGAATGTTGGTAAGGAGTATTGTTGTTGTTGAATGTTGGTAAGGAGTATTGTTGTTGTTGAATGTTGGTAAGGAGTATTGTTGTTGTTGAATGTTGGTAAGGAGTATTGTTGTTGTTGAATGTTGGTAAGGAGTATTGTTGTTGTTGAATGTTGGTAAGGAATATTGTTGTTGTTGAATGTTGGTAAGGAATATTGTTGTTGTTGAATGTTGGTAAGGAGTATTGTTGTTGTTGAATGCCCACAAGGAGTAGGATTCCTGTTTCATTTGTGCTCCCTAAAAAGGACGTTAAGTGGCTGGCTGTTGTGGCTTTCCTCACATCCCGAGCGTGCTGATAAAGATGGATTGTGGCCATCTAGGCGGTTGTGCAATGCTTGGAATCATCTGTGTGTCGCTCACTTCTACCGGAATTACGTCGATCCCTCACCTTATTAACCATGCTTCCAGAAAAACCCAGCCCGTTTCAAGGCTACGAGAAACCTATAAGGTGAGGGCCAGCGTATTTTTTAATGACCAGACGTTAGTCTTTCTTCCCTGGCAATGAGTAAGAATAATTCTTTTGTTAAAATTATTGTGTAAAAAGTTTGCCTCTTTGTAAGCTACTCGCGGAAATACAGTCCTTTCTACCCTTGACCCTAGTCCTTCAGGTGATATCAGGCCGTATTAACTATTTCTTGGATGCGTGTAATGCATCTGTCAGTGGTCTACACGAACCAAACATGCAATGGAAGGGCCTCATCCTGAGGGCGCTTGTTAGGGTGTGTGTATGAAAGGTTATAAGCCCTGTCAGAACACAAACCTTTAAATATCTAACTCGCAGTAGCACCCCTTTACTAGCGCCCTAGGCACGCCCCAAAACGTATAAAAATCAAACTGGTAAGCCGCCGCACTAATGACGCGAACAACCGTAAACGTTTAGGTACATGTCCACATGTCGCACTACACCCGCTGGCGTTTTAGTGCTTCCGCCAGCCTAATCCCTTTTCTGCCATCTCTGGGTCTTGAAAGTCACTTTTATGACCCGTTGCGCCTCATTTAACTGAATGTCCTTGGTCATTGACGAGTTTGATTCTAGCCACTCCTACGCCGACGCTCCCCCATGTGACATTTTCGCGCCTTCTCTAGGGTAAATGTCCTTGTTGAGGTCGAGATCCTGGGACTAGATAGTTGGACAGTGAAGAGTGGCAGGTTCTCGTCTTGCCGGCTAAGCCCATCTCAGACGAAGGCCAGGTGAATTGCAAGGGGTCTAGTCACGTTGTCAGGGGAAAAAGTACTCGTAGTCCTATCCCAAACACTGCTTCGCGGACTTTTTGGATTTGTTGTTTAAGGGCCACAATTAGTATGTTTGCTCTTGTTGTGTGGCCCGAAGTGGCAGGTTGTAGTAACTTTCTTCACAACCCAAGTGTGCTGATGAAGTTGCGCCAGGTTCCTACAGGTTGTTGTACTATGCTTAATTTCATCTACGTGCCACTCACTACTGGGGGGATTGCCTCGGTCCACATCTCGTCAGCCAGACTGCCTTGAAAACAGCCTGTTTCCAAAACACGCTACATGGAAGAGAGATTGGGGTCTTTGTGAGTATGTTGTGCCTGACCCTGACGCGACATCTTGATCAGTCTGTTGTAGCCTGACTGGAGTACCGTCTCAGTTCACCGTAAGGCTGAGCAATGCATGAACAGCAGGACCAGCGAACCACAGCTGCCAAGACCCTCCCACACCTCCACGTGGTGATCATGACTAACAGACTGCAACAGGACATACTGGCTAAGGAGAAGGGGCCGACATGAAAAGGCTGTCTCGGTACCCAGACATTCTTGCTGTAGTCGGACCGAAACGAGCAAATATTGCAATCAAACTGTAAACTACAACACATCGCATTCCGTTCTCTGGACATCATCGTGCTACCTGCGAATCCTATGTAATGGCTTGGTAACGCGAGTTTGAGAACGAAGAAGTTCCCCGTACATATTGTGAGATGGATTGTGAATTAACATGGGGTAGACTGAAACTCTCACAGGCATCAATGTCGATCCGGAATTTACTGTGCAGACAAAAACAGACACCATAAAAGGCTAAGAGCGTCTTTACATGTCTTAGAATAATATTGATCGAGGATGTAATATGCAAAAAAGAAGAGAAAAGGGATGACCAAAACGGTGTTCATCATGAGACATTCATGGAAGTACCTCACAAACTGAACTTAACGTTTTTATACTGGTTTAGAAGACTCTGCAGAGGCTGTACACAACCAATTTCTGTTACATTCACTTGATCTAAAAATACCTATGCGCATGCAATCTATTCTTGAATGCAATAATTTGTCCTGCCTCCACTATTTCCTATGGCAATACATTTAAATATATCACCACTCTCTGAATGACAAATTATTTACTGGTTTCCAATTAATTTGTGACCCTGCCCTCTGTTCTTGTATTTTGAAGAATAAAAACGTGTTATAGTTTTTCTGTTGATTATCTTATAAATATTATAATCCGTCCCTCTTCGATCAGTTTCCTTTAACCAGAATGCTCTGTTGGCTTGGAGGTGTGGAAGGGTCATGGCAGCTCTGATTTGCTGGCTCTGACGCTGGCAGTCATCTTTGGGCTGCTGACACCTGCAGCTCATGCACTGCTTAGCGTCTTGATCCCAGAAGAAAGCAAGAGAGAAAGAACGTGTGACAAACTAGAAAATAAGAAATTAAGATATAAATATAGACTAGGTGTCAGAAAGCATCTGCGGTGACGTTTCAGCTGTCCCCACTGCTTAGACACCCGAGCATTAATTTGGCAACAAAGCAACAGCTGATAAATAGTATATTTATGCCGACTCTGTGCTACCAGTGCCAAACATGTCCTCTATTCAGGGCATGTGAGAGCAGAATTTCGACTGATTTGTGAAAGGACGTGTTTGACGAAGCTCATCGGTGTTACTAGAAGAGACAGAATGCGGAACGACGACATTCGAAGAATGTCCGACACAACCTCTTGTGTCGAATACATTTCCAGGCAGAAAATAAGTTGGTTTGGTCATCTCGTGATAATGCACCCTCATCAATTTCCACTGATGGCTTACAACGCTGGTAGATCTGGCTACAGGGCAAGGTGGCGACCGTGAGGCAGGTGGATAGATGGCATTAGAATGACTGTGCAGTGACAAGAGCTCACATTGATCGACACAACGCAATTGGCGCAGAATAGAAGACTTACGCTCCCCCCGACGCTCAACGACATAAGTGGAAAGAAAACTAACACACATATATATATATATATATATATATATATATATATATATAGAGAGAGAGAAAGAGAGAGAGAAAGAGAGCGAGAGAGAACGAGATAGATATATAGAAACAGCGCGAGAGAGAGATAGAGCATACGGTATTCAAAAGTCTGTTTCAACGACTAAATTCTTTGTCTGTCTGTTTCAGGTTGTTGTCACTGCTGCTGATACAGATTCTTGTCGCTCTCGCTGTTCCTTACGTAAGTATGACATGTCACTTGTAGAACCTTAGCCCACATCAGTCGAGTGTTACACATGCTGAAATTCCCTTGCTTGTGTTGTTTGTGCTGATGTGTACGAAATTTACGAAATTGTTTTAAACGATAACATTGCATTCATAAATCGACTTGGTTATCTAACTAGTGTAATAAAAGGCTTGGAAGACATATCTGTCCTGTTAAACATATACCTATTTTAAATCTTGATCGAGTCTGGAAATCGAAAAGAGAAGGCCTTAACTGCCGCTGCGCGGGCAAAATTCGAGTTAAAAATCTACTCTTAATTATTCTAGGGATATTCGCCCCACAGATATGATGCAAAAAAGGGGACTGTGTGGCTAGAACTTCAGGTGAGCGATTCAGAAACAAAATATGAAACAAAGGAGGTCGCACCTCCATTCGACGTCTAACGACATAAATGGACAGAAGATAGATATATAGACTTACGGTTACGGTGTGTGGCCTAGTGGTTAGAGCGTGTAACCTAACAGTTACGACCGTATGACCTAACAGTTATGAGCCAGTGACCTAACAGCTCTCGTGACGAACGTGTCATCGGATCTGGAAGCTAGGTAAGGCTTATGTTTTTGTCTTGCATAGGAAGTAAAAGTGCTAACATACCCGCCTGCGCGGCGACCTATATATATATATATATATATATATATATATATATATATATGTGTGTGTGAGTGTGTGTGCGTGCGTGCAATGCCCCTTTAAAATTGACGGTCTTTTTCAGATAATAATAACATAACTATTGAATAGGTTTTTATTGTCCAACTGTAATTGTTTAAAAAAAATAATTACTGCAAGCCGGATTACTTCAAGCGACGTAGGAATTTCTAAAGTTCACACGGTGAGAATTGTTGGTTTGTATGATAGGAGTGGATGGTTATAATCACGTGAGCGACAAACGGAGAGGATTGTGAGATGAGATAGTTTCCAAAGTCCACTCAATGGAGTCATTCCCTGAACGTTCCGTTCCATTCCACTTTGTATATGAGGTACTGCAATAAACGTTAATACCGATGATGGTAGAAATATAACCAAGGAAACAAAAGTATGAACAATAACAGAAGCTGGCGCGATGTTTCTACCCAATTAATCCAGAAGTTTGACAAACGATAATAACGCGCACCAACATAGTGAATGAAGTGAATGATTATTACAATACCAGAACTAATCCTTAAGATAATGCAATATCGTGTGCTAGAAAATATTTCGTTAGTTATTTTCCTACTTGCAAGCTGCGTGGCCTAGTGGTTTTCACAATTCCAACACATGGTTCGATTCCTACCGTGTCCAGTTTGGCAGACACGTTTTTTTTTTCTCGGGAGAAATTTATGACAGCCAAATAGGTGACGGCTGAGCGAAGTTTTGCAAAGGATATGCTACTTACTTATCTTCTAAGTGATGATAAGATTTTATCATCGCTGTCCAATACAATGTACACCTTAGCGCTAGGTGCGCCACCCCACGCAATCTAACCCAGTGTTTCCCATACTGCGCGTTTGTGGTGATGATATCTGTTTTGGGGGGCAAGGAGCAGTTCTACGAATCATTTGATTTTTGTGCATAGACGTTTATTTAATTTTGTAATACGATTATTGTATGTCATTGTCTTCAAGGAGTCCGTAGCCTGGAAAGTGTTTGGAGCCACTTCCTTAGCTATACCATAGATTTGAAGCCGCCTGTGTTTTCGACAATGTTCTGGTCTAAGCAGTTGAAAATGGTTACCTGGCTCACTGTTAGAAAATGAAATGCCGTGAGATAGGTATCTGTCCCCCATGAATCATTCAACCAAAATCCTTTCAGTTCCGTGTGGAGCACATGTTTTCATCAGCTTTACGTCAAGTTCTCCTGTCGTGTTCAATCTGTTCCAGCTCTGTTCGCGTCTTGCCGTCTTTCTTAATGTCTGCCACGAGCTCTCTTGTCCATGTGTGTTTTGGTATCTCTCTAATTTACTTGCTTTTTGGATCCCAAAAGGAAATCTGTTTTGCAATACAATCAACTGGTTTCACCAAATGTCCGTCCATCCATCAACAATATCCTATCTCCATGTAGTGCTCCATCACAAGTATCCTCTTCCCACGTCATACTCCATCATCAGTATCCTCTCCCCACGTCATACTCCATCACCAGTATCCTCTCCCCACGTCATACTCCATCACCAGTATCCTCTTCCCACGTCATACTCCATCACCAGTATCCTCTCCCCAAGTCATACTCCATCACCAGTATCCTCTCCCCACGTCATACTCCATCACCAGTATCCTCTCCCCACGTCATAATCCATCACCAGTATCCTCTCCCCACGTCATACTCCATCACCAGTATCCTCTCCCCACGTCCTACTCCATCACCAGTATCCACTCCCCACGTCATGTTCCATCACCAGTATCCTCTCTTCGCGCCAGGCTCCACCCCAGTATCCACTCCCCACTTCATGTTCCATCACCAGTATCCACTCCCCACGTCATACTCCATCACCAGTATCCTCTGCCCTCGTCATACTCCATCCCCAGTATACACTCCCCACGTCATGTTCCATCACCAGTATCCTCTCCCCATGTCATAATCCACCCCAGTATCCTCTCCCCTCGTCATACTCCATCACCAGTATCCACTCCCCACGTCATGTTTCATCACCAGTATCCACTCCCCACGTCATGTTTCATCACCAGTATCCACTCCCCACGTCATGTTTCATCACCAGTATCCACTCCCCACGTCATGTTCCATCGACATGTTCTATGCTCCAACAGCTTGACGCTAGCAATCTTTTAATACAATCGCAATCACTCCACTCAACTGCGCAGGCACTGACACGCGAAAGTCTCCCTCGTCACTGGCATTAGTGTCATCTTTGTCACTGCGCAGGCACTGACACGCGAAAGTCTCCCTCGTCACTGGCATTAGTGTCATCTTTGTCACTGCGCAGGCACTGACACGCGAAAGTCTCCCTCGTCACTGGCATTAGTGTCATCTTTGTCACTGCGCAGGCACTGACACGCGAAAGTCTCCCTCGTCACTGGCATTAGTGTCATCTTTGTCACTGCGCAGGCACTGACACGCGAAAGTCTCCCTCGTCACTGGCATTAGTGTCATCTTTGTCACTGCGCAGGCACTGACACGCGAAAGTCTCCCTCGTCACTGGCATTAGTGTCATCTTTGTCACTGCGCAGGCACTGACACGCGAAAGTCTCCCTCGTCACTGGCATTAGTGTCATCTTTGTCACTGCGCAGGCACTGACACGCGAAAGTCTCCCTCGTCACTGGCATTAGTGTCATCTTTGTCACTGCGCAGGCACTGACACGCGAAAGTCTCCCTCGTCACTGGCATTAGTGTCATCTTTGTCACTGCGCAGGCACTGACACGCGAAAGTCTCCCTCGTCACTGGCATTAGTGTCATCTTTGTCACTGCTCAGGCACTGACACGCGAAAGTCTCCCTTGTCACTCGCATTAGTGTCATCTTTGTCACTGCGCAGGCACTGACACGCGAAAGTCTCCCTCGTCACTGGCATTAGTGTTATCTTTGTCACTGCGCAGGCACTGACACGCGAAAGTCTCCCTCGTCACTGGCATTAGTGTCATCTTTGTCACTGCGCAGGCACTGACACGCGAAAGTCTCCCTCGTCACTGGCATTAGTGTCATCTTTGTCACTGCGCAGGCACTGACACGCGAAAGTCTCCCTCGTCACTGGCATTAGTGTCATCTTTGTCACTGCGCAGGCATTGAGACGCGAAAGTCTCCCTCGTCACTGGCATTAGTGTCATCTTTGTCACTGCGCAGGCACTGACACGCGAAAGTCTCCCTCGTCACTGGCATTAGTGTCATCTTTGTCACTGCGCAGGCACTGACACGCGAAAGTCTCCCTCGTCACTGGCATTAGTGTCATCTTTGTCACTGCGCAGGCACTGACACGCGAAAGTCTCCCTCGTCACTGGCATTAGTGTCATCTTTGTCACTGCGCAGGCACTGACACGCGAAAGTCTCCCTCGTCACTGGCATTAGTGTCATCTTTGTCACTGCGCAGGCACTGACACGCGGAAGTCTCCCTCGTCACTGGCATTAGTGTCATCTTTGTCACTGCGCAGGCACTGACACGCGAAAGTCTCCCTCGTCACTGGCATTAGTGTCATCTTTGTCACTGCGCAGGCACTGACACGCGAAAGTCTCCCTCGTCACTGGCATTAGTGTCATCTTTGTCACTGCGCAGGCACTGACACGCGAAAGTCTCCCTCGTCACTGGCATTAGTGTCATCTTTGTCACTGCGCAGGCACTGACACGCGGAAGTCTCCCTCGTCACTGGCATTAGTGTCATCTTTGTCACTGCGCAGGCACTGACACGCGAAAGTCTCCCTCGTCACTGGCATTAGTGTCATCTTTGTCACTGCGCAGGCACTGACACGCGCAAGTCTCCCTCGTCACTGGCATTAGTGTCATCTTTGTCACTGCGCAGGCACTGACACGCGAAAGTCTCCCTCGTCACTGGCACTAGTGTCATCTTTGTCATTGCGCAGGCCCTGACACACGAAAGTCTCTCTCGTCACTGGCATTAGTGTCATCTTTGTCACTGCGCAGGCACTCACACACGAAAGTCACCCTCGTCACTGGCATTAGTGTCATCTTTGTCACTGCGCAGGCACTGACACACGAAAGTCTCTCTCGTCACTGGCGTTAAGAGCCTTACACAGAAACGGATCACTCGTCGGAAATGAAAACTTCATTTTCTGGGTGGAACCAAATGTCTGCTCGTCTCTTTCGCCTGTCTACCATGTCTCATACAAATCACTTAACTTAACTTAACGTCTTTATATTGGTTTAGAAGACTGCAATTTCATTTACATTACTTTGCTCTAAAAACTATGCTCATTCAATCTATTCTGAAATGCATTAATTGTCCCCGTCTCCACTACTTCCTGTGGCAATGCATTCCACGCTTTCACCACTCTCTGACTAATAAAATATTTTCTAATATCTAATCTGGGCCTTTCTTTATTTAATGTGTAGCTATGCCCTCTTGATCTTGTATGTGGTTGTATTTTGAAGAAAAACAAATTTGTTATAGTCTAATTGATTCTTTCCTTTGATTATCTTATAAGCATATATTAAATAATCTCAAATTTTTTCTTTGTTCTAAACAACGTAGGCAGGTTTTTCTGAGTTATTCCTCATAACTGTAATTCTGGAATCCCACTATCAGCTTTTTCCATCTTTTTTGTATCCTTTCCAACATGTTTATATCCCCTCTAGAATAAGGACTACACACCTGTACACAGTACTCCAATCTAGGTCTAACTAATGCTTTATACAGTTTGACTCACTCCCTTGCTCCTATGTGTAATATTTCTTTTTATCATACCTAACATTGCATTGGCCTTTTTGACTGCCACCAAGACTTGCTCATTCACCTTACCTGTATAATCTATTATAACCCCTAGGTTCTTTTTCCTTTTCTATCTTTCTAATACTGTTCTCGCCCACTTGATGGCGTATTGCTTTTCTTTACCCAAAATGAGAACTCCCATATCTCCTTTGGACCAAATTTAGGTTGATCTCTTACGCCTACCATACCTCATTCAAATACCATTTGATGGCTTGTACAAGCATGCCTTGACTGCATTGTCTTCTATCGGACTACCCTTACCGAGGGGTAATAGCGCTATCTTCTGACAATAAAGGTACCTAGTTATATCAATTGAATTGTCTCAAATACGTTCAAGTCTACCCAGCTGCAAGTGACTACCCTAATCAGATCTGGGTTAAAGATAGGGATAAAAATGTTAATTTCTTGAACATTTATTCATCGACTGCAGTGTCTTCTATCTTACTATCTTTATTTTTTTTCTTGGAGGAATTTTGTTAGTAGCAATATTTTATGGTGGTTGCGTCTTAATTCACCTCAAACGGAGTTACCTGAGCTCCCATCATAACGTATTTGACAGCTGATGACTCTAGGGGGACATTCCATTTAGGGTTAAGGGTAGGACAGGTCGATATTTTTTTATTTTAAATAAATCAGTTAAAAAAACTAGATAAAGAAAGATGTGTAGAAACGATGATTATGTTCGGGTTTGCGACAAAATTTATGGAAGAATGTAAAGCCAAAGAAAAACGGCAGAAGGACATTTCCTGGTAGGTAGATTGAAATAATTGGACAGCCAAACACCATAATTTTAGTTCTTGAAGTGGCCAGAATTGAAGAATGGTCGGCACGGATGGCGGTGAAATCGTCCAAACCATTGACTTTGATGCATATACTTTGATGCATCGACTCCACATGAACTCGTAGATCCACGAATCAAGGATATGCATGTGTGTGCCATTTTTGCGCTTGCTTATCGCCTTTGCTGTTTTCCAAGAACGTTCGATGCATTGAGTATGTGCACTTGTGGTAAGATCAAGAAAGTTGACTGAGTCATTTACTGTTTGATGATTAAATCTAGGTTCATTGGCAACACCGTTATGTTCGCGATGTTTGAGACATCTACAATTAAAAAGTGGAACATTCAGTGACGTCACACTACCTCAAAATCGAGTGCTAAAAATATTTTTTTTCTGTTTGGGGTAAATTAAGAAACAAGTACCATATCTTCTATGTAACCACCTTTACATTTAGTACTGCTTTAGGCGATTACGTTTCAGGGCCCTCTCCTTATTGGGACCTCTTAGACCTAGCCCAGCTTAGCGGTAGATGCGCCACCGCGCTCATAGTAAGCCGTTTCACTTGAACTGTCTACCTCGGGGAGTCGAGCTATCGTTCAGTTCAGTGAAAATCCTGCCACCCCCCCCCCCCCCATATTGGGAACCACGCTTAAGGCAAGCAGTAACAAAATATGCAAATTTCGAGCCGGGACCTGGGACGTCCAGACAGGACAGCTTGAGCAAACATTTAAATTCGCTGATACTTAAAACGAGATAGGCTCACCACTTGTTCGTCCCGGTTCGCACTCGTGTTCCCAGGCCTGGTGTACGGGGTAGAAGTTCAACACCCTTCTGGTATGGGCTTGCAGAACCGGAACGACAAACATATTTTGGCTATAATAGCATTTTGCTTCTTTATGAGTAGAGGTATTTCATAAGAGGGATTCTCAAGGTGTGCTCATTGAAGTCCTGTGGGAGGTCAAGCTGCTGAGCAGTGCATGCGCTGTAGCGGTAAGCGATCCAAAGTTGACAGCAAACGTCAGGACCAGCGATACAGACCTACCAAGATCCAATTCCACATACACGTGATGATCCTGGATAGCTGTACAACAGGACAGACTATTTAAGGAGAAGGAATCCAAGAGGGGAGGCTAACACGGTAGCCAAACATGCCATGCTGAATTCGGATGTGTTCGGTTGCACCGAAAGGTGCAAAATATGGGATTCAAGCTGGTAGCTAGGACCCAACGCATTCCGCTCTCCTGACTACATTCTATTACTTGCAAAGGGTTGGTGGCAGAAGTTTGTGAACGTTCAGGGTTTGGTAGCGGGAGTTTGAGAACGTTCAGGGCTTGTTAGCGGGAGTTTGAGAACGTTCAGGGCTTGGTAGTGGGAGTTTCAGAACATTCAGGGCTTGGTAGCGGAAGTGTGAGAGCTAATGAAGAGGAAGAAGTAATGTGCCTATTTGAACACGACTCCAGGGTGGGGAGGGGGGGGCACGATGCAGCAGTGCATGAGCTGACATCAGGCAGCGACTCATAGATGGATGATTGCTTCAGCGTCGGGAAACCATAGCTGACCAAGACTGCATTCCGTCTTCGCGTGGTGGCCCTCTAAATAGGCTGCACTAGTCACGAGTGTAGTTTGACCAATGGATGTAGATCACATTGGGTAGGCAAAACCTTTACTCGAAAACGTCAGATGAATTCGGATGAGTTTGGACGAAAGGCGCAGATATCGCATCCTTGCTGTGAACTAAACCACAACGTTATTTTTCAGGACGAGATTGGTAGAGAAAGAAGCTTCAAGACTTATCTGAGATATCATTAAAACTACTAAACTCTCTTTTCAAGAGAGTTGTGATATAGGAATCCCATCTCATAGCAACGTTCTTGGCAATGAAAAGGCTGACAACTGTCACGAGAAAGGGGGCAACTACTTCAACCTGATATAAATATGTTGTTTGCTAATGCCTACAATGAGTAGGTTACTCTTTTATGCGCCATGAAAAGGATGTTACGTTGCGGGTTGTAGTAGCTTTCCTCACATCCCGAGCGTGCTAATGAAGGTGGACTGGGGTCCTCCAGGCGGTTTTTCTATGCTTGGCCTTATCTGCTTGTCACTCACTACTGGGATTACGTCGATCCCTCACCTCGTTAGCCAGGCTGCAATGCAAACAACCCGTTTCCAGGGAGGACTAATAGGAAGCCCAGGTGAGGGTCTTGTCCAGTATATTTTGCCTGACCAGACGTTAGTCTTCCTTCCTGATATAAATATTACTTATGGAGATGAGATGCTTAAAGGTATACCAGGTGTAGATACAAGAAAATGGGGGAAAGCAGAGCAAAGAGGTCAACAACCAAATGATATATTACAAGCTCAACAGGAACGAGCAGGTAATATAATTTAGTCTCCGGACAGGCCACAGCAGACTGAGATACGATCTATTCCAGAAATTAAAGATAGGAAATACTGATGAATGGTACTGATGTCGCAGGAGACCGCGTGGCCGAATGGTTTCGATGCCTGCCTGTCGACAAGGCGGGCAGCGGTTCAAATCCCCGTACGTTGTTTTCTGTTGGGGTATGAAAGAAACAAACATAGCCAGCAGACGACGTGGCGATAGAACTGGCAAAGCGGCCTGTAGTTCTCAGCCTATAAAACCCCTCGACCACCACAGCAATGGGAAAAAGTTGTATTGGCAGACAGACGGGACTGATGTACCATTAATGAAATGGTAACTGAGCATCTGTGTCCAGCATGCGAGGAACTCACATAGGGCCATTACTGCTTCTGGACAAGCTCTGCTGAGATACCAATAGCCTCAGGGCTACGACTGACAGCTCTATGGCAGCCGTTGGAACCCTACATGCGGGTTGGTCTGTGGCAACCGTTGGAACCCTACATGCGGGTTGGTCTGTGGCAACCGTTGGAACCCTACATGCTCCTGCTCTATGGCAACCGTTGGAACCCTACATGCGGGTTGGTCTGTGGCAACCGTTGGAACCCTACATGCGGGTTGGTCTATGGCAACATTTGGAACCCTACATGTGGGTTGGTCTATGGCAACCGTTGGAACCGTACATGATCCTGCTCTATGGCAACCGTTGGAACCCTACATGCGGGTTGGTCTATGGCAACCATTGGAACCCTACATGCGGGTTGGTCTATGGCAACCGTTGGAACCCTACATGCGGGTTGGTCTATGGCAACCGTTGGAACCCTACATGCGGGTTGGTCTGTGGCAACCGTTGGAACCCTACATGCGGGTTGGTCTGTGGCAACCGTTGGAACCCTACATGCGGGTTGGTCTATGGCAACCGTTGGAACCCTACATGTGGGTTGGTCTATGGCAACCGTTGGAACCGTACATGATCCTGCTCTATGGCAACCGTTGGAACCCTACATGCGGGTTGGTCTATGGCAACCATTGGAACCCTACATGCGGGTTGGTCTATGGCAACCGTTTGAACCCTACATGATCCTGCTCTATGGCAACCATTGGAACCCTACATGCGGGTTGGTCTATGGCAACCGTTGGAACCCTACATGCGGGTTGGTCTATGGCAACCGTTGGAACCCTACATGCGGGTTGGTCTATGGCAACCGTTGGAACCCTACATGCGGGTTGGTCTGTGGGAACCGTTGGAACCCTACATGCGGGTTGGTCTATGGCAACCGTTGGAACCCTACATGCGGGTTGGTCTGTGGGAACCGTTGGAACCCTACATGCGGGTTGGTCTATGGCAACCGTTGGAACCCTACATGCGGGTTGGTCTGTGGGAACCGTTGGAACCCTACATGCTCCTGCTCTGTGGAAACCGTTTAAACCCTTCACACAACTTCTTCTTCTTCATTGTCTTCTTCTTCCTGAAAATGGATTTGCAAGTAGCGAGATACAGTCCAGAGAACCGAATGCGTTGGTGTCATAGTTGACTGCAATGTTTTCACTGTCAGCATGTCATATTAAAGTACCGCGTTAGCTTTCCTTCTTCAATCCCTTCTCCTTAGTCAGTCTGCATTGCTGCAGGCTGTGATTCAGGATCACCACGTGGAGGTGGAGAACGGTCGACAGCTCTGGTTCACTGGCCCTGACCGGAGCAGTCAGCTATGGGTTGTTGACGTCAGCTCAGCATCTTGATCCCAAACACTATCAATTAAATAAAATACAATCATCTTATTCGTTACTCCCTACAGTAGGATTATGAAAAATTGTCATATATTCAAATATACCATAGCGCATACCATTTTAGCAATGGAGATGAGATGTTTGGGAAAAATTCTGGGCATTTCATATTTGGAACGCGTTACAAACAAGAGTGTTCTTGAAACTGTTAGGAAATAGAACAATATAAAAACCTTTTACAATAGTAAAAACACAAAAAATTGACTTGTTATGGACATGCGTAAAGATCGCAATGCATCAAAAACTGTCCTGCAAGGCACTGTGCCTGGGAAGTGTGGTAGGGGGAGACAAAAAACAATATGAGAGGACAACATTCAAGAGTGGACGGGAAGGTCTGTAGCTGAAATTAACACCCTGGTGTCAAATCTAGACGTATGGCGTGAATTTGTTCGACAAACTGCAACAACGGTGCCTCAACTACTTTTTGGGTTAGGTTGCTGGTGATGATGATTATTCCAAAAAATTAGCATACGTTCATCATCCTCAGTCCCATAACCTAGAAGGTCGTTGAGGCACCGTTATTACCGTTTGTAGTACCAGCTCCCGACATAAAACAAGGGTTGTCTTGGGCCGCTACACACCTGATGGAGCCCATCTCTCTCCAGGTGACAGTTTATTATAGTTGTGCCTAAATTTCATACAACAAAGCTGGCACTGTCTTGAGTTAGGACGAAGGGCACTAATCTCGTGAAGTTCAAGATATGACACATATTAAAGCGTAGTGCTATTCATATAATCGATGTCCATTCCAGGATAATCAAACGGAAGAAAACACACAAAACGAAAGAATTAACTAGTCCAAATGGAAAACAACAACACATTTCCGTGAACACAAGCGCAAGTCGTCGATTAGTGTGAATTCTCGGCCAATCCATGGTCTGTCGGCGCCTATAATGAATTAAAACAGAAGAGCAATGTAGACCCGCATCTAGTTATGCGCCATCTTTGCTGGCATGCGTTAGTATACCTTTCTTTGCTGCAGCCTTTAAACGCGTGGACTCGCCGTGGCAAAGTGCAAGCAAATGTAACGGACGGTTTGAGAGGTAATCTAAATGACATGCGCTGCCTGTGTTTCTATAGACATGCGTGCACATATACATACACATAACGCAGCCTGGTAAACACTGACAAGAACATACATTATAATCATTCTAGCATTATCATACGCATACATATCTCCTTAACACGTTCCTGTCTTGAATGTGGACATATCAAATTTGCTTTCGCTATTCAAGTGTATTGACACTCAAAGCATTTGACTGTATTGTGATGTACCTTAACTGAAGAAGTACAATTTCAAAGTTCTTGTAAATTAGCATAAATAAATACCCAAGACAGAACAGATCCGGGATTCCATGGTTGAGTGCCCCCTGTGTGGATTCTTTAAACTCTATTGGGGGACGCAAGCACTTGCCCAAATGCAGTCTGTACATCTTGTTCATGATAAAGTGATCAAGATGATGATACGTGCATGCATAAGCTGTAGCGGTTATTAACCCAAAGCTGACTTCTAGAGTCAGGGACAGAGCCAGCAAGATCCTTCTACACCTCCATCCTGGATACGAAGCTGTAACAAGGCAGCATAGCAAAGGAGAAAGTATCGAAGAGGGAAGGCTTATCCGGTACTGAAACATACCATACTGATATCGGATGTGTCGGACTGAAATGTGCAAATTTTGCAGTCAAGATGTAAACTACGACAAACGCATTCTGTTTTCCGGACTACGTCATGCTACTTGCAAAGACCTTTTTAGGGCTTGGTACTTTTGATGAACAACAACGACAGCGGGGCAGATGAAGAAGAATAGGAAGAAGACGAAGATAATGTGGAATACTTTAGGCATTAGAAAGCGTATGCCAATAACGGTTCTAATTTATGGGTCTTGTTGGTAGAATTCCGTAACTGGTGTCGATTTTGTTGGCTGATTGCACCAGGGTCAGCGAACCACAGCTGAACAAGACTATTTCGCCTCTGTATGTTACAACCGGCGGGGCCCCAAACGTTTTCCGATCTGGGAAAAGCCTACTTGCCCTTTTGACCCTCATAATCAGGCTCCAAGGCCGTATTTAACATAACGCAATCAGGTTACACCCATCTCTACATAAGAGGGACTTATCTTAGCCAAGATGTCTTCAGTCCTGTGCCACAACTCATGATCCTCCAGCTTCCTGTAACATTTCTCGACCCTATCAAACGTATGACACACCCACACCACTGCAGTATCATGTCCTCATACATCACCCCTTTTATGTGTATTTTTAAACTTTTATTTCTTATTCACAAAGAACGGATAATCGTGTTTGAATGCAGTAGCCTTACTTTTGTATAGTGGCGTGCCTACAATGTAAAGGGTTTTCTGTCATAAATACAACTGTTCATTAGGGTTCTCGACTTTTTCAACCATAAGCAATCTTTTTCTTTTTTCTTAAATATTCATCTCGTCGTCTTTAGTTGTTCCCGTAACCCTAAAAGGTCGTGGAGACATCACATTCCACTGTTGCTTCATGTATCGGCACTTCTGGCTCTTAATCTTCGACGGTAATTGTTGCCAAGGGGCTGACCTTTACCTTTTTTTATCCTGTCTGTCGAACGCCAAAACATCGGTATCTTTTATGATTATGCCCGTCCGCTTTTCAACAGTCTGTACAGCACTTTTTGGGGCGAGATGTTTTTCTCTTGCCAGTGACTGTCTTTGAGTATTTCGTTTTTTTAGGCCACTTGATGGCATAATATGGCCGTACAATTGGTGCCTGCGTATTTTGATCCCTAAATTGTGGTCTTGATAAGGTGCGACAGACTGTGACATTGTGTTGCGTACGTTGACATTTATGACACGATCTCTGTATTTCAAGTTTCCATCTCAAGACTGATCTCTATCGCCTGGATGTTTCGCTCCAATTCAGTGTCCAGCTTCCATGTCTCGAACGCGTAGAGGTACGCAGTCAGGATTACTGTTTTTTCTTCTTCATCTTCCACATTCATTCTTTTCCTCCCCCTACCAACCCCCGAAAAGGGCTTTGCAAGCAGCATAATGTAGTCAAGAGAACCGAATGCGTTGTGTCGTAGTTTACAGCTTTACTACGATATTTGCAACGTTCGGCCCATCCGAAGTCAGCAGGACATTTTTGAGTACACGGTTGCCTTTCCTCTTCGATTCCTTCTACTTAGCCATTCTGCTCTATTGCATCTTGTTATCTAGGATCGCTCGTGTAGATGTAGAAGGGTCTTGGCATATCTGGTTCGATGGCTCTGACGCTGGTGGTCAGCAATTGGTCGCTGATAGCTACAGCTCACACGCTGCTCAGCGTCTTAATCTCGGATTAGTGTTTGAATTAGTTTGATCATAGTTTGCTGAGAGATGTTCAGGTCTTTCCACAATTTTATCGGTGTTATGGGGAGCGTTATTGCATGTTCAGACCTTATTTCTTAGATCTGTTTTGGTCTTCTCTGCGTCCGGAAATACATTTCTTCTTGATTGTATAGCAGTTGGCATGTGATAATGCGCCATTAGGGACGGTTCAGTGAAATTATTGGGGGGTCTGATCTCGTCATTGGTTGGTGTCCGTTAACCTTGAGAAAGGTTGTGCTTTGATAGTGTCACCAGGATCTTGGGCTTCTGTTGATCCTTGTTGGATCGTTTCGTTTGCCAAAGCCTCTGCAATGGATTACATTTACATTAGACTAAAGTGCTCATTACATAAATGGCGCTCATCACCTAAAATAGTTTGGATAAACTATATGGCTCGCAGCCTGAGTGCTCTGTTTCTTTCCGTAATAGCGCAGAAAAGGGCATTAGACTACGCACGGCTAAATCAAAACATTTATAAAACAAAGCAGCTTTCATACTTCTTACTTGGGACGATGAGGCTAACTTCTGGTAAGGTAATCAAACAATGTTAGCCAGGGTCAGGAGAAATATACTGGCCAAGAACCTCACCTGACCTCCTTGTTGGTCGTCCTGAAAATGTGCTGTTGTCGTGGACAACAGTCTGGCTAACACGGTCAGGTTCGATGTGATCCCCGTAGTAGTGAGTGACACGCAGATGAAGCCAAACATTGCACAGCAGCGTGGAGGACCCCAGTCGACATCATCAGCACGATCAGGATGTCAGAAATGTTACTACCTTCTGCAACAAGTTCCGCCTTTTTCAGGGCGCACAAAATGGTTACCTACCCATTATGGGCATTAGCAGCCAACAGAGCTGTCAACTCACTTCTACATCTCCACACGGTGATCCTGAATAAGAGGCTGCAATATAGCAGACTGTCTAAGGAGAAGGGATCGAAAATGGTACCCAAAAATGCCTGCTGAAGTCAGATGTGTCGGACCGAAACGCCTATCAATCAAACCCCAAAACACCAAATTAAGTCTAAACGGCAAATACCTGCAGCCAAACGACAACCCAAACTACCTGGGAGTCACATTTGATCGGCGCATGACATGAAAAAGTCAGATCGAGAGAAACCGAATGAGAGCCAGAGAAAGAATGGCAATCACGAGGAAACGTGCTGGCACAAGCTGGGGAGCAGACGAAAGTATACTAAAGAAACTGTACACTGGAAGAGTGAGACCAGTTCTCGAGTATGGCATTGCGGCATGGACAACAGCAGCAAAGGCGAACTTCGATAAAGTTAGCAAACTCCAAAACCAAGCCATGAGAGTTGTAACAGGAGGCATGAAGTCAACGCCAATTGTAGAACTTGAAAAGATTACAAAACTGCAATCCGTGACCGACAGAAGAGACTGCAGAGCCCAGCAGCAATCAGAGAAACTCAGAAGACTGACTGACCATCCAATGCACCAGAGACTAAACAGTTTGGGAAATGGGAAACTAAAGCGGAGAAACTTTGCAGAAATAGCCAAAGCTAAGATGCACGAAGACCCAATGAACGCACTAACAAGACCAAAGCCCATCCCCACTGTTCGAAAACCTACCTGGAGGCAGCATATATTTCCAGAGGTGGTAGAAAATATACCAGGTATTGGAAACAAAAACTGCCAGTCTGAAAAAGAAAGAAGAGATACTACCCTGAGTTACATAACGGAAAACTACCCAAGCATGGACTGGACCCATGCATACACCGACGGTTCCGTAACAAATACAACACAGAACGGAGAGGCTGGAGCATTTCTGAACCTACCAAATGGCAGAAAAATAACGCTTTCATTCGCTACTGGAAAATACACAAGCAATTTCAGAGCGGAGGCAGAGGCACTGAGGGCGGCAGTAGAAGAAATGGTGACAGGTAAAAGGAATGAAAGCCATACAGTCCTGCTTACAGATGCCTTGGCCGTAGTCACAGCACTGAAAAGCCAGAAAAATACTGAACTTAATGATTTAAGAGCAGTACTCTGTCAACTATGCCAGCAGTCCGCACCAAAAAGGGTAGTGGTGCAGTGGGTTCCATCTCACTGCAACATCCAAGGCAGACCGACTGGCAAAAGAAGGTACAAAACTACCACAATCAGATACTAGTATGACATACGAAGAGCCAAAACGGCTTATTAGAGCTAGATACATGACCAAATGGGAAACCGAACATACTGGCTACACCAAAAACGATGCCAATTACCAGTTGAACAGAAGAGAGCAGGTCGCGGTCTTCAGACTTCGCACTGGCCACAATAGTCTGAGGTACCACCTATTCAACAAATTGAAGATAGGTGGCACCGACGAATGCCCGTGTGGTACCGGGAAAATGACCGATGAGCATTTGCTGCAAAACTGCCCGACATATGTGGATCAGAGAGAGCAGATGTGGCCATCACCAGTACAACACTAGACACGCTCTGTGGCAGTGTCGACAGCCTCAGGATGACCGCTGGCTTTTTCGAAAAAATAATGGTTACTGTCTGATTGCGTACGATGAAGGACCGAAACGCAGAAACAATCAGGCTTAGAAGAACGCCACTGGAAGGGGTAGAGGTATTTACATACCTTCTTCTTCTTTTTCTTCATCTTCCTCTCCTTCTCCTTCTTCTTCTTCTTCTTCTTCTTCTTCTTTTGCGTTCGTTCTCAATCTCCCGCTACTAAGCTCTGAACAGTGCTTTGCGAGTAGCAAGATGTAGTCCGGAGAACGGAATGCGTTGTGTCACTAGTTTACCGTTTGATTGCGAAACGTACTTTTCGGCCTGACACATTCGTCTTCGGCAGATTTACATACTTAGGAAGTATCATCAACATCGAAGGAGGGACAGACGAGGATATAAAAACAAGGATACAAAAAGCAAGAGTTGCATTCGGAATGTGGAAACACAGACGGAACTCCAAGGAAAGAAGGAGGAAGACAAAAATAAGGTTTTTCAATTCAAATGTGAATGCTGTATGGAGCGGAAACTTGGAGGATGACTAGAGGCAATGACAGGAGACTGCAGAATTTTGTCAACAAACGCCTGAGAAATATTCTTGGTATAAACTGGTTTGACAAAGTTACAACCGATAGACTGTGGGAGAGAGCGGGACACGGTAAATTGGAACAGGAAATCTTAGGAAGAAAGTGGAGATACATTAAGTTCATACATTAAGAAAGCCCCAGGCCAGTATCACCAGGCAATCCCTGTCATGGAACCCTCAGGGAAGGAGAGGCATAGGTAGACCAAGAAATACATGGAAACGAGATCTCGAGGCGGAAGTAAATAAAACAGGAAAAAGGTGGAAGGAAGTAGAAAAGATTGCACAGGATAGAGCTGCTTGGTGAGGGTTGGTTGATGGCCTGTGTACCCCTGGGTGATAGAAGGCGAAGATACATTTACCAAGAAACTACTAACAGTCAAATAATTGGCGGTTGAAAGAAGCAACGTTCTGCAAAGTTTATGCTACTTACTCATTTGGTAACAGCAGTTTTATGAATAACATCTTTGCAAGAGTACTAAGCAGTGCCTGGCACCACACTTTGCCCACCTATCTACTAGCTTGTCGATTTCCTCTAGAAAAAAAGTTTTTTGGTGCAACTTTAACCAATTTTGGACTGCCATAGTTGCCTGGTTGTCAGCTGCTTTGTTTACCCATCTCCTGCATACTTTCCTTTAACCGAGGTCATGGTGTACAAATGTGTGCGCAGCGTCGTGACTCGTGTTGTTCAAATCTCCGGCTATTTCATTAATACTGACATGCATGTTGCCACGGACTAGCTTGTCGATCTGCTGTTTCACTGCCCTGTTCAGCAATGACGTTTTGTCTTCTATTTTGAAATCATACTACTCATTCATGCGCTCTCTTCTGACTCAAACAACTATCTTCATATTGAGCCTTCATTCTTCTTTATATTTCAAAAGGTTTCAGATAGATATTCCCACGTGACCATTAAAAAAAACGAAAAACGCCACGTTGTTTTTCCACGTGCAAGTCGACAGATGAGCGGTCATCTTGTACGCTATGTTGCTCGTGCTCACACTTCTCGATCTTCATAATCCCTAAATGGGGTATTGATAAATAAACTTTTTTGTCCTGAGATAAGAAGTTCCGTTATCCAAACACTTTCGTACACTTTATAATATTTACGTTACTTAATTACTGTTCCTCGTGTATGCGTTAAATCCTATAGCTGAAAATTCCACGAAGAATGACATGTCATACACGTCATTGTAAAATGTATCAACCTTTTTAAAGTGAGATGACCATCCTCTACCTCTATTTACAATTGGGTAGACTGAAGTGGTACACGTCACAAATTTATGCTGTGATATGCAAGCGATGAAGCTTCCACTTATTCGGCGCCAAGTCTCTGTAAGCGTTAATTCCAGCAAAACATTTACTACGCCACTGCTGCTATGACTGCAGAATAAGGCGATATTATTTGATCCAATTGTTCCTGCCGTCCAAAGTTCCAGCAGTCACAACAATGCAATCATTTATTCAGGGATCATTCGTTCTCATATTTATTTTAAATAAGTATTTTGTTAACTGCGTCCTCAGATCCCCGTCTCGGGGCAATAATTGCAATTATCAGAATACATTTGTTTTCTGGAACGAATGATTACTTTTGCATGTAATACTGTCACTGAAATACTGAAGTGTTTTGACACTTGATCGCGTTAATTAAATGTATTTCTCGCGACCTACGGAAATAATTGCTGCATTATAAGGTTTCTATGTTTTGCTTAATTGAAAGTTGAGTATAACCATAGGAGATATTGCCATTGTCGATAGTCAATCTTTTCTTCTTCTGCGATCGATGCTCATTTAGAATGAAACTTGGGATTCTTCAATAAGGGCATCTGCTTTCTCGTGGTCTCAATAGCGTACAGATTATTTACGAGTGTAGTCTGTGTGGGCCTCTCAGTTCTGAGTGGGCCTCTCAGGTCTGAGTATGTGTGGGCCTCTCAGTTCTGAGTATGTGTGGGCCTCTCAGTTCTGAGTATGTGTGGGCCTCTCAGTTCTGAGTATGTGTGGGCCTCTCAGTTCTGAGTATGTGTGGGCCTCTCAGGTCTGTGTGGGCCTCTCAGTTCTGAGTATGTGTGGGCCTCTCAGGTCTTTGTGGGCCTCTCAGGTCTGAGTATGTGTGGGCCTCTCGGGTCCGTGTGCAGTCCGGAAGTACATGTTCTGTTGTCATGTTTGCCAGATTACAGTAACATAGGATAGTGATACATATCTTTAGTTTTGTTAACAGACGGTGCCTCATGCTGTTGTTGCCAGTTCAGAGACGAAGTATGATAACTCGGCAATCATGTTCGCCATCTGTGTACTATTTGGGATGTTCTTCCTGCCACTTTACATCGTATTGCTCTTTTATTGGGGCATTTCATTCTTCATTGTTGACCAGGCATTTTTTCCTGCATTTGCTTGCCCTCCTTCTTTGGCTAGACTGTCGGCCCTTACCGTGTGACAGCATCCACTAAATAGCTGCTCTCTGTAACTCACATTTTCACCAAGGCTGTCCTCAATTCATCCAGTTTGCAGTTCTTGTGAGATTTCAGTGTCGTTACGGCTGACTTCATCCGTTAGTATCACGATTGTCTCATGTGGTTTCTGGACTGTAGAGCAATTTCTGCTGAGGTGTTAGGAGCTTCAATTTCATCTCTGAAGTTGCTTGAGAACTGGCATGTGGCAATGGACTTGGTTACCTTCTCGCCAAATATTTGTCTGATCATCACTCCTCCTCCTCCGTCCGGGTTGTACATTTACCCACGAAGCAATCGTTGTATGAGCCGAAAGTCAGTTTCTGTTCCCCGATGTCTTGTCTCCAACAATTCAAATCCTTAGTCTTTCTGTCATTTATTGCAACTGGGTAAGTGCCAACAATAGGGAAACAAAACATGTCACTTTTCTGCAATAGCCAAGTGACATAACCGGTCATGTAAGTGTTAGCTTCGTAGTATTTTGTAATGCTATTTTGAATATCTGGGCTCTGGAATTGACAAAAATTATGACTGGTTCAAAGAAATCAGAAGACAAGCCATGGCAACGCAGAGGCTGCATAGCCTAAAGAAATTATGGCAGAACACGAACAAAACAACAAAAGGGAAAGTCTTGAGAGTCTGTGTTTTTCCTGTGGCAGGAAATGGCTGCGAATCAAGAACGATAGCCAAAACTTCTAAACAAAGAATCGAATTCTTCGAGTCAAAATGTTACAGAAAGATCCTCAGAATACCCCGAACATGGAAACGAATCCTTCGGACGGAGGAAAAGATAAGTATAAACATTCGTTAAGAGTTGAACATAGAAGACAACTGGTTTATTAATTCCTTTTTGGCCAGTATATTGCAATACATTCGTCACATCAAAAGACACAATGGTCTTGAGAGAACAGTCATAGAAAGTGTGATGCCAGGCAAAAGAGGCAGGGGTAGACCAAGAAGACGATGGCACCAAGATATTCAGGAATGCCTGGGTATGACTGTGGCAGAGGCTGGAGTTTTGGCATGGAAAAGAGTTTCTTTCAGACAGGCTGTGATTGGAGCGACGTTCTATAAGGTCATGCTACGTGATGATGATGATACTCTTTTGTGCGTGTTTTCTGGTGGCTGCATTATTACAACGTTAGCCTATGTCACGAAGGGCATTTGTATAATACATTGCAAATTGGTTGTCTTTTGGTACTTCCTCTTCTTGCTCAAGTGCTGCTCCAAGTTACAAAGGCGACTGTGTCTCCTCGCGACATCGTTATTGAATGGTGATTTCTTATTCTTTTTGGAGTACAGGTCTACAGCAGTTAAATGTCAAATTCACATATACTGATCCATCTAAATCAACTCTTAACCCGTATTCTATGGTTTTTCCTCACCATTTTTCTCGATGTGTGCGTTGTCCTCGCTCTCCTTCTGTTGGCCTGGGGATTCCAGAACAGAGATTGCCTTGTAATTTGTATGCTGCTTTTCTTTTAATCTATGTTTTTTTCAATCGTCTCCTCCTCAGGTGTTCCACTGACCAGCCTTGTTTTTTTCAACACTTCCATATTAATAATCATCATAAAATATATATCCTTCTATCCTGCAGAAACAACATGTATGTACTTTTATGACTGTTGCTTTTGTTATTCTCAATGTTTGAGAGCAATACAATAGGGCTGCATTTATTTTGAAACATTGTAATATTTGTGTTGACTTTAATATCTTTTTATTTTCATGTTCTCGAATTCACGTCCTATTGACGATAATGATGATTAATTGCGTTACACATACTGTTCTATATTTCTTTGCTATATACTGCCCACATATGCCATTGTTCAATATAATGGTATTGGACACCACAATCTCTCACTGTTCGAAATGATGATATTAGACTGACCACAATTCGCTACTGTTCTATATAAAGGTACTAAACTACTATCTTCGTCAATTTCCCACTATTCTATAGAAAGGTACTATCTTCGTCAATCTCCCACTATTCTATATAATGGTATTATCTTCGACAATCTCCCACTGTTATAGTTAAATGTCCTATAGTTAATTGTCTTTTCACGTTTGCCGTTGAGCCGCGTGTGGAGGCTTAAATCGGCTACCCTGCCCAAAGTGCGTTTGCGTCGGCATTGTGAGTCCCTGTCGTTGCACAAACACTCTAATGTACCTGCCTCGCGGCAACCCTTTTACCTTGTAGGCATATCAACCAGACCTGAAAGTCATCAGTAGAAGTTGATGAGGGTCCATTCTCGTAAGATAACATAACCGGCGTATTTTGTGCTTGGAAATGTAATCTGCATAAGACGTAGTGCCGACCTCACTTGGAAAGTCTTCGTTTTGCAGCCTGTCATTCCTGGTAACACCATGAAACAGCTGCTAATTGTTGCTAAATAGCTACATAGCTAGCTATAAAGCTAAAACAAAGTACAGTTTATTCTCTCTCTATAAGCTTACAGTATATAAACAAACATATCAAGAAAAACAATACAAACGCTGCAAGGATTGGAATAATAATCATCACCAGGTGCCCTGCCGGTTGGCGTTCATGGATTCCCATCCACGTCTATCACGTGTGTCGTTTACCAACTCTGTTGTTGATTGTCGCCCATGCCATTCTCTCAGGTTGTCCAACATCTTATATCTCGGCTTTCCTCTATTTCTCTTTCCAGCTATATTTCCCGTTGTCACGACGTGATCCAAGCTGCGGCATTTTTCTAACCTGCTCGAACAATAATGACTGTCTTGTTCTGATCCTTGCAATAAGTTGTCTTTGTGTTTGTAACCCTTCGAGTACTATATCATTAGTTTTCTTTGTGTTTGTAACCCTTCGAGTACTATATCATTAGTTTTCTTTGTGTTTGTAACCCTTCGAGTACTATATCATTAGTTTTCTTTGTGTTTGTAACCCTTCGAGTACTATATCATTAGTTTTCTTTGTGTTTGTAACCCTTCGAGTACTATATCATTAGTTTTCTTTGTGTTTGTAACCCTTCGAGTACTATATCATTAGTTTTCTTTGTGTTTGTAACCCTTCGAGTACTATATCATTAGTTTTCTTTGTGTTTTTAACCCTTCGAGTACTATATCATTAGTTTTCTTTGTGTTTGTAACCCTTCGAGTACTATATCATTAGTTTTCTTTGTGTTTTTAACCCTTCGAGTACTATATCATTAGTTTTCTTTGTGTTTGTAACCCTTCGAGTACTATATCATTAGTTTTCTTTGTGTTTGTAACCCTTCGAGTACTATATCATTAGTTTTCTTTGTTTGTAACCCTTCGAGTACTATATCATTAGTTTTCTTTGTGTTTGTAACCTTTCGAGTACTATATCATTAGTTTTCTTTGTGTTTGTAACCCTTCGAGTACTATATCATTAGTTTTCTTTGTGTTTGTAACCCTTCGAGTACTATATCATTAGTTTTCTTTGTGTTTGTAACCCTTCGAGTACTATATCATTAGTTTTCTTTGCAGTCTGTGGGATCCGCAGAATTCTTCTGTAAAACCAGATCTCCTTTGCTTCCAAAGATATATTCGATTGCTTGCTTGCTAATTGTCCATGATTCACTACCATATGTCAATACTGGTTCCACGTAGCATCCAAGGACTTTCTTTCTCAGTTCCAGCGACAAGATTTGGTTGCACAATATTCCTTTCATGGTCTGGAAGACCGATTTTGCTTGGGCTATTCGGCATTGTATTTCGTATCATAAATCAACACAACCTAATTTGGAATAATAAAACACAGAATCCATCAAACCTAATCTATTTCTTTAAACTGAACCACGATTTCGGCAAAAGACAAAATGAATGAACTGCATGTTTTTTGTTTCACGAACTTTTCACCCACTTGCAGAAATGTGAACCAAAAAAAACACACACGTACCAAAAGAAAAAGATAGAATCGCCATAACATGTCCAGAAAAAAACTATGCAGAAGTTTCAACATTTAGCCTCATATTATTTAGCAACAGAACACGCTAAACATTCCGTGGGTGGAAATATGAAGATTTAAATTACATGAGCTCTAGTAAAGTTGTCATCACGAAGCCAGGCTGTCTGACAGACCAGTCAACACGTTATCTGCTTGCAATTTTCTTCCTTCAGTAGTCGGTTTAAAACATTTGCAAGTGCTTTTAACAACGGCTTTGCGGGTTCCACTTAAACATTCTGTGACAGTTCGGTTTTTTTGTGTGTTTTAAAATAAAACAATTTGCTCAAAAGAAGAAGATATTTTGTTTTCTCGGAGAATCATAATTGTTATCTTCATCTATATCATTTAGTAATGTTTCATCGTTCACCTGTTCCGTTTAACGTAATGATTCATTCACCTTTTCTCTCCATCCTGATCAATCATTCATCGATTTTCTCTCCAATGTGATCATGCATTTATCTTGTCTCTCCAGTGTGACCGTTTCATTTATCTTGTCTCTCCAGTGTGACCGTTTCATTTATCTTGTCTCACCAATGTGATCATGCATTTATCTTGTCTCTCCAGTGTGACCGTTTCATTTATCTTGTCTCTCCAGTGTGACCGTTTCATTTATCATGTCTCTCCAATGTGATTATGCATTTATTTTGTCTATCCAGTGCGACAGTTTCATTTATCTTGTCTCTCCAGTGTGATCGTTTCATTTATCTTGTCTCTCCAGTGTGACCGTTTCATTTATCTTGTCTCTCCAGTGTGATCGTTTCATTTATCTTGTCTCTCCAGTGTGACCGTTTCATTTATCTTGTCTCTCCAGTGTGACCGTTTCATTTATCTTGTCTCTCCAGTGTGACCGTTTCATTTATCTTGTCTCTCCAGTGTGACCGTTTCATTTATCTTGTCTCACCAATGTGATCATGCATTTATCTTGTCTCTCCAGTGTGACCGTTTCATTTATCTTGTCTCTCCAGTGTGACCGTTTCATTTATCATGTCTCTCCAATGTGATTATGCATTTATTTTGTCTATCCAGTGCGACAGTTTCATTTATCTTGTCTCTCCAGTGTGATCGTTTCATTTATCTTGTCTCTCCAGTGTGACCGTTTCATTTATCTTGTCTCTCCAGTGTGATCGTTTCATTTATCTTGTCTCTCCAGTGTGACCGTTTCATTTATCTTGTCTCTCCAGTGTGATCGTTTCATTTATCTTGTCTCTCCAGTGTGACCGTTTCATTTATCTTGTCTTTCCAGTGTGACCGTTTCATTTATCCTGTCTCTCCAATGTGACCGTTTCATTTATCTTGTCTCTCCAGTGTGACCGTTTCATTTATCGTGTCTCTCCAATGTGAGCATGCATTTATCTTGTCTCTCCAGTGTGACCGTTTCATTTATCTTATCTCTCCAGTGTGACCGTTTCATTTATCTTATCTCTCCAGTGTGACCATTCATCCACTTTATCTCTCCATTGTGGTCATTCATCCACTTTATCTCTCCATTGTGGTCATTCATCCACCCTATCTCTCCAATGTTATCATTCATCCACCCTATCTCTCCAATGTTATCATTCATCCACCCTATCTCTCCAATGTTATCATTCATCCACCCTATCTCTCCAATGCTATCATTCATCCACCCTATCTCTTCAATGTTAAGCATATGCTACCACTGCTGGTGTTCCCATTTTTAAAACACCTATTTTCAGGTATGTACAACCATTCACTTCCACGGCCCATTGTAAAGCACATGTTTAAAATAAAACTGGTTTCCACGAAAGCCTGTCTTCGAGCTGATTGTAATGGCAACGCCTTTTTTAATATGAAGTTGCCAGCTCCAAGCACAACACTATGTAGTCGTCTTTGACTACAATATTGAGAGCGTAATGTTTGTGCGTAAATTCATCTTTGTTTTTTTCTAGCGTGTGTGGCCGAAGGGTTATGACCCTGGTCTCTTAGTCTGGAGATAAGGATCAGAGCTTGGGTAAGGCTGGGCTTTTGGGTGAAATAATACTTAGCCTGCACATTGCGTGGCGACTGCTCATAATCAAATCGTTAAGTACAGTAATATGTCATATTAAGACGGCCTGCCAAACACAACTCTCAGGAGATTGAGAAAAAGAGCTGACCTCAGATTTGTTACACATACAACTATTTACAAAACGGCGGATAAACTTCGATATAAACATAAACACGGACAGTAACGAAACACGTGAAAACAAAAACAAAGAGTAATTTAGTTAGATATAATGCTCTCAGCGACAGATCGATTATTTGGAAGAAAATGAAGAAACATCTGTGAAATCGTTTTCTACATTTATCGGTGAAAAAATCACTATCACTATCATAATATTATCCTTACACAACTAACTTTCCAAGCCCTTTCAACTTTCATAATTTTTATGGATACATTCCCACGTGCCTTGAAATCAGATTTTCTTGAAGACTTAGTACCTTGAACTGTGGGCTAGAATCTATTACTGAACGAACTGGGCACAGAACAAGTTCTCCCATTCACACCCAAACAGGAAGGAATCCCGCCCTGATGTATTATCAGTCTGTGGATCTGTGTAAACGAACATTCATTGACAAACTTGAGAAAGCAACAGTTCAGAAGGAGCAGCTACCGGGAGATCTGTCAGCAGAAACTATAAACCTTACCCCATTCACATTTCATGTTTTCGGGTAATTGCCATTCAAGCTCTGCTCACTATCTAACTATTCTCCATTTATCAGCAAGTCAGGGGAGGGAATGTATATTGCTGTTGTTACCTGCATTTGTCGACCTTAGAAGCGCACAAAATACAGGCAAAAATAATTTTTATTTCTTTCAAAAATGTTCATACGAGGGCGTTCATATCAAACCGGGACTTTGTGTTCTACTTCTACCTGAATGGGTTGCATGGTGGAACTCACATCATTCGTTAGGGGCACTTGTGTCCTATTACTGCTAGATGGCCCACTTGCAATGAACCAGTCACGTGACAGATAACAGATAAATAAAAATGGAGGACAACACTGTTAATGCTTCCATGGAACAGCGTGTTGTGAGGAAGTTTCTTGTGAAAGAAGGCGTGAAACCTGCAGAAATTTACAGAATACTGCAATCGCAAAATGGTGATGAGACACTCGTAATAAGACAGTTGAATCGTTTAAACGTTTTAGAAGAAAGCCGTACACCTCTGAGTGATGAACCCGACGGCTCTCAACCTACCACAGATAATCATGTGAGTATTCAGATTGTGGAACGTCTTATCCTGGATGTTGATTTTCTACCCCGTGGTTCCACTATCAACACTGAACAGTACATATACATTTTAAGTGATGTGCATAACCGTCGGCGGAAACAAACGCCCTGGATTGATCACAAATGGCGTCCTGCTGAAGCAAGGTAACGATTTACCTCATACGGCTCACTATACTATGTGTCATCTGCAGAAACTCGACTGGGACGTATTGCCACATCCTCCTTACGGACCGGACCTCGCTCCAAGATATTTCAATCTGTTTGGGCCCATACAAGTAATCCTGGGAGGTCAGCATTTCAGCACTGATGACGAAGTGAATAAGACTGTCCCGGATTGGTTCAGACGTACTGACAAAACTTTCTACGCTGAAGCTTTTCAGGCATTACTTAAACTGGGATAAGTGCATAAACGTTGTAAGAGATTATATCGAGAAAAACAGTACCATTTTCGCTACTGAATATTTTTTTTTTTTAAGGCGCGGTTTGACTTGAACACACCTCGTATAAATGCTAATACTTATGGAAAATAGTGCACACACCACAATAATGTTAATCATGTTTAACTTATATGCAGGTACATATAGACGTTTGGATCAAACTTACAATCAGTGTGCCCTAGTCGTAAAAGGTCAGCTATTTGACAAATATTTGTCTGACTAGCATAGATTATTCTTACATCCACTTCCTCAATTTAAAATAGCTGCTGACGCGCCATTGTGTGACGAAAAAGATAATTACTAAAATACATTAAAAACGTATATGCCGAAGTCAAGCAGTGGCGTGCACCTGCAAATGTGTCCATGGTGCCCGGAGGCGCGGGGTTGGGGATCGCTGGTCTAATGTAATGGCCACAGCTTAGTAATAAAAATTTTCTGAAACAGCATCGCTAACGGAGTCGTTGCCGTGAAAGTACTTGATAATAGTAATAAAAACCAGGTTTGGATTGTGGGGTGGGGGAGGGGGGGAGAGGGAGCAGTGGGGGGGGGGGGGGGTGTACCGCTCAAGGAAGCTAGATTGCTGATTAGCGTGATACTGTAAATTAGTGTTCAGGGAATTACCCGAAGATAAATTTAGGTATAATGTCTGGCGGTTCTGTCTTCAGCAGGGAGGCAACGTAAATGAGGCTGGGCGATGGATCGAGAGAAAGATAGGTAGATTTGCAAATGGACGTTCTTCTTCCCATGTGTTCCCGTATCAACATTTGTTGAACCTCCTGACCTCTCCATCGTTATCGTATCACACATTGTACGGTAATGTCAACCTGGTGGCCATTCTTACATTTTGAGTTCTTGAAGAAATGCTCCACGTAAATCAGTTGTATGATGCTGTGGTTCCTGTGGTATTTTATTTTACATCATGAGTTTGCCAGCACAATGCGCAGCGCTAGCTGTCCTTTTTCAGCATTTATGGCAGGCTGTAGTGATCCTGTTATTTCCTTCCCAGTGAAATTCTTAGAGCTCCACACTTTTCCCTAATTATCTCAGGTCAGGATGAGCGGAAAATCCTAGTAAACTATGGAGTTATAAAGGACAGTTATTGAACAGTATAATGAAGGTGCAGACAAACTAGCAAAGTGTGGAGGAGCATCCCCACAAACAGACCTTTTTCACATATAATGAGGCCAAGACCATAATTAAAGCCAACTTCAGGGGAACATGGGCTGATCAACAACCCGACTTCCGAAGAGAAGACAACTCCTTTAACTTAACTAGAGAAGAGCAAGTCATCATCTTGACAACTGAGAACTGGGAATAACAGACTGAAGGATCATATTGACAACTGAGAACTGGGAATAACAGACTGAAGGATCATATTGACAACTGAGAACTGGGAATAACAGACTGAAGGATCATATTGACAACTGAGAACTGGGAATAACAGACTGAAGGATCACATTGACAACATGAGAATTGTAATAGATGGCAAGTGTCCATGTGGGGAGCATATCATGACAGTGGAACACATCCTACAAAGCTGCACGCTCACGCACGAAAAGAGAGAACAATACTGACCTCGTCAGACAGATTTCAGACAAACGCTGTATGGAGATAACACAACCTTACAAACAACGGTGCTCTTGGAAGAGAAACTGGGACCTTGATCTGAAGATAAACGAAGACGTAGAAGAAATTAAATGTATACAAATAGTCAACGTCCAATGAGACACCTCGCTGACTCACAAATTGCTATGCGGTTAATACCTGGGAAATGCCAGGGATGTGTACTATCGCCACTTCTGTTCATTGTATACATGGACAGAATAACTACTGAAGCAAATCCAGAAACCACTACAACGAACGAGCTCCTTTTTGCCGACAATCAGAGCTTCCTTCATCCAGATGACCATAACCACCAAGAATATCTCAATGTCTACGTCGATGCCTGCGTTTGATATAATATGAGGATTAACTCAGCAAAGACAGAGACAATACAAATCAGCAGAATAGCTATTGTTGTTTAATACCAACAATGAGTAAGTTTACTCTTTTGTGCGCACTGAGAATGGCTTTAAGTAACGGGTTGTAGCAGCTTTACACACACCCGAGAGTGCTGATTAAGGTAAACGGCGGTCCTCCATGCGGTTGTGATATGTTGGCTTTAATCTGCGTAACGCACACTACTGCGGAGATCACGTCGATTCACATCTCATCCGCCAGACTGATTTGAAAACAGCCTGCTACTAGGGAACTCTACATGGAGGTTAGTATATTGTGCCTGACTCTGACACAGTGTTTTGTGCCTGACCAAACTATTGTCTCAGTTCCCGAACAGCAGAATAGAGAAAACACGTCAATATTAAGATGAAGAACATAGAAATTAAACAGATCAGAGAATTCAAATACATGGGTGACGTGTTCACGCTAGACGGAAGGCTGGATAGAGAGGTGGAATCAACAACCCATAAAGCAAATGTAGTTTCTTATCAGCTCTCCGCATTATTAAGCCAAAAACACATTCCAATGAAGACAAAGAGACAGCTGATAAGTAGTATGTTTATACCAACTCTCTGCTACCGGCGTCAGACATGGACTCTCTCTAAGACACAAACAAGAAAAATCATGGTATGCAAAATGAGGTGTTTGCAAAAACCCGTTTTATTCACAAGGTTTAACAGAGTACGAAAACAAGAAATCAGAAAGAAGAATGTGCACCATTGTACATGGATTACATGGACAGGCAGAGAATAAATTGGTTCGGACACCTGGCAAAAATATAACAAATCTACCAGCTGTGTGGATCTACAACACCACACAATATAGTTACAGAGAAAAAGAAAGACCTAGAAAAAGATGGATAGACGATGGAAGTGATATACTGAGGAATTGCAGACCGAAAACAGCATTGGCGGCACATCCAGCACTCGCAGGAAAACTACATCTCCACACGGCGTCTAACACGTGGCTAAAAGCAAAAGAAGTATTTATCCACCTTTCTTTGACAGTTTGTCAGCATCAATGTATGCAGTAATGAGAAGCAATGCTCGGCATCAGAACTGGTTTGAACAGGAGACAAAACGTATTACTATTAGACATATAATCAGTTTCTCACAAAGTTTTTCTACATACAATTTGCCTAATTAAAGAGAGTTATTCATCTTGACATCGGCTTCAGCTTTTCCAAACCACCTTCGTGTATGTCTGGTCCATATTTGCAGAAGACGCGATCTTCAACACCCGGTTCCGATGTGAAATCTGACACTTGGTTGATTGGCTTATTCTGTTTAAACAAATACGAGGATTCAGTTCTGTCAACATTTCCCGACTAGTCCAGGAACTTGCACGTTGACTTTACTCGTCGGGGGAGCAATTGGACGACTCAAACGATTCGTGTAGACTCATTGTTGGAGTGATTGCCTGTACAAATGTCGTCTGCTTCAACACCCGAAGCAAATTAGGACCTTCATGTCAGACGTAATTCTGTTGTGATTTAAACATTTACTTTCCTGCTGTGTTAGTTTAGGAAAAAACGTTATAGCTAACTATGTTTCCCACAGGACAAGATGGTTTCTATCTATGTTAGTCTTTCTGTTGTTAGCAAATTGATCTAATACTTGTTGTGTAGATTCAATCGTCGATGTCGATATAGTCCAGTCTAGAAACCATGGTCTCATTTACTTCAAGGTATGGAACTTACGAAAAGCAGATATTCAGAAAGGATTCAAATTGCTCTCATTTCTAAATCTCGGAATTCAATTAAGCTGTCTGATAGCCAAATGTTTAATAAACTCAGTTTGATCTTTTGGCTTGGTGTACCAGGGCATCCTTCGGGTCATCTCTCCACTTCAGCCACGGTCGCCTGCTAGGGCGGCTAACGTTGTACGGACACCACGACATGTTTATCTGTTATCCAGCATTCACACCACATGCCTGGACCATCTGTATTTTCGTAACAGCGTGACAACTATGTTATCAATTAAGGAAGTTCGACGTCTGATCTCTTCGTTGGGGATTTGGTCTCGAATGGAAATCTTCAATGCTTTTCGTTCCATAGCTCGTTGGGTAACGCAGAGTCTGTCTACATCAGCTTTTCTATAGATTCCACACGTAGCAGCCATATATCATGGCTGGAATACCACACTGTTGAATATGTGAGCACTAACGCTGTCGTTTCGCATCTGTTGCAGTATGGGAACATACAGTTGAAGATGAGCCAAACTGCTGAAGAAACATAGACCCACACCCACTCAGTGCTCCCTTGAAATATACAGTTTCGTGGCAGTTTGGCTAACGGGATGGGGTTCGGGTACATCCAAAACAGAAGTAATAAAGCAAGTCAAATCATTGGACACATCTCCCCGATATTACCATGCAATCACTTTACAATGGAAACAAAAAAACACTATACAACACAATATTCCTACCCACATTGTGCTGTCAGTGCCAGAATTTAATATTAGCAAACACATATAACATAAATTCGCAATAACGGAAATGAAATGCCTACGCAGAGTGCTTGGAGTAACAGAAAAGGATATAATCAGAAATGAAGATTTTAGGAGACAAGTAGGTACAAAACCAGTGCTAGACTTCTTAAAGAGCCAGCAAACCAAATAGTTCTGCCACTTGACACGTCACACACTAGAATGTTTCCCTCAGAAAGCAATGCTACACATATACAATGGATACAGAACCAAGGGTCGACCACGCAGAAGATGAGAAGCAAAAATAATATAAGCCTAAAGCTGCCTGTGTACGAATCAGATACTAGGGCTCGGTCAAGAAACCTTTTCATAACCTGACGCTGTAAGATACAAGCAGGATATAAAGCGAAAAGAAAGACCAGCTGCCAACTGAAGCCCAGATAATGTCTCTAATGCAGGTCGGTTGATGTTCATTCTAAGCACACGCCCGATGTACGCACACCACTTTTTCAGTATGATGGGACAAAACAAATGGCTGGTTGATGTTTTCTCTTGTAGAAACAAGGACTGATTGGTATTTTCTCTTGTAGATGCAAATGGCCGATTGGTGTTTTCTCTTGTAGAAGCAGGTGATTGATTGGTGTTTTCTCTTGTAGAAACAAATGACTGATTGGTGTTTTCTCTTGTAGAAACAAATGGATGATTGATGTTTTCTCTTGTACAAAACAAATGACTTGTTGGAGTTTTCTCTTATCATCTTGTTGGTCTTGAATTCTTCCCTTGCTGAAGTCGGATGTGTCTGACAGAAAGGTGCAAATATCACAGTTAACCTGTAAACTACGACAGCAAGCATTCCGTTCTCCGGACTTCATCCAGCTACATGCAAAGCCCTTTCCAGGGCTTGGTATCGAGAGACTGAAAACGAACGAAGAATAAGAAGACAAAAAATATTTCCAGCTAATATTCAACACCTTTCTAAGACATTTAATTTCAAAATCATTCAGTTAATTTCCTAGTGTCTTTGTTGTTTCACAGTCTTACAATCCATATAGTAGCAATGCTATTAAACCTGTGCTTTGCGCGTTTGCTCAATGATTTTTATTTTCAAATGTTTGTCAGTTGAAGGAACGTGGGTCCAAAGTAGTAGGGGTGGAAATATCTTTTGCTGTTGACTTTACATCAGACACTTTTTGTACGTGATTGAATACCAGGATTACAGATCATCCTTCTATATTTGGAGACCTGATTTACTGTTAGCAAAAATAAGGAAACGAGTTTGAGGATCGGTCCTCCCAACAAAGAAAAAGCAAAAGTCTAGTACAAAGAAGTCGTTAACACAATATTCCCGACCGTCCTGTTGGCTAATTTAACTGTCATCGTTACACAATAAGAGATAATAAATCCATCGTTCACCGCTATGTGGTTGTCGTTTACGGTATTCTCAATTAGCCCAAAGTAATATTATTCTGTTGACAATTGCGAGCACTGGCATTAACACGTGTTTTACTCTAATAGTGTTGTTACACTCGATGAACGAGGTCCAAAAACAAAACGGCATGAAAGCGCATTTAAATCAGCAGGAATCCGCTAAAAACATTTTCTAATATTTCTTAAAATACATTTGATAAAATTCCCTATCTTCAACACCTTCGGCGAGATCCAGTGACCATATTCAGGTTACGCAATGGATCTAATACTAACTTACCTCCCCTGTCCTGTACACCACGCCATACATCATGTCGCCACTGCAAGGTTAGTTAGTTGCCCATCGCAAGCGAGGATGGTGACATCATCAATCAGTTTTTATCTTGATAATGTAACTTGCGCTGTATTTAGATTATAGTGAGAAAACGTTGCGCTGGTCATCAGCCTCACTCTCTTGTCCCGAACTACATTGGACCAGTGGCAAGACAAGTCAAGGCGACTAGAGTTAATTCGAGATACAGGCATTCTGGTTCCAACTCTTTGAGACTTGTCATTGCCCAACAATATGTCATCTGCTTTCTATGTTTTCAGAAGATTTGGGCAGATCATCAGGTGGTCTGGGTCTTGTGTTGCCTTCCCAGTATCATGTCTCATCACCCCTGCATCCCCATCTCTTTAAGTTCTTCCTGCATCATGTACCAGTTGGAAGTCTATTTAGTGATTTACATGTTGTTTAAGTGAAGTGGTGTCTATTCATTTGTTTCTCCCGTAGTTCGATACAGCAAATATGTGTCAGTTCACTCCACTTTTCTAAGCAGCGTTTTTCGGGACTTGAATCCAATAGAATTAGGGCTCATCTTTATAGAAAATATGTGATTTGCACAGCGAAAGTGCACCTGTAGCGCCGGTCTTTGATAGCGGACCAGTTATTGCTAACCTGGTAAATGTACACTGGTAAATGGAGACACAGGGACCGAAGATTGCATTAGTAAATAAGCTGACAACATTCAGCGACTCATAGCTTGATACAGAACCAGCAACACATAACTGACCATGACCTTCCTTATTCAGCCTCCGGGTGGCAGCGCTGGGAAATATATTGTTTTGTACTGGTTCGTCATTTGCTCTTTGCATTTTAAAGTGTCCTGCCAGTTTCATCATCAAACCGTCAACAAGTAAATGTTACTACATTTATTGAGGATAACCTGTTTTGAATTGAACACTGAATTGTAGTCGAGGATAAAGTGGTGTTGACTCTATTGTAGTCTGGGATAGAGTGGTGGGCCCTTTATTGGGGTTCGGAAAAAGTGGTGTTGACTCTATTGTAGTCTGGGATAACGTGTTTTGAGCAATGGATGTAATCTGGGATAGAACGGTGGACACTCTGGTGTTGACTCTAATGTAGTCGAGGATAAAGTGGTGTTGACTCTGTTGTAGTCGAGGATAAAGTGGTGTTGACTATATTGTAGTCGAGGATAAAGTGGTGTTGAATCTATTGAGGTCGAGGATAAAGTTTTGCAGACTATATTGTAGTTGGGAATACAGTGGTGTATACTTTTTTTTGCCGGAAAGGTGTGAAGGGAAAAGGGGGGGGGGGAGAGGATGCAATATTGATATCCTGTTTTTGATGCTGTTGTTGTTGAATGCCCACAATGAATAAGATTACTCTTTTGTGGTTCCTGAAAATAACGTTACGTGGCGGGTTGTAGCTTTACTCACATCCCAAGCGTGATGATGACAGTAAATCAGGGTCCTCCAGGCGGTTGTGATATGCTTCGCTTCATCTGTGTGTTGCTCACTACTGCAGGGATTACGTCGATCCCACATTCTATTAGCCAATCTCCCATGAAAACAGATCCTTTCCATGGATAACTGCATGGAAGTGAGGTGGGGTATATTTTGCCTGACTCTACTAACATTATCCTTTCAGTATGTTTTGCCTGACTCTACTAACATTGTCCGATCAGTATGTTTTGCCTGATTCTACTAACATTGTCCGATCAGTATGTTTTGCCTGACTCTACTAACATTGTCCGATCAGTATGTTTTGCCTGATTCTACTAACATTGTTCGATCAGTATGTTTTGTCTGATTCTACTAACATTGTCCGATCAGTATGTTTTGCATGACTCTGACTAACATTATCTGATCAGTATGTTTTGTCTGATCCTAATAAACATTGTCTGATCAGTATGTTTTGTCTGATCCCAATAAACATTGTCTGATCAGTATGATTTGTCTGATCCTAATTAACAGTGTGATCAGTATGTTTTGTCTGATCCTAATTAACAGTGTGATCACTATGTTTTGTCTGATCCCAATAAACATTGTCTGATCAGTATGTTTTGTCCAATCCTAATTAACAGTGTGATCAGTATGTTTTGTCTGACCTAATTAACAGTGTGATCAGTATGTTTTGTCTGACCTAGTTAACAGTGTGATCAGTATGTTTTGTCTGACCTAATTAACAGTGTGATCAGTATGTTTTGTCTGACCTAATTAACAGTGTGATCAGTATGTTTTGTCTGACCTAATTAACAGTGTGATCAGTATGTTTTGTATGACCTAATTAACAGTGTGATCAGTATGTTTTGTCTGATCCTAATTAACAGTGTGATCAGTATGTTTTGTCGGATCCTAATTAACAGTGTGATCAGTATGTTTTGTCTGACCTAACTAACAGTGTGATCAGTATGTTTTGTCTGATCCTAATTAACAGTGTGATCAGTATGTTTTGTCTGACCTAATTAACAGTGTGATCAGTATGTTTTGTCTGATCCTAATTAACAGTGTGATCAGTATGTTTTGTCTCATCCTAATAAACATTGTCTGATCAGTATGTTTTGTCTGATCCTAATTAACAGTGTGATCAGTATGTTTTGTCTGATCCTAATTAACAGTGTGATCAGAATGTTTTGTCTGATCCTAATTAACAGTGTGATCAGTATGTTTTGTCTGATCCTAATTAACAGTGTGATCAGTATGTTTTGTCTGACCTAATTAACAGTGTGATCAGTCTGTTTTTATGATCCTAATTAACAGTGTGATCAGTATGTTTTGTCTGACCTAACTAACAGTGTGATCAGTATGTTTTGTCTGATCCTAATTAACAGTGTGATCAGTATGTTTTGTCTGACCTAATTAACAGTGTGATCAGTATGTTTTGTTTGACCTAATTAACAGTGTGATCAGTATATTTTGTCTGATCCTAATTAACAGTGTGATCAGTATGTTTTGTCTGATCCTAATTAACAGTGTGATCAGTATGTTTTGTCTGACCTAATTAACAGTGTGATCAGTATGTTTTGTCTGACCTAATTAACAGTGTGATCAGTATGTTTTGTCTGACCTAATTAACAGTGTGATCAGTATGTTTTGTCTGATCCTAATTAACAGTGTGATCAGTATGTTTTGTCTGATCCTAATTAACAGTGTGATCAGTATGTTTTGTCTGATCCTAATTAACAGTGACATCAGTATGTTTTGTCTGACGTAATTAACAGTGTGATCAGTATGTTTTGTCTGATCCTAATTAACAGTGTGATCAGTATGTTTTGTCTGACCTAACTAACAGTGTGATGAGTATGTTTTGTCTGATCCTAATTAACAGTGTGATCAGTATGTTTTGTCTGACCTAATTAACAGTGTGATCAGTATGTTTTGTCTGATCCTAATTAACAGTGTGATCAGTATGTTTTGTGTGACCTAATTAACAGTGTGATCAGTATGTTTTGTCTGATCCTAATTAACAGTGCGATCAGTATGTTTTGTCTGATCCTAATAAACATTGTCTGATCAGTATGTTTTGTCTGATCCTAATTAACAGTGTGATCAGTATGTTTTGTCTGATCCTAATAAACATTGTCTGATCAGTATGTTTTGTCTGACCTAATTAACAGTGTGATCAGTATGTTTTGTCTGACCTAATTAACAGTGTGATCAGTATGTTTTGTCTGACCTAATTAACAGTGTGATCAGTATGTTTTGTCTGACCTAATTAACAATGTGATCAGTATGTTTTGTCTGACCTAATTAACAGTGTGATCAGTATGTTTTGTCTGATCCTAATTAACAGTGTGATCAGTATGTTTTGTCTGACCTAATTAACAGTGTGATCAGTATGTTTTGTCTGACCTAATTAACAGTGTGATCAGTATGTTTTGTCTGACCTAATTAACAGTGTGATCAGTATGTTTTGTCTGATCCTAATTAACAGTGTGATCAGTATGTTTTGTCTGATCCTAATTAACAGTGTGATCAGTATGTTTTGTCTGATCCTAATTAACAGTGTGATCAGTATGTTTTGTCTGACCTAATTAACAGTGTGATCAGTATGTTTTGTCTGACCTAATTAACAGTGTGATCAGTATGTTTTGTCTGACCTAATTAACAGTGTGATCAGTATATCGTATATGCCCCCAGACTCACACTGTCCTATCAGAATGATTTGCCTGACTCTGCTAACACTGTGTCCAATCAGTATGTTTTGTCTGACCAGACGTTTGTCTCCTCTCACCCTCTTTTGTAAATACCACACACTATAATTCGTCTGTGTGTTGGGTCTCTCACTTTGCGGGTCACAAGATAAGATTTAATGGCCCGCATGTTTCCAACCGACCAGGTGTTTGAGACCACTGATCTGTTTATCGTGTGCATGAAAACCCATTTATAGGAAATGGAAAACTAGAGCCTTTCTTTTTGGGGTTACAAAATGATCATTTATTCCGTGAACTTAAGTAGACTTTCAGGCGCCTTGTAAGTAGCCAGACAGGTTGTTGACCTCAGCGCTAACAGAGTGTTAATAGTTGCCACTATTTGTTTCCTTCTACCGCTAGTTTACCTATTTGCAAACGCCAGCTTACCTATTTGCAGACAGACATTCCAAGAGACCTCTACCATTGTCAGAACTGACGCACCGTAAAGTAACACACCGAGGCCTAGCAGTCGAAATTATTGAACCTCAAACTTTGTAGTGTTTACCTTATCGGGAATTGTTTGGGTCTTTTGGTCCCTACCAAATCAGGGATTCCCAGCATGAGCGTGTGTATAAAAATATACATATATATATATATATATATATATATATATATATATATATATATATATATATGTATATAGCCCTAAAAACGTATCGCTCATAGCACCTCATTATTAAGATGATGATGTTGAAGAAGAAGAAGAAAACGAAAATGGACTCAGTGGTCTATAGATAAGATGTCGGCCTTCGATGCCGGAGGTCGCTTACTCGAATCACAGTGGAGACCGGGTTTTTTTTTCACTTGGATCTTCTGGTTAATTCACATGATCTCTGGGTAGTGAGATCGGACTCCCGTTTCGATCACGTTAAAAATTCCTTGGCAGTTGGATGTCGAAAAGAATAGGCTTAACGGCCGTTGCCCGGACACAACTCATATTAAAAATCTACCCAAGTAATTTGTACCTTTTATCAGGTGGTTTGTTAAGAGCTATATATAGATGGCGCCTAATTGGCTGCACGTTTACTTAGCTCTAGTGTTTGAGTCTATTCAGAGGAACTAGTACACCGGTAAATATCACCTTCCAGGAAACTAGTTGAATACAGACTTTGTAGAGTCTTCTAAACCAGTATAAATGGTTTAGGTTAAGTTAAGATGGTAGCTCTTCTCACCTCACTCTGTTTCATTTGACTCTGTCCTACAATCACACTCTTGCACAACTTTCACACGCGCCCTCAGAGTGAGACCCTTCCAATTTCACTTTGGTTGGGCTGGCTTCTGAGAGCGCAGAAACCTAGTATAGGTACAGACGCACACATACATCCAAGTACTGGTTTATGCGTCTTAATATCGCCCAAATTGACTAGGGTCTAGGGGGAATAGGCGCCCCTCCGCCAGTAGAAACTAGTGAGACAAACACGTAAAATAAAAAAAAAATTTTAAAGTTAAGAAGAAAAGAGTTAATGAACAACATTTTCTATTAAAAGAACAGATCAATGCAAGAACACAAATTATGTAGACGAAGGCCAACTACAGAAAGTCACCATCTACAATAATGGTGCTTTTCTTCGCGAGAAGTGAATATAGTTAAGGAAATAAGAGGACATATATTATTAGTATATATTGTGGCTGGTGACCAATCAGAAAGTATACATTTATATCTTTCACGGCTACAGCTGAAGTTATGTAAACGGATCCTTGAACATTCATCATGTTCTTTCCTTATTGATTATGTTAGGATTGTTGCATGTGTATGATTGTGTGAGTACTAGCAGACGCGGGCAGAACATCTGCCTGCTAGTGGAACTGTACTATTGATAATAAAAATGATAGAGAGATGTAAAAGTACTGCATTGCCATACCACTCAAAATTTTCATTTGATCCACATGTAAAATACACTTAACTTCTTGTTCTTCTGTCGTCTTTTTCCCGGGTTGCAGCCCAGTGTCGTGGTATGTACTTGTCGTTCCCATCTCTCGTGGTCCGAGGAATACTTTTACAAATTTTACTGCAGGTGTCATTTAAGCTGTCTATCCACCTGTACCTAGGTCTACCTCTTGCTCTTCTTCCTGATGTTCTCCTGTAGAAGGTTGCATCAACAATGTGGTCTGGTTGCATTCTCACAATGGAGCAAAACCAATCTCTTCTCTGTTACTCATTGCACTGTAGGCAGGGAATTGTTCCAACCTTCTCCTGAATATTTATATTTGTGATTCTGTTGCTTCTGGTGTAGTTAGTGACCTTTCGTAGGCACCGCATTTCGCAGGTGGCTAACTTTACTTATTGGACCCTATTCATTGCCCATTTCTGACACTGGCAGGACAGGGTTGGAATGAAGATCCTATTTATCATCTGCTTTTTTGCTTGGAATGAAATCTGGGGTGTCTCAACAGTGGAAACGGTTGGTAGGTGAAAGCGTTTGCCCTCTGCACTCTCGCCTCTATCGACTCTGCCATCTAAAAAACAGTTCACAATTACCTACGTCATTGTACCTGCTTTTCTTTTGTTTCATTTACATGCATATCACTTAACGACAAATGAATAATGGGAGCCATCGATAGAAACGTAAGGTGCCCAGAAACCACTAAGACAGTTTGAGAAACCCTGTATACATTGTCTGACATTGGGTTTGAAGTTTTGCTGTAGCGCTGCAATCAGCAGGCACCGAATGCAGCGACATCCACTTTGAGCTGATCTGTTTGCCAGGGCTCTCACAGCGTGTAGCATGGCTTACAAGACGTCTGCCATATGATGATGTGTAAATAGTTATCCGAATCACGCTGAGCGTTTGCCGAATTTCATATCTTTCATTCTAAAATAATCCCATAGTTTCTGCTAACTTAATGTTAGAAAGTGATGATTCAGTTCAATATTGTCCGAGCTCGTGTACTGTCTGTGATGAAAGGGACACTCCGGTGTCAGAGTGGGCCTTAAGAAATTGGGAAACCAATGTTACTAGACAAAAATTATTATTACTATTTAGACTGCAACCTGACAACTGCATAAACAGACAATGTATGATCAGAAAATAACACATTTGAAACAAAGACATGCCGGTTTTAAAAAAAGGCATACGTTTGTGTTTTGAAAGACTTACGCATCTCATCTTGTAGCATGTTCTTCAAAGAACGTCGCTCCCATCACATCCTTTCCGGTTCCAAATGTCCGCCACAGTCATACCCAGGCATTCGTGGATATCTTGGTGTCATTGTCTTCTAGGTCTACCCTGCCTCCTTTACCTGGCACAGTACCTTTCATGACTGTTCTCTCAAGACCCTTGTGTCTCTTGATGTGATAAAAGTATTTCAATTTTCTAGCCAAAATGGAATTGGTAAACCAGCTCGCCTCTATTTTAAACTCTTGTCGAATTAATTTACTTGTCTTTTATTCAGTCTAGAGGATTCTGAGGATCTTTCTGTAACCCTTTGACTTTAAGGGCTTGATTATTTTTCTAAAAGTGTTGATAATCGTCTATGATTCGCAGCCACATGCTGTAATAGGAAAAACATAGGTTCTCAAGACTTTCACTTTTACTTTTGTTGTTGGTGCTCTGCCATAATTTCTTCAGGCTGTTCAGTCTCTGCCACGGCTGGTCTTCTTCTGATCTCTTTGGAGTAGTTCCCATTTTTGACAATTCTGGAGCCCAGATATTCCAAACGCGTGATCTAATCTGTTTCCACCTTCTGTAAGACATAGTGTTTTGTCGGTGGTCATTATCTTTGTTTTGTTTATAAACAGGTTTTGATCTTTACTGTGCCAATTTACGGCTGAGCGTAGTTGATCAAGCCCTTCTACACTTCTTGACAGTATCACTGCGTCATCTGCTTATCGTAACCGCCAATCGTAAATGGATTAAAACTTCAATGTTCCCGTCTTCTTTAACGTCTTTCGTTATCGAGGAGTTTTCAAATGAAACTGAACAAACTGCAGCAAGTGAACATACGTATTATGCGCATGATTACGTCACTTCTGGTTTGAAAAGCACATATCAACCGTCAATTTTGCAAAATGTCATTATCCTCCGACTCATAATTTCCTAGATCGGCGAGCGGTGATCCGGTTTCTAACAACTGAATGATATCGACCAGTTGATATTCCCCACATAATGCAGGCAGTGTATGGTAACAAAAGTGTGTCGAAGACAACAGTGAAGAACTGGAAAACGAAATTTAACGACAGATCTTCCGAGACCAGGTCAGGCCCATATTGTTGCGTCAACTCACGTCCTTCTAGAAGCATCGGATCTCTTTTTTTTTTAAATGCCACTATGAGCCGACCGTCGTTGTTCGAATACGAACCACGACCGTCTGAACATTATTTTCTATATCCCACAACCATAGGGTGTCATGGGAAAAATACATGTTATCAGGATTTTTAGCTTTCTTCTTCTTCTTCGTCGTTCGTTCTTAGAATAAGACGTAATGACGATGTGTCGTAGTTCCCAGTGATGCTGTAATATCTGCGCCCTTCGAACCGACACATCCAATTTCAGCTGGTTTATTTAGGGTACCTTTGTTGCCTTTCACCTGCGATTCCAATCTCTTAGCCTGACTTGACTAGTCTCGGGCAGTCTGATTCCAGGGCCGCCGTTCTTGATCAACATTGGTTCGCTTGCTGATGTCAGCTCATTCACTTCTGCATCTTCTGCCCCTATTTTTAGTTGTATCTGTTTGTTTGTTTGTGGTTTGCATAAATTATGCATACTTCTAACCTTCTAATGGAAAACGACGGTGAACTAAGCAGATACAGCAAGCCTGATTATAATGTCTGAATTCAAATGATCATTTTCACAAAGACTTCACAAACGACATGACCCACTTCAACCAGGATAAAGGAACTGCAGCTCCGGTGTCATTTACAACTGTATGTGGCCAACCGATAACATTATGTCTTTCTTTATCTTGTTCTATTTTAATGTGTACACATTCATATTGCAATCGTAATACCAAACTTGTTTTTTGTGTTATCAGTTGGCACAATGTTTAGCTTGTCTGAGGTACATTTAATTTTCCGATCATCCAGTCGTCAAAGGACGAACAAAGAAATCATCGCGTCAACTACTAACAAGGAAAGAAATCATCGCATCAACTACTAACAAGGAAAGAAATCATGGCATCAACTACTAACAAGGAAAGAAATCATCGCATCAACTACTAACAAGGAAAGAAATCATGGCATCAACTACTAACAAGGAAAGAAATCATGGCATCAACTACTAACAAGGAAAGAAATCATCGCATCAACTACTAACAAGGAAAGAAATCGCATCAACTACTAACAAGGAAAGAAATCATCGCATCAACTACTAACAAGGATCAACGGTAGTTACGTCTACGACAGTTGGTATGAGGATAAATGTTAGTGAAACAAAAGGGATTGTAATGACCAAACACACTTTTTGTAAGCTCAAGCATCGAAGGACATATTAATGAACAAGTGCAGATGTTTTCTTATTTTTGACAAAATATTACAGAGAATGCCCGCTATGAGGTTGAAATTAGAACTCAGATGGCAGTAGCAAAAGAAGAAATACAAACTTCTGATTATAACATCAATATTGAGGTTTGGAATATAATAATCACTACACATATCTGGCCGGTAGCATTGTGCGGCTCTGAAACGTGGACTTTAAACGAAAAGGATGAACAAACATGAAAAGCTTTTCAGATGGATTGTTATCGCAGGATGCAAGGAATGAGCTGTACAGAACAAAAGATCAAATGCAGTGCTTAGATATATAGGATCATTAAACAACTAATGATGAGAATACAGAAGAGTAGATTGTCTTGGCTTGGTCATAAACATGAGGCATGATGACCTATTACTGAAAATACTAGAAGACAAAATTCAGCAGGAAAGAGAAAGCAGACGTCCAAGAAACAATTACATCACACAGGCTTGTAGAACATTGTGGTGCAGACTAAGCTGAAGAGATCTGTTGGAAATAGAGGACAGTGGCGTGACGTGATTAGACTAGTTCAACACCAGTCTCTGGACTGACTAACAGAGGGCAGTGGCGTGACTTGATCAGACTAGTTCAACACCAGTCTCTGGAATGACTAACAGAGGGCAGTGGCGTGACTTGATCAGACTAGTTCAACACCAGTCTCTGGACTGACTAACAGAGGGCAGTGGGGTGACTTGATCAGACTAGTTCAACACCAGTCTCTGGACTGACTAACAGAGGACAGTGGCGTGACGTGATCAGACTAGTTCAACACCAGTCTCTGGACTGACTAACAGAGGGCAGTGGCGTGACCTCATCAGACTAGTTCAACACCAGTCTCTGGACTGACTAACAGAGGACAGTGGCGTGACGTGATAAGACTAGTTCAACACCAGTCTCTGGACTGACTAACAGAGGACAGTGGCGTGACGTGATCAGACTAGTTCAACACCAGTCTCTGGACTGACTAACAGAGGGCAGTGGCGTGACGTGATCAGACTAGTTCAACGCCAGTCTCTGGACTGACTAACAGAGGACAGTGACGTGATCAGACTAGTTCAACACCAGTCTCTGGACTGACTAACAGAGGGCAGTGGCGTGACGTGATCAGACTAGTTCAACGCCAGTCTCTGGACTGACTAACAGAGGACAGTGGCGTGAAGTGATCAGAATAGTTTAACACCAGTCTCTGGACTGACTAACAGAGGTCAGTGGCGTGACGTGATTAGAAGCCTTCAACGCGTCTCAGAACGAACCAACAGAGGTCAGTGGCGTGACGTGATCAGAAGCCTTCAACGCCAGTCTCCGGACTGTCTAACCTGCTGATGAAGATGATGGTAATGTATAACATATATACTGACAACAAAGTCGAGATAAATGATCAACCTTAAAGCCACTACTGAAATATCATAAAAGAGACACGCTCTAACTATTGACTGGAGCTAGAGGGTCGGGCCTGTAGGTCAGGTATTTCCTTTCGTAATGGTCCAGAATTTGTACTTTTCACCTCTGTGGTTTGTGGCAGGAGAATGACTAACAAAGTCCGGAATGATTACCAATCACACGTTCGGTAAATGTCCTCTAGTGTCTGCTGCACGCCTCGGAATGTCCCTCAGTCGGTATTCAGATGTTGAAGTAAAAGGCACCAGGAAGACACACACACACGCACTCACACAAACACGCGTGTGTCAGAACAGAATAAATAACATTCTCAATCGAGCTTCTGGGGGGCTAGAGCGTTGATCTTACAAAATCGCGCTTAGATCTCGGCATGCTGCAAGTCTACCTAGCTGTATAATGGTACACGACATACAGTTATGGAAGACAATGCAGCAAGGAAGGTAAATTGCCTTCAAATGTGAAATATCGTTAGTGAAAGTTTATATTTCTGGGGTTCTCACAAGTTCAACGATCATCATCATCATCATCAAGTGCCATCTCTGCTTCAGAGGTTGGCAGTAATGGATCTCCAGCTGTCTCTGTCCAGTGCTAGGCTCGAACATGCAGTCAAACTGTGTCTCATCCAAATCTTGATGTTGTCTATCCATCTGTACCGCTGCCGCCATATGGCTCTATTGCCACCCATTCATCCCTCAATTGCAACTTTTAGCAGACTGTCATGGCGCTTGACAAGACCAAAATATGTTATTTTTCTGCTTTTTATTTTCTTCAGAATTATCTTCTCCACCTTGAGTTGTTCCAGAACTTCACTATTTGTTTTCCCATCTTTCCAAGAAACTCGTTCAAGTCTTCTAAATATGCTCCTGTCAATGGCTTCAATACACTTCTCCATTTTCTTCGTCTGCGTCCAGGTTTCTACTATATACAACAAAACTGAATGCACATATCATTTTATTATTCTCATTTTTAAGTTCAAAGATATCTGCTTGAACAAAAGGGTATGTGTCATTCTCGTAAATATATTTTGTATATATATCAATTTTCCTAATGCTTTCCTTATTGTGTTGCATCCGCTGTTTTTAGCTAACCAAGGTATAAACGGGTTGAGACTTGTTCCAGAATATTGTTTCAAATAACATATATATATATCGCTCTATTCTCATTTCTGTCGCATTTCGTGTGAAAGATAAACAAACAAAGAACAACGTCCGGATGAGAGTAGGCGTGGGTAGAGAATTTGTGACAGACATTAAAATTAGGATAGTCAAATATTTTGGTTAATATCTTATTCTTCTGCGTTCGTTCTCAATCTCCCGCTACCAAACCCTGAAAGGGCTTAAGTAGCAGAATGTAGTCCAGAGAACGGAATGCGTTGTGTCGTAGTTTACAACTTGACTGCGATATTTGCACCTTTCGGTCCGACACATCCGACTTCAGCAATTATTTTTTGAGTACCGGGTTAGTATTCGCTCTTCGATCCCTTCTCCTTAGCCAGTCTGTCCTGCTGCAGCCTGTTATCCAGGATCACCGCGTGGAGGTGTAGAAGGGTCTTGGCAGCTCTGGTTCGCAGGCCCTGACGCTAGCAGTCAACTATGGGTCGCTGACCACTGCAGTTCATGCGCTGCTGAGCGTCTTGATCCTTTTTGGTTAATATAAAAAAATAACACAATACTTTATTGAAAACAATACTGGAGTTGAAGGTCGTCTGACTAGAGGCGGACAGTGCTATAAGTGGGGGTCATCATCAAAAAGTCGACTAATGTCAATCGGGCAGAGTGGACCTTCTTCTTCTTCTTACGCTGTTTACAGCGATATTTACGTTGCACTGTGTTATTTTGTTACGCCTGTGGCTCAGTGCATCCGATTTCAACAGGCGTTTCTGTAGGGTTGCCCTCCTTAGCCTTTGGCTGTCCCCAGCCTGACTGCAAGGCAGCAGTTGTTTTTGGTCAGAGTTGTCTCTCTTAGGAAGTTGTCTTGCAGGACTATCGAGTCTTCCCTACTCGTGTCTATAGGGTTTGGCAATGATATGATGGACTATGTACTAGTTTGTACTATCCCGGAAGAGAGGCAGTCCAGTGTGACTTTGTCCCAGGATCGTCACGTCCTGCCAGAAACGTAGCATATGCATGTGAGTGAGGTATCTCTTTGCTCCCTTTATTTTCTCGGCTCATCTGCAGTGATGGTACGCCTAGCATTCCCCGCCACCCAGGAGGTTGTCACAATAGGGCAGGAGGTGCAATGTCCGCTGGACTGCATCTCTTCTGCGTCCATTAGATGACTGATAGCAGACAGAGGCAAAGAGCGAGGCAGGAGTGCATTTTACCAGGTGCATTTCTGCGGCTCAACCGGGCCGGGCTGAGACGCAAGCCCCAGCCGTGTCATAGCCTCCCATCACAGCGGTGCTGAGATTTAGGGCGGGATTCTGGCTTAGAGGCGTTCGGCCGTAGTCCCTCAGATGGTAGCTTATCAGCCAAGCACGTGGACCAAATGTCAGCGACCTGTGATTCCTCTCGAAATAGTGCATTTGACCAGGGGACAAGCCTGGTCATTGCACGGAGATGTTGTTCGCCTGGTGTGCGGACATATCTCATGGTCAAGGGTTGAGTCTCGGCAGTTCGCAGTGAGGTAGCTGATCTACTGCTTAGGGCACCCCGACCGAGAACTAAGTCTTCTACAAATGGTTTCATACCTCATCGCCGTATGAGGTGAATATCGAGCAGCTTCCCGCCCGCTTTGATCAGCGGACGGCAGATACCTCATTCTGCGGCTCGACCGGGCGGGACTGGAGCGGGTGCCCCAGGTCCCCACCATGTCGAAGCCTCCCTTTGCAATCGTGCTGAGCTTTTGGGCGGGATTTTGGCTTAGAGGCGTTCGGCCGTAATCCCTCACCTTGTAGCCTCGCGCCGTTTGCTTATCAGCCTAGTACGTGAACCAAATGTCTGCGGCTCCTCTCGAGTTGAGGGGCAGAGTGTACCGATAAGACTAGACAGAGAATATTGGCGGCCCATTACAGCAAACCTTCATTACGGATACGGCACTTAAATAGAAATTGATTCCTCTTTCAGTACACTACGCCAAAACTGAATTCATCTTCAGTCTTAGTAGGTACCTGTATGGCTTCAGAGGCTATCAACAGTTTAGTTTGATCTTGCATATTAAAGGAAGAAATAAAACCGCCGAATGAAAATCGTAGTTAAATCTCATATAACTTGTACATAGTTAAATCCCATCTAATAATAACTTGTACATAGTTGAGATAAATCTCATCTAGTCACATTCTGTCACAGGGTGTGACAGCTATGGTTAGATGATCACTCCTGGTATTCGATAGGGATCAGAATTCGTATCTATTCATTGGTCCGGAAAACTATTTTCATGATGAAGGTGGCCTAGATTGCTCAGCTGAGAATGGAGATGGATAGACAGTGACGCGTCTCAAGATACGGGAAAATGTGTCTGCAAGACACTTGAATAAAAGTATCCACTTTGGCTACACTTGCAGTTTTACAATGCTGTGTAAAGGCAATTTTTGTAGTGTTGCGCAACCTTTTCGCAAGTGCGACCCAATTGATGGGAGGTAGTTTTGTAGTGGTGTGAAACCTTTTCGTGAGTGCGACCCAATTGATGCGAGGTAGTTTTGTAGTGGTGTGAAACCTTTTCGCGAGTGCGACCCAATTGATGCGAGGTAGTTTTGTAGTGCAGTGATGCGCAACCTTTTTTGTGAGTACGACCCAACTGACGTATTGCATTTAGAAAAGTCCATATTACCAGAATCGTTTTGGCTCTATGTGGAGAGCATGCCTTTTACAAGCACACACCAAGTCCTTCTGTCCTGGGCATCCATTTCAGCTCTTCCTGCGTCTTCCATAGGGCCTTTATGTTTTTGACTTCTCCAAAAGTGTTTTGGTCTTCCAACTCTCTGGTCCTGCGAATTCTAGAGGATTGACTGCCGTGTAATGACATTAGCTGCTCTTCATAATGTATGACCTATCGATCGACACACGCCTCCTCTGTATCTCATGCTCCACTATTATTTGTCCCGTTTTCCCCATCAGTTCCACGTTGGTGATATTGTACCATTTCCCATACCATTTACACATATATATATATTTATAGAAAACACACGATGCAGGATAGAAGGAACGTTAATAGTAAACAGTAAGCCTCTCCGAATGGGAACTGTACGCGAACAAAACTACCTCTTCTCTCGTTGACATACCTAGGAGGTAAACACAGCACACGTTGGCCTTGAGTGTTTGGGCTGAGGAAAGCCTCAGCCCCCTCCTCCCCGCCCAACAACCCTTGCCTTATGCAACCCCAAGAGGACCCAACAGCAATCTCGCAGGCCTAGCTACTTCATGCGTCTCTTGTCACCGTTATATATTACATTCAAAGTTGCGTGCAGACGCTAATGTTGTGTTAAACCTGTCCACGCTTAGGTGGTTTGTTCAGAAAACAGCTCTTTTTAGGGCTATGTGTTTTCAGAGCTGTGTTAATCTTTTTGTTATCATTATGTCTGCTTGTTCCTCTATCTGTTATCATTATGTCTGCTTGTTCCTCTATCTGTTATCATTATGTCTGCTTGTTCCTCTATCTGTTATCATTATGTCTGCTTGTTCCTCTATCTGTTATCATTATGTCTGCTTGTTCCTCTATCTGTTATCATTATGTCTGCTTGTTTCTCTATCTGTTATCATTATGTCTGCTTGTATCTCTATCTGTTATCATTATGTCTGCTTGTTCCTCTATCTGTTATCATTATGTCTGCTTGTTCATCTATCTGTTATCATTCTGTCTGCTTGTTCCTATATCTGAATCGTAGAAGCGAAATTGCTAGTGCCCTCTTCACAGGCCACCTCTTCCCATTACCCCGTTTCTTAAAAATAAGTACGTAAAGCTTACAGTACATCAGTTACTTCCAAACTTGTAATGTAGTATTTAACCCTTTACACCATATAAGCCTCAATACCTGTTTTAAAAAAAACAGTAACAATTTTCCTGTCTCATACAATCCTTCAGTTTCAAAATGAATGTTAGAGTAACATCTATTTTGTTTTGTAACGACAAATATTTGTATATGAGCAGGAAAGAGGATTCTCCCTGCTCTAGCAAACATAATTAACAGTTAGTGTGTAAAATTCACCAACAATCTACATTGATGACGAGGATCTCGAGGCAGTAGATCACTTTACATACCTTGTATCCTCAGTCAATTAAAGAGTATCCCTGGACCAATACACCAATATTATGATAGGCAAGGCAGCAACAACAATGAGCATATTTAACAAAAATGATCTGGGAGAACAAGAAGCTCACTGTTCAAACAAAAACAATTTGTTTACCAGTACCCTTCTACATGTCAGTGAGACATGGTCTGTCTACATGCCTGTGTCCTCAGTAACCTTATATATGGCAGTGAGACATGGTCTACCTACATGCACCCGGAGAGGAAGCTAACCAGCTATCACACGAGGTGCCTGTGCAGGTTGGTTGGCAAGACAAGATCATCAACCTAGAGGTGTTGGAGAGAACAGGCACTGTCACAATATTTTCCATGCTTAGTCTTTGAAGGCTCTGATGGCTGGGACACACTCGAGGGGATGATGGCAGACTACTAAAAGATCTTCTCTTTGGAGAATTACAGTTGGGAAAAAGGTCTCGGGGCCGGCCACTACTTCGGTACAAGGATGTATACAAGCGGGATATGAATGATGCAGGCATCATGGAATTATTGGAACAGGACGATTTGGATCAAGCATAGACTACAGACAAGGAGATACTGATTGGTGATAGGCTAAGGAATCAGCGTTTAAGAAGACACGCGACACCACACGATGCCGCAAACGGTCCTGACTTTCCTTGCACACACTGTGGAAGACGCTTCTCTGCTCGGATTGGTCTTACGAGTCACATGCTGTAACGTCATGGGCTGTAGTTGCATCCCTATTTTCAAAGTAGAATTACTATAGTCTGACAAGACGGAAAGAGCCAATGAGTGTGTAAAGGTACCAACAAATTTCGATATATTTCGTTAGAGATTGCTAGCCCAATGTACAACTTTATTTAGTTATCTTATAGAAAAAACCGACGTTACCATTTGACTGACAGTTAAGTCCTAGGTGTTGTCTATCAGCAAATGGTGTGCACGTCATGATATAGACAGAGGGGCTGTATGGTTAAATGTGCTGTAGAAAAGGTTTCATAGCAGTTATTGTTGTCGGGGATGGAGTGTTATAGTTAATTTTACTGCATACTTTGCATGAGGAGAAATGGCCTGTTCACTTGCCCGATTATTTGCTTCCTGTAACTGTAAGGGATCAGTTTACATCTGCCAGATACATGACCAAATGGGAAACCGAACATACTGGTTACACCAAAAACGATGCCTATTACCAGTTGAACCGAAGAGAGCAGGTCGTTGTCTTCAGACTTCGCACTGGCCACAACAGACTGAGGTACCACCTATTCAACAAATTGAAGATAGGGTGTACCGACGAATGCCCGTGCGGTACTGGTAAAATGACCACTGAACATCTGCTGCAGAACTGCCCGACATACGAGGATCAGAGAGAGCAGATGTGGCCATTGCCAGTGGAACTGCAAGACAAGCTCTATGGTAGTGGCGAGAGTCTCAGGATGACCGCCGCTTTTTTAGAAAAAATAATGGTTACTGTCTGACTGTGTACGCAGAAGAAGAAGAAGTTTACATCTGGATGGACTGGGGCGTGTCAAACCCGCTGTTTAAACCTGTTTCCTTCGCAAAGATTCATTATTGCAGATCAAGAACGAGTGTAACAAGAACGAGAGTGAAGAGTAATTAGGATCAAGCAAAATATACTGATCAAAACCTTCCCGTCTTACATCGTGTTCTTAGAGTAATTAGGATCAAGCGAAATATACTGATCAAAACCTTCCCGTCTTACATCGTGTTCTTAGAGTAATTAGGATGAAGCGAAATATACTGATCAAAACCTTCCCGTCTTACATCGTGTTCTTAGAGTAATTAGGATCAAGCGAAATATACTGATCAAAACCTTCCCGTCTTACATCGTGTTCTTAGAGTAATTAGGATCAAGCGAAATATACTGATCAAAACCTTCCCGTCCTACATCGTGTTCTTAGAGTAATTAGGATCAAGCGAAATATACTGATCAAAACCTTCCCGTCCTACATCGTGCTCTTAGAGTAATTAGGATCAAGTGAAATATACTGATCAAAACCTTCCCGTCCTACATCGTGTTCTTAGAAACTTATCTCCAGCTACCAAGCCCTGAAAAGGATGTAGTCCAGAGAACGGAATGCGTTGTATCAAAGTTTACAGCTTGACTGCGATATTTGCACCTTTGAGTCTGACACTTCCGACTTCAGCGTGACATTTTTTAGTACCGGGTTAGCTTTCCCACCTTCCCTTTTCGAACCCCTCTTATTAGCAGTCAGCTTTAGGTCACTGAATGCTAACAGTCAGCTTTAGGTCACTGAACGCTAGCAGCCAGCTTTATGTCACTGAACGCTAACAGTCAGCTTAAGGTCACTGAACGCTAACAGTCAGCTTTAGGTCACTGAACGCTAGCAGCCAGCTTTAGGTCACTGAACGCTAGCAGTCAGCTTTAGGTCACTGAACGCTAACAGTCAGCTTTAAGTTACTGAACCCTAGCAGCCAGCTTTAGGTCACTAAACGCTAGCAGCCAGCTTTAGGTCACTGAACCCTAGCAGCCAGCTTTAGGTCACTGAACGCTAACAGCCAGCTTTAGGTCACTGAACGCTAACAGTCAGCTTTAGGTCACTGAACGCTAGCAGTCAGCTTTAGGTCACTGATCGCTAGCAGTCAGCTTTAGGTCACTGAACGCTAGCAGCCAGCGTGTCACTGAACGCTAACAATCAGATTTAGGACACTGAACGGTACAGCTCATGGGCGGCTTTGCATATTGATCCCGTTTCTGGACGCTGGTTTTTGTCACATCAGCCTGGCCGATGAGATAGAGACCGACTCCGAAATCCTCATGGTGGTGTAGTTGACTAGGAGTTTTGCATTGCACTACAGCAAGGTTTACACTTACAATGGCCAGCCGAGATGTAAGAAGAGCAACTGTAACTCTATACAATAGATGCGTTCATTTAAAAAAACAGCTCAGAGCGAGTACAATCCGAATAGGCCAGGGTTATTTTAATGCTTGTATGGCTTCTTGCAGTCTAACTGTAAATGGGTACCTAACGAAGTTTAATGCTTGTATGGCTTCTTGCAATCTAGCTGTAAATGGGTACCTAACGAAGTTTAATGCTTGAATGGCTTCTTGCAGTCTAACTGTAAATGGGTACCTAACGAAGTCAGTGGAAAATTCGGAGTTGCTGTGGGAGCTACACAGTTCGGGTTCTGTCGTCGGCACTTTTAGCAAAAAATGGGACAATGCCCGCATGATGGAGGAGCCTCAAGACGATCAAGCTGGTTCTGTATGCCATTTTCCATTACCAGACGAGTAGCTTACTTCTAATGCCAAAATCATTACATTACATATTGAGGTTTCCTTAGTATAAACATTTCGTTAATGCCATAACAAGGTTCCTTGTTCTTCTCTTAAATTTTTACTGGTTTAGAAGACTGCATTGTCTGCATACAATCCTTTCTTTTACGTCACTTGATCTAAAAACTATGCTCATCAAATATATTTGTGAATGCATTATTTGACCCTGCCGTCACTATTTCCCGTGTCAATGCATTCCAAGTATTCACAACTCTCTGGCTAACAAAATATTCTCTAGTATTTAATCCGGACCTTTCTTTAATTAATTTATTAATGCGCACTGTTGTTCCTGTAGGCGGTTGTAACTTTAAAATGAAAAACGTGATATTGTCAAATCCATCCTATCCCTTGATTATCTTATAAACCTATATTTAATAACCTCGAATTCTTCATTGTAAACCCAATATAGGCCGATTTTTTTTCTCTTTCCTGATGACTAATTCTGAAATCCCACTTTCAGTTTTGTCGCGCTTCTTTGTATCTGTGAGCGACCATGCTCGAAAATATGAGGGGGACCGGAGAAGACATAAAACGCAGTCTCCTTAGTGAGCCTCAGTGTGTAGAATCGCAGCATCAGTTTATCGAAGTGGAGTAAGATCTTGTCTGACGATAACGATTATAACCCATAAGGTTTTGAAGATTTTCAGATGGACTGAAATACAAACACTATAATATGTTCAGGAAATTATAAAAATGTTTTGCTTCTTTCAAAATTCATTGAACTTCACCTTCTCACACAACAGACTTAACATGTTTATCTTCTTCCACCAGAAACATGACACTCTTACCTTCTTCCACCATAAGCTTGACACATATATATCCTTCTTCCATCATAAACTTGACAAGTTTACCTTCTTCCACCATAAACTTGACAAGTTTACCTTCTTCCACCATAAACTTGACAAGTTTACCTTCTTCCACCATAAACTTGACAAGTTTACCTTTTTCCACCATAAACTTGACATGCTTACCTTCTTCCCATTCTCAGGTTGGTGGTAGTTCAGCAGAATCCCCGTCAGGTATAGGTACATACAATAAACATACCATCATAGGCGGTCCTCCGTTAGTAAAGACCTACCAGCTGATCTCTCGTTGCACTGACCTACGCGTCCAGATGTTGTTCAGGAAGAAAATTGACGCCCTCGGCCCAAAGCGAAGTGCCTATAGTAAGTACAACCTGTCTGTTGTGTATCATGTGTATGCCCTTTCGTTGCTGAACCTGATAGTAGTGGAATCATCTTCATGTAGCGTGTCCTTTGTAAAACGTCGATCCCATCCCAGTATCTGAAAGTAACTCGTTCTCTTGCCAAAACTCCAGCCTCCGCCTGTCATACTCAGGCATTCCTGGATATCATGGTGCCATCGTCTTCTAGGTCTACCCCTTCCTCTTTTGCCTGGCACCTTACCTTCCATCACTGTTCTCTCAAGACCGTTGTGTCTCTTGATGTGACCAAAGTATTTGCATTTTCTAGCCAAAATGGAATTGATAAACCAGTTCTCCTCTATGCTCAACTCTTGCCGAATGTCTACATTTGTTTTTGTCTCTGTCCAGCGTATTTTAAGGTATTTCTGTAACATTTTGACTCGAAGGATTCGATTCTTTGTCTAGAAGTTTTGGTAATCGTCCATGATTCACAGCCATAAGCTGCCACAGGAAAAAAAAACATGCTCTCAAGACTTTTACCATTTTCTTCGTGCTCTGCCATCATTTCTTCAGGCTGTTCAGTCTCTGCATTGCCATAGCTAGTCTTCTTCTGATTTCTTTCAAGCCGTCGCCATTTTTGTCAATTCTGGAGCCCAGATATTCAAAATGTGTGATTTATTTCCTTACCACCCATATATTTATTTATTTGTTGGATTGGAAGAAAATGATAAGTGGTTATCCCAAATAATTAGTATCCTGCTGTTGAGCTAAGAATCCTTAACAATCCACGCAAATCATGGACAGTCCATAGCGGATTCGTCAGGCAACTCAAACCGTTTCCATAAGAGCTGTCCCCGTCTACTCAGACTGTTTAGCATTGGTTGACAGAATAGAATGCCCAAATATGTAGTATTCAGCAAGACGAAGCTCTCTTGCATCTACATGCTGCTGCACAGAGCCCAGATCAGACTGACTGGGCATGTTGTTTGCATACCTGATGAGCGCATTCCTATGGAACTGTAGCAGGTTGAGCTCAAGGCATGGAAACGCTCTTCCAGGGGACATAATAAACGATGCAGAGACTCGACAAGTACAAACAGTCAAACAACTACTGAAGACTGTGAACAAAGAGGTCTGGCTGAATAGAAGGCCAATGGAAAACAAAAACTGGCAGAGAAATCTACAAACATATTGCTGTCCCAAATCCCAAAGCCCCAATATCCGACTTCGCAATCAACACATGCAACTTAACAGTCACTTGTATAGAACGTACTCCAGCGTACCACGAATCCCAGTTTTTATTTTGCGTTAATGCCGCCTCACGTGAGCCGCTTGCTCTGAACAATGATGATCCCATATATGTGAACCATTACTGAGACTCACAAAAATAAAAGCGAGCTCCACGAAAGGACAGAATGCAAGACGTCAAAATCGCGTGTGGTAGAGTTTGTATTTTTCAGATTCGACTTCAGCAAGCATTTTTTTAGTACCAGGTTATAGCCATCCCTCTTCGAATTCCTCTCCGGATCAGTCTGCTTTGTTGCCGCCTGTTATCCAGGATAACCACGTGGAGGTCTAGAAGGGTCTTGGTAGCTCTAGTTCGCTGGCCCTGACGCTAGCAGTCAGCTATGGGTCGCTGACCTCTGCAGTCACAACCAACGAATTACTAGAATCACCAATATCCATTTCTTCGTCATATACAGAGAACAACCTGAGCACCTATAGATATGCCAGGATTTCAGTGATATCTAATCTGAATAGCATAACATAAATACAAAAACTCGCTGCGTCCAAATCAACATAAGCTGTATATTATCTGTGAGCTGTCGCGTCAAATCATAATTGATTCACACATCTATGTTATGTTAGTTAGTTAATTAGGCCCCCATAATAGGTCGCTGACAGATACAGTAGCCAGGTACGTAGATCGCCGTCACGTATTGCCTAGCACACCAGTTTGAACTGATACTTCTTCTATAAAACTCTTCCGTGTTGTTGATTGGTGACAATTTCAATCGGCAACATCGTAAACTTGGTTTCTTCTCAGCCAATAGTAACATCTAATTTGTTACGGTGATAGGGTTAACGATCTTTTAGAAGATATTAGCCACGTTTCGTTCCGTTTTATTATGTGTAAAGAAAGTAAATGTAGCCACTTTTTGTTCCGTTTTATTATGTGTAAAGAAAGTAAATGTAGCCACTTTTTGTTTCGTTTTCTTTTATGTAACGAAAGTAAATGTAGCCACGTTTTGTTTCGTTTTCTTTTATGTAAAGAAAGTAAATGTAGCCACATTTTGTTCCGTTTTCTTTTATGTGAAGAAAGTAAATGCAGCCACGCTTTGTTCCGTTTTATTATATGTAAAGAAACTAACTGTAGCCACGTTTTGTTCCGTTCTATTATATGTAAAGAAACTACATGTAGCAATGTTTTGTTCTGTTCTATTATATGTAAAGAAATTAAATGTAGCCATGTTTTGTTCCGTTCTATTATATGTAAATAAACTAAATGTAGCCACGTTTTGTTCCGCTTTTTTATACATGAAGAAGGGAATGGTAGCGGCGTTTTTGTTCCGTTTGCTTCTATGTGGAGATGGTAATTGAAGTCGTGTGTTGTTCCGTTTTATGTGCGAAGAAAAGTAAATATAGCGACGTTTACTGGAATATGAAGTAGTAAGTACATATTTATAATAGTGGAGAGGTAGGTTTACTACACTCTTATGAGGACAAAGAAGGTCCACTGCAATCGGATTAGGAAAAGGGACGCTTTTTTGTTTTGAAGAGGTAAGGGAAGGTTTATTATAAATATGAAGGGGGGAAAAGGCTTACTAAAATCTATAGGGGTAAGGAACGGTTTACTAGAATCTGAAAAGGTAAAAGAAGGTTTACAAAAATTTGAAAGGTATTAGATGGTTTTCTAAAATATATAGATTTAAGGTAAGATTTACTAAAATCTGAAGTGGTAAGGACAAGTTTACTGAAATTTGAAGAAGTAAGGGGAGGTTTAATAAAATCTGAAGAAGTAAAGGAAGGTTTACTAAAATCTGAAGGAGTAAGGAAAGGTTTTCTACAATCTGAAGAAGTAAAGGGAGGTTTACTAAAATCTGAAGGAGTAAGGAAAGGTTTTCTAGAATCTGAAGGAGTAAAGGAAGGTTTACTAAAATCTGAAGGAGTAAAGAAAGGTTTACTAAAATCCGAAGTAGTAAAGAAAGGTTTACTAAAACATATAGGGGCAAAGGAAGGTTTACTCAAATCTGAAGGGGTAAGGGAAATTAATGAGTTACTACAATGGCGGGGCTTATCGAAAAGTTTACTAAAAATCCAGTGATGTTAATGGAAAGTTGACTAAATTCCATAACGGCAATGTAAAGTTTACGACATCCCAAGAAGATATAAGTTCAAATATGGTTTAAGATGTTTTAATAAAAATGGAAAATCGGAAGGGCTACTAAGGTCTCAGTGGGTAAGGTAAAGTTTGCTGAAACAAATGGGGCAAGGGAAAGTTTGCTGAAACAAATGGGGCAAGGTAAAGTTTGCTAAATCTCATGACGGTATGTGGAAGTTTGCAAAATCAGATAAGAACAATGTAACGTTTAGGACATGAAGAGAATGTTTGCTAAATCACAAGAGTCTGTAAGAAGATTCACAAAGGATGTCTTTGCTGCCTGCGTATGGAATAAAGGAATGTAGGGTAACATTTTATTGTCTCTTTGTTGTCAGGAAAACTGCGAATAATTGGATAGATTGTGTTCTTTCAAACCAAAACGGTTACTTCACATTCCGAACACGTTTCTCCTTTCAATGGTATGTTGCATGTCGCGAATTGGAAAGCCTTCTACCATAGAGGGGTTAGGCTGCACGAGTTGCTGGGATGGTATTTGAATATCTAGTTGATACAAAACAGTTTGCCAACGCCTTCCTAGTGTGTAATCGCAAACTAAGTTTTCTTCCTTGCATATTTGGCATTACTCACAAGGGACGCAACATCCACTACGTGATCTGAACAAGGAAATTTAAACTTCGGCGTTTGGGTATTTTAGGAGAAAGGTAAATAGAACGAAAATAGGACAGAGCTTGCCCAATCTATTTTAAGAGACTCCTAAACAAATGTCTCATTTGTCATTTGGATTGTTAGAACTCTGTTAAAAACAGGTTGTGACTTTCACTAATTTGGTTAATAAAAATATAAGGCTCTCAAAATGCTTTCCAATTTTCGTATTCGTGAAAGATTCTAATAGCACAGAGGCGAGTGAGTGGTAGAGTAGTTAAAGGGTTATATATTTGTGGCAAGGGTGCTGGGTTTGCTTATTGGTATCGACATCATTAATTTTGCTAGCAGGAAATTGGTACACAATTTAATATTTGGGAATCCAAGGCAGCGTGGAAGGAACTAGTCGCGTCGCTAGGGAATAAAAGCTGAGATCTAGTACAGTGAAGTTATCCAATTCTGTTTATAGTGGTTTCTATAGTTATCTGCATTTAAGATCTGTTTTTATTTCTTAGCAAATTCTGCAATCAGAGAAGACATATCTTTAACTTTACTTACACACTGTTCGTGCCCTGGCAACGTCTGGCATCGTGTTACCAATGTTCACGGGGAATGTATTGTCATCCACGGGAATGCCTTGTCATCCACGGGAATGCCTTGTCATCCTCAACATGTCATCCATATTGCAATTTTACACGAGGTCTGTGTCTTGAGTTGCCCCACAGTCGTATGTCTCATCGTTCAGGTATTCTCATCTCTTTAGGCTCTTCCTACAATGTGAAACATCAGTTTGGATTGTGTTTAGTGATGACCATATTGCGTACCGTAAGTGGTCAAGACTGAAGGTCCCTTCTGAAGTTTGATCATCGGGATCTGCGTCAGTTTCATTTCTTTTGACTTAAGCCAAACATGAGAAATTAAAAGCCCAACATGAGAAAGCATTAGCCCAACATGAGAAAGCATTAGCCCAACATGAAAAACATTAGCCCAACATGAAAAACATTAACCCAACAAGTAGCGGGATTTAGTCCCGAGAACGGAATGCATTTTGTCGTAGTTTACAGCTTGCCTGCGATATTTGCATCTTTTGGCCCAAGACATCCGACTTCAGCATTGCATCTTTGGGTACTGTGTTAGCATTCCCTCTTTGATAACCGCTGCAGATTGTTATCCAGGATCACCACGTGGAAGTGTAGAAGGGTCTTGGCAGCTCTGGTTTGCTGGCCCTGACGATAGCAGTCAGCTATGGGTAGCTGACCACTGCAGCTCATGCGCTGCCCAGCATCTTGATCCCAGTAAAAATCTGACAGTACTTACTTACGATGTATAGATGTGAAGCGAATATGCCTACTATCCTCGTATTATGTATTCATATCCATTCCTCTCAGATTTGTTAGCTCATATTGTTGTTGTATGCTGTCCCTAATGAAGACCTTAGGGTTGTAACGTAGGTTTCGTTTCCGTTTTCCTGTAATAGGGTAGTATCTGACTATACCACAACATTTTTTTTTACACAAACATTCTCCTCGCCCGTTTCACAATTCCAATGCACCTGGTTCGAATCTTACTGTGTCCAACTTGGCAGACTCGAACCTTTTTTTCCCCCGTTTCAAACGCTACACCGAGAACGGAAAGTATTGGCAGACTGCCCACCTGCCAAAAACATAACAATAACAGCCAAATACATTAGCCGTTGTAACAAAGCGACATTCTGCAAAGATCATGATTACATTTGAATCACAGTATTCAAATCAGACAAAGTTACCTAATGCCAGGTAGCCAAAAGCTGCTTGAATCTGTATTTGTTCTTCTTCCTGTACTTCCATGGTGGTCAAAGGCGGGAAACAGGTCGTTGGCTGGCAGTCACGGGGGGTATTGAAGCTGTACGGTCACCAGAAAGACACTCTCCTCGTCTATTTACCGTCAGTCATCCGGACCACATGGCCATTCCATCTGTACATTCCCATTGACGCAAGAGTCGACATTCCGGAAAGATGTCGAGCATTCGGGAAGATATTTAGTACTCTTCGCTCCTTTGATTTTTCATTAATACGGAGCTTCTCTGCGTTTCATCTGCGTAGAGTCCAAACCTTACACTCATATACCAGTGCTGGGATAATCATTCCGTGGAAGGAAGGTGTGATCCCTGGTCTTGACGTTTCTCATCTGCTGGAGTATCGGTTTAATGCGGTTGAAGCTGAGCCAACCGGCCGCTCTCCTGCGTAGGATCCCACAAAGCTGATATGTAACATCAGGGCCGGCGAACCAGAGCCACAAAGCTGATATGTAGCGTCAGGGCCAACGAACCAGAGCCACAAAGCTGATATGTAGCGTCAGGGCCAGCGAACCAGAGCCACAAAGCTGATATGTAACGTCAGGGCCGGCGAACCAGAGCCACAAAGCTGATATGTAGCGCCAGGGCCAGCGAACCAGAGCCACATAACTGATTTGTAGCGTCAAGGCTAGTGAACTAGAGCAACAACACTAATTTGTAGCGTCATGGCCAGCGAACCAGAGTCACAGTGCCACAAAGCTGATTTGTAGCGTCAGAGCCAGCCCTTCCAAGACCCTTCTACAATGAGCTGACCCTGAATAACAGACTAGCGTATCAGACTGGCTAAGGAGAAAGGATCAAAGAGGAAAGGCTAACCTGCTTTCCTAAAATGCTTGCTGAAGTCGGATGTTTCGAACTAAAAGGTGCAAATATCGCAGTAAAACTGTAAACTACGACACAACGCATCAACATCCCGCTACTTGCAAAACCCTTTTCATGGCTTGTTACCGGGAGTTTGTGAACGGAAGAAGAAGAAGAAGAACCAGTGAATTGGAGCATGAGAATCACTGACCATCAATGACACAAATATACCATTTGACTAGACTCAAGGACAAACAAGGGGGTGGGGTGGTTGTAAAAGTCACAACGCGCGAAGGTGGTGAATGACAGCGGTTGACATTCCTGAGACCACGGGGACTTTGGTGGTCAACGGTTGAAACCAAAGTCACTTGATGGGACGAAACGTCTAGCCTAACACAACTATTCTGAATCTAGGTCACTTGTGCCCTCAGGGAGTACAATATGCTTGTTAATGGAGAACGGGGAGTATTTGGTTTTTAAAAAAAATACTATTTCGTTTTGTCTGCTCCCTAGTGTCATTAAGCGGTTTGCGGAGCTGACACTTCCTCTGTATGGTCCCGTATGTTTTGCTTTGGCTGATTTAGTCCGATGTCTGTTATACATCCATCATCAATTTGAAATAATCGAACGGTTCTGTGGAGTATCTTCCAAGATGTGACTTCGATATTGACGTTTTTCAGAGACACTTTCGGAGTCTCTAGAGTTTCTTCTGTCCCCGGATGATCGTCTGAATGTCTGATCTTACCTGCTTGAACAGGCGCTCTCGTGCTCCGTCCATTTCATCTTAGCTTTTTTGTATGTTCAATCTGCAGAGAATATCAAACTCAGGTACTTTGCCGTCCCACCTGAACAGCCTACGATGGGGGTGTTTCTGGGTGATTTTTTTTCACATGAACCGTGCAATGCCCATTTATGATCTTACCTGGCTGTTTTGTTGTTTTTGAATGCCCACAATGAGTAGAATTATGAGCGCCCTAAAAAGGACATTAAGTGGCTGTTTGTTGCAGCTTTGCTCACATCCCGAGAGTGCTGATGAAGGTGGACCGGGGTCCTCCAAGCCGGTTTGAGCTATGCTTAGCTTTATCTGCGTGTCGCTCACTACTACGGGAGATCACGTAGATCCCTCATCTCGTTAGCCAGGTTGACATGAAAACAGCCCGTTTCCTGCTATGGCTACTACGAAGCCGAGGCGAGATCTCAGCCAATATATTTTGCATGACCCTGACTTACATGTTTGATTTGTGCATGACCAGACGTTAGTCTCCCTCCCAACCCGGCTGTTTTAGTTTGACCAGTCCGTGATAAAGACATGCTAGTTCTAAACGTCGGTACAATTCTGTAAAACTGTTTTATCACCATGATTTGTCACATGATTGTATTTCAGTAGTGGTTGATATTGATTTCTATTACAATCACTCGAAGATCAATCTAAAGGCTAATATTTATTTTACCTTTTCCTGTGGGGGAGGAAGACTAACGTCTGATCATGCAAAAAATGATGATCGGACATGTTAGTCAGGGTCAGTAAAAGAACATACTAGTCAAGATCCTCAACTCGCAGTCCAAGTAGCCCTCCCTCGAAACGGGTGACAAGACGATGAAGCACAACCGCCTGGGGGAATCCGGTCCACCTTCATCGGGGCGCTCGGGATGTAAGAAAAGCTACTGCAACCCGTCACTTAACGTCCTCTTCACGGCGCACAAAAGAGTAACCTACTCATTGTGGGCATTCGTAACGAAACAACAACAATCTTTTCTTGTCGACATTTGCAAATCTAACATGTGTAAGTTTGAGGTGTATAAATCTGACTTGTGTAAGTTTTACAAGTGTAAATCTGACAAGTGTTTGAACTTAATTGATAGTATCGTTCTTGTCTATCTACAGCACGTCTAAACTTTGTATCAGACCCAACTGGTGCCATCAGGATCAAGAGCGATACAGTTAAAAACTATCTCTGTTTTAGTCGAAAAGGACGGCTCATAAGTCGGGTAAGTTGTCTATGTGATTGTTTGTTTATGTTTTAAGCCACGCATAACGACATGTGTTTTTCGACACGGTTTTTTTAAATTATTCACTTTGCAGTGGTAGCAGATTTGCTCTGGGTTTTATTTGACATCCCGGAGCGAAGGGAAGGAGGCGGACTGGTACTTCCGGTAGTGCAGTACATAAGGGCTCAGCATTGTAAGAGTCTCAGTGTAGATCTTCACCTCGTTGGTCAAGCTGGACAGAACACAATGTCAGCATACATTTACAGTGGGTGGTGAGGAAAGAGATCAGGTACCACATTTTGAATACCTGGGCTCCAGAATGGACAAAAATGGCGACTGCTCGAAAGAAATCAGAAGAAGGCTAGCCATGTCCTGAAGACATTATGGAAGAGCACCATCAAAAGTACAGGTCTTGAGAGCCTGTGTTTTTTCTGTGGCAGCTTATGGCTGCGAATCATGGACGATTACCAAAAACTTCCAGACAAAGAATCGAATTCTTCGAGTCAAAATGTTACAGAAAGATCATCAGAATACCCCGAACAGGGAAACAGGCAAATGTAGACATTCGGCAAGGGTTGAGCATAGAGGAGAACTGGTTTAGCAATACCATTTTGACTAGAACATACAAATACTTTGGTCACAACAAGAGACAGAACGGTCTCGAGAGGACGGCGGTGCCACGTAGAAAAGGAATAGGTAGACCAAGAACGACATTGTCGTAAAACATATTCAGGTACGACTGTTGGCGGAGGCTGGAGTTTTGGCAAGGGAACGAGTTTCTTTCTGACAGACTGAGATGGGAGTGACGTTCTAGAAAGGACATGTTACATGATGATGGCCAAGCTACTGTAACACAGCCTGTTTCATGGAACGTGAAGAGGAAATGAAGTGACGTCTTGGGCAGTAGGTTTTATCTGACGCAGTCTCTGATCTTGGATCATGTTTAAAACATATCATTCACATTTACTAGATAGACATCGACACCTGGGAATATCTTGCGCGAAACAGATCTGACTGGAGAAGCGCATTCAAATCGGGTGTAGCTGCCGGTGAAGACGACCGTGTTTTGAAAGCCCAGAGCAGACGCGAGAACCGGAAATCCCGAACAGCGGGAACACAATCCCCTTCTAAAAACCTCGTGTGCCCGATATGTAGCAGATGTTTTCGTGCCGGCATTGGCCTGTTCAGCCACATGCGCACCCACGCCCAACAGGGAAATCTGTGACAAGGATGATGTCGGCGGTCCTCATCGACAACGATGGAGAACTATTATTATTATTCATATTTACTGCCGTTTATTAAATAACAGAACCATTAAACATCTAGAAATCACACCGTGTGATCGCAACCTCCTGTAGATACAGGCATTTTGACTCACGGAGAAATCCCTTTGAAACATCACATTCCATGCCTGACTATAAAACTGAACTTGCATGTGCCAAATACCAGTGCAACTGTAATAGCGTGTTCGAGAAACAAAGATGAATATGCAGTTGGTTTCAGGCATAAATCTGTGAACGAATCTATCTCAACCGTGATTTGTTGTATTTCTCTGCGTGGAGCATGGATGGATTATAGCTCTTGTCACAATATGAGTTCCGCTATTTACTCGGTGGTAGAATATGACGTTTCAAAGCATTTTTCCGGCGAGTCATACGGTCTATTTAAAGTAGACCAATGTGTGATACATGTTGGGCAAACGGCATTTATTCCCCAGCCAAACAAATTCTGGGCTGAAGCAATGAGAAAATGTCCAAGATGATAGATTGCATTATTGGCTGGGTCAGTTTATTTACCAGACGGATGTTAGAAGGCTTTTTCTTTTCTCCAATGGAAATCTTACTGGACTGGTGATTAAATATCAGGATTTATTTATGTATGTGAATCAATATTCATTAAAGCAAACACTTACTCAGGAATGATGTCCTCCAGAACACGGATACAGCAGAGAAGATCGAGGGCAAGGGATTGGCACCTGATATAATGGAATCAATGATGTGGGATGGCAAAGACAAAGCTAAAGTGCAAATGGTCATGAAGGAAATTAATTGTCAACGACATAGCGGTGGTGAGAGTAATGACATTTCCATATTTATTTATTTTTTTTTTGGGGGGGGGGGGGAGGGGGCGGGCGGAGTGTTTATATAAATATAAGGAAGAAAATTTTTTTGTTTAAATCATCGAATATACATGTAAGAAATCCTACGTCAAATTAAGGTGTACAGGTGACATAACCACAGGATAGTAAATAGTCTACTTGAGCGAAGAAGCGTATGGAGATTTATCTTTTTTCCGGACAAACAATTGTCGTCAAATATTTGAACTTTGACAATTTTATATCGTTATTGGCAAATATTTCTTACACAAAACAGTCCGGAGTCCGGATTGGGAGATACATTTTCTGTAGGCCAACCTTGTACCACTTTCTCTAATAGGGTGAATGCACGCACATTCCATCCGTTGCTAAATGCATGCTTCATATCACAGCAAAGACGATTCTTGATAACAAAATGGGCCAGGACACAGCCTTGTTTAACACCACTTTGAATATAAAATGATTGTGATACGAGTATATTGCCGTAGAATTGAGCTGTTCTAATATATTTCAACCCACGCATACTTAAGATATATTTCATTCCACAAACACAACACACGCATACTTTACACTGAATTCAATACACGCAAGATTTACATTCGCCGGTGTACATAGATTCTAGGAACAGTTATATATGTACTTCCAGCACTGATTCTAAAGTGCTCTGCATAGACGTGAAATGATATCTTTACCATCTTTATCAATATGTTGTATCTTTACCATCTTTATCAATATGTTGTATCTTTTCCTTCTTCTTTGGCGTTCATACTGACAAAGAACTATGTGTCGTAGTTGACATAGACGTTGTAATTTCTGCACCTTTCGGCCTGACACATCCGATTTCACCTGCCCATTTTTCATTGTTTATTTGGGTTCGATCTCCAACTACGTTCCCCGATTATCTTAGCCAGTTTACCGTAGTGAAAATTGTTTCACTAGAGCTTGGAGGTGTAATTTCGTCTTGGCCATCTCTGGATCGCTGACCCTGAAGCTGTCAGCTCACCTTCCGAATGATCTGCTGGGGTGTCTTTGTGTATGACATAGACAAGAATAGCACCACTGCCGCACAGAGAGCATGCCGTAATAGGCGAACTGAGTGACATGACATTTCAACAGCCATGGTTAGTTGGTTTGTTACAGGCTAGGGGGGGGGGAGGGAGGAGAAAAATATTCTTTTTTCTAATGCTTGAGTCTATAAGATGGACTTGCATATCGGTTAACCACCCTCTGCGACACTTGTCCCAACACAGTGGAGTAATAAGCTGCTCGAGTCTAGCCAGCCAAACAAGAAATTCTCATTCCGGCTACATCCAGAGCTGGGACCTGCTCAGGGGTATCTACTCCTGCAGACGTACATGTATATTAAGGCTGTCAGCTCATTCATTGTACTGCATCTTTGGCTCCTACATTGTACTGCATCTTTGGCTCCTACATTGTACTGCATCTTTGGCTCCTACATTGTACTGCATCTTTGGCTCCTACATAGAACTGCATCTTTGGCTCCTACATTGTACTGCATCTTTGGCTCCTACATGTTGCATCTGACACTAACACGAGCGACTTTGCACCTCCTGCAAATTGTAAACATTGTATCTACATTTAAAAATAAACAGAACTGATGCGACCGAATGAGGGTTCCTAGCGTAAGGTTTCAGCGACACATAATAATAGAACACCTATGTAAGAGAACTGGGCGAGGAAACACTTGTTGAAGAGCTCGTGTTTCATAGTACCCGCTGCCTGCCCGCATAGAATTGTAAGCGATAGCTATGGTAAGCCATAGGTCTTTCCTGGGATTTGTTGTTTGTATCAAGGATTCTCAACTTGTGGGTTACGGTAGGTCATCAGTGCCGGCTTGGACTCCATCCTGTGGGAATACCCAAAACATGCTGGATTTATGTGATCAATTATATCATCATCATGTTGTAGCCTGTCTTCTACTTTGTTCGCTTTTAATCTCCCGCTCTCAAGCCCTGAAACAAGCTTTGCAAGTAGCGGAATGTAGTCCAGAGAACGGAATGTGTTGTGTCTTGGTTTACAGCTTGACTGCGATATTTGTACCTTTCGGTCCAACACATCCGACTCAGCAAGCATTTTTAAGTACCGGGTTGCTCTCCCTTTTCGATCCCTTCTACTTAGCTAGTCTGCTCTGTCGCAGCATGTTATCCAGGATCACCGCGTAGAAGGGTCTTTCTTTGCAGCTCTAGTTCTCTGACCCTGACGCTAGCAGTCAGCTATGGTTCGCTTACCTCTGCAATTCATGCGCTGCTCAGCGTCTTGATCCATACAGCCTATCTGAAAGAACATCTTTCCGTTGCCAAAACTCCAGCCTCCGCCACACCCTGGTGTCTTGGTCTACCACTGCCTCTTTTGTCTGGCACCATAGCTTATATCACTGACTGGTGTGTCTCTTGATGTGACCAAAGTATTTCAAAAATTGTCTAGCTAAAATAGAATTGAGAAACCAGTTCTCCACTATGCTCAACTCTTGCTGAATGTATATATTTGTTTTTGTCCAGGGTATTCTGACCCGAAGGACTCGATTCTATTATTTTTTTTTCCAAAGAAGTTTTGGTAATCGTTCATAATTCGTAGCCATTTGCCGCCACAGGAAAAACCCAGCTCTGAATACTTTCACTTTGTCGTTTTATTACAATTATATGTGAAGTAAATTGTAGGGATCTCTCATATTTCCTCTTTACTGAATTATATTTTGACTCTGTGATAACTTGTAAATATATTCCTATTCAATATTTATGTATTCATGCCTTGACCTCTTTGTCTGTAACAATATAGAATATATGTGCTTATGCTCTGGTGATTTCAACAGAAACTGTATGGATTCCTCAGGGGAAGATTAACATAAGTAGACGCACAAATAATACACATATTACATTTCCATACATCTAGCACATTTATATATACTATTGAAAATACTTTTTTGCAAAGACAAATGGCTACATTTGCTCAAGATTTTCAAAAAAATTGCTCATTATGTGTCTGAAAATTCTGTAAAGTGGTCTCAACATTTACAGAACGAGTCGTCAATTGTATGTTAGGAGATGTTTTTCCGACACTATGATACTACACAAGTATACTGGGAACGAGGCTGTGTGGCATATTGTTGACATTCTCTTGGTTTTCGCAATCCCAACGCACCAGTTCGATTCCCATCGGAACCAGTTGGGCAGACAAGGGTATTTTGCCTGAGCGATTGCTCCTTTACGTGCAGATAGTAATGTCAAAATATCGTACTGCACACTTGCCAAGAAATGTATAACAGTTATAAATGCGGCAGTTGTAAGAAGCGACGTTCTGGAAATGAAATGCTACTCACTTTCTTTATACGGAGAAAAAAAATGTCGCTTAGGTTGTCCTTCCTCTCTGAAGGGGGATACCATCCCGTCTGGGCTTGGCAGAACTTTCTAACTCCTTATCCCCCCGCCAAAAAGAAAAGTGTTACATTACTAATCCGTCTATATGAACCAGAGCATGGTCTAGAAGCTAACTCGTTCATGAAGGGACAGGAATTCAGATTTTTTTTTAAACAAATGTTTGCACGTGCGTTTTAGACGTAGAAAAAGAAAATAATGTACGATTATATCATTTGAAAATCTGTCCAATAGCTAAATAAACAAGAATAAACAAAATCTCAACTTTACGTGTGTTTCTTGCAAACGTAGAAGATGAATGTAAAACGAAAAGTATTCATATAGCGAATTCGCGTCCGTATGGAAGGGTGCAGGTTATAATTGAAGAATTTCGCATGATCGGGTGTTCGTAAGGCGGGAGTTCATCCAAACTTCGAAGGCATTCCAAGTATGTTTAATTGTGTGTATCTGTACGAATTGCCGAAGTGTTTCACAAAATGGAGAAAATTCAAGCTTCGAGGTATTCACAGCAACATCTTCGCACCTTGTTGTGATGTAATGATTAAAATATCTAATCACTAAACTACGTTTCCATTCACACCGTGAGCAGTCAATTTTAACCATTCACACTGTGAGCAGTCTACATTTTTAACCATTCACATTGTGAGCAGTCTACACTTTTAACTATTCACACTGTGAGCAGTCTACATTTTTAACCAACTATCCATTTAATCAAATACCGGTAGCTGATACTGCCTCCTGCGACGCATGCCTCCGTTTCTCACGGCCTTTCTTTATATACAGTGTCGGGTACCCATTTACAACTAGGTACACTGCAATATGTGGTGAAGAATGGATTGAACACGGTAACTGGGTATGCAATATTGGTGCTAATAGGTGCCAAACAGTAGGGCTTTATACAAGGTAAGAATCACTGGTGTAGTATTTCACGGAGTCCTGGACGACCAGGCACTTGCCATCTTGTTTTACAACGCGTTGGAGGACCCCATGCGGGCGGTTTATCTCCGCCAGCGACGTCGGACAAATTCCACCGGAAGACACGAATAGAGTCCGAGACTCTGGGTCAACAAGGTGGCGGGGGGGGTGAGATTGGGTGAGGGGGGGGGGGGGGAGCGATTGCCTGTGGTTGTCACACCGCCACCGTAAGTCCGGGGAAATAAACCGGACAATTTGTTGTCGGATTAAGCAGCAACTACTCTTTGTTTGGACTAGCAGAGAAAACGATTGAGCGTCACACAACTGCTGGTCCGGACGCTACAGGACTGCCACTGCTCTAGACCCGGATGCATTTTTTGAATGGAAGGGGGGGAATCATGACCTATGAACTTGAACTCTTAAGAAGGGTAAGTAATAGCGTCGTTGTCTGAACTCTGGGAGCTTGCTGAGCACGAGTTTAATTTAACCACACTCGACAGTTCGAGAGCAATATCTGGGGTCGTCCGGTCCCGGTCCCACAGCAATCGCTTTCGGAAATTTCGTATAGGTGGGCCGGCCCCAAGGGGAGAGGTAGGGGGGGGGGCGGAGGCGGTGAAGTGGGATAACTCTCCCTAATGTGTGGCTGTTCCCAGTCCATATGGTGAAGTAGAATGTTGCTTGAAGCCACGAGGAAGAGCAGATAAAGCGATAACCAAAAGATATGGAATATGATAGTAAAGGATGGATGCGGTGATTGATAAAGGTGGGATAGGAATATTGATATAGTATATATGGTGATTCATATAGGATGGTCTAGGATAGGATGACTGATATAGGATGGTCAAGGGTAGGATGACTGATATAGGATGGTCTAAGATGATTGATAAAGAATATGATGGTTGATATAGGATAGGATGATTGACATATGATGGAACAGGATGACTGATAAAGAATGGGATAGGATGATTGATATAGGATGGGATAGAATGACTGATAAAGAATGGGGTAGGATGACAACAAGGCAGCTCGGGAGAAATTGAAAGACAGATCGGGACAAACAGAATAGCAGCTCGGGAGAAACAACAAGGCAGCTCGGGACAAACAACAAGGCAGCTCGGGACAACAAAAAGGCAGCTCAGTAGAAATAGAAAGACAGCCCGGGACAATCAAAAAGACAGCTCGGGACAAATAGCTCGAGAGAAACAGAATAGCAGCTCCGGAGAAACAACAAGGCAGCTCGGGACAAACAAAAAGGCAGCTCGGGAGAAATAGAAAGGCAGCTCAGGACAAACAAACAGACAGCTCGGGACAAACAGAAAGACAGCTCGGGACAAACAGCTCGGACAAACAAAAAGACAGCTCGTGACAAACAAACAGACAGCTCGAGAGAAACAAAAAGGCAGCTCAGGACAAACAAACAGACAGCTCGAGACAAATAAAAAGACAGCTCGGGACAAACAAACAGACAGCTCGAGAGAAACAAAAAGGCAGCTCAGGACAAACAAAAAGGCAGCTCAGGACAAACAAACAGACAGCTCGGGACAAACAAAAAGACAGCTCGGGAAAAACAAGAAGAAAGCTCAGAACAAACAGCTCGGATCAAACAAAAAGGCAGTTTGGGACAAACAGCTCGGGACAAACAAAAAAGCAGTTCGGGACAAACAGCTCGGGACAAACAAAAAGGCGGCTCTCTGGCAAACAGAAAGGCAGCTCGGGACAAACAAAAAGGCAGTTCGGGACAAACAGAAAGGCAGCTCGGGACAAACGAAAAGGCAGAGAGAAACAGATGAACTAAGAAAACCTCCCTGTCAGGTAGAACTTGACGTGTAACTGGTGAAAGATAATTCTTCAATTGGAGCTGAGAACTCTTTGTTGATTGTCTAAACTCGTTCACTTGGACTTGCAATGGCATGGAGAATCTCGCTACATCATAGCATTAAGAGGCTCGCTACATCATAGCATGAAGAATCTCGCTACATCATAACATTAAGAGGCTCGCTACATCATAGCATGAAGAGACATGAAGAATCTCGCTACATCATAGCATTAAGAGGCTCGCTACATCATAGCATGAAGAGACATGAAGAATCTCGCTACATCATAGCATTAAGAGGCTCGCTACATCATAGAATGAAGAATCTCGCTACATCATAGCATGAAGAGACATGAAGAATCTCGCTACATCATAGCATGAAGAGACTCGCTACATCATAGCATGAAGAGACATGAAGAATCTCGCTACATCATAGCATTAAGAGGCTCGCTACATCATAGAATGAAGAATCTCGCTACATCATAGCATGAAGAGACATGAAGAATCTCGCTACATCATGGCATGAAAAATCTCGCTACACCAGAGCATGATGGGGGCATTAGGCATTACTGCCTCTTCTATTTTTCCAATTCCATTTCCGTCTTCCCTCCACCTGTTCGTGCTTTTTATTCCAATACAAACACGGTTCCTATTCCCCAACTCGACCCTCTTCGCCGTTTGTCTTTTGTTTGCTCCCAAATCCGTAATGTTCTTCATTTGCCCTCATCTTTGCGCTTCAGGTTTTCCGTTAGTCAACACGGAGGCGTCTTCAGACTTCTAGGATTACCGCTGGCCTACTTTCAGGACCACACTCGCGGGGTTCCATACTGCCAACATAGGCGAGAAACCACTCCGAAAAGCAGCCGTATTAAAAACAAAAAAGTCCCCAATGTAACCATGTCATAAATGCGGCTTAAAGGGTTGTGCATGCGGCCGGCAATCTTATCATGTAAAAAAAAACATTTGCTCGGTTAAAGGGTTCATGAAAGAGGTCGTGCTGTAGGGGTGGCCCTAAGCTTCATTTGGAATGAAAAGCTGAACCAGCATAGGCGGACAACTATTGATGGGGCCATCGACCTCCATGGTGCATGCACAAAAGGGTATCGACAACGAATACAATTGTCAAATATATCTATGTAAGCTCTCCAAAAACACACACCAAGCAATGGAAAGGATATTGATAATAAGCTAGCACTAAAAGGTATACTGTCCACGTCGACTAAAAGGTATAATGTTGTTCCATTACACATTAGATAAGATAGTGAAATGACTGCTTACTTCCAAGTATACTTTGGACGGTCAAATGCAAGCGAAGCAACCACAAGCAAATGTATCCTGAAAAATCCGTCCCTGACACAGGCTGCATGTTCCTTAAGAACTGTCAAACTCTTGGCACATGTTTTAACTCGCCCCCTCCAAAGACCGTCAAAGACATACACTTGTTTAAAGCCTTTGCTGTGGATTTCCTTTGATGATGGAAGAAGAAGAAGAATGACCTGAACTCTATTCTGCTTACTTTTGGTTTCATGTTTTCAATATTTTGTCTCGTTTCAGGCAAGCGGTGAGAGCCAAATGTGCAAGTTCAAGGAGGTATCAAAGGAGAACTACTTCAAACTCCAATCAGTGGCCTACGAAAATTGGTATGTGGGCTTTAACAAGCGGGGGCGTAAGCTGAAAGGCTACGCTGATCAGAGGCCGTGGGCGAAAGAGAACTGTTTCAAGTTCACAAAAGTTGAGTGGCGTCCTGGCCCCAAATTGCGACACCAGCGACAGTTTGGGAAGTTTTCTATTGCCTCTCTCGGTTTACCACACATCGACATCAACAATCGGTGACAAGCAAGTGATCTGTGTGTAGAATACATCTTTAAGAGGCGGTATACACTTCGTCTGTTGCCTAAACCTCTGGAACTGTTTGCGGCAGAACAAGACTTGAATTGTTTCCATTGTCATGTGTTAATGGCTGGTGTAATTCTGATTATACTCCCGAACATGGTCGCTGTGTTTTTCTACGGTTTGCGGGATGAAGTTGCTGCAGCGATCCGCGACATCTGTGATATCTTAAGTTTCAGTAAACGCGAGAAGCCAGGGAATAACTATAAGACGTTTGTCTATGGAATTACATAGACCATGACTTGGAAATAGGATCTAATGTTGTCTATTGTGTCTGTGGTACCTTGTCCCTAGTAGTTAGTTACTTAAGTAAGGCTTCAATTTAATAGGTAGGTATATCAGAACGGTAGGCAACAGTCTAGATATTCAGGCACGATATTGTTTAGAATAGTACTGGACAAATGTGGAAGTTGTATAAAGATAACAGTAAATAGCAGGATCCTACTAAATAGGGGAGAACATCGGCTTCGGGTCATTCACACGTGTACGAGATATACCGCATGTTGGCGTTCTTTCGAATTTTGAAACATTCACATAACTACATATTTGGTATTTTCAAACGCCATCTTTATGACAAAGTACCAAACGACATTCACATTGTACCAAATGTCCGTTTAGGGCATTTACGTGTGTACCAAGCTTCATCTTTGTGACATTCACACTTGTTTCAAAAATCATCTTTAAGACACTCAAACTTGTGTCAAAAATCATCTTTAAGACACTCAAACTTGTGTCAGAAATCATCTTTGTGACATTTAAACTTGTAACAATCGTCATATTTGGGGCATTCAAACTTGTATTAAACATCTTTTGGACGTTCAAAGCTGTACCAAACGTCACCTTTGGACATTTTAATCTGTACCAAAAATCTTTGGGACATTCAAACTTGTACCACGTTTCATATTTCAGCTTATATAACTATAGTATTAGTTGGGACATTCAAAGTTGTGCCAAGCATCATCTAGTGCACGTTCAAATCTGTAACCAAAAAGTAGGATGCGTGATCTATTTTCCCCTTGTTCGCTATGTGTTCTTATACTGAGTGTGCTGTACTGTCGCCTTACGGCCCTGTGCATCCAACGTCATAAATATGTTTTTAATAGGCTCACTTCCCATAGGGGGACGGACTTGCTGTTTCATGATTTCGATCACATGCAAGTTTGGTATGTAACCCGTGTCACTAACGTTTACTCTACCCGAACGCCACCACTATTCCCTCCCCCACCCCCATGTCACATTGAACGGAGTTCCAAACGTGATGATCTGTAGACCATTCAAAGAGCACCATACGCGATGATCTGTGAACAATCAAAGCAGTACTAAAGGTGAAAATCTGTAAACCATGTTCTGAACAGTATCAAACGTGATGGTCTGCAGAACAATCAAAGCAGTACTTCATGTGACGATCTAAGAACAATAAAAGCAGTACCAAACGTGATGATCTGTAGAACAATCAAAGCAGTACCAAACGTGATGATCTATCGGACAATCAAAGCAGTACCAAACGTGATGATCTATAGAACAATCAAAGCAGTACCAAACGTGATGATCTATAGAACAATCAAAGCAGTACGAAACGTAATGATCTATCGGACAATCAAAGCACTACCAAACGTGGTGATCTGTAGAACAATCAAAGCAGTACCAAACGTGATGATCTGTAGAACAATCAAAGCAGTACCAAACGTGATGATCTATAGAACAATCAAAGCAGTACCAAACGTGATGATCTATAGAACAATCAAAGCAGTACCAAACGTGATGATCTGCAGAACAATCAAAGCAGTACCAAACGTGATGATCTGCAGAACAATCAAAGCAGTACCAAACGTGGTGATCTGTAGAACAATAAAAGCAGTGCCAAACGTGGTGATCTGTAAAACACATTCAAAGCAGTACTAAAAAAAAACTCGATGTTATATAGAACATTCAAAGCAATACCAAACTTTATGATCTATAGAACATGACAGCAGTACTAAACGCATGTGCTTGTTGCCCGGACCCGATGGATGTTGCCAGGACTTCTGCAGTGCTGCAACCTATGTATTCTAGGACAAACCCTACAACTTGTCAGGTTATTAGGGTCCTCAATTAAAGGACCTCATTTACTGCAAAGGGCAATAATAAGCAGTACCCCGTCACAGAAATATGTACATAATATTGGCACAATTACCTCATGTTTAAGCTTATTGCACGTCTGTATAAACGCATTCAGTGTCTGAATATGATGCAGTCACCAGTGCAACATGACTTCGCATTTGAAAGGACTACCACTGCCATTTCTGGACACAGACAATGGGTTGTGTGTGTGTACATATATGTGTGTGTAATTATAGATGCATCTAGTACTAGCCGTAGTTTTCTGTCGCCTGATAGTTGTTTATATCAAATGAATTTGTCATTACTGAAATATAACAAGTGTTATGAATGTATTAATTATTGTTGATATATATAACACGTATTGTGAATGTATAATTATTGTTTGTTAATATATAAAATGTTTTGTGAATCTATTAATTATTGTTGATATATTAATGTTACGTGAATGATTTAATTAATTATACTTGTTATATAAGCGTTATGTGAGTTTAATTATATTGTTGATATATCACAGGTGAAGTTAGTAAATTAATACGTATAGTACTGTGCGAACTGTCATAGCGTGATGCTGGCATTTAGTTCGCTAGAAGGCAGTGGTTCTCAAACAGGTATCACACGACCAACACTGGACATGCTTAGAAATTGTTTGTATTCATGTCTTCTAAGGCTTTTACTATATAGCAGGTCCCAACAAATGAACAATAATTAGGTTCACCAGTTCGGTAAATGTTTGTATAAATTGTATTGTTATCATCCTTCACCTCTTCTTCTTCGTTCGTTCTCAATCAATCTCCCACTACCAAAACCTGAAATGGCTTAAGTAGTAGAATGTAGTCCAGAGAACATAATGCGTTGTTTCGTAGTTTACAGCTTGGCTGCGATATTTGCACATTTCGGTCCAACACATCCGACTTCAGCAAGCATTGTTTGAGTACCGGGTTAGCATTCCCTCTTCGATCCCTTCTCCTTAGCCAGTCTGCCCTAATGCAGCCTGTTATCCAAAGATCACCGCGTGCAGGTGTAGAAGGGTCTTGACAGCTATGGTTCGCTGACCACTGAAGCTCTTGCGCTGCTCAGCATCTTGATCCCATACTTTAATCAACTTCCCCATAAACTAGAGAGCTGAAATGTTGTACACGTCCTCTACTAGTGCGTTTTGTTAATCTATAAATTTAGATGGAGTCTGGACAGGTGATTCAAAAGCCTTTACAAAACAACGCAGGACTCGGTAGCCTCAGTGTCCGCCTCGGAAGTCGGAGTTTCGTGTTCGAATCACGGCGAAGACCGGGATTTTCTTTTCACGTGGATCTTCTGCTAAAAACACCCCTGATCTCTTTGTAGTGAGATCGGACTCCTGTGGTCAGTGTCGAGCATGTTAACAATTCCTTGGCAGTTGGAAACCGAAAAGAGTAGACTTTATGGCCGCTGCCTGGACAGAATTTAAATTACACATCTATCCAAGTTATTGATTCCTTTCCCCAGATGGTTTGTTAGGAGCAGCTATAGATGGCACCTAACTGGCTGCGGGTCTACTTAACTCTAGTGTTTGAGTCAATATACTCGCACGTCAGTAAAAATCCCTCTCCAAGAAACTGATTGTATACAAACTCGGCTGAGTCTTCTAAACCAGTATAAATACGTTAAGTTAAATTAACGTACTTTTACCATATTTACTTGCATCAACAGCGAGATCAGCAGCTTCGAGCTGCTTTAGGACAGGCACTCTCGTTCATTGAGTTGGAAAATCCCTAACCACCAGAAGAAAACATTGAAGATGCCGCAAGTGAAAAAATCGGCATGAACGATGGTCATTTGCAAAGAACAGAATAAAGATCGCATTTGGGAACGCAAACCTAGCAATCCAAATATACTCAACCAGATGTGTCGGACTAAAAGGCGCAGCCTCGCTGTGAGCTTTAAAAAAAAAAACAACAACGCTAAGACGTGCTTTTCAGGATGAATGTAGAATAATTAGGACCCCTGCGGTAATTTAAGGACCAATGCGGAAGTTTAAGGAGCTTTTCTGGAATTTAAGAACCATTGCGAGAGTTTGAGGACATCTGGGGTAAGTTAAAGAGCATTTCGAGAATTTAAGGACTTCTACGGTAATTTAAAGACCAATGCGGGAGTTTAAGGATTATCGCCGGAGTTTAAGGGCCTCTACGGGAATCTAAGAATCGTTACGTGAGTGTAGGGGCCTCTGTTGGAATTTAGGGACCATTGCAGGAATTTAAGGACAGACTTCAGTAATTTAAGGACCAAGGTGGGAGTTTAAAGATGTCCACAGGAATTTAAGAACCATTGTTTCTTCTTCTTCATCGTACACAGTCAGACAGGAACCATTATTTTTTTCGAAAAAAGCGGCGGTCATCCTGAGGCTGTCGACACTGCCATATAGCTTGTCTTGTGTTGCCACTGGTGATGGCCACATCTGCTCTCTCTGATTCTCGTATGTCGGGGCAGTTCTGCAGATGCTCAGCGAGAACCATTGTTTGAGCTTAGGTACTTCTAGGACAAGTTAAACCCCATTAATGCGGGGATTTTTTTAAGGACCTTTGCGGGAGTTTAAGGACCACTGCCTTAAATGATGTCGAAAACTATCAGTATGTAAATAAATGTGTGACAACTTTGTATGTAGCAACATAACATTATCAGTCGATCATTCCTTTTGCGTGCTTGAAGCTGGAGGTTTCTCAGGGAAACCAATGCCAGGCAGAATGTGACATATTTCTTGTATCGGAATTAAAAGGCATCATGAGTCTCCGCTGTTTTCTCTCTGTGTGCTTATATCATTTTTGTTTGGCTTGAGAATCGGGACTGGAAGGGAAAACTAAGACAGCGTGCTACAGTCCCAAACATTAACACGCTTTAATATCTAAAATATAACACCATTTAAATGAAAATACTCATACATCTTTGCAACTGATCTTCACTTTGTGGGGTAAGTTGTTTTCTAGAAAGGATTTAACATACAGTCAGTCGATCAGCCATATCTGCAAGTGTTTCTCAAAATGTCACACACCGGATGTAATTCGGTTTGTACACATTATTTTTTTACACAAATACAAAACTGTATCCATACAAAATTTTCTAATTATATATATGTTGCTGTTGATTAAAACAAAACAATTTTGTTAATGAAGATGAAAAAGGTCTCAAATAAGTGATATTGCGTGGGAGTTCAGTTCGGTAATATAAAATGTCTGCTGATTACACCGAAGCGTGAATGGATATCCCTGGAGAACTTAGAAAGATCAAAGATGGAATAATGGAGATGGTTGAATGATGTTCAGAGTGGGGCTACCTAGCTGGATATAACGTCAGAAATGACTTTGTGTCAGTCCTACGTGAGCTAATGTCTTCTGCTGTCGTTACTGTCCTTGCCATGTGGCAAATCAGAGGCGGGATGCATGTTATCGTCAGGTGGGAGGCCGGTGTTGTCGTTAGGTGTAACTTCCTGAGTGTGACAGAGACACCCTTAATCCACCAACATGGAGGTTTTCGCCTTGTACCTGAATATGATATGTTCCTGCTGCAGGCTGGTCATAATTCAGTCTGACTAAATGACAAAATCACTTGGAAGTTTTTGTGCGTCAGGATATGCACCAACTGAGTTTGTCCTCACTAGATGCCACAGCGTGGTGTTGCGGATTCGGTTACACATTGTTTTTCCGTCTGCACTTCTCGCACAATGTATAACGAGGATTTAGATTTTACTCTTACATGTTTCTAGAAAGGTCCAAGATTAACATTGGTAACACAATATAGAAATAAACAGTGCATTTATCAGTCTCTTCTTAGTTAACAGAACTACTCTAGGGTTTTTTGGGGGGTGTTTTTGCGTTCACCTTATTTCTCTATTCCCTTAGGTGGTGTGCGTTGCACTGTGGTTGTTATTTTGCACCTGTCGGCGATTATTTTAATCATTGTAATTTATAGTGGACAATTTTCGCCTTCTGAATTCTTTGTCTTCATTAGTGAATATACTGCCAGGTTGTTGAACCTCCTTACTTGCCTGATACTTACGTCACTGCTGTGAAAACTTATCTGCGCGTATTCACGTGATGTCATCCATATTGTCTGTCTTGCCTGTGTTGATCTTCATTTGTTGATACAAGCAAAACTGAGATAGGTTGGGTGGTGTTGTGGGTCTCCTTTTTGGTAAAAGATTACTTGATTATCTTACTTACATACTGATTTAATCGCTTCTCTTATATCCTGTGGACTAGGGAGAACTTCAGAATGTTCTAGCAGTTTGTTTTATTTTCACATTTGGCGGTGAGCTTTGTAAGTATCTTAAGTCATTTGTCCTGCGATAAGTTTGTTGGATCGGTCGATATGGGCTTGTGTCGTTGCACAATCGCCTGCTACGCGGCCTCATCTCATCCATGTAGCCAGATCTAGCAGTATTCTAAGCCATCGGTAGAAGTTGTTGAGGAGGACTTCTCATCTGATGACGGAATCAGCATATTTTATTCTCCCAGTAAATGTACTTTGCACAGGACGCAGTGACGGCTATACATATATGTTAACACCCTGATGACCTTCTTCAAACACTTCGTTTCTCACCCAGAAATTCTGATCTCACGCGCCTTGGACATAAATCATGTTTGTTACTCATGGCACAAAGGCGGCATAAATACACTGTTTATCAGCTGTTGCTTTGTTTCCAAACTAAGATGACATGTTTCATCAGATGCTTTCTGACACCTATCCTCGATTTCCAGAAAAAATACTGCCCAAATACTTGGACTAATGAGTTTGTTTAAGAGAAATATCATTGACACTTATATTGAGTTGCCCAGGTGCTGATCCTTACAGTGTATGCCTTTCTCTTGCTAATTATCATGTTGCATCGTGCACATTTTATCACATCAATATCATCAGGTGCCTTACTGGTTGTCGTCGGTGATCGTGGACCTCGCCTTTATCACGTGGGTTGTTTACCAATTGTTGTTTATTGTTGCCTGTGCCATTCTCTCAGGATGTCCCAACTCATCGCTCTCTACTTTTCTCTGTCTTTCTTTCCTGCTATCTTTCCCGTTGTGACAACGTGCTCTAAACCGCATCTTTTCATAACATACTAGAAAAAGCATGACTGTGTTGTTTTATTCTTTACAAACAGTTGTCTCTGTGTTTGTGCCTCTTCGAGTATCATTAGTCTTCCTTGCAGTCCATGGGATCCGCACCATTCTTCGGTAAAACCACATCTGGATTGCTTCCAAAGATCGTTTGCTTGCTGACTGTCAATGATTCACTGTCATATGTCAGTACTGGTTCCACATATCATCGAAGGACTCTCTCAGTTCCAGCCACAAGGTTTTGTTGCACACGATTTCCTTCATGATCTGGAAGACTGATTTTGTTTGAAATATTCTGCATTTATTTCGTAATTTCATCTTCCATCTGATGTTATGTATGTGCCCATGTATTTAAACGTGTTAACTTGTCTCAATTTGGTGCCCTTCATTTGAGCCAGCATTTTTGAGAGTCCTGTTTCTTAATCACTACCATCACCACCGCTTTTATTTTTATGTGAACTGAGACCTTTGTTTTGACTTTGCTGAACTACCGTGTTTACTATTTCCTGTATGTCAGTTTTTCACAAAAATATCAGAATTCTCTATTACCGCTTTCATTAAGGTCTGATTCCAGTGTTGTCCTAGGTTTTTGGCTAATTTGGTAAATCCAGCGGGCCTGTCTGGATGGACTTCTGAATATACTTCATGATGGCCAGAATGTCTTCCTAAAATACAAATGAAAAAAAAAATGAGGATAAAGAAGGTGTAGCCAATATAAACAATACTGTTGTTAACGTAAATAGGGATGTTCTCATAGGGACACAATTAGAATAATAAATGAATAAGGCGAATCGATCTTCCTCTTTTCATTCATTCGTTCTCAATCTCCCGCTTCCAGTCTCCGAAAAAAACTTTGCAAGTAGCAGAATGTAGTCCGGAGAACGGAATGCGTTCTGGTCGTAGGTTACAGCTTGACTACGATATTTGCACCTTTCAGTACGGCACATTCGACTTCAACATGGAGCCTTCCCTCTTTGATTCCTTCTACTTAGTCAGTCTACTCTGTTGCATCCTGTTATCCGGGATCACCGAATGAATGTGTAAAAGGGTCTTGGCAGCTCTGATTCGCTGGCTCGTGTACTGCTCAGCCAGTGATTTCCAAGCTGAACCTCCTGAGGATATACTTATTTGAGAAATATTTCCTTCAGCTCATTTGTTTTATAGTGTAACTAGCAGACCAGTGCAGACCATTTGCCTGCCAGTCGAATTGTACAATATGAAAGACATTACAGCAGTTTAACAATTTAAGTTTTTCCTCTCCTCGGAACCATTCCCTGCCTCACATCCCCAACGCACTCGTTTTCAACCCTGCAACCCGATCATCTCTTCTTTCTCCTTTAACTAGTGTACACCTCCTCCGCGGTTATTCCTCATCTCAACTTGCTTGCTTGAGATATATAATTGTTTCATTATTCTAACGACATTATTTCATAATTATCCCGACCAGCGTCTTTCGCCAAGTACAGCCTTGACCCACATCATTTAATTCGACCAGCCAATCAAATGCTCCCCCGCAAACGTTGGAAATACAGAAGAACGCGAGTTTAAAAAATAAATAGATATATACGAGAACATGTCATTATTCAAAGTTAGATATATACGAGAACATGTCATTATTCAAAGTTAGATATATACGAGAACATGTCATTATTCAAAGTTGGTTAAGGATAAGTGCGCTGTTGAACACTCTATACATGTTGCGGAGGACAGCCCATCAGTTGGCTGCTGCAAACCAAGGTGATGCGGCACGCAGGCTGGGAATAGATTTGGATAGCAGGTTGGAAGTGCAACATGAACTATCGGAAGTGACGTATGTCCAAAGAAATGCGAGTATGTTGCAAATAACAAAAGAGAGATGGTATCAAAATAGTTTTTTTATCTCCTGTTTTAATAGTTATAACAAAAGTGAGATGGTATCAAAATAGTTTTTTTATCTCCTGTTTTAATAGTTATAACAAAAGTGAGATGGTATCAAAATAGTTTTTTTAATCTTCTGTTTTAATAGCTATAATAAAAGTGAGATGGTATCAAAATAGTTTTTTATCTCCTATTTTAATAGTTATAACAAAAGTGAGATGGTATCAAAATAGTTTTTTATCTCCTGTTTTAATAGTTATAACAAAAGTGAGATGGTATCAAAATAGTTTTTTATCTCCTGTTTTAATAGTTATAACAAAAGTGAGATGGTATCAAAATAGTTTTTTATATTCTGTTTTAATAGTTATAACAAAAGCATTTGACCGAATGCTTAGTAGGGCTCATGTGGGCAAACAAAGAACAAACGCGCGTATACTGTTGAGGAGAGTGGTCTCGAAGTAAGACGTCGGCCTCGGATACTGAAGGTCGCGGGCTCAAATCACCGTGGAGATTTTTCACGTGGACTTTCTGGTATTTCCCCTGATCTCTCGGTAGTAGAGATCGGATGCCCGCATCAGTGTCTCGCACGTTAAAATTCCCTCTGCAGTTGGAAATTGAAAAGAGTAGGCTAAACAGCCGCTGACTGGATAACATTCAAAATTATGTAAAAAATCTACTCAATCTATTACTGGATCCTCGCCCGTGCATCATGCTGAAATCATCTAAAGACATAGAGAACAGAGCAGTTATGGGTTAAATAGTGTGCAATGACTTTGACTTCGACTAAACTAAGCTAAACTAAACTGTTGAAATGTTGAAAGCGAAAAGTATCCAGCTATCTCACTCACTGCGTAGCGATTATATCCGACTATTATCACCGGCACCAATCAAGCCCCAGTGAACTTCAGCATTTTGAAAAATTATCACCACACACACAAATGCACACATACACACACACACACAAATGCACACATACACACACGTGCAACATCTATCGTCTTATTAGTACAGACGTAAAACCCTCGTTACTAGTACGGTCCAAACGACTCAGTTGTAAATGAGGGCCTATTGCGTAATGGAACTAGGAACCTTAAAAACACAATATGTGTACAATGAAGTCTCTAATATTTCTCCGACAGTAGTTTCTGCTATGAAACTACCTTTACCTTAAGCATAGAAATAAGGCACTGCTACTGTGGCACTGTTGATTATAATAACGTGTAAAAAACATCTATATGTACGTTCAGATGCCGCGCTAGGGTGAAAACAGAAAAGAAACCTACTTTGCGACTTAAATGCCTTAATCAGAATCAACAATCAAAATAATGTGAATACTTTTTTTTGTGACTTGTTAATTTTTGTTGGTTCCTGTTCCAGATGAAGACGTTTAGGTCGTAACGAAGGTTTTGTGTCTGGTTTCGTTCTAGCGCGGTATATGACCTTACATAAAGAAGATTTTTTTTTACCACTTTACCTAAAGCTGAAATATAAATTCTTAGTGTCTGTCAATGAGTAACTTGGATTTTCCATTGCTTTAACATGACCAATACTCCTTTTTGTTTTGAGTTCAGTTCAATGTTGCAAGTATTTCAAAATGACAGAATGCCTATTCTTTAACCTTATTTATCATACTTAGTAAACTATTATGGTACACGATAACTGTATGGACCCGTGAATTGTATACAGCAGGAGACAAGGATATTATGATAACTAGACTCCGCAGTGTTGTGTTGTAAATGAACGCAATGTATTGTTATTCTATGGGTCTGGCGTCCTCATCCTTGTGAAACAAAAGTGAATAATATTCAGAAGAGCACGTACAAGTTTTGACACGGGCTATCTGCAAGGAGGCTACCTGCAATGGTTATCTATTGCTCTATCTGGATTGAAAGAGCATATGTTATATCTGATCGTGATTGATTAAGTGATATGGAGCTTGTTAAACATCATGGCCGTTGTCCGCATGTGTATCGGATGGGGGACCGTCTATTTCTTCATTTTTAACCACGACAGTCTAGAGAGCTGAAATTGTGCACACAATCTATTACATTTTGATGAATAATGGACAGATCATATTGTTTTGGTTTTTTATTTGTTTTGGGTTTTTTTTAAACCGAAATGCGTAGTTACTGTGTATTGTCTTTATTCATTCACATCAAGGTTGAATCTCAAGCCAATATTCCGACTCGTTGCTGCCCGTGCTTACCACTGGTTTCTTCGCTCCAGCATGAGAGACAATTGATAAAGTGCCGGCAGCAACGAAGTGCTCGTAAAAAACAAGAGATATGTCATTTAGAAATGTAGATTGTTGACAAAAAAGCCATCGATCAGTTTTTCTCGTGACAGTCAGATTTCATCCTCTTTAATGTTCTCCAAAATTGTGGAAGTTTAAATTAGTCAAATTGTTAAATTGGAAATTTTATGAATAAATTTTGAAATAATCACATGCTATTTGTATAAATAAAAACTTCTATGGAAAAAATAATTGTTTAAATATGTACTTGTTTAATATTTACAACTGGCATGACAGTGTCCGTCTGCTTTGACTTCTTTTTCTCATTATTTAACCAACCTAGGAAACTGACATTGTGTGCACAATCTCTACTAGTGTGACCTGTTCCTCTACCAAATTTTGATAGATCCTGGAAAGGTCATTTAAAAGATTGTAAAGAAAAGTGTGTGCTCGCGTAATAGCGAGATGAGCAACTTCAAGTCGAACATGCACACGCGTTCATTGAGCTGACAAAAATCACAAACCACCTGAAGTAATCATTGGTTGGTTGGTTGATTTTGTTATTGGCTTGGCTTGGCTTCGTTCGTTCTCAATCTCCCGCTACCAAACCCTAAAAGGGCTTAAGTAGCAGAATGTAGTCCAGAGAACGGAATGCGTTGTGTCGATATCTGCACCTTTCGGTCCAACACATCCGACTTCAGCAAGTATTTTTTGAGTATTGGGTTAGCATTCCCTCTTTGATCCCTTCTCCTTAGCCAGACTGCTCTGTTGCAGCCTATTATCCAGGAACCCCGCGTGGAGGTGTAGAAGGGTATTGGCAGCTCTGGTTCGCTGGCCCTGACCCTAGCAGTCAGCTATGGGTCGTTGACCGCTGCAGCTTATGCGCTGCTCAGCATCTTGTTCCCGGTTGGTTCGTTATTGATCCAGCGGCCTATTGGCTCCTGCCCTTTGGTCCAATGCCATATAGTGTTATCTGCAAGTGTTTGTAAGCTGTTTTTTAGTTCCGTATAAAGTATTCCATTTGTCTGGCCTCGGAGAAAGAAGCTCTTTCTTAACACCTGCAAGGGCCAAACATTCACAAAGATGATGTTCAACAGTTTCTCAGGGATGTGTTCACAGCCGGCCCTCTGGAGCATGTTCTGGTTGGATTCTGTTCAACAGTTTCACAGGGATGTGTTCACAGCCGGCCCTCTGGAGCATGTTCTCGTTTGATTCTGTTCAAGTGGCTGTTAAGTTGTATATGTTGAGTGTGAAGTCGGAACATGGTGCTTTGGTCTCTCCTTTTCAGGAGGTTGATGTTGTCTTTGGGATGGCCATATGTTTGTAGATTTCTCTCCCAGTATTTCCCATTGCCCAGTTATTCAGCTAGACCTCTTTGTTTACAGCCGTCAGTAGTTGTTTGACTATCTGTAGCGTTGTTTGTGTATATTGTTGTTCTTTACTTGCTTCCCTCTTAGTCTGTCCTGTAACTGCCAGGTGTGTTTGAGTGACCAGGGACCCATTGTAAAAGTAATCATTGAAGAGGACGTAGGCGAAGAAATTCGCATGAACGAGGATCATTTTCAAAGATTAAAACGACAATGAAACCTGACTATCAGTTTTTTTTCCACTTTCAAATTACGAGACAATCGCATCGTGGTAAGTTGTCTGCCTCGGGTGCGGTAGGTCGCAGGTTCGAATCACGACGGAGACCTATATTTTTAAAACGAGGACGTTTTTGTAAAAACGCCCATGATCTCTTGGTAGTGAGATCGGACTCCCGTGTTTTGTGTCGAGCACGTTAACAATCTCCTAGCAGTTAAAAATAGAAAGTAGGCGTAACGGCCGTTGCCCGGACAAATTTTAAAATTCTAGTTAATCTAGCTAAATTATTTGTACCTTTCCACAGGCCTAGCAAGCCGCAGGGCGTTATAAGATACCTATTACGCACAGCCGAATTCTTCAGCTACCTGACAGCATACTTTAACATACCTGTTTGAATACCAGGATTTTAAGTATTCCAAGAAATATAGGTGATAAAATTATGAACGGCGCAGTTGGATTCATCAATTATTTCATTCACAAAAAAAAACTAAAAAACAACACAAATAACAATGAAATAACAATAAAAATAAATTACGCTCCTGTTGTCGCATGAACAAAGAAACATGTTTTAGTATAAATGTTTATTTAATGCCAGCAATTAGGACGTTTACTCCTGCCGAAGATGGATGTGTCGGACCGAAAGGTGCAAATATCGCAGTCAATCTGTAAACTAGCTACACAACGCATTCCGTTCTCCGGACTACATCCTGCTACATGTAAAGTCCTGTTCAGGGCTTGGTAGTAGGAGATTGAAAACGAACGCAGAAGAAGAAGAAGAAGGACGTTTACTCTTTTGTGCGTTCTTAAAATAGCGTTAAGTTGCCGGTTGTAGTAGTTGTCCTTGCATCCCGGGTCACTGATGAAGGTGAACGTGATCCTCCATGCGGTTGTGCAATGCTTGGCTTCATTTGAGTGACGCTCACTACTACTGGAATTACGTCCATCCACATCGCCAGCGACTGCTAAGAAAACAGCCTGTTTCCGGGGAACGCTACATGGACGAGAGATTATGGTCAGTATGGTGTGCCTGACCGTGCTAGCGTCTCAGTTTCCCCATTACTATAAATAAAAGAATGTACCGAAAAAGGTAAAAAGAGGTGTTGTTAGACTGAGAAGACGATGACTCCAAGACATCGAAGCGTGCTTGGACATGTCTTTGACGAAAGCTGGCGATTTGGCTAGAGAACGAGTTTATTTTAGACGGGCTGTGATAGGAACGACGTTCTAAGAAGGATACGCCACATGATGATGACCAACAACAGTAGTTTTTATTTTGTCCTTGTTACTGTTTCACAGTCAATGCTAAGCTTGTACAGCAACATATATCCAGACATGCATTAAGACTGTTCTCTTATTTCTTCTTCTGCGTTCGTTTCCAATCTCCCGCTACTACGCTTTGAACAGGGCTTTGCAAGTAGTAGAATGTAGTCTGGAGTACGGTCTGCGTTGTGTTTACAGCTTGACTGCGATATTTGCACCTTTTGGTCCGACACATCCGTCTTTGGCGGCAAACTCTTATTTCTAACTTATTTTCCTCATATACAGAAGAGGTTGAAGAACTTCACATTGTTCAAATATTGTTCCGCAATACTTCCTTTCTCTTTAAATTCGGAGCACAGGGGCTACCTCTAGGCAGAAAGCCTAGACATAGTCGAAACACGTGCTGTTGAAGTTGTCGTTACTGTAGTACTTTTGTTGTATATAGTTAAATGCCCCAGTCTAATGTAAACCACTAAGTCATGGCTTTTTTAACATGGGGTCTCAGAATTTGGTAAAATGCATCATAATTCTCTAAGCTGAGGTCCCTATATAGGGTTTCTAAGGGGTCATATGATTCTCTAAAGCTTCAATGATTACTTATGGTCTCCTACGTTTCTCCAAGGACCCGTGTAATGCTCTATTGTACCCTCACGTTTTTCTAACGTGTCACATTATTCTCAATAATCCATAAAGCATCTCCAGTGGGCCCCATGTTCTCTAATGAACAAGGCGATTCTCTACTGCCTATCAGACTTCTCTAATGAGCCATAAATCTCTTTATTGCCCATTTATTCTTTTCTAACACACCGCATGACTCTCCAACCCCCCTCAGGTACCTCCAAGGAGCTACATGATTCTTTATTGACATCCCCTCCAACCACCCCCATCATCACGACCAACCACCCCCCTCAAATCACCCACCCCCCCCCCCCCTCCCCCGGCACACCCTCTTCTCTAAGACCTGCAACGATGTTCTATAGTTTTCGGTATTCTATACTTCATCCAGGATTCTTCAAGGTTCTCCATATTTTTCTAAGGGGTCCCAGGATTCTATATGTACCCTCAGAACGCTGTTTCGGGACTCATGATTTGTCTAGTGGCCCCGAAGTCTACACAAGTGACAGCCAGCAGTTGCCACAAACAAACAACGTGTTAAGTGTATTTTTGTTTATTTATATTTTAACATTTAAAAAAAAATTTAGATCTGATTTTCATTTGAAATCATGCCATGATGTTTCATTTTTTGGTTAATGGGCGCTTATAAAGTCTTAACTGTTTCCATATTTGTCTTAATGGACATTGGGAAAGTCCAACAGTTTTCATGTTTGTCAATATGGACTTTCGGAAAGACTGACAGTTTTGTTACAAATTTGTTACAAAAGCCGTTTGGAAAGTCTTAAAGTTGCATATATGTTGTAATGTATGTTTTAATATTATAAAAGCTGCATATTTGTTATTAAACCGCTTGGAAAGTTAACAGTTTCCATATTTATCAAAATGGACTTTGAAAAGACTAACTGTTTTATATTTGCTACAAAAGCTGTTTGGAAAGTCTAAACAGTTTCATATTTGTTGTAATGGACGTTTGTATGAACGAATGGTTTCGATGCCTGCATGCTGAGGAGGGCAGCGGGTCGAATCCTCGTTAAGGCTTATGGTGTTCTTCTGTTTGGGATTAAATACACAAAAATAACCAGCACCCAACGTGGCGACATTAATAGAGACCGGCCTTTAGTCCTCAGCCTAAAAGCCAATTGATTAACCCAGTAATAGAACTGCTGTTGTAAGACGGTATATATTTTTACATAATAGACGTTTGGAAAGTCTAAGCTTCATATTTATGATAACGGACATTTAGAAAGTCAAAAAGTTTAATTTTTGTTGTAACATCGTTTGGAAAATCTAAAAGTTTTTTTAAATAATTATGATAATAGACATTTGGAAAGTCTAAAAGTTTCATTTTTGTTATAACAGACGTTCGGAAAGTTTTACATTTGTTATAAAAGCCGCCTGGAAAGTCTAAAAGTTGCATATTTGTTATAAAGGACGTTTGGAAAGTTGTGCATTTGTTATAATGGACCTTCGGAAAAGTTTGCATTTGTTATAATTAACCTTTGGAAAATTTTAAATTTGTTATAATAGACGTTTGAAAAGTCTAAAAGTTTAATATTTGTTATAAAGGACGGTTGGAAAGTTTTATATTTGTGATAATGGACATTTGGAAAGTCTAAAAGTTTCATATGTGTGATAATGGACGTTTGAAAAGTTTAAAAGTTTCAAATTTGTTATAACGGACGTTTGAAAAGTCTGAAAGGTTTATATTTGTTTACATTACCCGCATATCAGTATTATAGCATATAATAGGGACAGACTAACTCTATTTGCTGTGCTTGGAGAAATTCTCCGATTCCACTGGAAGAATGTACTCCAGTGGCCACTTTACATATTCTTATTTTGGGTCGTCCTCTTGAACTCCACCGATGTGACATCAGTTAACTTGATTAGCGTTCTCTTCACGTCTTTCTCGCTAAGTTTTCATTGACTTCCACACTCTTCCTTTATCATGTGTATTCCTTTCACGCACATGTCTGGTTACATTTAATATCTTCATGGGAAGTTGAATTTCGATCTTCGAATTCTTTCCTTACTCTCCAGCCACATTGATGGTATTCCGTATTTAGAACAGATCACATAATTGCAAAAGTTCAGTACATCAGTGTTCTTACTTTCCGTGTCCTGGGCACCACGTCAGACAGTCCTGGGTACCACGTCAGACATCGTGTTTGCAATGTTTAGCCACCTCGACTGCCTTGTCATTCTCCTCAACATGTCATCCACATTGCATGTTTTGAGAATGTTTGGGCAGATCATCAGGTGGCCTGGGTCTGTGTTGCTCCACAGCCGTATGTGTAATCATGCCTGTGACGCCACCTATTTAATTTTTTGCTGAATTGAGATACACTAGTTCGGAGTCTATTTAGTTACTTCCCAAATTGCGTAAGGCAAGTAATGTATAGACGCCGTTAGTTCTGTTGATATTGTAACCGCGTACCACTGATAAATACTTATTTACAAAGTAAATGCATTCGACATACATCAGGTGGTATCGGAAAGGTAGGATTAGGGCCGTTGTAACCTTTCAAGCAGTCATCAAATGTGACTAAAGAGCATTATAAATGGGACTAGCAATGCCATTATGCAAAACGTAACAGAGATAGGACACAGGTTCAGGACATTGACACAGACTTACTGCAAAGGAAGAAGCTGTAGATGTGTCCTATGCTCTAGTTAGAGTGGAAAAAACCCTTTTTGATACGGACTACTTAGAAGGAGGCTACTCATAAGTAAGCCAACTACAGTCGCTGTCGTGGAAGAGCGAGCGAGAACAGATCTGACATATGTTTTTTTTTCCAGCAGAGCTTTAACCCTTACCTGGTTCAAATCAGTTTCTTTTACCCGTTTAATGTAACAATGTTTAGCAACCTAATTAATACACACAATAATATTAACAGTTTACTTAATTATTTTATTGAAGCAGTTGATTAAAATAATTGTTTTTGTTTGTAACGAATGTACGACGCAGAATCTAGAATGAAAGTGGACTGTACGACGACCTCCTTACAACGATCAAAAGGCCAAGGTTGACGTGGTATCACCACAGAGGGATGGTGCAGAATTGTGGAGGTGTCAGCAGGGGTGCCCCAACGATCTGAACGGGATGTAGTGAACTGAACGATTTTCTGTTGCAATTATTGCGTCATATAATTTTAACAGTTTGTTATAAGCCAGTAGTTGTTACACTTCAAAGAATGGGAACCGGGTAGAGTATGATCAGAGTAACACTAGAAGGGTAGAAGATTCGCCAACTCATGTGCGTGCACACTCTATGGTTCACAGAGTACATAAGCATGCCAATTATGAAGTATTCTTTTTGGATTTTGAAGAAAACTTTAGAATAAATATCCCCAAATGTGACAGTGGAATAAATGAGAGAAAATACGAGCATTGTCGGTGTTCATTCTTACTTGAAATACTTCGAATACTGGTATGCACACAGGAATGTTAATGTCTGTTGCCAGGTAGCCAAAGGCTGGTTTCGGCTTTATTTTAGTAGGTAATTTAAACTTCCAATTAACACAATATTTGGGTAGATTTTTAACTAGATTGTTGTCTATTTTTGTTTAAATGTTGTCGGGGCAAAGGTCGTTATGTCTACTCTTTTCTATTTCTAACAGCCAATGGATTTTTAAAGTGCTCGACACTGAACACGGGAGTCCTATCTCATTGCCCAGACATTAGAAGCATTTTTAATCCAAGTTTTTACCACTAAAAGCCACAACACGGATGAGCCTATAATCAAGACGTTAGGGTACCGTTTCATTAGTCTCGGTGTGGTATCTGACCATACCCATTTTTTATTTTGATTACATTTAATTTTAATCAACTTTAAACAATTTTATTTCTCATTTATTTGTTCTTATTAGTTTGGAGACAATTTGGAACCCTTGTAAGGCGTGTTAATTTTTCAAATGTGGGTTAAAGAAGAAACAGTCTAGCTTCAAAATTTCGGGCCGACCGTATGGGCAAGTGCCTTTTATTCATAAAACCTATACATTCCTCCTCCCCCCCCCCCCCCTTCCTTCCAATCCTTTCCTCTAAGTAGACCCGTAACAGCGGGAGTAGTCCATAATTAAAATCTTTTAAAGTCTTGATTTTTGCATTCAACGCACAATGTTTGATTATGGCAACGGTGCGGCCCAAGACGGATGTGTCGGACCGAAAGGTGCAAATATCGCAGTCAAGCTGTAAACTAGCGACACAGCCCATTCTGTTCTCCGGACTACATCCTTTTACTTGCAAAGCCCTATTCGGGGTTTGGTAGCGGGAGATTGAGAATGAATTCCATCTGGGCTCTTTGTAAAAGCACAACTACAGATATTCAATATATTTTCCCTGTTGAATACTTCAGAGTTGGATCACATCCTACTGTGGATACAGGCCTTCTGATTCAAGGGAAATCCCTTTCAAATGGTACATTTACAGACTGACCAAATAATGGAACTTGCATGTGTCAACTATTAGCGCAACTGTAATAGTGAGTTCGGGAAACAAAATGGAAATGCAGTTAGTTTCAGGGCAGGATTCTGTAAAAGGATCACTCTCAGCGGTGATTCGTCGTGTTTTGTACCGTAAATGTGTTTGATTTCTCTGCATGAAACATGGATTGATTATAAACTTTGCCACAATATAGGTTCCATTATTTAGTCGGCCTTGGAATGTGACATTTCAAAAGGATTTCCCCGTCAGGCAGAAGGCCTATTTCTACAGTAAGCTGTAGTTAGACATTTTGCCCTACCAACTAGTTCAGAACTTTCAGTGGCGACAGTAAATGTGGAAATACAAGAGTTGCCTGGCCACTCTGCTATACGCCGCCCATGGTTCACATGCATTCAGAGGAAAGGTTAGTACTACAGTAGGGGAAACACTGATTCCTTACCAGTTCCAAACATTTACTTGTAATCTTCAAAACGCAGGGTTCACATTGACAGTCCTGTATTTTGGCTTCAGAATCCATATTATATACTTTAGTAAAGGAACTGTCTAGATATATAAAGACGTATATTCTATTGATAGTGTGAATAGTTATCACTATTGCTGTTATTGTTTCAACGCGTATGTGTTTTTGGTTATCGTGAGTATTGACACCATCTTTTACAACATCATCTTTATCATTATGTTCAAACGCCTATGTGTATTGTAACATATGATTATGTATGCGAGTATATTCTGTATTTATACAGCTGTTACGTATTACTAACATTCATTTCACAAGGTTTATATTATACATGAAATGATGTGTTTGCGTGTACGGAGATGGCTGTGCATGTGTGCAGTGGTGTATTCAGAGTATTCATGACGGTTTTTGTACTGTTGTTCCTCCTGCACTTGGTATACTAATTCACTGGCGATGTATGTATATTATATTTGTGTATTTTGCAGTTTTTTCATTATTTGTATTTATATAGTATGTATGTTAAGAGGGTATAGTATGTATGTTAAGAGGCTATAGTATGCAATGTTAAGAGGGTATAGTATGCATGTTAAGAGCGTATAGTATGCATATTAAGAGGGTATAGTAGGCATGTTAAGAGCGTATAGTATGCATGTTAAGAGGGTAAAGCATGCATGTTAATAGGGTATATTACGTATGTTAAGAGGGTATAGTATGCATGCTACGAGGGTAAAGTATGCATGTTAAAAGGGTTTAGTATGCATGTTAAGAGTGTAAACAGTCTGAATAGTGTACGACCGAACACCAACAAATAGACACAAGTGAAAGTCTTGATAGGCTGTTTTTACTGTGGTAGCACATGGCTACGAGTCATGGACGGTTAACATAAGTCGGTTATGGCTTGAATGAACTGATGTATCGATTGGAAATCATATTTATAATACTTACTTACGTATTTTCCGTGTCCTGAGCACCACGTCAGACATCACCTTTCCAATATTCAGCCACGTGGATTGCTGTCATTGCCTGCCCCTCCCCCCCCCTCCCCCCACCCCCACCCCCACATATCATTCACATTATATGTTTCCAGAAGGTTTCTGCGGATCGTCTTGTATTGAGAGTTCCTCAATGTTAATTTAAATCAATAGGAGGACTGTTTTATAATCCACGATGATTCTTTAGTGCCTCCGTAGTGAAAGTATTTGTCCGAATTAAAAGTCGCTTCCAGGGGACGCACGATTGCTGTGTCCATTACAATCCACTTGGTGGTTCACGTCATGTCCCCTATCAATCATTGAATCTATGCTGCTTTTCTAGTTCCCTCCATCTTCTTTAGCACATTTTGTTACGTTGGCTTAAACGTGACATGACTGAACTTCATGCATATTTATTGGCGCTAAGTTTCTTTTTGTCATTTTCACAATGTTAAAATAAGATTTATCTGATGATTATTTAAGTATTTTTTTAAGACAATAAGCGGGGTGGGGGGGGGGGGGGCGGACTGCTGTACCTAAAATAAATATACCCATTCCCAAAAATTGCCCCAGAAAACTTAATTGCGCATATTTAACCTTCGCAGCTGGACAGGGTACACCAAGGAAAAGAAGAAAATGGAAAATAGAAACCACTTATTTACGAGGAACAGCGAGACGATCATCTAATGGCGAGGTACAACGAGACGATTATCTATTGACGAGGAACGAGACGATCATCATATAACGAGGTACAACGAGACGATCATCTAATGACGAGGTACAACGAGACGACCATCAAATGACGAGGAACGAGACGATCATCAAATGACGAGGAACGAGACGATCATCAAATGACGAGGTACAACGAGACGATCATCTAATGACGAGGTACAACGAGACGTTCATCAAATGATGATGAACGAGACGATCATCAAATGACGAGGAACGAGACGACGTACAACGAGACGATCATCAAATGACGAGGTACAACGAGACGATGATCAAATGACGAGGTACAACGAGAGGATGATCAAATGACGAGGTACAACGAGACGATGATCAAATGTCGAGGTACAACGTGACGATCATCTAATGACGAGGAACAACGAGAGGATCATCAAATGACGAGGTACAACGAGACGATCATCAAATGACGAGGTACAACGAGACGATGATCAAATGACGAGGTACAACGAGACGATCATCTAATGACGAGGTACAAAGAGACGATCATCAAATGACGAGGAACAACGAGACGATGATCAAATGACGAGGTACAACGAGACGATCATCAAATGACGAGGAACAACGAGACGATCATTAAATGACGAGGAACGAGACGTTCATCAAATGACGAGGTACAACGAGACGATCATCAAATGACGAGGTAGAACGAGACGATCATCAAATGACGAGGTACAACGAGACGATGATCAAATGTCGAGGCACAACGAGACGATCATCTAATGACGAGGAACAACGAGACGATCATCAAATGACGAGATACAACGAGACGATCATCTAATGACGAACAACGAGACGATCATCAAATGACGAGGTACATCGAGACGATCATCAAATGACGAGGTACAACGAGACGATCATCAAATGACGACGTACAACGAGACGATGATCAAATGACGAGGTACAAAGAGACGATCATCTAATGACGAAGTAAAACGAGACGATCATCTAATGACGAGATATAACGAGAATATCATCAAATGACGAGGTACAACGAGACGATCATCAAGTGACGAGGAACAAGACGATCATCAAGTGACGAGGAACAAGACGATCATCATATGACATGAAAACACCTTTGCATCGCGAAAACACTAGGTTAGGTACATATATACACACACAAGCATCCAAGCCCTGGGTTACGCGTTGTAGTATCGCCCAATTGACTACGGTCTGTGGTGGAATAGACGCGTCTCCACCAGTAGAAACTAGTGAGGCAATCACTTAAAGTAAAAAAAAGTTACAAAATTGGTAAATGTGTACGCTAACGTTTCTTTACTTTCAAGCGTTGTAAATTTAATCTTCTTACATGTGTTTTTCAATTTCCTAAAGTTTCTCTTTTTTTAATTTTTTAAATTCTTTTATTTATTGAGAATCTTAGCCAACACCACATCTGACCCCTTTCCAAGAAGTCGGTGTCAACGATTTTCTTAGAGATTTTACAATGGTAGTGTGGGTAGCGATTTAATTTGCAGGATAAAGTCACGTCCAAGATCTCATGCCCAACTAATATTTCACTATTAAGAACGAATAGTTGACATTGGTGGGGCATGTTAGCTCAGTTCATAGCGAGCATTTCGCTATTCTCTGTGGTAACAGCATGTCTCGGTTCAAATCACGTCCGGAGACTAAAAAAATCTGGGTCGTGATTTTAATCGGGGATCGCTTCTCCAGTCATCCCAGCGGTAAATGGGTACCTGACGCATTGATTGGGGAAATTAAAAACAGCAAGACAAGGCACTGGCAAAGGGATCCATGCATATCACTAAACTATCACATGGGTCCATATATATCACTAAAGTATCAAAGGGATCCATACATATCACTAAACTATCACAGGGGTCCATACATATCACGAAACTATCAAAGGGATCCACACATATCACTAAACTATCAAAGGATCCTTACATATCACTAAACTATCAAAGGATCCTTACATATCACTAAACTATCAAAGGATCCTTACATATCACTAAACTATCAAAAGGATCCATACATATCACTAAACTATGAAATTTAAATGAATCCAAACATCACACTAAACTCTCACAGGGCCCCATGCTCCATACGCTTCTAAGAACCTTTGTTGTAGTCACATTTCAGAAGCAACAGAGATGGAACTTCCTTGCAGATTATGTGTCCGATATTTGAGAGTCCAAACGTAAAGGACAGAGTCGCTGTATGAAGCTTTCACGGTTGCTAAAGCTTATCTGTGTTTATGTGTAAAGCTGTTGGATTAGGGGCATGACTTTACGAGCAGGATTTGTGGAATGTTCTTTAAGATCGTGATATGTTTTTATTTGCGAAGTGCCAGTATCACATTTGAAAATATAATACTAACACGGAAGCCAGCAGATTATCAGTTGTCTTGATGCCCTGTTTTTTTCCTGTGTTTATGACGTGTATATTATGGTGCGCACGGGAATGGCAAAGAGGTAGATAGATATATGGTCAAGGTAAGACCAGCGTTGCAGATGACGTCTTAAAAACGTTATTGTTGAAAGTCTCAGCGGTTGTATAGATATGATATGTAAAACTCTTCTAGGATAGAAGACTCACCAACTAGTAACAAAGCACAACTTGCCATTTACAGATTATAACTGGCATGTGTGGAATTTGCCATTCATGTTTGAGAGAAAGTTCTAGAAAAAGATGTCAAAACACGATACAGAGAGAAAAAGGGAAGGGATATATTCTTCTTTTCTTCTTCTTCGATCAACTGATGATAATATTCTAGCCTGGTGAGATTCACAAAGGAGGCTGCCTTTCAGGTCTTTGCAGGACCATTACAGCTTTTCGAACATGGTCGCTTTCCCTGGCCAGACTGGCTCTCTTTGGACTATATAAGTAGGACAGTCTTGCTAGGATATGTTGTGGTGCCTGCTTAGGTGCTCCCCTAAAGCATGTGACGGTGTCTCAAGACCATTTCTGTGGTGGTGAGCCTTTATCTGTAGTGTCTCGTTCTGAGTCTGTAGATCATTGTCTGCCAATAACTGTCACGTTTGTCTATGCTGTCACTTTCTGGCTTGCATTATTTGTGCTGATCTCTCCATTTCGTCCTCGTGGATAGTTTGATGAGTATCGCTGCTTATTTTTAGCTCTGTGGTTGTCAAGAATGTGCCGCCACTTCCGGCTTTTGTGAGCTAATCTGCCTTCTCGTTTCTAAGGATCCCACAGTGGGCGAGAATCCTCTGTAGGACTAGATTTTTTTTTTTTCGTACAGCAACGGATAATGTATACTTAAAAAATTGTTTTTCATTTGGCGTTCGCCTTATTTCTCTATTCCTTAAGGGGGTGTGCGTTGCGGTTGTCGGCCCTGTGCATCCGACTTCAGTATCCATTTTATGTAAGGGTCTGTTTCCTCCTGCATTTTCTATTGGTTTGCTTTGCTTCCCCGGGGTAACGGCCGGTGCTGTGATGGGGATCGAACCCAGCACCGTTGGGCTGTGAGCCGTGTCATTTAACCACTAGCCCACGCCGTCCTCGTTGTATTTTATTTCATATAAGAGTCTTTCTTGCTTGGGACTTGGAGTACGCTCCTAGAGGTCTCTTAGAATTACCGTTTTTCATATATTTGAGTTTTGGCTGATACAAATTTGACGTTCCGGAAGGAATATATTAATTTCCTGGGGATCTGAACCAAAAAAACAAAGCAAGAGGATGAAAGTGACCGGTTTCCTTTGAATAACTACGAAATACGTCATGTATTCAGTGTTCTAACGTCGTAAACTGGAGCGTTTTTCAAAACCCCATCAGCCTTTCCCATTTACGGTCAGATAGACATGTGTATATACTGGAGATTGCCTCAACTAGACTGCTGAACTGATCAGTTTTGCGGTCAGGCTCCATCACTGCACATATATTTCATCCTTACTAGTTCAGTTTGACTAGCAGAAATTTCTCTGGGGTTATAATAACTGTATGTATCGATTTAGTACTGTATGGATAGATTGTTTCAGCATTCACTATTCGGGTTAATATCAATGTAATAAAATGCTAGTAATGTTTCTCTGCCTTGGAAAACTCATTGACTTTGATATATTATTGAATTGTGTGAGGTGATAATTATCTTGGAACATATTAGCCCAAGACTAATACCTGACTTCCATTAATTATTAGCGTATCGGCTAAGCAGAAAATAGTTTCATTAACGCCATCGAAAGCTGTGTAGAATGATCGTGGCTATTTTTAGAGTATCTACAGCTTTTCCTTCTGATAAATCTATCTGAGTGATGTGTGAATAAATCATTGTTACTATATGAAGCACTTCATTCCCTGTCTCAGACAGGCTTAGATATTAGTATGTGTATATGCCGCAATGCTTGTATACGAGGCGTGTTCAAATGAAACAGGACCAAACTGCAACAAGTACGATGCGCATGATGACGTCAATTCTGGTGTAAACAGCACATACCAACCGTCAAGTTTGCAAAATATCTTGATCATCCAACTCATAGTTTCCTCAGTGGCGGGTGTGATACGGAATCCGTCCAGAGCTGATCGGCGAAAGGTGACACGGTTTCTAACAACTGAAGGATGTCGACCAGTTGACATTCATCACAGAATACAGGCAGTGTATGATGATAAAAGTGTGTCGAAGACTACAGGGAAGATCTGGACAACGATGTTGAAAGAAGGACGTGAGTTAACGCAACAATATGTGCCTGACCTGGTCTCTGACGTGAGTTAACGCAACAATATGCGCCTGACCTGGTCTCTGACGTGAGTTAACGCAACAATATGCGCCTGACCTGGTCTCTGACGTGAGTTAACGCAACAATATGCGCATGATCTGCTCTCGGGAAATCTTTCTCATGTTCTTAACTCATCAAATTTTGCAAACTTGACGGTTGGTATGTGCTGTTTACACCAGCAGTGACATCATTATGCGCATCGTACCTATGTTCACTTGTTGCAATTTAGTCCGGTTTCAATTCAACACGCCTCGTATATACATCTTTTTTATAAGCCAAAGAAATATTTATTTTGTACAATTATAATTATGTTGGCTGTTTCCCTTGCTACTGTTTGTTGTACATATTCCATTCTGTTGTACGTCCTATATTGTTGTATATTATTGATCATTGTCTGCACTTCGTGCGTTAGCAGAGCCATCAAGGTAATATTAAAATCGCATCTGTAACAGTATGAATCAGTGTGTTGAGTTACTTTCATTGATCATTGCATGTTGAATGGTATCATCATCATCATCAACATCATCAACTTTTTTGCTCTGTTTTCTGCAATGGAATACTTTGCACTAGTATGCGAAAAGTCCACATCCATCATGCATGCCGATACTGCCATCAGTAAGACAGACTGTGTCATGACTGAGTGCATAAAATTGACACCTATTGAAAATGTGTACGTCATGCGTTCAAGTCACATCAGAATCTTTCTTTGTAAGGAAAAACAATGTAAAGCAGTCAAAGTGTCTATTTTTTATGTAATCTCCTGCAACGTTTATGCAATTATACCAGCTTTTAAGTAATGCTTGAAAAGATTCAGCGTAGAAACATTAGTCAGTAAGTGTGAACCAATCGAGGACAGCCTGTTTCACTTCGTCATCAGTGCTGAAATGCTGACCTCCCAGAAATTCTATTAGGGGTTCAAACAGATTGGATTCGCTTGACACGAGGTCTGGAATGTAAGGTGGATCTGACAATACCTCCCAGTCTCACTGCTGCAGATGGCACATAGTGCGGTGAGTCGAATAGGGTCGAGCGTTATCTTGCAAGAGCAGGACGCCCTGTGTGATCAAACCAGGACGTTTCTCCGCAGACGGTTGCGCACATCACTCAAAATGCGTATGTACTGTTCACTGCTAATAGTGGCACCACAGAGTAAAAAATCAACAACCCAGTTAAGGCTTTAAACAATCTGAATATTCACAGAAATGACTGTTGTGGATTGAGAGCCATCACGGCCGCGATCATCCCTCACGGGTGTATGGCCTTCTCTAAAACGTTTACACCATTCAGATGTCTTACTTCGGCTGTCTCATCACCTTATTTGGCAGTGTTTTTGTTCGTAATTTTTATTTATCTGTCAGTGACTGGCAAATGGGCTACCTAGCAGTAATATAATCTAAGAGCCCCTAACTAATGATAGTAGTTTAAGCACGCTATAACCCATTCAGATAGAACTAGAAAAAGTCCCGCTTTGATTTGAACGGCCCTCGTACCTTACTTGGTATAGCGCCTCCCTGGAGCAGATGAAGCGTTATAGCAGACATTCAGAGAGAGAGAGAGAGAGAGACGAATACACCACGGATACCTTACTTACTTAGTCGCTCCTCTTCTACCGTGAGGTGTAGAGGTTTGCCTAAGAGAACGCCACACTGCTCTATCCGCCGTCTTTTTCCTGGCCTCTTTCCAATCCAGCCCTCTATCACTTAGGGATTGTCGTATGTTGTCTTCCCAACGTACTTTGGGATGTATTGTCTGGTTACGGATCTTGTCCCTTTTCGTCACCTGAACCGCCTTTCTTAGGTACCTCATTTCTGAAGTTTGTAATTGCCTTTCTTGGGCTGTAGTCATTGCCCATGACTCACATCCATATGTCAGGACAGGCACATAGGTCGAGCGGTATACATCCATCTTTGTTTTCCTGCTTATTTCTCTTCTACTGAGGAAACCTCTGTTTATTGCATGGAACAGTCTACCTGGTGCTGCCCTTCGTGCAGTTAACTCCTCTTTGATTCCTTCCCTGCTGTCTATTACCACAACGGATACCAATTGCAAAAAATGTGGCTGAATTATAAACGGAGTTTTGAACCAAACAAACACAACCTTATCAAGAAAGACTGGGAAAGCGTTGCATCGAGACATTGAGGCACACACAACAGAAACCATGAATAAAGCTGCAGGAAGAGGCAGCGGCAGGCGCACACTTACCATATGAGATATGGAAAATCCTAACCCGTAACACTAACATGCCCAGTATATTTTCTATGGAAACCGAAATATTACTACTCTGTTCAATGCATCCGATCACATGTTTTACAATACGATAGCATTTATATCTCTATAGTAAACAGATACATGCACTCCAAGTAAAGATGTAAAAAGAGAAGTGAGACAGGAGTGTGTATTATCCCCTTATCTTTTTAATATCTACTCAGAACAAATATGTAAGGAGATAGCGAGTTTGCAAGGGCCTGCCATTGGAGGAATGGTAATGAATAACCTTAGATATGTGTATGATACACTTTTGATGGCAATAAATGAGCAATAATTACAGGACAACAATTTGCAAAATGATTAAACAGTTTGGATTAATCATAAACATTATAAAAACAAATACCAATAATTTATAAAAATTACAAGAAACCTTGTATACAGATCAAAATAAAAGATCAACTACTAGAACAGGTAGAGAGTTTCACCTATCTACGTCATATAATAACGGAAGAAGGCAGCTGTGAAAAAGAAATCAACAAGATAATAGGTATGGCCAAGATGGTATTCGGCAGCACGAGACACATACTGACATCTAAACAGATAAATCAGAATTTGAAAATGAGAATTGCCAAGTGTTATGTATATTCGTCACTACTAAAACATGGGCGCATAAACATGAGCAATGAATTTGTAAACGAGTATTGAAACATTCGACATTTGGATTGAAGATTGGGTTGCATTTCTTGGAAAGAGAAGAAAACAAAGGTGGAGTTATTGAAAATGTTGGGGGAGAAAAGAGAATTAATGACCGAAATTAAGGTTAGACAGTCAAGTTATTTTGCCCATATAACAAGACTTGTTAAAGACCAAACTAGAAGGTAGTGTGGAAGGCAGTCGCTCAGGCGGGAGAAAACGTTAAAAGTTGGTGGATAACATCAGGGTAAGGCTGTCAGATTAGACTATCATTGCAATTGATTTGAGTACACTGGAGAACCATTGCAGCCGACCTTCGATGCGGAGATAGCACTAGATCTTAACTTTACAAACAAATAGTATATGATAAGGGCAAAGAAGTATATCTTTGTTTTATGAATATGTATTTCCTGTTTCAAGGCGTACGGCGTAAAGAGTTAAATAGACTTCGCTGGGATGGCCCACAGGCCAACTCCAGATCTAAAGTACACCATGGTGGATCCGATGCCGGAAAAAACCCTGATTAGATGGGGATACCGAAAAGACGATATCTGCGAATGCGGTGCCGTCCAGGACCAAGAACACCTTATGACATGCTCAAACCTGCAACACGCATGTGCGATGGATGATCTGCTCGAGGGATACGACACGCAAGTCAACGTGGTTGAACACTGGACTTCTTCCACATGACGTGAATCAATAGACACGGAAATGAGCAAATATCATAATCTTCATCAACACCATCTTTCACCCGTTGATCCAGATACCTGAAGATTGGTTATAATTGAAGATCATCAGAACATGCGTATTCCCGGTGACAATGTACGAGTGCGAGAGATGGACCAACACACAAATTTTAACAAAGATGATCGGGATTTTCCGAGACAAAATGCTACAGAAGAATAATCAAAATACCTTGGGTAAAGACATAACAAATAAAGCCATCCTGCAAGATCTGAGTGTCGAAGAGAACTGACTTATAAACCACGTTGTGTCTCGTAAGGTGATATGTTTCGGCTACATCTAACGCCATAGCGGACTAGAAAAAGGAATTCTGGAGAGCATTGTTCCAGGAAGACTAGGCAGAGGCCGACCAAAGCGAAGATGGACACAAGACATCAAGGACAGCCTAAACATGAACATAGAACAGATGGGTAGGCTGACTGCCGATCGAGATTTCTAACTAATGGTTGCGATGAGAGAGACGATCTGCCAAAGACACATGATGATGATGATGAACATCAAGCTTCATATGAATGCAATGGAACTTCGATAAGCATTTGGAACCTACATTTTTTTCAGATGATATATGTATGAAGTTGCACAATCAGCAATACAAACAAGAAAATATAGATAGATAAACTAACATATGAATCAACAGCGGAGATATAAATTCTGATCAGTGCATGATTAACTGCAGCCGGCAGCGACCCAAAGCTGACTACTGGCGTCAGGGCCAGCGAACCAGAGCTGCCAAGACCCTTCTACACCTCAACGCGGTGATCCTGGATAACAGGCTGCAACAGAGGTGTGTAACGCCGTACGATCGAACAGACACCAAAGACTGTAGAGCACTTGTTCTGAAAATGATATATCGAAACAAATCCACTGGCTCATAGTAACAACACTGGAAGAGAAAATCTATGGAGCTATATGTGAACTACAAAAGACAATGAAGTTTATACAAGCGACCAAATTGCCGAACAGACATTACGGTTGTTGTTGTTGATGTTGTTGATGTTGTTGTTGAATACCAACAATGAGTAGGGCTACTCTTTTGTGCGCCCTAAAAAGGACGTTAAGTGGCGGGATTCCCCTATCTTCCCCCACACCCCGAGCGTATTGATGAAGGTGGGCCGTTATCCGCCAAGTGGTTGTGCTATGCTTAGCTTCATCTGCGTGTCGCTCACTACTACGAGGATCACGTCGATTCCTCCCCTTATTAGCCAGGTTGCCATGAAACCAGCCCGTTTCAAGGAAGGGCGACGAGGAATGCAAAGGTGAGGTTCTTGGCCAGTATATTTTGACTGAACCTGACTAACATGTCTGATCAGTATATTTTGCCTGACCTTCCCAAAGCAGGCATTATATTTTCAGCCGAACGAAAGATGAACAAGAAGTATTGAGGCTCTTCTTCTTCTTTGGCGTTCATTCTTATAAAAAGATGTGGTGAAACGAGATTGCAATCTCTGCGCTATTTAGCTATGCAAATCCGGTTTCAGCTATTCATTGTTTGGGGGGTATAAGATTTTCATGTCTCCAGCGATTCCATATTCTTTTAGCCGGAATACACCAGTGCAGCTTGTTTTCAATGCCTCTGCTTTGCTTGGAGATGGAAGAGTGTCTTTGCCAGATCAGGTTAGCTAACCAAGATACAAACGGCCAGCTACGAGTCGCTGGATATTGTCAGCTCATTCATGTGCTGCATATTTTTCTCGCGTTTTGAGATTGACTGCAGTTTCTGACTGCAGTTTCGGAAGCCCATTTCCGGCAACTATTAAGTTATTTTTTTTTTATCCGTCAGTCAGCTATTCAAATAAACTTTCTCCGCTTCGCTCGGTCTATAGACAATATTTTGTATACATATTTTTGCTACATCTCTGATCATGAATTCGATTTCGACTGCAATAGTTTTTACAACATTAACTGAGCTTGTCATCTCTTTGGTTCTGCTTCATCGGTCCAAATTATGGTGGGGCAACGGAGTTCGTGCTCTGTCGTCCGCACTATCAGCAACAACAGGTACTATAACAATGGAGATAACCCTGGTGTAAGAGAATCACTTCTGTAAGCCATTTTTCATTTCCAAATGTAGACCAGCTGCCAATTTTAAGCTGGGTAGACTGTAAAGAGACAGACAATCAGGAACATTAACTGCCCGTAAAACTTGAGATAGGTAGGTAAGATAGGTAATAATTCGTCCATCGTCGTCGATGAGGACCACTAATATCATCACATGTCATAATGCACCCTTGAGTATGTGTGCGCTCATGACTGATCAAGCCAATTCGAGCCTGGAAAGGTATATGAAACGATTGGCAAACGTAGTCAGCAGTTGTCTGTACTATGGTGTATGCTCTAGACTTCCTGATTGCACGTTTATCCTGGGCTTCTTGGATGCGGAGACCCTCGCTGAGTTCAACTCCGTTTGTGACCGCACTCTTCAATGTTGAGCGATTTTGAGCCAGGTTATCCTAGGTGTTAATGTCTATTTGATAGCACTTGTAAGACTCCTTCAGACTGTCCTCAAAACACTTTCTTGTGATCGTTCTCCTTAAAATACTTTTTGCTATGCAGGAGCCTCTTTGAAAGTATTTCGCTTGAATTCAATCAAGGTGGCCAGCCCATATCAACTAGGATGTTTGCAAAAGTGCATGAATATTTTGCATGTTGGATCTGGACAACACTTCAGTATCTGTGATATGGTCCTGCCAGCGTATATGAGGTATGCATCTCAGACAGTTCATGTGAAAATGATTTAGCCTCCTGACCTCACAAGTGGAGAATAGTCCAGCTCTCACACGCGTAGAGGGTGGACAATGGCGGCACGCTAGACTTTTAGCTTAGTCATTATTCTGATTTCTCGACACTCCCACGTTTGAGTGCATTCGGCCTAAAGCTATGCTGGCCTTTGCTATTCTATTAGCCAGCTCATCAGCAATAGTCACTGATCTCGACAGCGTACTTCCGAAGTAGACACATTTGTCAACCGCTTGTAATTTCCGTCCCCTCACTGGAACTGCTGGCTGTTTATACGCTGTCCCTGGTGTTAGTTGATACATGACCTCGGGTTTCTCCCTTGCTAATTGTCAAGCCAAAGTTGCCACAAGCAGCAGAAAACCGGTCCATATCCTCCTGCATATTCAGTTCTGAGCAACTGTTCAGAGCACAGTCATCCGCAAACAGGAGTTCGCATATCGTGTCACACATCACCTTGGTTTCGTCGTCTTCAAGATAGGTATTTCCTTATGTATGAACATGTATAATAGAAACGTATTCATACGTTGACCTGAAACTTTCATAGTTTGTTATCCATGTCTTTGCATATCTTGTGGGGAGAAGGAATTTCTTAAACATTCTTTGTGTATAAACATGTAGACGGAAACTTATAACACATTCTTAGTGTATACGTGTATACAACAAACGTACATTCAAAGAAATGAAACTGTAAAGGTTACATTTGTAAAATTTGACTTTCAGAAGAGTAGATTTGGTAGATAATGCTGATAGTTAAAGAAATATGATGAGCCGAAGAAGAAAATATTGGTCAGTTTCTGACCAAGACTGAGGTGTGTTGTGGAATACAGTTTGCCTGCCCCTCCTCCCCACCCCACTATGTTAGTTAGGGTAAGGCAAAACATACTGATAAGATTATGTTAGTCAGGACAAGGTGAAACATACTGATCAGATTATGTTAGTCAGGACAAGGTGAAACATACTGATCAGATTATGTTAGTCAGGACAAGGTGAAACATACTGATCAGATTATGTTAGTCAGGACAAGGTGAAACATACTGATCAGATTATGTTAGTCAGGACAAGGTGAAACATACTGCTGAGATTATGTTAGTCAGGACAAGGTGAAACTTACTGATCAGATTATGTTAGTCAGGACAAGGTGAAACATACTGATCAGATTATGTTAGTCAGGACAAGGTGAAACATACTGATCAGATTATGTTAGTCAGGACAAGGTGAAACATACTGATCAGATTATGTTAGTCAGGACAAGGTGAAACATACTAATCAGATTATGTTAGTCAGGACAAGGTGAAACATACTGATCAGATTATGTTAGTCAGGACAAGGTGAAACATACTGATCAGATTATGTTAGTCAGGACAAGGTGAAACATACTGCTGAGATTATGTTAGTCAGGACAAGGTGAAACATACTGCTGAGATTATGTTAGGCAGGATAAGGTGAAACATACTGCTGAGATTATGTTAGGCAGGATAAGGTGAAACATACTGCTGAGATTATGTTAGTCAGGACAAGGTGAAACATACTGATCAGATTATGTTAGTCAGGACAAGGTGAAACATACTGATCAGATTATGTTAGTCAGGACAAGGTGAAACATACTGATCAGATTATGTTAGTCAGGACAAGGTGAAACATACTGATCAGATTATGTTAGTCAGGACAAGGTGAAACATACTGCTGAGATTATGTTAGTCAGGACAAGGTGAAACATACTGCTGAGATTATGTTAGTCAGGATAAGGTGAAACATACTGCTCAGATTATGTTAGTCAGGACAAGGTGAAACATACTGCTGAGATTATGTTAGTCAGGATAAGGTGAAACATACTGCTCAGATTATGTTAGTCAGGATAAGGTGAAACATACTGCTGAGATTATGTTAGTCAGGACAAGGTGAAACATACTGCTGAGATTATGTTAGTCAGGACAAGGTGAAACATACTGCTCAGATTATGTTAGTCAGGACAAGGTGAAACATACTGATCAGATTATGGTAGTCAGGACAAGGTGAAACATACTGCTGAGATTATGTTAGTCAGGACAAGGTGAAACATACTGATCAGATTATGTTAGTCAGGACAAGGTGAAACATACTGCTGAGATTATGTTAGTCAGGACAAGGTGAAACATACTGCTGAGATTATGTTAGTCAGGACAAGGTGAAACATACTGCTGAGATTATGTTAGTCAGGACAAGGTGAAACTTATTGATCAGATTAAGTTAGGCAGGACAAGGTGAAACATACTGCTGAGATTATGTTAGTCAGGACAAGGTGAAACTTATTGATCAGATTATGTTAGGCAGGACAAGGTGAAACATACTGCTGAGATTATGTTAGGCAGGACAAGGTGAAACATACTGCTGAGATTATGTTAGTCAGGACAAGGTGAAACATACTGCTGAGAGTATGTTAGGCAGGACAAGGTGAAACATACTGATCAGATTATGTTAGTCAGGACAAGGTGAAACATACTGCTGAGATTATGTTAGGCAGGACAAGGTGAAACATACTGATCAGAATATGTTAGTCAGGGTCAGGTGAAACATACTGATCAGACTGTTAGTCAGGACAAGGTGAAACATACTGATCAGATTACGTTAGTTAGGACAAGAGGAAACATACTGATCAGAATATGTTAATTAGGGTTGGGTAAAAAATGTTGATAAGATTTTGTTAGGACTTCTTCTTCTTCTTCGTACGCAGTCAGACAGTAACCATTATTTTTTCGAAAAAAAGCGGTGGTCATCCTGGGGCTGTCGCCACTGCCATAGAGATTGTCTTGCAGTTCCATTGGTGATGGCCACATCTGCTCTCTCTGATCCTCGTATGTCGGGCAGTTCTGCAGCAGATGTTCCGCGGTCATTTTACCAGTACCACACGGGCATTCGTCGGTACCACCTATCTTCAATTTGTTGAATAGGTGGTACCTCAGTCTATTGTGGCCAGTGCGAAGTCTGAAGACAACGACCTGCTCTCTTCGGTTCAGCTGGTAATAGGCATCGTTTTTGGTGTAACCAGTATGTTCGGTTTCCCATTTGGTTATGTATCTGGCTTTGATAAGCCGTTTTGACTCTTCGTACGTCATACTAGTATCTGTTTGTGGTAGTCTTGCACCTTCTTTTGCCAGTCTGTCTGCCTCCTCGTTGCCTTTGATGTTGCAGTGTGATGGGACCCACTTTACCACTACCCTGTTTGGTGCGGATTGCTGGCACAGTTTGCACAGTGCTGCTCTTAAGTCATTAAGCTCAGTGTTTTTCTGGCTTTTTAGCGCTGTGACTACGGCGAGAGCATCCGTAAGCAGGACTATATGGCTTTAATTTTCATTGTGTGTCACCATTTCTTCCACTGCCGCCCTCAGTGCCTCTGCCTCTGCTCTGAAATTGCTTGTGTACTTACCAGTAGAGAATGACAGTGTTATTTTTCTGCCATTTGGTAGGTTCAGGAATGCTCCTGCCCCTCCGTTCTGTGTGGTGTTTGTTACAGAACCGTCGGTGTATGCATGGGTCCAGTCCATGCTTGGGTAGCTTTTCGATATGACGCTTAGGGTAGTATCTCTCCTTTCTTTTTCTGTCTGGCAGTTTTTGTTTCCAATACCTGGTATATTTTATACCACCTCTGGAAATATATCCTGCCTCCAGGTAGGTTTTCGTACAGTAGTGATGGGTTTTGGTGTTATTAGTGCGTTTATGGGATCTTCGTGGATTTTTGCTTTGGCTATTTCTGCAAAGTTTCTCCGCTTTAGTTTCCCATTTCCCAAATTGTTTAGTCTCTGGTGCATTGGATGGTCGGTCAGTCTTCGGAGTTTCTCTGCAGCTGGGCTCTGCAGTCTCTTCTATCGGTCATGGATTGCAGTTTTGTAATCTTTTCAAGTTCTATTTTGTTAGGACAATGTAAAACATACTGATCAGACTGTGTTAGTCAGGGTCAGGTGAAATTAGTCAGGGTCAGGTGAAATATACTGACCAGATTATGTTAGTCAGTGTCATGTGAAACATACTGATACGATTATGTTAGTGATGCCAAGGTATAACATACTGATTAGATTATGTTAGGTTCAGGTGAAACAAATTCTTATCGGAGTATGTTAATCAGTGGCAGGTATAACATACTCATCATACTATGTTAGTCAGGGTGAAGTGACACATACTGCACCAATTATGTTAGTCAGGGTCAGGTGAAACATACTGATCAGATTATGTTAGTCAGGGTCAGGTGAAATATATGTTATCGGAATATGTTAGACAATGTCAGGTATAAGATAGTGATCAGATTACGTTCGTCAGGGTTAGGTAAAACATCTACCGAAACATACCGAAGCTATCTCCATTCTAAGCAGTTTTTCTCATTAGAAATATTATGTTCATGGCAGCAGCCTATTTAGGTGGGAGGATAAGCGCTGTTATTCCACTTGGCGAGTCTAGTATTACACTACAGCTAGTGGGACCTCGTTCTCAATTACCCCTGGGAATGTCAGCCATTGAATCCTTTTACAATAGATGGTCGTATAGAGTACCTAACCTAAGCACGAGTGACGTTAGCGATAAGAACACCAACGACAACAATAGTGGAAGTGCACAAGGTAGATGAGGGACCAAAAAACTCTTGAGAAGAACAGTGAAACTGTCGCCACGGTTATTGAGTCCAACGTTTGAGATGATGACTCAGAATATAAATCAGCGGAAATCATTATCGGCGGCCATATATGTACTATAAAACCGAAAATACATGCGTTTGTTTGTCCGTCATGCTTATAATTATGCTGCGGTAAGATATAGAGAAATTACATTTTCAGAGTCTTTCTATCTAAAATTAGAAAGCCAACCCGACTATTTTTATCTCTTTGTATCGATACTTTCCCGTTATTTTAACGTTAGAGATGTGGATTTTTTTTACGGTCTTCATTATGTTTTGGGTTAGGATTAAGATTAAAGTAAAGTAAAGTATCCCATAGCATTACTGCCATAGGGGTGTGAGGTGTTAGCGATCTCCCATTTCAAAGGCTCGGCTATATGAGGGCGGTAGCCATCTCCTCTCCCACGGCGCTTTTACTTCCCGGACTGAACCGGCACCCATTTAAGGCTGGGTCGACCCGGGAGCCAATGCGGTCTGAAAAAAACATTTCCGCCTCAACTGGGGAATGAACCTAGGACCACTCAGATGCGAAGCCAGCGCGCTAACCACTGCGCTACGGTTAGAATTTGGGTTCAGATTAGAGTTATGATTAGGGTTAGGATTACTGTTAGAATGCGGGTTCGGATTAGGGTTAATGTTAAGGTTATGGTCAGGATTAGGGTAAGGATTATGGTTAGGATAATTATTAGGGTCATAATTAGGGTTAGGATAAGGATTAGGGTCAGAATTAAGGTTAGGATAAGGATTAGGGTTAGGATAAGGATTAGGGTCAGAATTAGGGTTAGGATAAGGATTAGGGTCAGAATTAGGGTTAGGAACAGGATTAGGGTCAGAATTAGGGTTAGGATAAGGATTAGGGTCAGAATTAGGGTTAGGATAAGGATAAGAGTCAGAATTAGGGTTAGAATAAGGATTAGGATAAGGATTAGGGTTAGAATAAGGATTAGGGTCAGAATTTGGGTTAGAATAAGGATTTGGGTCAGAATAAGGGTCAGAATTAGGGTTAGGATAAGGATTATGGTTAGGATAAGGATTAGGGTCAGAATTAGGGTTAGGATAAAGAATAGGGTCAGAATTAGGGTTAGGATAAGGATTAGGGTCAGAATTAGGGTTAGTATAAGGATTAGGGTTAGGATAAGGATTAGGGTCAGATTTAGGGTTAGGATAAGGATTAGGGTCAGAATTAAGGTTAGAATAAGGATTAGGATAAGGATTAGGGTTAGAATAAGGATTAGGGTCAGAATATTAGGGTTAGAATAAGGATTTGGGTCAGAATAAGGGTCAGAATTAGGGTTAGGATAAGGATTATGGTTAGGATAAGGATTAGGGTCAGAATTAGGGTTAGGATAAAGAATAGGGTCAGAATTAGGGTTAGCATAAGGATTAGGGTCAGAATTAGGGTTAGGATAAGGATTAGGGTTAGGATAAGGATTAGGGTCAGAATTAGGGTTAGGATAAGGATTAGGGTTAGAATTAGGGTTAGGATTAGGGTTAGGATTAGGGTTAGGATAAGGATTAGGGTCAGAATTAGGGTTAGGATAAGGATTAAGGTTAGAATTAGGGTTAGGATAAGGATTAGGGTCAGAATTATGGTTAAGGATTAGGGTCATAATTAAGGTTAGAATTAGGGTTAGGATTAGGGTTAGAATTATGGTTAAGGTTAGATCTATTATTGGGAATAGGGTTAGGGTTAGGTATAGGGTAAGGGTTAGGATTAGGGTTAAGGTTAGGATTAGGGTTAGGGTTAGCATCTTTTCTACGCCTCCATCTTTATCCAAGTCGTTATTTACGTATTTTAAATACAATTATCATAGTAAAGTAATTATAACAGCCATCAGGTGTTACGTTAGATTGGAGCCCAGAGAACTATGTTTAAAATATGGTAAATTTAGATGTAAGTAATGGCACATCTTTAAACAAACCATACACACTTGTATTTCAGGGATCTGCTGAAAAGTGTACATGTTTCTCCGACCACGAAGATCCCAATGCCTGTGAACTGCTTTGCAACAATAACAGACACTTGAATAAATTAAGTAAAAGTGCTAGCACGCAGGCATTGTCATACATCTATTTATAGCCGAAACTCTCGCATAGACCAATAAACCAAAATCTTCCGAAGATAAATACTCCAAGTAGATCGTATCGGTTGCGACTGTTGGAGATGAGGTATTTGACCACTCCGTTAGTATTAGGTTTCAGCGCCTGTGAGGTAAAACAGGGCGTTACAACTCCCAGGCTACCAGATCGCTCTAGCATCTATAAACGTTGTCTTTGGGGCAAAAGTGTCGTGGATTTTTCTCGGCATGACCACTTTTGAACGTACGTAAAGGATTTACTTGGTTTCTGTACTGCAAAATTGCAAACAGACGCACACACGCATCCATACACTGGCCAATACGTGCTGATTCAACCTACAAAATTTCAGTCGGGGTTGAAAAGACCGTGCCTTCGCAAAGGGAATTCATTAAAAAATGTATAACAACAAAACAAAAACAATTCAAATACAGTGCCGTACCTATTGTCACAACTTCCTCCATCACGCATATCCCTCCATCTTTCTTCCCCACAGCAATAAGAGACTTTCTTAAATACTTTAATCCTGGTTTTCAATCAAGCAATACTCCCTGATGCCAGGTATCGAAAAGCTGCTTGAATCCGAGTATGTCCTTCACCCTGGAGTACTATGGTTGTCCAAAGGCGTGGTGCAGATCATCGCTCCAGCTCATTGGTTGTAGCTCTATGGCCACCAGAAAGACATCCTCCTTGTACCTCAGTCTCCAGTCATGCGAACGAACCACATAGTCGGCCCATCTACCGTTAGTCATGCGGACTACATGGTCGGCCCATGTTGGTAGAGATAGTGGAATTGACAGATAAAGGGGGCTCTCTCGTGGCCTCGTATGTTGGTGGAGATAGTGGAACTGGCGGATAAAGAGGACTCTCTCGTGGCCTCGTATGTTGATGCAGATAGTGGAACTGGCGGATAAAGGGCGCTCTCTCGCGGCCTCGTATGTTGATGGAATTAGTTGAATTGACGGATAAAGGGGGATCTCTCATGGCCTTGTATGTTGATGGATATAGTTGAACTGACTGATACTTTCAAAAAAACCACAAAACACCAAAATAAGTCTTAACGGCAAATATCTGCGAACCAAACGACAACCCAAACTACTAGGGAGTCACATTTGATCGGCACATGACATGGAAAAGTCAGATCGAGAGAAACCGAATGAGAGCCAGAGAAAGAATGGCAATCATGAGGAAACTTCCTGGCACAAGCTGGGGAGCAGACGAAAGCATACTAAAGAAACTGTACACTGGAAGAGTGAGATCAGTTCTCGAGTATGACATTGCGGCATGGACAACAGCAGCAAAGGCGAACTTTGACAAAATTAGTAAACTCCAAAACCAAGCCATGAGAGTTATAACAGGAGGCATGAAGTCAACGCCAATTGTAGAACTCGAAAAGATTACAAATCTGCAATCCATGACCGACAGAAGAGACTGCAAAGTCCAACAGCAAGCAGAAAAACTCAGAAGACTGAATGACCATCCAATGCATAAGAGACTAAATAATTTTGGAAATGGGAAACTAAAGCAAGGAAACTTTGCAGAAATAGCAAAAGCAAAGATGAACGAAGACCATATGAACGCATTAACAACACCAAAGCCCATCCCTACTGTACGCAAACCTACCTGGAGGCAGCATATATTTCCAGAGGTGGCAGAAAATATACCATGTATTGGAAAAAAGAACAGCCAGACTGAAAAAGAAAGAAGCGACATAACCTTGAGGTACATAACGAAAAACTACCCAAGCATGGACTGGACCCATGCATACACCGACGGTTCTGTAACAAACACAACACAGAACGGAGGGGCAGGAGCATTCCTGAGCCTACCACATGGTAGGAAAATAACACTGTCAGTGGCAACTGGAAAATACTCGAGCAATTTCAGAGCGGAGGCAGAGGCACTGAGGGCTGCAGTAGAAGAAATGGTGACATGCAAAAAATATGAAAGCCATATTGTCCTGCTTACAGATGCCCTGGCCGTAGTCACAGCACTAAAAATCCAGAAAAATACTGAACTCAATGATTTAAGAGCAGTACTCTGTCAACTATGCCAGCAGTCCGCACGAAAAAGAGTAGTGGTACAGTGGGTTCCATCCCACTGTAACATCCAAGGCAACGAGGAGGCAGACAGACTGGCAAAAGAAGGTGCAAGACTACCACAACCAGATACTAGTGTGACATACGAAGAGTCAAAAAGGCTTATTAGAGCTAGATACATGACCAAATGGGAAACAGAACATACTGGCTACACAAAAAACGATGCCTATTACCAGTTGGACGGAAGAGAGCAGGTCGTGGTCTTCAGACTTCGCAATGGCCACAATAGACTGAGGTACCACCTATTCAATAACTTGAAGATAGGTGGCACTGACGAATGCATGTACGGTACTGGTAAAATGACCGCTGAGCATTTGCTGCAAAACTGCCCGACATACGAGGACCAGAGAAAGTAGATGTGGCCATCACTAGTGGCAACTCTAGACAAGCTCTATGGCAGTGTCGACAGCCTCATGATGACCGCTGCTTTTTTCGAAAAAATACAGGTTGACGTCTGACAGCGTACGAAGAAGAAGAAAAAGAAGAACTGAAGGATAAATAGGCCTCTTTTGTGACCTTATCTGTTGGTGGAGATAGTGGAACTAACGGATAAAAGGGGCTCTCTCGTGACCTTGTCTGTTGGTGGAGATAGTGGAACTGACGGATAAAAATGGCTCTCTCGTGACCTTGTCTGTTGGTGGAAATAGTGGAACTGTCGGATAAAAAGGGCTCTCTCGTGACCTTGTATGTTGATAGAGATAGTGGAACTGACGGATAAAGGGGGCTCTCTCGTGGCCTCGTATGTTGGTGGAGATAGTTGAACTGACGGATAAAGGGGGCACTCTCGTGGTCTTGTATGTTGGTGGAGATAGTTGAACTGACGGATAAAGGGGGCTCTCTCGTGGCCTTGTATGTTGGTGGAGATAGTTAAACTGACGGAAAAAGGGGGCTCTCTCGTGGCCTTGTTTGTTGGTGGAGATAGTAAGTCTACTAGGGCTCCTCATCTCTGTGTAGATCGTCAATCCACTTTGCATCCCACATCACCCTGTGGTCCGGTAAGAGCAAGATACAGTCCTGGTTTCTGTATAACGAAGGCATGGGCTTGTGGTTAAGTGACACGACCCACACCCCGAAGGTGTTGGGTTCGCTCCCTAAACACAGCACTGGCTGTTACTCCGGGAAAGGAAACCCTTAGACACAGGGTGAAGCAGACCCTTACATAAAATGATTGACGAAGTCGGAAGCACTGGGCCAACGCAAGAAAAATAAAAGCACAGTGCAACGCACACCACCTTGGGGAATTGAGAAGTAAGGCGAACACAATAAAAAAAAAATATTGGGTGGGCAGGAAAGCTTCGTGACCCTAGCCTTGATCTAGAATCCCAATGACCTAATCACTCAAGGAACTTGATTAATAATAATAATAACTATAAAAATAATAATAATAACTCGATTGAATGAACTAACAAATCATATAGTTCCATTAGTTTCTGATAGAAAGCTCAAACAGAATAATTTGTTTACATTCATAATGAAAGGAGCATACATAGCCCTATTTTCCAACTTATTCAGACGAGCCCTATTTTCAACGTATTCAGACGAGTCAAATATATTGAAAACTGCTCTCGACTGAACGAAACGCAAAATATCCTTTCGTTAAAAGCCTTCTTCCTCTTTGAAGACACTGTCCTCACATTTAGCAAAGCAATCTTTGTCTGTTTAGATAGCTTGGCATAGGTAAGTTCTTTGACATTACGTAGTGTGAGAGTTGTCTGTTTAGATAGCTTGGCATAGGTAAGTTCCTTGACATTACGTAGTGTGAGAGTTGTCTGTTTAGATAGCTTGGCATAGGTAAGTTCTTTGACATTACGTAGTGTGAGAGTTGTCTGTTTAGATAGCTTGGCATTGGTAAGTTCTTTGACATTACGTAGTGCGAGAGTTGTCTGTTTAGATAGCTTGGCATTGGTAAGTTCTTTGACATTACGTAGTGTGAGAGTTGTCTGTTTAGATAGCTTGGCATAGGTAAGTTCTTTGACATTACGTAGTGTGAGAGTTGTCTGTTTAGATAGCTTGGCATTGGTAAGTTCTTTGACATTACGTAGTGCGAGAGTTGTCTGTTTAGATAGCTTGGCATTGGTAAGTTCTTTGACATTACGTAGTGCGAGAGTTGTCTTTTCAGCTGCCCCTTATCCTTTAAGCGTTTGACAAACAGGTTCTGTTGGGTTTAAGTGTGAATGGGTAGGTGGCAGTCTAAAACATCTATGACTATGATGCATTATTATTTTGTTAATATGAAACGTCTTTGTCTTGTGTGTCTGCTTGACAATAGACAGTAATTCCGGTTACCGGCATATTTCTTTAAGTGGAATGTTATTTTCAGAGTCAAATATTAATTGCATTTTTTGTACATGTTGACGTAGGAACTGTATCTGTTTGTACTGCTGTATTGTGGTATTATAGATTGTTTATTTTAAGGACGGGAGATCAGTTTTCTCGATCCACTCTTTCAAGGTAAAAGTAAAGTAAAGTAAAGTAACCCATAGCATTACTGCCGTAGGGGTATGATGTGTTAGCGATCTCACATTTCAGATTATTGGATAAATGAGGGTGGTAGCCATCTTTTCTCGCTCGTCGCTTTAACTTCCCGGACCGTACCGGCACCCATTTAAGGCTGAGTCGACCCGGGAGCCGTTGCGGTCTGAAAAAACTTTTCGCCCCAACTGGGGAATGAACCGAGGACCACTCAGATGCGAAGCCGAAGCGCTACCGACTGCGCTACGCGACTCCCAAATGGTATGACTTTAAAGGTATGACTGTTTATTTAAATATGAGGCGTATTCAAATGAAACCGGACCTAACTACACCAAGTGAACATACGTACAATGACATGATGACGTCACTTCTTATGAAAACAGCACATGCCAACCATCAAATTTGCTAAATTTTATTATCCTGCGACTCATAGTTTCTTCAGCATACCGTTGAAAACTTCGCGGGAATTATACAGAATCCGTCCAGAGTTGATAAGCAGCCGGTGATTCGGTTTCTAACAGCTGAAGGATGTCGACCAGTTGGCATTCATCGTAGAATGCAGGTAGTGTATGGTGACAAAATTGTGTTGAAGATAACAGTAAAGAACTGTTTAAAGAATGACGTAAGTTAATGTAACAATGTGCGCCTGACCTGACCTCGGCAAATCTTTCGTTAACTCACGTCCATCTTTAAACATCGTTGTCCAGTTCTTCACTGTTGTCATCTCACTTTCTACAGTTAGATACAGCTGACTACCACCGTCAGGGCCAGCAAACCACAGCTGCCAAGACCCTTTTACACCTCCACCTGGTGATCCTTGATAACAGGCTGCAACAGAGCAGATTGGCTACGGAGAAGACATCGCAGAGGAAAGGTCAACCCGGTACTAAAACAATTCCTGCTGCCGAAGATGGACATGTTGGACCAACAGTTGCAAATTTCGCAGTCAAGCTGAGAGTTAGCGACACATCGCTTTCTGTTCTTGGCACAACGTTCTACTAGTTGCAAAGCTTTTTTCGGGACTTGATAATGGGAGATTGAAAACGAACGAAGAAGAAGAAGCGAAAGAAGAAAACGAAGAAGAAAGAAGAAGAAATCTCAAATCTGTGGGATGGAATACAGCAACAACCAATGCAGGTGGGAATGTAGATGAGAGAAAAATTTGCCGGACAGCATAATGAGACAGGCGCTAAATTAGAATCCACAAGGCAAGCGACGAGTGGCAATGCTCAAGGAATACGGTCGGCGAACGGCCGAGGCGGAAGTTCAATCGGGGTCTGGTAGGTGGGACTCAAGAAGACGGTGCAGAATAGAAGCAGACGAAGAACACATGTTGCGGCGATATGTTCCTAGAAGATCCAGACAAGAAATGATAATTATAATAATCTCATAGATAGCACACGGCTGTCCAGTGATTTTATTCTTCTTTACTCTCCCATTGTACTTACTCTTGGCGGTCTTACACTTGACTATTTTTTTTCTAAGTGTGTTAACTATACAAGGCTTTGCTCCTTTCGACACGTCTGGTTATACATGCGATGCGCCCATCTGATCAGAATAGCCTTGACCAGTTTCTGGGATATGATGGATATCCATTGTTGACGAGGACCAACTACCCTTGTTGAATGTGTTCTGTTTTTTTTTATTTCTGCCTAGCTGTCTTATTTGAGCCCCGTATTTGCTGGACTACATGTGCCTTATAAGTGCGGGCACGGGATGTTCTATTGCAAGGATTGCACACTAAAGTACTACCTGGGAAACTGTCTGTATTTGCGTTACTTCCGATTCGGTAACCTTCCAAACGATTGATATCGGTGTGATTTTTCCACGCGTGACCACCTGTTTACTTTGACAGTTGATGAGTAAAAGCTTTGATAAATAATAGTTTTTTGTACTGGAACTGTGGAAGTGAGACCCTTTCTCGCCCCCCCCCCCCCGCCCTCCGGGACATGACTTTGACTTCAACTTATGCTTCCTCCCCCCCCCCCCCCCCCCAAAAAAAATCACCTATGGGACCCATGTCTCTGTCACAATTAATACGGTCTTCTCAACTGCTATTCCATTATGGATCTGAATACAGTTCGATGCTTTTCCACTATTTTCTATGGTATTCCTAATTATGTAATCATATTATAGTTACACGTGTAACCTACAATTTTCCACTGAAATAAATAGCAGATTCTTGGAACTGTAAAAGCGTTATAAGGTGTGAATCATCGAACACATAAAATACTTGAGGTCCCAACGAAGCGAAAGGATTATGGTCTATGGTTTTTACCCCTCGATTTTGAAAATTGTCAAGTAACGTAAGATGTACCTTGTTTTTTGTTTGTATAGTGGCACACTGCATCCAATGTCAGCACGATTGGATAACCTCCCGTGGAAGTCAGAATTTTCTTTTGCCTGATTACGAACCCTGCATGTTTGAGTTGGGAGTAATGTAATTAACCTTTTCACCACACCTTATTCGACTCACGGTCACGCCTTTCACTCTCCCATGTGGTGAGTAACTGTTTGTACCATTTAGTGTCACTGAACTGGCTATATGTTGTTGTTGTTTCATGATACCAATGATGAATTAATATACCTGATGACGTTTCTTTAGTAGAGGGTCACAGTAATTCTGTAACATCCCATAGGTTACTGAAGAAGGTGGGATCAAGCAGTGCATGAGCTGTAGCTGTCAACGACCTAAAGCTGATTGCTAGCGTCGAGGCCAGCGACACAGAGCTGCCAAGACCCTTCTATTCCTTCGCGCGGTGATCATGGATCTCCTTAACAGAGGAGACTCGCTGAGGAGAAGATAGAAGAGGGAAGACTAATCTGGTAGTCAAAAATGTCTGGTAAAGTCGGATGTGTCGGACCGAAATTGCAAATATCGCAACCAAGACATGAACTACGACACAACTTATTCTGTTCTCTGAACAACAACCTGTTACTTGCAAAGCCCTTGGTAGCGGGATATTGAGACCGAACGAAGAAAAACAATTACATCAGATCGTTGGATCTTTAGTGTCTCGAGTTTGAGAACCATTCTGTACATGAAAATGTTACAAGTTACCCTCCGTTTTTCTTCCACAAGGGGGGTGTTGCCAGCTTGTGTCTTTCTACACACACTGAATACGTCTACAATCGCCAGCCATGAAAATATATTTAGCACACTCTTAAATAACGATCAGTCGTATCTCTGTGCGTTCCATCACGATTTGCTGTTTGATGTACGTTTTATTCCATTCACCGGCTCTACCTGCCCGCTTCTGTATCGTTTATTTTTCTGACCGCCTATGCTTGTCTTGGCTTTTTGTCTTTCTGTGCGTCTGGCTGTCTGCTGATCCTTCTGCTGCTTCTCTTGTCTCCATTTATACCAGCATGTCTATCGGTTCTTCTATGTGTCTCTGTGAATGCATGTATGTTGTTGTTGTTGTTGTTGTTGAAATGCCTACAATGAGTAGATTCACTTTTTTTGGTGCGCCCTGAAAAGGACGATACGTGGTGGTTTGTTGTACCTTTTCTTACATCTTGAGTGTGTCATTAACATGTATCGGTGTCCTCCAGGCGATTTCGCTATGATTGGCTTCATTTGCGTGTCGCTCACTACAACAGGGCACCTCGTTAGCCAGCCAGGCTGCCATGAAAGTCTTCTTCTTTTTCAGCATTCGTTCTCAGTTTCCTGCTACCAATCCCTGAAAGGGACTTTGCAAGTAGCAGGATGCTGTCTGGAGAAGGGAATGCACTGCGTCGCTAGTTCACAGCTTGACTGCGAAATTTGCACTTTTCTGTCAGACACATCAATCTTCAGCAGGGCCATGAAAGTCTAACCACATATCTGCCTGTTTTCTGTCTATTTGTCAGTCACCCAGTATACCTGCCGATTTAATTAACTGCCTGTTTATCTCCTTGCCTTGTATTGCCAAGAATTGTCTATGTGTCAGTCTGTAGACCAGTCAGCCTGAATACGCGTCAGTCATTCTATTTGCTGGCCATTATTATGCTATCTGTCTTTCGTTCTTTCTGTGGGCCTCTCTGTATGACTGCCTGTCGACCTACTTACCTACCTACATATCTATCTCTCCATACATTTCCAAATTAAACTATCTATCTATCTGTTTATCGGTCTGCTTAAATGTATTTATTTATATGCTTACCTACACACTTACCTACTTAATTACCTACGTAACATCCATCACTACATATACTCTTGTCTGTTTAGCTGCCTAAATCTCTGTACCTATCTACTTAGCTACCTTCCATCTTCCTTGCCCACATACTTACCTACCCATCCATAGACTACCCATTTGTCCACCACTCCATCTGCCTGTTAATATGTCTTCTTTCTTCCTACCTACCGACTTACCCACCCAATCAACGAACCCATAATCTCTTTCCTTTAGTAGTATACTGTCTGTCTGTCGGTCTGTCTGCTAGACATACTCTAAGCTGGCATGCCTATTTACATAAAAACGCGTCACCCATGCCTGCATCTGCATACCGTTTTTGTCTGTTTTTATACCAGTCTGTTCCTGTTTATTCTTGCATGCCTATCGACCTACTTACCTTCCCCCTTGCTCAAATCCAGATGTCTACTTGTCAATCAGCATGTCTATGTGATATATATATATATATATATATATACGCGCGCGTGTGTGTGTGTGTGTGAGTGCGTATGTACCTATATATGTGTATATATTAACGTACAAGTGTACGTGTGTATGTGTGTGTATGTGAGTGTGTGCAGATGTGTATCTGTGCATGATGGTGTATGTATGTGTGTGAGTGTACGTATGTATATGGGTGTGTGTATGTGTGTACATGCGTGTGTGTGTGTATACACGTGTATTAGACTATGTCTGTGTTTGTGTTTGTGTGTAGTGTAAATAAGTGCATGTGAGTGTGTGTGTGTGTATGTGTGTTCATGTCTGTATGTGTCTGTGTATGTGTGTATACATGCGTGTGTGTGTAATGCTTGTTTATATGTGTGCACATGTGTTTAAATGTGCAGGTGTTTATGTAAATATGTGGCTATGCATGTATGTGTATATGTGGGTGTATAGGTGTTTGTATGTGTATGTGTTTGCATGTCTGCATGCGCATGTGTGTGTGGATGAGTGTGTATCTGTATGTGTGCGTGTTTATGTATTCGTGGACATGTATGAGTGTTTATGTGTGCGTGCGTGTGTTTTAATGTATATGTGTGCGTTTCTGTGTTTGTGATTGCTCGTGTATGTGTACGTGTGGACGAGTAAATGTGCGCGCGTATATGTGTGTGCGTCAGTGCGTGTACATTAATGAGTTTGTTCATGTGCGTTAGTGTGTATGTAGGTCGGCATGTTTGTGTCTGTGAATGCTTGTGTGTGCTAACCTGGATGTCTGTCTGGGTACGTGCTTGTGTTCGTTCGTGTGTATGTGTGTGTGTGTGTGCGTGTGTGTGTGTGAGTGTGTGTGTGTATGTGTGTGTGTGTGTGTATCTATTTATACAAGGTAACTAGACCTATAGCAGATGAAATCAGAATGTTACATGTTATAGACTTCAGATAACTACTCATCACTTATTTACCACGCGGAGGGACAAACTCACTTCCTAGCTTTCTTTCCTTTTCTCATATTAACCTAGGCATCCATTTACTATTGGATTGACAGGAGTGTGGCCATAAAGAGAATCGAGACTATAACTTTTTTGCTGCATAACGCTATTATGCTGCCTTTCTCTGCATTTCATGCCTAGCTCAAGCCTGGGGAAACCAGTCCATGACAGAGTGCAGCCTTCCACTTAACTGCACATCAGAATTCAGACCAGATTATCTCTAGTCAAGGACATTTCTTCTCGGACTGAAGCAGACTTCCTCTTGCACACCCCTCCCTCCACCGAGGTTGCACGATACCCCTCATAACCTCGTATTCTCAGACCAGCAAGGGTCACGCTGACAAACAGGTGGACACATTCAAAAGTTACGGTGGCGATACACGTGAAAACAGGAAGTTTGACACGGACAGACACGGAAAGCTTGACACAAACATTGGTCTAACACACTCCTCGCGGCCCTCATACTAAGGCTGCGGAGTACACGGTTCCACCTGGAAATGTCTGTAGACATTTCGGTCGATACGCTACGCATAGACATAGCCTCAGCAGTTGGACATGGTAGTGTTCAATCGACGCAACGGGTCTTTGACGCCTACGCGAACATTATTATTACCTTCTGCTGTCAAAGTTATATATATCAAATAAAAATCATCTCTGGCAATAATCTTACAAACACACACCTACCAACACTTTCGAGGACCTTCAAAGCAAGTTTTCTAACTACAGACAATATACAACACGCTTGTATACGCTTGACTTACCCGACCCATAGTGTATTTATTATAAGGACATTTAGGCAGTTATTCTTGCACTCGAATAGTAATGTCTTTATTTGGGAATCACTTTCAGAAATGCTGCCCTGCTAAGATGTAGATGTTTCTGCATTTGATAGCCACTTCAGCATTTTGTGACCCTATTTGCAATCCTTCCAGGTAGTCTGATACATGCTCTAACGTAGGGGTCTTACATCCATTCTATTTTAAAGACCGCATGAGGACACTCTAGACTTTCATTGAGCCTTACAAAGTATAGTGTGAACATTCAAGTCCCGAATGATGCATGATTCTGTTGTATAAGAATCGGATTCAGAGTCAATCCGATGACCAATCGCTTACTTTTGCCACACGCCTGATGATCCAAGCCCATCATGAGCGCAAGTTCCATGGTTAGGTACTAGCTTAGGGACAGCCCAGAAGTACCAGATCCACATGACCACAAGCTGGTCATTGCACGATCTGCAAGATGACATGCTTAATTATACAAAGACTCCATAGGGATGTCTAGAGCACAAAGGGCCACATGCACAGACGCTCATCAACAGACGATCCATAAGAAAACAAGTTCAATTATCCAAGAAATCGTTTGGTTTGTCTAAAGTGCAAAAAGCCCTATAATCTCAAACTCGAAGGCCTAAAATTCACACAAAGACGAGTTCATAGGCCCAAGGTCTCTAATACAGTAGCCTAAAGTTTCACGGCCTACATGCACATAAGCTGTACAGCTCGTTATCTGTACGGGGACAAGTTCAGTTGCAGAAGGAGTAAAACATAGTAAATACTTATATTGGTCAGTGAGAACACCGTCAAATACTAATTTCCACCCTCTTTCCCAGATGCTGGCCAATTATTCCCATCATGCGCCGTCATTTCCAATGCCTTCCCCCAAATACTCGTCAAGTCTTCCAATCATCCACCTTCATTTCCAGCCCTTTTCTCCAAATACTCGCCAATTATTCCCATCATGCACCATCATTTCTATCCCCTTCCCCCAAATGCTCGCCAATTCTTCCTATCATGCGCAATCAATTCCAGCCCATACCCCTAAAAGACTCGTCAAGTCTTCTCATCATACGCCATCATTCCATCCCCTTCCCACACATGTTTGCCAGGTCTTTCTCTCATGCGCCATCATTTCCAGCCCCTTTCCCCAATTACTCACTGTCTTCCCATCATGCGGCATCATTTCCAGCTAATCCCCCCCCCCCCCCGACCTCACCTCGAATACTCGCCGTCTTCTCCTCATGAGCCATCATATCCAGCTTTGCCCCCCCCCCCCCAAATCTCCCCGAATACTCGCCAAGTGTTCTCACATGCCATCATTGCCAACCATTTCTCCAAATACTCGCTAAGTCTTCCCATCATGCGCCATTATTTTAAGCCCCTTTCCCCAAATACTCGTTACATCTTCCCATTATGCGGCATCATTTCCAGCTCTTCCCTCCTCCTTCCCCCCAAATACTCGCCAAGTTTTCGCCTCATTAGCCTTCATTTCCAGCTCTTCCCTCCTCCTTCCCCCCGAATACTCGCCAAGTTTTCGCCTCATTAGCCTTCATTTCCAGCTCTTCCCTCCTCCCTCCACCCGAATACTCGTCAAGTCTTCTTCTCGTGTCATCATTTCCAGCTATCTCCCCCCCCCCTCCCCCCGAGTACTCGCCAAGTCTTCGCCTCATGAGCCATCATTTCAAACTCTCCACCTCACCACGTATTTTCTGTAGTTTTAAAGATGTATCTCGACTTCCCTTCGCCACGAGCGTTTTGGTCTGCAGTGAACATTCTAGTAAAGTAGGAAGTACTCTAAGAAGTAAATAGTTGCTTGTACCTGTGACAGACAAGTGGCGGTAGATATGAAAGGAAAGTGTAGATGAGAAATATGATTGGCGAGAAAATGTGTTTACAACATGAGAAATATATTGACTTCAAGTCATAAAACAATTCAACTAAATACGAGATCTATCCGCTGTTATATATATTCGCAGTAACTATACGGTGTGGAAACACGGAAAATGAGCAAGCAGAGAACAAAATAGAAGTCCTTGAGCTGCCGAAGACTGTTAACTAGCGACACAACGCTACCAACACCCGTTCTCCGGACTACATTCTGCTACTTGCGAAGCCCTGTTCAGGACTTTGTAGCGGGAGATCGAGAAAGAACGCAGAAGAAGAAGAAGAGTTCCTTAAAATGTGGAAATGGAGAAGAATGATTCTCTTGCCGGAAAGGGCACTGAAACAAGCGATGACGTCCTGGTGACATTGGGAATGGGAAGGAAATGAATAAAAGACATCATTATTAGGGAAAACGAATATTTTAGATATTTAATGAGACACGACAATCAGATACGTGTCAGTCTCTAAACAACATGAGAGTGGCGCCCTGTGAGTTTTGTCCAGCTCTGTCTTCTGTATTTCTATACTGTCTGCTTTGGCTGTAAAGTCTGATTCACAGGTGACAGTCCCTGCCACAGATTGTACAACATTGCTGAGGAGGCTGGTTTGCCTGGCTATTCCGTGATCTCTTCAGTCGTTCTCTTTTGTCTGCATGCAAAAGACCTCTACGAGCGTCAGCAGTCACTATGCCCCCTCCAACTGACTGTCTCCAATTAGCACAATCCTGATAATTTTGTTTTGCCAGCCATCGGATGGGATGTCGTATGTCTTCACTTCCCTCTTGCAAACGTCCTTAAATCGCTGTGTCGGACGACTAATTCTTCAAACTCCAATGGCTAGGTGTCCAAAAACAAAATCCTTTAGCAATTTCTCAACTTCAATGCGTTAAACACACTCCATCCATCAAGGCGTTGCTTCCTCCAACAGCAAGTTCATCAGACACGATACACTGCTTGAAATGTACTAGAGGGAAAAGCTGAAGGAAGATGGGCAAGAGTCGGACATTCTTATAAGTGGCAGAGCAGCATCAAGAGATAGGCTCATACCAGGCTTGCAGAAATGCGCCATCAAGGCAAGAGAAGGGGGATGTTGAAGGCCCATTTCAAGATTTGAAGACAGAACTGGTCCTCAGCATTATCAAATCGATGTTGGAAATACTTACCTACATTTCCTGTCCCGGGCACCACGTCACACATCATACTTTCAGTAATCAGCCTTGTCGTTGCCACTCAGCTGGTCGCCCACATTGCACATCTGAGAGAGGTTTGAGCAGATGTTCAGGTGGGCTTGATCATGTGTTGCTTTCCATTCGCATGTCCCATCATCTCCACATCTCCCTTCCCAAGCTTTTCCTGCATCGCGACGAGTCAGTACGAAGTCTATCTAGTGGCCCTCAAGCTGCGCAAAGCATGTGTTGTTCAGCGCAGGTTCGCTCTGGAACTCGATCCAGACAACATGCCTTCATCCCTCGATGCGGTTCCTTTCAGGACGAGTCCGTAGAAGATGTGTCGATTTCAAGAAACGTCGTCTATACTACAACCATACGACCTGCACCTGAAGTCTAAACACCGGGCGCCCAAGGTCGACTACCTGTTTCTCTGTTTATATCTCTGACACGATAATTCGTCGTGTCTCATTTGGCGCTACGCCGATTATGGAGTACATTTTGTCAGTTCATGTAAGTTTTAGACACCAAGTGACTATACGGTCTGTTCATTCATTGTTGTATCAATGATTGCCGAAGGCAGATGGGTCGGATCTAAAGGTGCAAATATACCAGTAAAACTGTAACACGATACATTCCGTTCTCAAGACTACATCCTGCTACTTGCAAAGCCCCTTTCAGAAAAAGAAGGAGAAGAACAAGAAGAAGAAGAAGAAGAAGGAGCTGTACCAGTAAGTGGGGTGGCATACTCAATTACGGACAAGGACAGATCCAGTGATGATGTACCGAGGACATCTGGCTTTGTTCCACATCTTGCGTCAATCAGTTTACGTATATTACCGTTCCTACAACTAATTGTCTGTTTTGTCTAAGGCAATGTACTGCATAAGACAGGGTGCTATCAAACTTTACTGCCAGGTATTTGGAACGTTTGAAATAATTAGAAAAAATTTTTCATTTGAACTTAAAGTCCTATTTTATAAAAATTACTTTTTTATATCCGAAGTTGTTCCATCAAGGTCGCATGTTGCAGATAGGTGGGACGCATATTGCAGAAATAGCGGGCCACATGTGTCTACAAAACGAGTGTTTTATGACCGCTGTTCGATCGTCTAGTGCACGTGTATCCACCTGTGTTTGTCCTCCTTTTCGAACCGGGTCGGGTCTGCTGCAAAACATTGAATTGGATTTAGCAAAACAAAGGGGAAGTGTTCTCATTGGTTCGTCCAGCTGCATGCAAGACGCCAAACTGAAACTGCTGCCGTAACTGTTTGTGTTTGATAGGGACGAGAGTAGGACTACCGCCTCACTGAGAACATTCCGTGAGACGCGACTAACAGTCATGTTTAACTCATATAGGCTAAACGAATGGTCATAATGAGAAAGATTACTCTTTTGAGCGCCCTGAATAGGGCGTAACGTTTCGGGTTGCAGCAGCCTTCCTCAAATCCAGTAGATGCTGATGAAGGTGGTGGTCCAGGCGGCTGTATTTTACTTTACTTCATCTGCATGCCGCTCACTACAACCGGGTTCATGTCAATCCCCTACCTCGTAATTCTAAAACAGACAGTTTCCATGACAACTAGGAATATGTGAGGTGAAATTCTTGATCAGCATATTTTGTCTCACTTTGACTAACATGTCTGACCAGTATATTTTGTCTGACCAGACAGTTTTCTGTGCCCCCCCCGCCCCCCCCCCCCTCTTCCACTGCGCTATTGCAGAAGTCACTGAAGCTCTTGTTTTTGAACACCATGCGTTCACACATGCCTTTGGAATGTAGTGTAGCTTCCTGGCATTGAAAGACGGCCCTATGAATCTAAATAAGGGCTAATGATGCGGCAGTGTTTGAGCTGACAGCGTCCAGTGACCCATAACTGGCTGCTTTCATCAGGTTCAGTGATCCATAACTGGCTGCTTTCATCAGGTTCGGTGACCCATAACGGACCGAGACCTTATCCATCCTCGAAGTGTCGGTCCTGGAAACGGACTCCAACCAATCAGAATGTCTAAGAGATTAGTGGTCGAAGAGAAAAGGCTTCATCGGAGTGTCCCATGCTACGGCGAGTACGTCTATCCCACGCTCATCAGCTAGACTGCCATGAAAAACTCCGTTTCCAGAGAAAGCTGTGTCGAAGTGAGGTCTGGTCTTACTCAATATATTTCGCCTGAATAACATTATCCAATTAGTATGCTTTGCCAGACCAGACGTAAGTAAAGGGTAGTTGGCAAAGCGTACGTGAAAGAGCACTGACTGATAGTTTTGACTTCCAGACAGGGATACCTTGTCTCACCACTTCTGTTTGTATTGACTATAGATTGGATAATGAAAACATCGAACGATTGAAAGATAACAAGTAGACACTTCGGTTGCAATTGCAGGACCTGAATTACGCAGATAGTCTAGTACTTTTGTCATATAGTACTAGCCACAAATACAAGCGAAACTTGATAGGGTTTGAATATCAGCATGAAGCTCCGTAAAATTAATAAATTAAATAAAGATATGCTAACGCTGTAGCGAGATCTGTTGAAAGAAGTTGACACCGTTAACTGTTTGGACAGCACAATTGACATGTCTGGTAGTACAGATGTAGATGTAAATCCCAGAATTAGACAGACAATAATGGTATTTGAAACAATAAAAACCATTTAATGATCCAGAGAAATTAAGATTTACGTCAACGTTAAAAAATTCATCGCCAGTGCCAAGTCAGTACTGTTATGGAATACAAATTCCAATAGCGATCAACGCGATTCGGTGAAGTCTTCAGTACTTTGATAACAGACACTTACCAAGAATAATGGGCTTAAGGTGGCAGGACGTAGTTAAGAATGAACAGCTCAGTGAAAAGAACCAACAACAGCCACTGGAACAATACATTAACATAAAAGATGTGGGACTGGATAGGACATGGACAACAGAAGGCATAGTCCAGCATAGCCAGACAGGTTCTCACATGGAATCCTCAAGGTACGAGAAAGTGAGGAAGACCTAAAACTACACGTAAAAGGAAATGTGAGAGGGAACTAGGATAAAATGATTGCACATGAGAGAGGCAGAAAAAGCACCAAAGCACATGTACACGGGAGCAATGTAGTCATTGGCTTATGTACCTAACGGAGCCACGCGTTTTGATTGGATGAATGTAACGGTAGTTCCATAGCAGACATTTCAGTCGGGGATCAAGTGTTAGTTACTTCACAGTACAAGATCACAGTTAGTTTACGAGTTGGGGTGCCCAGTTCCGTTCGTATCTGCCCTAACCGCAAACAAGGTTCCCATTTATAGTTGAGTCCTCTTGAACGTACCAGTGACGGGAGCCATAAACCCGCACCTTTGCGTGAAATGCGATTGCTCTTTCTCTGCACTGATCAGACGATGTTTATGTCATGTCCGCTAAAATAAGATTCTTGGTAAGTTTCATCCTATTGCCGTTTCTTCTTTGTTTTGTATATAAATAGATCAAAAACATGTCAGCTCCCTGTGGGGCATCGTTTCTCAACCAATACTCACAAAGTATTTCTATCATGAGCCATCTGATACAATTCTGTTCACGTCCTGTTTGTACCAAGTCAGGTCATGCCATCCCGTAACCGGTGAGGTCGTTGGGGCACACATGATGACATCCTCACCACATCACGCCACCCTTCTCTGTCAGCGGCCGCTGCCTGTGCCGATTCTTGTCAGAGATTGGTCCATTCTTTTATGTTGTCCTCCCACCTCTTTTTGGGGACGGCCTCTTCGTCGTCTGCCTTCCAACTTTCCGCGGAGGATCGTATTTGCAAGACCATTTGATCTCGATATGTGACAGTACCAAGCGAGTTTCCTTATTTTGACAGTTGACAAGGGGTCTTCAAAAGGCCCTATTGCTGTTGTAATTTTATCTCGTATTTCCTCAATTGTAACTCGATCTCGGTACGTGACATTTAAATGTCTTCGGAAACATCTCATCTCCAAGGCCTGTATCCTTTGTTGAAGGTCAGCTGTAACTTTCCATGTCTCACAAGCATGTTGCTGTCTTTACATTTGCTTATATTTCTCTCTTTCACGAGCGTCTTGGTGTTCCTCTATTTCTTTTGCCTTGTGGATTCCATAACAGAGCTTGCCTGGTAATGTTATAAACTGGTTTCCTTATTGTGTGGCCTATCCATCGATATTGTCTCCTTCGTATTTCATGTTCTTAGTTGTTCTTAGTCCACCTGTACTTCTACAGTGGTAGATGCTTCTGTACAGGTCCCAGCACTCTGGAATGAGCTGGATGTAGCCGGGAGGAGGATTTCTTGCTTTGCGGGCTAGGCTCTAGCAGCTTATTACTCCTCTACGCTGAGACAAATGCCTCAGAGGGTGGTTAACGGATGTGCGAGTTCATCTTAATAGATTAAAACACTAGAGCAAAGTAGACCCGCAGCATGTTAGGCGCCATCTAGGCTGCTCTAAACAAACGACTTAACCATGGCCGGTGTTTTGCCATGTTACATGGCATAAATTAACGACATGCTCTCTGTGGGACAGTGGTGCTATTCTTGTCCTTGTCATACACAAAGACCCCGGCGGACCACTCGGTTATGCTCCACTGGCATTTGTCCCGTTTTCCCCATCAGTTCCACGTTGGTGATCGTATCCTACCATTTCCATCCTTGCATATTCCCCATGGAACCATTGACGAAAGTCTGTAGCTTTTTCTTAAGTACATGTGTTGTCTTCCATGTTTCAGAGCCATATAATAAAACGGATTTGATGTTGGATTTGAAGATTTTCATTTTGGTGGTGTTTTAATTTCTTTTTACTTCCATAAATTCCTCAATGCAATGCAAGCTTTTCTCACCTTTTGTATTCTTACCCAAACATCGTTTTCTGTACCTCCTACTATGTCTATATTGCTGCTCAACTGTGTGATAGACTCCAAATTTTGAAGCTGGGTGGCTCCAAATTTAATTCTATCCTTGTTAACTTTTTTTTTCTACTAAAACCTGTGTTTTGTCTCTGTCATATAACTCACTTGCCATGAATAAGGTGTTTATTTTCTACCTTACAATAACTACACAGAAAAACAAGACTAATTCTATTGAAATCTGAATGTACATGTGGGCGATGGCAGCAACAGGTCCCAGTATATTTGGTGAAATGTCGCAGCCAATACGTACTGATGACGTAAATAGACTACATAGAATGGATCAAAGTCTCATCTTTCAGTTCCTAACATGGAACGCAAGAGTCAATTGCCATTAATCCTCAGCATCTGTCCGTGTTCAGACATTGCTTTCACCCTGTTGAAACATACATCTAATTTATGAGTGCAAAGCGCTTGGAGCTATAAGGAATATATACTTACAAACGCCAATTCAATGTGTAGAGAAATTAGACAAACTATGAAGATTTGTATTTATTTTTAAAAAAAGTGGGATGCCAGGAGCAGACCTGCTCAGCAGCTATGAGACAACAACAATAATAACAACACTTTCTGCCATGGAGTGTAGATATAATCTTTTCTTTTTGATGATCGTAAATATTTGTATGTTTATGTAGTTGGCCCAAAGCCTATTTCGTGTCACTCGCTCTTTTCAGGTTCGATAACACAATGGCATAATATTACAATATAAATAATTAATGCTGTGAATTGTGAAATAGAGGTGATAAAAACAGTGTGAAATTGCATTATGAAACCCTATACATGCCTATTAATCTCCATATATCCGTTTTCATATCACTGTTAAGATATGCAGATCTGGCGTCTACGGTCGAATTAACTTGATGAGCCATTCAACGACAATAATGTTGTCGTTGATTATCATGAGATGAACAAAGAACGGAATGAAATAACAAAGTCAAGATTAGCAGCATGGGTTTAACGAAAGAACAAACAATGTAATATGCATTATGGGAGTATTAACTAGGCTTTGCTGTGAATAGAGAACACTTGAACATTTGCGCTTTCCAGATTGCGCCATTATGTTCAACAAGGTAAAACTCAGTGTAGCTATACATTTGTTAGATAACTTGAATATTGACAGTTAAGATGTGAGGATTAAAGAAAACAATGTGCTACTATTAGACATGCACAGAACATCTGCCCGTTAGTTGAACTGTTCACTATGAAAGAAACTACAGCAGTTTAACAATGACATATTCTGTCCCCTTCCGTCACCTCTCAACCACATTTCAATTACGCTTTCTCCGCTCTCTGGCCCGCTCAATTCTTCAACACTCCCTTTTTAACGCTCGCAGCACCATTTCAATATACCCGTCTTTTCGTTTTTAATACGATTCAACATACTGCCTTTCTCACCTTCGCTAAAAACCAGTCAGTCTCTTTCGCCAAACAACCACCCTTCATAACCGTTCCCAGCTTATTTCTGCTCTATACTAAACCCGTCCTTCCTTTCTTGTTGTAGTGCCCTTCGCCAAGTGCTATTTTGACACACTTACGATATGACGTGATTCAATCAGCCAATCAAATCTCCCCACAAACGTTGGATATACAGACAGACGCACATTTGAAACATATGAACAAACAGTAGATATACAGACTAGTTATCAGATACTAAAAGCCAAGCAATCTTTCCCGTTCACCCTTAAGATCTTGGGTTCTCTAACAAAGTGCGCCGTTGTTTGTAAGGCTCCATACAGCATTTGTCTCCTATCTCACTCGAGATGGCAGTATTGTATTCTCTATTCCACCAATAGTATGCAGCTTTGAAGGATGTGTTCAACTACGAAACGTCTAGCAAAAGAAACAGCGAGTAAGGGAAATATGTGAACTTTTACATTGTCTAATCTCAACGTACAGTGGAAACATTACGTGAATAGTAGAGAGCACTAAATACAATCCGTTGGAAATACATAAAGACCTAAGTTATGCTGAAACACCCATGGTTGGTCATTCAGTGGAACTTCTGCCATTGCAATATCGAAGGCAAAGACACTGTATAGCAAGTCTAGAGAAGCTTTCCCACAAATACATCTGAGTATCACGTGTCATCATTCACCATCATTGGCGTTTCAGTCCTTGGATACCATGCGCGAGGCACCCTGTGAGTTTTGCCCAGATCTGTCTCCTGTATTTCGACATTGTCTTCTACAACTGTAAAGGTCGCTCCGGGATGGATAGTCCCTACCACAGACTGTACAACCACCCAGAGGAGACTGGATTGCAGGGCTGTTTCTTGATCTCTTCAGTCTTTCTCTTTTCTCTGCAGCCAGAAGGTCTCTAAGAACGTCCTCAGCCAATATCTTCCTTTCAAATGACTGTCTTCAAACAGCTCGATCTTGAGCAATTGTTTCCCAGCCGTCGGATGGGATGTCGCATGAATTATGCCTTCTTGCATACGTCCTGAAACGCAGTGTGGGACCACCGATTCTTCTAGCTGTTTAATGGCCAGCTGTCCAAAGATATATCCTTTGGCAGCCTATCATCTTCCATGCGGTAAACAGATTCAACCCATCGAAGACGTTGCTGTCTCAACAGCGAGAATAATGTGGTAAAAATCATAGTAAAAGCCGAGTTCAATGAAAAATGGGCCGATCAACACCACTACTTCCGCAAAAAAAATTTGTTTTAAAAAAACCAGCAAATCATCATCTTCAGTCTAAAAACTGGGTATAAGAGACTCAAGGGTCATCTTTACAACAAAATGAGGATTGGGACAGATGACAAGTGTCCATGTGGAGAGCATGCTATGGCAGTGGAACACATCTTTCAAAGCTGCGTGCTCACGCCGCGAGAAATAACAAAATAATACTGATCTCGCGAGACAGATATGATTTTTTAAATGGATGCATTTCTTGTTGTTGAATGACCACAATGACTAACTTTACACTATTTGTGTACTCGAAAATGAGCGTTAAGAAGCAGGCTGCAGTAGTTTTCCTTACATCCCGAACGTGCTGATAAAGGTGCACCAGGGTCCTCCAGGCGGTTATACTATGTTTGGCTTCATCTGAGATATAAAAAGAACCTTACACACAAAGGTGTCCTATGTGAGAGAAGCCGGTACCTTCGCCTGAGGATGGGTGAAGAGGAAGAGAGTCTATCTAGTGCAGAGTGAATGATGTTACAAGCACAAACACTCAGCAGAACTCGGCCGGTGTGAATGGTGTTCAAGCAATCTAATCAAATAGTGTTGTTATTCGAAGCTATATATATAATAATAGCTGTCCATCGTTGTCGATGAGGACCGCCGACATCATCCTTGTCACAGATTTCCCTGTTGGGTGTGGGTGCGCATGTGACTGAACAGGCCAATGCGAGCACGAAAACATCTGCTACATATCGGGCACACGAGGTTTGTAGAAGGTGATGGTGTTCCCGCTGTTCGGCATTTCCGGGTCTCGCGTCTGCTCTGGTTTTCCACAACACGGTCGTCTTCGCCGGTAGCTACACCCGATTTGACTGCGCTTCTCCAGTCAGATCTGTTTTGCGCAAGACATTCCCAGGTGTCGATGTCTATCTGGCAACTTTTCAGTGAGTCCTTCAGACCGTCTTTAAATCGTTTCTTTGGGCACCATCTCTCGCGCTCCCTCTCTCAGCTCGCTGTAGAGAAGCTTCTTTGGGAGCCGCTTGTTTCACATACGGACGAGGTGTCCGGCCCATCGTAGTCATGCTTTTTCTAGCAGTGCATGGATGCTGGGCATGTTAGCCCTCGAGAGAACCTCGATGTCAGTGACACGATCTTGCTATCGTATGTGGAATATTTGCCTCGGGCAACCTGTGTGGAAGTTGTTTAACCTCCTTGCATGTCCAGAGTTTACAGTCCAGCTTTCGGAAGCGTATAGTAGGGTTGGAATGATGGTTGCACTGTAGACTTTGAGTTTGGTCTTGACGCTGATGCCACGACGTGCCCAGACCATACAATATATATAAAGCGTTTTAATGACGGTTTGAAAAAATTCCCTTAAGTGCTGTCAAATAGACATTAACACCTGGGACAACCTGGCTCAAAATCACTTAACATGGAAGAATAGAGTCACAAACGGCGTTGAATATAGCTAGGGTTTTCGTATCCAGGACGTGCAACAAAGAAGTCTACATTTTTTTTTAAAATTCAGAAACGTCAGAAATATAAGAAACAACTGCGATCTACAGTTGCCATTCGTGTGAAAGGCTCAACCTAGGTTGATCAGCCATGAGTACACACACAGACTCAAGGTTGTGTTATGACAATTGATGATGTTTGTGGTCCTCATCGACGACGATGGGCGAAAAATATTTATAATAGACTGAACAGCCTGAAGAAATAATAGCAGAGCACCAACAAAATGATAAAATTAAAAGTTTTGAGAGCCATTGTTTTTCTGTGGAAGCTTATGGCTGTGAATCATGGACGATTACCCCAATTTCTAGACAAAGAATCGAATCATTCAAGTCAAAATGTTACAGAAAGATCATCAAAATAACCTGAACAGAGACAAAAACAAATGTAGACATTCGGCAAGAGTTGAGCATAGAGGAGAACTGGTTTATCAATTCCATTTTGGCTGGAAAACGCACACACTTTGGTCACATCAAGAGACACAATGGTCTTGAGAGAACGGCGATGGAAGGTATGGAGCCAGGCAAAAGAGGAAGGGGTAGACCAAGAAGACGATGGTACCAAGATATCCAGGAATGCCAGTGTATGACTGTAGCAGAGGCTGGAATTTTGGAAAGGGAAAGAGGTTCTTTCAGAAAGACTGTGATGGGAGCGACGTTCTGTAAAGGACATGCTACATGACGATATATACATATATATTCGTGAAACAGAACACTTCATTTACAGGTGAAATGATATTGGCTGAAGAGAAGCTGAAGTACATAGTGCACGAATGAATGTTGCAGATCTGTGTCACTGAATACCACCGGGGCCCCGACTGGTTGAGCCCAGCTAGTCAGGCACTATCAAAGGGGAAGTTAGTCTCAAGTTACCGCGGACCATGTTTGCTCAGTCAGACCCTCCGCCTCTGCCCGTGATTTATAGTCGGGTGTTAAGAAACGACAACCGGAAGTGGAGTGGGAGGGGGAGGGGGGGGGCATCTAATTGGTTGGCACTGTGTCTCTTTTGGGGGTTCTTCATTGTGAATTTTGGGCCGCCTTTTTTCTTTTGAAAAGTGGAGGGGGAAAGTGCACATTGGAAAAACTTCATTCATTCACCTATACGTTACAAAGCAATGTACCCCTTTTAAAAGAAGCCTGTTTCAAACCATTTACAACCATTCACCTTTTCGCACCAAAACCGCATAGGTATTTAACTGCAGCTGGTCCCACTACAGCAAGTTTAACCGAGCTTAGACAGCGGCTGCGAATAATGGCAGTCATTTTTATGGGACAAAGCTGCCAACCCAAGAGAACATCCTTCTTTAGTCGCTTATTACCACATGACTTGAAGGTGGCAGCGTTCTTATGTAACTATAACAGTAGTCGTATGGCTACTTGATTCTTAGTTCACTCAACACAAATAAATATATTTTTTTAGAACCGAATTTGAGGTAGTGGCGTCACATAATAGTACATTTTTAATGACTGTTGGGGGGTGCCAAACATTTTTGCTAGAATAGACGATAATTTGTTTTTCTCCTGCCGCTTATGTCTGCAGTTTAGCCCTAACTCTAAACCTAACCATGACCCTATAACCTAACCCTAACCATAAAACTAACCATAACATTCACCCCTTGCAAAACTGAATATAACCATCTTTTCTACACTGCTATCGTTATCCAAGTCTGTACATATTTATTAAAAATACCATTATATCGACCAGTCCTCTTAACCCGAAATGGAATGGCCCGTGATGTACATAGGAACACAGGGAAATCTGTTTGGGGTCAATTAAGACGAAAGTACCGTTAAATGTGTACTAGTCTTATGTAGTAGTTGTAAACTTGTAGTAGTATTTAAATTAGCAGTATTTAGTAGTAAAAGTTTATACCAAAAGTAGTAGTAAAAGTAATAGTTGAAGTACCAGTAATAGTAACACCAGTAGTAAATGTTGCAGTAAAAGTAAAAAAAGTACAATAGGTAGTATTGCAGTAGTAAAAATTGTGGCAAAAGTAATATTAAAAATATTAATGAAAGGACAGTAAAAGTAGTAGACTAAATGTAACAGTGAAATCCGTTAAAAAAGTAATAATAAAATAATTAGTAAAATAATAGCAAAAGTAATAATTACACTAGCAGCAAGAATTGTGGTAGAAGAATTAGTAAGCGGAATAGTAGTAACACCAGCAGTAATAAATGTCGTAGTAAAATTGATAGTATATGTAGTATAATTGCTAAATGAATCAGTAAAAGTAATAGTACAAGTAGTAGCAAACGTAATAGCAGAAGTGGTAAAAGTAGTCGAAAGGTCATAGTAAAAGTAGGGACGGCGTGGGCTAGTAGTTAACTGGCACGGCTCACAACCGAAGGTGCTGGGTTCGATCCCCATCACAGCACCGGCGGTTACCCCGGGGAAGCAAACTCTTGAAAAATGCAGAAGGAAGCAGACCCTTACATAAAATGCATGCTGAAGTCGGATGCACTCGTCCGACGGGCACAAAATAAAAACCACAGTGCAACGCACACCGCCTTGGGGATTAGAAAAATAAGGCGAACGCATCAAAACAAAAGTATTCTTTTCAATAGTAAATGTAGGTGTAAAAGCAGAAGCAAAATTAATAGTAGTAGTAGTGGCAGCAGTTTTTGTAAAAGTAATAACAATGGCAGTGGATAGAAGTAGCGGTAATAGTTATATTCACAGCAATAGTAAAAGCAATAATAATAGCAGTAGTAAAAGTAATTACACATATAGTAGTAATAGTAAAAATAATAGTACGTGTTATAGTAATAGTAGTAGAAGTAAAGGTTGTAGTAAAAGTGGTAGTAAGAGTAATAGTTGTAATAGTAGTAGTAGTAAAAGTTGTAGTAAAAGTAATAGTAAGAGTAATAGTAGTAATAGTAGTAAGATTAACAGTAGTAATTGTAGAGGAAGTATTTTGTGGACTCAGTGGTGTCGAGGTAAGGAGCTCGCCTCGGGTGCCGGACTTCGCGGGATGGAATCACGGGAGAGACCGCGAGATTTTCTCGTGGATCTTCTGTAAAAATTCCCTTGATCTCTAGATAGTGAGATCGGAGTCCCGTGTTCAGTGTCGAGCACGTTAAAAATCTCTTGGGAGTTAGACATTAAAAAGAGTCCGCTTAATGGCCGCTACCCGCACACAGTTAAACATTTTGGTTACAAATCTATCCAAAGTATTTGTGCCTTAGCCCAGGCTTAGCTATAAAATACCTACTACGTTTAGCCAAAGCCTTCCGTACATTTATATGTATGTTGGAATACCAGGATTCCAAGTATTCCAGGTATTCCAAATACAAGTAATTGTAACATTTCAATTATGCGGTCATACCAGCCATGAGCTACTGATGAAAATTATGGACTCTAAGCAGCCAGGCAGGATGCAGAGAAACTACCCAGCGATCGATGGAAAACGTCTCCTTGGGATCTCGATCCGAGATCGACATTCGCAATACAGAAATAAGAGAACGCATTCTATTTCGAGACGTCGTGGAGGCTGCGTTGTCTCGCAAATACCACTGGGCTGGTCACGTGGTGAGCATGCCATATAACAGAAGGACACTCAGAACAAAGTTTTGGTGGCCATATGATTATACACGACCATGCGGCCGCCCACCCATACGATGGCAAGATGGTATGCTGAGATACCTAGGTCCGAAATGGTACGACCCGGCGAAGGTTCGGACTGCATACAGGACATTGTTGGCTACCTCGCATACGGCCCACTAGCCGGACTGAAGTCGAGGGTATTGTATTGTATTGTATTGTAAAATTAATTGTAGAAGTAATTGTAGAAGTAATTGTGCAAGTAATTGTAAAAGTAGTAGTGTTTGTTTTTGAATCTGTTCATGCATACATTTAGCTAATTTTCAGGTAGCCGAAGAAAAAACGGCCAACCGAGGTCTTCCTAGCTGAAGTGCAATGCACCGATTTGTCGGCGGGCTCAACAATGCAGTGATAACAGTACATTATCTCTGAATAGTTGAACAGGCTGCTGTAATACAGCCTGTCTCCAGATGCAAGTGTGTGGACTTACGCAGGGTCTTCGGCATTTTAGTGGTCTTGGTCAGTACTCTGCACCTGAACATGCCGTGAGTCTTGGTAGCAAAGCTATTGTATGTGTTGTAGTAGTTGTTGCACTACTGTAGTAGTAGTTGTTTTAGTAGTAGTAATAGTAATAGTAATTGTAGTACTAGTAGAAACAGTAGTAGTATTTTTTGTTGTTGAGAGTAGTTGCAGTAGCAGTGCTAATAGTTGTTGTAGTACTAGCAGCGGCAGTAATAATAGTAGTTGCTGTTAGAGCATTAGTAATATTAGTTGTAGAAGTATTACTTATAGTTGTAGTAGCAGTGGTAGTAGTAATAAATGTTGTTGTTGTGGTAGAGTAGATGCAGTAATGGCAGTAATAGTAATAGTAGTAGTAGCAGCAGCAGCAGCAGTAATAGTAGTAATAGTAGAAGTAATAGTAGTAGTAGTGATAGTAGTAGTTGTAGTAGTAGTTGTAGTAGTGGTAGTAGTAGTGGTAATAGTAGTAGTAGTAGTAGTAGTAGTAGTAGTTGTAGTAGTAGTAGTAGTTGTAGTAGTAGTAGTAGTAGTTGTAGTAGTGGTAGTAGTAGTAGTAGTAGTAGTAGTAGTAGTAGCAGCATTAGCAGCAGTAGTAGCAGCAGTGGTAGTAGTAGTAGTAGTAGTACTAGCAGCAGCATTAGCAGCAGTAGTAGCAGCAGTGGTAGTAGTAGTAGTAGTAGCAGCAGCATTAGCAGCAGTAGTAGCAGCAGTAGAAGCAGCAGCAGTAGTAGTAGCCGTAGTAGTGGCAGTAGTAGTAACTGTAGACGTAGTAGTAGCAGTAGTAGTAGTATTCACTCCAAAGCAAAATGACATATTTACTCTTCTTCTGTGTATCATTTCTGGGATAATGTTTCTGGAGCAGGTTCCAACCAATATCAGCACAATCTACAAGCTTTTGATCAATGTCTGCTTGTGCAATGTCATAAGGAGCAATGGCTTCTACTCTGGACACTTTATGCCACCATTGTACTAAGTCAGGTCAGGTCATCCCGTAACCGGTGAGGTCGTTGGGGCACACATGAAAACATCCTCACAACCCCACCCCACCCCTCTTTGTCAGATGCCGATGCCTGTGACTCTTCTGGTCGGAGACTGGTCCATTCTTTTATGTTGTCCTCCTATCTCTATTTGGGCCGGCTACTTTGTCGTCTGCCATGCACCTTTCCGTGGAGGATTGTATTTGCAAGACCATTTTATCTCGATATGTGACCGTACGAAATTAGTTTCTATCTTTTGACAGTTGCCAAGAGGTCTTCAAAAGGCCCTATTTCTGTTGTAATTTTATCTCGTATTTCCTCATTTGTAACTCGATCTTTGTACGTGACGTTTAAAAGTTTTCGGAAACATCTCATCTCCAAGGCCTGTATCCTTCGATGAAGGTCAGCTGTAACTGTCCATGTCTCACACGCATACAGGAATATTGACAGGACCAGTGTACGCATTAATCTGATTTTCGTGCATAGTGCTAACCGTTTATCTTGCCAGATTTTGTTAAGCCGTGCAAGCGCCGCTATTGTCTGTGCTATTCTGCCCAACACCTCACATTTTGACCCTTCATCGATGACAATCGACCCTAGATATTTAAAACGGTCAACCACTTTACCATTGTACCAGAAATGTGAAAATACGGAATGTTGTTTCCTCAAGTGTCTGCATAATTCACGAAAGATCATTGTACTGACAGACGTGCAGACAGCTTGAGCACGGACTCTCTGTCTCACCTAAATCATAACGCAAGTATCTTGTCATTTGTTAATCTAATATTCGTGTGGCACGTTAGCCCTGCCAGATTTCACCCTCCCACCTGGATAACCCATATGTAATGTGTGGAATGGAAGTTCATAAAAAGATGCAGCTAGGACATTTTCGTTTTGAAAGCAAATTGTTTAGCGTAACAGATATAGCATACTGTTTATGTCATTCTCAGTGTCTCATTTTCGCTCAGTACTAAGGGAAGGGCCACTACCGCAGTTGGCGTCTTAAGTACGCCTTCATAAAGGTTTTCACGGAGGGAGCCCGTAGTTGGGTCCTTGGGGAAATCTGAATTTAGATTCTTACGGAAACCTGGATGGTTCCTTATTGAAGGCTGAAGTTAGCTCCTTACGGAACATTGCAGCTGGGTCCTTACCGAAGATTGCTGCTCGGTCCTTACTGAAGCTTAGTTGGTTCCTTACGGAAGCCTAGAGTTGGCTCCTCACTAAAAATTCCAGCTGCGTCCTTACGAAAGCTTAATTAGGCCCGGTGAGTTTTAAAAAACATAGTCTGCAATTTTAAGAGTCAATAATAAAAGAAAACATTGTTCCACATTTGAACAAATTTAATCAGGAATATTCTGTATCGGGTTATCAACGTGAGATCGTCATCAACAAATCTATTGAATTCACGGAGGACGTTGTTTGTCCATCGTTTCCGAAGAAGACCACACTGTCATCTGTCAACTCTGGAGTGGGTTCGTTGGTGGCTAATCAAACCAATCAGAGACCGAAAGCCTCTGTCAGACTGAGAAACACTGTCTGACCGTCAGGCGGACACAACTCGTTTCGTGTCGCTCGTCTCCGTGCAGCTTCCGTGATTCTTGTCTGTTCCCTATACGCCGTGCCAGAAGAGATTTTACTACGACAGGCAGATCGGTCAGCAGCAGTGTTCTCCCAATTAACAGGATCAATGTGGCAGTTCTTCGGTGCTGCTTTCAGTGTGGCTTTTATCTTATTATTACGCCACCGCGAGGTCGCTTGCCTGACTCAAGCTCGCTATAGAATATTGTCTTTGGAAGCCGTTCATCTGACATGCGGACAACAGGGCCAGTTCATTTAAGCTGCGATTTGCACATAGCTGTGTGGATGCTTGTCATGCCATCCCGCGAAAGAACATGTGATCTTATCTTGCTATTTTATGATAAACAGGTTCCTTAGGTAGTCCAGATGAAAGTGGTCTTGCTTCTTGGACATGTTGACTGTACACAGTCCAGCTTTCACAGGCGTACATAAGAGTTGGTGGGATGACTGCCACATAAACCTTCAATTTGGTTATAAGCTTAATTCCTCTCTGGTTCCTTCTTCTTCTTCTTCTTCGTACGCAGTCAGACAGTAACCATTATTTTTTCGAAAAAAGCGGCGTTCATCCTGAGGCTGTCGCCACTGCCATAGATCTTGTCTTGCAGTTCCACTGGTGATGGCCACATCTGCTCTCTCTGATCCTCGTATGTCGGGCAGTTCTGCAGCAGATGTTCAGCGGTCATTTTACCAGTACCGCACGGGCATTCGTCGGTACACCCTATCTTCAATTTCTTGAATAGGTGGTACCTCAGTCTATTGTGGCCAGTGCGAAGTCTGAAGACAACGAAATGCTCTCTTCGGTTCAACTGGTAATAGGCATCGTTTTTGGTGTAACCAGTATGTTCGGTTTCCCATTTGGTCATGTATCTGGCTTTGATAAGCCGTTTTGACTCTTCGTACGTGATACTAGTATCTGTTTGTGGTAGTCTTGCACCTTCTTTTGCCAGTCTGTCTGCCTCCTCGTTGCCTTGCATGTTGCAGTGTGATGGGACCCACTGTACCACTACCCTTTTTGGTGCGGACTGCTGGCACAGTTTGCAGAGTGCTGCTCTTAAGTCACTAAGCTCAGTATTTTTCTGGCTTTTCTCTCCTTTCTTTTTCAGTCTGGCAGTTTTTGTTTGCAATACCTGGTATATTTTCTACCACCTCTGGAAATATATCCTGCCTCCAGGTAGGTTTTCGTACAGTAGTGATGGGTTTTGGTGTTGTTAGTGCGTTTATGGGATCTTCGTGCATCTTTGCTTTGGCTATTTCTGCAAAGTTTCTCCGCTTTAGTTTCCCATTTCCCAAATTGTTTAGTCTCTGGTGCATTGGATGGTCGGTCAGTCTTCGGAGTTTCTCTGACTGCAGCTGGGCTCTGCAGTCTCTTCTATCGGTTATGGATTGCAGTTTTGTAATCTTTTCAAGTTCTACAATTGGCGTTGACTTCATGCCACCTGTTATAATTCTCATGGCTTGGTTTTGAAGTTTGCTAACTTTATCGAAGTTCGCCTTCGCTGCTGTTGTCCATACCGCAATGCCATACTCGAGAACTGGTCTCACTCTTCCAGTGTACAGTTTCTTTAGTATGCCTTCGTCTGCTCCCCAGCTTGTGCCAGCAAGTTTCCTCATGATTGCCATTCTTTCTCTGGCTTTCATTCGGTTTCTCTCAATCTGACTTTTCCATGTCATGCGCCGATCAAATGTGACTCCCAGATAGGTTGGGTTGTCGTTTGGCTGCAGGAATTTGCCATTTAGACTTAATTTGGTACTTTGGGGTTTTAATGAAAGCGAGAATATTGTGCATGTGGTTTTCTCCTCGTTTATTTTGACCAGCCATGAGTTCGCCCACTCTTCCAGCGATGTTAGGGCCGTATGCATCCGATTTCTTGCTATGGTGAGATTCTTTTCAGAGGTCCACATAGCCAGATCGTCTGCAAACATTGAGCTATGGACTCTTCTTGGTATGTTCTCTGTAATATCGTTTATATATACCAGGAAGAGTGTGGGTGACAGTACTCCCCCTTGGGGTACTCCCTGCTCGAGGTTCACCTTTTTGCTCATCTGCCCTTGTACTTAGACTCTAGCCGTTCTTTGTTTGAGGTAGTGGTTGATCCACTACATTTTCCCACAAACATCACTTCTTCTTAGCTTGACTCTAAGTCCATCTTTCCAGACTTTGTCAAATGCCTTTTCCAGATCCACCCAAACAGCTACTGTGTGTTTCTGTGCCTGGTAGGCATCTTCTATCTCCTGGGCTATGAGGATGACCTGGTCCTCAGTGGATCTGTGCTGTCTAAAGCCGGCTTGCTGTGGAATTAGTATTCGTTTTTTTATCCAGATGCCACATCAGTCTGGTGTTTATCATCCGTTCCATCAGCTTTCCGACACAGCTCAGTAGGCTTATGGGCCTGTATCCATTTGGATCTGTTTTGTCCTTTCCTGTTTTGGTACTGGTACCAGTATTGCGTCTTTCCATGCCTGTGGTACAATTCCCCTTTTCCAGCTTTGGTTCAGGACCGATAGCAGTTTCCTCTTCGCTGTTTGGCCCAGCCCCATCAGCATTTCGTTTGTTATCCCGTCTTTTCCTGGAGATTTCCTTTTCTTTAGTGTTCTCATAGCCTCTTCCATTTCGCGCATTGTTAATTTGGCCATCATGTGCTCTTCAGGTGCCGTATTCATGTTTTCGTTCCCCTTTAGCTCTTCGCTAATGTCTGTATGCTTGTCTGCAGGGACCTCGATGTGGTTTGCTCTGGCATAGTGATCGACAAAGGCGTTTGCGGCTTTCTTACCTGTGATCAAGTTCTCGCCCTGCTTGATAGTAATTTGTTTATTTGACGGGGTTTCGTCGTTTATGGCTCTGACTAGCTTCCATAGCTTGTTCCCGTCTTTGTCCAGGTTTAGGCTTTCCGTTTTATTTTTCCAGCTTTCTCTTGCTGTTTGCTTGAGCTCTCCGGTTCCAAACTGAAGATCTTAGTTTTCCAAATGCTACACGTGCTTTTGGAGGAGATAACTAGCAGCTAGATGACAGGGGGCCAATGGATGCTATTTATCTAGATTTAGCAAAGGCTATTGATAGACCTCCTCATTCAAGTTTATTTAGGAGGTTGTTTGTTTAAAGTTTGTTTAGGGAGCCGTGTAGCGCAGTGGTTAGCGTGCTGAATTCGCATATGTGTGGTTCTGGGATCTTTCCCTAGTTGAGGTGGTAATGTTTTTTTCAGACCGCAATGGCTCCCGCGTCGACCCAGTCTTAAATGGGTACCGGTTCAGTCCGGGAAGTAAAAGCGGCGAGGGAGAGGAGATGGCTACCACACTCATATAGCCGAGCCTTTGAAATGTGAGATCGCTACCACCCCCCACCCCTACGGCAGTAATGCTATGGGTTACTTTATTTTACTTTAGGAAGTTTAAATCACATGTAATAGGTGGCGATTTTGCCAAATGGACATATAATTGTTAACTGGAAGAAGTTGGAGAGCAGCAAAGTGATAGACAAACTGTTTAACACAACTAGGAATAGACTAGATTGATGTGTTCAGATGATGAGGTATTATCGTAGATGGAATATAAACATGCAGGAGAGTATATAAAGAACAGCGACGAAACTGGTAGTCGGATTCCGTAATTACGAGGAAAGACTGAGAAATACCTGCCTTTATTGCCTGAAAAAAAAGAATTCCAGGTGATTTAATACCGATTTATAAGTTATTTAAGAAGAAGGCTAAATTAGACTATAATACGTTTTTCAAATAACAAGATCTGCAAGAAAAGTCCCATTAAATTTTTCGAAATATATTTCTAGACAGAGAGTGGTGAAGGCTTGAAATGCATTGCCACGTGAAATAGTCGAAGCAGAATCAGTTTATGCATTGACAAATATATTGGGTCCACTTAGTTATTTCTAAATCCAGATGAGTAAAAGAAATCGGTTGTATACAGACTCTGCAAAGTCTTCTGTACCAGTTTAAAGACGTTAAGTACATCATTTCGTAACATGCGCTTGGCAGAATGTCTCTCTCATGACAGCCGATCTGTAAGCCACTTGATCCCTGGCCAGCTCTCCCGCCTCTTCCATTGTCAACCCCACTGCCCCTGGCATGCCCTTTTCCAGCTTCTCCTGGGTCTGCCTCTGCCTTCAGTGTCGTTCTAAGCCATTGTGATGTTTAATGGGGCCGAAGTAAGTTAATTTCCTAGCCGCAATCTTGTTTGCCAGCCAATTTTGTTCCATTTCGGGCTCCAGTAGCCTGTTAACGATCTCCTTCTTCCCTATCCACGGTATTTTGAGCACTCTTATGTAGCATGGTAGATCTTCGTCCACGGGGTTTGTGTCGCTGATCATATCTCGAATCCGTTCGTTGCCATCGGAAAGATTCAAGTCCTCAGGATCTTTATTTTTGTCAATGTGTTAGTACCTCTGTAGTGTCATCTTCATTCTTTTTCGTGTCTCCCTTTTTGGCGACCTCTGCAATTGTTAAATTAGCCCCGATGTATTCATAACTCATTATGTTCTGGACTTAATGCATCTCTAAGATAAATTTAGGTTACCATTATTGATAACACTCTAACACTCACGTCCATGTTTAAAACTAGAATGCCATCAACAGTATATGTAGGTCATCTCTATGCTACCAGGGTCAAACGTTAACTTTAACAAAATCTCTTAAGAGAAAGATCACGACATGTGAGATGAGATACCTCAGGAGAACCATCAACGTCACTAGGAGAGATACAATGTGCAATGAAAAAGTACGAAAAATAGTTAAAGCTAGACTCTGCACTGAATATATATATACATGTACGCATACAACCGTGTCGATTTTGGGACCTTATTTACCTGTCTGCAGCAGTGAGGCTTAAACCCGTGGCTGGTTAGTTGGATATCAGCTGCCCTGATGGAAAGAACAGTTGCGCTACGCGTGGGATCGTGGACATCAGATCCGAGGCAAATATGTCCAGGACTGCCTCAAGGGTCTCCGCTCTCACCGGTGCTGTTCAACATTTACATAGCAAAAGTGGCCAATATTCAACCTACAGGGACAGGGCGAACGTTGACATTTACCGATGACATCCTAACGTACAGGACTGGCTCAGACAGGTAAGAGTTGGTCAAAGACATCCAGGAAACCTTGCAAGCAATCTCACAGTGGTGCAGTGACTCAAGTTTCAAGATCAATCCGAACAAGGCCTGCATGATGTGGTGCTCTTTGAATAATTCCATAGTAAAGGCTGAACTACTGGGCATCACTTTTGATGGTTGCACCATTGACAGGTGTGACAGGTTGAAATACCTCGGAGTGACATTTGATCGCAGTCTTTCCTATAACTGCCATGTTGACCACATCGTACAAAGATGCAAGAGAAGGTTAGGAGCACTCAAGACCATGGCTGCTGCCGACTTGAAACAACGCCTCCTGTTCATCCTATTTCGTCAGATTGTGTTGTCTGTCATCGATTACGGACTAGGCATCCTCGCACTATCAAGAACACAGTGTGTAAGGTTGGACCACATCCCGAATGAAGGTATGCGTCTGGTTCTGGGCTGCGTTAGAGATACCTCGATTGTGATGATGCGGTACATGTTGGGATTGTTATCGGTGACATCCAGACATAAACTGGCACAAGTCAAAGCCTATATGCTAGTCACCACAGACACTCGACACGCTCTGCACAGTAGTATCTCAGATATCAAGGGATCAAGAATCAAGAGAGGGTCATTATGACGGCACAGGCTGAGACAATAATCAGACACGTTACTCCAGCTGAGATGATAGCCAAAGGGGAAGAATTGGTCCACACTGGTGATATAATGATAGATTACCAGAGAGTCATCATAACCTTAGGCAAGGAATGCAGAGAACGGAACAACGAGAGTGCAGAGCACGAGGTAAATCAGCTGATAACTGAGAACACACAGGAGAGTGACGCTGTCATATACACCGACGGATCAGTCGTTCGCAGTGGGACATCAGGCTGGGGTTTCTCGGCTAGAGTGAGAGGAGAGTTCGTGGCTGAGCGCAGTAGGGCATACATGTCAACAACCTCCAGTATGAGAATGGAGACGGAAGCAGTGACCCCAGCACTGAAATGGATATCTGAGACTTCTATAACAAAGGCAGTCATCGCGACAGACGCGCAAGCCGTACTTCAGAAAGTACAGAAGGGATGGCTTATGTACGAGTGGATAGCTGCTGTTGAGGCCTCAAACCTCTAGGCGCTGACATGGATCTACTGTCATGCTCAAGCTGACATTTTGGCTTCACAGTCTCCCATCATGGGCACATTAGTGATGGATAGAAGTGACATTTTGAAATCAATCAATGAACGCTTGCTGGATGACACCGCAATAGATGAAGCAGCAATCCACAGACTCCAACGTTTTGACATTAAACTAGGTTCGAGCGGAGTAGGGCGCATGAGAGGGCGGCTCAGGAGCGTGTACAATCAGCGAGCTACAGGGACCATCAGCATCCATACCTTACGCCATTTGATGAGAGAGACTGAGCACCTATGGGTATGCCAGGAGTGCAGTGACGGCGATTCTTAGAAACAGAAACAGATATATATATATGTATATGAAGAGATAATCAAATGGATTGGCCACCTAGTGAGAATGGAACCTAACCAACTACCTCTTTGCACCTATAACTCACGTCCATCGAATTTTTGCAGACTGATCTGCTTAGATGGATCGGAAATATTGTGGATATTTTAAATCGCCATGGAATAACGACTACTTCAGTGACCCGTCTGATCCTTGACAGAAAAATAGGGCCTCCCACGTCACCTAGCATTACAATTGAAACAGACAAGACACGATCACATAACAGTATTCCCTCAAGAGAGGACATCCGTTGCTGAGAGCTAGAACCTTTTAAATTGTGCCTGACTTTGTTCCACACGCCAAAGAGCCCTACAATAGAACGGACTTTACACTGGAGTCAAAGATCTTTACATTTGTGGCGGATATAATTTCTGTATACTTCCACTAATCCCCTAAAGCCATGAACGCCCGTCTCGCCTTTTGTGTTCATAATCTGATACTATTTCAGCATCCTCGACTGTACGACGATATATGAATACTTCTTGTAGAATCGAGTTTCCCAATTATTAGAGGATCCGAAAACAATTAGTTGCTGTTGAATGCCGACGATGACTAGGTTTACCCTTTTGTGGGCCTTGACAAGTGTTAAATTGCGTTCTGCAATATATGTCCTCACATCCCGAGCTAGCTGGTGAAGGTAGGCCTGGGTCCTCCAAGTCTGCGTATCGCTCCCTACAATGGGGATCACTCGTTTCACCCTCCTCAGCCAGTAAGTCATGAATCGTTCTGTTTCCAGTGAGAACTGCATGAAAGTAAGGTGGGAGGTCTTGGTCAGTATATTTACCTGAGCCTAACATTGTCCGATAAGTATGTGTTGCCTGGCCAGACGTTTGGCTCTACTCCCCAAAACATTTATTTACAGTTGAGAACCGATTCTCTATTTCCTTCTCGACGCTCGCATCATTCTGAACCAAGAGACTTGTTTTAAACATTGAGTATGAAAACATAGACATAGATTTTAGATATGATGGGGGACTTGTTTTAAATGTTAAGTATGAAAACATAGACATATATTTTAGATATGATGGGGGACTTGTTTTAAATGTTAAGTATGAAAACATAGACATATATTTTAGATATGATGGGGGACTTGTTTTAAATGTTAAGTATGAAAACATAGACATATATTTTAGATATGATGTTCGAAGCAGATCATGAATGGTCATATATCCGCAACATAACGACCAAAATATTTTCGGCATGGGCACATTTCAACACATTTGAAGACAACTAACAAACCATGAGTGTAATGATAAACGCATAAAGCGTATTGGATCGTCATTGGATAACGTCCTGACATGATAAGGAGAAGCGGAAGGAACAATGCTGGGAAGTATGTACGAGAAGTAGCAAGAGTGTATATAAATATACTGATGGTCGGATTGAAAGTTTGATGTTAAACTTGTAATTATCAGAGTAAATACGTATATATTCAACCTTAATATTATGTTGATATTGTTGTTGTTGTAGTTTCATAGATGGTGAGCAGGGCAGCTTTTGGCAGTTCAATGTTATAAATATAATGCGACGTTTCAAAGGGATTCCCCCCGTGATTCAGAAGGCCTCTATCAACAGTAGGTTGTGGATCAACAGTAGGTTATAGATCAACAGTAGGTTATAGATCAACAGTAGGTTGTGGATCAACAGATGGTTATAGATCAACAGTTGGTTATAGATCAACAGTAGGTTGTGGATCAACAGATGGTTATAGATCAACAGTTGGTTATAGATCAACAGTAGGTTGTGGATCAACAGTAAGTTGTAGATCAACAGTAGGTTATAGATCAACAGTAGGTTGTGGATCAACAGATGGTTATAGATCAACAGTTGGTTATAGATCAACAGTAGGTTATAGATCAACAGTAGGTTGTGGATCAACAGTAGGTTGTGGATCAACAGTAGGTTATAAATCAACAGTTGGTTATAGATCAACAGTTGGTTATAGATCAACAGTAGGTTGTAGATCAACAGTAGGTTGTGGACCACCTCCACCTCCACCCACCCACCACCACCACCACCACCACCACCACCGCCGCCGCCACCGCCGCCGCCCCTCCCGCTGCCGCCGCAGCCGCCGCCGCCCCTGCCGCCGCCGCCACCGCCGCCGCCGCCGCCACCGCCGATAACGACGACGACGACAACGACGACGACGACGACGTCGACGACGATGACAACAACGACGACAACAACGACAACGACAACAACAACAACATATAGTCTTCATTTGCTCCACTGCTCCGTACATGGTATCGTCGATTGACGGCTGCACTTGTAAGTATAATTTCCTGACGACTGTAAGCGTTTCGATCTCAATAAGTAGATATCTAACTGTTTCATGGGGGTGATAATAATGTCTGCACCCTAGCAGATACTGAGAATTGATGCGGTTTAAATGGCAATAAATTACAACGTCACAACTTCCATTTCAGAAATAACTTAGAAGAAGAAGACGAAAAAGAATAAAGAAGAAGAAGAAAAGGAAGAGGAACAAAAAGATAAAGAAATGGAAGTATCTTCCTTTTATACAATTGTGTATCTCGCTATACGTGATGCTATATTTAAAATCATCATTTTCATACTTTCACTTGCGCACTTTATTCAGTTTTGTTGGGACTATTACCCCGTCTGAGGAAACAGGTCGAAACAGAAAGCTTATTCGTGTAGCGACTGGAGTTTGGGTATCTGTTACAGAATTTGAACTGCGTATCCAATTTTAGCTGTAATCGCTGGGCAGACGAATTAGTTGAATATATTTTTGTAGCGTAGTAGAATTTAATGAAGATTAAAACGTTGTGTAGAGATGTGATTGCTTGTCTCTTGCAGCATATAAACGAAGATCTGGTCCCAGCCGTTAAATTAACCAAACTACCTAGCTGTAAATGGGTACCTGACTTAGTTAGGTATTGGAAAGTAGCGAGGAAGGGAACTAGTTTCTACATTAATAACATGTACATGACATTGTATAATGAAGTCTCGAACAGTCTATCCACGACTGCAGTTTCTTCATTGCAGCTATCTAAACCTCTATCCACATATAAGCCCACTTTGTCGAGACTATATACACACATAACATATTACGTGCATATATAAACGATAAAAAAGAGATAAACACAATTGCCGAGACTCTCCTTGCGCAATCTTGATTAGTCGCCCTTCAATTAGTGTTAGCAAATTTAGTAAGGAAATCTGTTTCCGGTCCGATATTGTTACAGTGCACTAGGTTGACGCGTATGCTATCTTCTCCGTGTTTAATTTTAAATCGTAAGTAATATCATGTAGGACCCTAATGTTAAATACTATATATATATATATATATATATGTTAACAGACCAGCAACATGAGCAAACCCGAACAACAACAAATTGCGTCGGAGATATTGTGGAGAATGAATGGAGAGCACAGAAGAGCTTGCGACACAGCATAATATACCATAACCTGTGTAAAGAGCTCTGACCAGATTTCAGAAGATAGTATCAAGGTCGAACTTGAAAAAAATGGGGTCATGTAGTAGACGATGTCCGCGACCACGGAGCCATCCAAAAACGCGAACATCTGTATAACTCAACAGCAATGCAAGAAACCATGTACTTTGGTGGATCTCGTGGCCGCAAATGAAAAGAAAAAGCTTTCACGGCACTTGATTTCTAGTCCAATACTTTGTGAGGTTGCCGGACACGAAAAGTAGGTAAGTACATTATACAGGTAAATATATATATATATATATATATATATATATATATATATGTAAAATGATCACCAATAAAATCAATGTAATGACCACCGACAAAACACGATGCCAAAATAAATTTACAGTCACATGATCTTCAGATTTGACAACAATTGCGACTGCTCCTAATACATAAGAAGAAAACAAAATACATCAAAAGAAAACTAAATACATCAGAAGAGAACTAAATACATCAGAAGAAAACTAAATACATCAGAAGAAAACTAAATACATCAGAAGAAAACTAAATACATCAGAAGAAAACTAAATACATCAGAAGAAAACTAAATACATCAGAAGAAAACTAAATACATCAGAAGAAAACTAAATACATCAGAAAAAAATTAAATACATCAGAAGAAAACTAAATACATCAGAAGAAAACTAAATACATCAGAAGAAAACTAAATACATCAGAAAACTAAATACATCAGAAGAAAACTAAATACATCAGAAGAAAACTAAATACATCAGAAGAAAACTAAATACATCAGAAGAAAACTAAATACATCAGAAGAAAGCTAGCTATGGCAGAGGCTAAAGAACCTGAAGAAATTATGGCAAAACACCAACATAACGACATACGTGAAAGTCTTGAGAGCCTGTGCTTTTCCTGTTGCCGCAGACGACCGCGAATCGTGGACAATTATCAAAACTTCTAGAAAAAGAATGGAGTCCTTCGAGTCAAAATATTAGACAGATGCTCAGAATATAACGGACAGAGAAAAAGACAATTACAGACAGACATTCGGCAATATTTGAAAATAGAGGAAAATTAGTTTATCAATTTCATTTTGGCTAGAAAATTGAAATTCTTTGGCTACATCAACGCTCTTTAGAAAACAGTGATGGAAGGTATCGTGTCAGGCAAAAGAGACAGGGGTAGACCAAGAAGACGATGGGATCAAGATATCCAAGAATGCCCGAGTACGACTGGCTATAATATGTTCTCAATCCTTTGCAAAAGGGATTGTTCCAAGAGATTGGAAAGATGCAGGAGTGATCCCCTAATTCAAAGAGGAAACAAATCAGATTCAGCAAATTCTATACCTGTGAGTTTAACGTAAAGAGTAAATTGTTAGAATCAATAATCAAAGAAAACATTGTAATGCATCTAATCAGAAATAGTCAAAATAGGTTTACTAGAGGTAGATCGTCCTGAACAAATCTTTTGGAACTCATGAAGGGGGTTACTAAAATGATAGATAAGGGGGAACCAGTGGATGTTATTTATCTAAATTTTGCAAAGGCTTTTGATAGAGTACCTCATCGAATATTATTTCAAAAGTTTAAATCACATGTAATAGGCGGGGAAGCTGCCAAATGGATTGAAAGTTGGTTAACGGGAAAACGGCAGAGAGTGGGCATAAATAAAGAGTACTCTGATTGGTGTGAAGTAAAAAGTGGAAAGCCACAGGGCTTGGTTTGGGACCAATATTGTTCTTGATATAGATATAAACGATTTGCTCATTGATATAGTATCCATGACTGAAAAGATTTGCGGACGACACAAAACTATGTAGGTGTATCTCATTTATAGCAGGTGGATATATTGAGGTCGGATTTAGATAAAATTCGAGACTGGTCTGTGAGAAAGGGAAATGTAGTTTAATATAGATAAATGTACATTCATCCACATGGGTAGATCCAATATGGAACATAATTACAGAATGGATGAGACCAATATTAGAATGATAGATAAGGAAAGGGTCTTAGGGGTTATAATAGAGCATGTAGGTAAAGTGAGTGAGTAAGTTTAGGTAGCAGTGAATAAAGCAAATGCAATGTTAGGTATTATCAAAAGAAATATTAAACATAGGAGTAAGAAGGGATTGTCAAACTGTATATTGCATTGGTTAGACCTAGATTAGAGTACTGTGTACAGGCGTGGATTCCGTATTGTAGAAGAGATATAAACATGCTGGAAAGGATAGAAAGAAGTGCGACAAAACTGAAAGTGGGATTCTAGAATTACAGTTATGAGGTAAAACCGGCCTACAGTGTCTAGAAAAGAGAATTCGAGGTGACTTAATACAGGTTTATAAGGTAATCACAGAAAAGGTTAAATTAGACAAAGCACGTTTTTCAAAATACAACCACCAACGAGAACAAGAGGGCACAGATACAAATTAACTAAAGAAAGTTCCAGATTGGATATTAGGAAATATATTTTTTAGCCAGAGAGTGGTAACTGCTTGGAATATATTGCCCCGGGAGGTAGTGGAGGCAGGGACAGTTAATGCATTTAAGAATAGATTACATGCGCTTAGCTTTCAGAGCAGGTTAATGCAAATGTAACTGCTTGTATTCAGACTCATCAGAGTCTTCTAAACTAGTACAAAAACGTTAAGTTAAGTTAAGACTATTCCGGAGGCTGAAGTTTTGGCAACGTAAAGTGTTTATTTCAGACAGGCTGTGATGGAAACGACGTTCTATAAAAGACATGCTACATGACGATGTTGATACATAAACGTATATATATATATATATATATATATATATATATATATATATATATATATACACACAGAATACACGCGCACACATACGCTAACACTCACGCAACCCTCTCATTCACACACACATGCACACACAAGATAAATAATACACATATTTCTGGTTGTGCAAATGGACATGCATTTTTCAATTAATCAATTACACAAAGGATGTCGACAGAGCTCCACGCGAAGATTTGATTTCCACGCTTCATAAATTAATCATAAACAGAAACGATCTAAGGGACATCTTGTAGAGGAAACAAACAGCTGCAGTGAGAGTTAATACTGAAACCAGCAAACCCATTGATATGCAAGGAGAACATTTACACACACAAAAGTCAAACAAGATTACAGTACCAGATGGCACCGATAGTGAATCATCAATGTATCACTATATCCATTAAACAGATGCTGATAAACACGTTGATCATTCGTACGTTATGTTAACAGTGCCAAACGGGGGAACTTTTAGATTGGCACAAACGTAGGATTGTCAACCTGTGAGATGGTCTGGGTCCGAAAGTGCAGCAGGAAAGACAATTCACGACATACTGTTTATCAGCACGTTTTGGAAAATGGTGGGAGACTACATCGGTTAATTACTATATTGAAACACATACAATTAAACGGTTTTGACTTTTGAAAAGGATGAAATATGATCAACTTCTAGCGAAGTGATACTACATGAGGGGTTTCAGGCCACCAGCAAGATGTCGACTCGGACGACCATGGATAGAGTTGATCAAACTAATACTTCAAACGTTTAACAGCTCAGCAGGACAAGTCTTCTACCTAGCTCAAACCAGAAGTCTACGCACCCATTCTCTCTGCGACACTGCAAGACAAGAGCAGTAGGACGGAAGTAGAAGAGGTAGAAGAAGACGCAGAAGAAGAAGAAGAAGAAGAAGAAGAAGAAGAAGATGATTTATATGCAACGAGAGGTAAAACAAGGATGTGTCTATTTAAAAAAACTTATTTACGACCTATTGGTACAACTGCCAAATACGACCGCCAGATTATTCGTGAAAAACAGAACGGAAGTCCAAGAAGAAATTGTTGGCGCTGTTAACGGAATTTAAAAAATCAGCAAATCGCCGAAGGTTGGTCATACAGTAGATCACTAGTCACTGCAATATTGAAGACAATGAAGCTGCAGACAAAATAGCAATGTGTGTAGGAGCTTCCAAAAAAACAGACCTAAACCTCACGTATAATGAGGCCAAGACCATAGTTAAAACTAACGTAAGGAATAATGGGGTCTTCTTCTTCTTCTTCGTACGCTGTCAGGCGTCAACTTGAATTTGTTCGAAGAAAGCAGCTGTCTTGCTGAGACTGTCGACACTGCCATAGAGCTTATCTAGTGTTGGCACTGGTGATGGCCACATGTGCTTTCTCTGGTCCTCGTATGTCGGGCAATTTTGCTGCAGATGTTCAGAGAGAATAATGGGTTGATGGACACCCCTTAACCGAAAAGAAGACAGCTACTACGATTTAGAGAAGAGCAAGACATTATGTTCAGATTGAGAACTGGGCATAACAGTGTTAAAGATCATCTTTACAACAAAATGAGAATTGGGACAGATGACAGGTGTCCATGTGGGGGGCATACCATGACAGTGGAACACATCCTTCTAAGCTGCAGGCTCACAAAGAAAGACAGACCTCACGAGACTTATGAGACAAAAGCTGTATGGAGATAAAAATCGCCTTAAAACAATGGTGTTCTTTGCTAGAGAAACTGGGACCTTGATTTGAAATAAACGAAGAAGTATAACGAAAGTTTTCATATCTTTTTTAGTTTGTGATATGTTTTTCTGCTGACAAAAGGTACTGGAATCCACTGCACACAAACACTGCAGATATCAAGGAAAAATGAAATCCAGAAGAATGTCGTGGATGACACAGGTAAAGTGAACGATTCGTCAGTTGAACAAAGGAGAGACCATGAACAAATTAGAAGTTATCAACACCGGAGATAAATAGTTAGAAGCAATCTAATGTGCGCACAGCAAACATACATACCTGTACTTGCAGCTTGTATGGATAATTTTATTTAGTTCAATATACTAGCTAAGGCTCTCTTCTCGACTTCCTTTTAGTTCTACCTGGAAACCGATTATTTGTATGTAGCCTGGCTAAAGAGTTGGGGGATTGAGGTGACCCCCGTAGTAGCGAGCGACATACAGATGAAACGAAGCATAACACAACCACCTGGGAGATCCAGATCCGCTTTCACCAGCACGCTCGAGATATGAGGAAAGCTACTGCAGCCGTAACTTATCGCACTTTTCAGGGAGCACACACGAGTAATCTTACTCTTTGAGGGCATCCATTAATCCATCCATCAATCAACATCATCTTCCCGCATTACCAGCTAATTTTGAACACAATGAAGTATATTGCTTTTAAACAACAGCTTGCCATTGAAATAGCAGAGGAATAGCTCTGTCTTCAGCCTACTAAATACCTTGCGGGTAGTCTGGTAGAAGCTAACGGGCACTTGTTACAGAATGTATGTTTTCAATGAATTTGCAATCATTCAATCGAACGTGAATCATAGGAACACAATAGTGACACCGGGAGAATGTCACACATCAATGAAATCGTACAGCACGTCAGCCATTCGAAACAACGCTGGGCAGGCCATATATCTAGAAGACAAGACAAAAGATGAAGCTCCATATACACCATGTAGTTTCAGAGCGACAAAAAGATACCTCGGGGACGGCCCCCAACACGCTAGGCGACATTCACTAGAAAAACACCAAACACATGACTCCACAACAGACGAACTACTATCCCACAAAACGATATACGCCCGCGACAGAAACGACTGGATTCTGAGTTGGGACGACCCGCACAATGACGACCACCCCTTGGCGAAGAACTGGTCGAACTAAGAACTGATAGAACTAAGAACCATACATTTTAGCTGTAACTTCTCCCTTTAGAGGAAGCCTGTATCGGAGGTTCTGCACTGCCTGATCGTAATGGCAATCAATTTATTTTAGAATATGAGGCTGCTATCCCTAATCAAAACTCCATATAACCGTCTTTTGCGACATGCTAAGGAGGTGACAGTGGTTCTATTCTTTGCATCCCGGCTACCACGTGAAATTAAACACCAGGTGATATTAAACACGTCCGCTTTGTGCACTTTTATCAATATCAGACCGGAAACATATTTCCCTACCAAATCTGCGAATTGTCGACTAATCAAGATGGTGTGATCGTCTCAGCGCATGCGGATCCCCCAATTGCCGTTTATGAAGTTCATTACATGATTTGCTGACGTAAACCTTCTGCTATTATGTATCGCCTAACTACTAGTGTGTAGTCTGTTTCCGTAGTTGGTTGCCATTGCAGGAAGTCTTCGCAAGCTCGGGAACATGCTTTTGTACTAGGGAGGGGGGGGGGGGGGATTTTGTGGCAGCTTATATCTATCTATCTTCAGTCCACTTATGTCGTTAGACGTCGTGGAGAGGTGTTACCTACTTTGTTTCATATTTTTGGGAGGTGAAAATCCACTGGTGACTTGCCAGCTGTTAGCTCCTGGAATATACGATCGCCTAATTCTGAGACAGGTGGAGGTGGAAGAGTAAATTAGAGCAAGGTAGATCCACAGCCTGTCAGGTGCCACCTAAGCCGCTCCGCTCATCACATAACCATGACCTAAAGTTATAGCCATACTGTTCCATTTTTTTGAGACATATGCTCTGGGGGCTCTGCAATCAAGGTTGCAGAGTTCAAGCCCCTGACAAATATTTTGAATGAATTTAGACGTTTCCTAATAGAAGTTGAGCCAGGTGTCGTAAATCGTCATAAGTGATTGATTAACTGTCAATGTTATATAATTATCGAGAACTGAATATCGCAATGCTTAATCTAACTCCTCGCTACTAGTGTTCAAAGTGCAGTAAACAAACCTATCATCATCAGTCCCATTACCTAGAAGGTCGTCAAGGCACTGTAATTGCAGCTTGTCGTACCAGCTACACCATGCAACAATGGTACGTTTTGGGCCGTTACACACCTGACATAGCCCATCTTTCTCTGGTGGTATCATTGTGTGAAATTTAGTTTTTGAGAAAAATTATAACGTAAACATGAGAAATGTTAAAATGGAAGATGTCATTATAATCCCACTAACTAAAGATATAAAAAAAATAGATTTGCTGGTGCCCTGAACCCATAATTGCTAGTTCCCTAAATCCAGAATTGCTGGTGCCCTAAACCAAGAATTGCTAGTTCCCTAAATCCAGAATTGAAAGTGTCCTAAAATCAGAATTGATAGTGCATATAAACCAGACTTGGTGGTGCCCTAATCCACAATTGCTGGTGCCCTAAATCCAGAATTAATAGTGTTCTTAAACCAGAATTGTTTGGGTCCTAAACCATAATTGTTTTTCGAGCCCTAAAACTAGAATTGTTGGTGTCCTAGAACCATATTTTTTGTGTGCTACAAAACCATAAAATTTGGTGCCCTTATCCAAATGATTGGTGGCCTAAAGTCAGTAGCATCCAGCTAGATGAAATCAGTAAGCTATTTGTGGTATATTTAATTGGACCATGGGCAATGTTACCTCAAACGATCATCTGTCTTATAGGCTATGGAGTGTAGCGCCGAATGAAAAGAAATGACGAAAGTCGGCATTTTTGGACCGAAAAGAGCTTTTATATCACTGTCCAGCTGTCAAAGATGGCCCACATCGATGGTCTACAACAAAATTAGGAGGTGAAGAAGAAGAGCAAAGTAGCGTCTTCCGTCCCTTACATAAATTCCAGATCCCACCGTTATTCAGCTTCTGATGATGTTCCCTGTCCACTCCAAATGGAGACACGCCACTGGAAGTGAACATTGAAAAGAATGCTACTTTAATTAGGACAATCCATAAATATTTCTAACTGGCTTCCGATGCAAACTGGCTTGGGGTTTCGGTAAACTTATCTCTGTTTGACAATAACTTGGACACTAAGTGCCTTGTGTTCGTCTAGCGTTAATGCTTCCATACACACAATTCACTACTGATTCTAGAAGATTCTCTTTCTCTGGTGAATAAGTATAAAGTTGTAGCTTGGATTATAATTCCTGTACGTAAGAATAGTATCCGTCAGGACAGTTTGGAGTTCTAGATCTGAGGTTGATAATCTTCAAATAATCACAACAATTTCCCTTATAAACGGTGTGGTCTGTCACAAGCTTCTTTCCTCCAAATATAAATTATTCCTCAGTTTAGTTATGAAACGACATAATGTCCATCAAGAAGCACATTCTAACGATTATTCGTCATTACCACCAAAGAAAAAGGTAGTCTCAAATCAGACATTGCCGTCGGGGATGAATTGTTAGATACATCATTTACTAAGCCACATCTTTGTGAGGTAGGGTGTTAGTGTCCTTCCTCGCTACATTTTTCTTTCTTTAACCGTCAACCAGATAGCTATTTCCAGCTGGGTGGACGGGAGCGACTGGTAGCAGGAATTGAACCATGCAGCCCAGCACTGGGTCGACAGGCGCAAAATAAAAACAAAAGTGCAATGCTTGTGGAATAGGGAAATAAGGCGAACGCAAACGCACAAAATAAACAATGTCTGATGGTGAAAAATAAAAGGGGATCGAAGATGTAGCGATACATGATTTGACAGCACCTAGTGACTCATGGCTTGGTGCTTGCGTCAGGGTCAGCGAGCAATAGCTGGCCAAGACAATATTTCACCTCCAATTGACGGCTCTGGAAACGGGCTGCGGTAATATAGTCTAAATAAGATAATAAAACCGCAGTGAGGAAAGCAAACACGGCACCCCACAAAGCCAGTCAAAATTAGATGTGTTGCGTCGAAATATACACATATCGCTGCCTCGCTTTAAACGACAACGTCCTTTTCAATACGAACGGTGAAGAGAAGAAGAAGAGGAAGAAGAAGAAGACAAAGAAGAAGAAAAAGAGAAATAATAAGAAAATGAAGAACATGAAGGAATATAAGATCAAGCATTGGGATAAACAAGGTCAAACCACATATGGGATCAAGATGCTGAGCACCGCATGAGCTGCAGCGGTCAGCGACCCAGAGCTGACTGCTAGCGTCAGGGATGGCGAACCAGATCTGCCAAGACCTTTCTACACCTCCACGCAGTGATGCTGGATAACAGGCTGGAGCACGGCAGACTGGCTAAGGAGAAGGGATCGAAGAGGGAATGCTAACCCGGTAATAAACTAATGCTTACTGAAGTCGGATGTGTTGGACCGAAAGGTGCAAATATTGCAGCCAAGCTGTAAACTACGACACAACGCATTCCGTTCTCTGGGCTACATTCTGATACTTAAGCCCTTTCAGGGATTGGTAGTGGCAGATTGAGAACGAACGAAGAAGAAGAAGAAGAAGAAGAAAAATCCCATAAACAGAAAGGGCCCCGTACCATTTATCAGGTAGATGACTCTACAACAGCTAGCAGAACAACCGCGTGGCTGCTACCCTTCCTAATGACCGTGTGAACAAACATCACTATTTGAGTTGTAGGTCGATGGAAACCGGAACTTTAATGAGCAAATGTACGAATCAAGAGGGACTCCGGGACTGATAAAGAAATCATCAAGGGAATAATACAACTCTTCAAATGTTATGACGCTGTGAAGTGCATTGGGGGAGAGAGAGGATGGCGCCGGGTTATTGGAGAGACCCTCACATAGATGTAGGTCAGTGGCCACGCTAGGTAGGAGGTGATTGAGAGAATGAGGTGTAACAAATGGACAGAAAAGAAATCGAATAAGTTAAAATTTGGAGAAGTTAGAAGCAGAATATTAATACTGGATTAAAGTTAGACAGCTGCAATGTATTGATGCATATCTAAAGATGGAACACTGATGAAGATCGGTGCTGGTATGAAAACAAATCTGCAGAAATGCCAGAGGAAGACATACACATAAGAGGGGCGTTCAAATCAAACCAGGGCATGTTTGTTTTAGTTCTACGTGAATGGGTTATAGCGTGCTGCAACTACTATCATTAGTTAGTGGTCCTAGTATTGCTAGGTGGCCAACTTGCCACGGAGCAGTAGCGTGATAGATAAATAAAAATGTCGGCGAGCAACACTGTTAGTGCTTGCAAGGAACAGCGTGTTGTGATGAAGTTTCTTGTAAAAAGAAGGCGTGAAACCTGCGAAAATTGACAGAAGACTGCAGTCACAATACGGTAATGAGACACTCAGCCGGCAATCACAATACGGTGATGAGACACTCAATCACAATACGGTGATGAGACACTCAGCAGCCAATCACAATACGGTGATGAGACACTCAGCAGCCAATCACAATACGGTGATGAGACACTCAGCAGCAGTAAGGCATGTGAATGGTGTAAACGTTTTAGAAAAAGCCGTACATCCGTGATAGGTGTGCGTCTGGTGCAGTCTCCTCCTGCAGTTGTACCAATGGGGTCTGTTGTTTGTCGTGCCATTTCTCGATGTGACGCTCTTCTGGAACTCACTGGAAAGCTTCTGTTGCTTGCAGGAAATTCCTTCAAGATTTGTCTCATTTTAAGCAAACAAAAAGTCCGTACATTAGGTGGCTTGGAAAGCTCTGGGATACAGTCTTTCAGTTTCTATGTAAAGTTGAACTACCAGTTAAGTTCCTTTAACCCGTGGCCTGTAAGTCGGGCTCTCATGTAAGCCGCTTTGAGTGGAGCGTATTGAGACAAAGATACAAAGCCGAACCCTTCACCGCGAGGGACAGTATTTCCAATCTCTTAAGCCAATCGAATACATCTGTTTCTGTTTCTAAGAATCGATGTCACTGCACTCCGGACATACCCACAGGTGCTCAGTCTCTCTCAGCAAATGGAGTATGGTATGGATGATGATGATGGTCTTGCTGCTCGCTGGTTGTACACTCTCCTGCTCCGTCCTCTCATGCACCATACTCAGCTCGAACCTCATGTAGTGTTGAAATTTTGCAGCCTGTGAATTGCTGCTTCATCTATTGCGGTGTCCTCATCTAACAGGCGTCATTGATTGATTTCAAAATGTCACTTCTATCCATCACTAATGTACCCATGATATGGGCTTGTGAAGCCATGATGTTAGTTCTTTCATTGCCCTGAACTCCAGAAGTTCCATGTCATCCTTTGGAGGTTTGAAGCCTCAACAGCTGCTCTTCACTCGTACCTAAGCCATCCCTTCTGTAGATTCTGACACGTAGTTTGTGCGTCAGTTACGATGACTGCCCTTGTTATAGAAGTCTCAGATATCCATTTCAGTGCTGAGGTCACTATTTCCGTCTCCATTCTCAAACTGGAGGCTGTTAACATGTATGCTCTACAGAGCATCGAATACATATAAAATACAAACAACTGTTTGTTCTGCAAAACCTCACACAGGCTTTCTGAAGGAAGCGCTATCTTTCTCTCCCCACTTGCTCTGCACATGATTTGTTAAAGTGCAGGACAAGACTAATTTATTTGTCTATCTTATTGCGACGAGAGAGATCGTCGTTAACTACATGAGATTACCATAGTTATATCTTCCGTTTCAAGTTTCGCATACCGTTAGTTTGAAAATGAGGAACAAACGTCTCCGCCGTTATGGATTTTTATTGTTACTTCACAGCCTAATATTAACTATTTTCATAAGAAAACAGCAAATGTGGTTATTTAAAATGGCTGCCTTAAAACTAAAAATTGGACCCCTCGCAGGTTGCCTAATATGGTAACGAGAAAGTAGATCCTGTGATCTATTATTATCTATTATTAATATTATTACACCGACAGATATATGCAGACTAGTTATGCAAATGTTTCCTCCACGCATGTATTCCATTAGGAAGGAGTGCTTAGCCTGTGGGTTACTTTGGGGGACAGATTTGAAAGAGGTGGGGGTGGGGGTGGGTGAGATGTGGGGTACCGAAGAGAATTGGATTTGCTATTTTCATAAACCTCGAATTGAAATGTAGCATTTTCTTGCATTTTAAATGTAAGTTACTAATCTTTAATGCTCTTAGTTCTTAGTCGACCTTTACTTCTACAGATGTGCTTCTCCAATGCAGGTCCCAGCTCTTGTATGAGCTGGATATAGCCGGGAGAAGGATTTGCTGCTTAGCGGACTAGGCTTGAGCAGCTTAATACGCCCTGCGTTGGGTGGTTAACCGATGTGCGAGTTTTTCTTAATAGATTTAAACACTGAAGAAAGTAGACCCACAGTCTGTTAGGCGACATATATAATGCTCTAAACAAACCACCTAACCATGTCCGGTGCCATGGCACACAGTTAGTCGTCTCTTACGACATGCTCTCTGTGAGACATGTTTAATGTACGAAGATAGAGACTTACACGATCTAACAAAGATGCTTAATACAACTTGTGGTAGACACAACATGAAGATTAATACATCAATCTCTGCCGAAGAAGGATGTGTCTGACCGGAAGGTGCAAATATCGAGGTCAAGCTGTAAACTAGCGATACAACGCATAGCGTTCTCCGGACTACATCCTGCTACTTGCAAAGCCCTGTTCAGGACTTGATAGCCGGGAGATTGAGAACGAACGCAGAAGAAGAAGAAGAAGTACATCAAGCTTAATTCAACTTGTGCTAGACACAACATGAAGATTGATACATCAAAGACAGAAACTATGAGAATCAGCAGATGGCCGAGCCTACTAAACATGCATGACAACAACAACAGGCTCAAACATGGGCATGAGTTCAAGTCCTGGGAGACAGGTTCACTGAGAACGTGCGATTAGTTAAAGAAATCGAAACCAAATATCAAAAGGCAAGTGCAATGACCTACCAACTGTCCCCACTAATTGCACATCAGAACTTCAGTAAAAAAAAATAACGGCAATTAACAAACACAATTGTTTAACAAATTTGGTGATATCAAGGGCAAAATATGGCCCCCTGCTCGAGGCACAGGAAAGGAAACTTGCAACTTGTGGAATGTGATACCTGAGAAACAGTCATCAAAGTCACCAGAAGAGATTTAATGAAAAATGCCGCCACAGAGACATTATGGGAACAACATCCTCCCAAGGATACAAGCACAGACAGAAAGTATAACGTGGGTTGGCCATCTTATGAGAATGAAACCAGATCGGCTGCTATTAAAAACAAACAGCTGTAGGAGATCGGGGTTCAGAGCAAGGGAAACAAAGCAAAGGCAAATTGGTAGACAACATCAAAGACATGCTATAAAGGCATGCGCTCACAACAACCACAGCATACCCTCTACCACAAGTAGGAGAATTACAGGTACCCACTTAGCTTCTCGGTATCAGTGGAACAAAAAAATTAAGTAAAGTAACATTTGGCAATATTCGCATTCAGTACAGTTCTTCAAGGGCCATTTCCGCATCCAAGGTCGACTTTTAAAACCCTGAAGTCCCAGAGAGTTATGGCTAGCCTTGTGACGATGAGAGTATCATCGGATGTCTCGAGTAACTAGCATCTGCGGGCAACGACTCGACTGCCTTGTGGAAACCTCGGGGGAGGGGAGGAATGCGGGAGTAAACACAGACAGAAAATCCGGAGTGGTAGCACCTAAGGCAGATGATTTCAAAATTTCGAACTCATTCCGGCAGCTCCTGCAGTGTAGCTGGTGTCAAATTGTCATGCTTTGAATTCCTTTGGATTATATCAAGTGAGGCCGAGAGGGGGGTCCTGCAGTTTGGGCATCCCAGGGTGTCCATATTCAGCGCCCAGGCTTACGCTCTGATAGGCTATTCACAGGGTGCCACGAGCATGCTCTGCAAAGACTATAATGTCTCATGGACAATCTCATCGAAGTATGTAAGGAGAAAATCAAAATATTTTCAGTGTGTTACTGGAAGATGAGACTAGTCTATTTATCGGAACTGATGTTTTCCGATGATACGCCCCTGATTTCAAAATAAGAGGCATTTCTCCAACCTTTCATATTTAGAAAGAAAACATTGAGATGAAAGAGAGGACCATAAGCAGTTCAACAACAGAAATCATGTGTGCCTTGTGAGAAGAGCAGAGACGTCACATTGTGATGTGCGAAAAGCCTCTGGAATGGAGATGAGATAACCCGGAAAGGCTGCTCGAAAGGCAACACCTGGTATGCTTGTCCATTCCATAAATAGAGAATTTATCAAGAAGTGTAAAATAAATAAGAAAACTAAGATGGATGTATACCACTTCATCTATGTAACAGTTTTCTCTATGGATGAGAATCATGGACAACAATAACAACCGAGAAAAGCCAGCTTCATGTATCATAAATGAGGTATTTAAGTAATGTCGTCCAAGTAAGGAGAGACAAGGTCCACAAACAGGCAATATGACAAGATCTCGAAGCCCAGCTTTTGCAGTCTCAATTGGAGAAATGTTAATCTTTTTCTTGTTCTACGTCGTCTTCTTCTTCGTCGTCGTTCGTTCTCAAACTCCATGTACCAAGCCATGAAAAAGGCTTTGCCAGTAGCAGGATGTTGTCCACAGAACGGAATGCGTTGTGTCGTAGTTTACAGTTTGACTGTGACATTTGTACCTTTCCGTCCAAATACATCCGACTTCAGCAGACATTTTCAGGTACTGGGTTAGCCTTCCCTCTTCAACTCCTTCTCCTTAGCCAGTCATCTCTGTTGCAGCCTGTAATCCGGAATCTCTGTTTGCAGTAACATTCATCATATTAAAAACAATTTTTTCTTAACTGAACTTTATTTTAGTTTAGAAGACTCTGCAGAGTCTGTATACAACCAGTTTCTTTTACATTTACTTGATCTGAAAATACCTATGAGCTTCCAATCAATTCCTGGATGCATTAATTGTTCATGCCTCCACTTTTTCCTTTGGTAATGCATTACAGGCATGCACCACTCCCTGACTAAAAAAAATATTTCCTGTTATCTAATCTGGACATTTTCTTTAATTAATTTGCGTCTGTGTCCTTTTGTTCATGTAAGTAGCTGTATTTTTTTTTTTAAAACCTGTTCTAGTATAATCTATCCTTTTCGTTGATTATCTTATAACCCTGTATTGTCTCCTGGAATTATTTGCTTTTCTAGACACTTTAAGTCGGTTTTTCTGAGTCGTTTCACACACCTATAATTATGGAATCCCACTATCAGTTTTGTCACTCTTCCGTGTATCCTTTCGAAATTGTGTATATCCCCTCTATAATAAGGCTTCCACACATGTATGCAGTACATGTCCCAATTCTTGAGACAACCTATCCAGCTGTCAAAATAACAACTAAAAATGACCCGATTATTGTCAAAATGTCATAACAATTTGGTCTTTTTCGTTCGAGTATTGAGAAAGTAATTAAATTTCATGATATTTGGTATAAGCAAACATTAACAGCGGTTCAAAATTTGCTTTTTTGTAAATTTAGTCCAATTTAAAGAGAATCAGCCAGAAAGGGTAGAAATTGTGCAGTTGTCCCATTTGAATGAAACTCTCATATTCCGTTTTACCTGAAAACAAGATTGTTTCCAAATTGCATGACTCGTGTCAGTCACGATGAATCGGCAGGAAAAGAGTAAAATATGCTGAGTAGGTAGTATTAACACAATCTGAGACAAATGTCAAACGAAGATTAAACGCGTTACAGCAAACCAACCATTTTAGTGTAAGATAGTTAGTAGGTATAGATCAGGCGTTCTCAACCTGGTGTTCGTAAGCACCAAGGTGCTCTTTTAATGAAATTTGATGCTCGCGTCATGTAGTAAAAAAGTGCGCGCAAGCATCACCACTCACGAGGCCCGTTTTTCAATTCCCGCTTTGTTTTGCAAACTAAAATAAATAATGTTGCTAATTATCCATTATATTTTAGGCAACCTGAAAGTTGTAACATTGCGCGCTTGCTGCCTATAAACGTATTTACCTCTCTATGTTCTGAAATATTTCGCACGCTGACTTGATTTGAGGGTTTCTCCGATGCTGGTTGAGGTCAGCCATGTGTTGCTTCATGTGTACTTGAATTGATAGCTCTCCAATGCTACTTAGCATTGAAATATTTGTTTGAAAAGTAGAATTCCATAATTTTGTGTGGATCAGAAGATACAAAATGGCTCCAAATACTGCGGAGTGTTTCATTTAAATATCTGGTTATGTTCAGGACGAACTACCTGAGCGAAAGCAAAAGCTTTCTCGCTTCTGAAAAATCTCAAAAACAAAGCACGATCTGCAAGACTGTTTACTTGTAGCTATAAGCGACTTCTCTTTGGACATCGCTGAACTTCTGATTGGCTTTCAGCCCGAAGGTGTCATTAACCTGGTGAATTGTTTTAAAAAATGAAACCCATTAGATCGCATGATGTTCGCATACTTAATTACACGTGAGCGATGGTCGCAATCTTAGAAGGTTGAAAACCGCTAGCATAGATAATGCTTATCCCATATCAGGCACTGTTGTCGAGGATAAAGTATGACAATGTCTAATCTAACCGATTAAAAATTGGTACTCAACTTGTAGTTCTTAAAACAGACGAAGTGAAATGGTGATGGCGTCCAACACCAGAAATACCTCGAGGGCGTACAGAATTAGTTTTCAAACACTTCAAACCCGAAGTCAGTGCCTACAGCATGACACCCATCTCTTATATACAGAATCCCTCAACACTATGTTAGTTCATTTTCCTTCCACTTATGTTGTTAAGTGGCGTGGGGAGCTTAAGGGCAGGTTAAACCCCTCAAAATGAGTATTTTTTAAATTTCGAAATTTCTTCGTTGTCCTGCGCCAAGGGCGTTGCGTCGGTGAATATAAGTCCTTGTCGTTACAGAATCACTATACTGCCATATATCCACCTGTCTCGCGGTCCCACATTGGTATGTAGCCAGCTCTGCATGCGTTGTAAGCCATCAGTGGTAGTTGATGAGTGTGCATTCTAATGAGAATATATTATAAATTATACAGATAAAGACTTACTGAATGTTCTTTGAAGGCAACCATGTTTTCGCTAGCGACTCGGCTCTAGACGATTATATTCAAAATATAATGTAATCAAAGATAGAGTCATGTGACCATATGTGTTAGGTCAAAAATGCATTTCTTCTATGAGAAACTATTTCATTACGGAGAGTGCAGAAACCTAACGGACGAAGATAACGATGAACTAACATGGCCTTGAAACACAGGTTACACACTATTATTAGACGATCGGGAAACACAGTGGTCTCGAGGAAAGGTGATCGAGATCGCTGGTGGAGACCGATATTTATTCACGTGAATGATCTGGTAACAATTTCCCATGATCCCTGAGCAGTGAAATCAGACACCCGTGTTCAGTGCGCGCATGTTGAAAATTCACTGCCAATTGGAAACCGAAATGAGAAGGCTAAGAGGTATCTGCTCGGGCAAAATTCAAGTTCATTTTCTACTCAAATATTCTAGGATTCTCGACCCACAGAGAATATGTCGCAAAATGAGGACTGTGTGGCTATAACATCAGGTCTTGGTTATATAGTTAGTAGAGCAGCGTAACCTGACAGGTTATATGTCTATCTTGATCTCATTTACGCTTCCACCACCACCAGTCCCAAAAATAGGCGATCGTATATTCCACGGGCTACCAAACTAACGACTGGCAACATATCCTGGATTTGATTTGGCAAGTCATCAGTGGATATTCGCTTGACAACAATGATGAAACAAAGATCATACCTCCCATGGCGTCTAACAAAGCAAATGGACTGAAGATATTAGATGATAACAGTAAAAACATAAATAAGTAATGTTCAGTGACTGCACTAGACCAAACAACAAAACAATGTAAACCTTACGACCACAATGCTTTTGTCAGAGATAAAATACGAACCAAACCAACTAACAAATTACAACAAAAGGGAAAACATTAAGTTGAATATTATTTGGTTACTAAAAAAAGTAGCATGTTCTATTGTTCTCCTCCCCTCTCACATAAGTAGGACAACTGACATGATAATTTGCCACCGTTCATTTGAGGTATACAGAGTCTCATGATGATGATGGTGATGTTGAATTCCTTCAAAGAAGAGTTTCTTTGCCCCCTGAAAAGGGCTTTAAATGGCGGGTTGCAATCGCTTTCCTCACGTCCCAAGAGTCCTGATGAAGGTAGGCCGAAGTCATCCAGGCGGTTATGCTATACTTGGCTTCATATGCGTGTAGGTGACTACTACCGGGGTCACGTCGATGTCCCACCTCGCTAGCCAGACTGCCATTAAAACAATTCGTCTCCAGGAAGAACTACCAGGAAGTCAAGTGGGCTAGAAATACAATTAAGGGATTCTCAAAGAAGACAGGGACAATTGGATTCAGATTAGTTCAAGTGCCATCTTCGCATCGAAGGTCGGCTACAGTGGATCTGAAGCGTACTGTATCTATTGCCATAATGATGCAATCTGACAGGTGCTTTCCAATCCATATCCATATGTTATTCATCAACTTATAACGTTGTCCGCCTTTTATGTGACTGCCTTCCGCCCTACCCCCTAGAATGGTCTTCAACAAGGTCTTGTTATATGACCACAATAACCTAACTGTCTAACCCTGATTTCGGTCATTAATTCTCTTTTCACCCCAAACTTTTTTAATACCTCCACATTTATTTTCTTCTCTATCCAAGAAATGCGACCCAATCTTCCATATACTCGCATCTCAAAGGGCTCAAAACTCTTCCCCAGCTTGTTATTCAGTGGTTATGTTTCTGAGTCATTCAGTTTTGACGAGTATTCATAACACCTGACAATTATCATTGTCAAATTATGATTTTTCTATTTGGATATCAGTATGTGTTGCATGTTGTTGAATACCATCTTGACCATACCTATTCTATTGATAATTTATTATCCACAGCTGCCTTCTTCCGTTTTTATTTGACCTAGATAGGAGAAACTACCTGTTCCACTAGTTGATCTTTCAATTTTATCTGCATGCATGGTTTCTTGTCACTTTTCCCAGGTATTACTGTCTTTGTTTTCTTATTTATTCAGTTGGATTAAGTTGCTAAAAACGTCCTTGTACCATGGCCCAATTGTTTGCGGTGGTACGTTTACTATTACCCTTCCTTGTCGACAAGATTTGGCGATCTGCATAAAAAGTACATACGCCAGACGTGTCGGTACTGCACTCACCGAGACACTTCAGATGGTTACTGGGTGCCTCAAGCAAACCCGTATCAAAAATATTATACACCGAATTTGGTACAACACCCCCTAGAGCAGAAGGAGCGATGCTGCAACGACTAAGAGATACTATCTGAAAAACCATTCAAGACACATGCTATCTTATTCGGGATCAAGATGCTGAGCAGCGCATGAGCTGCAGTGGTCAGCGACCCATAGCTGACATCTAGCGTCAGGGTCAGTGAACCAAAGCTGCCAAGACCCTTCTACACCTCCACGCGATGATCCTGGATAACAGGCTGCAGCAGGACAGACTGGCTAAGGAGAAGGGATCGAAGAGGGAATGCGAACCCCGTACTCAAAAAATGTGTTAGACCGAAAGGTGCAAATATCGCAGTCAAGCTGTAAACTATGACACAACGCATTTCGTTCTCTGGACTACATTCTGTTACTTAAGCCCTTTCAGTGTTTGGTAGTGGGAGATTAAGAATGAACGAAGCCAAGCCAAGCCATAACTTATTCTTATTCAACGGGTACTCATTCAGGGGCAGATGCATCTGTGCATGTCCATGCTCTGGAGTGAGCTGGATGTAGCCAGGAGGATGATTCCCTGCTTGGCGAGATAGGATCGAACAGCTTATTGCTCCACTATGTTGGGACAAGTGCCATGGAGGGTGGTTAACCGTCGTCTACTTCTTCTGCGTTCGTTCTCAATCTCCCGCTACCAAGTCCTGAAAAGGGCTTTGCAAGTAATAGGATGTAGTCTGGAGAACGGAATGCGTTGTGTTGTTAGCTTACAGTTTGACTGCGATATTTGGACCTTTCGGTCTGACACATTCATCTTCGGCAGCATTAACCGTCTTTCTTAATAGACTCAAACATAAGTGCAAATTAGACCCGCAGCCTGTTAAGTGTCCTCTGTGCTACCCTTAATAAAACCACTTAACTATGGCCGGTGTTATGATATGTCCCACCTTTAGTGGCATTTTAAGGCGTGTTCTATGTGTGGCAGTGGTGCTATTCATGATTTTGTCATACACAAAGACCCTTGCGGACCACTCCGGAAAGACACCGAATATACGGACCAAATGCAGAAAATGAGACTCGTAAGTCTAGAGGGAGTTTACTACAATCAACACAACCTCTACAGGAAAGCCATGGATATTGCAAGCACCAGACCCCATTGATAAATCTGCATGAGAAGGATCCACCCAGAGCACACATACCAAAATCTAATATGGAGAACCTTGAAAACACTTCGGTCTGGGGTCATCTGACGCAGATAAGATGAAAGGGACATAAGCGACGACGCTACCTCTCCATTCGACGCTATTCAGGACCAGGAACACCTCACGTCCTGCCCAAATCACTTAAACCCATGTACGATGGACGACCTACTAGAGCTAAACAACTATGCGGTCAACTTGACCTCTCTGGGTAGTGAGATCGGACTCCCGTGTTCAGTGTCCAGCACGTTAATAATTCCTTGACAGTTGGAAATCGAAAAGAGTAGGCTTAACGACCACTACCCGGACACAATTCAAATTTAAAATTTACCCAAGTTATTTGTACCTTTCCCCAGGTGGTTTGTTAAGAGCAGCTATAGATGCCTAACTGGCTGCGGGTCTACTTAGCTCTAATAAGATGAACTCGCACATCTGTAAAAATCACCCTCCAAGAAACTATTGTATACAGACGTGTAGAATCTGCTAAACCAGTATAAAGATGTTAAGTTAAGAGTTGGTGCTCAGTAGACAGAGCATAAAGTAAGGAAGTATCCATACAGAACGTCATAGACTGGACCATGTTGTGACCGACCAGTGCGAAAAACCAGATTCACGTGAGATAAACGCTTACTACGTTTCCTGGTACTAGCTGTTATTTCCACTAAGCCATGTATTTTAGTTTTGGGACTGTCTATATATCTATCTTTAGTCCACTTGTTTCGTTAGACGTCGTGGGGAGGTGTGACCTCCTTTGTTTCATATTTTTTTGGCTGGCGAAAATCCGCTGGTGATTTGTCATGTTGATCCTAGTATCTGTTAACAAACCATCAGGTTGGTAGCCTCTAGAATAAACGATCGTCAATTTTTTTTAAATTGATTGTGGTGGAAGCGTAAATTGAGAGCAAAGTAGACCCGCAGCCTGTCAGGCGCCATCTATGACACACGGCTAATCACATAATCAAGACCTGATGTTACAACCACACAGTCCCCTTTTTGTGACATATTCTCTGTGGGGCAAGAATTCCTAGAAGTGTCATTTGGAAAGGTCGTCCTAGAAAAGGCTGGCTACACAATGTATGCTAAGTTGTAGGGAAATTGGTTAAAATAAGAAAAAAAATAGAAGTCCACGCAAACGGGCAATGGTTACATCAATAACAAATAAAAGCTTTTTGAAAATAGAAAGCTATTAATGAATGTCAGAAAAGTCGACAATGACAATTCTAATGACAATGAAAAGTCGACAATGACGATTCTAGTGACCATGAAAAGTCAACAATGACGATTCTAGTGACCATGTAGGGGACTGAAAAGAAGACTTAAGAAGATACAGAAAAATGAAAAATCAGGGATGCTGAAGTTAACTGGGTTGGACGAAGGAAGAACATAAATATTGCTGAAAAACTATCCACGCAGTCTATCTATGAGCAAATAGATTGTGAACGTCACCGATCAGGACACATGATGGTAGTTATGAGCACGTGATGTTGTATGGTCAAGATTACTCCTCCGACCTCGAGATCTGCAGTGACACAGCAAATGCAAGATTACTTATAGTCTATTTTTAGTACAAGTAAACCGGGTTCATCATATGGTCTCGGTATGTACCAGTTAACCCAGCTGTAAAATCGTACCCAATAAAACAGCTTTGGGGGGGTCAAAGGAATAAGAAACGGTGCCTTAGACACACAATAAAGCAGATTACCTAATACATGATGTCGAGAACAGTTTATCCTTTACGGCAGTACCTGTCTTGCGAGTGTCTTTTTCTCATAGGCATCTCTGTATTCTCTTTGTCTCTCTCCTAGTTTCTCCCATTTACTATGCTCCTGATCATGCTTTTTCTCTTCCTCTTCCAATTTCTTCTATTTCTATTTCTTCTTCATTTTCTTTATTTTCTTCCTTTTATTTTTTATTTCCTTCTTTTTCTACATGTTATTTTATTCATTTTTTTAAACATTATTTTTTGTTCTTATCCTCGTTCTTCTTCTACATTTCCTTTGTTCTTAATTGTCTCTTTCTTCTTCTTCTACTTCTTCTTCTTCTTCTTCTTCTTCTTCTCCTTCTTCTTCTTCTTCTTCTTCTTCTTCTTCTTCTTCTTCATCATCATCATCTCCTACTCCTTGTCTTTCCACTCATTCGTAACTTAACTTAACGTCTTTATACTGGTTTAGAAGAACCTGCAGTCTGTATATAACCAGTTTCATTTACATCACATTGCTCTAAAAGCTATGCGCATCCAATTATACTTAAATGCATTAACTGTCCCTGCCTCCACTACCTCCCCTGGCAATGCATTCCAAGCATTCACCACTCTCTGACTAAAAAAATATTTCCTAATATCTAATCTGGACCTTTCTTTAGTCAACGTGTAGCTATGCCCTCTTGTTATTGTGGGTGGCTGTATTTTAAAAACATTTGTTATAGTCTAATTTATCCCTTCTTCATCGGCCCCCTGTCCTTCTTTTGCTTCTTCATTTTCTGTTTTGTTGTTCTTTTTCTTTGTCTTCTTTTCGTTCCTCTTCTTTTCCATTTTAACTTCTTTTCGTTTTCTTTCCCTTCTTCTTCTACGTCTTCTTCTTCTTCTTCTTCTTCTTCTGCTCCTTGCTTTTCGTATTCTACTTCTTTATCTTTTTCGTCACTTCTTCTTCCTCTTCTTCTTCTGATGCTCCTTTTTCGTATTCTACTTCTTTGTTTTCGTCTACTTCTTCATCATCCGATCCCCATGTAGACGACTTTATCATTTCTTCTCTCACGCTCCCCGTCTCCCCCCCCCCCCCTAATCCCTTTTCCTTCACTTTCTTCTACCATTTTAGCGTACGTCCTGATAAAGATGTTTAACTACGTCGTGTCCCAGTTTCAGGCATGCCATTACCTACCAGTTTCGGCCCGACCTATCATGATTGTTGTTGTTGTTTGCGAATGCCAACAATGAGTAGGTTGACTCTTTTGTGCGCCCTGAAAAGGACGTTAAGTGGTGGGTTGCGGTTACTTTCCTCACATCCCGAGACTGCTGATGAAGGTGGACCATGGTTGTCCAGGCCTCTGTGCTATGCTTGACTTCATCTGCGAGTCGTTCACTTCTACGAGGATCACGTCGATTCCTCCTCGTTAGCCAGACTGCCAGAAAAACGGCCCGTTTCAAGGGAGAACTTCGAGGAATCCGAGGTGAGGGTCTTGGCCATTATATTTTGCCTGACCCTAACTAACATGTCTGATCAGTATATTTTGCCTGACCCTAACTAACATGTCTGATCAGTATATTTTGCCTGACCCTAACTAACATGTCTGATCAGTATATTTTGCCTGACCCTAACTAACATGTCTGATCAGTATATTTTGCCTGACCCTAACTAACATGTCTGATCAGTATACTTTGCCTGACCCTAACTAACATGTCTGATCAGTATATTTTGCCTGACCCTAACTAAGATGTCTGATCAGTATACTTTGCCTGACCCTAACTAACATGTCTGATCAGTATACTTTGCCTGACCCTAACTAACATGTCTGATCAGTATATTTTGCCTGACCCTAACTAACATGTCTGATCAGTATACTTTGCCTGACCCTAACTAACATCTCTGATCAGTATACTTTGCCTGACCCTAACTAACATGTCTGATCAGTATATTTTGCCTGACCCTAACTAACATGTCTGATCAGTATACTTTTCCTGACCCTGACTAACATGTCTGATCAGTATACTTTGCCTGACTCTGACTAACATGTCTGATCAGTATACTTTGCCTGACCCTGACTAACATGTCTGATCAGTATACTTTACCTGACCCTGACTAACATGTCTGATCAGTATACTTTGCCTGACCCTGACTAACATGTCTGATCAGTATACTTTGCCTGACCCTGACTAACATGTCTGATCAATATACTTTGCCTGACCCTGACTAACATGTCTGATCAGTATACTTTGCCTGACCCTGACTAACATGTCTGATCAGTATACTTTACCTGACCCTGACTAACATGTCTGATCAGTATACTTTGCCTGACCCTGACTAACATGTCTGATCAGTATACTTTGCCTGACCCTGACTAACATGTCTGATCAATATACTTTGCCTGACCCTGACTAACATGTCTGATCAGTATACTTTGCCTGACCCTGACTAACATGTCTGATCAGTATACTTTGCCTGACCCTGACTAACATGTCTGATCAGTATACTTTGCCTGACCCTGACTAACATGTCTGATCAGTATACTTTGCCTGACCAGACGTTAGTCTTCCTCTCCAGATAACATATTTCAACAAAACACTCTTGAGATGTTGCATCAACAGCTTGACTTGGGCGATTTTTGTGATTTTTAGTGACTCCAAGTCGGTTCTGGAGACGCCGAAGAACACCCCATACAAAGAAAAGGAGATATTCTTGGTGAGAGGGCCTGCCCACAGGATAAATGTCACCTTGCAATGGATTCCTGGACATAGTAGACTACTAGGGAACGAGATGGTCGACAGATTGGCAAAAACAGGAGCCCCGAAACAACAATTGGATAGACACTGCAGTAACCACACAGTAAAACGAATTATTAAGAACAATACTCTGGAAATCTGGATCAACAGGTGGGCGGCGGGAACAACAGGTCGAATACTATTTAGCGAAATGTCACATCTAAAAAGTAAAGATGACATAAATAAACTACATAGAAGAGATCAAAGTCTAATCTTTCAATTCCGAACAGGACACACCAGAGTTAATAGTCCCTTGAACCGCACCAATCCCTAACACCTGAACTTGTGCAGATATTGCTGTTATCCTGATGAAGCAGTTCGACACCTACTCATGGAGTGCAATCCGCTTGCGGACATGAGGGAAAGATTCCTACAAGCAATGTCGACAATTGCCAACACTGTAGAGAGCAGTGGAATAACTGAAGAAGCCATGTATCTATATGGCTTGGCTTCGTTCGTTCTCAATCTCCCGCTACCAAGCCATACAATGGATTAAGTATCAGAATGTAGTCCAGAGAACGGAATGCGTTGTGTTGTAGTTTACAGCTTGACTGCGATATTTGCACCGTTCGATCCAACACATCCGACTTCAGCAAGCATTTTTTGAGTACCGGGTTCGCATTCCCTCTTCGATCGCTTCTCTTTAGCCAGTCTGCCCTGCTGCTGCCTGTTATCCAGGATCACCGCGTGGAGGTGTAGAAGGGTCTGGGCAGCTCTGGTTCGCTGGCCCTGACGCTAGCAGTCAGCAATGGGTTGCTGACCACTGCAGCTCATGCGCTGCTCAGCATCCCATGTATCTATATAAGAATGTCGTTGGCCTGCCAAGAGCAGGTTTGATCAACAGCTATGGGATAACAACAACAACCCTCTTGAATATGCTATCACTGTTCACTCTGCAATTTTGCACAGACCCAATCTAACTCCAAGGCTTTTGAAGGCGTAATTGGGTCATGGTCAGCTCTGGTTTTCTGAGCCAGACATAGCAGTCAGCTAAAGGTCGTTGAATGCTGCCCTCGAGCATTGTGTCTTCTGCAGAACTTGATATCATTGGTTTGGTCACGTTTCATAGACGTGTTACGGTGTCTAGAATTATCTGTCCCACCAGGAAGGTCACACTACACCCAGCGAGCTTTTAGTTAGTCCTTTCACCACCATCACCATCATATGTTTGATACGCCCGGAGAATGGTTGAATGGTTGTCTGAGTATGTCTCTCCCTTTGATCCCATCCTCTGCAGTTTTATTCATTACAGCACAAATTCGTACATGCTTGCCTGAAATGTAAAGGTGAATCTTAGACGCCCGGGTCCTCTCTTCCCTTGAATCTTGCCCTCTAGTATCTTTTAGTAGAAAACTTCCCTGTCTCATTTTGCGACCCAGCCAACTCAACCGACGTTTTTGTATCATATGCAATGTTTGTCTTTGTGCGCCCACATCAGTGAGTACATTGTCATTGAATCTTCTTTCTGTCCAACTCACTCTTTCCATTCTACGGTATCACAACATTTCAAACGCTTCAAAGTTTTTTCTCATCCGTCTACGCTAAAGTCTTTTTTCGGTTGTCTTCTTCTTTCTTCTTCTTCTTCTTTCTCTTTCTTCCTTCTTCCATCTTCCTTCTTCCTTCTTCCTTCTTACTTCTTCCTTCTTCCTTCTTCCTTCTTCCTTCTTACTTCTTCCTTCTTACTTCTTCCTTCTTCCTTCTTCCTTCTTACTTCTTACTTCTTCCTTCTTACTTCTTACTTTTAACTACTTCCTTCTTTCTTCTTCCTTCTTACTTCTTACTTCTTCCTTCCTTCTTCTTACTTTTTTCTTCCTTCTTCTTCCTCCCTTCTTCTTTTGTCCTTCTTCTTTCTTCCTTTTTCCTTCTTACTTCTTCTTTCTTCCTTCTTCCTTCTTATTCCTTCTTATTCCTTTAATCCTAAGTATTCCTTTAATCCTAAGTATTCCTTTAATCCTAAGTATTCCTTCCTTCCTTCCTTCCTTCCTTCCTTTCTTCCTTCCTTCCTTCCTTCATTCCTTCCTTCCTTCCTTGCTGCCTGCCTGCCTGCCTGCCTGCCTTCCTTCCTTCCTTCCTTCTTCTTCTTCTTCTTCTTCTTTTTCTTTGTTCGCTCTCAATCTCTCGTTACCAAACACTGAACAGGGCTTTGCAAATAGCAGGATGTGGTCCAGAGAACGGAATGCTTTTTGTCGGCCTGATAAGTGTGTTAGCTGTTGGGATTGCAGTACGTGTCCTATAATCCCGAGCAGATGGAAGTGGTGATTAAGCCCTCCACGCTGTTGTGCTCATCTTGCCTTCATCTGAGTGTCAATCCCCAATACGGGATCATTTCCAGACCCCATCTCGTTAACCAGAATACCATGAAGCTGCTCGTTTCCTGTCAGAAGTGCGTGGAATTGCGGTTAGTGTATTGGTCAGTATACGTCGCCTGACCCTGATTAACAGTCAGACCAGTATGTTTTGCCTGACCCTGCCCTGACCCTAACTAACAGTCTGACCAGTATGTTTTGCCTGACCCTGACGTCGACTAACAGTCTGACCTGTATGTTTTGCCTGACCCTGACTAACAGTATGACCAGTATGTTTTGCCTGACCCTGACGTCGACTAACAGTCTGACCAGTATGTTTTGCCTGACCCTGACGTCGACTAACAGTCTGACCAGTATGTTTTGCCTGACCCTGACTAACAGTATGACCAGTATGTTTTGCCTGACCCTGCCCTGACCCTAACTAACAGTCTGACCAGTATGTTTTGCCTGACCCTGACGTCGACTAACAGTCTGACCTGTATGTTTTGTCTGACCCTGACCCTGACTAACAATCTGATCTGTATGTTTTGTCTGACCCTGACCACGACTAACAGTCTGACCTCTATGTTTTGTCTGACCCTGATCCTAACTAACAGTCTGACCAGCATGTTTTGCCTGAACCTGACCGCGACTAACAGTCTGACCAGTATGTTTTGCCTGACCCTGACTAACAGTATGACCAGTATGTTTTGCCTAACCGTAATCCTTACTAACATAGTCTGGTCAGTTTATTTCCTCTGACCCAAGCTAACATTGGGTACTCGGGTCTTAATTCCATTCAAACAAAATAAAAAAACTTGAGGTAGTCATAGAACAGTCTACTTTTTAACTCGTGGTGGTGTCAAACATAATGCACCAAAAAAAAACCGACATTTTCAGCTTTTTCGTCCCCTTATTACTGTCGTCATAGCATTGGAAAAATGTAAGATGGCTTCACCTTAACGGCTGTGCTCTCGACTCGCTCCGGTGTTTGTATGGTTTTCAGACGTCTGGTGGTTCCTGTTCGGATTATATTTCACAACTCCTTCACCAGGTGGTATCAAGGACTTTATTATGTGGAATTGATGTGATTGTGATCGGTGATCCTTATTGTTATGTGCATTTTGCTGCATTTCATGCCTGACTCAAGAGCCGTCGGAGACCAGTCCATGATGGAGTTCAACGTTCCGCTTAACTGCACACCAGAATCCATCCCAGGTTACCACAGTTCAAGGACATTTCTGCGTGGACTGAAGCTGACTTCCTCCTGCCCGCCCCTCTGTCCACCGGAGTTACACGATACCTCTTCCAACCTGGTATTCTCAGCACAGCAAGGGTCACGCTGACCAACAGGTGTACACAATCAGAAGCCTCGGCGGCAAGAATCGGCAAAACAGGAAGTTTGACACGAACATTGGCTTAATACACTCCCCGTAGCTCTCATCCCGAGGCAGCGGAGTACTCGGCTCCACCTGGGGAGTCTGTAGGGATTTCGGTCGACATGTGACGCAGGAACACAGCCTCAGCAGTTAAATATGGTAGTGGTCGATCGGCGGAATGGGCCTTTGACGCCTACGCGAACATTATTATTATTATTATTATTAGCAATGTATGTCTTGAATCTGTCAACCTAGGTCCATGATAAGGAGAGTATCGTACAGTTTCTTCAGCAGCATGGACTGGTCAAAGCTGTCAAACGATGTAACAAACCATGTTCTCTAGCCCTAACCACAATCCTAATCCTAACCCGAAACCTAATCATAGCACTAAACCCAAACCTAATCCTAAACCTAATCCAAACACTAAACCAAACCCTAAATGATTTCAAAACTTAAACGAACCATCTCATGTACACCTTATCTGATACTCCGCTTATGTATTTAAAATAAAATTATATCAACTTGTCCACCACTTAACCCGAAATAGAATGTCACGTAACGTAGGATAGAAACCTAGGAAACTTTGGGGTGAATTCAGAAACAGGTGCCTAACATTAGTTTGTTATACTTGACCAGATGTTTGTTTTCTCTTCTTTTCACTTTTAGCAGACACAAATGCAGAGTTATGTAACTTGACAAATCTACGTGCGAAGGGTTAGTATTCGAAATTAGTAGTCTCCAACAGTCCGTCATTGCCTGTATTCTTGTATTTGTTAGTTTAGTCAAAGAATAAACGTCATTGCATACGGTTAAATCTATAATTGATCTGTTCTTCGCCATATATTTGGGGGGGGGGGGGGGGGGGGCGAATCTCAGTACAATGCATGAACTCCGTAGGACCGACGAGGTTCCCACAACAGATTGGTTAGGGATCAAGATGCTGAGCAGCGCATGAGCTGCAGTGGTCAGCGACCCATAGCTGACTGCTAGCGTCAGGGCCAGCGAACCAAGGCTGCCAACCCCCTTCTACACCTCCACGCGGTGATCTTGGATAACAGGCTGCAGCAGGTCAGACTGGCTAAGGAGAAGGGATCGAAGAGGGAACGCTAACCCGGTACTCCAAAAATGATTTCTGAAGTCGGATGTGTTGTACCGAAAGGTGCAAATTTCGCAGTCAAGCTGTAAACTACTACACAACGCATTCCGTTCTCTGGACTACATTCTGCTACTTAAGCCCTTTCCGGGTTTGGTTGCGGGAAATTGAGAACGAACGAAGCCAAGCCAAGCCAAGATTGGTTAGATTTTAAAAAGAATTTTAAACTTTGTAAGGGCACGGGTCAAAGTCTACTCTGTTCGATTTCCAACTGCCGAGGGCGTTCGATATCTACTACCCAGAGCTGCGGGGAGATAACAGGAAGTCGACAAAGTATTGTTGAGGGCGACAAAATCCCAGTCTCCGCCGTGATTCGAATCCTCCAAAACCTCCAAAACCCGAGATCGACGTCTTACTTCGAGATCGCTCAGCCTCATTCTCGTGTATTTGTCAGATACAGAGCAGAACAACCTCCCCACCCCCCACTCCAGTCAAACATAACCCCCACCCCCCACTCCAGTCAAACATAACCCCCCCCTCCCCCACCCCCACCCAAACCATTCGTCGCCGGCCCCGGAAATTACTTTCACACTACAAAGTCCTTGACACCACACCGTATGCAGCAGTACCCACTTTGCATCTATTTTACCGCTTTGATTTCTTTCTTTTCTCTTATCTCCCACTCTCTCTTTCTCTCTCTCCCTCACACACACACACTCTTTGGAAAGGAATCGAACCTCTGATCAAACAAAACAAACATAGTGATCTGGTAGTTTTGTTTTTGTGTTGTGTGTGTGTGTGTGTGTGTTTGTGTGTGTGGTTTGATTACCAGTTTTACTTTCTGGATTCTTCTGGCCAATGCACACCCTTTTTTTTTCTTTGGAAATACGCTGTTTGTCTAACGTGGGGAACAGTCGTGATTCCTGTAGTAGTGACGTAAATGAGGCCAAGAATAGCACATTCGTCTGTAGGACCACGGTCGAGCTTCATCAGCACGTTCGGGGTGGGAGAAAAGCATGAAGCACACAAGAGAGAAAGTACTCATCATGGGCATTCAGCAAGAACAATATCTCTATCTCTCTCTTTCTCTCTCTCTCACTCTCCATCTCTCTCACTCTATATCTCTCTATATATCACATATCTCTCTCTTTCACAGTGTAATTCCACATGATTCTTTTAATGTATTCTTAGTCCATCTAACGTTGACATTTTTCTCAAAAATAATAGCAAGACCTCAGGCACTGTCTAGAAGACACCCCTTGCCCCCAACTCCCCCCCCGCCCTCATAACTCCCCCCCTCCCCCCCCCCCCCGATCCCTAAGTCAGAGAGCAGTCGCTGTAATGCTGCGTAATTTAATTGTCACCAACAAATTCTACATAAGCACAAGAGATTGTACCAAGGCAACTCATAAAAGTATGCATACCGATGAATTGGCCACAAGGAAAGGAAAAAGGGAGGCAGTAGAATCTACATCGCACAGACCCAACAGAGACATAGAAAGCCTATCCCATACCAGCAGTGGAGTTATATACCTCTCAGACCTGAAGCAACAGCTGTACATGCAGTATTTCCTTTTCCTATCAGCCAACAAGCAATTGCAAGAGAAACGATAATTCAAACAGACTCTAAAAGCGTACTTCAAGTCATCTCAAGCCCCAAACAAGATAGACTCTCACATGAAATACAACATTACATTGGGTTGCTATTCCAAACAACAGATCTAGCCGTAAAGTGGAGTCCGGCTCACTATGCGATCTTTGGAAACGAAAAGGCAGATGCGCTGGCAGAAGCCGAAAGTGATGGCATGCAGACTCGCCAACCACAGAGATATAATCAAGTAAAGGAACTCATTAAACATTTCATGAGGGCGAAATAGAAAGACCAGCACAAAGTATCAAACCAGAACATTGCTAAAAAGTAAGTGACATGTTCATTACATGACCTCGCTTCTCACAACAGTCACCTGTTTGGTTCTTGGCAAGCGTGCAGTACGGTAGGTTGCCATTACTTTCATTATGAGGAGGAGCAATCGCCTAAGAAAAAAAAATAGTGTCAAACTGGCCACTGTGGGAATCGAACCAGGTGCCATGGGAATGTGAAAACCGGGCAAGTTTCACCTCTAGGCCACGTAACCTCCAGAAAATTACAGCATAGACAAAATTGGCAAAGATAGACAGACAAAGATAGACAGACTCAGAATGGGACAATCCAGACTCAAGGTCCACCTCCACATAATAGGTCTCAGAGACATCGCCACCTGCGATTCCGGTATCGAAAGGTGAATGACTCGCAAGTACTCGCACACAGAATTGCGTAACAAATGAGACTCGATGCAGTTTTTGGGTACGTCTAATATTACAGGAAAAAATGTGATTGACTGCGTGTGCCCACAAACATTTTTCTTAACAAAGGAGAAACTAGTGCAGTTTTGGGGAACTCAGTGATCTCGAGGCAAGAGGTTCGCCTCGGGGGCCGCAAGACACGTGTTCGAATCATGGCGGAGACCGGGCTTTTTATCACGTGGATCTTGTGGTAAAAATCCTCCTGATCTCTGGGTAGTGATATCGACCTCCCGTGTACAGTTTAGAGCACGATAATAATCTCTTGACAGTTGGAGATCGAAAAGAGCAAGCTTAGCGGCCGTTGCTCGTACAAAATTAAAAAATTATAGTTAAAAATCTAGCCAAATTATTTGTGTCTTACCCCAGGCATAGTATTTCACAGAAGGTTAAAAATACGTACTAAAGATATCATTCAGATACCTGGCAACAGACATTAACAGACATACCTGTTTGAATAGTAGGATTCCAAGCATTCCAAGTAAGAAATACTCTTCTTATTTGAGCAACAAGGTGATGACTGCATGTGCTCACAAAAAGGTTTTCTTAACAAAGGAGTCACAATATAGTGTTGGATCATGCTTCACATTAGAGGAAGCGGTTGGATGAATAAAAGTGCTTAGGTACATGGTTTTCTGAACATAGGATACACAATTCAGTCCTCGAATACGCTTCATATTTGGGGAAAAGCAGTAAATGGGGATGTTGTACGGTCAGTCATGAGCAAAAATCTATAGTGTCTATTACATTAATTTCTTGTCTGTCGTTATGTGTATACGATTACACCAGTGGATATATGCGTGTCATTGTTGTTGTTATCACGTATACTAAACTTTAATTATACTTACATACTTTCTGTGTCCTAGGCACTACGTCACACTTTATTCTTCCAGTATTCAGCCATGAGGATTGCCCATGTCACTGGCACTCAGTAGGTCAACCATGCTACAAGTCTCCGAGAGGTTTGGGCAGATCATCAAATGGTCCGGGTACTGTGTTACTCCACATTCGCATGTTTCGTCATACCTGTAGTCCCATATTTTCAGGTTTTTCCTGCATCATGATGCACCAGTTTGAAGTCTATTTAATGACTTCCATGGTGCGTAGGAGATGTCCACGTGCAGGTTCCTCTCGTAACTCGATTCAGGGGACCTATGTCAGCTGTTTCCAACTTTCGATGCGTCGATTTCCTGGACTAGTCTGTAGAGGCTGTAAGACACTTCGCATTGTTTTTAGACTTGCGCGCTGCACGTGATATTCGAACAAAGATTGTCTTGGGTCGTTTACCTGTTTCTCTCTTTCTATCTGCGATGGCGCTATGCCGATCATGGGGTATATGTTGTTCAGTTGGTGTAGGTTTTAGGCATCTAGGCCTGTCCCATTTATTGATGTATCTATATGTTTGATACGTGCAGAGTTCTTCCAGACTGGTGCGACGTACTCAGCTACAGAGATACTTTAATTATAACATAACCACCTGTATGTTTCCGCTTCTTGATAACACTGCAGCGTACTTCCATGACAGAATCCGGAGGGACTTACTAGTTAGTAGCCGTTTGCTGTCAACCAGACACCTGGCCATGTAATAACCCATAGGGCTGTGTTACTTGCGAAAACGTCATGATTACTCACTCCATTACCTTCCCCAAAGCTGAGATCTTCATCAAGCAGGGTTTCTCATGTAAGTCCCGCAAACTCATCTATTCAATCGTTTGTCGCTATTGTGGTTTGACAAACATTGAGTAGACTGGTCTGGAACTGCGTGAGCTGTTCTGCCAACACCTCAATGACATTTATAACCGCTCGAGCTCCCCTATCGCCAGCCACTTCAAATGTTTCTGGGCATCCGGGTAAAGCAACGTTCAGTGTCATAGGCTTGTTTGTTTGTTTCGAATGCCCACAATGAGTAGGTTTACCCTTATGCGCGCCCTGAAATGGACATTAAGTGACGGGTTCACGGAGCTTTCCTCACATCCCGAGCGTGCTGATGACGGTGGACTGGGGTCTTTTAGGAGTTTTGCTATGCTTAGCTTCATCTGCGCGTTGCTCACTACAACGGGGATTATGTCGATCCCTGGCCACGTTAGCCAAGCTGCCATGAAAACAGCCCGATTCCTGGAACGGCTACGCGGGGTCAGAGTCTTGGGCTTTATAGTTTTTGCCTCACCCTGACTAACGAGTCTGATCAGTGTGTTTTGCCTGATCAGACGTAGGTCTTCCTTCCTGGAAAAAATAATTAAAGAGAGATGAGGTGCAGTCAATCCTGAACATGACTCTATCGTGTCTACTACATCAATTTATTTTTTGTGGTGTTTTTTGTAAAAGATTACGCGTATCATCGCTGTTGTTATCCCTTCTACCCTACTTTATTCATCGATATGTTTTCGCTTCCCGATAACACTGGAACGTACCTCCATCTGTGTTGCAAACCCAACCATTTCCTAAAAGAAACTAGTGCTTTAACTGCTCTGCCGCCACCCAGTTGGGTTCGTGGATAATTTCCATTTCCAAGCCTTTTTTCTTCAATAAACGTGAGAACATTGGCAGAAATCCCGACGTCAAACGCCCACAGTCACATTACCAATTAAAATGCTAATCAGACCGTTATAGAAGACTACAGAGCCAGTGTGTAACCGCCAGCGCCAGTTTATATAATATGCTTTGGTCAAAGAGCCTATCTTTTGTTCTGAGGGGAAAAGATAGCCCCTTGTCTGGGAAGGTAGTGGGCTGGATGTGGGATCAAGTCTGTGCACAGTTGCCGGATTGGGCGGTGTTTAGCTAAAAGAGGCAACTATCACTAACGTTGCACTACTGTGTGTTTTATGACTCGGATCTGTGGCAGAAATTCCAAATTCTTTGTTACTAATTTAGTCTGGCTTAGAAATGTGTCCTGGCTGGTTTGAGTTGGTTAGAAATTTTTCCTTGTTAGTCATTTTACCTCGCTAGTTTGGACTAGTTAGAAATTTGTCCTTGTTAGTCATTTTTCCCCAGTTAATTTGGACTAGTTAGAAATGTGTCCTTGTTAGTCAATTTTCTTCGGCATGGAAAAGATCTGTGTATGTACCTCTCCAAAAGGTCCTCGAACATTTTTCTCCTCTTCGGCTCTTTCCTCTCCGACTTTCACATTGAAATCGCTTTTTTCAACTTTTTCCATCGTTTCTTGCAAGGTTTTATAAAAATCATCCATTTCGCAATCGTCAGCTACTGATGTTGGTGCATGCACTTGAATTATTGTTACATTTCTTGTCTTCCTCTTTAGTCTGATTACAATTATTCGGTCGCTGACTGGATTGTAACAAAGTAGTGAAGGAGCAGGCTTCTTTGACAGAATAAAGTCGACCCCGCTTTTTCCACCCTTGTCCATCCCAGAGTATATGAATATTTCTCCTGAAGAGCTGGTACAGTGCCCTTGACCGGCCCATCTGTGTTCAGAGACTCCAAGAACTTCTATCTTGGTTCTCTCCATTTCTCTTCCAATCATGAACAACTTGCCATGGTATAGGCTCCTGACGTTCCAGGTGCCTTTTCTTAGTTTTGTTTTTAGTTCCATTTCAGAGTTGTCCACTGTAAGGCAGTCGGGCTTTAGGCCTTCATCTCTATTACTTGTACTGACTATGAAATCGGTCTCTTTCCCAGTTGGCGTCGATGATCTGCCTTGCCCGAGGGCCTCACCATCAGATCTTTGAGTTTCGTTTTTCTCGACTGTCATAAGTTTCTTGGAATTTTACATCCAGTAGTTTGCCATTGCTTTCTGAACGTTGTTCTGGCCGCTTACCAACTATGGTCTCTGGTGTGCCCTTAGCCCGATACCAGGCGTTTCCAGCTCCCGCTGTTAGAGTCGTTGTCGCATAGGTCGATCTTCCGCCTCATTGAAGAAAGGCAACAATTAAAACAAATGGGAAGTAAGGGGACCAACACATAAAAACTACGCAAGAAAAGTTTGAAGAGAAATAAGAAAAAATAAAAGAAGATACATAGTGGAAACGTGTAAGGATATAGAAAACCTACAACAACAAGGCAGAGAGAGAGATGCATTTAAGGCAATAAGAACACTGTCAATGGAGTTCCGTCCGGTTCTACATGTCATAAATGACAAAGAAGATAACACATTAACAGAAACCAAAGACATACTGAATAGATGGAGAGAGTACTGTAGAACCATGTATGGAGATAGCACAAAGCGCTCAGTTACAATCCTACCAATAGATGAGAAAGAACCTGAACCAACATTGGAAGAAGTACGATATGCAATTAAAAGCCTGAAAAAGAGAAAGTCACCAGGATGGGATGATATCCCAGCAGAGCTAATACAAGCAGGAGAGCAGGCAAGTCCTCAATTTTATAACAAGCTGTGTAGACAGATATGGCACAGTGCAGAGTGGCCAGAAGCATGGAAGAAATCAATTTATATTCCGCTCCCCAAAAAAGGCAACTTGAAGCTGTGCACGAACTCCCGAACTATCGCGCTGATCAGCCACGCTAGCAAGATACTCTTGCGAATCCTGTTGAGGAGGATAAAGAAAAAGTTTGAATCTGAAATTCACTTAGTCCAGGCAGGTTTCAGGAAAGACAGAGGGACCAGAAACCACATATTCAATTTAAGAAATATTTACGAAAAATTTAGAGAGTTTAATGAAGACCTGTACACATGTTTCATTGATTACACTAAGGCTTTCGACAAAGTAAAACATCAACATCTGTGGAGATTCGTGAAGGAAATGGGGTTTCCTTTGCATATTGTCCATATCATTGAAACACTATACCAAGATCAGCAAGCCGTTGTCCGAGTATCTGGGCAATCATCAGATTGGTTTGCAGTACTAAAGGGAGTCCGACAGGGGTGTATCCTCTCACGTTATCTGTACAACATATATGCGTAATGTATAATGAGAAATGTTCGACAAGATGTGAATATTGAAAGTTTCGACCCATTTACGATTGGGGCGTACGAGATTCCAGAGTTACGATACTCAGATGACACAGTGATACTATCACGAAGTACAGAAGGGCTAGAGCAGCTACTTTCAGCTGTTAAGGAACATAGTAAAGATCAGAACCTGTTCATAAACATAAATGAAACAAAGATAATGACCACCGACAAAACACATTGTCAGCATAAATTTACAGTGGGTTGTGAGGAAATAGATCAGATCTCACATTTTGAATATCTGGGCTCCAGAATTGACAAAAATGTTGACTGCTCGAAACAAATCAGAAGAAGACTAGCTATGGCAATGCAGAGATTGAACAGCCTAAAGAAATTATGGCAGAGCACCAACAAAATGATAAAAGTAAAAGTCTTGAGAGCCTGTGTTTTTCCTGTGGCAGCTTATGGCTGTGAATCATGGACGATTACTAAAACTTCTAGACAAAGAATCGAATCCTTCGAACTCGAAATGTTACAGAAATATCCTTAAAATACCCTGGACACGAAAAAAACAAATGGTTTAGTTGGTTTAGCACCTGGCGGTCTATTTTATAGTGTATGTCCTGTGTGGAGAAGGCCAAATCTGGAGTCGAGGTGGTATGCCATGTTCTTGAATAGAAGCTAGGGCTATCCTCCGGCCTATTGATTAGGGAGAGATTTGCATCTATCTCCCAATCTTCCACTTCGTCACCTCTGCTGTCTGTGTCAGAGTATCCCCATCTCTCCGAGTGGCTGTTGAAATCTCCAACTACTATGCAGTTGGAGTCTCTGACCTCCATACTCGAGAGCGATAGGTCTCTGTTTGGTGGTCCGTACAGATTGAAAATGCGGAGCTTCGTCTCTTGAGCCATTACTTTATCTATTCAATATATATGATTAATCTGTAATGACGTATAACAAGTTCGAGCCAATAACAAACGGTTGGAACGAGATACCAGAGCTCATACATGCAGATGAGGCAGTTGTTCTCTTAAAGAGCGCTGCCAGACTGGAACGGATGATCCTGTTGATTAGACAACACAGCGAAAACCAACATCTCATCATCATGTAGCATGTCCTTTGTAGAACGTCGCTCCCATCACAGTCTGTCTGAAAGAAACTCGTTCCCTTGCCAAAACTCCAGCTTCCGCCACTGTCATACTCAGGCACTCCTGGATATCTTGGTGCCATCGTCTTCTTGGTCTACCACCTCCTCTTTTGCCTGGCACCATACCTTCCATCACCGTTCTCTCAAGACCGTTGTGTCTCTCGATGTGACCAAAGTATTTGCATTTTCTAGCCAAAATGGAATTGATAAACCAGTTCTCCTCTATGCTCAACTCTTGCCGAATGTCTACATTTGTTCTTTTCTCTGTCCAGGGTATTCTGAGGATATTTCTGTAACATTTTGACTCGAAGGATTCGATTCTTTGTCTAGAAGTTTTGGTAATCGTCCATGCTTCACAGCCATAAGTTGCCACAGGAAAAACACAGGCTCTCAAGACTTTTACTTTTATCGTTTTGTTGGTGCCCTGCCATAATTTCTTCAGGCTGTTCAGTCTCTGCATTGCCATAGCTAGTCTCCTTCTGATTTCTTTCGAGCAGTCACCATTTTTGTCGATTCTGGAGCCCAGATATTCAAAATGTGTAACCTGATCTATTTCCTCACCACCCACTGTAGATTTATGCTGACATTGTGTTTTATCGGTGGTCATTATCTTTGTTTTGTTTATGTTTATGAACAGATTTTGATCTCTACTATGTCCATTAACGGCTGAAAGTATCTGATGTAGCCCTTTCGAACTTCTTGATAGTATCACTGTGTCATCTGCGTATCGTAACTCTGGAATCTCGTACCCCCCAATCGTAAATGGGTCGAAACTTTCAATGTTCTCATCTTCTCGTACATTTCTCATTATACATTCCGCATATATGTTGTACAGATAAGGTGAGAGGATACATCCCTGTCGGACTCCCTTTTCTACTGCAAACCAATCTGATGTTTGCCCTGATACTCGGACAGCGGCTTGTTGATCATGGTATAATGTTTCAATGAGATGGACTATATGCAAAGAAAACCCCATTTCCTTCAAGATTCTCCATAGATTTTGATGTTTTACCGTGTCGAAGGCCTTAGTGTAATCAATGAAACATGTGTACAGGTCTACATTAAACTCTCTACATTTTGCATAGATATTCCTTAAGTTGAATATGTGGTCCCGGGTCCCTCCATCTTTCCTAAAACCTGCCTGGATTACGTGAATTTCAGATTCAAACATTTTCTCTATCCTTCTAAATAGGATTCGCAAGAGTATCTTGCTAGCATGGCTGATCAGTGCGATAGTTCGGTAGTTCGTGTACAGCTTCAGGTTGCCTTTTTTGGGGATGGGAATATAAATTGATTTCTTCAATGCTTCTGGCCACTCTGCACTGTGCCATATCTGTTTACACAGCTTGTGATAGACTCGAGCACATGCCTCTCCTCCTGCTTAATATTAGCTCTTCTGGGATATCATCGCATCCTGGGGACTTTCCCTTTTTCAGGCTTTTAATTGCAGAGCGTACTTCTTCCAATGTTGGTTCAGGTTCTTTCTCATCCTTTGGTAGGATTGTAACTGAGCGCTTTGTGCTGTCTCCATACATGGTTCTGCAGTACTCTCTCCATCTATTCTATCTCCATACATGGTTCTGCAGTACTCTCTCCATCTATTCTGTCTCCATACATGGTTCTGCAGTACTCTCTCCATCTATTCTGTCTCCATACATGGTTCTGCAGTACTCTCTCCATCTATTCTGTCTCCATACATGGTTCTGCAGTACTCTCTCCATCTATTCAGTACTCTCTCCATCTATTCAGTACTCTCTCCATCTATTCAGTATCTATTCAACATCATTACCTGCAAATAAGTAAAACCAAAATAATGATAACAGACAACCCTGATTAACAGGAAATTGAGAAAGTCACAAGTTTTGAGTACCTCGGTTCAATTGTAAGTAACAATGTAGAATGCATGAAGGAAGTCTGACGGAGAATGACAGAAGTTGAATAATTTGAGAAACGTATCGCAGAACACTAATAAAATGAATATAAAATTCCTGCGAACTTGCATCTTCTCGGTGGCAACGTACGGATGTGAAACGTGGACCACCACACAAACACTTAAGAAAAGGATTCAATCTGTTGACCTAAAATGCTACAGAAGAGTGCTCAAGGCAATGGATAGCGAAAAGGACAAATGCAGAAATCCTAAAAGAACTGGTTGTCAATATCTTGTCCAGAAAGCTCAAATATGTTGACCACATCAAACGTCATAATGGCCTGGAGAGAACGATACAGTAGATTATGGTGCATGGAACGCGAGGCAGAGGCAGACCGTGGAGAAGTTGGACACAGGACATCACGGAGGTCCTGAAGGTGACAACGACAGAGGCGGGATCTCTGGCTAGAGGTCGAGTCTTCCAAATCGACTGTTATAAGAACGACGTTTTGCAAAGGACATGCTACCTGATGGTATTGATGATAATGATGCTGAGTTTGTTACACATCTTGTTTTAGCTATTTGGGATTACTACAAAATGTTCTTTGGTGCTCTGAACAGCGTATAAGTATAATTTTGTTCCGCTTTTGACTACTACTGTTTAATTTTTTTACTCTATTATACTTCAGTGATATTTTCGGCTCTAGAAAGCTTCTAAGTGTGTCCTTGTTAATTTGGACAAACCAGCATTTTGACTACTCTTTTGACTATTTTCACATTCCCCATACTTATTTGTTCTTTCACATTTTTCTTGCTTATTTTGACTATTTAAAAATGTCCTTTGCTTATTTGAACTATTTCCACATTTTCCTTGTTTATTTGGATCACTTCTACATTGCTATCGTTGCTGTCGGCTTCCTAAATTACAATAAAAATTCCGTTTAGAATTGGAAATAAAAAATTAAATATATACATAATTAATGTATCCAATTACTTAACGTTAGTTGAAATAGTGTTTCTTCATTTTGCGCCATTTCATATTTTTGGGTCTTTATTGTGAGAATATGTTTTTTGCAAGTCACGTTTTTATTTTCATTAAGTTGTGCAAAGTTCCACGCGTCAAGATCAGATGCTATTTTTTAATCTAGGTCAAATCTCACGCCCACTCTTTGCATCTGGGAACATGCTGCTTTACAGGTTGGTGATCGATAGTCTGATCTCCGTAGTGGTGTGTCTGATGAGAGGCCTCACTTTGCACTCAGGAGGTCATAAGCCAGACTTTTTCGGTAGGCCTGGGGTATGAGATGATCTACTCCAATACCTGCCAGAGAAAATTCGCTCAATATAAAACGTTTTCACGAGCAACTTCGAACAACTGGAGATGACGATTCAGGCAGGCGAATAAGTTACCATGTAACACGTATCATGGCTAGCTGTCAACGAAACGAAGTTCACCAAAATCGCCTTTATTTCGCCTCCATGTGGTGGCGCCAGGAACAGGCTACACTGGCTAAACGGCATGGCAGTGGGAAGGCAAACCAAATGGGTTACTAGATTACTGGTGGACCCGTTCTTCAGCGGCGGTAACACCCTTGCAGGTACCAACTTCTTTTCCAACGGTCTCTGTCTTGGGCCACGGTGGACCAGTGGATAATGAGTCCCTCATCTGTAGCATTGTGAATGTTGTTGTGGGATGCAAGGGAGTCGGACCAACGTACTGAAAGCCGTCCCCTGGGTAGCTTCTTGTCTCTGCGGTACCATGTTGCTGTCCCTGTGCTTCATCGATCGTCCGCTCTTTGCAGAAGGTGACCCCCCCCCCCCCTTGCCCCCCGCCCCCTCTTCCTTTCCACAAGGGACATTTCATCCTGTCTGCATAAATAACTGAATTTTCCCACTGGGACAATTGACGTATGTCCGAATTCTGAGTTCCTGGAACTGCATTCCAGAACTGCATTTTCCTGTCCGTCATGGCGCTTGATGTGGCCGAAAAACCTGTTTCCGAGACAAAACGTCGTTTAAAAGTCAGTTCTCTTTAACACGCATATCTCGCAGGATGGCGTCATTTGTTTTTTTTCTTTACCCAAGGTATTTTGAGGACTCTTCTGTAGGATTTTGTAGCGAAATCCCAGATTATCTCTCTTAATATTTGTGTGATGGTCCATGTCACGCATCTATACGTTGTCAGCGGTAATACGCATATTCTGAGAATCTCTTCAATTGTAATTCTTTGTTAGTATTGTGTCACATTTAGCCTACTATTCAGTTTCTGCAATCGTCTCCTTATCTCCCTTGCACAGTCCCCATCGTTTGTTATCAAATAGCCAATGTAATCCGCCTGCTCAATTTCTTCCTTACCAATAATGATCTTGGGATTGGCTGTGTGTGTGCCAATGGACATTATCTTTGTTGTTTTCTTATTTTTACAATCAAGAAAAGATTCCAATATTCACTGTGCTTCTGAACGGACGTCAGCAATGCCATTAGCCATCAGCGCTGTTTGAGATCGCAACTGTGCACAATCTATTTCGGGAATATCCCTTCCTCCAATTGAGAATGGGTCGAAATTCACATAGGATTTAGCTGTTTTTACCTTGTGTCTGTTTTTACCCTTTGTTTGATCTTCACCGCTTATATATTGAATAAGTAGGGGGAGAGGATGTAGCTTGCTTTCACTAACACTTTTGTGGATCTGAAACTAATATATAAATATGGTTCTAAATGTTGTTATAGCCGGAGGTGGGATTGAGGATGAACTCTCAACACCAACTAAATGCTCCCATGGCGTGCGTCTCAAATAGCATCTGACAACAAAGTCCATCTCCTGACCTTTACGCGGCAGAACTGTTTTGACTAACAGGAGAAGGGGCGTAAGGCGAGTCACTGACGCCTTAAAACCAGTAGTTTCGGGCAGATGGAGCTCGAAAGTCTAGGAAGGCAGCTCATCTAGGATAAGGAAAACTCTGATTTCAAACCATCTGAAGCCTTGCAGATAAGATACTGGCGTATTTTGTCGGGTTTTGTCAGATGTGGCTGTGGAATCTGTTTTCTGATAACTCTGAAAGTTGGTCAGCATCTACCAAACCTGATAACCGACGTTGTGGGAAGTAGCAAACGCAATAGAATGCAAAGCCTTATCCTAGAGCGAGGAAAGCCAGCCTCAGTTGAGTGTTGTTGCAGGGTAGACCAGGCCGCCATCCATAGTTGGCGGTTGGTCTAGGAGTGAAGCCTCGACAGGCGAACAGATCCGGCAGCTTCTGCAGCTTGTCTTGTTCCAAATGTATTGGTATCACCTTTCCCTTTGAGTAAACAAGGCAGACCAAGAGAGGGACCATACTGCATGGGCAACACACCGTCTCTTTATTTCTGCCCGGGCTTTGCTAATAGCACAATTACTTTCGTCTGACAAGTCGAAAAGAGCCAATGATGATGATTATGAAGATGATATACATATTTATTTAAAGTTTCCCCAAACACATGCACACACAATTTAGCAAATTAATTATCGTTACTTCACCATTCTTTTCTCACTACTAATCTGAAACAAATATAGCAGCCCAGTGGTGTGGTGTAGTGTGGTGAAGTGCTGTGGTGGGGTGTAGTTTAGTGTACTGTGATGTAGTGTGGTGTAGTGTGGTGTGGTGTGGTGTAGTCTGGTGTAGTATAGTGCAGTGTAGTGCGGTGTAGTGTGGTGTAGTCTGGTGTAGTATAGTGCAGTGTAGTGCGGTGTAGTGTGGTGTAGTCTGGTGTAGTATAGTGCAGTGTAGTGCGGTGTAGTGTGGTGTAGTGTGGTGTTGTCTGGTGTAGTATAGTGCAGTGTAGTGCGGTGTAGTGTGGTGTAGTCTGGTGTAGTATAGTGCAGTGTAGTGTTGTCTGGTGTAGTATATTGCAGTGTAGAGCGGTGTAGTTTAGTATGGTGTGGTGTTGTGTAGTGGGGAGGTGTAGTGTGGTGCAGTGTAGTGCGGTGTAGTGTGGTGTAGTTTGGTGTAGTATAGTGCAGTGTAGAGCGGTGTAGTTTAGTATGGTGTGGTGTTGTGTAGTGGTGAGGTGTAGTGTGGTGCAGTGTAGTGTGGTGTAGTGTGGTGTAGTCTGGTGTAGTATAGTGCAGTGTAGAGCGGTGTAGTGTGGTGTAGTGCGGTGTAGTTTAGTATGGTGTGGTGTTGTGTAGTGGTGAGGTGTAGTGTGGTGCAGTGTAGTCCGGTAAAGTGCGGTGTAGTGTGGTGTAGTGTGGTGTGGTATACACTGTATACCGAGAAAAGAAGTAGCATTTGGCAACAGGCAGTGTCCTTACACGAGATGCTGTCCGGATTTGGCAACAGGCAGTGTCCTTACACGTGATGCTGTCCGGATTTGGCAACAGGCAGTGTCCTTACACGAGATGCTGTCCGGATTTGGCAACAGGCAGTGTCCTTACACGAGATGATGTCCGGATTTGGTAACAGGAAGTGTCCTTACACGAGATGCTGTCCGGATTTGGCAACAGGCAGTGTCCTTACACGAGATGCTGTCCGGATTTGGCAACAGGCAGTGTCCTTACACGAGATGCTGTCCGGATTTGGCAACAGGCAGTGTCCTTACACGAGATGATGTCCGGATTTGGTAACAGGAAGTGTCCTTACACGAGATGCTGTCCGGATTTGGCAACAGGCAGTGTCCTTACACGAGATGCTGTCCGGATTTAACAACAGGCAGTGTCCTTACACGAGAAGCTGTCCGGATTTGGCAACAGGCAGTGTCCTTACACGAGATGCTGTCCGGAAGTGCACGGAGCCTCAAATCAAAGCTTTGAAGTCGAAAATTGAGCAGACGAACGAGGAAGAAGAAGTTGGCAGTCTGAATATTTTCATTTGATCTCTTCTTGGCAAAGCTTAGTATGTTTCTGCTTTATCAAAGCCTGTGTGTTCTCTGTGCCATTTGTCTTAGAAGTTAATTCTTATTATTGCCTTCATTTTTCATATGTAGCTATGTGAAGGTTTGGGTTTTGCCGCCTCCTTCGTTTGCCAGTCTATCTGCACCATTTCCGTGTTATTATTTATAGTGAATTTTCACTCTGTAGAAATTTTGACTTGTATATACTTTTTGTTGTTAATGTGTTTCTATTGTTATAGTTATGTTTTGTTGCACATATTCAACATTACTCTGCACTTTGAGCAGAAGAATACATCTTCAGTTTCCTGTTGAAAAAGTTTTGGTGCTGATGGTTTTTGTGGCTCGCTAGTTGTACACATTCTGTTTTATTGCATGGGATAAAAACCTGAACCTTGACAAGAAATTGGAGAAAAAAATAGCAGACTTTAAATTGTGGGTCTCTAGAAGACTTGAACGAGTGTATTGGAAAGTGCCAAACAAAATACTGAGGTTCTTGATCAGCTCAAAGTGGAGAAAATACTTCTGTAGGAAATAAAAAGCAAAAAAAAAAAATACTTTTGTCTAATCAAGCTGGCAAGAGGAGGCAGCCCTAGAAGTCCTGGGGGGCGGGGGGGGGGGGGGGGGACAACATCAAGAGATGGACTGACAATACTCTGTCAGAATGACCATCAAGACAGGAGAAAGAGGATGTTGGAGGTCTATTGCAGCCAACCTATAGTGTCGAGACTGTACTAGGTATTATCATTATACTCACTTAGAATATAAAACCAGAAAACATTGTTACAACGCAAAAGATTAAGGGCATGCCAGGCTGTATAAGACAAGGAATGTGATATGGCGGGATAAACTGAGGGCCCAAATACAGCTTATATTAAATGTCCACGTGCTCAAAGAATAGATAGTTATGGTTGGATATCATTGTTAACCCTAAGTGGAACAGTAATGATACTTGATAATGTTTGTTATATTGTAACAAAAATGTCCTGCGTTTAACGTTCTTGATAAACCTTGTCATTGACTTGGCGCTAAATAGCACTACTTAAGAATATCAGAAAGGTATAACATGGACATTATTCACCATTTTAGAAGGTGTTGGTTTTGCAAATGAAGAAGTCCTCCTGGGCTCACAAATATGATCATATCCAGGATAAGATCACCAAACTAGAAAATATTGCAAAGCAAGTAGGGTTGAAGATTAACACAAAGAAAACTCAAATTATAACCAACATTGCAAACCAATAACCTGTGTTTCTTGGAAACCAAATGATGGAAAATATAGAACAGTTAACGTATCTGTGAAGTGTGATATCGCTCCAAGGACAACATTTAAGGCAAGGAATGCCTATGACATGATGAAGTCAATCTGAAAATCGAATATATAAATATATATATATATATATATATATATATATATATATATATATATATATATACATAATATAGAAGTGTCTTACCGATACTTTTAAAAGGTTCAAAACGCTGGGGGAAAACAATGAGGGACACCTAGAAACTAAATTCCTTTCACTATTCGTACCCGTAATAGCTGGAATTAGACCCTCGGAAATATGGGGCTAGTCTCTCGTTGGCTCGATTGGCTCGCATCCAGTGTTCGTTAAAGGAATTGACGGACGAGCACCATCAGAAGTGGAGCCTGCGGTTTAATTTGACTTAACACGCAAACACTGTAATGATTGACAGGCCGAGAGCACTTTCGTTGGGTCTAATAGGGAACGTGTACTGGAATTAGACCCTCGGAAATCTGGGGCAAGTCTCTCTTTGGCTCGATTGGATCGCATCCAGTGTTTGTTAAAAGAATTGACGGAAGGGCACCACCAGGAGTGGAGCCTGCGGCTTAATTTGATTATTCTTCTTCTTCTGCGTACGCAGTCAGACAGTAACCATTATTTTTTCGAAAAAAGCGGCGGTCATCCTGAGGCTGTCGCCACTGCCATAGAGCTTGTCTTGGTGTTCCACTGGTAATGGCCACATCTGCTCTCTCTGATCCTCGTATGTCGGGCAGTTCTGCAGCAGATGTTCAGCGGTCATTTTACCAGTACCGCACGGGCATTCGTCGGTACACCCTATCTTCAATTTGTTGAATAAGTGGTACCTCAGTCTATTGTGGCCAGTGCGAAGTCTGAAGACAACGACCTGCTCTCTTCGGTTCAACTGGTAATAGGCATCGTTTTTGGTGTAACCAGTATGTTCGGTTTCCTATTTGGTCATGAATCTGGCTTTGATAAGCCGTTTTGACTCTTCGTACGTCATACTGGTATCTGTTTGTGATAGTCTTGCACCTTCTTTTGCCAGTCTGTCTGCCTCCTCGTTGCCTTGGATGTTGCAGTGTGACGGAACCCACTACCTTTTTTGGTGCGGACAGCTGGCACAGTTTGCAGAGTGCTGCTCTTAAGTCATTAAGCTCAGTGTTTTTCTGGCTTTTTAGCGCTGTGACTACGGCGAGAGCATCTGTCAGAAGGACTATATGGCTCTCATTTTCACTGTGTGTCACCATTTCTTCCACTGCTGCCCTCAGTGCCTCTGCCTCCGCTCTGAAATTGCTTGTGTACTTACCAGTAGCGAATGACAGTGTTATTTTTCTGCCCCTCCGTTCTGTGTTGTGTTTGTTACAGAGCCGGCGGTGTATGCATGGGTCCAGTCCATGCTTGGGTAGCTTTTCGTTATGAAGCTTAGGGTAGTATCTCTCCTTTCTTTTTCAGTCTGGCAGTTTTTGTTTGCAATACCTGGTATATTTTCCACCACCTCTGGAAATATATCCTGCCTCCAGGTAGGTTTTCGTACAGTAGAGATGGGTTTTGGTGTTGTTAGTGCGTTTATGGGATCTTCGTGCATCTTTGCTTTGGCTATTTCTGCAAAGTTTCTCCGCTTTAGTTTCCCATTTCCCAAATTGTTTAGTCTCTGGTGCATTGGATGGTCGGTCAGTCTTCGGAGTTTCTCCGACTGCAGCTGGGCTCTGCAGTCTCTTCTATCGGTCATGGATTGCAGTTTTGTAATCTTTTCAAGTTCTACAATTGGCGTTGACTTCATGCCACCTGTTATAATTCTCATGGATTGGTTTTGAAGTTTGTTAACTTTATCGAAGTTCGCCTTCGCTGCTGTTGTCCATGCCGCAATGCCATACTCGAGAACTGGTCTCACTCTTCCAGTGTACAGTTTCTTTAGTATGCCTTCGTCTGCTCCCCAGCTAGTGCCAGCAAGTTTCCTCATGATTGCCATTCTTTCTCTGGCTTTCATTCGGTTTCTCTCAATCTGACTTTTCCATGTCATGCGCCGATCAAATGTGACTCCCAGATAGGTTGGGTTGTCGTTTGGCTGCAGGAATTTGCCATTTAGACTTAATTTGGTACTTTGGGGTTTTAATGAAAGCGAGAATATTGTGCATGTGGTTTTCTCCTCGTTTATTTTGACCAGCCATGAGTTCGCCGACTCTTCCAGCGATGTTAGGGCCGTCTGCATCCGATTTCTTGCTATGGTGAGATTCTTTTCAGAGGTCCACATAGCCAGATCGTCTGCAAACATTGAGCTATGGACTCTTCTTGGTATATACTCTGTAATATCGTTTATATATACCAGGAAGAGTGTGGGTGACAGTACTCCCCCTTGGGGTACTCCCTGCTCGAGTGTCACCTTTTTGCTCATCTGCCCTTGTACTTGGACTCTGGCCGTTCTTTGTGTTGATCCACTTGTACATCTTCCCACAAACATGACTTCATCTTAGCTTGACTCTAAGTCTATCTTTCCAGACTTTGTCAAATGCCTTTTCCAGATCCACCCAAACAGCTACTGTGTTTCTGTGCCTGGTAGGCATCTTCTATTTCCTGGGCTATGGGCCTGTATCCATTTGGATCTGTTTTGTCCATTCCTGTTTTTGGTACTGGTACCAGTATTGCGTCTTTCCATTCCTGTGGTACAATTCCCCTTTTCCAGCTTTGGTTCAGGACCGATAGCAGTTTCCTCTTCGCTGTTTGGCCCAGCCCCATCAGCATTTCGTTTGTTATCCCGTCTTTTCCGAGAGATTTCCTTTTCTTTAGTGTTCTCATAGCCTCTTCCATTTCACGCATTGTTAATTTGGCCATAATGTGCTCTTCATGTGCCGTATTCATGTTTTCGTGCCCCTTTAGCTCTTCGCTAATGTCTGTATGCTTATCTGCAGGGACCTCGATGTGGTTTGCTCTGGCATAGTGATCGACAAAGGCGTTTGCGGCTTTCTTACCTGTGATCAAGTTCTCGCCCTGCTTGATAGTAATTTGTTTATTTGACGGGGTTTCGTCGTTCATGGCTCTGACTAGCTTCCATAGCTTGTTCCCGTCTTTGTCCAGTAGTAGAGCAGCCACTGAACTGTTGAGACTCAACCCTTGATCATGAGATATCTCCGCACACCAGGTGAACAACATCTCCGTGCAATGGCCAGGCTTGTCCCCTGGTTAAATGCACTCCTGCCTCGCTCTTTACTTCTGTCTGTTATCAGTCATCCCAATGGACGCAGAAGAGATGCAGGACAGCGGACATTGCACTTCTGCCCTACTGTGACAACCTCCCAGGTGGCGGGGAATGCTAGGCGTACCATCCCTGCAGAAGAGCCGAGAAAATAAAAGGAGCAAGGAGATACCTCACTCACATGCATATGCTACGTTTCTGGCAGGACGTGACGATCCTGGGACACAGACACACTTTACTGCCTCTCTTCCGGGATAGTACAAACTAGTACATAGTCCATCATATCATATCAACACCACACCCTATAGACACGAGTGGTGAAGACTCGATAGTCCTGCAAGACAACTTCCCTAAGAGAGACAATTCTGACTACAAACAACTGCTGCCTTGCAGATAGGCTGGGGACAACCAAAGGCTAAGGAGGGCATCGCTACAGAAACGCCTGTTGAAATCAGATGCACTGGGCCACAGGCTTAACGAAACAGCGCAACGTATATCGCTGTATGATGACGGTATAACCTAACAGAAAAAGTGTGACGCTCATCCTGTGGACTCCCGCCAGGCAGCGAGATTGCCAAGCCTCACGCCTTGAGGAGAGCCACCCAGTGCTACTGGTGGTCATCCACCCATGTGCTGTGGAGTCAAGGCACAAGGTGATGGGGCAAAAACTATTGACCAAAAACCCAAGACCCTCAGAATACTACAGTTGAATTCGGAGGGAGTCATTAACAAAAAGCTTTCCCTAACACATCCCCTGCATGAAGGTAAGATTGACGTGGCATGTATCCAAGAAACGCACCTCAACAACAATCACAAATTTTCAATCAGAGGATACCAGACCTTCCGTCTTGATAGAGAAGGTCACAAAGGAGGGATTCTGATACTGACACGTAACTGCATACCGAGTAGCTGTCAATCACACCGGACAAGCAGAAATTGTAGGAGTCGACATAATGACACAAGAAACGAAGATCCGCACCTTCAACCTGTATGGCCCACCCAACAAAGACCTGTCGCTCTCGAGTATGGAAATCCAGGACTCCAGCTGCCTAGAGATGGAGACTTCAACAGCCACTCGGAGAGATGGGGATATTCGGGCACAGACAACAGAGGTGATGAAGAGGAAAACTGGGAGATAGACACAAATCTCTATCTTATCAATGGGCCGGAGGACAGCCCTAGCTTCCATTCTAGAACATGGCATACCACCTCTACTCCAGACTTGGCCTTTTCCACGGTGGATATTCACCACAAAATAGACCGCCAGGTGCTCAACCAATTGGCAGGTAGCGACCACAGGCCAATTAAGCTAGAAGTTGATATGGAAATAGGCCCACAGGAAATAAAACCGCTTCCACGTTGGAACTATAAACGAGCCTACTGGGACAGATTTGCAATGCTGACAGATAGACTGTGTGAAACCATCAACACACGGAATAACAATATGAAACCCATGGTGGAAAGCCTAAGCAAAGTAATAATGCAAGCAGCCACCGAAACCATCCCAAGAGGGGCAAGGAAAAACTACAAGCCATATTGGAATTATGAATTGCAGAAAGCGGAAGACGAAGTCTCAAATGCTTGTAACATGGCAGAGAGAGAACAATCTATGGAGGCAAATATCGCCATCAAAGCCATCACGGCGAAATACAAAAGAACACTTAACCAAATAACAAGATACAGCTGGAAAAACAAAACAGAAAGTCTCAACTTAGATAAAGAAGGGAACAGACTATGGAAGTTAGTCAGAGCCATGAATAACGAAACTCCAGCAAATAAAAAAATTACCATCAAGCAGGGCGACAACATGCTTACTGGAAAAAAAGCAACAAACGCCTTTATAGAACATTATGCCAGAGCAAACCACAATGATGTCCCTACAGATAGGCATACAGACATTAGTGAAGAACAAAAGAGCCACGACAACATCAATATGGTACCAGAGGAGCACATGATGGCAAAACTAACAATGAATGAAATGGAAGAGACCATGAGAACTTTAAAGAAAAAGACATGGGGTAACAAACGAAATGCTGATGGGGTTGGGCCAAACAGCAAAAAGAGGAAGTTACTATCAGTCCTGAACCAAAGCTGGAAAAGGGGAATTGTACAGCAGGCATGGAAAGACGCTGTACTTATACCAGTACTAAAGAAAGAAAAAGATAGAACAGATCCAAATGGATACAGGCCTATCAGTCTACTGAGCTGTGTAGGAAAACTGATGGAGCGTATGATAAACACCAGACTGATGTGGCATCTGGAAGAAAAACATATACTAATTCCACAGCAAGCAGGCTTTACACAGCACAGATCCACTGAGGACCAGATCACTCTCATAGCCCAGGAAATAGGGGATGCTTACCAGGAGAAAAAACACACAGTAACGGTTTGGGTGGATTTAGAGGAGGCATTTGACAAAGTGTGGAAAGAAGGACTTAAAGTCAAGCTACGAAGAAGTGAAGTTTGTGGGAAAATGTACAGATGGATCAGCCACTACCTCGAAACTAGAATAGCCAGAGTTCAAGTACAAAGGCAGATGAGCAAAAAGGTGACACTTGAGCAGGGAGTACCGAAAGGGGAAGTATTGTCACCCACACTTTTCCTGGTGTATATAAACAACATCACAGAGAATATATCAAGAAGAGTCCACAGCTCCTTGTTTGCAGACGATCTGGCTATGTGGACCTCTGAAAAAAATCTCACCATAGCAAGCAATCGGATGCAGCAGGCCCTAACATTGCTGGAGTGGGCGAACTCATGGCTGGTCAAAATAAATGAGGAAAAAACAACATGTACGATATTCTCGCTTTCAAATAAACCACAGAACACCAAAATAAGTCTTAAAGGCAAATACCTGCGGCCAAACGACAACCCAAACTACTTGGGAGTCACATTTGATCGACGAATGACATAGAAAAGTCAGGTCAAGAGAAACCGAATGAGAGCCAGACAAAGAATGGCAATCATGAGGAAACTTGCGGGCACAAGCTGGGGAGCAGACGAAAGAATACTAAAGAAACTGTACACTGGAAGAGTGAGACCAGTTCTCGAGTATGGTTTGCGGCATGGACAACAGCAGCAAAGGCGAACTGATAAAATTAGCAAATTTGAAAAACCAAGCCATGAGAAGTATAACAGGAGGCATGAAGTCAACGCCGATTGTAGAACTTGAAAAGATTACAAATCTGCAATCCATGACCGACAGAAGAGCTTGCAGAGCCCAGCAGCAAGCAGAAAAACTCAGAAGACTGATAGACCATCCAATACATCAGAGACTAAATAGATTTGGAAATGGGAAACTAAAGCGGAGAAACTTTGCAGAAATAGCCAAAGCAAAGATGAGCAAAGACCATATGAACACATTAACAAAACCAAAGCCAATCCCTACTGTTCGCAAACCTACCTGGAAGCAGCATATATTTCCGGAGGTGGTAGAAAATATACCAGGTATTGGAAAGAAGAACAGCCAGACTGAAAAAGAAAGAAGAGACATAACCCTGAGGTGCATAACGAAAAACTACCCAAGCATGGAATGGATCCATGCATACGCCGACGGTTCTTTAACAAACACAACACAGAACTGAGGGGCAGGGGTATTCCTGTGCCTACCAAATGGTAGAAAAATAACACTGTCAGTGGCAACTAGAAAATACTCAAGCAATTTCAGAGCAGAGGCAGAGGCACTGAGGGCTGCAGCAAAAGCAATGCTGACAGGCAAAAGAAATGAAAGCCAGATAGTTCTGTTTACAGATGCTCTGGCCGTAGTCACAGCACTAAAAAGCCAGAAAAATGCTGAACTTAATGATTTAAGAGCAGCACTCTGTCAGCTATGCCAGCAGTCCGCACCAAAAAGAGTAGTGGTACAGTGGGTTCTATTACATTGTAACATCCAAGGCAACGAGGAGGTAGACAGACTGGCAAAAGAAGGTGCAAGACTACCACAACCAGATTCTAGTGTGACCTACGAAGAGTCCAAAAGGCTTATTAGCGCCAGATACATGGCCAAATTGGAAACAGAACGTACTGGCTACACAAAAAATGATGCCTATTATCAGTTGAACAGAAGAGGGCAGGTCATGGTCTTCAGACTTCGCACTGGCCACAACAGACTGAGGTACAACCTATTCAATAAATTGAAGATAGGCGGCACTGACGAATGCACTTGTGGTACCGGGAAAATGACCGCTGAACATCTGCTGCAAAACTGCCCGAAATATGAGCACCAGAGAAAGCACATGTGGCCATCACCAGTGGCAACACTAGACAAGCTCCATGGCAGTGTCGACAGCCTCAGGATGACCGCTGCTTTTTTTGAAAAAATACAGGTTGACGTTTGACAGCGTACGAAGAAGAAGAAGAAGTACCCCCAATAGAGTATTTTTACCAGACAAAATATCTAATGACAAACTTTTACAGGAACCTAACCAAGAAAATATGAATCGCTATTATAAGAATTAGAAGATGGGGACCCAGTGGTCTCGAGTTAAAGATTTCGCCTCAGGTACTGAAAGTCGCAAATCACAGCGGAGACCCGGATTACTTCACGTGGATCTTTCGGTAAACATTTTCATTGATCTCTAAGTAGTCAGATCAGACATCCCTGCAGAGCGGCGAGCATGTTAAAAATCCCTTGGCAGTTGGAATTCTAAAAGAATAGGCTTAACTGCTGCTGATCGGGAAAAATTCAAGTTACAAATGTATTCAAATTATTCTAAGAATTCTCGCCCCACCTAGTTTTGGTCTCAAAAAGGAAATTGTGTGGCTATAACATCAAGTCTTGGTTATGTGGTTAGTAGAGTGGCATAAATGGCAGCATGACTGGCTGCGCGTCAACCTTTTTGTAATTTACACTTCAACCACAATCCCAAAAATAGATGGTAGTATATTCCAGGAGCTATCAAACTAACGGTTGGTAACATATGCTGAGATTGACCTGGCAAGTGACCAGCGGATTGTCGCCTGCCAAAAAATATGAAACAAAGAAGGTCACACCTCTACATGACGTCTAATTTTACGACACAAGTGGACTAAAGATAGATAGAAAAGATGAAAATAGCTGGGGCATGTCATAAGAATGAGGCCGGCCATGCCCACAACAACAGTACTTAAATCGACAACCGCGGGGTAAAAGAAAGAAATGTAGATCCAAAACTCCCCGGAGAGGCACGATGAATGATGTGCTGTGCTACTCTTTTCTGACATTTGACACTGCGCGAAAGGTTGCCCAAGACAAAAAGACAAGAAAAGTCCTCGTGGGAGGCTTATGTACCACAAGGCATAACGTGAATTAGATTAGAACTAAATCGCAGTCAAGATTTTGACAGACAATATCGCAAGCGTTAAAAGGTAAGCCATTGTATATGATTAGATTTAAACTGCAATAACCGATGAACGTTCAGTGTAACAGCACACCGACAAACAAGAGCAGCTTAAAGTACGATAGTTCCTACACTAGCTATTCTAAAGTGTACAACACAGATACTATCAGTATTAGCACTACGCTGTTATTTTCGGTAATCTAACAACGCTATCAGGTCCACATGGCCTTTATTGCAATGAAAGAAATACCTAAATGACCTAAAATATTATGTATTCATGTAGTATCATGTCTCACATTCACTCCAGTGTAAAGATAGACGTGTTCACAAAGACGTACACAGTTACTGTTTATCATAATGTGGACATTTTCCCAGCCTGAGTTTCAAGGGAAGCAATAAAAATCACATCACTTAATCATAATGTTATTGATTTATGCTTTTTGTGCGATAAGACTTGCTTTGCAATGTAAGATACAACCATTTTTGTTATGGTTCGAGATTTGATACATGGAGCACAAGCACAACACAGTCTAGATCGTTTCATTAAGTAAAAGGAATTTTATTATAAGGTCCATGAACGAGTATTTACATCTCAAAATATTGTTTCAGGACACAAACTGGCTCTTTAGTAATACCCAATGCAAGTTTCGTGAATATCGAACAGTATGAGCATGTGCAATACAGCGTACAACACGGCCACTCCCACTGTCGACTTGTACAATAGAAGAACAACTAGGCGTTATTCGTTATTTTTAATAGACATATGTTAAACGTTCCGAAATCTACAGAAGAAAAACGGTTTACTAAGGAGACAGCTGCTTGAGTCAGTGGAGAGTGTATGAATGGGTAGAAAGATTTAAAAACGAAATACACAACGTTAATAATGAACCTGGAGATGGGAGAATAGCATTTGTGGCAAATGACACAATGAAACAGCAGATCGACAAGCTAGTCAGTTATTCATAAAATATTCGTAGATTTCAACAGGAATCACGAATCTGCAAACGCAATTGTCGGTAACGACCTCGGTTATATAGAAGTGAATATCAGATGGTTTAGGCGTTTGCAGATACAATGAGTTAATGAAAGCGGTGCAAAATTATTAAAAATCTAACAAAAAAAGTTGTTTTTAGAGGACTTCCACAAGCTAATGGATAGATGGACCAAGTGCGTTGCCAGACTGTCAAAAAAATAAGACGCACACAACTTCTAGATTGTACTCTTGTAAAAGTTATTCATAAAATTCATTGCTACTCAATGCCAGTTTTAGCGTATTTTCTAGACCTTTAAGTACATGCAACAGACTCATTTACAACTAGTGATAAGCAACATCTTGGCGGAAGAAGCAGATAACTCTTCATCGTAGGTCTTTCAGGGCTGTTGCGCTTCAGCCTTGTCTGGGAGATTTTCTTCACAAGACAGAGGATCTTAATCTTCGTTGTCCGCTTGCATTGGTGATCGATCCTTAACGGACCAGCTTCGACACTCGAGATGGTTCCCAGGCCACTTTCCTTCTGGATAGGTTGGGAATGACTCCTGATGAAGGCTGGAGGCGACGGCGTGGGCTAGTGGTTAAGTGACACGGCTCACAATCTGAAGGTGCTGATTTCGATCTCTGATAACTCGAAGAAGCAAACCCTTAGAAAATGCAAGAGAATGCAAACCCTTATATAAAATTCACGCGAAGTCGGATGCAGTAGGCAGACAGTCACGAACATAAAAACCGCAGTGCAACGCACACCGCTTTGGGGAATTAAGAAATTACGCGAACGCAAAAAAAAAAAAAAAAAAAAAAAAAAAAGTTCAAGTTGGTCATTGGGCTGCCAATATCACTATGTAAAACCATTAGCAATTATCATCCGGGTCTTGGGCATCACGTGACACATCATGTTCCAATTGTTCGGCCACATGGATTACCTTGTCATCCACCCTCAACATGTCATCCACATTTCCAGAAGACGTGTACAGATCAACAGGTTATTTGGGTCCTGTATGAATCCACAAACACATGTCTCATCATCCCTATATCCTCATCTGCAAGTTCTTTTGGCACCGTGAAACTCAAGCTCGCGGTCTATTAACTGACTTCTATCTTGCCTAAGACAATTGGCTTCCAGGTGCAGGTGCTTCAAGTATCCATATGACCTAGATCAGCTCATTCGATTTTTCATTGGGGCTCTTCCCGGGATCAAACTGTAAGAGGCTATTTGAAATGAAGGATTGGACTTATACTTCACTATTTGAAATGAAGGGTTGGACCTATACTCCACCATCTGAAGTGAAGGATTGGACCTATACTCCACCATCTGAAGTGAAGGATTGGACCTATACTCCACCATCTGAAGTGAAGGATTGGACCTATACTCCACCATCTGAAGTGAAGGATTGGACCTATATTCCACCATCTGAAGTGAAGGATTGGACCTATACTCCACCATCTGAAGTGAAGGATTGGACCTATACTCCACCATCTGAAGTGAAGGATTGGACCTATACTCCACCATCTGAAGTGAAGGATTGGACCTATACTCCACCATCTGAAGTGAAGGATTGGACCTATACTCCACCATCTGAAGTGAAGGATTGGACCTATACTCCACCATCTGAAGTGAAGGATTGGACCTATACTCCACCATCTGAAGTGAAGGATTGGACCTATACTCCACCATCTGAAGTGAAGGATTGGACCTATATTCCACCATCTGAAGTGAAGGATTGGACCTATACTCCACCATCTGAAGTGAAGGATTGGACATATACTCCACCATCTGAAGTGAAGGATTGGACCTATACTCCACCATCTGAAGTGAAGGATTGGACCTATACTCCACCATCTGAAGTGAAGGATTGGACCTATACTCCACCATCTGAAGTGAAGGATTGGACCTATACTCCACCATCTGAAGTGAAGGATTGGACCTATACTCCACCATCTGAAGTGAAGGGTTGGACCTATACTCCACCATCTGAAGTGAAGGATTGGACCTATACTCCACCATCTGAAGTGAATGATTGGACCTATACTCCACCATCTAAAGTGAATGATTGGACCTATACTCCACCATCTGAAGTGAAGGATTGGACCTATACTCCACCATCTGAAGTGAAGGATTGGACCTATACTCCACCATCTGAAGTGAAGGATTGGACCTATACTCCACCATCTGAAGTGAATGATTGGACCTATACTCCACCATCTAAAGTGAATGATTGGACCTATACTCCACCATCTGAAGTGAAGGATTGGACCTATACTCCACCATCTGAAGTGAATGGTACATGATGAAATAATGACAACATGTACAATGCAGACTGTCCCAATAACGTACCCTCAAAGTAAACATTAATCAAGGAAGAAACACAAGAAATCTGCCAAATAAGCTTATCGTTTATCACAATTACAAATGGAGCACACCGTAAAAGATAAATTGTGTTAGGAATGATTCAGTTTTACTGATGAGACAATATTCTATGAACTGTATTCATGATTTGCTGAACACACGACTTCCACTTCTTCATTGTAGCCAGAAAACACAGCAGTTTTACAGTTTAAACACATTTCATATCATTCCTGAAGTTCTGAAGAACGGATTGTTTGTATGGTATCCTGGCTCACAAGGTGATGATCGACTATATCCCCGTAGTAATTAACAAGACACAGATGAAGCCAAGCACAGCATAATCGCCTGGAGGACCCCGATCAACCTATCATCATCATGCTCGGGATGGGAGGAAAGATACGACAACCCGCCACTTAACATTATTTTTAGGGCACACAAACGAGTAGACCTACTCATTGTGGGCATTCAACATCATCATCATCATCATCCCTTTTTTTCTTTCTTCTTCATCTCTTGTTTTCTTTCCTATTTTTTTTCTTTCTGCGTAATCTGTTCTTCGCATTGTTTTTTTCTTACACTGCCTCAAAATTAATTGTTTTCACATTCCCTCTGCTTACCTTTAACCCACTACATGGTAAGAACGATAAGACAGACGAGAGACGGTTAAAACACAACCAATTTAATTTAAAAGAAGAATATTTAAGGCGCTCTACTCTCATGGGAGAGAACAATATTAGAAAGATAGATAAGGAAAGGCACCTAGGGGTTATAATAGATCATACAGGTAAAGTGAGTGAGCAAGTCCAGGTAGCAGTGAAAAAGGCAAATGCAATGTTAGGTATGATAAAAAGAAATATTAAATAGGAACAAGGAAGTGATAGTCAAACTGTATACGGCATTAGTTAAACTTAGATTGGAGTACTGTGTACAGGTGTGGAGTCCTTATCATAGAGGGGATGTGAACATGCTGAAAAGAATACAAAAAAGAGCGACAAAGCTGATAGTGGGATTCCAGAATTACAGATGAGGAAAGACTCAGAAAAACCGGCCTATAGTGTCTAGAAGAGAGAAGAATTCGTGGTGACTTAATACAGGTTTATAAGATGATCAGAGGAATGGATAGATTAGACTATAACAAAGCCGTCACGGCGAAATACAAATACACTCTAAACCAAACAGCAAGAGAGAGCTGGAAAAACAAAACCGAAAGCCTCAACCTAGACAAAGAAGGGAACAAGCTATGGAATCTAGTCAGAGACATGAATGACGAAACCCCTTCAAACAAACAAATTACCATCAAGCAAGGCGAAAACTTGCTCACTGGAAAAAAAGCCGTAAACGCTTTTGTAGAACACTATGCCAGAGCAAACCACATCGAGGTCCCTGCAGATAGGCATACCGACAATAGTGAAGAGCAAAAGGGGCACGACAACATCAATACGGCACCAGAAGAGCATATGATGGCCAAATTAACAATGAGTGAAATGGAAGGGGCCATGAGAACATTAAAGAAAAGGAAATCACCCGGAAAAGACGGGATAACAAACGAAATGCTGATGGGGCTGGGCCAAACAGCAAAGAGGAAACTGCTATCAGTCCTGAACCAAAACTGGCAAAGGGGTATTGTACCCCAGGCATGGAAAGACGCAGTACTGGTACCAGTACCAAAGAAAGGAAAGGACAAAACAGATCCAAATGGATACAGACCTATCAGCCTACTGAGCTGTGTCGGCAAACTGATGGAACGTATGATAAACACCAGACTGATGTGGCATCTGGAAAAAAAACGAATACTAATTCCACAGCAAGCAGGCTTTAGACAGCACAGATTCCCTGAGGACCAGGTCATCCTCATAGCCCAGGAAATAGAAGATGCCTACCAGGCACAGAAACACACAGTAGCGGTTTGGGTGGACCTGGAAAAGGCATTTGACAAAGTCTGGAAAGATGGACTTAGAGTCAAGCTAAGAAGAAGTGAAGTTTGTGGGAGAATGTACAAGTGGATCAATCACTACCTCCAAAAAAGAACGGCCAGAGTCCAAGTACAAGGGCAGATGAGCAAAAAGTTGACACTTGAGCAGGGAGTACCCCAAGGGGGAGTACTGTCACCCACACTCTTCCTGGTGTATATAAACGACATTACAGAGAATATACCAAGAAGAGTCCATAGCTCAATGTTTGCAGACGATCTGGCTATGTGGACCTCTGAAAAGAATCTCACCATAGCAAGAAATCGGATGCAGCAGGCCCTAACATCGCTGGAAGAATGGGCGAACTCATGGCTGGTCAAAATAAACGAGGAGAAAACCATATGTACAATATTCTCGCTTTCAATCAAACCCCAAAATACCAAATTAAGTTTAAATGGCAAATTCCTGCAGCCAAACGACAACCCAAACTATCTGGGAGTCACATTTGATCGGCGCATGACATGGAAAAGTCAGATCGAGAGAACCCGAATGAGAGCCAGAGAAAGAATGGCAATCATGAGGAAACTTGCTGGCACAAGCTGGGGAGCAGACGAAAGCATACTAAAGAAACTGTACACTGGAAGAGTGAGACCAGTTCTCGAGTATGGAATTGCGGCATGGACAACAGCAGCAAAGGCGAATTTCGATAAAGTTAGCAAACTTCAAAACCAAGCCATGAGAGTTTTAACAGGAGGCATGAAGTCAACGCCAATTGTAGAACTTGAAAATATTACAAAACTGCAATCCATGACCGATAGAAGAGACTGCAGAGCCCAGCTGCAGTCAGAGAAATTCTGAAGACTGAATGACCATCCAATGCAAACAGAGACTAAACAATTTGGGAAATGGGAAACTAAAGCGGAGAAACTTTGCAGAAATAGCCAAAGCAAAGATGCACGAAGATCCCATAAACGCACTAACAACACCAAAGCTTATCACTACTGTACGAAAACCTACCTGGAGGCAGGATATATTTCCAGAGGTGGTAGAAAATATACCGACGGTTCTGTAACAAACACTACACAGAACGGAGGGGCAGGAGCATTCCTGAACCTACCAAATGGCAGAAAAATAACACTGTCATTCGCTACTGGTAAGTACACAAGCAATTTCAGAGCGGAGGGAGAGGCACTAAGGGCGGCAGTGGAAGAAATGGTGACACATAAAGAAAATGAAAGCCATACAGTCCTGCTTAAAGATGCTCTGGCCGTAGTCACAGCGCTAAAAAGCCAGAAAAACACTGAGCTTAATGACTTAGAGCAGTAATCTGTCAACTATGCCAGCAGTCCGCACCAAAAAGGGTAGTGGTACAGTGGGTCCCATCACACTGCAACATCCAAGACAACGAGGAGGCAGACAGACTGGCAAAAGAAAATGCAAGACTACCACAAACAGATACTAGTATGACGTACGAAGAGCCAAAACGGCTTATTTAAGCCAGATACATGACCAAATGGGAAACCGAACATACTGATTACACTAAAAACGATGCCTATTACCAGTTGAACCGAAGAGAGCAGGTCGTTGTCTTCAGACTTCGCACTGGCCACAATAGACTGAGGTACCACCTATTCAACAAATTGAAGATAGGTGGAACCGACGAATGCCAGTGTGGTACCGGGAAAATGACCGCTGAACATCTGCTACAGAACTGCCCGACATACGAGGATCAGAGAGAGCAGATGTGGCCATCACCAGTGGAACTGCAAGACAAGCTCTATGGCAGTGTCGACAGCCTCAGGACGACCGCCGCTTTTTTCGAAAAAATAATGGTTACTGTCTGACTGCGTACGAAGAACAAGAAGAAGAAGAAGAAGACTATAAGAAGTTTTTTTTTAAAAATACAACCACCTACAAGAATAAGAGGGCATAGCTACAAATTAACTAAATAGAGGTCCAGTTTAGATATTAAGAAATATTTGTTTAGTCAGAGAGTGGTGAATGCTTGGAAAGCAATGCCACGGGAGGTAGTGGAGGCAGGGACAATTAATGCATTTAAGAACAAATTGGATGCGCATAGCTTTTAGAGCAAGGTGGTGTAAAATGAAACTGGTTGTAAACAGACTCCGCAGAGTCTTCTAAACCAGTATAAAGACGTTATGTTAAGTTAAAGGTGACAGAGGCCACAACAAGTAAAAATTGGGAAATTAAGGTAGGACTCAGAGACTAGCATTGGCAATGGCACCTGCAGAATATGCACAATTGTCTATGAAGAGAAACCTGCCGATCGGATCAGACCAGATCAATTGCTACGAGTTTCGAATCTCTATTGGCTATGACTTTTTTTTCTTTTCTGTTGTCTGTTTTATATGTTTCCCCAACGTGTTAAAATGTTTTTTGGTCTGGTTTATATGTTTCCCGATCTGGTTTTTATGTGTCCCTGTCTGGTTTATTTATTTCCCGCTCTGGTTTATTTATTTCCAGTCTGGTGTATTTATTTTCCGGTGTGGTTTATTTTCCTGTCTGGTTTATTTATTTCCCGGCCTCGTTGATTTGTCCACCTGGTCTGATTGATTTATTTCCCGATCTGGTTGATTTTGTTCCCTGGTTTGGTTTTTTATTTCCCTAACTGGTTGATTTTTCCCTCTGGTTTGGTTTATTTATTCCCTAACTGGTTGATTTTCCCCCCTGGTTTGGTTTATTTATTTCCCTAACTTGTTGATTTGTTCCTATGGTTTGGTTTATTTATTTCTAGGTCTGGTAGATTTATTTCCCTGGTTTAGGTTATTTATTTCCCTATCTGGTTTATTTTTTCCCCTGGTTTGTTGTATTTATTTCCTGATCTGGTATATTTTTTCCCTGGTTTGGTTTATTTATTTCCCGGTCTGGTTGATTTTTTTACCAGTCTGGTTTATTTCTTTTTTTCAGGTCTGGTTTATTTATTACCCGGTCTGGTCTATTTCTTTTCAGGTCTGGTTTATGTATTTCCCGATCTGGTTTATTTTTGTCCCGGTCTGGTTTATTTATTTCCTGGTCTGGTTTATGTTTCCATGTCTGATTTTCCCAAAGTGCTGAAAACAAGTATGTGTCCGATTATTATCGCTATTTCCTTCATATTGGCTTTTATAATCGAATTTGTCGATTACATCGCGTTTATCTGAAAGACATCCATTCAGAGAGTTCTGCTGCTTATCTGTACACATAGTATCCCGACTTTGGGGCTCATCATGATCGTTTGACACTAACGATCTCTAGCCTCCAAATAATGTAGATACAACCTAGACCCTTTGACTAGTCGGAAGTCTAGATTTCATAAGTCAAACACAAAGTAGCGTTATGTAGTGAACATGTCCATTATTGCTGGGATATTGGCGAAATAATCCATGACTTAAAATAACACGAAAAACCATGATTGGCTCCATAAGTGTTTCTCTAGATTGATAAATCTGGGAAATTATGAAATTGGTTCGCGGTTAAAAGGAAATCATGGGTAAATGTTTGAATGTGGTTACGAGGACATTTTGGATTAGACTTGTTCGAAGATACGAGGATATGATTGTAGAAACTGTCCGTGGATACACGGATATTATAGATGAGCTTTCGGTTGGCGATTATAGGGGTGCGAAATATGAAGTTCTATTTTCGGAAACGGAGGTATTATGGGGTCTTGTTGGCGGATACGGGCATTTGATGGATGAGGGTCGTTGAAAAACACATTGATTTGATGTACGCGGTCTGTTTGCTGATACAAAGATAGGATTGATGACACTTTCATTATGGATTCGGGGTTAGAATGGATGATGCATTTATTTGTAGATATACGTGGATCTCCATTACCTCTGCTACAAATCAAACTGAAGGACCATTCCCCATTTCCCACTGCAAGTAAAGATTGTGCGACACAAGTTCAGTAAGTGAATAAAACTGCGACAAATCAGAATACAAATAATACCCATAATAACCAACATTTAAGCACGATTTTTAAAAAAACATGCAAAAAGCTGCCAATGATGCTTGCTATTCGATTGAAGGAAAATACAAGATTGAACCAGAAACATACACAAATATAAAGATATAAAAACTAATCAGAAAGACAAAAATGTATGCAAAGTTCACTAAACTATTGGATACGTGCCTGCATTGACAAGTTTAGGCATCTGAACAAAGAAATGATACGTAAAACCTCGAGTCAATTAAAGGAAATTCTAGGATTACTTTGCTCGTTATGCTGAAGATGTAGCACTAAAGAATGAACAAAACCCATTAAACAAAGACAACAAAATTCATATGTGAATATTAATGTACAAAGATCAGTGAAAAATAAACATGGAAATTTAATTTCAATAGAGCATCAGCAAGAAGGAAAATGGGCAGAAAATGTTAAAGAAATATTATAAAAGGAATCCACTGAAAAACAAGAAAACATTCCTGATGCCAGAGCAGACCTAAATGCACACGTTGATATTTCTCGATGGAAATAAATTAGCGTAGCTATCAAACGGGTGAAGAATAAAATCACCTCATACCAGAGCTGGGACCTGCACAGGGGCATCCGCCCGTGTACAGGTCGACTAAGAACTAAGTAGAACTATCAAAAATGTTAACATTAAAACAGCTTTTAATTGATCGGAGATATGCTTGTAGTAAGTAGGTATCACATTGGAAAATTAAGATCATTGGATAGAATTATTTGTAACTGTAGATAATAAATTGAGAAATCTAATTAATTTTTTTTAAATGGGTAAAAAGTTAAAAATAAATTTGAGCGTGACAGGACATTTGAAGGAAAGGCAATAGCAAAGGAAGAATAGTGGATAGATTGTTCTACCATGCTGAACATAACAAGCACAATACAACCTTTATGTGGATGCCATTCGGTTTACACCGACAAGTTATACCATTTAACAAAAGTGTTTACATAAACAATTTCACTAAAGATTAATGCTTCAGTTGATCTGCAGTGCCGGTCCTATGATTCGCTAGGAGTAAAATTACCAAGAAAGAGATACATTTTACTGCCTCCTACAGGTATAAAGTTAGACCACGGAGCTTTGATAGCCGAATTCAGAAACATGACCAAGGACAAGACATCCCAGACATGCGCGAGGGCATTGGGCATGATGTATACACAGATACAAGTCTAGAAACGCACTGGCTCAAACCAAAGCATATATATATATAGACACAGAGAGAGAGAGAGAGAGAGGATTCATTTATAGATAGTTGCAGTAGACCATGCTCAGTGGTCTCGAGACAAAGTGTCCGCCTCGAGAACCGGAGTTCGAGGGTTCGAACCACGGTGGAGACCGTGATTTTTTCACGTGGATTTTCTCGTAAAAATTCCCCTGATCTCTGGGTAGTGACATCGGACACCCGTGCTCAGTGTCGAGCACGTTAAAAATTCATTGTCAGTTAAAAATAAAACAAGATTAAGCCGCTGCACGGACACAATTCTAGTTTAAAAATCTACCAAATTATTTTCTTCCTTCAAGCCTAGTAAGCCGCCGGAAGTTGTAAAAAAAAAATACCTACTACATATAGCCGAGATATTTGGCAACAGACATTAACATGCCTGGTTTGAATACCAGGATTGCAAGTATTCAAAGCAAGCAGAAGACAAGAGGCACACACTGTATTTTAACATTGCAGATATCAACGGAAAAAAAATCAGAGGAATCATTTAGATAGCACATGCAGAGCGTACGATAGCGCGGATGACAACAGTAGGTATGATAAATGAAGGAGAAGAATGGATTCATACTGGAGACAATATGGTCGACTATGGGGAGATAATTCAGAGACTGGTGCAGGGGGATTTCGGACGTCGAGGTTAAACAACTAATAATTTAAAATGTATTAGGTTCTGATGCTTTCATGTATCGGGGATGATCTGTGCTGTGCGGTAAAAAAGTATTTGTTGTTTCTCTGCTAGAGTGAGAAGCAGGGTCGTTGCTGAGAGGAGTGGTGCATACTTAACACAAAAGTTCAATATCAGAATGGAGACTGAGGCATTGACTTCTACTGAAAGATGGTTATCTGTAGTGAGTTAATCGTCTCCGACTTCCAATCCTTACTTTGGAAGGTGCAGACAAACTGGCTTTGATATAAGTGGATAGTGGACCTCGAGCATTGGGAAGCAACTGATTTGGCCATGCTGGGATGGTGGTAAAAATAGCTACACCCTGTCCTCAGAGGCACCCAGAGCGGAGACATTGCCAATTGATGGAGGTAACATTTTGAAGTCGATTCCTGATCTCCTTTTGGGTGAAGACACTGCAGCCGATGAACCAGCAATGAACAGATTGTCGGATTTTAGAGTCAAATGCCGGTCTAATAGAGAGGGGTCTCTGAGATGACAGAGCAGAAGTGTGTACAACCAGCAAGTTACAAGAACCATTACTATCTACACTCTTTGTCATTTGTTGAGAGGGACTGGACATATATGGGTCTGCCTGGAATGAAATATGGGTCTGCCTGGAATGAAATATTGGTCTGCCTGGAATGAAATATGGGTCTGTCTGGAATGAAATATGGGTCTTCCTGGAATTAAATATGGGTCTGTCTAGAATTAAATTAACAGAACAGCTTCATGGCCAGAATATAAATGGTTGAGAATGTATGCAATATATGTATGTCTATACGTATTAGATTTATATGCGCACTGGTTGTGCAGACAAACGATCTAGATTCAATCCCCAATTGACGCTTGATGTTTATATGGATCGCAAACGACACTAGAGTCAATCCAGCTTCAAAAAGGTGATACTAGTGGAAGTGTGTGTGTGTGTGACTGTGTTTGCCAAGGTATATGCATATGTGTGTGTCTACATGTGTGTCTGTATTTGTGTGTAAGTATGTGTGTGTATGTGTTTGTGTGTATGTGTGTATGTGTTTGTGTGTATGTGTTTGTGTGTCTGTGTATGTATGTGAAGGTGTGTGCATGTATGTGTATGTGGGTATTTGTTTGTGTGTAAGTGTGTGTGCATACAGATGTGTGTATTTGTTTGTCTATGTGTGTGTCTGTGTGTATGTGTGTTTAAGTGTAAGTGTGTGTTGTCTGTGTATTAAAGCGTGTGTGTATGTGTGTGTGGCTGTGTGTGTAAATATATGTGTGTATATGCATGTATGTGTGTCTGTGTCTGTATGTGTTGTATGTGTGTGTCTGTGTGTGTGCGTATGTGTCAGTGCGTGCGTATGGGTGTATGTGTCTGTGTGTGCGTATGTGTGTGTCAGTTCATGTGTATATGTGTGTGAGTGTCTGTGTGTGTGTGCGTGGGTCTATGTGTGCACGTGTGTATGTGTGTGTGTCTTCTACGTATTTGTGTCAGTGTGCGTATGTGTGTGTCAATGCATGTACATTTGTGTGGGTGTGTGTGTCTATGTACGTGTGTCTGTGTGTGTATGTGTGTGTATGTCAGTGCGTGTGCATCTGTGTGTGTCTGTGTGAGTGTGTGCAAACATGATCATTCTCTCCGTTTGGTATTATACGAAGCTATTGTCGCCACGACAGACAACACATTCTATGACTCATACGCCACTAAAACATATATATATATATATATATATATATATACTTATATAATGAGTCAAAAAGGCAAAGATGAAAGGACACATGTCAATTTGAAATGAATGACCTCCTACGTTGAAACAACTTCTATGTGTTCAGAATAAAGGATGCAGCAGCTTGACAGCGAGTTAAATTGGTGGATAAAACACAGGGCGGCAGAACAAGAGAAAAGGTTGTGAAGCAAGCAAGGTATAGACAAAATGTTCAAGATTTAAGTGGTAGGACACGTAGTCCAAATGAATTTACGAGGTAAAACAAAGACCTTTCGAGGTTAAGTAGAGGCCTAAAGTGTGATTTCTACAGAAGGTAAATCGTGTATGAAAGAGCAGCAAAGATGGCGCCGTAACATTGCTCCGGTGTTTTAGTTTATTATGGATGCCGTCAAGCCACTGATTTGCCTGGAATTCACTCAAGTGGACGTGTGTTCTGATTATTGCCAGGGGATGTTAGAAACATGTGATATCAGGCTTATTGTTCTGACATGTGTGTATTCAGTTGCGTTTCATTTCTTTGGGAGTGGGATTATTACTGTTGCAGTGTAATCCACCAGCCAATGTCCTGTGCGATAGATAGCCTGTGCCAGCTGAAAAGTCGCCCCTGCATAGGTTCACTTGCCGCTTTCAGAAGCTTTATTAGTATGTCATCTATACATACTGCTTTGGCGTTTGGAATCGTGCGAAGAGCCCAGACAAATTCTTCTCGACTCATCTGTGTGTTTTCCTATCATATTTCTTTCTCACTTGTTGCACGTATTTGAAATTTCAGTTGTATAGTTATCTTGTTTTTCATATATTTCTGCCACGTATTCTCTCCACCTGTCTTTCTTTTGATATGGGTCTTTAATGATGTTACACAGTTTATCTTGTACGGCACGTGACTGAACTTCCTTATTTTGTGAGCTGGTTTGTTTTATTTTCCCATACATGAAGTCCAACTTCCCTTCTGTTTCCATTTGTTCGATTTCTCTACAGCCTTCCTCCCACCACTCATCTGTTGCTTTCTTACATTATCTGTCTATTACATTTTTTTTCATTTCTTGTAAAGTCTCTCTTCCTGCCTTAGTTTTCACATTTTTCCATTTGTTCGATTTCTCTACACCCTTCCTCCCACCACTCATCTCTTGCTTTCTTACATTATATGTCTATTTAATATTTTTAATTTCTTGTAATGCCTTGGTTTTCACATTTTTCCATTTGTGCCGCTCTGTCCTTTTGTGAATTATTTCCAAACTGATCCAGGGCTTCCTTACTACAATTTCCATTTTCCCAACTCATTTTCCTCCGACCTCTATCACACTTTTCTTCAGCCTTTGCCATTGTTCCTCTGAGTCTACGTGTGTGGTTTGTGAGATTCCTATCAGCCAATCGACCTCCTTTTGTAAATTTGCCCTATAATCCACAGAAAAAGCAAATATATTTACAATCGTCAAGGTAACGCCCAAATCCGTTGCTTGTGAAATCGGGAATAATTGTAGCATTATGTCACCAAATTGGGGACAAAGCAATACGTTTTCACTGGTGTAATGTGGCACTCGACGAACCGACTGATGGGTGTTTTCAGTTCACGACTCCCCGTGGCGTTCACAGTGAATTTAATATTACTCAATGATAGCATCGGGGAGGAGCGGAGAGGGCATCGCAAAAGAAGTGTAAAAAAAAACTGCGTAAGAAAAGTGTGTGTCACAAACTTGGGCATATTCTGATTTCAGGTAAGCATCAGTAGCGCGGTAGTTAGAGGACTGGCTTCCCAGCTGAGCGATCGAGGTTCGGTAATCAGTGGTGCTAAATTTGTCCGAATAAAAACGATCCTTAGATCGACCAAGCATAAAATAAAAACAGGTTCCAGATTAATCTGGAAAAATAAAGGCCCGGGCAATGTTGACACTTCTGCAGTGTCCAGTTGCTCAAGAAATATATGGGCCAAACACCATATTCCCAATATGACACATTAGCGTGTTAACGGGATCTTCATTTTTATCCGCTAAATTACAGAAAATATGATTAATCAATAGTCTACTGCTATTGGTTCTTTCGTCAAAGCATTTATTAAAGTTTAACATTTAGCTCATTATAAATCACTTATTGTTGTGTTTAATGCCCACAATGAGTAAGTTTACTCTAGTGCGCTATGAAAAGGACTCTAATGACGGGGTGTGGTAACAGGTAGCGATTGTTGTCTTAGTCAGTATATTGTGCCTGACCCTGACGCGGCGTCCTGGTCAGTCTTTTGTGGCTGACTCTGACACGATGTCCTGCTCAATATGTTGTGGCTGACGAGATTAGCTTCTTCTTCTGCGTTCGTTCTCAATCTCCCGCTACCAGGGTCTGAAAATGGCTTTGCCCGTAATAGGATGTAGGGCTTTGTAAGTAGTAGGATGTAGGGCTTTGTAAGTAGTAGGATGTAGGGCTTTGTAAGTAGTAGGATGTAGGGCTTTGTAAGTAGTAGGATGGAAGGCTTTGTAAGTAATAGGATGTAGGGCTTTGTAAGTAGTAGGATGTAGGTCTTTGTAAGTAATAGTTTGTAAGTAGTAGGATGTAGGTCTTTGTAAGTAGTAGGATGTAGGTCTTTGTAAGTAATAGGATGTAGGGCTTTGTAAGTAGTAGGATGTAGGGCTTTGTAAGTAGTAGGATGCAGGTCTTTGTAAGTAATAGGATGTAGGGCTTTGTAAGTAGTAGGATGTAGGGCTTTATAAGTAATAGGATGTAGGTCTTTGTAAGTAGTAGGATGTAGGGCTTTGTAAGTAGTAGGATGTAGGGCTTTGTAAGTAGTAGGATGTAGGTCTTTGTAAGTAATAGGATGTAGGGCTTTGTAAGTAGTAGGATGTAGGGCTTTGTAAGTAGTAGGATGTAGGGCTTTGTAAGTAGTAGGATGTAGGGCTTTGTAAGTAGCAGGATGTAGGGCTTTGTAAGTAGTAGGATGGAGGGCTTTGTAAGTAATAGGATGTAGGGCTTTGTAAGTAGTAGGATGTAGGTCTTTGTAAGTAATAGTTTGTAAGTAGTAGGATGTAGGTCTTTGTAAGTAGTAGGATGTAGGTCTTTGTAAGTAATAGGATGTAGGGCTTTGTAAGTAGTAGGATGCAGGTCTTTGTAAGTAATAGGATGTAGGGCTTTGTAAGTAGTAGGATGTAGGGCTTTATAAGTAATAGGATGTAGGTCTTTGTAAGTAGTAGGATGTAGGGCTTTGTAAGTAGTAGGATGTAGGGCTTTGTAAGTAGTAGGATGTAGGTCTTTGTAAGTAATAGGATGTAGGGCTTTGTAAGTAGTAGGATGTAGGTCTTTGTAAGTAGTAGGATGTAGGTCTTTGTAAGTAGTAGGATGTAGGGCTTTGTAAGTAGTAGGATGTAGGTCTTTGTAAGTAGTAGGATGTAGGGCTTTGTAAATAGTAGGATGTAGGTCTTTGTAAGTAATAGTTTGTAAGTAGTAGGATGTAGGTCTTTGTAAGTAGTAGGATGTAGGTCTTTGTAAGTAATATGATGTAGGGCTTTGTAAGTAGTAGGATGTAGGGCTTTGTAAGTAGTAGGATGCAGGTCTTTGTAAGTAATAGGATGTAGGGCTTTGTAAGTAGTAGGATGTAGGGCTTTATAAGTAATAGGATGTAGGTCTTTGTAAGTAGTAGGATGTAGGGCTTTGTAAGTAGTAGGATGTAGGGCTTTGTAAGTAGTAGGATGTAGGTCTTTGTAAGTAATAGGATGTAGGGCTTTGTAAGTAGTAGGATGTAGGGCTTTGTAAGTAGTAGGATGTAGGGCTTTGTAAGTAGTAGGATGTAGGGCTTTGTAAGTAGTAGGATGTAGGGCTTTGTAAGTAGTAGGATGGAGGGCTTTGTAAGTAATAGGATGTAGGGCTTTGTAAGTAGTAGGATGTAGGTCTTTGTAAGTAGTAGGATGTAGGTCTTTGTAAGTAGTAGGATGTAGGGCTTTGTAAGTAGTAGGATGTAGGTCTTTGTAAGTAGTAGGATGTAGGGCTTTGTAAGTAGTAGGATGTAGGTCTTTGTAAGTAGTAGGATGTAGTTCGGAGAATGGAATGCGTTGGGTCGAACTAACGTCTTAGGTGCCCAATTCTCGGTGTAAATTAAGCATTCTTTGTAAGGAATTATCGCAAATCTCTTCTGTCCTGAAATCTGATCTGATATTCGTCCATCAAGTGTCATGAAGATCACTTTTTCTGTTCATCCGTGTGGACACTTTTCATTTTGCTCTGTCTGCAGAAATGGGTGACTTGCACTGTGATTTGGATTACAATGAATAAGTTTGCACACTATGTCAACCTCACTTTCTCGTCCTGAGCTACCTTTGTCCAAATAGCAAGACATTATCCAGACGACTGGAGACAGCACACGACATAGATTTTTCCTCAGCGTCTACTCCCGAAGTCTTTCCCGTAAACAGGTATATCGCAAGGCAGAGAGGTGTAATATCAAATATATTGGTAAAGTTTCATGACCAGAACCAAATCTCTGTATTCCTAACGAATGGCACAGAAATAATGTTCCAGATATTCACACAGTGCTGTCACAAGGTGAGAGTCAAAGCCACCCACATAGGGATAAGGGCCCTATGCTTAATCCGGGTTACCTGTAACCACAGAAGATAGCGGAGGTACTCCAACCAAATTATGATGTCGTGCGCGAATCACAGATACAAGCTGCAACAATGTCACCAATGGCACCGACAAATGAAGAACTAGTCGGTCGCTGCTGGTCAACCTGCGCGCACCATGACTATAAGGCGTCATATGATTTAAGAATGCCAAGTATCACATACAAGGTAATGAACGTTACGGTAGACAGCCTTCAAGTCGACACACTCGCTTTTTTCATATCAAATGTCACAGGAAAATAATGGCACACGAATTTTGTCGGCTTGCTTCTAGATGACGAAATATACAGCAAATAGTAACAGCAAGTTGTTCTGAAATATATCCTGTTAATTACCCGCAGAAAGATCACATTAAATCGTATTAATTAATTTAAAGATGTCATTTGTTTGTTTAGGCCGCGAACATCTGTAAAATATAAAGCATAGTCCACGAACGGAACATTTTGGAAACCCCTGGTTCAAAATAATTGTGCGTGTATCAATTCAATGATTTTGCTACATTCTTGAAAGGCTCGCTGTGGTCTAGACGTACGACACTCACATCTCAAAGCGATGAACGGAAACAGTGGGCGATTGAATCCTTCAGTGACCATAGGTCTCAAGAGAGATGTTGGCATAGTTTCTGTGCATCCTGAGTTACCTTCAGAGTCATGACTTATGTCTTGCCTCTTTCCCAAGGTAGTTCGGGACCAGAGAGTGAGGTTGACAACCAGCGCAGCTGCTTCCTCACTGTAACCTAAAAGCAAGTTACTTCCTTAAGACAAGACCGTCTGATTATGTCACCACCTTCTCTTGTGATTCACAACTAACTATTACATCCTAGGCATTGTCTGATTGATTGATTGATTGATCGATTGGTTGAAATAACATGTTCACTGAAGGTGTTACCTGTATCGTGTTCTGTCACTTTCTCATGTACTGTATTGGTAAACAATATATCCAGGTACACAAGTTAACCAAAGACATGACACAGCGGAATATCATTGTTTTGATAATCTATTATACATTTCAGGACAACAAAAACATGCACTGTAGAAATAGCATGCATAGATTTATGAATGAAACTTAAGACAGAACGACATCTATAATCAACTAGATGGTTGTCAGCTGTCGCACCACGTGCTAAGATATATAGCCACTGCGACTAATGTGCATTCATAGTTTGACACAGCGACATTATTCCTGGGTGCGAGGTCTGATTTGGATACCGGATCAGTTTTGCGAGGAAAAGATCAAAAGAGAAACGACATTTCTGCCTAGCGTGTTTAAGCTTCCATTTACAAGATTGCGTGTCTGCTGACAGAGGTTCCCAACCTGCAGTACACGTATCCTCAATGGTACACGAAGTTTGTCCGTCATTGTGACAACGGAGATGTTTGCTTAATAAATATATTATTTAATTATAGCTTCAGAGTGACTTGACTCTTTCAGCAATGACTCTGATTTAAATCCCTGTCTCGACCTAATCGGTCTCATTCATATGTAAAAGAGTGATTGACTTAAAGCTCATAGTAAGGCCTTTCTCTTGTTTACAATACTTTAGCCATTTTCTTGTATACTGTACTAAAGTCATTCTCTTGTATACTGTATTTAAGCGATTTTTCTGTATACTGTACCTAGGCCATTCTTGTAAATTGTACTTAGTACAGTATACAAGAGAATTACAAGAGAATACAAGAGAATGGCTTTAATGCAGTACACAAGAGAATGACCTCAAGTCATTCTCTTGTATACTGTACTAAAGGTCATCCTCTTGTATACTGTATTACGGTCATTCTCTTGTATAATGTACTTAGATCATACTCTTATGTACTGTACTAAGGTCACCATCTTGTATAATGTACTTAGATCATACTCTGACGTACTGTACTAAGACTATTCTCTGATGCACTGCATTAAGATCACCCTCTTGTATATTGTACTTAGGTCACCTTCTTGTATAATGTACTTATGTTTTTCTCTTGTGTATTATAGTTATCCCTTATTCTACTATATTTGATTGAGCGTTTCTCTTGTAAACTGGAATGCATAGTTTATTTCGCCTATTTGTTCTACGTATAATTTCTTCAGGGTGGGAAAACTAGCCCCGTGATTGACCATGGCCTACTTTTTATAGGACGTCTGACTCACTGACAACATCCCTTTGAAACGTCATATTTTAAAACCAACTAAAAAGCAGAACTCATATTATGCTAAAGTTTAAAATCAATGCATGCTGCGCACAGAAGAAATATAATAAATTCACAGTACAAAACACAACAAATTACTGTTCGGAGTGATCCTGTCCTAAAACTGCACTGAAGGTGCATTTCTGCACTGAAACCAACTGCATATCCATCTTTATTCCATAACACGCTATAATAGTTGCACTGATAGTTAACACATGCAAGTTCCGTTATTTAGTCAGCCTTGGAATATGATGTTTCATAGGGATTTTCCCGCTAGTCAGAACGCCTGTATCTACAGTAGGCTGTGGACCGACCCTCTTTATCTACGCCTCTCGACGCGCCTGGCAGGTTACAGTAGTGCGTTTTCTTGTTCGCAACGTTTTGGAATCCACTATCGTACAAGCCAGAATACAGACTTTAGATAGAAACTTTACTAACAATTTCTCTGCAGAACTGAATGAATACTGAAACAAACTAATAAGCAGTTTCACGCAGCTTGAGAAACGCTGCTGTAAAATTTGGGTCATCTAAACTGTCTACAAACATGGCTGTTGTTCGATTATTTTGACTTCAAACAGTCCTTTGTGAAGTTTGGGTTTGTGAACACTCAGTTACGGGGTAGAAAAGATGTTCACTCAACTTAAAGCGATACTGGAGCATAGCATGTCTGCGAAACAACTTTCATTATGTGATTGGTTTTATTATATACGCGTGTGTTTCCCCCATTAAATATGCAACAACACTGAACGAGGATACATTTACGGTCTCGAATTCAAGTCTAGATAGACTCCCAGACGGGTAAACAGTGTTGTGTAGCTTGGCTTCTGTGCTTACAGACGACGCTTGGGACAGAGGCAATCAGCCAGGCAGGCAAGGGCAGAATGTAAGAAGAGGTATAACTATATTTACACTTCTATGCTATTGGTCAGAACAAGGACACATATATTTATCACTGTATACAGATTGATATAACGCGTGCGCGAGTGCAGGCATGCTCGCACGCATATACACACACCACACAAACATTATATATATATTTATACACGAGTAAATATTGAGCCCCTCACCTCGTGTCTCGAGTAGGTTTATATATACACATCCTTCAAGAGTGGATCAGCTTCCAACTCTTTTCCAATCAAAAGTGGAGTGAGGCAGGGATGTGTGCTCGCTCCTACCCTCTTTGGTATCTTCTTCTCCATGCTCCTATCCTAGGCTTATGACACATATCTGGACGGCGTTTGTCTGCATACCAGGTCAGATGGACGGCTGTTTAACATGTCCCGACTGCGTGCGAGGACCAAGGTGGGGACGGTGCTCATTATGGAGATGCTATTTTCGGATTATGCAGTTCTAGTGACCAAAAATGAGGAGGCCCTGCAGAGACTGGGAGACAGATTTGTCCAGAAGTGCAAGTAATTTAGGCTCACCATAAGCCTAGAAAAGACGAAGGTCTGCTCACAGGGTATTACCACTTTCTCTCAATAAAGATTGACAGAAGCACTCTGGAGGCCGTCAACAGATTCACTTATCTTGGGTCTGCCATCTGCAACACTCTCTCGCTCGAGAAGGTGATAGACAGTAGGCTTGGCAGGGCAAGTACCGTCATGGCCCGCCTGACGAAGAGTCTGGGAGAACACTGCACAGTCTCAATACATCAAGGTCCGTGTCTATCAGACCTGCAATCATGGCACTCTCGTGTATGGAAGCAAGACTTGGAGCACTTACACTAAACATGAATGGCGGCTCACACCTTTCACATGAGGTGTCTACGGCGAATATTGGGGATTGTGTAGCAAGAGAGAGTACCACATAATACGGTCTTACAGAGAACAAACACGCGCAGCATGTACTCTATGTTTTGCCATCGACGTCTACGGTGGTTGGGACATGTTTATCACATAGACGACGAAAGGCTGCCAAATTATAACCGTTACGGACAGCTAGCCATTGGAGTTAGAAGAATCGGCCTTCAAATACTGCGATTCAAGGACGTATGCAAGAGGGAAATGATGTCGTGCGACATTCAATCCTAGGGCTGGGAAGAAATTGCTGAGGACCGAGCTTTTTGGAGACAGTCAGTTGGAGGGGGCATATCGAATGTTGACGCTTGTAGAGGCCTTCTGGTTGCAGCGAAAAGAAAAAGACTGAAGAAATCGAGGAACAGCCAGGCAAGCCAGCCTCCTCAGTATTGTTGTACGATCTGTGACAGGGACTGTCACTCGCGGATTGGCCTTTACAGCCATAACAGAGCTGGACAAAACGTATAGGGCGCCACGCGCATCGTCTATAGAGACTGAGACGCCTATGATGATGATGTTATATATGTAAGGGCCGAATTCTCCTGTGCAGGTCCCCGCTCTTGCGCGAGCTGGATGTAGCCGGGTGGAGGATTATCTGCTTAGCGGGCTAGGATCCAGCAGCATTTTACTCCGCTTAGTTGGAGCAAGTGTGATTTTTAACCGCGTGAGAGTCAATCTTAACAGACCACACACTAGAGAAAAGTAGACCCGCAGTCTGTAAGGCGCCGGCTATGCTGTTCTTACACACATACGTAAGATAGTACTGTAGCCGGTCACAGGTCTACATTGCACTGGTGTTTAGTGTTCTTTATGGATGTGCCAGCCCACGGATTTGCCTGCAATTCACACTAGTCGACGACTTACACTTGTGTCCTCGGAAACGTGTTGTTGTTTTCCATTTGGACAGGTTAATTCGTTCGCCTTTTGTGTTTTATTCCGTCAAATTATCCTGGTCTGAGAACCTGTGTCGTATTTTACGGTCTAGTTCACAAGGTTGAACTTGTGCCCTTCGCCCTAGCTGCAAACAGTGTCGGTGTTGGTGTATGAACTTTAGACATAACTATAATGGACTAGAATACAGCCTGGGAGAGATGCACAAGTCAGTCACACGCTGAGGTAGATTTGAACATCAATCAATGCTGCTCTTAACAAACCACATAACCATGGTCGGTGATATTCTATGCAACACAATTTAGTTTCTGGAACAGTACTGCTATTCTTGTCTTTATCATACACAAAGATTCTGGCGGACTACTCGGAAGGAATTAAACAAGTAAAAAAATATAAAATTGCTTTTCCCACAAGCATACTAAGAAAAATCGCATTGCACCCATTTACAGAAGAAGATAAATAACGCCTGCTTCGTATATACATCTGCGCGAAACAAAAGTACTTTATATACAAAAGAACAGGCAAGGCATAATACTTTTTACACACAGATAAACAAAACAAACATATTTCGTATGCGATAATAGAAGTTGTACTACTTCAAACACACAAGCTCGCAGATAAAACTTCAACACACACATTATACGAGCATTCAATTTTATAAACGCCTACGCTTGTAGAAGACAAGCAATGGAAACAACCCAATTACATACACACAAGCAGATAAGGTAATGCAAAATTGACAGGTACGGAAAAAAACAGCCACGAAAGAAACAAAATTGTACTGTGGGACATAGACTATGTAACCTAACAGATCGACATTCAAAACAAGGCCATCACCGTACCAAGCCGCAGACCGCGTTTATCAGACTAATAAAACTTGAAAGGTCGTCTTTAGGAAGTGGTTTTGTTGAGATCGCAGGACCAACGAGCCGAGACAAGAAACGGGGAACAAAACAATACAGGATATATAAATATGTTCACGTAAAATGGTGTGGTATGTGTTGTGGTATCAAAACTCAGTGCACATAAAAATACCCCAAAAATACCAAACCACAACCAGTTTGACTTCGAACAGCAGAACTAGGTTGAGTATCACATCTTGACTTCATGAAATCAATACCGATATTATTATTCTAATTATTATTACTATTATTATTATTATTATTATTATTACTATCATAATTGTTATGTTGTATTTAATCTCTGCTTGCGAGTGTGCCTGATTGAGTGTTTGCGGAAGAGAGAGAGAGAGAGAGAGAGAGAGAGAGAGAGAGAGAGAGAGAGAGAGAGAGAGAGAGAGAGAGAGAGAGAGAGCAGTTAAAAAACTAAATGATTAATGATGTAGTATATCATTTTGGTTAACATTCTCAACTTCCCCGATTTGATATTATTATATTCGTCTAATCTAATAGATTGAATTTGTTGTTGTTGTTGTTGAATGCCCACATCAAATATGTATTCACTTGCATGTGTCCTGAAAATGGCGAGAAGTTGCAGCCGTTTTCTCACATCCGGTGCGTGCTGAAAAAGATGGGCTAGGGTCCTCCAAGCGGTTGTGCTATGTTTGACGTCATCTGCCTGTCACTCACTACAACATGGAGTTTCTCCCACGCCCCTTCCACTTCGTTAGGGCAGACTGACATTAAACAGTATTTTGCCAGCGGGAACTCTGTAGTGGTGTGGTGAGGGTTTTCGTCTTGTCCGACTGACTAACATGTCCAATCAGCATGTTATGCCTGACTAGACCCACGACTAACATGTCCAATCAGTATGTTATGCCTGACTAGACCCACGATTAACATGTCCAATCAGTATGGTTAGCCTGACTAGACCCCAGACTAACATGTCCAATCATCATGTTATGCCTGACTAGACCCACGACTAACATGTCCAATCAGTGTGTTATGCCTGACTAGACCCACGACAAACATGTCCAATCAGTATGTTATGCCTAACTAGACCCACGACTAGTATGTCCAATCAGTATGGTATGCCTGACCATACCCACGACTAACATGTCCAATCAGTATGGTATGCCTGACTAGACCCACGACTAACATGTCCAATCAGTATGTTATGCCTGACTAGACCCACGACTAACATGTCTAATCAGTATGTTATGCCAGACTAGACCCACGACTAACATGTCCAATCAGTATGGTATACCTGACTAGACCCACGACTAACATGTCCAGTCAGTATGGTATGCCTGACTAGACCCACGACTAACATGTCCAATCAGCATGTTATGCCTGACTAGACCCACGACTAACATGTCCAATCAGCATGTTATGTCTGACCAGACGTTAGTCTCCTCTCTACATTTTGTATACGTTAAACCATAATATATTCTATTGGCTTTATCTAATAGATTATCCACATCAAATCTTCACATTATAGCTATCATTCTCACGCAGTCTAATCTATTTTATTAAAGAAAAGATCAAAGGAAACTATCCGCTTACACGCCATGTGGCATGCTGGGAATATGGTGTTGAGCGTTATTATCTTGACCAGCGACACACAAAGGATGGTCTGGCCAGTATCATGCCAGCCGCTTTTACTTTCAAGAGTTGCTCTGGTACCAAATGTTTGAGGCTTCGTCGAACACAGGAAACATTTGCGATAAAAAAAACGCCCCGCACCCTTTTGCGATTGGACAAAGGAAACTAACCCCTGCGCTACTGGGATTAGATTGTACTAATTACAGTTTAAGGATATTTTATTCGTTTGATTTTAATATAATGTTTTCATATTAACCAAGATCCAAGTTGTCTAGTCATTTAAAAACATTGTTTTAGGTTTTAGTCCGTTCACGAATCAAAGTGAACTTCTATGTTTATAAGGTTTCCCGAAAGGATACATTAAGGTTAATTCAGGGAAGCTAATTCAATGCCAGATAAAAGATCTCAAAGATCACACTCCAGTGGACCCCCTCGCATTGTAGAATTACGGGAAGCGAGAGAGCCGATGCACTAATCAAAGCAGGTGGAAAAATGGAACAATACACCTACAATGGAACATATAAGGATGCTAAAACTATCTTTTACAGCCAATACAAAATAAAATGGGAGAAAGAAATGGGAGACAGCAACAGTCCAGACCCAATGCACCAACTGCAAAGACACCGACTTCTTCCGCCTGAAAACGGCTCACTGCAAACTACTGGGCCACAAGCTCGACTAAAAATATCTCAAACAAATGAATGTCCATGTGGGTTAGGAGTCCAGACCCCTGAACATCTACTCCAAGAAGGCCCGGCCCACGAAGAGCAAAGATGCCAGAGATGGCCAGATGGAGCAGAACTAAAGAAAAACTATGGGAGTTACAGCTCAGACCAGACAAGGACTGTGGACTTCACCCTGGCGACAGGACTGACGATTTAGCGTGATCATAAACCCAAAACGCAGAAGAAGAAGGAGCAGGAGAGGAGCTAATGATTTGTGCAAACGGTTACACTCTGATAGAGTAAAACAATTTGCTACAAAACCTACTGCTGCGAGAAGGCATGAAGTGTAGTGAGGCAAGCTTCCCTCAAAGTAGCAACCCCAGCCAGGGCGGTATGCTCAGTAAGAAGCAATTACGAAAAAAAGAAGAAAAGACAAAGATATGAACTTGTGCAAGGATTGTTGTTGTTATTGTTGTTGTTGTTGTTGTTCAATGCCCAGAATGAGGAAGTTTTCTCTTTTTATGCGCCGTGAAAAGTGCGTCAAGTGGCGGATTGTAGCAGTTGTCCTAACATTCCAAGCGTGCTGATGAAGGTGGACCGAGTTTCACCAAGCGGTTGTGTTATGCTGGGCTTCATATGCGTGACATTCACTTCTACGAGGATCACCTCGATCCACATCTCGTTAGCCAGACTGCCTTGACAACAGCCTGTTTCCAGGGACGCTACACGGAAGAGAGATAATGGCCCGGGTCAGTATATTGTGGCTGACCCTGACGCGACGTCCAGGTCAGTATGTTGTGTCTGACAGAACTAGTGTCTCAATTCTCCGGATGAAAAGATACAATTTGAGAAGCCCAGAATGATAGTCTTTGTCCTAGTTGACCTGTACTTTTACAGGGGCATAAGACCCTGAGCAGGTACCATAGCTGGTGAGAGCTGGATGCAGCCAGCAGAATTATTTCCTGAGCAGGTACCATAGCTGATGAGAGCTGGATGCAGCCAGCAGAATTATTTCCTGCTTAGCGGGCTAGGCTCGAGCAGCTTATTACTCTACTATAGAGGGTGGTTAACGGATGTGTGAGTCCATCTTAATGGACTCAAACATTAGAGCAAAGCTGACCGGCAGCCTGTTAGGCAACGTCAATGCTGCTCTTAACAACCAACCTAATCATTGCCGGTGTTATGTAATATCATACAGTTTGTCGCCTTTTACACTATGCTCTCTTTGGGGCATTTGTGCTTTTCTTGTCCTAGTCATACACAAAGACCCTAGCAACCCACTCGGCTATAACGATACAGACTAAACACAACTACAGTACGATTGTACCAGGTAGCTGGCAACAAACGTATCATCTACCGATGTCGTTAACTGAAAACACATTTCCCATAATGCTTTAGTTCCGTCATCTGAGAACCATGGCAAGAATATTAATTTATAGCAAAGTTTGATAGCTCTAATCAATCTAAAACACTCCAGGCAGGTTTTTATCAGATAACGACATCGTGTTTAAACAAAAAAGTTGAGAACCAGTGAAGAGGTCTTATATCTCAAGTTAATTTCGAAAGTGCGTCTTCATAAATATTTAGGTTTTGGTTCTCTTGTTTGGCACTAATCGGGGCCATGGAACGAGCATTGTGATCCTGTTTTCGAGTTTTATAAGCGGGAGTTGTTTCCGGAAGAAAAATACATAGATGGGATAGCTGTAACACTGATATAGGCAGTTGATAAACAGTAATGTGATACAAAGTCTCTGTTACCAATGTCAGACATGAATTATCACAGAGGCACAAGAAAGAATAATCATTGTATAGGGGAATTCGTTTTTTGAGAAACGCTTTCGGGATTACAAGGATCGACTGAGTACGAAACGAAGAGATCAGACAAAAGATGGATGGAACTTCGTGAATGAAATACACAGAAAAACAGGTAATGAAATGGTGTCGACATCTGATAAGAATGTAAGCAAAGTTTACAAACATCAGTATTGCAGAGTAAGATGGAGACCAAGAAAAGAATGGATATAAGGTGTCAGTAAGGCACTCAAGAAATACGGAATGACTACAACACAGGCGACACGTCTGTCACAACAATGAAAACTACACGTCGTCAAAGATAAAAGATGAAGACCACACTGGACGCACGTCGTGCAAAGCCACTCAGATCACAAAAGGTTTGAAGTTTCTTTTCTAATCTCTACTCAAACCATCCTTTCTAGACATTTTGAAACACTATAACCATTGTCAAATGCAGATTACGCCATCGACGAATTTGCACTTCCGCCGTAGGCACGTCACTGTTGTGCAACGTCTCATAGATGGCACAGGGATCGAGAACAATTGGACAGATTTCCGGCTAGCATGGGGTTGATGGAGATGAACGGACGGACGAGCTCTGGACGAGACGTTGCAGATTTGGGGCATGTTTCCACCGGGTGAGTCTTGGAGACACTGTTGCTCGTGGGCTACCAATACAGACATCAGAACATATTCTTCAGGACTGCCCCACTTATGCAGACCAGGGCGAGGTAGTATAGCCCGGGGAGCGCCTGTGCTCGAAAGGCTGCGGGGGACCTACGAAAACCTGAAACGCAGTCACCCTTGTGAACCTCACAGGGCTAGAATCACAGTATCAGCTGACTGAAGAAGAAGAGGCAGGCCGGGTGACAACATTTAAAGTAAACTTCAAGAAAGAAGATTGGATTCACACTGACACTATACCGACATATTAACAAGGTAGTCATCCAAAGTCTAGGCAGAGAATACATAGTGGTGAAACGGGAAAGCAGAGCTCGCGGTTATCCAGCTGATAAATGATAACAGACATGACTACAGACATAATAACAGACATGATAACAGACATGATAATGATGTCTTAATATAGAGGTACAGATCAATGGCGTTCAGTATGAAAGCAGGTTTTCCTTTTCTGCTAGAGTGAGAGACCAGGTTGGGCATGAGACACATAACGTCTTCTTCTTCGTAGTTCGCTCTCAAACTCCCGCTACCAAGTCCTCAACGTTCTCAAACTCCAGCTACCAAGTCCTGAACGTTCTCAAACTCCAGCTACCAAGTCCTGAACGTTCTCAAACTCTATCTACCAACCCATGAACGTTCTAAAATGCCAGCTACCAAGCCCTGAACGTTCTCAAACTCCAGCTACTAATCCATGCCAAGGGCGTGCAGGTAGCACGATGAGGTAGGAAGAACGGAATGGGTTGTGTCGTAGTTTACAGTTTGACTGCGATATTTACAACTTTCGGTCCGACACATCCAACTTCAGCAGGAATACTTGGGTACCGGGTTAGCTTTCCCTCTTCTATCCCTTCTCCTTAGCGAGTTTGCTCTGTTTCAGCCGGTAACCTGGATCGCCACATGGAAGTATAGAACGGCTTTGGCTGGTCCTGACGCTAGCAGTCACCTTTTGGTCGCTTACAACTGCAGCTCATCAACTGATCAGCATCTGGATCCGATATACAAATCAATAAAGGAGTGACAGCTATGATATTACTATCTGAGACCGCTTTAACAATCTAGTAATTGTATCTGACTTCCAATCCTTGTTTAGGAAGGCACATGCGGCTAGCATGTAAGAGTGGATGGTAACTGTAGAGAAATCATACTTCTGGGGGAAGGTGTGAATTTACTGTCTTCGTCATGCTGGGATTCAGGACAACAAAACAACTGATCAACTAGCTTTGCAAGAACACATTATGGACTATACCTTAGCGCCATTTGCTGGAGACATCGACGTCAGAGCACGATCTCCGTAGCTCCTGCGATGACTCTTATGTATGATTTGTCATCACAGTTTTCCTTCTCCTAGAAGAGTTACCTGCGGGGCTAACGCGTCTCCTCTACTCGGTTTGTGGTCGGTTGTCTCCGCCATTTTTATCGCGAGGAAGAGGAAGGGGAGAGAAGAGGAGAGAAAGAAAGAAAAGAGCCGGAATGAGAAAATGTCGAAGAAAGTCAGATTGACTTGGGTTAAAAAATGTACGGATATGCTACTGAAATTGCCGCAGCGCTACCCAAAGCGAAGTGATTCTCCAAAGGTTGGTGTACAGTTTCGACATATTCATGATCCAGGAGACACGCTTGAAGGGGAATGTTACCATCAAGTGTCCAGGATACAGGTGCTACAGAAATCCATGCGGGCCCGGTAAGTGGTGACTGGCGATATATGTGAAGCAAGAACTTCCCCAGATATGGATAGATACTAGCAACTGTAAAATTGAGGATGTCGAGCTACAAGGGATTGAAGTACCAATCAACCACCGAGAATGGAGAATCTACAACGTATACGCTCACGTAGATCACATCTTCGAGGACGTAAAGTGAGAATTTCTGTCGGACTTGTCAGAATCACAGAGCAAAAAGTGCCTCATTGCAGGTACTTTAATGCTAGGTCAAAGGAGTGGAGAAATGTCACTGAAAATAGGCAAGGGGTCGCCTTAAGTCAGGCATTAGTCCACGCAAACCTCACTGTCGTGAATGACGGACGTCCAACTAGAATATCATCTCGACAGGGAGATACGGATGGGGTCATCGACCTGGCTCTTATATCCAGTGATGTTGCTCCATCCACAAGCTGAAACGTATTAGGGGCACAAGAGAGCGACCACCTGCCGTGTGTCTTACTTAAACCCAGAGGAAAACACACCAGACACCGGGAAACCAAACAGGTGTTCAGATACATGTACGAACAGGATAATGTAGTGAACAAGCTGCGTCAGACGATCGAACGCAGGACCACTAGATCCCCTTTTGTCCAACCACCCTGGTGGACTCAAGCTGTTAATACGGCCTGGAGAGAAAAGGGGGCAGCAACAAAGGACTGGCGTAAAACCAGAAAGAGAGCTGGTATTAATGTCGACGCATTGAACGAGAAGGAGGAGGTAAAACGCAAAGCTACCAATTCCCTTAAAGCGTTAGCTAAGGAGTCCAAAAGCAAGCAATGGGAGGAGTTCATCACAGGTGTGGGTAATGATAATACCCTCCAGAAGTTCTGGCACACGCATCGAAAGATGAATGGAAAGACTACAAGCCAGCTTATCTTCAACATTCAAGACACCACAGGAAGGCTCCTGAAGACAGATGAAGAGAAGGGTCTAAGTTTTTTTCAGTCGATATGTTGCCCAGACTGACAAAGGCGACAGAGATGCCCGTCAGGGAACTCGGAACGACATCTTAGACGCAGCCATCAGGGGAGAGGCTTATGTAGACCTTATCACCGAGGCGGAGGTCGTAAATAGCCTACGTACAAGCAAAAACACTGCCCCAGGTCCTGATGGAGTACAGTATTGCCACATCAAGCAGTTGGATGAGACAGATATAAGAAATATGGTGAAGGAGTTCAACCACACTATAGAAAAGGCATATGTGCATGAGGACTGGCTTCATAGCTATCTATGCCCACTCACTAAACCTGGTAAGGACTCCACGCTTCTCGGCAGCAATTGAATAATCACCATACAAAATGTATATGGCAAATTGCTCGAGAAGACAGTGGCCAGGACAATAATTGCCTACCTTGAACGTGAGCAGATTCTCCCCGATACGCTGGGCAGCTATGGAACAGCGAAGGAGACCTGGGCTAACGCTGGAACTTTCGCGTATGATGTGTACGAGGGGTTTCAGTCAAAGCAAGAAACAGTCGCGGTGCCACTCGACCTGGAAGGCGCATAGAACCGTGTCGATTTTGGGACCTTAATTACCTGTCTGTAGCAGTGTGGTTTAAACCCGTGGCTGGTTAGTTGGATATCAGCTGCTCTGATGGATAGAACAGTTACGCTACGCGTGGGATCTTGGACATCAGAACCGAGGCGAATATGTCCAAGACTGCCCCAAGGGTCTCCGATCTCACCGGTGCTGTTCAACATTTACATAGTAAAGTGGCCAATATTCAACCGACAGGGACAGGGCGAATGTTGACGTTTGCCGATGACATCCTAACGTACAGGACTGGCTCAGACAGGCAAGAGTTGGTTAAAGACATCCAGGAAACCTTGCAAGCAATCTCACAGTGGTGCAGCGACTCAAGCTCCAAGATCAATCCGAACAAGGCCTGCATGATGTGGTGCTCTTTGAATAATTCCTAGCAAAGGCTGAACTCTCGGGCATCACATTTTATGGTTGCACTATTGACAGGTGTGACAGATTGAAATATCACGAAGTGACATTTGATCGCATTCTTTCCTATAACTGCCATGTTGACCACATCGTACAAAGATGCAAGAGAGGGATAGGACCACTCAAGACCATGGCTGCTGCCGACTTGGAACAACGCCTCCTGTTCATCCTATTTCGTCAGGTCGTGTTGTCTGTCATCGATTACGGACTAGGCATCCTCACACCATCAAGAACACAGTGTGGAAGGTTGGGCCGCATCCAGAATGAAGGTATGCGTCTGGTTCTGGGCTGGACTAGAGATACCCCGATTGTGATGATGCGGTACATGTGGGATTGTTAACGGTGACTTCCAGACATAAACTGGCACAAGTCAAAGCCTATATGCGTGTCACCACAGACACTGGACACCCTCTGCACAGTAGTATCTCAGACATCAAGGGATCAATAATCAAGAGAGGGTCGTCATGGATGGTACAGGCTGAGACAACAATCGGACACGTTACTCCAGCTGAGACGATAGCCATAGGGGAAGAATGGGTCCACACTGGTGATAGAATGATAGATTACCAGAGAGTCATCATAACCTTAGGAAAGGAATGCAGAGAACGGAACAACGAGAGTGCAGAGCACGAGGTAAATCAGCCGATAACTGAGAACACCCAGGAGAGTGACGCTGTCATATACACCGACGAATCAGTCGTGCGCAGTGGGACATCAGGCTGGGGTTTCTCGGCTAGAGTGAGAGGAGAGGTCGTTGCTGAGCGCAGTAGGGCACACATGTCAACAACCTCCAGTATGAGAATGGAGACGGAAGCAATGACCTCAGCACTGAAATGGATATCTGAGACTTCTATAACAAAGGCAGTCATCGTGACAGACGCGCAAGCCGTACTTCAGAAAGTACAGAAGGGATGGCTTAGGTACGTGTGGATAGCTGCTGTTGAGGCCTCAAACCTCCAGGCGCTGACCTGGATCTACTGTCCTGCTCATGCCGGGGTTCAGGGCTCTGAAAGAGCTGATATCTTGGCTTCACGGGCTCCCATCATGGGCACATTGGTGATGGACAGAAGTGACATTTTGAAATCAATCAAGGACCGCCTGCTGGATGAGGACTCTGCAATTGATGAAGCAGCAATCCACAGACTGCAAAGTTTTGACATTAAACGAGGTTCGAGTGGAGTGGGGCGCATGAGAGGACGGCGCAGGAGAGTGTACAACCAGTGAGCTAGAGGGACCATCAGCATCCATACCGTACGCCATTTGATGAGAGAGACTGAGCACCTATGGGTATGCCCGGAGTGCAGTGACGTCGATTCTTAGAAACAGAAACCGGGAGCTGGTTAGTATATGACCTTAGATTATACCTGGCGCTGGTTAGTACATGACCTCAAACTATCCCTGGAGCTGGTTAGTAAATGACCTCAGACTATACATGAAGCAGGTTAGTACATGACCTCAGACTATACATGAAGTTGGCTTGTACATAGCCTCAGACTATACCTGGAGCTGGTTGGAACATTACCACAGACTATACTTGAAGTTTTCTGGTACATGACCTAAGACTATACTTGGAGCTGGTTGGTACATGACCTCAGACTATATCTGGAGCTGGTTGGTACATGACATCAGACTATACATGATGTGGGCTGGTACATGACTTCAGACTGTACATGAAGTTGGCTGGTACATGACCTCATACTATATTTAGAGCTGGTTGGTACATGACCTCAAACTATATTTAGAGCTGGTTGGTACATGACCTAAGACTATATCTGGAGCTGGTTAGTACATGTCCTCAGACTATACATGAAGTTGGCTGGTACATGACATCAGACTATACATGAAGTTGGCTGGTACATGACCTCAGAATATACTTGGAGCTGGTTGATACATGAGCTCAGACTATACATGAAGTTGGCTGGTACATGACATCAGACTATACATGAAGTTGGCTGGTACATGACCTCAGACTATACTTGGAGCTGGTTGATACATGAGCTCAGACTATACATGAAGTTGGCTGGTACATGACCTCAGACTATACCTACAGCTAGCTGTTATATGACATCAGACTACACCTGGAGCTGGTTAGTACATGAGCTCAGACTATACCTCGAGCTGTTTGGCACATGACCTCAGACTATACTTAGAGCTGCTTTGTACATGACCTCAGACTATACTTGGAGCTGGTTGGTACATGACCTCAGACAATACATGAAGTTGGCTGGTACATTAACTCAGACTATACCTGGAGCTGGTTGGTACATAATCTCAGATTATACCTGGAGCTGGTTGTACATGACTTCAGACTATATCTTGTGTTGGCTGGTACATGACCTCAGACTATACCTGGAGATGGTTGTACATGACCTCAGACTATACCTAGAGCTGGTTAGTACATGACCTCAGACTGTACCTAGAGCTAGTTGGTAAATGATCTCAGTTTCCTTTGCAGTTACAGTGAAGCCAAGACGACTGTCACAAGCAGCAGAGATCCAGTCTGTGCCCTACTACATTTTCTATTCTGGGATACTGTTCCGGGATTGGAAGTACTACCATCCTTGGCAAGTATGCTTCACAATACCCATCACAGTCTGGCAAAATACACGAGGCGTGTTCAAAGGATACCAGACCAAATTGCAACAAGTGAACATACGTAAGATGCGCATGATGATGACACTTTAGGCATGAAAAGCACATACGAACCGTCACCATCGCAAAATTTCATTATCCTCCGACTCATAGTTGAATCAGCAGACCGTTGAAAACATGACGGGTGTGATACGGAATCCGTCCAGAATTGATCAGCGATGGGTGATTCGGTTTCTAACAGCTGAAGGATGTCGACATATTTTTGTCCCCACACACTGCCTGCATTCTGCGATGAATATCAACTGGTCGACATCTTTTAGCTGTTAGAAACCGAATCACCGCTAGCTGATCAACTCTGGATAGATCCCCGTGTCACACCCGCCATGTTCTCAACGGTTTGTTGAGGAAACTATGAGTCGGAGGATAATGAAATTTTACTAACTTGACGGTTGGTATCTGCTGTTTACATCAGAAGTGACGTCATCATGCGCATAGTACGTATGTTTACTTTGGGCAGTTAGGTCCGGTTTCATTTGAACACGCGTCGTACAATGCCAGCATGTTTATCCATTCAGGCAACAGGCAACTATTCTGCACTTTCAGACGCCAGGAATAAGATGAAAATTACACAAATGATATCCAACAAACACTATCGTTAACTACGGAAATATAATGCCCCCTCATCCCTCCTCCCACAAACAAACAAAACAAAACACACACAGCGCCTATTGGCAGTGCGTTTAAGATATGAGTACTAAGACTGCTATTTTAACAGATCATTTGGTTGGTTGGTTGGTTGGTTTCTAATACCCACAATGGGTTGGTAACCCTTTTCTGCCACCTGAAAAGGATGGAACGTGGTAGATAGCAGTAGCTTTCCTGACATCCCAAGTGTGCTGATGAAGTGGACCGGGGTCCTCCATGCGGTTGTGCAATGCTTGGCTTCATCTGCGTGTCACTCACTACTACCGGGATCACGTCGAGCCTAACCTTGTTAGTCAGACTGTTTCCAGGACGACCAGCGAGAAGGTCAGGCGAGGGTCTTGACCAGTATATTTGCCTGACCCTGGCTAACATTGTCTGATCAGTGTGTTTTGCCTGACCAGAAGTTAGCCTCATCGTCTCAACAGGACATTTAAAAAGAGCGGCAATGGTCAGCGACCCAAGGTGACTGCTAGCGTCAGGGCCAGCGAATCAGAGCTGTCAAGACCTTTTTACACCTCCATGCGGTGATCCTGAATAACATGTTCCAACAGGGCAGACTGGCTAATGAGAAGGGATCGATGAAGGGTAGAAGAGGAGCGATTAAGTAAGGTAGGAGACTCTACACCATCTGGAATAAGAGGAGTGACTAAGTAAGTAAGGTATAACACTCTACACCCTCTGGTAGAAGAGGAGCGATTAAGTAAGGTAGGAGACTCTACACCCTCTGGTAGAAGAGGAAAGACTAAGCATTTAAAGTAGAATACGTTACACTCCAAGGAGAAGAGAAGCGGCTGAGCAGGTAAGGAAGAAGACTTTACCATCCAAAGCAGAAGGGGTGCGACCAAGTAGGTAAGGCATAAGGCTTTGCACTCACTATATAAGAGAAGCAGTTAAGAACACTGCAAGACTCGATGCCTTTCAGATGTGCAACTAGTGACGCATCCTCGGTATCCAGTGGTTCGATCTCGCCCGTAATGTTGAGGTGTCTGCAGTCGAGTGCACCCTCCATCTCACACACTCTGGTCCGCGCCAATCTGTGTTTGGTCACGTGGTTTGACTGGACCAGGAAGTTGCTAAGTGTAACAACGGTCTCCCACCAGCCGACTGGAGGCATTGGAGAAGACGCCCCCGTTCCAAATGGCTCCGACAGAAAGCAGTCTCTCCTTTGGCACTGAAGGAGGTTTGGCTGCAAGCCTCAGCAGTTGGACACGGTTGTGGACCCTAGATGCCTAGGTGAACATTATTCTTATTAAATAAGTAGGTAATGTAGAAGACTTTACAGTCCAGTTAATGAAAAGAGCGACTAAGCAGGTAAGGAAGAAGACTCTACAACCCAGGGTAGAAGAAGAGCGACAAAATGGGAAAATAGTTAATTGTAGATACATTCGCAAGGAACTCAGTGCAATACTGATCTGATTTTTCTGACACCTCGCCGACATCCCCCCCCCCCCCGCCCCCCAGATCTGTTTCAATGACAGCTAGTAACGAACAGTCTTAACTGCTATGACAATCTATCTAGCACATCCTCTCCTGTATATTATTGATAATATTTATGGTCTGTCAAGTGTAATCAAATGGAGAAGTGTTTCGTGATGTGAAAAATGTATCCCTTCGTGACAGAATGATATTCATTTAAACCAAGAGTTAGAACACAGTTGGTTAGCGGTTCTTAAGCATTTCAATTTTGGAGACCCGTAGATCATCGTATTATATATATATATATATACGTGTGAGGTTCCATTTTTCAGTAATATGTACTCTCACGTATAAAAGGTGTGGCGTTACATTTCTCAGAAACATCAGCTTCCCAGAATGAAAGGTGTGGCATAACATTTCTCAGAAACAGGTGCTCTGCAGTATGATGGTGTGATGTTGCTATTATACTACGTTTAAAAAAAACGTTTTTAGACCAACAGTTGAGTCCTTTCTGACGATCGTTCTGCTAAGTCTATTTCGGACTTACTCTCTTTCTGCTGCCATTTGGAGCTCAAATAACTACTTGCTGTTCCTTTTAAACCCATGCCCGATGTATGTTTACCGTTTTTCTTTCATTAGGATGGTAGAAACATTTTGCTGGCTGATTTTTTATCTTGGTGGATTTTGAAGTCTTGGCAATGTTCAATAGTTTTTTAAGACATTCATTTAAAAAAAACATTCAGTTTATTTTCTAAGTTCCTTGTCGTTCCAAGATTGCGTGTTAAACAATATACCATAAATAGCCGGATTCGACCAGAAGGCTGTTATTGCTGAATATAGAGCTAACGATAAAGATGAATACGGTTATATAGATACAGGAGCAGAACATGCGCATCAGTACTCGATTCCCATATTAAGAACCTTTGCAGTATGCATTGCATGTTGTTAAATCCAAAGAGCGCTTATGCGTTTCTGCTGTATTGAAATATAATTACCTAATAACCAAAAAAAACGTGTATTATATTAAACGTACATAAAAGCAAAGCGTTTCATTTATGTGTTCAAACAATGGATGATCGTCGTATCTAATAGGCCACCCATGCAGTGTTATTTTCATTCCTGTTCTTTCTTGAAGGAGCATGAATGTCGCATGTGTTAAACATACGTGTAGGCTGATCTAAGCAGGCCTAAATTGTCGTGTAGGGATTGTAACATTAACGGGGTTGACGGTCATCTTCTTTGTCGTCGTTGGTTCTTAAATTCCCGCCATCAAACCCCGAAAAAGGCTTTACAAATTGCAGTATGAAGTCCGGAGAACGGAATGCGTTGAGTCGTAGTTTACAGCTTGACTGCGATATTTGCACCTTTCAGCCCAAATACATGCGAATTCAGCATGGCATTATTGGATATCGGGCTAGCCTTCGCTTTTGTCCTTTATCAGCCTGTCCTGTTGCAGCCTGTTATCTAAGATCACCAAAAGCAGTGAAAAAGGCAAATATGTTAGGTATGATAATAACAAATATTAAACATAGGAGCAAGGAAGTGATAGTCAAACTGTATAAAGCATTAGTTAGACCTAGATTGGAGTACTGTGTACAGGTGTAGAGTCCTTATCATAGATTGGATATAAACCTGCTGAAAAGAATACAAAAAAGAGCGACAAAACTGATAGTGGGATTAAGGAATTACAGTTATGAGGAAAGACTAAAAAAAACCGGCCTACAGTGTCTAGAAGAGAGAGAGAACAATTCGTGGTGACAATACGGGTTTCTCAGATGATCAGCGGAATGGATAAATTAGACTATAACAATTTTATTTTTTTAATACAGCCACCCACAATAACAAGAGGGCATAGCGAAAATTTGACTAAAGAGAGGTCCAGATTAGATATTAGGACATATTTGTTTAGTCAGATTGTGGTGATTGCTTGGAATGCATTGCCATGGGAGGTAGTGGAGGCGGGGACAAGTAATGCATTTAAGAATAAATTAGATGCCCATAGCTTTCAGAGCAAGGTGATGTAAATGAAACTGGTTGTATACAGACTCTGCAGGGTCTTCTAAAACAGTATAAAGACGTTAAGTTAAGTTAAAAGGGGGTTGAGACGAGTTTTGTAAGCTCTCGGTTGCTGAGCCTGTTGCTAGCACGATATTAGGATAACAAGTATCAGAAACAAGGCAATCAGAGATGTAGTAGACAGCCGTCACATCCACACAATCGATATGTTCATATCGAATTTCACAGTAAAGTAATGGTAAACACATTTATCAATCTTTTCATCTAGAGTGTGAAATACACAACACTTGTAATAACACTCTTCCATCCATCTTACATGTCGGTAGCATGTCTCCATTGTCTCTATTTAACGATTGAATCATATGGCTTGGCTTCGTTCGTTCTCAGTGTCACGCATCCAAGCACTAAAAGGGCTTAAGTAGCAGAATGTAGTCCAGAGAACGGAATGCGTTGTGTCGTAGTTTACAGCTTTACTGCGATATTTGCACCTTTCGGTCCAACACATCCGACTTCAGCAAGCATTTTTTGAGTACTGGGTTAACAATCCCTCTTCCATTCCTTCTCCTTAGCCAGTCTGCCCTGCTGCAGCCTGTTATCCAGGATCACCGCGTGGAGGTGTAGAAGGTTCTGGGCAGCTCTGTTTCGCTGGCCCTGACGCTAGCAGTCAGCTATGGGCCGCTGACCACTGCAGCTCATGCGCTGCTCAGCATCTTGATCACTCATTCAATCATATCAAGACATACTCACAATATTGATTTCCACCCGTCTTTTGTGGAGTACACATAAATGTACCGCCATCTTGGTCGCTATGTGACGTTCATCACATGATTAATATACAACATAATATAAGGATCACTCACTTAATGCATTCAGCTCAACCAATGGATGGTATTAGTGCTTTGTACGTAAACAGTCAAGGTGCACTACCAAGAAATGCAGGTATGACAAATTGGTTTCCAGTGATGAGTGGTATACGATAGGCGTGTGTTATTCCTCCAACCTTTGTTCTTTACAATTTACATGTATAACATTACACAGTTGGATAATCTCCACGAAGAGTCCCTTAATGAACTGTTGTTTGCTGATGATCTGGTACCGACTCCTGACAATGGGGACTCTTCAAAACGCGGATAAAGTCTAGATTTGCTTCAATCGAGAGTACAATGAAAATCTAGCATGCCTAATTTATGCTGACTGAGAGGTCGATGGGTTTTAATCCATAAGCTTCGTAAAACCTAAATTGTCAAAGTTCTTTTGTTCAAATTGGTACTATCTTTTGGGCGTACAGTGTTGTACCGAAAGGTCCTAACGCTGGTGGAAAGAACGTGCGCTTTCGCTGGAAAAAATTTACCAATCCCTGGTCCACACCTGCCACCCGAGTCCTAGGAATGCGCTATGGACCGTAAATATCATAGCGAGAGATTAGAAGAACTTGCACCGCCCTCCTTCCCCCCCCCCCCCCTTCCAACTAAATCCTGTTATATCTTCAGTCGTCTCTACTACGCCTTGCCACTAGACTCTGATCTTCAGTCGTCTCTACTACGCCTTGCCACTAGACTCTGATCTTCAGTCGTCTCTACTACGCCTTGCCACTAGACTCTGATCTTCAGTCGTCTCTACTACGCCTTGCCACTAGACTCTGATCTTCAGTCGTCTCTACTACGCCTTGCCACTAGACTCTGATCTTCAGTCGTCTCTACTACGCCTTGCCACTAGACTCTGATCTTCAGTCGTCTCTACTACGCCTTGCCACTAGACTCTGATCTTCAGTCGTCTCTACTACGCCTTGCCACTAGACTCTGATCTTCAGTCGTCTCGGCTACGCCTTGCCACTAGACTCTGATCTTCAGTCGTCTCGAATACACCTTGCCACTAGACTCTGATAGTTTCAGGACGATAGTTGGGGACCAGCTGATCATTCCATTACTTGAACTCGTGTACAACGCAAGTTCAAGAAGCTATTTTATGTGGACATATTCGCTTACGAAGAGCAACTATTGAATGTTACCAGAAGTTGTAAAATCATATCTCAGGCCACAGGATAAGATTTGGCGCATTGTGGGGCTTTTTGAAACCCTTATGGATTGTGTAGCATAGTCGATAATGATCTGACTTGGTAGACCGGGATTACAGCGTGTCAATGTTTGATTTCAAGGACGGATAGATAATAAATCCAAGCTTCAGTTCGTGCCTGATACACTCGCTTCTCCAATCGACTCAGCCGTACATGAGTACCTGACGTATTATTTTGGAAGATAAAAACAGCAAGGAAGTTAACTGGCCACTCCACCTCACATAGGTAGCGGCCATGAAGAGCAAAATGAAGAGCTATTGTCATCACCGACGGCAATTGATGACATGTGACCAAGTTTTACCTTTTCGTGTGACCTCCTTGCTTTAAATACATCTCTAGTGTTCTAGGACAGCATACCCTGTTGTAAATAATAATAAACTCCTCGCTCCCTTGAAGCTTAAAAAAAGTAAAGATCCCATCACGCCATGCGGCACATCATAAATATGGTATTTGTCAGCATCACGCCGGCCGCCTTTACTTCCCGGACTAAAGTCTAATTGCTCACACATCCCTTAAGTCCATTCATCCTATCCCTGCACACTCCTCGAATTGCCCACCGTTGTACACCTGGTACAGTTCCCCAAAACTGCTATCTGACTCTCGTTATCTGTCATAACCATAAGCCAGACCTTTCACTTTATAAAAAAAGTTGTCCTGCCATTGATGGATCAAAAGAAGTCTGCAGTTTCATTTTTCAAATCAAAAGCACCATTGGTTCTGCTACTATTACGATCAGAAATGTTCAGCACATCTGAGATGGGCTGGCCATGTAGAATGTATGGCGGATCAACGCTTCCAAAAGAGACGCTCTATGGTGAACTGTAAAATGACAAGATAGCATGGGGTGGGCAGGGGTAAGGGTACAAGGACACGCTTAGGAAGACACGGTATTGAACCCGGTGACTGGGACAGAATCGCCACCAGTTGCACAGACTGGCGCAGCACTATTGTTGAGGGTGTTCAGAGACATGAGGCATCAAGAAGAGATCGAGGTATACATAGACGATCGCTTCGCAAGTCTGCTCACATCAACCCTTCTTCTATCTTAGGAGTAGGGGGGGGGGGCATATTTCCTTGTACTAAATACAATTCAGGGCTCCGATTGGCTTAATTAGCCATCTTCGAACTCATGCAAACAGTAAATGCTGACAAAGTGGTTTTCGTCGATTACGATGCATTCACTGTTCTCATGAGTTCCAAGTTGGCTAAATAAGCCAATCTGAGCCTTGAATTTTCTGTTGAATTATGCACAGAGAAATAAGACACCTCCATCCATCGGAGTTAAGAAGGGTTACTTACTTACTTCCCCTGTCCAAGCACCACGTTATATATGTTGCATCCAGTATTCAGCGACATGGATTGCCTTGCCATTTGCCTCTAGCATATCGCGCCTATCGCATGTTTCCTGGAGGTTGGGGCAGGTCTTCAGTTCTGGATCCTGTATTGAGCCGCATTCACAGGTGTCATCATATGTGTATCCCCATCGCTTCATAATCCTCTTGCAACGGGATACACCAGTTCGGAGTCTGTTCAGCGACTTCCATGTTGTGTATGATAGATGATGTCCAGGAGCAGGTTCCTCCCGAAGTTCCATCTCTGTGGGCCTGCACCAATTCGTGCCACCTCTCGATACGGCGACTTTCAGGGTTTGTATGTATGGGGATTGTTGTTTTTAGAAAGCTATGTCTGGATTTGAGTCTTGTATTTTGTACTTGGTGTCCAAACTTAGGGTGCCTTGGGTTGTGCTCCTGTTTTTCTTGTTTGATTTCTGCTGCCAGGCTTCTTCTGATCTCTGGGGTGCTATGCCAATTACGGGGTATATTTTGTCAATGGGCGTGGTTCTTATGCGTCTTTTATTGCTGTATCAACTAGTTTCGCATGAGCAGTTTTTCCAGACTGGCGCAGCGTATTCAGCTACTGAGAAACACAAGGCAAGTGTAGATATCCGAAGGACTGATGGCTGTGCGCCCCCCCCCCCCCCCCCCCATGTTGTGCCGGTCAGTTTTCTTATATTATTTCTTGCGTGTATCTTACGTTTTGTGTCTTAGCAGTCCGTTATGTCAGACAATGTGCGATCTAACTTCACGCCTAGATATTTGGGAGCCGTGCAGTGTTCAAGCTCCTGCCTTTTCCACCCAATCTGGAGTTTTCTTTTTGCCTCTCTATTTCTGAGGTGGTAGGCACATACCTGGGTTTTTACTGGGATTTGGTTTAATGTGATTGCTGTGGTTGTATTCTACAAGGGCATTGATAGAACTTGACAGTTTGCTTTCCACTTCTTTAAACCATTTTCCCTGGGCAGCAACTGCTGTGTCATCAGCATAGATGAAATGCCTTGTGTCTGTGTCAATGGGTAGGTCATTAGTATATATGTTATAAAGCATGGATGCTAGGACACGTCCTTGTGCCAGGCCGTTGTTTTGGTTTCGCCATCTGCTGTCTTTTTTTCTCAGATTTACAAAGAATCGCCCATTTTTCAGGAGGCATTGTATTATATTGGTAAGACGTCAGTCTTTTGTCATAGTATATAGCTCTGATAGTAGTCTCCCATGGTTTATTGTGTCATATGCTGCACTTATATCAATATAGACCACTCCTGTAACGTGTTTGCGTTCGTAACCATCCTCTATTAATTGTGTTAGGTTAAAGATTTGACTGCTGCAAGATCTTCCAGGTCTGAAACCTTCTTGTTCATTGACCAGCTTCTTGTCTATCAAGGGGGAGATGCGATTGAGGGTTTCGAAGATCTCATACATGTGACATAGAAGCGATACTTGACGGAAATTCTTAGGAAGAAAGGTTGATGTGAGCTGACTTGCGATGCGATCGTCTCTGGATGGCCTCAATTATTCTTGATGCCTCATGTCTCTGAGCACCCTCAGCAGTATTGCTGTGCCAGTATGAGCGATTGGTAGCGATTCTTTCCCAGTCATCGTGGTTTATTCCACAGTGGATCAGTGATCTCTTATGCCTCTTCCCCTACCTCCCGCCTGCTCTCTTCTCCTTTTGGAGTTCACCATAGAACAGCTTCTTTGGTAGACGTTCATCAGACATGCGTAGTACATGGCCAGCCCATCTCAGCTGTACTGCACCAATCATGGTGTGTATACTGTATATGCCTGATCGCGCTATGACATCTGTATTGGTATCAAGTCCTGCCTCTAATTCTCAGGAATTTCCGCAGGCAGTGCATGTGGAAGTGGGTTAAGTTCCTGGCATGACGACTATAGACGCCCAGATCTTATATGCATGTAAGAGGGTAGGTAGAATAATTGCAAAGCAGACCTTTATTTTTGTTTGATTCCTGATCCCTAGCCTATCCCACACGTTCGTATAAAGTCTACCAAATCCCAAACTTGCCCTAGCTATGCTTGCATTCACTACATCATCTATCCCCGACGTGAGTATCATCTATCCCCGACGTGAGTATCATCTTTCCCCTACGTGAGTGTCATTTATATCAGATGTGAGTGTCACTTATATCCGATGTGAGGGTCATCTATATGCGATGTTTCATCTATATCCGATGCGAGGGTCATCTATATGCGATGTTTCATCTATATCCGATGTGAGTGTTATCTATCCCCGACGTGAGTGTCATATATCTCCGACGTGAGTGTCATCCATCCACGACGTGAGTGTCATCTATCACCGACGTGAGTGTCACCCATCCACAACGTGAGTGTCATCTATCACCGACGTGAGTGTCTACGTGAGACCTAAACTCTCAACACTGCGATGCTAATGACATAGATGTCCTTAGAATTTATCCCCAACCTTATGTTTTTGTTTCGGTAAGTCATGTCACTTTGTCTTAAGAGAACGGGCTCAATGTAACGATAGGTAGAACAGAACTTAATATGTGGATAATGGCCCATAAACATTTGGTAGCGTCACTGTGTTGCGAATTTACTGTGTCAATCTAAAGCTGGCGGGTAAACAATCGCAGTTGTTTGAATTAAAAACAGCATCAGACAATTCCAAAAGTTATATCCATGGTAATTAATTATTATTTTGTCTGGTGTTGCCGGGTGATGATTAGCAGGATAAAATGAATCCTAAATTAGGTCACTAAGTGCAGGGCGAACACTTCGGATGACGAAAGAGCAGCAGAACAGGAGAAACTATTTTCGGTGTATTGAAATAAACATAAAAAACAAAACAAAAATGGGGCTCAGTGGTCTCGAGGTAAGGTGTCCGTATCGGGTACTAGAGGTCGCAGGTTCAAATCACGGTGGAGATGGGGATGTTTTTCACATGGATCCTCTGGTCAAAATTTCCCTGATCTCTGGTTAGTGAGATCGGACTTCCGTGTGCATTATCGAGCACGCACACAATCCCTTAGCAGAATCGAAAAGAGTAGACTTTAGGGCCGGTGACACTAAAAAATGTAAAAAAATATAATTAAAAATCTACCCAAATGATGCGTACTTACCCCAAGGCCTGATAGGCCGCAGGAAGTTTAAAATACCTATTGAGGTTTTGATGTTGGCACGGATTTAGGAGGTTGTAAGGCTATACAGACTACCTGACAACAGGCATTAACATGTCTGTTTTAATACCAGTTTTTTGTAAGTATTCCAATTATGTACAGTAAAGAATTAATATGTATTTTATATACTATAAGGGATCAAGATGATGAGCAGTGGATGAGCTGCAGTGTTCAGCGACCTATAGCTGACTGCTAGTATCAGGGCCAGCGAACCTGAGCTGCCAAGGCCCTTTTCCACCTCCACGAGATGATCCTGGATAACAGGCTGCAACAGAGCAGACTGGCTACGGGGAAGGGATCGAAGAGGGAATGCTAACCCGGTACTCAATTAATGCCTACTGTCAAAGACGGATGTGTCGGACCGAAGAGTACAAATATCGCAGTCAAGCTGTAAACTAGCTATACAACACATTCTGTTCTTCGGACAACATTCTGCTACATGCAAAGCCGTTTCCGGGCTTGATCACTTAAGAAATTATGAACTTGCAAACTCAGAATGAACATCTCCGAAGAAAATAAAGAAAGTTAATAAAAAATAAAGAATAATTATTACTTATGGTTAAGAATTTACAAATCAGATCTCGCCGAATGCAAACAATAAGCCTCATACGTAACCGTAACAATAATTCCAGCAAAGAAGCACAAAATTAAGTTCTGGCTTATGAATCAATACCTGATGTTCATGTAATCAGGCGTTTGAGAATCATGTAATGCAGTTTTCGCAGTAAATGAAAACGTTATTAATCTACAAAGGCGATTCAAACGGTAGTAAGAAAAGATTGCCGTTCAATTACTAGAAAACGTGTTTTGGGCTGAAGTATATGCCACCTTGTGAAAGGGGACTCAGTGGTCTAGAGGTAATGTGTCCGCCTCGGGTGCCGAAGGTTGCGTGTTCGAATCACGGTGGAGACCGGGATTTTTTTCATGTGGATCTTCTGGTAAAAATCACCTGATCTTTGGGTAGGGAGATCGGAATCTCGTGTTCAGTGTCGAACCTTCTTAATCTACGGAGTAGATGGTCATGGTCTAGCACGTTAGACATTCCTTGACAGTTGGAAATCGAAAAAGAGTAGGCTTAACGGCCGCTGCCCGGATACAATTTAAATTAAAAATCTACCCAAGTTATTTGTACCTTCCAGCAAATTAAGAGCAGCTATAAATGGGGCATAACTGGCTGCGGGAATACTTACCTCTAGTGTTTGAGTCTATAAAGAATGACATGTACATTGGTAAAAACCACCCTCCAAGAAACTGGTTGTATACAGACTCTGAAGAGTCTTCTAAACCAGTATGAAAACGTTAAGTTAAGAAAGTATTAACATTCTAATATGTAAACTCATTGATCATTATCCTTCGTTTCTTTATCAAGATACATTTAACGGTGTATGTCGAGGGGTTGCCGTCCATACTCTTAACAACAAGTCGTTTACTATTAATAATAAACTACAGAGTGTCCTACTCGCTACCGGCCCATGGTTTTTCTAATTAAATTTTAAACTAATGAATGTAATTCAATCAAATTTGACATGGGCATACCTGGGCGTTTTCTGAGCATAATGAGCTCATAGCAAATGGTATAAGTGGTCACCATTAGCATTAACGTAAGCCGGCACATGCTTATCCGTGTTATAGAAGATATTCACGAATATATCAGGAGTCATATATTCAATTTCTAGCCAAATGTTTTCTTGTAGTTCAATGAGATTCCTTTGCTTGTTGCGATACACTTTCCCTTTCTGGATGCCTTCAAAGGAAGAAATTGGGTTGGGTAAGGTCAAACGACATTTCTGACCAACGTCACTTAGAAATGATACGATCTTCAATGCTGGAAGCAATTTCAGTCATGGTGACATTTGAAGTTTGGCATGTGATTCCATCCTAATTAAAATAGCCAGTACGTAGTTCCTCGTCGTTTTTCTTGTTCACAGTTTGGCCACAGCCCACTTTAGATACATATCTTCTGACTCAGGGTGAAATCCATATGAAACGTCATACTTCAAGGCTGACTAAACAACAGAACTTACATGTATCAACTATCAGTGCTACTATAGCAGCGTATTCGGGAAACAAAGATAGATATGCAGTTGGTTTCACGACAGGATACTGTGAAAGGATCACTCTCTGCGGTGATTTGTTTTGTTTTGTGTCGTGAATTTGTTTTATTGATCGATTGATTATATAACTTGGCACAATATGAGCTCTGATATTTAGTAGGCTTTAGAATGTGGCGTTGCATCGGTTTTTCCGGTGGGTCAGTCGACCTATCTAAAGTAGGTCATGGTATGGCCGTGTAAAATTTGTATTAAATTACGCTAAATGTTTTAAAAGTTGTAAGGGGAACCAATGACCTGCAGCGAACGGCACACCCTATATAATGTTCCTGTATTAAAAAATAAATCACGTTTCTGTGAAAACGATTTTCAATCAACAGTACTCCGAAATGGGAAAGCTTGGGTAAATCTCTATGCTCAAAATTGTAAAGAACGATTTAAATTAAGCACAATGTATTTTTTACTGCTTAGTTTTACCACGTTCCCGTGTTACAAATGATTGCAAAAGAGTTCTCTAATTTTAATTCCAATAACGTGCATAGTTTATCTTAAATTTTGTTTCATTCAGTACCTTTGAAATGCAAGGGCGTAGCTGCCAAACATCATTACATTATATTTTGTCCCCTCAATGTGTCAAAGTATTCTATAATTTAATCATCCACTGATCCCAGCTCATTGCTCATTGGCTTCCACACTGGTCTCATTTCTAGTGTGTTCTAATCTAGTGCAAATCTGGTTCTGTTTTTTTTTCTTTTTTGTAGTGTATCGTTTTCTCATATATATTTAAACAATTTTCAATGCCAGGAATGCATTGACTTTGAAAATCATGTATGTTACCAATGACTTCAACGGTTGATTATGCCATAATTAGTGCAGCAGAGTCCGAAGTTGCGAATATGTTCAACAGTTTCCTGAGTAGCGGACAACTCTTTAACAGTTTCTGGAGTAGCGGACAACTCTTTAACAGTTTCTGGAGTAGCGGACAACTTCAACAGTTTCTGGAGTAGCGGACAACTTCAACAGTTTCTGGAGTAGCGTACAACTTCAACAATTTCTAGAGTAGCGGACAACTTTAACAGTTTCTGGAGTAGCGGATAATTTCAACAGTTTCTGGAGTAGCGGACAACTTCAACAGTTTCTGGAGTAGCGGATAACTTCAACAATTTCCAGAGTAGCGGACAACTTCAACAGTTTCTGGAGTAGCGGACAACTTCAACAGATTCTGGAGTAGCGGATATCTTCAACAGTTTCCGGAGTTGCGGACAACTTCAACAGTTCCCGGAGTTGCGGACAACTTCAACAGTTTCCGGAGTTGCGGACAACTTCAACAGTTTCCGGAGTTGCGGACAACTTCAACAGTTTCCGGAGTTGCGGATATCTTCAGGGGCCAAGATTGAGCAGTGCATGAACTGACATCAGCCACTCAGAGCTAGCATGTAAGAAAACTATAGTAGATCAAGGCTCTTTCCGTTCTCCACACGGCGGTCCTGGTGATAGGCTGCACTAGTGTATTCTGGCAAGGACAATACAGATCACAGTGGGAAGACGATCTCATTTCCGGATATGCCAGATGAAATCGGACATGTCGCCCAAAAAGCGCAGATAACGCAGTGTCACGGTAAACCATGATGATTCGTCACATCGTCCGAAAACTGATGAACACGAAGCAGACCGAGGAACGTAGTATCATACGAGGAACACATTTTCATATGTGGAACACAGTCTCATATAAGGAACACAGTGTCATATAAGAAACACAGTGTCATATAAGAAACACAGTGTCATATAAGAAACACAGTGTCATATAAGAAACACAGTGGCATATACGGAACACGATGTCATAAGATAAGCACAATGTCACATGATGAACACAATGTCATATGAGGAACACAGTGTCATATGAGGAACACAATGTCATATGAGGAACACAGTGTCATATGAGAAGTCAATGTCACATGAGGAACACAGTGTCATATGAGGAACGTACCTTTGCCCCTTGTTTGCAACTAAAAGGATAAGATTTAAGCAAAATGGATGAAACAGAATACAGAGGAAAGATAGAAAAACACAAACGAACTATAGCGATAAGATAAATACCAAAAAGTGTTGTAAATATCAGTCGGCGACACTCAAAAGAATAGAACAAACAAAATAACCAATTCATAAAAAAGCAAGGACAACAAATTTTTATTACAAACATTTAATTCATGTTTAAGTATGTTTATTTAACGACAAAATTACTTTCTAAAATCTAAAACGGAAAATTGTAATAGGATTTAAGAGCATTGTAGTGGAACTGTTAATTATACACGTACATATTTATTTATGTACACCCACTCAAAATGGCATCAGAATACTGTTTATGAATAACATCACAACTCTGTGACATCATCAGAAAATAAAGTTAATACCTTGCCACTACTCGTTCGAGTGTTGACGGAGTCTGAAAGCGGAGCAAAGCTAAAGGAAAACGCAAGACTACAATATATGTCGTTAGTGAGGACCAAAGAAGGTTGGGCTTTGCGGGGAATGCGTCATTTTGTAAACATTTATAGCCACATAAAGGTCAACAATTATGAGGTGGTCATCTTATTTTTATTAGCTTCCCTGCGCTATACCTCTTGGAGACTCTAGATAGTGATGGCGGCCATATGGCTTTCCCGCTCACATCAGGCAGAAATAAGAAATATATTTGGCTACTTCCAGATGACAGGGGCACGCATGATGCGTGTGGCAGTGTGCATTGTTGAGTGCGAAACTAAAGATATCAGATAAGCCCTGGCGATGTCTACCATCTTCACCAACCCATAAGGCTTCAAGGCGGTCCCACGTCCACCTTGTTTCAATTTCTTATTTGGTCATTGAGCACGCTTGCGCTGCCGAGTTAAGAACACTCAGTCGTGTGCAATGCTGATTTGGGCACCTTCAGGGCAGTGCAGTATTGTGTTGAATACCACTGGCACACAGCAACTTAATGCAACTTAAACAGTAAAGAAAGAAGGTTATTTGGCGAAAGGGGTAAATACGTAAAAAAGAGAAAGCTGAAATATATTCATCTCGGAAAAGCGACACATTTTCTAACTGAGATGTTTGTAAAATGTTCGAGTAAGGAAAGTTTGCACACATTGCAGGGTAGTTTTAAAAGTACAATATTGATGTCCTTGATTATTATGTTACTGATGGTTGAACCACGATGGAAAGGAGTTGAGCCAATGAAAAGAAGCGATGGAAAAGTAGTGGTGTCTTCAGGGCACAATGAAGAAAGTGTACACATGGTGAAGCTGTTAGAAAATATCCAAACTGTGCTTAAAGAATGAGAGTGAGTAGGACGCAGAATGATGCTACCTACATTCAGAATTGTAAAAAAAAGCTGTCCACACCTCCATCAGACCTGGTTCCACCACCACGATCCTAAGGGATTCAAAACGGCAGGCAGTCTTGTGAAATACAAAACATGTGAATTTCCCATTGAGGAAAAAGTTCAAAACGCAGCCCACAGCAGGTAAAGTGATGTGCGCTGTCTTTTGGGATAGAACAATGGTAATCCTTCTTGATTTCTTGGAATCTAGACAAACCATCAACTCTGACTGTTACATTACTAGGCTTACTAAGCCAGAAGCTCGAATTTTCATAGTCAGGCCAGAGACGAAGAAAACCTGTCTCCAGGAACTGGCTAACGTCAGACTTCCTACCAGTGTGAAGATTGTTGAGCTCATTGTCATCTTTGCTGGACTGTCCTACCATACACACCGCATAGTCAGATTTGGTGCCTGGTGACTTGCATCTGTTCGGGCCAATGAAATATGGTCTGCGTGGGCAACATTTTTATAGCAACGACGCCGCCATCGCAGCCGTGAGACAGTGGGTCACCTCCGCTGGTGCAGATTTTTACTAGCGTGGCACGTATGATCTTGTTCATCGTTTGAAAAATATGTATAGCCAAGGAGGTGACTATGTTGAAAAATTGCTTTTTCTAAAATAAGACAGTGCTCTATCAAATGGTATTATTGTGTTCTTTATATCTGTTATGGTTTTCATGAAATAGAAAAGCAGGCATTATTTTCGGAGTGCCACTCATATAATTTTTTAGCATTATATACAAGGTAGGATCTACAAATAGAGATATACAAAAATAGGAATTCAAAAGACGAGTGACTTTCATTGTATTGTTGAGCGTACGGAAATCAAAAGATATAAAGTCCAATACAAACATAACAAATTTCAATTCAGATGTAAGGTTAGTTTTACTGCATGGCTCTGGAACATGAAGATGAACATAAATAATGAGGACGTTACACTTTCATAATTGAGCACCTATGTAGAACAGATTGACTAAAATGGTATGATATGATAGCTAATGTGTAACTCTTGGAAACAAACCATGCATATATCAGTGAAACATGACATGAGAATGGGTTGGCCTTGAGTAGAAGACGCACTAAAGAAAAAACATCAAATCGCACTACAAACCAGTAGAAGAGTCTCTATAAAAAAGGCACAACGGCAAGAGAAATGCAGGCAGTCCAAAAACAGACATGACAAGACAGCTCGAGACAAACATAACGGACAAAGTGAAGACGGGGACAGCCCTATAATCGATGCCTCAGAATAACAAGGCTTGGCCTGTGCTTATTGAAAACATGTGCTCCGCAGAGAGCTGTCATGTTTTACTTTGATTATTGCGATTTACCAATACTACTCTCAAGTTATGATCAATTATAGAATATAGTGGTTTTCGAAACGAATACGTGTCAGCTTTACAGACTCTTTGTGACTTTCTCTTTTTTGCGAAATTACCACTTTCGATTATTTGTGCAAGAAGGAGACTGACACCGTGAAACCAAACGAACAAGTTTCCACAGCATTGGCATAAGTTTCAAGCAAGCATGGAAGGTTCAAATAGCAAGTAGTACCAAGGAGGTTCAAGTCGAGGACTTTTTTTTGTAATGACATTTTTTTTAAGTAGTCAAAATGCCATATATTTTTGACATAATCTCCTGCAACGTGTATGCATATATCCCAACGTTTAAGCAATGCTTGAATGGCATCAGGGTAGAACTATATGTCAGTGTGTCTGAAGCAATCCAGGACATCCTGTTTCACTTTGTCATCAGTGATGAAATGCTGACCTGCTAAGAATTATTTTACGGATCCAAACAGGTGGAAACCGCTTGAAGCGAGGTCTGGGATGTAAGTTAGATGTGGCAATACCTGCCAGCCGAGTTGCTGTAGATGGCACATAGTGCGGTGAGTAATATGGCTTGGCTTCGTTCTTAATCACCCGCTACCAAATCTTAAAAGGGCTTAAGTAGCAGAATGCAGTCCAGAGAAAGGAATGCATTGTGTCGTTGTTTACAGCTTGACTGCGATATTTGCACCCTTCGGTCCAACACATACGACTTCAGCAAGCATTGTTTGAGTACCGGGTTATCATTCCCTCTTCGATCTCTACTCATTGGCCAGTATACCCTGCTGCAGCCTGTTATCCAGGATCACCGCGTGGAGGTATAGAAGGGTCTTGGCAGCTCTGGCCCTGACGCTAGTAGTCAGCTATGGGTCGCTGACCACTGCAGCTCATGCGCTGCTCAGCATATTGACCCCGGTTAGTCATATGAGGTGGAGCGTTATCTTGCAGGAGCTGGATGACCTTTTTCGACCTTTTCTAAAACGTTTACACCATTCACATGTCTTACTGCGGCTGAGTGTCTGATCACCAGTATTCTGTAAATTATCGCAGGTCGCACGCCTTCTATCACAATAAACTTCATCACAACAAGATGTTCCATGCAAGCACTAACAGTGCTGTCCGATATTTTTATTTATCTGTCACGTGACTGGCACTTGCAGGTGGGTCACTTAGCAGTAGTAGGACACAAGTGCCCCTAACTAATGATATAATTTCCAGCACACTATACCCTATTCAGGTAGAACTAGAACAAAAACGTCCCGGTCTTCTGTGGACGCCGCTCGTATGTTCACTGTGATGATGGCAGAGAGGACAGAAAGATCGCACATATAAATTCAGAAAGTGAACAGTTCCCACTACCAAATTGCACCGATTTTGAAACCCCCTAGAGTGTCCCCTTTCAAATAAAAGGAGGCTGATCAATGCACTATTGATTCCTACATTGTGTTACCAATGCCAATCTTGGTCCTTATTAGAAGCACATATAGTACAATTCAGAGCTGTGAGATGCGTTGTGTGAGAAGTACAGCCGGAAAGACAATCAGTAACCGAATCTGCAACACCAAGATGAGACAGAATATGGGGACAAGTCCAGTTTGTGCCAACATTATCGAGGCACCCCCCCCCCCCCTTTCCGCTCCCTTCTCAAAATTTTTTTCAAAAAAATTATTTTATACAATCAAGTGGTTTGATCATTTAGTCAGAATACATTATGGCCAGCCTGCAGCGAGTGCATATCATATACAGGTCTCTCGTTCACGAGCAAGTGACCGACCTTAACACAGTGGATCGACGGTGTCTCTGACAGTCTCAGGACGTCACACAAGTCTCTCACTTGGCGATAACAAGAAATCTACGCATTCCCTTTCTCTGCGCCGCCTAATGGCAGGAGCAGTAGGATAAAAAGAAGTTTCGGAAGAAACAATACTACAAAGGGCGTAACTATCTGGTATGTCAGGTAACCTCAGCACTATCTGGTATGTCAGGTAACCTCAGCACTGTCTGGTATGTCAGATAACCTCAGTACTGTCTGGTATGTAAGATAACCTCAGTACTGTCCGGTATGTCAGATAACCTCAGTACTTCCTGGTATGTCAGATAACCTCAGTACTATCTGGTATGTCAGATAACCCCAGTACTGTCTGGTATGTAAGATAACCTCAGTACTGTCTGGTATGTATGATAACCTCAGTACTATCTGGTATGTCAGATAATCTCAGTACTGTCTGATATGTCAAAAAACCTCAGTACTGTCTGGTATGTCAGATAACCTCAGTACTATCTGGTATGTCAGATAACCTCAGTACTGTCTGGTATGTCAGATAACCTCAGTACTGTCTGGTATGTAAGATAACTTCAGTACTGTCTGGTATGTCAGATAATTTCAATACTGTCTGGTATGTCAGATAACATCAGTATTTTCTGGTATGTCAGATAACCTCAGTACTTTCTGGTATGTCAGATAACCTCAGTACTATCTGGTATGTCAGATAACCCCAGTACTGTCTGGTATGTAAGATAACCTCAGTACTGTCTGGTATGTAAGATAACCTCAGTGCTATCTGGTATGTCAGATAACCTCAGTACTATCTGGTATGTCAGATAACCTCAGTACTGTCTGGTATGTCAGATAATCTCAGTACTGTCTGGTATGTAAGATAACTTCAGTACTGTCTGGTATGTCAGATAATCTCAATACTGTCTGATATGTCAGATAACATCAGTACTTTCTGGTATGTCAGATAACCTCAGTACTTTCTGGTATGTAAGATAACCTCTGTACTGTATTTGCCCCCAAAAGCAGTGATGGAAAGGGGCTTTCACGTGTTTATAAACCATTCATATTGTTTATCAGGTATATGAAATAGTCATTCAGTTAGCCACACCCTTGTCGTTTAATGGCATTCGTTTTGCCTATATTAGGGTGTGCTTTCTTTTCTCAAAGCATATCTGTTATATGACATGGATTTGACCCACGTAATGGACATTGGAACCATTAGAGTCAATTGGTCTGAATTATTTTTGGACATTTGAATTGTAAAATTGTTCGAGGGTTTGTCTATATCAGCGAAGCGACTGGTATTGTTTCTCAGTCTAGACACGATCCCGTCTACCTGGATGTAAAGAGGGTGTTGGCTTTCATTTTGGGTGAGGCTTGGCGGAAAGGAAAATACAACTGATCATCCCCACATTAGACAGAAGGGACTTAACTTAACTTAACTTAACTTAACGTCTTTATACTGGTTTAGAAGACTCTGAAGAGTCTGTATACAACCAGTTACATTTACATCACCTTGCTCTAAAAGCTATGCGCATCCAGTTTATTCTTAAATGCATTAACTGTCCCTGCCTCCACTACCTCCCCTGGCAATGCATTCCAAGCAGACCCCACTCTCTGACTAAAAAAATATTTCCTAATATCTAACCTGGACCTCTCTTTAGTCAGCTTGTAGCTATGCCCTCGTGTTATTGTAGGTGGCTGTATTTTAAAAAAACTTGTTATAGTCTAATTTATCGATTCCTCTGATCATCTTATAAACCTGTATTAAGTCACCACGAATTCTTCTCTCTTCGAGACACTGTAGGCCGGTTTTTCTGAGTCGTTCCTCATAACTGTAATTCTGGAATCCCACTATCATCGTTGTCGCTCTTTTTTGTATTCTTTCTAGCATGTTTATGTCCCCTCTATGTTAAGGACTCCACACCTGCACACAGTACTCCAATCTAGGTCTAACTAAAGCTTTATACAGTTTGACGATCACTTCCTTGCTCCTATGTTTAATATTTCTTTTTATCATACCTAACATTGCATTTGCCTTTTTCACTTCTACCTTAACTTGCTCACTCACCTTTCCTGTATGATCTATTATAACCCCTAGGTCTCTTTCCTTATCTATCTTTCTAATATTGTTTTCTCCCATTCTGTAATTATGTTCCATATTGAATCTACCCATGTGGATGACTGTACATTTATCTACATTAAACTTAGAACAATTAATTTTCTAGCACTTCAACCCCGACAGCATTGTCACTCATGGGACTTCCTTTCACTTGTTTTCCTATTCCACTGGGCGAAGCGGCGTTTTGTATTAATCTTTACTTGAAATACTTGAAATCCTGGTATTCAAACACGTATGTTGAGGTATGTTTCCAGATAGCCGAAGACTATCGGCTATCGTTAGTAGATATTTTAAACTTGCTGCAGCTTACTAGCTCTGGGGTAAGTCAGTCTTTGAAAAGACTATATCTGTGATAGCGTGACAAGATTATTTGACGTCTAGCCTCAGGGCCAGCGAACCAGAGCTGCCAAGACCCTTCTACACCTCCACGCGGTGATCCTGGATAACAGGCTGCAGCAGGGCAGACTGGCTAAGGAGAAGGGATCGAAGAGGGAATGCTAACCCGGTACTCAAAAAATGCTTGCTGAAGTCGGATGTGTTGGACCGAAAGGTGCAAATATTGCAGTCAAGCTGTAAACTATGACACAACGTTCCCTGGACTACATTCTGCTACGTAAGCCTTTTTAGGGTTTGGTAGCGGGAGATTGAGAACGAACAACCCCAAGACAGCCAAGCTAAGCCATGTTCCAGATATACACAAAGTGTTGTCACAAAATGAAAGTCAAAGCCACCCGCACACTGATAGAGACACTGTGGTTAATCCAGTTGTCCCGAAGTCAAACCTGCTCACCTGCCATATTCAGCTCGCTCAGGCTTTGTTCTGCTTCTACAATGTTGTGGCTGATCATCATAATGCCGCCCACAAAACGTAGGTCATCTCGTCATCTATGGTGACAGCTAGATCCTGCCAGTTTAGAGATATAGTAATTTTCTCAAGAGCAACTTCGACCAACTTTGGGGAGATAGTAACCTTTTGCACCCCTCGGTGTTGTTTGGAATGCCCACAATTAGTACGTTACTTTTAAGTGCGCCCTGAAAAGGGCGTTAAGTGACGGGTTACAGTAGCTTTACTCACATCTCGAAGGTGGACCGGGGTCCTCCAGACGGTTGTGCTATCCTTGGCTTTATCTGCGTGTCGCTCACTACTACGGAGATCACGTCGAAACTCGTCTTGTTAGCCAGTCTGTTGTCCTCGACAACAGCCCGTTTCCAGGACGACCAACGAGGAGGTCAGGTGAGGGTCTTGGCTAATATATGTCTCCTGACCCTGGCTAACATTCTCTGATCAGTGTGTTTTGCCTGACCCTGGCTAACATTCTCTGATCAGTGTGTTTTGCGTGACCCTGGCTAACATTCTCTGACCAGTGTGTTTTGCCTGACCCTGGCTAACATTCTCTGATGAGTGTGTTTTGCCTGACCCTGGCTAACATTCTCTGACCAGTGTGTTTTGCCGTGACCCTGGCTAACATTCTCTGATCAGTGTGTTTTGCCTGACCGTGGCTAACATTCTCTGATCAGTGTGTTTTGCCTGACCCTGGCTAACATTCTCTGACCAGTGTGTTTTGCCTGACCCTGGCGAACATTCTCTGACCAGTGTGTTTTCCCTGACCCTGGCTAACATTCTCTGACCAGTGTGTTTTGCCTGACCCTGGCTAACATTCTCTGACCAGTGTGTTTTGCCTGACCCTGGCTAACATTCTCTGATCAGTGTGTTTTGCCTGACCCTGGCTAACATTCTCTGACCAGTGTGTTTTGCCGTGACCCTGGCTAACATTCTCTGATCAGTGTGTTTTGCCTGACCCTGGCTAACATTCTCTGATCAGTGTGTTTTGCCTGACCCTGGCTAACATTCTCTGACCAGTGTGTTTTGCCTGACCCTGGCGAACATTCTCTGACCAGTGTGTTTTCCCTGACCCTGGCTAACATTCTCTGACCAGTGTGTTCTGCCTGACCCTGGCTAACATTCTCTGACCAGTGTGTTTTGCCTGACTCTGGCTAACATTCTCTGATCAGTGTGTTTTGCCTGACCCTGGCTAACATTCTCTGATCAGTGTGTTTGCCTGACCCTGGCTAACATTCTCTGATCAGTGTGTTTTGCCTGACCCTGGCTAACATTCTCTGATCAATGTGTTTTGCCTGACCCTGGCTAACATTCTCTGACCAGTGTGTTTTGCCTGACCCTGGCTAACATTCTCTGACCAGTGTGTTTTGCCTGACCCTGGCTAACATTCTCTGACCAGTGTGTTTTGCCTGACCCTGGCTAACATTCTCTGACCAGTGTGTTTTGCCTGACCCTGGCTAACATTCTCTGACCAGTGTGTTTTGCCTGACCCTGGCTAACATTCTCTGACCAGTGTGTTTTGCCTGACCAGACGTTAGCCTCATCGTCCCTGCTCCTTGATGTAAAGGTTTGGAAAGTGGCTTGAGGAAAAAATGGATGACAGTTGAGGAGCCCTCGTTTATCTTCTCTATTAGCTCGATGTACTTTTCGTCGATACCTTGATTCCTCAAAGCATTTGCCACTGCAAACACGTCCATGCTATCAAAGACCTTTTCGTAGTCTACAATCACAGTGCATAGGGGCATACAGACTTCTAACGCTCTCTCCATCAACTTTCTGATTGTGTGGAGGTGGTCAATGGTTGAGTAGACTTTTTGAAACCTGCTTGTTCTTGCAGTTGGTTCTCGTCGAGTTGGCTTTCTAAAATGGGGAAATGACTTTTGTGAAAAGTTTATAGATAGTTGATTGCAAGCAGATCGGTCGGTAGTTTGCAAGAATTTATATCCCCTTTTTTTCGTGGCTCAGGATTGTCTTGAAACACTTTCACTGGTCTATAATTTGTTTTGTATAAAGACAGATGGGGAAAAGTATGGCCAGTTGGCAGGTAAGTGCATTTCTGCCAGTCTGGAGTATTGTTGCATTTATTCTGCCCAGACCCTGCAATTTCTCTGACCTATGTGTTGGTACGGTGAAGGCCTCTTCTCTAGATATATCGGTCAGTGACTTGGAATATATATTTAGTGGTTTGTTGGTCACTACTGTTTTTGATGCGATGATACCCGTGCAGAAATGTGTGCATTCATCCTCGATTTTCTCTGTATCTATTAATGTTATACCATCTTCCTTCTTCAAGGCTGTCATGACGTTCTTTCCTTTTAGTGTTTTCGTGTATTTCATTTTTACATTCTTATCTCAGCGACCTTTATCAGACATTGTAAGCTATACAGTACATAATCTTTTTTGAGCCTATGTCTGGTCTTCTAATTTAATTCGCAGAGGGCGATCCTATCTAGCCCACCTCTGATCTTGAGCATTTTTTAAACTTAACTTAACGTCTTTATACTGGTTTAGAAGACCCTGCAGTTTTTATACAACCAATTTCATTTACATCACCTTGATCTAAAAGCTATGTGCATCCAATTTATTCTTAAATGCATTAACTGTCCCTGCCCCCACTACCTCCTCTGGCAATGCCTTCCAAGCATTCATCACTCTCTGACTGAAAAAATATTTCTCAATATCTAATCTGGACCTCTCTTTAGTCAACTTGTAGCTATGCCCTCTTGTTTTTGTGGGTGGCTGTATTTAAAAAAAAACTTGTTATAGTCTAATTTATCCATTCCTCTGATCATCGTATACACCAGTGTTAAATCACCCCGAATTCTTCTCTCTTCTAGACACTGTAGGCCGGTTTAGTTTTAGGCCGATTGAGTTGTAAGAATTGGCAGTGTGCCCATACTGATTCGATTTTCTCCTGCTGGTCTTGTGAGAGGGGGGGTGTTTTGACATCGGTAGTACAACTATTCAGAACGTGCATCAGTTGTTTCAGGTTACAGATAATTATGACAATTATGGTTTTGAATAAGGTCCGCAGACGTTGCAGAATTTCGTATTCTGGGCACCTGGGGGTGCCATTTGAGAGAGGGAGTATTCATGTCCATTGTCGACCTGATCGGCCTGTGGTCGGTGCCTATAGCAAGTCGGTGCAGAACCTCTACGTTGGTAACAAACGTCTAGCCACTACCTGGCACGTAGTCGATGTAGTCTTGCTCTTCAGTTTGATAAGTGCCATGCTCATCTCTTTCCAGCCAGTTTTCTGTTTAAGTACGTGTTCATGAGGTGTAGCTTGTGCGTATCAGCGGCGATCATCAAGCTATCGTTTCGTGTGTCTTCTGAGAACTTGTCTAAATAGGTCGTGTTCTCCCGTTTTGACCCGAAACGTGCATTACAATCTCCAATGATTGTTTTTTTTTATTCTGTGTGTGTGCGCAGGCTGCTGTATTTGTTTCACTAGCACTTCGCAGAAAAGGTCTACCGAGTCTTTGTCGTAGCCAACATGGGAGTTGAGGAATAGGGGGGTAGGGGCGTAGTGAGTTGCACATCATTGGACTAGCAGGAGTGGCTTCACCTGGTCTCTCACTCGCCATTAGAGCGTAGCAATTCTGGAGGTGACTATCTAGACAGACTGGATGTTTGGCTTATGTTTACATGCAGATAAGACCAACACCTCTTATATTGTATTGGTCTTCACCGGCACCAATGTCTAGTTCATCTACATTGTCCAACCAATTTGAGTGTGTTTTCTGTCCGTGCACGCGTCTCGCTGAGTTCAATGATGTCATACTTGAATTGTTTGAGTTGGGTCATGAGGAGGCTCTGCATGGTTGACCCAAAACCGATTTGCAGGCTGTATTGGAGGACTTAAAGGTTGGTCGTAACGTAACTGTTATGATTCCGGCATCATACTCCGTCGGCTCGTCTCGCAGACGGTCGGTCTTTTATGCGCGCATTTGGCTATTTGTAGAAGTCATGTGACTGATGACATTTGTGTGTCTTACTAGACCGTTGAAAGGGGTAGCTCAGGAGGATCCAGCCTTCAAGCTTTCACCTGTACTATCCCGCCTAGCAATTTGGGGGCTTCTTCTTCATCGTACGCAGTCAGACAGTAACCTTTATTTTTTCGAAAAAAGCAGCGGTCATCCTGAGGCTGTCGACACTGCCATAGAGCTTGTCTAGTGTTGCCACTGGTGATGGCCACATCTGTTCTCTCTGATCCTCGTATGTTGGGCAGTTTTGCAGCAAATGTTCAGCGGTCATTTTCCCGGTACCACACGGGCATTCGTCAGTACCACCTATCTTCAATTTGTTGAATAAGTGGTACCTCAGTTTATTGTGGGGGCTTCGATCTGCCCATGACGGCATTGGAGGTCCGTGAAGGGGCTGCTGTGTCGAGCACATGTTACTGGAACATGCCAGGCGATGTTTACGTCCTAACAACGGTCTTTTTGGCGGGTGTCGCGGCCGGGTTGGACCATTTGATCAACCTACATGCTATACGATGTGTTCAATATTTGGTGGCAAGTGAATATGATCACAGCAGTCAAAAGGAAACTGTTCCTTTGTATGTAATTCGATTAATCTAGGTCAAGACACACATAAATACAACAACACATCATCCATATTGGAATTGTAAAATGTGTTTTTCTATATGAGAACCATCTATATACACACAACGCCCCCCTCCTCCGCCACACACACACACACATACACACACAAACAATTATATATATATACAAAATCTTATCTTAAGAACTACTACTTCTGCTGAATACAAGTCTGAGAGAAAATAAAATGGTAAGTTCGCCTTATGAATTTTCTAACCTGTTCAAATTATATTGTTCGCAAATAGCAAAATCATAATCTGGTCGAGATGCACTAGGAAATAGATGTGCCAGATGGATATTTAACATAAATACAACAACATCACGGGCTTAGACCAGCACAGCTTACTTTGCTGAAGAAATGCGACCTAAGCTCCTTCATCTGTTAACGGCACAAATGGACGGATAAATTACTCGTATGTTTCGTCTGTAGTATATAATGTTTCAGAAACGGTTTGCGTTCCTTAATCCACTAGATGTTATGTCCAAGCTTCTGGATGGCTCCCTCTACACACTTTACATCCGATTGAAGATCTTTGTTTCGTTTGCTTCTAGGGAAATAAAACGCACTAAGCTGTACATCAACGTAACCCAGTACATGTACACAAGGAACGCTGAAACTTGACCCTGCTAGGTCACAGTAACATGGGTAGAAAGAATTTAGGACAAATACGTTTATGAAAAGAAGTTTGGCCTAGAAATAGACACATGGAAAACAAAGATTATGGTAATAGCCAAGCAACACAGGCAAATAAATAGAATCATCTATGGAGAAATAATCGCGAACAAGTATGAGTTTATATATTTAAGATACACCAACACAGAAGATCGTCGAAATGAGGCGGAAATAGAGAAACGGTTTACATTGGCAAGACACGCATTTAGAGAACTACATATATTGCTAGACTCAAAATATATCACAAAAGAAATAATCGCAATTCGTATATGGCCAATCGCACTGTGTTGGGATTAAACATTGACTCTGGCAAAGAGGGAGATAGAAATTTAGGAACTTTTGAAATATTGTGCTGTCGTAGAATGGAAAGTGTGGGTTGGACAGAAAGAACATCCAACGACAATGTCCTCAATGAGGTCGGTGCACAAGAGACATATTGACGATTATACAACATGGGACATGACAGTCTTCTACAGAAGATGCTAGAGGGCAAAATCTATAGGTAACAGCAGGGTTGACCACGACTAATATTTACATCTCAAGCATGCAGAGACATTCAAGTACTAACCTATGCTGAAATGAAGAGAGATGCAGGGGATAGGGTCAACTGGAGAGATTTGTCTAGACAATCTTAAAACGAGTCTTATGGCTGATCCACCAGAGGATAGGTTTAAATAGAGAGACATGCTTTGACAACCTTACTAGTGACCAACCAAAGGATATAGTCAAGTGAAGAGACATGCTTTGACAACCTTACTAGCCTTACTATTGACCAGCCAGAGGATATGGTCAAGTGAAGAGACATGCTTTGATAACCTTACTAGCCTTACTAGTGCCCAACCAGAAGATATAGTCAAGTAAAGAGACATGCTTTGACAACCTTACTAGCCTTAGACTAACCAGCCAGAGGATATAGTCAAGTGAAGAGACATGCTTTGACAACCTTACTAGCCTTAGACTAACCAGCCAGAGCATATAGTCAAGTGAAGAGACATGCTTTGACAACCTTACTAGCCTTAGACTAACCAGCCAGAGGATATAGTCAAGTGAAGAGACATGCTTTGACAACCTTACTAGCCTTAGACTAACCAGCCAGAGGATATAGTCAAGTGAAGAGACATGCTTTGACAACCTTACTAGCCTTAGACTAACCAGCCAGAGGATATAGTCAAGTGGAGAGACTTGCTTTGACAACCTTACTAGCCTTAGACTAACCAGCCAGAGGATATAGTCAAGTGAAGAGACATGCTTTGACAACCTTACTAGCCTTAGACTAACCAGCCAGAAGATATAGTCAAGTGAAGAGACATGCTTTGACAACCTTACTAGCCTTAGACTAACCAGCCAGAAGATATAGTCAAGTGAAGAGACATGCTTTGACAACCTTACTAGCCTTACTATTGACCAGCCAGAGGATATAGTCAAGTGAAGAGACATGCTTTGACAACCTTACTAGCCTTAGACTAACCAGCCAGAGGATATGGTCAAGTGAAGAGACATGCTTTGACAACCTTACTAGCCTTAGACTAACCAGCCAGAGGATATAGTCAAGTGAAGAGACATGCTTTGACAACCTTACTAGCCTTAGACTAACCAGCCAGAGGATATAGTCAAGTGAAGAGACATGCTTTGACAACCTTACTAGCCTTAGACTAACCAGCCAGAGGATATAGTCAAGTGAAGAGACATGCTTTTACAATCTTACTAGCCTTAGACTAACCAGCCAGAGGATATAGTCAAGTGAAGAGACATGCTTTGACAACCTTACTAGCCTTAGACTAACCAGCCAGAGGATATAGTCAAGTGAAGAGACATGCTTTGACAACCTTACTAGCCTTAGACTAACCAGCCAGAGGATATAGTCAAGTGAAGAGACATGCTTTGACAACCTTACTAGCCTTAGACGAACCAGCCAGAGGATATAGTCAAGTGAAGAGACATGCTTTGACAACCTTACTAGCCTTAGACTAACCAGCCAGAAGATATAGTCAAGTGAAGAGACATGCTTTGACAACCTTACTAGCCTTAGACTAACCAGCCAGAGGATATAGTCAAGTGAAGAGACATGCTTTGACAACCTTACTAGCCTTAGACTAACCAGCCAGAGGATATAGTCAAGTGAAGAGACATGCTTTGACAACCTTACTAGCTTTAGACTAACCAGCCAGAGGATATAGTCAAGTGGAGAGACATGCTTTGACAACCTTACTAGCCTTAGACTAACCAGCCAGATGATATAGTCAAGTGAAGAGACATGCTTTGACAACCTTACTAGCCTTAGACTAACCAGCCAGAGGATATAGTCAAGTGAAGAGACATGCTTTGACAACCTTATTAGCCTTAGACTAACCAGCCAGAGGATATAGTCAAGTGGAGAGACATGCTTTGACAACCTTACTAGCCTTAGACTAACCAGCCAGAGGATATAGTCAAGTGAAGAGACATGCTTTGACAACCTTACTAGCCTTAGACTAACCAGCCAGAGGATATAGTCAAGTGAAGAGACATGCTTTGACAACCTTACTAGCCTTAGACTAACCAGCCAGAGGATATAGTCAAGTGAAGAGACTTGCTTTGACAACCTTACTAGCCTTAGACTAACCAGCCAGAGGATATAGTCAAGTGAAGAGACATGCTTTGACAACCTTACTAGCCTTAGACTAACCAGCCAGAGGATATAGTCAAGTGAAGAGACATGCTTTGACAACCTTACTAGCCTTAGACTAACCAGCCAGAGGATATAGTCAAGTGAAGAGACATGCTTTGACAACCTTACTAGCCTTAGACTAACCAACCAGAGGATATAGTCAAGTGAAGAGACATGCTTTGACAACCTTACTAGCCTTAGACTAACCAACCAGAGGATATAGTCAAGTGAAGAGACATGCTTTGACAACCTTACTAGCCTTAGACTAACCAACCAGAGGATATAGTCAAGTGAAGAGACATGCTTTGACAACCTTACTAGCCTTAGACTAACCAACCAGAGGATATAGTCAAGTGAAGAGACATGCTTTGACAACCTTACTAGCCTTAGACTAACCAGCCAGAGGATATAGTCAAGTGAAGAGACATGCTCAGAAAAACGACGCCCATGAAAATAATTCTTTATGTTTGGGAGCAGGAAGACGTCACCAGGTGTCAAGTCCGGGGAGTTAGATTAATGTATCATTAGTTCATACATGCACGTTTTTCTGACGTCTAGGGCTTGATTATTGAACTGGCGGTGTGTTTCCGTGTCCAGACGAAGGCGTTCTACAAGCAGAGCACCATTAATATTAAGAGATGGAAGAAGCGTATCACATTGCAGGGTTATTACATAGACGAAGACTTGTTCACACCAAGTTGCAGGTAAATACCTTGACTCATTCATACTAAAGTTCAAAACATTTCGTCCATACCAAGGGCTATGGATAAATCCTTGTTTGGCTGTTACACTGAAAAGCTTGGGAAATACGAAATTGAGGTTTTTATGTGTATATGTAGCGAATAAGATAACCCACTATATACAACACTTTGCGACTGCAATACAAATTATCAGCATTTATTCCTAGGTCAAAGGACTCTTCTTCCAGACGAACTGAATCAGTTGAAATGCATTCCGAAATTCTGCGAGTAATACACTTTAAAACACTAATTGAGAGCTTTCAGCAGCAATAAGAACAAACAGGGCTCTACCACCACTTATAAAACATATGACGCACACACTTATTAATTAGCGATACGTCAACAGTGCTACATTGCAAAGCTAATAACGAAATGTATGCGTACAAAGAGGCATTGAATGGCATGGCACTTCTTGTGTTGTTGCGGAAAATATATTGGAGACTTCTACATTGTCTCTGGGGAGGAAGACTAACGTCTGGTCAGGAAAAATATACTGATCTGGAATGTTAGTCAGTGTCAGGCAAAACATATTGACCAAGACGCTCACTTCGGCTTCCAAATAGCCCTCCCTGGAAACGGGCTGTTTAATGTTAACAGATTGATGGACCTTGCAGTACTCTGTCTCAGGTTGTTCACATAGATGATGAAGTAAACATAATAATAGTAAGGACGGGTGCGACATTTGGCAGACTTCGTAGTAAGGTGTAGGATAGGCGAGGGATCAGAACTCAAACATTTGGTAGACTTCATACTAAGGTGTGGGATAGGCGAGGGATCCGAACTCAAACATTTGGTAGACTTCATACTAAGGTGTGGGATAGGCGAGGGATCAGAACTAAAACAAACATGAAGGTTTATGCTGCAGTTGTTCTACCTACCCTTTTATTTGCGTGTGAGACCTGGACCATCTATAGTCGCCATGTGAGACCTGGACCATCTATAGTCGCCATGTGAGACCTGGACCATCTATAGTCGCCATGTGAGACCTGGCCCATCTATAGTCGCCATGTGAGACCTGGACCATCTATAGTCGCCATGTGAGACCTGGACCATCTATAGTCGCCATGTGAGACCTGGCCCATCTATAGTCGCCATGTGAGACCTGGACCATCTATAGTCGCCATGTGAGAACTGGACCTTCTATAGTCGCCATGTGCGACCTGGACCATCTATAGTCGCCATGTGAGACCTGGACCATCTATAGTCGCCATGTGCGACCTGGACCATCTATAGTCGCCATGTGAGACCTGGACCTTCTATAGTCGCCATGTGAGACCTGGACCATCTATAGTCGCCATGTTAGACCTGGACCATCTATAGTCGCCATGTGAGACCTGGACCATCTATAGTCGCCATGTGCGACCTGGACCATCTATAGTCACCATGTGAGACTTGACCATCTATAGTCGCCATGTGAGATCTTGACCATCTATAGTCACCATGTGAGACTGGACCATCTATAGTCGCCATGTGAGACCTGGACCATCTATAGTCGCCATGTGAGACTGGACCATCTATAGTCGCCAGGTGCGACCTGGACCATCTATAGTCGCCATGTGAGACCTGGACCATCTATAGTCACCATGTGAGACTGGACCATCTATAGTCGCCATGTGAGACCTGGACCATCTATAGTCGCCATGTGAGACCTGGACCATCTATAGTCGCCATGTGAGACCTGGACCATCTATAGTCGCCATATGAGACCTGGACCATCTATAGTCGCCATGTGCGACCTGGACCATCTATAGTCACCATGTGAGACCTGGACCATCTATAAGCGCCATGTGAGACCTGGACCATCTATAGTCGCCATGAGCGATCTGGACCATCTATAGTCGCCATGTGAGACCTGGACCATCTATAGTCACCATGTGAGACCTGGACCATCTGTGGTCACCATGTGAGACCTGGACCATCTATAGTCGCCATGTGAGACTGGACCATCTGTGGTCGCCATGTAAGACTTGGACCATATATAGTCGCCATGTGAGACCAGGACCATCTGTGGTCGCCATGTGAGACCTGGACCGTCTATAGTTGCCATGTGAGACTGGACCATCTGTGGTCACCATGTGAGACATGGACCATCTATAGTCGCCATGTGAGACCTGGACCATCTATAGTCGCCATGTGAGACCTGGACCATCTATAATCGCCATTTGAGACTGGACCATCTGTGGTCGCCATGTGAGACCTGGCCATCTGTGGTCGCCATGTGCGACCTGGACCATCTATAGTCGCCATGTGAGACCTGGACTATCTATAGTCACCATGTGCGACCTGGACCATCTGTGGTCGCCATGTGAGACCTGGACCATCTGTGGTCGCCATGTGCGACCTGAACCATCTGTGATCGCCATGTGCGACCTGGACATCTATAGTCAATACGTGAGACCTGGATAATCTATAGTCACCATGTGAGACCTGGACCATCTATAGTCGCCATGTGAGACCTGGACCATCTACAGTCGCCATGTGAGAACTGGACCATCTATAGCAACCATGTGATACCTGGACCGTCTGTAGTCATCATGTCGGGAAATTAAACTACTTCCACGTACACTGCTTGCGGAAACTGCTAAGAATTAGATGGCAGGACGTCGGGCAAAACACAGATGTGATAGCGCGATCCGGCATGTCCAGTATACACAGCATGACATGTGCAGTAAAGCTGAGATGGGCTGGCCATGTGGTGCGCACGTCTACCAAAAGAGCTGCTTTATGGTGAACTGCAAAATGGCAAGAGAGTAAGCGATGGGCAGCAGACACGGTACACTTAAGAGATCACTGATCCAGTGCGGCGGTATTAAACACAATGACTGAGAAAGAATCGCCACTGATCGCATAGACTGGAGCAGCACTTTTGCTGAGGGTATTCAGAGACATGAGGCATCAAGAATAAACGAGACTATACTGAGACGTCGCTCCACACGTCTTCTCACATCAACCCTTCTTCAACTCCGGTGATAGGGGGTGTCCTATTTTCTTGGACTGAATGGGACAGACACTTCCTGGTCCCGATTGGCTTATTTTGCCATCTTCAAACTTATGCGGTTAGTGAATGTTGACAAAGTGGTCCTCATCGATTACGATGGACGAACTAAAGAAAGCAGCGGTTAGCCCGTCTTTCAGCATCTCCACAGAGCTTGTGCAGGGATTCGTCTTCTTATTTTGCGTTCGTTCTCAATCTAACCCCACCAAGCCGTGAACAGGGCTTTGCAAGCAGCAGGATGTAGTCTGGATAGCGGAATACGTTGTGTCGCTAGTTTACGTGCTTTCCCTGTTTCTCTTATACTTTGTAGCAGATGCTCAACATAACGCAACAAGATGCGCCTGATCTGGTCTCGTATGATCTTTCGTAATCTCACGTCCTGCTTTAAATATCGTTATCCAGTTCTTTACTGTTGTCTTCAACACACTTTAGTACCACTTGTGGTTGTGTTTAAATCTGTCATTATAATTTCTGCTGCAGTTTTTAAGACCTCTCCATGTGCTCTGGTTACCTACCAATTTCACTTATGGCGTTCTCTTAAGCACTGTTTTTTAGACTAAGAAATACCCACTTACCTCCATTCCCCGCCGAACTATCTGTATTTACATTGGTCCAATGCCCGGTAATGTGTTAGAATTTAATTCGTTGATTTGTCTTAATTCATTTTCACATTTTTCAATTTCAATTTTTTTGAAATCTAAGAACGTCTGTTATTGCAGAAGGTGTACTACTACTTCTAGTATCAACATATAATCCGAATTATTTGTTTTCTTAACGTTTAAAACAATGCAGACTCGCATAATACGCGTTAAAACATGTCGGTGTTTTCATTCGAGCTGTTTTCATTTGATTAGTACTTTATAACGTTATATTTTGGTTTAACCATTATTGAACATTACAGTTCTATTGGTAAACTAGTTTTAGCTGTGTTTAAATAATAAATAATTAAACAATAATAGTAATGTAGTCGTCTTTGATAAAATATTTGTAACTAAAACAAACAAAGAGAGTTGTCCGGTCTGAACATCCAATTATTTTTGGATTTGTATTTAGAGGAAATCAAAATGGCTTATTCAACCGGCTCTGAATTAGACACAATTACCTTACACAGAGATACAGAACATTTTCAGCATTTCCATCCTTCTCAGAGCATTACAAACGCAAACATTTTTTTTTATAACCGCTGTAATACTTAATCAAAACATGCACACCCCGTTCACAGAATGGTGCATAAACATAGTAGTTCGCGTATGCTTTTATTGCAACGTCTGTCGACTTCTTCTTCAGCTTTAGTTTTCTTAAGTAAAATGTCTTTATCTACGGTGTTGTTCTTGTATAAACGTCACTGTCTTTTGTAGTTTCCATAAATCCACAACTTTTTTTTTCCAGGGATCTTTCTACGGGCCATTGGGTTTGTCTCTGTATATTATATTCAAGAAAGCTCTGTAGTTTGTGTTCTGTAGTTTGTATTTATACTGTTATGCCATGTTGCAGTCTCCTTTTACGACATGCTCTCAGTGGGTCAGATATTTACATTATATATACATACAAATATATTGCCTTTGGGGTTAGCGAGGTTTGAGCTGGTCGTCCCGCTCGTTAAAGGAAAGTGAAGCGTCTGTAACAGCCTCTCCTTTCCGGGTGTAGAGATCGCCCCCGAATTCCCTTCTTCTTCTTCTGAGTTCGTTCTTAATCTTCCGCTACCAAGCCCTGAAAAGGGTTTTGCAAGTAGCAGGATGTAGTCCGGATAAAAGAGTGCGTTGTGTCGCTAGTTTAAAGCTTGACCGCGATATTTGCACGTTTCGGTCCGAGACATCCGTCTTCGGCAGACCTGGACTCACTGTTGGGCTTGCTCGGAAGTGTCTATGCCAATAGACTGTCCTACATTATTGTATTCACAGCAGCACATTGACAAGGGTCCCCCGTTTATTACAGAGCCTGCTGTGGGGTGCGCGTATTCCGCTGTATAACTGGACAGGCAGAGTGGGCTCATAAGCCTTGGTTGTCAGCCAATCTAAGAGAAGGTCAACTGATTCGAAACCCGGATAGACGAAGCTCGTTAACCTGTTCCGGCAGTTCGCATAGGAGAGATGGAACTCCACAAGTGCCGGCGTGTAATGGGGCAATGATAATTTTTATCGGATGCTTAGAGCAGCTAACATCCACATCACCAACCCTTGGCAATGACTCCACTGCCTTGTGGAAACTTCGAAGGAGACTAGGGCTACGTGATTAAACTCAAGACAGTGAGACGATGAGGCTAACGTCTAGTCAGGCAAAACACAGTGATCAAACAGTATTAGCCAGGGTTAGGAGAAATATACTGACCAAGACCCTCACCTGACCTCCTCGTTGGTCGTCCTGGAAACGGGCTGTTGTCGAGAACAGCAGTCTGGCTAACAAGGCAAAGTTCGATGTGATCCCCGTGGTAGTGAGTAACACGCAGATGAAGCCAAGCATTGCACAACTGCCTGGAGGACACCGGCCCACTTCATAAGCACGCTCGGGATGTCAGGAAAGCAACTAAATTCTGCCACAAGTTCCGTACTTTTCAAAGCGCAGAAAAGAGTTACCAACCCATTGTGGGCAGTAGCAACTAACAAGTCAACCAACTAAACCAACCAACCCAGACAGAAAATACGGAGTTGTGGGACCTAAGGCGGGTGGTTTCAAAATTGCCAACTCATTCCTGCAGCTCCTGCAGCCGAACTGGTGCTAAATTGTCATGCTCTGCATTCCTTTGAATTACACCAGTGAGGTCGAGAGGGGGATCCTGCAGTTTTGGTGATAGCCCAAGATCTCCACATTCAGCGCCCAGGGTTGTGCCCTAGAGAAGCCACTCTAGCCTCGCTTTAGAGTTAGGACACAACATGGAAGCTGGTAGTTTACGAGTTGTAAGTCCCACTTGATTGTCGTATTGAAGGAGCGCCACGGGTCAGCTTCGAGATCGCGTTTCATTGGTCGATTACAGACTGCTTCAGCCGAGCAGCTCTCAGTCAGTAGGGCGTAGACATTAAAACATCTGCTTGCTCCAGTGGTTGCCTGGAGCTTAGTGTATGCGTGACAAGCAAATGTTAAATTTGCACCATATAAAACCAAAAATATAAAGAAGACTCCAGCTGGAATGTGCGTACTATGTGTACATATATTTTCGATAATATTGTGGGTGCGCGTGTGACTGAGAACATATGTTGCATTACGGTCACACGAGGTTTGTAAAAAGGTAATGGTGTACTCGCTGTTCGGGTCTCATGTCTGCTCTGAACTTTCACAAACGGTGGTCTTCGCTGCTAGCTACACCCACATTGACTGCACTTCTCTGATCTGTTTTTGTGCAACACATTCCCAGGTGTTGATATTTATCTGGTAACGTTTTTGTGAGTCCCTCAGACTGCCTTAAAAACATTTCTTTAGGCACCCTTTCTCGCACCGTCCATTCCTCAGCTCGCCGTAGAGTAGCTTCTTTGTGAGCAGTACGTCTGACATTTGAGCGGTGTCCGAACCAACTTAATCGTGTTGTTCCTAGCAGTGCTTCGATGCTGAGCATGTCAGTCCTCGAGAGAACATCGATGTCAGTGACACGATCTTGCCTTCGGATGTGTAATATTCACCTCAGGCAAGCTGTGCTACAGGTCTTATTAATATCCTTAGGGTATATGTCCCAACCCTGACATCACTGGAGGAAGCGAAAGATTATGTATATGAACAGCTGGAGGAAAAGATCAAGAACAGCCCCCGGAAGAAGCAATCTTACTTCACGATGGCGGCAATGCAATAGTAAGCGTGGATCATCTGTGTATCCTCATCTCTTCATATTGGTCTTGCAACGTGACTCACCAGTTCGGAGTCTGTTCAGCGACTTCCATGTTGTGTATGGTACATGATGTCCGGAAGCAAGTTCCTCCTGAAGTTTGATCTCTGGGGCCTGCATCAATTGACCATATCTTGATTCGGCGGCTTTCAGGACATGTCTGTAAAGGCTTTGCAGATTTTAAGGAAGCTATGTCTGGATTTGAGTTTTGTACTATGTACCTGATGTCAAATTATTGAGGGTTTTGAGTCATCTTTCTGTTTTTTTCGTTCAATTTCTTCGGATCTTAGATGGTGTTTTGCGAATTATGGAGTGCTTTTTATCGATGAGAGTCGGTTCTAGTTTATTATCCGGCCCGCCTAATGTATGTTGTGTCAACTAGTTTCGAATGGGCAAAGATTTTCCAGACTGGTGCGGCGTATTCATCTACGAAAAAAAACACTGCAATTGTTCCGTTGTCCGAAGGACTGATGGTTGTGTGCCTATTTGATCTTGATCTTGATGACCCGTTCCTCAGCGTGGCTGCAAGTCCCAACTTCGTTTCCAGCGGACCATGTCTTGGGCTACGGAAGTCCAGTGCGTGTTAAGTGCTCCTCTAGAGGTATCTTTGATGTTGCAGCGTACATCAATGTAGTCTGATCAACGCATTGGAGGTCTTCCCCGCGGTCTAGTCTTACTTCGGGGATAACAGACTGATGTCGCTGTGCTCCATCGACCATTGTTTCGTCGCAACATGTGACATGCTTTGCCTTGTCTGCATGGATTGCCGCATCCTTCACCAGGGACAATCGTCTTATGTTGGTCCCGGAGAGTAATTTTGACCAAGCGTCTCTCAAGACAGGCCTGGGTAACTCTCAATTTGTCCTCTAGTGATTTTGTTAATGTCCACGTCTCGGCACCGTAGCATATCGCAGCGAGTACAGTGGAATTGAAGAAGGAAGCCTCGCAGATCTTGGTCATGACAACCGTTCAGGACCGTGTTAAAAGACAAGAAGGCTGCACAATCCGCGCGGTAACGTCTTGTCGGTTCAGGTTTCAGGTTATTCTCCAAAATCATAAGTAATTTTCATTAGTTTACTTGTCTCATTGTCACAGTCTGCAGTTTTCCTCTGTATTTTTACTTAGTTTAATTTTATACAAGATTTATGCGAGAGATTATGATAGGCTGTCTAATTCTGAGTTCTTTATGCTTTCTGCTGGGTAATATGACACATAGGAAATGTACACGGAAAACTATGGTCTCTCTGGCATCGTGTATGTCCTCTAACTACGTCTCTCTGGCATTATTTAGGTCCCCTAACTACGTCACTCTGGCATCGTTTACGTCCTGTAACTACGTCTGTCTAGCATCGTGTATGTTCTCTTACTACGTCTGCTTGGCATAGTTTACGTCCCCTACCTCTCATTGGCATAGTTTACGTCCCCTAACTACGTCTGTCTGGCATACTTTACACCCCTTAACTACGTCTGTCTGGCATACGTTACGTCCCATAACTACGTCTCTATGGCATCGTTTACGTCCCCTAACTTCGTCTCTATGGCATCGTTTACGTTCCCTAACTACGTCTGTCTGTCAAAGTTTACGTCCCCTAACTACGTCTGTCTGGCAAAGTTTACGTCCCCTAACTACGTCTGTCTGGCATAGTTTACGTCCCCTAACTATATCTGCCTGGCATCGTTTACGTCCCCTAACTACGTCTCTCTGGCATCGCTTACGTCCTCTACGTCTGTCTGGCATCGCTTACGTACCCTAACTACATCTCTCTGGTATCGTTTACGTCCTCTAACTACGTCCCTGTAGCATTGTTCACGTCCCCTATCTACGTCTCTCTGGTACGGTGTACGTACTCCACCTGCGTCTCTATGGCATCGTTAAGATCCCTAACTGTAGCTCTGATTTTCTTACCTTAACGTGCAATGATTTATGGTCTGGGCTTAAATCATTTCAACATCTTTGTTTTAGTTCAAACCGTTCTTCTTGTAATAAAATAGTGACTATGCCAGTGCATTCTTGATGTTGATGGTGGACGTCCCTCGTACTGACCTAATTGGACTCTTGGCTACTTCGATTGCATGCTGAAATTCTCTTTTAGCATCCCGGAGCGCACTTGGAACGCTCAGGCTGTAGTGCAATGGGAAGCTTTCTAGCAAGTTCACAACAACGTGCATTACAGTGTTGATCCCCACCTCTTTGCCTAGACTAATTTAACACATTCTGTTTTACAAGAACCCTACGACGAACTGAAGTAAGATCTAGATCAGTTTGTTTCACCTGGCACTGATATTGGTCCCCCACCCGGTACCCTTGTATTAGAACTATGTTCTATGTTCAGCGAACCACAGCGCAAGCTTTACAATATAGACTGGCAAAGGCGTACATAGCTACTATCTAAAACATTTCGCACTTTGTGATATGTATTAATGATCTTTATCAGCTTTCTTCATTGCCTTGCGGTGAAACTGATCAGTATCGTCTCTGCTATCCATGGGATTAATGTTCGACTGCTGTCAATTAATGTGCCCACTGTGGCCAATTGATGCATTCGATGCTGTCAATTGATGTATTCGATGATGTCAATTGATGTATTCGATGTTGTCTATTGATGCCTTCGATGCTGCCAATTTATGTTTTCGATGCTGCCAATTGATGTATTCGATGCTGTCAATTGATGTACTAGAAGCTGTCAATTGATGTATTCGATGCTACCAATTGATGCATTCAATGCTGTCAATTGATGCATTCAATGCTGTCAATTGATGTATTCGCTGCTGTCGATTGATATATCCACTTATCTCAATTGATGTATCCACTGCTGTCAATTGATGTATCCGCTGCTACCAATTGATGTATCCACTGCTGCTAATTGATGTATATAATGATGTCAATTGATATATCTACTGATGTCAACTAATGTATCCACTTTGTCAATTAATATATTGACTGTTGTGGTTTGAAATATGCACTTTTGTCAATTAACCAATCGAATTACTGCTGTCAATTGATGTATCCACTATTGTCAATTGACGAATCGAATCCACCGCTGTCAATTGATGTATCCACTATTGTCAATGGATGTATCCACTGTTGTCAATTGACGAATCGAATTCACTGCTGTCAATTGATGTATCCACTGTCGTCAATTGACGAATCGAATCCACTGCTGTCAATTGATGTATCCACTGTTGTCAATTGACGAATCGAATCCACTGCTGTCAATTGATGTATCCACTATTGTCAATGGATGTATCCACTGTTGTCAATTGATGAATCGAATTCACTGCTGTCAATTGATGTATCCACTGTCGTCGATTGACGAATCGAATCCACTGCTGTCAATTGATGTATCCACTGTCGTCGATTGACGAATCGAATCCACTGCTGTCAATTGATGTATCCACTATTGTCAATGGATGTATCCACTGTTGTCAATTGACGAATCGAATTCACTGCTGTCAATTGAAGCATTCACTGCTGTCGATGTATCTGCTGTCAATTGATATATTCAGTGTTATTGGCTCTTCCATTTCACATTCATATCTCAAACATCTCACAGTTGTACCGCCTTGTATCCAATTCTCCTTAGAGTATTGTTTGTTGTAATTATTAGTCAATAGTTCATTTCTTATCCATTTTGACCATCAATCAATAGTTCATTTCTTATCCATTTTGACTATCAATCAATAATTCATTACATTTCCAGCTCTCTATGGAGCATAGGTCTCAACAATTACCAGCAAAGTTACCAAACCTAAAATTTGCTTTGTGGCAGATTTTGAGGCTTAAATTGTAGACAATATAGGGTAGCTGGACCTGCTCTCAAACATTATTCGCCTGTCAAGTTACAGTGTAACTATTCTTTGCTCCTCTTTCGTTGTTGTTGTTGTTGAGGTTGCTGAATGCCCACAATGAGTAGGATTACTATTTTGTACGCCCTGAAAAGGATGTTAAGTGGTGGGTTGTCCTAGCTTTCCTCACATCCTGAAAGTGCTGATGAAGTTGGACCAGGGTCCTTCAGGAGGTTGTGCTGGGCTTGGAATCATCTGCGTGTTGCTCACTACTCCGGGGATAACGTCGATCACTCACCTTGTTAGCCAGGTTGCTATAAAAACAGCCCGTTTCCAGAAAGGACGACGAGGAAGACAAGGTGAGGGTCTTGTCCAGTATGTTTTTCCTGAACCTGACAAACGTGTTTTATCAGTACGTTTTGCCTGACCCGGCGTTAATCTTACTTCTCATCGAAACCTTTTAGCACTGGAATGTTTTACTGGCTGGGATTGTTCCAATGTCCACAATCCCATTATTTCCTTAACTTTGTTGTCCCAGTGCTATCCAGTAAAAAATATAATTTTGACCAGAAATGTATTTTACATTCGCTGCTACAGACAACTTATAACAGACAACGAAGAATGCAGATATTTCGTTTCGACATTCCTTAGCCATTGTACCTCGAGTCTTTGATTTCACAAAACCGTGCGCCTCGCAAATCCCCGCTACTAAAATTTCATCCAGGATAGTCACAGTGGTGTGCGAACAGCAGCGCCGACACGGTGTTACACCACAAATACCACCAGCCGAACCACAGAATGGGTAACTACACTGGTACTGACTGTCAACACCTGAAACCTACCTCGGCGGTACATCTTATTATTCCCCTACTAATCCTCAGGAAAACAAGTCATTCACTATTCGATTACATGTGTAGAATTTTAGGGCTTTTAAATAGATCTTTATTTAATTCAGTTCAGTTTAGTTTAGTCGAAGCACCAAAATCACTGCACACCCATATGTGCTTCGTTGTTCTCCCTATTTTGGGAGAATCTCAGAACAATGCGTGGACTCCATATGTATAAATATGGGGTTTGTTAGTTATGTCATTTTGCGTCTTTACAGACGGTCAGTAAGCTGGTCTGTTGCAGAGATGGCAGTGGCTGCATCTACCCTGGAGAACAGATTTTGCCAATGCTCGATTGACAGGGACGACAGCAACGTACACAGATAAACTTCGATTGCAGTGGTGAAGACTCCTTTCGTTTGCGTCGCTTGTTTTTCCATCTTTGTCATCCGAACTAGCTCTGATACCTCGATGCCCGTTCTCAAGGTCGCTCTCTATGTAGCTCTATTCTCTGCGAACTCCTCCCAGGTATTTGGATTGATCGTAAAATCGTTCATGGATCTTTTTTTCAAATGTCATTGTATCTTAATTTAGGCCTTCCTTGTGATCTGGTACCCAGGATTAACTGCTTCGGAATACGGGTATTTGACAATCGTTTCACGTTTCACCCAGCCAATTGAGTTTCTCATTGCTCAGAGTCGGGAAGAGGGAAGGTATCTTGGCGCGTTTCAGTATTTCCGAGCTGGTCACCTTGTCCTGCCGCCTCTATGTTCATTATACTGTGAAGACATCGTATATGAAAACTGTTTAACCTCTTCTCGTGTCTTAAATGTGTTGTCCATGTCTCCGCTCTGTATAACAGTGTGCCAAGCACGCTTGCTTGATATATCATGATCTTTGTATTTAACGTCAGCTGTCTGTTGTCCCATGCCCTTTCTTTCAGTCTGCCGAAAGTTGTTGTTGCTTGCCCTATGCGTAGAGTGATCTCTTCATCAAGTGATAGTGTTGCTGGTATTGTGGAGCCCAAATATTTGAACACGTGAACTTCAGCGAGCGGTTCTTCATTTAGTTTAATTGTATTTATTGGTGCGGTTCCAACTTGTTTGAGGACAACCGTTTTTTATCACGTTTACAGTATGTGAAAATATGTCGCAGGCATCAGGCAGACGATTGATTAATGATTGTAGAGTGTCAATGATTATAGAGTATCAATGATTGTAGGGTGTCAATGATTATAGAGTGTCCTCGTCGTGCGCCACCAGGGCTGCATCATCAGCAAACGGCAACACTCTGGTGAGTTTTGGACTTAGCCCTGAGCCTTGCCAGATTGATATGTGAGGTATGTGTGAGTATATGTATGTATATGTTTATAAATGTGCACATATATTAGGTAGTAAATGAACTAACACATAGAGAGGGAGACATCTCTGTATTATGTTGTAAAGACGGGGACGAATGGCCCAGCTTCATAGCTATCCCAACAACATACTACATATTAGGTATATGGAGGCATTTGAGTATATGGCTTAAATCAGTCAGTTGTACAAGTACTATAACACTGTGTAGTTTACTCATGGCAAGCGATGGTGACGACATCACCAGACGGTTTTGTCTTGATGATGTAGCTTGATCATGACTCACTGCCAAATGTCAGTACTGGTTCCCAGTAGCATCCAAGGACTCTACATTTTATTTCGTAATTGCGTCTTCCATCTGATGTTATGTATATGCCCATGTATTTAAACGTGTTAACGTGTCTCAATTTGGTCCCCTTCTCTTTGACGCAGCATTTTGTAGAGTCCGGTTTTGTTCATCGCTACCATCACTTCCGATTTCTTTTTATTTAAACTGAGGGCAGTTGTATTCACTTTGCTGAACTACCGTGTCTACTATTTTCTGACATATGACAGTGAATCATGGACAATTAGCAAGCACGCGCTTAGATTTCTGGAAGCAACAGAAATGTGGATTTGAGAAAAAAATGCTGCGGATCCTATGAACTGCAAAAAAAAACTAATGATACAGTACTCGAACAGGCTCAAACACAAAGACAACGTATTGCAAGGATCAGAACAAGGCAACAAACACAAAGACAACGTATTGCAAGGATCAGAACAAGGCAACAAACACAAAGACAACGTATTGCAAGGATCAGAACAAGGCAACAAACACAAAGACAACGTATTGCAAGGATCAGAACACGGCAACAAACACAAAGACAACGTATTGCAAGGATCAGAACAAGGCAACAAACACAAAGACAACGTATTGCAAGGATCAGAACAAGGCAACAAACACAAAGACAACGTATTGCAAGGATCAGAATAAAACAGTCATCCTTTTATTGGGGCATGTTATGAGTAAGAAGAGGAGGTATAGAGCACGTCGTGACATCGGGAACGATAACACAGAAGAGAGACAGAGGAAATCCGAGAGAGAAGATGCTGGACATTCTGAGAGAATGACATGGGCGACAATTAACAATAGAGTTGGTAAACGACATACGTGACCAATGGATGGAGGTCCATGATCGCAAACGGCAGAGCACATGATAATGATGATGTAACATAGGCTGAATTTGGATTATAGTGAGAATAAAACAGTGCTGGTCCTCAACCTCACTCTCTAGTCAAGAGCTACCCTGGACCAGTGGGAAGACATCAGTCGAGACGATTGAAGGTAACTCAAGATGCATGGGCACTCTGGTCCCAACTCCTTTGAAACCAGTGTACGATTGAAACCCGTGGGACTTGATCAGCCACCGTTTTTGTTCATGGCTTTGAGAGTCGAGAGCCCTATCTCTCGATAACATTATTCATGTGTCATGGACATATTTCTAACCAGGAAGGGCCCAATCAGATAACAATGCAATGTGTTTGTCCAGTATTGGCCTTTGTATACATTTTTCAGTCACACCAAAACCGGCATTTCAACAAACAGGACGTCTATCATATGAAGTTCAGCCATGTACACTGGAACGTGGAAGAACGACACATGGCAACCGAAAGACTATTGCAAATAGCTGAAGACCATGACAGATTAATGTAAGGGAAAAACACCCCAAAATGAACGAACTAATCAATATAGAAAACCACAACGCGTTTCGGGGACACAAGCGTGAGTCGTCAACTAGTGTGAATTCAATTAAAATCCGAAGCATGTCTCATCTATAATGGTCTAAAACACGAGAAAAATACTAGACTGCGGCCGGTTAAGGCGCCAACTTGGTGAGGTTCGCATGTACTACGCTACAAACTGTATTTTCGTACACATTCTGTATGTCCGTTTCTTTTTACATAGAGTTCTTCTTCTTTTCGTTTTTCTGGTTTGCCTTTTAGCGTCAGATTATGAAGAGATCTCTAGAAAGAGTCCGATAGTGTGCCTCGTGTACAATGGCATACACCGCCTCAAATATTTCCGTAAGACACCTATTTTTGTGGTCGGCCTTGAATCCATTGTATCTAAATAGCATTGCTTGTTATGGAGTGCTGAACGGTGGTAGCCTTGTTACGTGGCCAAACCAATTTAGTTGTGGTCTTTTGATGTAGTGTAATACTGGTGTTGTTCAAACTAGTCTCCTGATGTCATCGTTTCTGATCATGTCTCTCATTGTTTCATCCAATAATTTTTGCAGTCATTTCTTCTTCTTCTTCTTCTGCGTACACAGTCAGACAGTAACCATTATTTTTTCGAGAAAAGCGGCGGTCATCCTGAGGCTCTCGCCACTGCCATAGAGCTTGTCTTGCAGTTCCACTGGTAATGGCCACATCTGCTCTCTCTGATCCTCGTATGTCGGGCAGTTCTGTAGCAGATGTTCAGTGGTCATTTTACCAGTACCGCACGGGCATTCGTCGGTACACCCTATCTTCAATTTGTTGAATAGGTGGTACCCCAGTCTGTTGTGGCCAGTGCCAAGTCTGAAGACAACTACCTGCTCTCTTCGGTTCAACTGGTAATAGGCATCGTTTTTGGTGTAACCAGTATGTTCGGTTTCCCATTTGGTCATGTATCTGGCTTTGATAAGCCGTTTTGACTCTTCGTACGTCATTCTGGAATCTGTTTGTGGTAGTCTTGCACCTTCTTTTGCCAGTCTGTCTGCCTCCTCGTTGCCTTGGATGTTGCAGTGTGACGGGACCCACTGTACCACTACCCTTTTTGGTGCGGACTGCTGGCACAGTTTGCAGAGTGCTGCTCTTAAGTCATTAAGCTCAGTGTTTTTCTGGCTTTTTAGCGCTGTGACTACGGCGAGAGCATCTGTCAGCAGGACTATATGGCTCTCATTTTCACTGTGTGTCACCATTTCTTCCACTGCCGCCCTCAGTGCCTCTGCCTCCGCTCTGAAATTGCTTGTGTACTTACCAGTAGCGAATGACAGTGTTATTTTTCTGCCATTTGGTAGGTTCAGGAATGCTCCTGCCCCTCCGTTCTGTGTAGTGTTTGTTACAGAACCGTCGGTGTATGCATGGGTCCAGTCCATGCTTGGGTAGCTTTTCGTTATGAACCTTAGGGTAGTGTCTCTCCTTTCTTTTTCAGTCTGGCAGTTTTTGTTTGCAATACCTGGTATATTTTCTACCACCTCTGGAAATATATCCTGCCTCCAGGTAGGTTTTCGTACAGTAGTGATGGGTTTTGGTGTTGTTAGTGCGTTTATGGGATCTTCGTGCATCTTTGCTTTGGCTATTTCTGCAAAGTTTCTCCGCTTTAGTTTCCCATTTCCCAAATTGTTTAGTCTCTGGTACATTGGGTGGTCCGTCAGTCTTCGGAGTTTCTCTGACTGCAGCTGGGCTCTGCAGTCTCTTCTATCGGTCATGGATTGCAGTTTTGTAATCTTTTCAAGTTCTACAACTGGCGTTGACATCATGCCACCTGTTATGATTCTCATGGCTTGGTTTTGAAGTTTGTTAACTTTATCGAAGTTCGCCTTCGCTGCTGTTGTCCATGCCGCAATGCCATACTCGAGAACTGGTCTCACTCTTCCAGTGTACAGTTTCTTTAGTATGCCTTCGTCTGCTCCCCAGCTTGTGCCAGCAAGGTTCCTCATGATTGCCATTCTTTCTCTGGCTTTCATTCGGTTTCTCTCAATCTGACTTTTCCATGTCATGCGCCGATCAAATGTGACTCCCAGATAGGTTGGGTTGTCGTTTGGCTGCAGGATTTTGCCATTTAGAATTAATTTGGTACTTTTGGGTTTTAATGAAAGCGAGAATATTGTGCACATGGTTTTCTCCTCGTTTATTTTGACCAGCCATGAGTTCGCCCACTCTTCCAGCGATGTTAGGGCCGTCTGCATCCGATTTCTTGCTATGGTGAGATTCTTTTCAGAGGTCCACATAGCCAGGTCGTCTGCAAACATTGAGCTATGGACTTTTCTTGGTATATTCTCTGTAATATCGTTTATATATACCAGGAAGAGTGTGGGTGACAATACTCCCCCTTGGGGTACTCCTTGCTCGAGTGTCACCTTTTTGCTCATCTGCCCTTGTACTTGGACTCTGGCCGTTCTTTGTTTGAGGTAGAGGTTGATCCACTTGTACATCTTCCCACAGACATCACTTCTTCTTAGCTTGACTCTAAGTCCGTCCTTCCAGACTTTGTCAAATGCCTTTTCCAGATCCACCCAAACAGCTACTGTGTGTTTCTGTGCCTGGTAGGCATCTTCTATCTCCTGGGCTATGAGGATGACCTGGTCCTCAGTGGATCTGTGCTGTCTAAAGCCGGCTTGCTGTGGAATTAGTATTCGTTTTTCTTCCAGATGCCACATCAGTCTGGTGTTTATCATCCGTTCCATCAGCTTGCCGACACAGCTCAGTAGGCTGATGGGCCTGCATCCATTTGGATCTGTTTTATCCTTTCCTGTTTTTGGTACTGGTACCAGTATTGCGTCTTTCCACGCCTGGGGTACAATACCACTTTTCCAGCTTTGGTTCAGGACTGATAGTAGTTTCCTCTTCGCTGTTTGGCCCAGCCCCATCAGCATTTCGTTTGTTATCCCGTCTTTTCCGGGAGATTTCCTTTTCTTTAGCATTCTCATAGCCTCTTCCATTTCGCGCATTGTTAGTCTGGCCATCATGTGCTCTTCGGGAGCCGTATTTATGTTTTCGTGTCCCTTTAGCTCTTCGCTAATGTCTGTATGCTTATCTGCAGGGACCTCGATGTGGTTTGCTCTGGCATAGTGATCGACAAAGGCGTTTGCGGCTTTCTTACCTGTGATCAAGTTCTCGCCCTGCTTGATAGTAATTTGTTTATTTGACGGGGTTTCGTCGTTCATGGCTCTGACTAGCTTCCATAGCTTGTTCCCGTCTTTGTCCAGGTTTAGACTTTCCGTTTTATTTTTCCAGCTTTCTCTTGCTGTTTGCTTGAGAGTGTGTTTGTACTTCGCCGCTGCGGCTTTGAGGGCGATGTTTGCCTCCATGGATTTTTCTCGCTCTGCCATGTTCCTAGCATTTGTTACTGCATCTTCCACTTTCTGCAACTCATCATTCCAGTAGGGCTTATAGTTTTTCCTAGCTCCTCTTGGGATGGTTTCAGTGGCGGCTTGCATTATTGCCTTGCTTAGGCTCTCTACCATGGGCTTCATTTTGGTGTTTCGTGTGTTGATGGTTTCACACAGCCCATCTGTCAGGATTGCAAATCTGTCCCAGTCGGCTCGTTTGTAATTCCAACGTGGGAGCGGTTTTGTTTCCTGTGGGCCTACTTCCATGTCAATGGTTAGCCTGATCGGCCTGTGGTCGCTACCTGCCAGTTGGTTTAGCACCTGGCGGTCTATTTTATGGTGTATGTCCTGTGTGGAGAAGGCCAAATCTGGAGTCGAGGTGGTATGCCATGTTCTTGAGTAGAAGCTAGGGCTATCCTCCGGCCTATTGATTAGGGAGAGATTTGCATCTATCTCCCAATCTTCCACTTCGTCACCTCTGCTGTCTGTGTCAGAGTATCCCCATCTCTCCGAGTGGCTGTTGAAATCTCCAACTACTATGCAGTTGGAGTCTCTGACCTCCATACTCGAGAGCGATAGGTCTCTGTTTGGTGGTCCGTACAGATTGAAAATGCGGAGCTTCGTCTCTTGAGCCATTATGTCCACTCCTACAATTTCTGCTTGTCCGGTGTGATTGACAGATACCGCGCTACTCGGTATGCAGTTTCTGGTCAGTATCAGGACCCCTCCTTTGTGGCCTTCTCTATCTAGACGGAAGGTCTGATATCCTCTGATTGAGAATTTATGGTTATTGTTGAGGTGCGTTTCCTGGATACATGCCACGTCAATCTTTCCTTCATGCAGGTGGTGTGTTAGGGAAAGTTTTTTGTTAATGACTCCCTCCGCATTCCACTGTAGTATTTTGAGGGTCTTGAGGTTTTGGCCAATTGAGGTTGCCCCATAGCCATGTGCCTTGACTCCACGACACATGGGTGGGTGACCACCAGTAGTCAAGGGTGGGCCCCTTCGAGGCGTGGGGCCCGGCACTATTGCTGCCTGGCGGGACTCCGCAGGATGAGCGCCATGCGTTTTTCGAATAGGTTGTACTGCCTTCATACTGTGATTTACGTTGCACTGTTTTGTTAGGCTTGCGGCCCCGTGCATCCGATTTCAACAGGCGTTTCTGTAGGGATGCCCTCCTTAGCCTTTGGCTGTCCCCAGCCTATCTGCAAGGTAGCAGTTGTTTATGATCAGTAGCAGTTGTTTATGATCAGTCGCAGTCATTTCATTTCTGCTGTTACAATGTGTCGTTTTTCAATTGATGCTAGCGTCCAGTTTTGACATTGACAGGAAAGTATCGGGACGAAAATCGTATTGAATAAAGCTCTTTTAGTAGATATTGTCAAGGGCTTGCAATGATTAATTGCAATTTATTTTTAAATATTGGTGTTAATTGGCCAATGATCTGATTTCCCTTATTGCATATTTGTTGGATTTGCTCTGTGATTATTCAGTCTGCTCCCTAAAAATATGTGAAACCTTTCACTTGTTTGATTTTCTGCTTTGCGAAGAATATATTGGTTTCTCCTGCTTGTCTTTAGATAATTTCATGAACTCAAAATTGTTTTTTCTGCGTTCATTTTTATGTTGTATTCTTTACATATTGTATTTAGTTTATCAATATGTTGTTTGCAATTGTATTTCTGAAATTGCTATGAAAGTCTGGGAAAAGAAGTTCTTTTAAGAGTTCAGCACTGCTATTTCCTTCCCTAGTGTTGGCTGTTTTCGATAGTTACTTCTGTTTAAAACAGGCGTTAAATTTCTCGGAAATCTTAAATGCGGTCTAGAAAATGCAATCATTCATTCGTTTCTAGACTCTTTAAGCACCAGACTACCGTCACAGCACCCTTAAGTCTCAAGTGCTATTTTCGTCTTTAGCTACGAGTTTCCATAACAGCGTCTGGGGGCGAAAATTTACGACTCGTGCTTAACTGAGTACACACTGATAACTGAAAGGTCCGGCAGACTACAGGACCCACTTTAGCGATATGTCAATGAACGTAGGAAGACAAAGGCGAGGAAAGTATGAAAACAAAAGGCGAGGAAACTATAGTGAAGCGGAGGAAAGTCAGCATGTGTGTTGGTGTGCAGGTGTGTGTAAGTGTGTGTGTATTTGTATGTGTGTAGCGGTTTATATAGTGGTGTAGGCAGGTATGAGTAGGTGTGTACGTATGTGTACGTGTAGGTGTGTACGTATGTGTAGGAATGTATCGGTGTGTAGGTAGGTGTGGGAGGGGGGGGGGGGTGTTTGGTTGAATAAAAATGTGTACCGGCGTGTGTCGGTTTGTGTGTGTGTGCATACGTGTGTCGGTCTGTGTGTTTGCATACGTGTGTAGGTATGTGTAGGTAGGGGGTATTTACGTGCGTGTAGGTGGGTGTGTCGATGTGTATGTCGATAGGATGTCGGTGGTGTATGTGTATGTGTGCAGGTGTATGTAATATATGTGTATGTATGCGTGTATATATGTGTGCAGGTGTGTGTGTAAGTGTTTATGTGTGTAGGTGTATGTGGGCGCGTGTATATGTGTGCCAAGACGTGTAGGTGTGTGTTGGCGTATGAAGGTGTGTGTGGATGTGTGTGGAGGTGTATACCTGTTCTGTGGGTGTGTCTAGGGATGTATAGGTATGTGTGTGTAGGAATGTGTGTATATATGTGTGTGTGTGTAGATCTAGTGGTGTGTGTATAGATGTATGTGTGTTTGGGTAGATGTTGGTTTTCGTGTAGATGTTGTTGTATATAGTTATAGATGATGGTGTGTTTGTGGGTGTCGGTGTATGTGCATAGGTATACGTGTAGCTTCGTGTGTAGATGTATGTATGCATGTGTAGAACTAGATGTGTGTAGATATAAATGTTTGTAGATGTGTGTGTGTGTGCAAGTATAGATGTGTTTGTAGATGTATGTGTATGTGTGTGTAGATGTGTGTAAATATAGATGTCTGTAGTGTAGATCTAGGTGTGTGTGTGTGTGTGTGGGTGTGCGTAAATGAAGGTGTGTGTGTGGGCAGGTGTATGTATGTGTGCTATAGTGTGTATGTATTTGTCAGTGTGTGTTTCTATGTGTGTATACACAAATGTATATATATATATATATATATATATATATATATATATATATATATATATATATATGATCAGTTGAACACCTGGGTCACTCAAAATAAATGTAAATAATATTAATCTTCAACAGGCCAACGAGTTCAAGTATTTTGACAGTATTCTATTGGCAGAGGGTAGGATCGACAGGGAAATTGAGACTAGTGTGTAGGTGTAAGAAAATATCTGCTGTGACTTATCAGCTGTCACCGCTGCCTAGGCACAGGAGCATTGATTAGACAACAAAGCAACAGTTGATAAACAGTATATATATGCCAACACTGTGCTACCAGTGCCAAACATGGCCACTGTCAACGACTTTGTGAGAGCAGAATTTCGACGTGTGAAACGAAGTTGTTTTTTTTGGTTTTTCTAGTCGTTCGCCTTATTTACTCTAATCTCCAAGGTGGTGAGCGTTGCACTGTGGTTTTTATTTTGCACCTGTAGGCCCAGTGCATCCGACTTCAGCATCCATTTTATATAAGGGCCTGCTTCCTTCTGCATTTTGTGAGGGTTTGCTTCCCCGGGGTAACGGCCGATGCTGTGCTGGTAATCGAGCCCAGCACCTTCTAGTTGTGAGCCGTGTCATTTAATCACTAGCCCACGCCATCTCCAAAAGAAAGTGTTTGAGGGTGGACATTTGTGTTACCAGGAAAGACAGAATGCGGAACAACGACACTGGAAGTAAGGTAAGCACTACTTCTTGTGCTGAATACATTTCCAGGCAAGGCATAAAATACGTTGGTGTAGTCGTCTCATGAGAATGCTCCTTCATTAACCTCCACTGATGGCGTACGTCGCTGGTAGATCTGGTTACAGGGCTAGGGGGTGGCCGCGAGGCAGGTGGATAGATGGCAGAGTGATTGTTCAGCGACACGCGCTCACATTGACCGACGCAACGCACTTGGCGTAGACCAGACGACTTAAGTTCCCCACGTGGCTCAATAACACACACACACCAACGTGCATGGATGCGTATGTCTATCTGTAATGTGTTAATTCCCTATGCCAGTTTTACAGTACAGTCGTTTTGCCAAAACATTCTGTACGTGGAGAAGTCGTCCTATCAAAAAAATCCCCTACATGCATTTGTTTAGGGCTTGTTTTTATTTTACATTTGGCTGACAGGCCGTATCCTGACCACCAAAGGCTGCATAATTTCCAAAATATGACTAACACTGTCAATTGACTCCACCACAAAAAAAAAGTTCATAGGGTCGTATTACCGCTTCCGAGACCATGGGCTTCACAAACTGCATTATCCCCCTTTAAGCCTCACTGGTGTAATCCAAGGAAATGCGAATCATGACAATTTGGTATCAGCTCAGCTGCAGAGGATGCCGGAATAAGTTCGCAAATTCGAAACCATCTGCCTTAGGTGCTACCACTTCGGATTTTCTATCTGGGATTATTCCCGTAGCCCCACCCCCTCTCTCGAGGTTGTTAAATGGCAGTGGGGTCGTTGCGCATAGATGCTAGTCACTCGAGACATCCGATGAGACTCACATCGTCCCAAGACTAACCATCACTCTCTGGCACTTGCGGGTTTAAAATCAGAGTTCCTCCTCTCTTAGACGAACTGCCTGAACAGACTAACGAGCTTCGTCTACCCGGACTTAGAGTTGACCTTTTCCAGATTAGCTACCAACTGAGGATAATGAGCCCAATCTGCCCGCCCACACAGCAGGCCCTGTAAGACAATGGGAGCCCCTCATGAAGGTGCTACTGGGGATACAATAATTAATTTCTTAATTTCTATGAAACGTTATTTTTGTTATTATTCGTTTTCGTGAAATTCCTTACTATTCTTCTAGATATTTATTTCCAAAGGCGTCAATTCTCTTCAATCGTGTGTTCATTGTCTATGGGTAAACGCCTTACAGTAAAGACGAGCATACATAAATCACTAATTTGTAGTTTGTGAATTACTTGCTTGAACGTCAATATTTGATTTATGTTGGCAACAAATAACTTGCCCTATCCTCATTATCTTTTGATTTCAATCGTGCATCTATCGCCTTCGGTTATTTTATTTCCAAGATAAAATAGTTCAATACCAGTTCTAGCGTTTGGCTTTGGCTTTGTTCGTTCTCAATCGCCCGCTACCAAACCCTGAAAGAGCTTAAGTAGAAGAATGTAGTCCAGAGAACGGAATGCGTTGTGTCGTAGTTTACAGCTTGACTGCGATATTTGCACCTTTCGGTCCAACACATCCGACTTGAGCAAGCATTTTTTTAGTACCGGGTTAGCATTCCCTTTTCGATCCCTTCTCCTTAACCAGTCTGCCCGCTGCATCCTGTTATCCAGGATCACCGCTTGGAGGTGTAGAAGGGTTTTAGTAGCTCTGGATAGCTGGCCCTGACGCTAGCAGTCAGCTATGGGTCGCTGACCACTGCAGCTCATTCGCTGCTCAGCATCTTGATCCCCCAGTTCTAGTGTTTGATACACTGTGTTGTATCCGTAGTGTAGTGTTATATTCTACATTGATATTTGTTATAGCTATTGGTTTTTATATACCAATTAGCGGTTGTAAATCTGTTTTAAGCGAGTCGCTGTAGTCAAGAGGTTAATCACTCGCCTATCAAAGCGCTGAACGAAAATGGTGGGCAACCCATCCCGAAAATTTCCACTCCTGGTTTAACGGGAGGTAAGACCAGAGCACCTGCATCCTGAGTTACCTTTAGTCGCCTCGACAAACAGTCTGCCCACTGGCCCAAGGTAACTCGGGACCAGAGAATAAGACTAAAGACCTGCGTATTCCCTTCTTCAATCAATCAAAAAAACAATCAGCCCCATGAGGAGTATAAGTCTTTAACAAATACTCGCCAAGTTTTCCTTTCATAAATTATCTGAGCCAATTCTGTCCGCCGTGTTTGCTGCTTTTACATTTGCCCACAGTTCCCTCTTCCATGAGTGTTTCGGTCTTCCCCTACTTTTCTTGACCTGTGGATGCCTGAACAGAGCTTGTCTGGTAATGTTATCCACTGGTTTCAGTAATGTGTGGCATATCCATCGCCTTAAATTCCTCCGTCTCCCATGCTCCACTGGTATTTGTCCCATTTTCGCCATCAGTTCCACGTTGGTGATCTTGTCCTATCACTTCTATCCTTGTATTTTGCGCAGGCAACCATTTACTAAAGTCTGTATCTTTTCCATAAGTACCTTTGTTCTCCTCCATCTCCTGAGGTTTACACAAGGCAGTGTAGCTGTTGCCCGCAGATGCTAGTTACTCGAGACATCCGATGAAACTTTCATCATCCCAGGACTACACAGGTCTTCCTGGGACTTGTGGGTGTAAAATCAGAGTCCGTCCTCTCCTAGGCGAACTGCCTGAACAGGCTAACAAGCTTCGTCTATCCGAGTTTAGAGTAAGAGTTTACCTTCTCTTAGATTGGCTGGCAACCAAGGCTAATGAGCCTAATCTTCCCGCCCAGTTATACGCTGGGTGCTCGGTAGCGCCGCACAGTAGGCTCTATAAGACACACGGGGTCCCCTCATAAAGGTGCTGCTGGGGACACAATAATGTAGGAGAGGCCATTGGCATGGAAACTCCTGAACGGCAAGCCGAACAGTGAATCCAGCGACGATCTCTACACCTGGAAAGGAGATGCTCTAGTGTTTGAGTTTATTAAGATGGACTCGTACATTGGTTAACCATCGATGTTCCAATACGCACTTGTCCCAAGACAGCGCATGAATAAGCTGCTCGAACCTAGCCGCTTAGCAGAAAATCCTCCTCCTGGCTACATATTTTTTTTTTTTTTTTTTTTTTTTTTTTGCGTTCGCCTTATTTTCTATTCCCCAAGGCGGTGTGCGTTGCACTGTGGTTTTTATTTTGCGCCTGTCGGCCCAGTGCATCCGACTTCAGCACGCATTTTATGTAAGGGTCTGCTTCCTCCTGCATTTTCTAAGGGTTTGCTTCCCCGGGGTAACGGCCGGTGCTGTGATGGGGATCGAACCCAGCACCTTCGGGTCGTGAGCCTTGCCACTTAACCACTAGGCCACGCCGTCCCCTCTGGCTACATATAATTCACGCCGGAGCTGGAGGCTACACAGGGGCATCCATCCCTGTGGAAGTACAGATCATCTAAGACTATCCCTAACGATTTAACTTTACCACTATCACTAACTTAGAGCTTATCTCGAGATAAGGTGTTCACCTCGGGTGCTGGAGGTCGCGGGTTCAAATCACTGTGGAGACACCGGGATTTTTTTACGTACATAATCCGGTTAATATTTCCCCTAATCTCTGAGTAGTGAGATCAGACACCAGCATGCAGTGGCGCGCACGTTAAAAATGCCTTAGCAATTGGAAGCCGAAAAGAGTAGGCCTAACATCCGCTGCTCGGACAAATTTCAAGTTAATAAAGCTGCTCAAATTATTCTAAGGATTCTCGCCCAAAAGAGAATATGTCGCAAAAAACGAGACTGTGTGGCCATAATAACAGGTCTTGGTTATGTGGTTAGCGGAGTGGCTTAGATGGCACCTAACAGGCTGCGGTGCTACCTTGTTCTAATTTACGCTTCCACCACTTCCACGATCGTATATTCCAAGGGCTAACAGATGCTGGGATTAACCTGGCAAGTCACCAGTGGATTTTCACCTGCCAAAAACATGAAACAAAGCAGGTCGCACCTACCCACGACGTCTAACGACATAAGTAGAATGAAAATAGATAGACTATCCCTAAGGATTTAACTCTATCACTATCGATTTAACTCTATTCCTAACGATTAAACTTTATCACTATCAATAATGCTTTTACTCTATCACTATCCCTAACAATTTAACTCTATCACTATCACTAATGTTTTAACTCTATCCCTAACACTAACGCTTTAACTCTATCTCTATCATTAACGCTTTAACTCTATCACTATCACTAACGCTTTAACACTATCACTAACGCTTTAACTCTATCACTATCCCTACCGCTTTAACTCTATCACTAACGACTTAACTCTATCACTATCCCTAACGATTTAACTCTATCACTAACGCTTAAACTCTAGCACTATCACTAACGCTTTAACTCTATCACTAACGACTTAACTCTATCACTATCACTAAGGCTTTAACTCTATCACTATCACTAACGCTTTAACTCTATCACTATCACTACCGCTTTAACTCTATCACTAACGACGTAACTCTATCACTATCCCTAACGATTTAACTCTATCACTATCACTAGCGATTTCACTATTTCACTATCACTAACGATTTACCCGAACATTCCGGTTACCTTGCAGATATGTTTCTTCTTGTTTTCTTCCCGAGTTCTGGCCTAACTGGGATCATTATTTTATAGTTTATAAATAGAGCGAATATTGTTATACCGTTTAATCTTCCATTTTTTTTGCCCTACTTTATTCATCTGGTTACAGAACTGATCATACAAAGTGCCTTTCTTTTATCTAGGAACAAATTATGATAGTTTTATAGTACTAAATCGTCCAAACGCCTATTTATTTAATCCACTTGATCTCCAATTCTGAAAATAGCGGCTTATCTGGATAACCATGTGACGATTACACACGATCGGTTGAGAAATTAGGATTGAATGAGAATTTACGACTACGAATACCCTATAAAAGTAATCTCTACTTCTGAAAATGGTCTACCCGGCTAGTCGTAAACTACTCATCGCAAAATGTGCAGTGCTTTCTGAGACGCGTTCCCGTGGGATACACGATATCAGACTGCTTCCTCTAGCCCCTTTTATTGTGTGGGTATTGGGCCACAAGTGCGGTTGGCATTTCAGCGGGCAGTATGCGCCAAAAGATATTAAAGGGCGATTGAGGAGGTAGTTTCATCTGCGATTTGATTTAAGTTCAGAAGATGTCGAAAACATATGCTTTCTTAATTGCAACTTGCGACATGCTGGATATACTGCAGTGGGCATCATTGTTTCTACACAACACACCGGTAAAGCGACATCTCAGGTTTTAGGATTTTATGTTGAATTGGGCTGCCATTGCAGAGTTGAATATCTATCAAATGACGTTCGTTCGAAATGAAGTCAAGGTTGCTCAGTACAGCAGGCATAAGTAAACATGTTTTATGGAGCGGGCTTCACAAACACAAATGTGCGAATTAGCGAGAACAAAACAAACTTTTATGGTAGAACATCTGGCCCACTCAACATATGTGTTAATGATATTGCTCTTCAACAAGCTCACGAGTTCAAGTAATTGGGTAGAATTTTCTTCGGCAGACGGCATGATCGACAGGGAAATTGAGTCTAAGTGTCAGAAGCATCTGCGGTGACTTATCAGCAGTCATCACTGCTTAGGCGCCCTAGCATTAGTTTGGCAACAAAGCAACAGCTGATAAACAATATATTCATGTCGACTCTGTGCTACCAGTACCAAATATGGCCTCTGTCCAGGGCGCGTGAGAGCAGAATTTCGACCTGTGAATTTAAGTGTTTGAGGAAAGTAATCGGTGTTACCAGGAGAGATAGAATGCGGAACGACGAATGTCGGTGTTACCAGAAGAGATAGAATGCGGAACGACGAATGTCGGTGTTACCAGGAGAGATAGAATGCGGAACGACGAATGTCGGTGCTACCAGGAGAGATAGAATGCGGAACGACGAATGTCGGTGTTACCAGGAGAGATAGAATGCGGAACGACGAATGTCGGTGTTACCAGGAGAGATAGAATGCGGAACGACGAATGTCGGTGTTACTAGGAGAGATAGAATGCGGAACGACGAATGTCGGTGTTACCAGGAGAGATAGAATGCGGAACGACGAATGTCGGTGCTACCAGGAGAGATAGAATGCGGAACGACGAATGTCGGTGTTACTAGGAGAGATAGAATGCGGAACGACGAATGTCGGTGTTATCAGGAGAGATAGAATGTGGAACGACGAATGTCGGTGTTACTAGGAGAGATAGAATGCGGAACGACGAATGTCGGTGTTACTAGGAGAGATAGAATGCGGAACGACGAATGTCGGTGTTATCAGGAGAGATAGAATGTGGAACGACGATATTCGAAGTATGGTCGGCACTACATCTTGTGCCGAATACATTTCCAGGCAGAAGATAGGTTGGTTTGGTCATCTCATAAGAATTTATCTTCATCAACTTCCAGTGATGGCTTACATCGTTGGTAGATCGTGCTACACAGCAAGGGGGCAGCCACGAGGCATGTGAATAGATGACAGAGCAATTGTGCAGTGACACGGGCTAACATTGACCGGCGCAACGCACTTGGCGCAAGACAGATGTCTTAAGCCCCCCGGGACGCTAAACGGCACAAGTGGAAAGAAAACTAACTACACAAACGGTGGATCGCTGTCGTCGATAGGTAACGCTCTCGCCTCTAAAACGTATCATGCAAAACGTGCCAAGGAAGGCACGTATAGAATATGAATCGATCTCAAACAGAATAACAGTGGTATGATATCACTGAGAAGGGAGACAAATATAGATCGCACAGTGCGATAAACAATATTAAGAACAATCATCATCATATCTTCAATCCACTTGTGTGGTTAGACGCCGCGGGGAGGTGTGGTTTTCTGTCATGTGCCATCTTTGTCTTTGATGTTGTAGTCATTCCGTATTTCTTTAGTGTCTCACTGACACCATCTATCCATCTTTTAGCTGGTCGGCTTCTTACTCTGCAGCCCTGGTGTCTGGTATGGTAGAGACGACCAATTGTAACTTTTGCTGCATTCTTTTCAAGTGCCCGAACCATTTTATTGTCTGGCTTTCTATGCATTATATGACAGGTATTGCATCCACTGTCCCCTGTCTGATAATTTCGTTTCTTATTCTGTCCAGCCTTGAGACCCCGACAGCTTTTCTCAAACACCTCATTTCGCATACCATGTTTTTTTCTTTCTTGTGTATTAGTGAGAGTCCATATCCGACACTGGTAGCAGAGAGTTGGTATAAACATACTATTTATCAACTGTCTCTTTGTCGTCCTTGGAATGTGTTTGTGCCTTAGTAATGGTGATAGCTGATAGAACACCGCATTAGCTTTCTGTTTTGGATTGTACCTGTACATCTACGGGAGCTGAGACGCTAGTCCAGTCAGGCACAACATACTGACCAGGACGTCACTGACCAAGACCACAATCTGTCTTCCCCGTAACGATCCCTGGAATCCGGCTGTTTTCAAGGCAGCCTGTATGACGAGATGTAGATCGATGTGATCCCAGTTGTAGTGAGCGCCAAGAAGATGAAGACAAGCATAGCACAACTGTTTGGAAGACCGCCGTCCACCTTCATCGTCATGCTCGGGATGGGAGGAAAGCTACTAAAACCCGCAGCTTAACGTTCTTGTTAGGGCGCACACTCGATTAACCTTACTCATTGTGGGCATTAAACAACAACAATCATATTTAGCTTTCCATCGTGTATGGACACGCTGCACAAGTATTTGAATGCACTGACTTGTTTAAGTTTTTGTTCTTTTTATCTGCAATTCGATTTTTCTATATTCTGCTTATTTACATTGCCTCTGTCTATGCTTAGTTGATGAAAAACCAGAATTATATGATATGCTCTAAGAAACTAGTGCCGAATACATTTCCAGGCAGAAAATAAGATGGTTTGGTCATCTCATGAGAATGCACCCTCATCATCTTCCACTGATGGCTTACAATGCTGGTAGATATGGCTACAGGGCAAGGGGGCGGCCGCGAGGTAGGTGGATAGATGACATTAGGGTGATTGTGCAACGACAAGGGCTCACATTGACCGACGCAACGCACTTGGCGCAGGATAGACGACTCAAGCTCCCCACGACGCTAAACGGCACAAGTGGAAAGAAAACTAACTAACTAAGAAACTCTGGACAAGACCCAGAGACGGAATGTAAAGATGGACAAGGAAGATTTAAATGCAAAATTTAGAAGAGACAACATATTATGTGATGATTATTGACAAAACAGACATTGGAAACATTAACAAAAACGGTGATAGTTTTTCTTCTTCTTCTTCGTACGCAGTCAGACAGTAACCATTATTTTTTCTAAAAAAACGGCGGTCATCCTGAGGCTGTCGCCGCTGCCATAGAGCTTGTCTTGCAGTTCCACTGGTGATGGCCACATCTGCTCTCTCTGATCCTCGTATGTCGGGCAGTTCTGCAGCAGATGTTCAGCGGTCATTTTACAGGTACCGCACGGGTATTCGTCGGTACCACCTATCTTCAATTTGTTGAATAGGTGGTACCTCAGTCTATTGTGGCCAGTGAAAAGTCTGAAGACAACGACCTGCTCTCTTCTGTTCAACTGGTAATAGGCATCGTTTTTGGTGTAACCATTATGTTCGGTTTCCCATTTGGTCATGTATCTGGCTTTGATAAGCCGTTTTGACTCTTCGTACGTCATACTAGTATCTGTTTGTGGTAGTCTTGCACCTTCTTTTGCCAGTCTGTCTGCCTCCTCGTTGCCTTGGATGTTGCAGTGTGATGGGACCCACTGTACCACTACCCTTTTTGGTGCGGACTGCTGGCACAGTTTGCAGAGGGCTGCTCTTAAATCATTAAGCTCAGTGTTTTTCTGGCTTTTTAGCGCTGTTTTAGTTTCTCTGACTGCAGCTGGGATCTGCAGTCTCTTCTATCGGTCATGGATTGCAGTTTTGTAATCTTTTCAAGTTCTACAATTGGCGTTGACTTCATGCCTCCTGTTATAACTCTCATGGCTTGGTTTTGAAGTTTGCTAACTTTATCGAAGTTCGCCTTTGCTGCTGTTGTCCATGCCGCAATGCCATACTCGAGAACTGGTCTCACTCTTCCAGTGTACAGTTTCTTTAGTATGCCTTCGTCTGCTCCCCAGCTTGTGCCAGCAAGTTTCCTCATGATTGCCATTCCTTCTCTGGCTCTCATTCGGTTTCTCTCGATCTGACTTTTCCATGTCATGCGCCGATCAAATGTGACTCCCAGATAGGTTGGGTTGTCGTTTGGCTGCAGGAATTTGCCATTTAAACTTAATTTGGTATTTTTATTGATTTGGGATTTTATTGAAAGCGAGAATATTGTGCATGTGGTTTTCTCCTCGTTTATTTTGACCAGCCATGAGTTAGCCCACTCTTCCAGCGATGTTAGGGCCTGCTGCATCCGATTTCTGGCTATGGTGAGATTCTTTTCAGAGGTCCACATAGCCAGATCGTCTGCAAACATTGAGCTATGGACTCTTCTTGGTATATTCTCTGTAATGTCGTTTATATACACCAGGAAGAGTATGGGTGACAGTACTCCCCCTTGGGGTACTCCCTGCTCGAGTGTCACCTTCTTGCTCATCTGCCCTTGTACTTGGACTCTGGCCGTTCTTTGTTTGAGGTAGTGGTTGATCCACTTGTACATTTAACTTCTGTAATTTAAACGACCTAGATTTAAGAGGTACCATCTTCCCAATTAGAAATGCACATAAGGCCACCTGTTGTTTACCAGATGGGTACGTCGAAAACAAAATTGTTTACCAGATGGGTACGTTGAAAACAAAATTGTTTACCAGATGGGTACGTCGAAGAAAACAAAATTGTTTACCAAATTGGTACGTCAAAAACAAAATTGTTAACCAGATGGGTACGTCGAAAACAAAATTGTTTAACAGATTGGTACGTCGAAAACAAAATTGAACTATTTAACAATAGATCGTAAACTGAGAAGTTGGTTACATGGTGTGAGCGTAAAGTGAAGAAAGACGTTCAGATGACCTTCTGGTCTTTGCCACTATGACAATACAAGAGAGAATTCAAAGAAAGGACAGCTGAAACACGCTACAAATACGACACGAAATATCTACAACAAACAAGACACAAAGGGTCTCAGTGGTATGCAGGTAACGATGTCTGCCTCGGGTGCCAGAGGTCGCGTGTTCAAATCACGGTGAAGGCCGGGATTTTTTTCAAGTCGACCTTCTGATAAAAATTTCACTGATCTATGGGTAGTGAGATTGGACGCCCGTGTACAGTGTCGGGCACGTTAAAAGTTCGTTGGCAGTTGGAAATCGAAAAGAACAGGCTTAACAGCCGCTGCTCTGATAAAATTCAAATTATAAATCTACTCAAGAAATGTGTACCTTTCCCCAGGTGATTTGATAAGAGCAGCTATAGATGACGCCTAACTGGATTTGGGTCTACTCAGCTCTAGTGTTTGAGTCTATTATCATGGGCTCGCACATCGGTTAAACCACACTCCAAGAAACTGGTTGCATACAGACTCTGTAAAGTTTTGTAAGCTAGTATAAAAACATTATGTCACTAAAGAACAAATTGATACTCCCGAGGAGCTCACAGAGGGAACCATTGACCGTCGAAGCGTCAGGACTCAATTCAGAATGATAGGGAAGAGAGTGAAGAGACTCTTGGTAAAAGGTCAACGACACAAGGAATGACTCTGTTATGACATATGAACTCTGATAGAAGAAAGAAGGACTTTAAAACACGAATTAAGCGCACGCGAAGGAAAAAAATAGAGACACGACTGCACACATTATATTTTGAGTTAAACAAGATGGTGACAAAGGATGTTCTCAGCTCTGGTGTGAGCTAGATGTAGCCGAGAGGAGGATTTTCTGCTTAGCGAGCGGGCTAGGATTGAGCTGCTTATTACTCTGCTGCGTTGGGACAACTTCCGCGAAAGGTGGTTAACCGATGTGCAAGACATTCATAATAGACTCTAACACTAGAGCAAAGTAGACTCGCAACGGGTTATGCGCCATCTATGATGCTCTTAACAAACCACATAATCACGCTGGTGTTGAGCCATGTTACACAGTTTGCCGCATCGTATAACATTCACTCTGTGGGTGCAGTGATGCTATTCTTGTCCTTGTCGACATCAATGAAGATATTGTAATACTGTAAACCTGGTGGTCATTCAGGCCCATGTTTTGCTCTATGTCAGGTAGCCAAATGTCGTCTAAACTCATCTCTGTCGTTTACCATTAAGTATCAACCGGACCAAGGTTTTGTCAAAGGTAATCTCTCCATCTCATTGGTGGACGTTCGGGGCGACAATTATAGGTGTAGGGCCACCATGACGTCACTTTACGTGTTCATCTAATGTCAGGCATGCGTACAACGTGGCCTTTCCGCCTGTACTGCCTTATCAACCCAGTATCTGTGATGTCATTAAAGCAGGTTTCACTCTTGATGGCGGTGTTGCTGATGTGGTCTTGTAGTGAAAGTGTTCCAAGATACTGTTCACATTCATTTCAATCTTTCTATCGCTTCTTTTGTAACAGTGTTCCAAAATACTGTTCACATACATTTCAATCTATCTATCGCTTCTTTTGTGACAGTGTTCCAAGATACTGTTCACATACATTTCAATCTTTCTATCGCTTCTTTTGTAACAGTGTTCCAAAATACTGTTCACATTTATTTCAATCTTTCTATCGCTTCTTTTGTAACAGTGTTCCAAGATACTGTTCACATTTATTTCAATCTTTCTATCGCTTCTTTTGCGCACTCCTTCCTTTTCTGGGAGCATGTCAATGGCGCAGTCATCGGCAAGGCAGACATCTACGATGGTTGTTTCTTTCACCTTTACAGGATCTAATGCGCCTTAGACAGAACAGATGCTCACGCTCATTCGTCATGTATCCGACATGCATGTTGCTTTATGTGTGAATTTGTATAGCCATTTGTAGAGTAAGATGGAAGCGCCTTAGTGGCTTCGCTCTCCCCTCGCTCCGGTGTTTGTGTCGAGTTTTCTAATGTTTGCTGGTTCCTGTTCGGATTATATTTCACAACTCCTTCTCCGTGTGGTATCATGGACTTTATTCTGTAGAATTGATATGCCTTCGATTGGTTATCCTGCTCAGTATGATGCATTTCGCTGCATTTCAAGTCTGGCTCAAGCTCAACTAAATGGTTGCTGAAGTCAGAATTGTTAGACCGAAAGGTTCAAATATCTTAGTCAAGCTGTAAACTACGACACAAAGCTGGACTACATTCTGCTACTTCAGCCTCTTTTTTTAAGGGTTTGGTAGAGGGGTTTTTGAGAACAAACGAAGCCAAGTCAAACACTTGGCAGGGGACGGCGTGGCCTAGTGGTTAAGTGACACGGCTCACAACCAGAAGGTGCTGGGTTCGATCCCCATCACAGCACCGGCCGTTACCCCGGGGAAGCAAACCCTTAGAAAATTCAGGAGGAAGCAGACCCTTACATAAAATGCATGCTGAAGTCGGATGCACTGGGCCGACAGGCGCAAAATAAAAACGCAGTGCAACGCACACCGCCTTGGGGATTAGAGAAATAAGGCGAACGCAAAAAAAAAAAAAAAAAAAAAACACTTGGCATGTGTCTGAAATTAGGATGTGTGACGGATTGCTAACATTTCTTTTGTTGGTTATGATTTGTTAGGTCTGAACGTTGGGTTGTCAAGTCTGAACTGGACTTTGTTCATATCATCTCTTTTTCTTATGTTCATCATCATATCTGTCCACATACGTTCTTGGACGTCGTGAGTGGGGCAGGATGCAGCAGTGAATTACTCGATTGCTGCCAGCGACTTATAACTGGATGTTTGCATCAGGGTCAGTGGACCAAAGCTGGCAAAGAACTTATTCCGATTCCACGTGGCGGCCCCGGAAACACGTTGCACTAGTCATTGTAATCTGGCCGAAAGATATGAATGGCAGTGGGAAAGAAACACATGGTACTAAAAAGGGACAGCTAAATTCTGCTTTATCAGCCTTAAATGAGCAGATTTCGCATTAAACCACGACACAACGTCTCCACGTCCTTTTCGGGACAAATACTGAGAAGGAAGAAGAAGAACAAGAAGAAGAAGAAGAAGAAGAAGAAGAAGAAGAAGCAGAAGTAAAGAAAAAGTAGAAAAAGAAGACGAAAAAGAAGAAAAAAAAGGAGAAAATGAACAAGAAGATATAGAACAGGAAGATGAAGAACAAGAAGACGAAGAAAAAAAAATGAACAAAATGTAGAAGATATAGAACACGAGATAAAAAACAAGATGAAGAACAAGAAGTACAAGCCCAAGAAAAAGAAGACCAAGACCAACAAAAGGAAGAAGAAGAGGAAACAGAAGAAGAAAGGGATGAAAAAGAAGGAAAACAGTTAGTGCAATTGTTGCAATGATAGAGTAGCCGATTAACATCTGATTTTATAGCAATCAACATACCGCCAAAGGGAAAGCACATCAAGTCAGCAATTTTTTTGTCAATGATGAATTTACGTATCTTTCCAAATCGACGTTCCTGTCAACTTGAAGCATTTTGTCAACTAAATGAATCCTGTCAACTGGGAGCATCTTGTCAACTAAATGTATCCTGTGAACTGGGAGCATTTTGTCAACTAAATGAATCCTGTCAACTGGGAGCATCTTGTCAACTAAATGTATCCTGTGAACTGGGAGCATTTTGTCAACTAAATGAATCCTGTCAACTGGGAGCATCTTGTCAACTAAATGTATCCTGTGAACTGGGAGCATTTTGTCAACTAAATGAATCCTGTCAACTGGGAGCATCTTGTCAACTAAATGTATCCTGTGAACTGGGAGCATCTTGTTAACTAAATGTATCCTGTCAACTAGAAGCATCCTGTCAATTAGAAGCATCCTGTCAACTAAATGTATCCTGTCAACTGGGAGCATCTTGTCAACTAAATGTATCCTGTTAACTAGAAGCATCTTGTCAACTAAATGTATCCTGTCAACTAGAAGCATCGTGTCAACTAAATGTATCCTGTCAACTTGAAATATCTTGTTAACTAAATGTATCCTGTCAACTTGAAATATCTTGTCAACTAAATGTATCCTGTCAACTAGAAGCATCCTGTCAACTAAATGTATCTTGTCAACTAGAAGCATCCTGTCAACTAAATGTATCCTGTCAACTAGAAACATCCTGTCAACTAGAAACATCCTGTCAACTTAATGTATCCTGCCAACTAGAAGCATCCTGTCAACTAAATGTATCCTGTCAACTAGAAGCATCATGTCAACTAAATGTATCCTGTCAACTAGAACCATCCTGTCAACTAGAAACATCCTGTCAACTAAATGTATCCTGTCAGCTAGAAGCATCCTGTCAACTAGAAACATCCTGTCAACTAGAAGCATCCTGTCAACTAAATGTATCCTGTCAACTAGAAACATCCTGCCAACTAGAAACATACTTCCAACTAAATGTATCCTGTCAACTAGAAGCATCCTGTCAACTAAATATATCCTGTCAACTAGAAGCATCCTGTCAACTCAATGTATCTTATCAACTCGAAACACCATGCCAACTAAATGTATCTTGTCTCCTAGAAGCATCCTGTCAACTTAATGTACCCTGTCAACTAGAAGCATCCTGTCAAGTAGAAACATCCTGTCAACGAGAAGCATCCTGTCAACTAGAAGCAACCTGTCAACTAAATTTATCCTGTCTACTAGAAACATCATGTCAACTATATGTATCCTGTCAACTAGAAGGATCCTGTCAACTAGATGTATCCTGTCAACTAGAAATCCTGTCACCTAGAAGGATCCTGTCAACTAAATGTATCCTGTCAACTTAAAGCATCCTGTCAACTAGATGTATCCTGTCAACTAGAAGCATCCTGTCAACTAGAAGCATCTTGTGAACTAGAAGCATCTTGTCAACTAGAAGCATCCTGTCAACTAGAAGCATCCTGTCAACTAAATGTATCCTGTCACCTAGAAGCATCCTGTCAACTAGAAGCATCCTGTCAACTAGAAGCACCCTGTCAACTAAATGTATCGTGTCACCTAGAAGCATCTTGTCAACTAGAATCATCCTGTCAACTAGAAGCATCCTGTCAACTAAATATATCCTGTCACCTAGAAGCATCCTGTCAACTAGAAGTATCCTGTCAACTAGAAGCATCCTGTCAACTAGAAACATCCTGTCAACTAGAAGCATCCTGTCAACTAAATGTATCCTGTCAACTAGAAACATCCTGCCAACTAGAAACATACTTCCAACTAAATGTATCCTGTCAACTAGAAGCATCGTGTCAACTAAATGTATCCTGTCAACTTGAAATATCTTGTTAACTAAATGTATCCTGTCAACTTGAAATATCTTGTCAACTAAATGTATCCTGTCAACTAGAAGCATCCTGTCAACTAAATGTATCTTGTCAACTAGAAGCATCCTGTCAACTAAATGTATCCTGTCAACTAGAAACATCCTGTCAACTAGAAACATCCTGTCAACTTAATGTATCCTGCCAACTAGAAGCATCCTGTCAACTAAATGTATCCTGTCAACTAGAAGCATCATGTCAACTCAATGTATCCTGTCAACTAGAACCATCCTGTCAACTAGAAACATCCTGTCAACTAAATGTATCCTGTCAGCTAGAAGCATCCTGTCAACTAGAAACATCCTGTCAACTAGAAGCATCCTGTCAACTAAATGTATCCTGTCAACTAGAAACATCCTGCCAACTAGAAACATACTTCCAACTAAATGTATCCTGTCAACTAGAAGCATCCTGTCAACTAAATATATCCTGTCAACTAGAAGCATCCTGTCAACTCAATGTATCTTATCAACTCGAAACACCATGCCAACTAAATGTATCTTGTCTCCTAGAAGCATCCTGTCAACTTAATGTACCCTGTCAACTAGAAGCATCCTGTCAAGTAGAAACATCCTGTCAACGAGAAGCATCCTGTCAACTAGAAGCAACCTGTCAACTAAATTTATCCTGTCTACTAGAAACATCATGTCAACTATATGTATCCTGTCAACTAGAAGGATCCTGTCAACTAGATGTATCCTGTCAACTAGAAATCCTGTCACCTAGAAGGATCCTGTCAACTAAATGTATCCTGTCAACTTAAAGCATCCTGTCAACTAGATGTATCCTGTCAACTAGAAGCATCCTGTCAACTAGAAGCATCTTGTGAACTAGAAGCATCTTGTCAACTAGAAGCATCCTGTCAACTAGAAGCATCCTGTCAACTAAATGTATCCTGTCACCTAGAAGCATCCTGTCAACTAGAAGCATCCTGTCAACTAGAAGCACCCTGTCAACTAAATGTATCGTGTCACCTAGAAGCATCTTGTCAACTAGAATCATCCTGTCAACTAGAAGCATCCTGTCAACTAAATATATCCTGTCACCTAGAAGCATCCTGTCAACTAGAAGTATCCTGTCAACTAGAAGCACCCTGTCAACTAGAAGCATCGTGTCAACTAAATGTATCCTGTCAACTAGAAACATCCTGTCAACTAGAAACATCCTGTCAACTAAATGTATCCTGTCAACTAGAAGGATCCTGTCAACTAAATGTATGTTGTCAACTAGAAGCATCCTGTCAACTAGAAGCATCCTGTCAACTAAATGTATCCTGTCTACTAGAAACATACTGTCAACTATATGTATCCTGTCAACTAGAAGGATCCTGTCAACTAAATGTATCCTGTCAACTAGAAGCATCCTGTCAACTAGATGTATCATGTCAACAAGAAACATCCTGTCAACTAGAAACATCCTGTCAACTAGAAGCATCCTGTGAACTAGACGCATCCTGTCAACTAGAAACATCCTGTCAACTAGAAACATCCTGTCAACTAGAAACATCCTGTCAACTAGAAGCATCCTGTCAACTAAATGTATCCTGTCAACTAGAAACATTCTGCCAAATAGAAACATCCTGTCAACTAAATGTATCCTGTCAACTAGAAGCATCCTGTCAACTAAATGTATCCTGTCAACTAGAAGCATCCTGTCAACTAAATGTATCCTGTCAACTGGAAACATCCTGCTAACTAAATGTATCCTGTCTACTAGAAGCATCCTGTCAACTAAATGTATCCTGTCAACTAGAAGCATCCTGTCAACTAAATGTATCATGTCAACTAAATATATCCTGTCAACTAGAAGCATCATGTCAACTAGAAGCATCATGTCAATTAAATGTATCCTGTCAACTAGAAGCATTCTGTCAACTAGAAGCATCTTGTCAACTAGAAGCCTCCTGTCAACTAAATGTATCCTGTCGACTAGGCATATCTAATAAACTTAATGTATCATGTCAACTAAACGTATCCTGCCAAAGTGACATATTTTTTTCCATTATACTTTTTAGCAATTCGACGTATCTTGTCAATGAGACTAAACTTGTCAAATAGATGTACTCTTTGAACTCGACGTAGCTTGTTGGCTAGATTTATCCTGTAAACCTAACGTATCTTGTAGAGTAGATGTATCCTGTCAACTCGACGTATTTTGTGGACTTGATGTATCCTGTCATGTAGATGCTTTCTGTCAACTCGACGTATCTATTCAACTAGATATGTCTTGTAAGTTAGACTTATTATGTACACTAGACGTATCTTCTCAACTACATATCAACTCGACGTATTTTCTTTCGAAGTCGATTGTTCTTGTCAAGTCGACCAAACTCGTCAACTCGAAGTATCTTGTGAAATCGACGCTCTTGCCATCTCGAAGCTTCTCATTAACTCGAAATTTCTAGAAAATTCGGAATGTCTAATGAACTCAACATAACTTAAATGAATTCGACTTATCTATCTTTTAACAGTAGACTAAGTATCGATGAATAAAATGTTATGTGCCCCCCCCCCCCCCCCCCTCCCCGCCCACCCTCATCTTAAGACGCGAAATATAATGAGAAGATTAAATGCCAAGTTTATGTTAATAAATGTATGCACAGTCCGTTTGGCCGTGGTTTACAATATCCAAGTCAGTTAGCTAAGGATACGGAAGTCTATGGCTCTAGACAAAATGAAAAAGCCAAAGTTATCGATTGCTGTTCATAATATGTTCGGCTTTTGAACATTCAGTAAATGTGAGCAAAATCATGAATTTAAGTTTTGCTAAGGTCTTTGGAAGTTCTTCTTCTTCTTCTTCGTACGCTGTCAAACGTTAACCTGTATTTTTTCGAAGAAAGCAGTGTTCATCCTGAGGCTGTCGACACTGCCATAGAGCCTGTCTAGTGTTGCCACTGGTGATGGCCACATGTGCTGTCTCTGGTCCTCGTATGTCGGGCAGTTTTGCAGCAGATGTTCAGCGGTCATTTTCCCGGTACCACAGGTGCATTCGTCAGTGCCACCTATCTTCAGTTTATTGAATAGGTGGTACCTCAGTCTGTTGTGGCCTGTGCGGAATCTGAAGACCACGACCTGCTCTCTTCTGTTCAACTGGTAATAGGCATCGTTTTTTGTGTACCCAGTATGGTCTGTTTCCAATTTGGCCATATATCTGGCCCTAATAAGCCTTTTGGACACTTCGTAGGTCACACTAGAATCTGGTTGAGCAGTCTTGCACCTTCTTTTGCCAGTCTGTCTGCCTCCTCGTTGCCTTGGATGTTACAGTGGGATGGAACCCACTGTACCACTACTTTTTTTTTATGCCTGTCAGCATTGCTTCTACCGCAGCCCTCGGTGCCTCTGCCTCCGCTCTGAAATTGCTTGAGAATTTTTCAGTTGCCACTAACAGTGTTATTTTTCTACCATATGGTAGGCTCAGGAATACCCCTGCCCCTCCGTTCTGTGTTGTGTTTGTTACAGAACCGTCGGTGTATGCATGGGTCCATTTCATACTTGGGTAGTTTTCCGTTATGTACCTTAGGGTTATGTCTCTTCTTTCTTTTCCAATCTGGCTGTTCTTGTTTCCAATACCTGGTATATTTTCTACCACCTCCGGAATGATATGCTGCTTCCAGGTAGGTTTGCGTACTGTATGGATGGGCTTTGGTATTGTTACGGTGTTCATAGCGTCTTCGCTCATCTTTGCTTTGGCTATTTCTGCAAAGTTTCTCCGCTTTAGTTTCCCATTTCCAAATTTATTTAGTCTCTGATGCATTGGATGGTCTGTCAGTCTTCTGAATTTATCTGCTTGCTGCTGGGCTCTTCAGTCTCTTCTGTCGATCAGGGATTGCAGATTTGTGATCTTTTCAAGTTCTACAATTGGCGTTGACTTCATGCCTCCTGTTATAACTCTCATGGCTTGGTTTTGAAGTTTGCTAATTTTATCGAAGTTCGCTTTTGCTGCTGTTTTCCATGCCGCAATGCCATACTCGAGAACTGGTCTCACTCTTCCAGTGTACAGTTTCTTAAGTATTATTTCGTCTGCTCCCCAGCTTGTGCCAGCAAGTTTCCTCATGATTGGCATTCTTTGTCTGGCTCTCATTCGGTTTCTCTCGATCTGACTTTTCCATGTCATGCGCGGATCAAATGTGACTCCCCAGTAGTTTGGGTTGTCATTTTGCTGCAGGTATTTGCCGTTAAGAATTATTTTGGTGTTCTGGGGTTAAATTTGAATGCGAGAATATCGTACATGTTTTTTCTTCGTTTACTTTGACCAGCCATGAGTTCGGCCACTCCTCCAACGATGTTAGGGCCTGCTACATCCGATTGCTTGCTACGGTGAGATTTTTTCAGAGTTCCACAAAGCCAGTGATGCCAGTCTGTGATGTTGTTTATATACACCAGGAAAAGTGTGGAAGTTCAAAATGCATGAATTATGTATCTGATCGCTCTGAATGCGACAAGAGACGAGAAAAACCAAATTACTGTTTGTTCGGGCAAAACATACTGTTCAGACATGTTAGACAGCCTCAGACAAAATATACTGATCGGACATAGAAGAAAAGGTCAAACAAAACATGCTGATCGGACATGGTAGAAAAGGTCAAACAAAACATACTGATAGGACATGGTTGAAAAGGTCAAACAAACATATTCATAGGACATGGTAGAAAAGGTCAAACAAAACATATACTAATCGAACATGTTATTCAGGGTCAGGCTAAGCATACTGATTGGACATGTTAGTCAGGGTCAGGCTAAACATACTGATTGGACATGTTAGTCAGGGTCAGCTTGAACATACTGATTGGACATGTTAGTCAGGGTCAGGCTAAACATACTGATCGGACATGTTAGTCAGGATCAGGCTAAACATACTGATTGGACATGTTAGTCAGGGTCATGCTAAAGATGCTAATCGGACATGTTAGTTAGGGTTAGACAAAATATACTAGCCAAGACCCACCATGTCGAATTCCTAATAGTTCTCACCGGAAACGTGCTGTTTTGATGGCAGCCTGATTAGCGCGGTTGGGGATCGACGTGTTCCCCGTATTAGTGAGCATCACGCACTTTAAGCAAGCATAGCACAACCGCCTGGAGGACCCCGGTTCACCTTCATGGGCACGCTCGGAATGCGAGTAAAGCCACTGCAACCCGCCACTTAGCGCCCTTTTCAGGGCGCACAAAAAGAGTCTTAGTCGACCTGTACTTCTACAGGGGCGGATGCTGCCGTGCAGGTCCCAGTTCTTGTGGGATCTGGATGATACAGGTAGGAGGATTTCTTGCGTAGCGGACTAGGCTCGAGCAGCCTATTACTCCGCTGCTTTGAGACAAGTGTCGCGGAGGGTGGTTCACTGATGTGCGAGTCCATCGTAATTGACTAGAGCAAAGTAGACCCGCAGACATAGTGAAGGTTTAGCTTTAAGTTAGTAAAATCAAGGACCACCTGCTGGAAAACGACACTGCTTTGGATGAGTCTGCAAGGCACAGGCTGCGACACTTTGGAATCAAATTAGGATTCAGTGGATCAGGGAACCTGAGAGGACGAAACAGGAAGGTGTACAGCCAACAGGCTACAGGCTCCATCAGCATCCACACTTTGCGCCATCTGCTGAGAGAGACTGATCACCTATGGGTATGCCCGGAGTGCAGTGAAGTCGACTCCTAGAACATAATTAACCCTAGCCTGTTAGGCGCCATCTATGCTGGTATTAACAAACCATCAACCCATGGCCGGAGTTATGCCATGTCACACAGTCGCCTCTTACGACATGCTTTGTGTGGATACCGTAGTGATGTTGTCTTTGACGTGCCCACAGACCACAGAGAACCACTCAATGTTAGTCTTTGTTGGCATTCAACAGCAACAACAACCCGCGGAGATCGTATCGAAGGAGGCAGTGATGAATGATGTTATAAGACTTTCCAACACTTTGATTTTCATTCCTTACGTGAGTAATCGTTTCGCCGTCTGTGTAAATGTTTTTATCGCCTCATTGTAGATTTTTTTAAAGACGTCCTCAAAGTATGTTTTGGAAGGTTTAAAAGAGATTGTATAACTTTATCAAAAGCCACGTTGGTTTGTAAAATACGGTAATACCAATTGATCAGCCCTAATTTATCGCTTATAAATCTCTGAGCAAACAATTCTTCAATACCTCCCTTTTTCAAGCTATTCACCACTGCAGTTATGGCAATACATTTCAAATGTTTTTCATAATACACGATGAGGCTTCAAAGGAAAACCTTGAACATATATTTTTTTGACAAATCTATTCTGAAAAAATGAAACACAACTTTATCATTTACCAACATAATCATCAATGCGTTAGATACACGTCCCCCAGGGCATATAAAGTGCATAAATTCCTGTAGAAAAAAATCTTGGTCGCGTGTGTAACCACTCATACACCACCTGCTGGAACTCCTCATCAGACCTGAATGGCTTTCCTCCCAATGCCTCGTTTTGTCGTTCAAAGACGTGGACATCACTTGGGGCTAGGTCTGGCAAGTACGGTGGATATGGTAGACACTGAAAGTAAAGGACATCGATGGTTGTAGCCGTTGCACTTTCAGCATGGGATCGAGCAAACGGACACCTTTACTCAGAAGTCCACCTCGTTTGGATTTGATAAAGGTGTCGAAGTTGATTTCTGATATAAAAGGAGCACGTGGCACCGGTGAAAGTGTTCCCCTTGGACATGTGGTGCTCTTAAATAACGTATTGTTCATCTCGAAAGAGATTCAACATATCCTTCCCTGTAGATTGCTGCATGCGAAACGTATTCGGTTTGAGCGAAGAGGGATGGCGCTATCCCATGCTCGATATTTCCGTTTCAGGCCCGTGGTAGTGAACCCAGGTTTCATCTCCAGTAATAATTCTTGCTAAGAAACAATCACCTTCTACTTCAAATCGCCGCAAAAGTTCCTGACGCGTCGTTGTTTCAATTCTGGAGTAAGCTGTCGGGACACCCACCTTGCAGACACTTTATGGTAATAGAAGGCACATTACGAATAATGTGGCGTGCTGAACCCTGGCTGATGTCCAGATGTGCGGCAATTTAATTCAATCGGCTATTTTCCTTTACGAGACTGTAAACGGCTGAAAATCGACTCTAGACTCATTACTCGGTGTGCCTAAGCCGGTCGTGAACAGTTTATCCCAGAACTCAGGCTGTTTTAGAAATTCATACTCATATACAAGTTCTGGAAAGAAAAGCATGCATCACCGTATATGACCTTCATTCGCAGATGAATTTCAGTAGGTTTTTTCGCTGCTAAATAAACGGATAATAGACAGCTGTTCCTCTTTCGTGCATGCTCCAAAAGTGGGGCAGTCTTTTTTAAAATGCTGTTATGACGCCATGTTGTTCATCTGCAACCCTGATGGCAAGTGCAGGACACTCTTGGCATTCTTAGCAACCATATAAACAAGTTACAATACAAATTCATGGTTTTTTCTAATCTATATCCCACTTTAAAGGTTTTTATTCGAAGCCCACTCGAACAAATACAAGCAATAATAAAATTGAATGAGCAAGTCCAAGTAGCACTGAATAGGGCAAATGAAATGTTAGGTATGATAAAAAGAAAGATTAAACATAGGAATAAGGAGGTGACTGTCAAACTGTTTAAATCATTAGTTAGAACTAGATTAGAGTACTGTGTACAGGTGTAGAGGTCTATCGTAGAGAAAATATAAACATGCAATAAAACGTTACAAAGAAGAGCGACAAAATTGAAAATGAGTCCAGAATTACAGTTACTAAAAAAGACTACAGAAACACGTCTACTGTGTCTAGAAAAGAGAAGAATTCGAGGTGACAATACAGGTTTATAAGATAATCACAGGAAAGGTAAAATTAGACTGTAACAAGTTTTTCAAAATACAAAACGAGAACAAGAGGACACAGATACAAATTAACTAAAGAAATGTCCAGATTGGAAATGATGGTGAATGATTGGAATGCATTGCATCAGGAAGTAGTAGAGGCAGAGACAGTTAATGCATTTAAGAATAAATTGGATGTGCATAGCTTTTAAAGCAGGGCAATGCAAATGTGACTGGTTGTCTACAGACTCTGAAAAGTCTTCTAAACCAGTATAAAAACGTTAAGTTATATTTAATAACGACTTTACTTCCTATGTTTTCTCAATTAGCTTGTCGATTATGTAGAGCTGGTAAATTCTTGAGTATGCTTTCCTGAAACATGCCTGCTCTTCTGGTTGATAGCAATGAAGTTCTTTTTCTAGTCCGTTTACAATCGCTATTGTAAAAACCTTTGAATACGGATGAGAGCAAATACATTTGATAACAGGAACGGAGACGGCGTGGGCTAGTGGTTAAGTGACACGGATCACAACCCGGAGATGCTGGGTTCGCTTCCCAATGACAGCACCATTTTAATATTTTTCTCGTCAAATCTGTAATTATGTTCCATATTGGATCTACCCATGTGGATGACTGTACATTTTTCTATAATAAACTCCATTTGCAACACAAACGGAAGATGGAGTTGCTTATTGGATGACAGTGAGATGTCTACTTAATGAAATTATTTATTGGTCAGACATTTTTCAAAAGCGTGTTAGAAAACGATTTGTTGCCATTCGGCAGGAGGGAATATAAGGTCGGTCATGCGCATGGGTGAATTAGTTACCGCCTGCAGATTGCTTCAGTTGTTGGCATACAGCATTTCAGAGTGAAGTCTAGTTAACTCCAGTCTGATGCCGATGGACAGAATTCTTCTTCTTCGTACGCTGTGACTAAAAATAACAAAACGGGACTCTTTCGAGGCCCCGTAATTGGAATGAGTACACTTTAAACCCTTTAACGAGGATCTATTGGAGGGGAAAGTCTGGTACCAGCAGCCGCAGTAATTCCAGCTCCAATAGCGTATATTTAAGTTGTTGCAGTTAAAGAGCTCGAAGTTGGATCTCAGGCGCAGGCGGGCGGTCCGGCTCGCACCGGTTCACTGCCTGTTGTCTCCTGCCCTACCGTCTGCCGGTCTTCTCCCACGGGTGCTCTTCGCTGAGCGTCCTGGGTGGCCGGCGCGTTTACATTGAAAAAATTAGAGTGTTCAAAGCAAGCCTCGGCTGCCTGAATAATGGTGCATGGAATAATGGAATAGGACCTCGGTTCTATTTTGTTGGTTTTCGGAACTGGAGGTAATGATTAACAGGGACAAACGGGGGCATTCGTATTGCGGCGTTAGAGGTGAAATTCTTGGATCGCCGCAAGACGAGATACTGCGAAAGCATTTGTCAAGAATGTTTTCATTAATCAAGAACGAAAGTCAGAGGCGCCAAGACGATCAGATACCGTCTTAGTTCTGACCATAAACGATGCCGACTAGCGATCCACAGGAGTTGCTTCGATGACTCTGCGGGCAGAATCCGGAAAACCAAAGTGTTTGGGTTCCGGGGGAAGTATGGTTGCAAAGCTGAAACTTAAAGGAATTGACGGAAGGGCACCACCAGGAGTGGAGTCTGCGGCTTAATTTGACTCAACACGGCCAACACTGAAATGATTGACAGGCCGAAAGCACTTTCGTTGGGTCTAATATGGAACGGGTGCTGGAATTAGACCTTCTGAAATCTGGTGCTAAGCTCTCTGTGGCTCGATTGGCCCGCATTCAGTGTTCGATAAAGGAATTGACGGAAGGGCACCACCATGAGTGGAGCCTGTGCCTTAATTTGACTCAACACGCCAACACTATAAAAGGACTGACAGACTGAAAGCACTTTCGTTGGGTCTATTAGGGAACGTGTGCTGGTATTAGACCCACGGAAGACAGGTCAGTTTTACCCTCCTAATGAAAGAGCGTCTGCTACGGAAATCCTGCCTAATCCTACAGAAACTGCAGGTTTCAGAAACTTGGTCATGCCGCTGAGCATTTGCTGCAAAACTGCCTGAAATACTAGAATCAGAGAGAGCAGATGTGGCCATCACCAGTGGCAACACTAGAAAAGCTCAATGGCAGTGTCGACAGCCTCAGGATGAAGGCTACTTTAAAAAAAAAAATAATGGTTACTGTCTGACTGCGTACGAAGAAGCAGAAGAAGAAGACACTTGGTCGTGACTGACATATAAAAAAGCCCTCTATTGATTTGTTTGGTCTAATAGTGAACGGGTCCTGGTATTAGACCTTCGGAAGACAGGTCAGTCTTACCCTACAAATGACAGGGCGTTGCTACGGTAATCCTGCTCAATTCGAGAGGAGTCGCAGACATTTGTCCACGTACTAGGCCCATAAGCCAATGGCGCGAGGCTACCATGTGAGGGATTACGGCCGAACGCCTCTAAGCCGGAATCCCGCCCTAAATCTCCGCACCACGGTGATGGGAGGCTACGACATGGTTGGGACCTGGGACTCGCGTCTTAGCCCGATCTGGTCGAGCCGTAGAAAGAGATCTCTGCCGCCCATAATCAAAGCGGGCGGGAAGCTGTGCGATACTCACTCCATACGGCGATGAGGTATGAGACCACTAGTAAAAGACTTAGTTCTCGGTCGGGGTGTCTTAAGCAGTAGATCAGCTACCTCACTGCGAACTGCTGAGACTCAACCCTTGACCATGAGATATGTCCGCACACCAGGCGAACAACATCTCCGTGCCATGAACAGGCTTGTTCCCTGGTCAAATGCACTCTTTCCAGAGGAATCACAGGTCGCTAACATTTGGTCCACGTGCTTGGCTGATAAGCCAATGGTGCAAAGCTACCATCTGAGGGACTACGGCCGAACGCCTCTAAGCCAGAATCCCGCCCTAAATCTCAGCACCGCTGTGATGGGACGCTACGACATGGCTGGGGCTTGCGTCTCAGCCCGGCCCGGTCGAGCCGCAGAAATGCAGCTGGTTAAATGCACTACTGCCTCGCTCTTTGCCTCTGTCTGCTATCAGTCATCCCAATGGACGCAGAAGAGATGCAGTCCAGCGGACATTGCACCTCCTGCCCTACTGTGACAACCTCCCGGGTGGTGGGGAATGCTAGGCGTTCCATCACTGCAGATGAGCCGAGAAAAAAAGGGAGCAAAGAGATACCTCACTCATATGCATATGCTACGTTTCTGGCAGGACGTGACGATCCTGGGACACAGTCACACTGGACTGCCTCTCTTCCGGGATAGTACAAACTAGTACATAGTCCATCATATCATTGCCAAAACCCTATAGACACGAGTAGGGAAGACTTGATAGTCCTGCAAGACAACTTCCTAAGAGAGACAACTCTGACCAAAAACAACTGCTGCCTTGCAGTTAGGCTAAGGACGGCAACCCTACAGAAACGCCTGTTGAAATCGGATGCACTGAGCCACAGGCTTAACAAAATAAAACAGTGCAACGTAAATATCGCTGTAAACAGCGTACGATGAAGAAGAAGAAGAAGTACATTGTCAGACGTCAACTTGAATTTGTTCGAAGAAAGCAGCAGTCATCCTGAGGCTGTCGACACTGCCATAGAGTTTGTCTAGTGTTGGCACTGATGATGGCCACGTGTGCTTTCTCTGGTCCTCGTATGTCGGGTAATTTTGCAGCAGATGTTCAGCGGTAATTTTCCCTGTACCACAGGTGCATTCGTCAGTGCCACCTATCTTCAGTTTATTGAATATATGGTACCTCAGTCTGTTGTGGCCTGTGCGGAGTCTGAAAACCACGACCTGCTCTCTTCTGTTCAACTGGTAATAGGTATCATTTTTTGTGTAGCCAGTATGTTCTGTTTCCTATTTGGTCATGTATCTGACCCTAATAAACCTTTTGGACTCTTCGTAGGTCACACTAGAATCTGGTTGTGGTAGTCTTGCACCTTCATTGCCAGCCTGTCTGCCTCCTCGTTGCCTTGGATGTTACAGTGGGATGGAACTCACTGTACCACTACTCTTTTTGGTGCGGACTGCTGGCATAGTTAACAGAGTACTGCTCTTAAATCATTAAGTTCTGAATTTTTCTAGCTGTTTAGTGCTGTGGCCACGGATAGGGCATCTGTAAACAGGACGGACAGAATAGAGCAGCGGTATTGCACCGAATTTTACGGAAATGTAGGCGATACCAAAGTGAAAACTATTTGGAAGATACAACGGGCTTTCGATGACGATGCCATGAGCATGACACACATTAAGGAGTGCTATAATAGCTTTAAAGATGGCCGCACATTGGTGGAGAGCGAATCACGTCCCGGTAGGCCTTCAACAAGACGAAACGATGACGTCATTGACCAAGTACGAACGTTGATCTTACAGAGTGTTACCATCCGAGAACTATCGGATGAGATGGGGGATAAGCATTGGTTTGAAACATTGTGAGTGAGGATTTTACTGTGCGGAGAGCGTCTGCCAAATTCGTGCCGAAATTGCTTACAATGGAGCAGAAGCAACTCCCTTTGAAATTCTCACAGGAATGTACTGCCCAGACGGCGACACGAACTTCCTAAACACTGTGAACACTGGTGATGAGTGGTGGGTTTATGGGCATGATCCGGAAATCAAGCTGCAGTCGATACAGTAGAGACATTCATCATTCACGAGGCCGAAAAAGAGAGGCAGGTGCGCAGTTATGCCAAAGTCATGTTGACCGTTTCTTCAGGCTAGTAATTGTATTTTTCCAGTCCAGAGGTCAGACACTTATTTAACATACCTTGCACATCAACACGAGGCTGTCAGAAATAAAAAATACCATTGCTCTTTTAATCCGTTCCGACTTTCTTCAATTTGATCAACAATCTCATTTACAACAAAGATGGCTCCCGTTCGACATATCCTCATGACCGGAAACTCAGACAAAGCAAATGTTATAACGCAAAAGTTGCGCCATAATCAAAAATTTTAAGATGAGCATCCGCTAACAGATTTTCAAAACTTGCAACTGCAAGAATTGAAATTGGGGTTATATCTGTGTATGCTGGAACCGAGATGTACAACTGAATGTGAAATCCTCCCTACCGCCATCTTTATTGCTGGAATTCAGAAGAGAACAATTCTTATACATTACCAAAATATAAGCACAGTTTTACATCAGAATTTAAATCGTTAATAAAATATTAACATTACTAAAGTTTCAAGTTACACGTGGTTCCTAACCTGAAAGATGGGGCCTGTGATACAAGATTAAGAATCACTGGTTTATAACTTGCATTACAATTTCAAGAATTTTACAAATGACGTATTACGGCGTTTTACGACAACTCTGGCGTCTGCAACTGCATATAAGTATTTTTACCGCTTGTAGAAGATTGTCAATTTGCTTTACGATTACTTTTACTTTGAGTGCTGATGCAGTAAAACTAAAGTCATGGCAGTTTTACAGCCATTTAGAAACCTATATCCGCCCCTTGTTGTTTAGCGGGTAAAAATGCCAATGTAGATGTTTTCATCTGGAGACCAATTTCTCTTCTCGCTGTTCAAGATGGAACTTGTCACAACTGACAGACATTGGAGCTTATTTTGAAGTTCACAATCATGCAGCTCGTATGAGTAGCATAGTGAGGGAGCAATTCATTTATCATTGTGTGGAGCGAATGGCGCTGCAGGGTTTGTGAGATCCCGCGGTTATGCTGACAGCCTAGTAAAGTGCAGTTTCAATAACTGTGTCGCGAAGAGACTGTCACTCAAAACATAATAACGTACATTAACGGCTATTTGAGGAGACCTCTTGGGGTGCCTTTTGTAGCTACATAACTTCCGACCAAGTCGATTTAGCGTGAATAATGTTAAGGCCACTTCTTGCAGCTTCTAAAGACATGAAACGTCTTGTCTGTACCTTTATTAAGGCTACTACAGGGGTTCTCATCCTTTTAAGACAATGAGCACTGTTCACGTGTAATATTAAGTGAGCTAGCACCATCGGTTCATTTTTTGAAAAAAACCAATACATTTTTAAAACACTCACTGGGTTAATAGCATCATTGAGCTTGAAAATCACTAGGAAGTTCGGTGATGTCCAAGGCCAAATCTCTTGTAGTTACATGTAAACAGTCATGCAGATGTGAACAACTTAATCGTGATCGTGCATTGATTTTGAAATATTTCATAATAAATTTTTTCTCGCACATGTAGGTCATCCCGTACATAGACAGACATTTGAGGGAAACACTTCGTAGAATTGGGATTAATTTTTATCTTCTGCTCTTCAAAATGTTACGAATTTCTCATTGTCAAACAAATATTGTAGCCATTAAGAGGACTGACGATCTATCAATTAAAATACCAATGATGGAATACAACGCTGGCCATGACCAGAATCGGCGAACCCTCCGAATCAATATATTTCGGGATGAAGATGCTGAGCAGCGCATGAGCTGCAGTGGTCAGCGACCCATAGCTGACTGCTAGCGTCAGGGTCAGCGACCCATAGCTAACTGCTAGCGTCAGGGCCAGCGAACCAGAGCTGACTGCTAGCGTCAGGGCCAGCGAACCAGAGCTGACTGCTAGCGTCAGGGCCAGCGACCCAGAGCTGCCAAGACCCACCTACACCTCCACGCGGTGATCCTGGATAACAGGCTGCAACAGAGCAGACTGGCTAAGGAGAAGGGATCGAAGAGGGAATGCTAACCCGGTACTCAAAAAATGCTTGCTGAAGTCGGATGTGTTGGACTGAACGGTGCAAATATCGATGTGAAGCAGTAAACTACAACACAACGCATTCCGTTCTCTGGACTACATTCTGCTACTTAAGACCTTTCATGGATTCGTAGCGGGAGATTGAGAATGAACTTAGTCAAGCCAAGCCAAGCCAATATATTTCAGAATATATTTAAGAACATAGATCGGTAAATATATTTTTTGGCAGCAAACTAGCCACTTAACGTTCAGGTCGCCTAAAATATAATGGATGGATAGCAACATTATTTGTTTGGGTTTGGAAAACAAAGTTCGAAATGAAAAATTGGCTTCATCAGCGTTTGCTATTTCTTTTTTATGGCTAAAAGTTTGCCTCTTTGTATTCTACTGGCGCGGAGGCACGGCCCTTTCCACCCCGGACCGTAGTCTTTTAAAGCGATATCAGAACGTGTTAGTCTGTACTTGCATTCATGTGTTGTACCTATGCTAGTGTTTTATTGATCTATGATGTTTCTTTATGGTTGAAACTAGACATAATGTTCTTGTTCACTAAAGTATGGTCCTATATGTTGTGTGTGTATGAAAGGTTATAAACCTTCTCTTGTTTGCCCATGGGCGTTGATGCTCGCGAGCTCATTTTTACTTGCAAGAGAGAACACAAATGCCACCAGGTTGAGAACACTTGAGCTAAGGGGACGATACAAAATGGAGCCTAGACGTTTAAAGAGCTAAATAGATTTGACAATCTACATTTAACAATACTGTTAGGGAATTGAACGTTTAGTGAGAAGGAAATGGAAGCTCGTTTGTTTGGACTGAGATCTTGTTGAGAACTTTTATTAGCTTGTAAACGGGTTTGTTATGTACAGTGTTATAGACGGACCGAAGAGTCCCGTAGAGGTAAAAGAAACAACAAGTAATCCACCTCATGGCGGAATCCAGGTAGTCAAGGAATACACTCAATGACGATAGCTGGCATTGAGATCACTAAAATCATACGCTCTAATATAATTGATAAGACTTTATCACTGGTTGAAAGTGGCGTGCATCGTAATATGTGCCTTCTTTCTTCGCGTAACGAAGAGGGTAGATGTAGCATCACATTTAACTTCATTACAGATTTTCCGTTTCCACTATGTGTCTGTCTATTGCCAGTGATTCTCAAACATTTACCTGCATTTTAGTTTTTAATAAAAACAATACACAATAATGCAATTGACTATGATGGTTGATTGTTTGGTTGGTTGGTTGGTTATTGATCCAGCCTATGGGCTAATGTTTTTTGGCCCAATGCTATATAGAGGTATTTGCAAGTGTTTGTAAGCTGTTGTTTAGTTCCGTACAAAGTGTTCTATTTGTCTGGCCTCGGATGAAAAAGCTCTTTCCTAACTCCGACAAGCGCAGGTCATTAAAAAAGATGACGTTTAATAGTTTCATAATGATATGTGCACAGCCGTCACTGTGGAGTATGTTCTGGTTGTATTCTGTTCAAGTGATGTTAAGTTGTATGTGTTGAGTGCCAAGTTGAAAAATGGCGCTTCTGTCTCTCCTTTTCATGAGGTTGATGTTGTCTTTGAAATTTGGGATGACTATATGTTTGTAGATTTCTCTCCCAGTATTTCCTATTGCGCATCTATTCGGCCAGGCCTCTTTGTTCGCAGTCTTTGGTAGTTGTTTCACTGTCTGTAGGGTTGTTGGTGTGAATTAACAATGATAGAACTGGGTTGACTGCAACCCACTTTCAGAATGTAGTCTTTCACATACCTTGGCAGCAAATACACACATATTAGGAGGTACAGAATACGATGTTTAGTTAAGAATGCAGAAGACGAAAAGAGCTTTCATTGCATTGAGAAATTTATGGAAGTCAAAAGAAATTAAAATCACCACCAAAATAAAAATCTTTAACTCCAACGTAAAATCTGTTCTTTTAGATAGCTCTGAAACATAGAGGACAACACAGGTACATATGGAAAAGGTACAGACTTTCGTCAATGGTTGCCTGCGCAAAATACAAGGGAGGGAATGGTACGACAAGATTACCAATGTGGAACTGATGGGGAAAATGGGGCAAATACCAGTGGAGGATGCAATACGGAGGAGGCGATGGCGATGGATAGGCCATACATTAAGGAAACCAGTTGATAACAATACCAGACAAGCTCTTTTCTGGAATCCACAGCGCAAGAGAAGCAGAGGAAGACCGATACACTCATGGAAGAGGAAACTGGAACCAAATGTAAAGGCAGCAAATATGACATGGACAGAATTGGCTCAGATGGATCATGATAGGAAGACTTGGCAAGTATTTGTTGAGGACCTATGATCCACAGGGAGCTGACATGTTTACATTGACTGATCGATTGATACACAATACAATAATTAGCATAAAAGGTAAGTATCCGCCCAATGTTTAAACCTCTGACGTCGTTCATACAGAGTTGTCCACATTAAGCCAAATTCAAATATAGTGTTTGTTGTTGTTGGTCTATTTTCAATTTATTGATGCCAGAAAATGTTTTTGCTTTTTGGTAAGCTTTTTGAGGCATTGTTGGACGTTAAACAATTGGTTTTGAGTTTTGGTTTCAAAATAATCTTTGGGAAGATACATTGTTTCATAAAATGATATAAACTACTTTTATGTGTATGTATTTATGTGTGCAAGTATTACTAATATGTGTGAGTGTCTGTGCGTGTGTATTTATATTACGATCAATAGAAGCAATGGCTGGAATATAAATTGATGGACATAACGCAACAACTTGCGTTGCGCTGATGACGCTGTTAATGACGCAGACTTGCGATGCGCTGATGGTACTAATAATGACGCAAACTTGCGTTGCACTGATGACGCTGTTAATGACGCAGAATGAGTCAAATTTACATAGGAGCAGTGCATGAGCTGCAGTGGTCAGCGACCCATAGTTGACTGCTTGCGTCAGGGCAGCGAACCAGAGCTGCCAAGACCCTTCTACACCTGCACGCGGTGATCCTGGATAACAGGCTGGAACAGGGCAGACTGTCTAAGGAGAAGGGATAGAAGAGGGAATGCTAACCCGGTACTCAAAAAATGGTTGCTGAAGATGGATGTGTTGGATCGAAAGATGCAAATATCGTAGACAAGCTGTAAACTAAGCTACAGCGCATTCCGTTCTCTGAACTACATTCTGCTACTAAAGTCGTTTTCAGGGTTTGGTAGCGGTAGATTGATGCCAATGCCAATTCAAAGTTACATGAAGTGGTCTACATTTTAAATGCGAAAACAAGGTTCTCTTCTTCTTCTTCTTCGTGCGCTGTCAGACGTCAACTTGAATTTGTTCGAAGAAAGCAGCTGTCATCGTGAGGCTGTCTACACTACCATAGAGCTTGTCTAGTGTTGGCACTGGTGATGGCCACATGTGCTTTCTCTGGTCCTCGTATGTCGGGCAATTTTGCAGTAGATGTTCAGCGGTAATTTTCCCTGTACCACAGGTGCATTCGTCAGTGTCACCTATCTTGAATGTATTGAATAGATGGTACGTTAGTCTATTGTGGCCTGTGCGGATTCTGAAGACCACGACCTGCTCTCTTCTGTTCAGCTGGTAGTAGGAATCATTTTTTGTGTAGCCAGTATGGAAAACAAAGTATTCAAATTAAACTAAAAGAATTCAGAAGTAATGGTAGTAACTAAGAAATATTAAACTCCTAAATGGTGTATAAATGTGAACAACGCGGACTAAAACAAGTACAATCATTTCAATTCTTAGGCATCCACTTCAGTTACGATGGAAAATGCACTTATGAAATAAAGAACAGAATAACCAAAGCAGAAAACGATTTTTTACAGTATAGGGAGTATCTTGCGCCACAAAACGCTTTCACTAGATTTGAGGGAGAAAATTGGTGGATGCAACGTGGAACCAGTACTGCAATACGGCAGCGAGTCATTGACAATCAGCAGAAAAGTACATGGATGATTGGAGACAACGGACATTTGATTTTACTGGGGAATGTTGAAGACGTCATGGACTGCAACGAAAACAAAGACTGTGATTCTTCAGGAGGAACACGCTCAAAGACAGTTCACAGTTCAAATCAGGACACAGCATTTATCTATTACTGAGCATGCAATGAGAGGAGGCAGGACGAATCGGAAGATGGCAATGGACAGAAGTCGCGAGGCAAGGAGAGATCATTTTCGAAAGCATGAAGGCATGGTATGAGAGGCGATCAGCGGCGGAACTGAAATAACGACGCACGTGATAAGCGGAAATGTAGGGCACAGGATGATGATGATGATCGTGATGAAAGAGTTCATGTAACAAGCCAACATCCGCCATCATGCAAGATAGAAAACTCAGGTAAAAAAAAAACCTAATGCTACTAGAGAACGACAGAGAACAATAGACAAAGAACATGAGTTAAGACATAGCAGGTATTAGATTTCAATACAGAACAGAAGGCAAAGAACAAGAGTTAAGACATAGCAGGTATTAGATTTCAATACAGAACAATAGACAAAGAACATGAGTTAAGACATAGCAGCTAAAAGAACCAGACAAACGACATCTGACAAAAACACGAATTGACCTACCAGCTAAAAGAACACGCACAGAACACCTGGTAAAGAACACAAATTAAGTCCTACCAGCTAAGAGAACCAGACAAAGGACACCTGACAAGAACAAGAATTGACCTACCAGCTAAGAGAACCAGACAAAGGACACCTGACAAGAACAAGAATTGACCTACCAGCTAAGAGAACCAGACAAAGGACACCTGACAAGAACAAGAATTGACCTACCAGCTAAGAGAACCAGACAAAGGACACCTGACAAGAACAAGAATTGACCTACCAGCTAAAAGAACACGCACAGAACACCTGGTAAAGAACACAAATTAAGACCTACCAGCGAAGAGAGCCAAAAATTACTAGAATATGTGGGGACAGGTTGGCTAGTGATTAGTGACACAGCTCACAATCCGGAGGTGCTTGGCTCGATTCCCAACACAGTACCGGCCATTACCACGGGGAAGTAAACGTTTAGAAAATGCAGGAGGAAGCAGACCCTTACATAAAATGCACGCTGGTCGGATGCACTGGGCCGACAGGCGCAAAATAAAAATCACATTGCAACGTACACCGACTTGAGGATTAGAGAAATCAAGCAAACGAGGAAAAAAAATATAGGAGATGTCAATGACTTATTGCGACAGCAGCCTGGAAAAACGATTCCAGTTGACACAGCAATAGATGAGGCCGGTCGCATAGAATCAGGGTGTCTAAAACTAACTCCCATGGATAGAATGTACCCTATAATTGGCATAGCACTACCGGAGTTTTTAAAAAATATAGCGGCAGAAATCGAACGAGAAAAACAGGAGCTCGACCCAAGACACCCAATGTTCGGATATCAGTTACAAAGCACAAGACTCAAATCCAAACATAGCTTTCTAAAATCAACCCAACCCATACAGACAAGCTCTGAAACCAATGTATCTAGAAATGGCACGAATTGAAACAGGATCCAGAGATGGATCTTCGGGCGCAGTCTGCTTACGGACATCATCTACAATACACAACCTGGAAGTCACTAAATATATTCCAAACTGGTGTATCACTGTGCAAAAGAAATATGAAAGGATAGGAATCATCATTAGCTCTTTCCGTCTTGTCAGACGATAGTAATTGTGCTTTGAAAAGGTATGCAAGTACAGTCCATGACGGTAACGAATGTGACTCGTAAGACCAATCCGGGCATAGAAGTATCTTCCACAGTGTGTGCAAGAAAAATCAGAACCGTTTGCGGCATCGCATGGTGTGGCGTGTCTTCTCAAACTCGGAGTTTTTAGCCTATCAGCAATCAGTATCTCCTTTGTCTGTATTCCATGCTTAATCCTGCCCCTCCATGTAACACGATCCATGGCGTCCTGTTCCCATGATTCCAAATCGATGCCTGCGTCATTCATATCCCGCTTGCACACATCTTTGTATCGAAGTAGTGGCCGGCCCCGAAACCTTTTCCCAAACTGTAATTCCCCATAGAAAAGATATTTTGGTATTCTGGCATCATCCATCCTCCGAATGTGTCCCAACCAGCGGAGCCTTCGATGACTAAGCATGCAAAAGATTGTGACACTGCCTGTTCTCTCCAACCTCTCCGTTGGTGATCTTGTCTTGCCACCCAACGCCCAGGATTCTGTGCTGGCACCTCATGTGATAGCTGTTTAGCCACCTCTCACTGCCGTAAAGGAGCGTGCTGAGGCCTGGTAAACAAGGGGAATACTCAGATGATTGTAGCGAGATACAGGATCCAGACCATCTGATGACTTGTCCCAACCTCCTGGAAACATGCAATAGGTGCAACATGCTGGAGGCAAATGACAAGGCAATCCATGTCGCTGAATACTGGATTCATGAAGTATGACGTTGTGCTTGGACACAAAGTGGTAATGATGATGATGATGATGTTCGCCTACCACATGTAATAAAGATAACTCTCTGTGTTCAGTCGTGTGGACAGTCTTTTCTCTTGCTGTGTCCGCTGAAATGGGTGACCTGCCCGGTGAATTAGAATTAAAGTGAAGAAGACACTGCGCCTATTGTAGCCTTACTCTGTCGTCCTGAGCTACCCTTGGTCAGTGATAAGATATTTTTCGAGACGACTGGAGATAGCACAGGATGCAGAATTTGCCTCAGGGTTTACTCCGGAAGCCTTTCCCGTAGAAAAGTATCCCGCAAGGCAGCGGAGGGGGGATGACATCTAACGTTGTGTGTCGTGTCTTTCCCATAACCGCAGTAGGTCGTAAGGGACATCAGTCAGCGTGCGAGTGACTTGGCCATCTCTCCTTGGGTGTATTCTAGTTTATTTTAGTTGTGTTTCAAAATTGCACACACCAAAACCGATACTGTTTGCAGCTAGGGCAAAGGGCGCCAATCTCGTGAAGTTCAGCCGTGAACTACACCTTGAAAAACAACAAAGGTTTAAGCTTAGTGCTATTTATATGGCGGGTGTCTAGACAAAGATAATCGAAAGAAATAGGACACAAAAAACGAACGAATTAACCAGTCCAAATGGAAAATAATAACACTTTTCCGTGAACACAAGTGTAAGTCGTCGACTAATGTGAATTACAGGCAAATCTGTGGTTTGGCGGCATCCATAATTAACTAAAACAGCAGAGCAATGTAGACCCGCAGCCGGATACGGCGCCATCTTTGCTGCGTAAAGTTAGTATATAGCGACAGCACCGGAAATCGGAGAGGAATCAATATATGGTCTGGTGGTTACCATTCGGCTAAAATTCAAGGACATTCTTAAAATTAGTTGCAACAGAAGTATGTAGTGACGTTAAAAACACAAGGAGTAAAAATTGTGATAACTTTCATAACGGCAACGTGAAGACAAAAGGGACTTTGTAATCAATGCAAGAAAGCAAGAGGGCAAGAAAAGAAATTCAAATACAATGCAGAATGACATAAAACATTTAAGAGCTGATTTGCAAAACAAAATGCCGGTAGAAGTTTGGGGATAAACTGGAAGACATTGATAGGGTAAGCCAGGAGCTCTTCAGTTGGGTTATGTTCGGTTTATCCTGTGATCTCTTGAGATCATCGGGACACCCCTTTTGGCACCTCCACAATTCTACGCCATCTCTATGTAGGTGGTCACTTTGTGTGCATCCTCGGATCGTAGGTTAGTCCATTCATGATGTACTCTTCCCATTGTTTTCTCGGGCGTCCCTGTCTTCGCTTGCGTTGTACTGTGCGCTGTAATATCGTATTTGCAAGACCATTGGACCTCGAGACGGGATCATACAAAGTCAGCTCCCCTTTTGATCATTGTCAGTTAGTCATAGTAAGATCCACTTGCATTCTTTTGAGATCTTCTATATGACCATAACAAATACGAAGATGGAAAATAAATATGTTCTAAAATTGATAAAATGACAGATAAGGTGTTGCGTCGATGATTTCAGAAGAAATAGGGGTTTATTGGAAAGTAAAATAACCAAACTCGATAAATGGAATACGATATTATGGTGAAAATGGTGAAAATAACAATGCAAATAAGAAACTGAGGAGGCACTGATAAAGCTTATAGGCATGTAGGTATTGCATCTAAATGGTGAAGTACATAGGAAGAGCTTGTGGTTTCCTATTTCTGAAGGTTCTGTGGGCAGCTCTGGCGCCTTATAATTATACCAAAGAATTGGGAGATTGTCTTAAGATTACCAATACTAGTTCATGGTGTAACCAGAAATATGAGTATCGTGTAATCAAACCCTTCTTCAGTGTTCCTGACAAGGTCTACTCTAAGATTAATGAGAGCATATTACGATATCAGGCTGAACCATATATGGGTGACGTCAATTGTGGTCTTCTGGTTCATAGTAGAGTTGTTCAAAACATTATCTTCACATATAGACACCTGGGTGGGAAAAGCTCTTGAGTATAGTGACCGCGTGTACCTAATGCTTGTATCTGGAGATCGCATTTGGGCCAGATCTATAAATGTTGATGAGTCATACTATTCAAAGTCAATCTCAGACGAGAGAGAAAATGACGCAAAATAATCTAGACACTGCCGGAATTATAATTCGGTTTCTGACAGTACAATGGTACAATTGAGGCAGTTGTTATGTTTAAGAATTGTGGCAGAAAATATATACGGAAGTACAAAAGAACATTAAATATGTTTCATAGACTACAAGAAGGGTTTTAATAATAATATAAGAAAAAAATTAATTAAATGTCTCACTGAATTAGGTCTAGACAGTAAAGACACAATATTGTTTGCAAATCTGTATTGGGAACTAAGGGCGCCAGTAAGATCTTCTAGGATTTGCACGTCATGTATTGATGAGAATAGAGCGATGAGACGATTGTGTGTATTGTTACCCTGTCTTTTCAATATCTACTTGGAGCAGATTTTCAAATACGTAACAGATATCTCGGGGCTCGTTGTTTGATGTGGGACAATAAACCGCATTAGATATGTGGATGAGACAGTTTTGTTTGCAGATCAGGAACAAGATTTCCGGGGGCAAGTGTCAAGAATAAACGACATATGTTAAGAGCATGGATTAAAAATCAATATTCGAAAACAAAAACTACGATTCTTTACATAACAAACAGGACATCGCTTTTCCAGGTAACAATACATGATCTCGTATTGAAAAGGTACAGAATTGATCCTATCTGGGACATATAATTACGGAAGAGGGCAGCTGAGAAAGAGAAATCAGGAGGAGGATATATATGGCCAAGACAATTGTCAACAACGTGCCATACATACTGATATCCTGGTAGATAAATCGGAATTTGAATGTAAGAATGGTAAAGTTATATGTGTACTTGTCAATAAGCTATGGTTTGGAGACATGGGCATTGAATAAATAAACGGATGGAAACGATAATCTCTACGTTTCAGATTTGGATTTTTAGAAGATCTGTCCATTGCGTGGAAAGTAGAGACACGAACAATATAGAGGTACTTAAAAGGTTGGAGATGTCGGTAATTAGGGCTAGGCAGTTGAGATGTATGCCCATAATGAATAGGATTACTCTTTTGTGTACCCTGAAAAAGACGTTTAGTGGCCGGTTGTTTTAACTTTCCTGACATCCAGAGAGTGCTGATGAAGGCAGGCCAGGGTCCTCCAGCCGGTTGTGCTATGCTTGACATCATCTGCGTGAAAGCTATTGCAACCCGTCACAAAATATAATAACCATACTCACTGTGGGCATTCGAAACAAAAACAATCAGTTATAATCATGGAAAACCGATAGACGGATATCTACACCGTCAAAGTGGCCCAACATTTGCTATGGTCACCAAAAAAACACGGCCTCTGATAAACCAAAAACAAGCACTATAACCATACCAGGTGAAGGCACGAGAAAGAACAATCTGACATTCTCAGTGACAAATCTCAACACCCAAAGGTAGAAGAGGGCCAATAAAGTGTAGATTTGACTTATTATGGATATTAACAATTGATTTGTATTTGTTTTGTACAATGTGTCTGTATGACGGTTTATATTTAATCGCAGAAGGATCACTGAACTCTTCTACCACATGTGGGCTGAAGGAAACATTGCGCAGGAGCTAAAGGACGCCTCAATCGTTCACCTGTACAAAAGAAAAGGCAACCGTCAGGAATGCGACAATCATCGTGGAATATCGCTACTCTCCATAGCAGGCAAGATCCTAGCGCGCTTACTGCTAAACAGGCTCAACAAACACCTTGAACAAAGCCACCACCTCCCAGAAAGCCAATGTGGATTCAGAGTCGGAAGAGGAACAGTGGACATGATTTTTGCCGCTCGCCAAGTACAAGAGAAGTGTCAGGACCAAAATCAGGCCTTGTACACCACATTTATTGATTTGACAAAGGCATTTGATACAGTAAACAGAGGAGGGCTGTGGATGATAATGTCCAAGTTTGGCTGCCCCAACAAGTTCATAACCATGGTGAAACAGCTACACGAAGGCATGTGTGGTCGTGTACTGGACAGCGGTGCAATCTCTAAAACGTTTCTAGTATCAAACGGAGTAAAACAAGGATGTGTACTCGCCCCGACTTTGTTCAGCATGATGTTTGCGGCCACGATGACAGACGTCTTCAGATCACTGGAGCTTGGAATACCCATAAAGTACCGCACAGATGGCAAGTTACTCAATCCCAGCAGAATGAAGGCCAAAACCAAAGTGGCTGGCGACGTAATCAGGGAACTTGTATTTGCTGACGACTGCGCTCTAATGATCAACTCAGAACTGAACATGCAGGTTGGAATGGACCGGTTCTCTGCCGCATGTGAAAATTTTGGCCTGACCATAAATGCCAAAAAAACAGAGGTCATGTACCAACCAGCACCAGGCATGCCGTACACAAAACCAGAGACTACAGTCAGCGGGCAGACGCTGAATGTCGTAGACAAATTCACCTATCTGGGCAGCACGCTGTCTAGATCTGTCAGCCTAGACGACGGGGTGGCAAGCAGAATAGAAAAGGCCAGCACAGCCTTTGGTAGAATGCACTCGATGGTCTGGGTACGTCGTGGCATCAGCGTCAAGACCAAACTCAAAGTCTACCGTGGAACCATAATTCCAACCCTACTATACGTTTGCGAAAGCTGGACTGTATACTCTGGACATGCATGGAGGTTAAACCACTTTCACACAGGTTGCCTGAGGCGAATATTCCACATCCGATGGCAAGATCGTGTCACTGACATCGAGGTTCTCTCGAGGGCTAACATGCCCAGCATCCAAGCGCTGCTAGAAAAAGCACGACTAGGATGGGCCGGACACCTCGTCCGTATGTCAGACGAGCGACTCCCAAAGAAGCTTCTCTACGGCGAGCGGAGAGAGGGATGGCGCGAGAGAGGGCGCCCAAAGAAACGTTTTAAAGACGGTCTGAAGGACTCACTGAAAATTGCCAGATAGACATCGACACCTGGGAGTGTCTTTGCGCAAAACAGATCTGACTGGAAAACGCAGTCAAATCGGGTTTAGCTACCGGTGAAGACGACCGTGTTGTGAAAGCCCAAAGCAAATGCGAGACCCGGAAATCCCGAACAGCGGGACCACTATCACTTTCTACAAGCCTCGTGTGCCCGATATGAAGCAGATGTTTTCGTGCCCGCATTGGCCTGTTCAGCCACATGCGCACCCACATCCAACAGGGAAATCTGTGACAAGGATGATGTCGGCGGTCCTCATCGACAACGATGGACAGCTTTTATATTTAATCGCATGACAAAATAATGCGAATTTTTCTTTCTAGTTAATGTCCCGTAATCCGAAGTTTTGAAAAATGGGCCCGGCAAAGCATTCCACTTACATTTAACCAGCTTTTAGGAAAGCTTGATTCAAATAATTTACACTGCCCTAAATCGATTTCGAACGGAAGAGCACAGAGGACAAGAATAGCATCACTGCCCCACAGAGAGCATGTCGCAAGATGCGAATAACTGTGGGACATTGACATAACACCGGCCATGGTTAGGTGGTTTGTTTAGAGCAGCATAGATGAGTCTGTTGAGATGGATTCGAACATCGGTAAAACCACCCTCCGCGATAATTGTCCCAACGTAGCGGCGTAATAAGCTGCTCGAGCCTATCCCGCTAAGCAGGAAATTATCCTCCTGGCTGCATCCAGATCATACCAGAGCTGGGACCTGCAAATGGGCATCTGCCAGTGTAGAAGTACAGGTTGCCTAAGATCTTAGATCTAATCATGCCCTACAATTGAAACTTCTGTTTCACAATGTCAACGCACCCGGTTCGAATCAAGCCGTGTCCAGTTTGACAAACACGTAGTTTTTGTTTTAGTTTTTATTTTTGCGTTCACCTTATTTCTCTAATCCCCAAGGCGATGTACGTTGCACTGTGGTTTTTATTTTGCGCCTGTCGGCCTAGTGCATCCAACTTCAGCATGCATTTTATGTAATAGTCTGCTTCCTCGTGCATTTTCTAAGGGTTTGCTTCCCCAGGGTAACGGCCGATGCTGTGATTGGGATCGAACCTAGCACCTGTGGTGGTGTGAGCCGTGCCACTTAACCACTAGGCCACGCCGTCCCCTTTTTTTACCAGTGAGATCGCTCCACCGGATACGTCTGACAATATTTCCAACATTATTTAGCAAAACCAAATAAACGTTAACACAGAATAGCAGAACGTATATTTAAGCCGTATCTAGAACATTCGCAACCCCTACCCCACGACTTGTCATTACACTGGCATAATACAATTGTGAGTGACGGGGACACGAAGAGACAGAAACGAACGTGACCACAGGATAAGGCGGTCGCACTCAGGGAGGAAATAGCGGTAAAATATTGTGGGTTAATCCCCTGAGAGAGGAGTGGGCGGTAACGCTCCGGCCCTCGTGGTGGTATAGGGCTGCTTACAAACCACAGATAATGACGATTCCTCAGGTGTTTCAAGAACTGGTTGAACTCCAAGACGATTCTTCGGTACATGAATAAACTATAACAGAGTATATTATTCCCTCTTTTCTTAACCGTCATTTGGTCGCAAATAATCCCTTCTACTTCCCCCCAAAACAAGGTAGTGTTTGTTTGGCTTTCCCTGTTACACGAGGACAGTGGTTCCCAAACTGTGTGCTGTTGCACCCTGGGCAGCAGGGATGCCGCGAAATATTCCGTTATTTTTCACCAACTGCGTAGTCCAACTGTAAATCAGGTTTATTTCTGATTTGGGGTGTCCTTGCAAATATTCTGGTACACTAAGAGTGCCGTGGGCTGAACACGTTTGGAAACCACTGTATTTCAGGTTATCCCTCATCTGGATTGGACAAGACATTGCTGTTACTCACCTCTTCCAGTGCACTGGACAGATTTTGACAATACGTTTTAATATCGATTTTTGCGTTTGCCCTTTCCAGGCATGCACATATTTGTATGTTCCATTTTTCTTTGATTGAACATGGTTTGAAAAATGGCAAATGGTTTAGAAAACCGACTTTACTGCACCTGGGTGTCCCAATACGTGCTCAGTCAAGTGGGCGCCCCCATAGGACTCAGTCACTTAGGTGCTCCTATAGTGCGCAGTCACCTGGGCGCCTCCATAGTGCTCAATCACCTGGGCGCCCCCATACGTGCTCAGTCACCTGGGTGCCCCCATAGCGCTCAGTCACCTGGGCGCCCCCAAAGGGATCAGTCACATGGGCGCCCCCATACGTGCTTCGAAGCCTGGGTCCTCTTATACGTTCTCAGACAGCTGGGCGCCCCCATAGTGCTCATTCACCTAGGCGCCCCCATCGTGCTCAGAAACCTGGGTGCTCCCATAGTGCTCAGTCACTTGGGCGCCTCCATAGTGCTCAGTCACCTGGGCACCTCCATAGTGCTCAGTCACCTGGGCGCCCTCATAGTGCTCAGTCAACTGGGCGCCGCCATACGTGCTCAGTCACTTGGACGCCTCCATAGTGTTCAGTCACCTGGGCGCCCCCGTACGTGATCGGTCTCTTTTATTGCTGAAAGTAGTAACCGCAAGGCTAGAATTCCGTAGCTCCCTCGGTAGCTCCGGCAATTAACCACTGACTTTGTCAGGTACCCATTTACAGATGGATCGACTGCAAGAAGACGTCATACAATGAAAAAGAGCCCAAAATGTCGGACAGATCAAACTGAGCTGGACGGGATTCAAACCTGGTACGTTGGGATTGTAAAACAAGCTGACAACACTAGACCACCAAATGTTCCTGTTGAATGTTTGATGATTTGAGTCTTGTTGTCGGCTTAGAGTCTGAAGATTGTCACTTGATATTTTCCTTGTAAGAATCAGCATGACTCCGCCGCAACAAAATGTGCATTCTTGGTTTTTTTAATGTATTTATCTCTTCATTATAAATGGAATGGAAATAAACCCCAAAGAGACAAGATATTCTTCTTCTTCTTCGTTCGTTCTCAAACTCCCGTTACCAAGCCCTGACAAAAGGCTTTGCAAGTAGCAGAATATAGTCCGGATAACGGAATGCGCTGTGCCGTAGTTTTCAACTGGACTATGCAATTTGCACCTTTCGGTCCGAGACATCCGACGCCAGCATAGCATGTTTGGGTACCGGGTTAACCTTTCCTCTTCTTAGCCAGTCTGCTCTGTTGCAGCCTGTTATCCATGATCACGACGTCGGTGTGTAGAGGGGTTATGGCAGCTGTGGCGCTAACAGTCAGCTTTGGTTCGCTGACCGCTGCAGCTCATGCAGTGCTCAGCGTCTTGATCATCAGGCAAGAGACGACTAACAAGAACTAGTGCATTCATTAATAAAATCAATATAAATGACAAACAGATCGAGTAATGTTACATGGATCAATAATTGCGGCAGAGGTAACATTCATCATCTCTGCATACCTTTACGTGTTTGAGACATGAACAATGAATGCTGAATTAGAACGACATATCCAGGCGATGGAGATGAGATCCTTCAGAAGTCTGCTTGGAATAACATTCAGGGACCATGTTGCAGTGGTAAAAACACACAAAATACTAGTGGTACGGCCAAATAATACAAACGAATGCACTACAAAACAAGATATTCAAAGGCATGGCAAGAGAAAAATAGGTCGACTCAAGAATCGCGGGACAGATGATGGTCCAAAGTGAACGGATATTACCTTCAAAGTTATTGAGGACATGACCATGGCCTACTTTAGATAGGTCGCTTGACTCACTTTGAATATCCATTGAAACGTTACACTCCACCGCCGACTAAATAACGGAACTCATATTGTGCCAAGGTTTTTTAATCAATCCACGCTCCACACAGAGAAATAAAACAAATTCACCATACAAAGTACAACATATCACTGTTGAGAGTGATCCTTTCATAGAATCTGTCCTGAAACAAAATGCACATTTATCTTTGTTTCCCGAACACACTATTAAAGTTGCACTGACAGTTAACACATGCAAGTTTCGTTATTTAGTCAGCCGTGGAATGTAACGTTTCAAAGGGATTTCTCCGTGAGTCAGAAGGCCTGTATCTACAGTAGGCTGCGGTATAGCGCTGGATAAACAAACGTGGACACTAATTGTTCATCAAGCATTAGCGAAATTTGAAACTTACGATCTCCCAGCGCTACGGAAAGGACGAGACAAGATTCATTTTTGAGTTTGCATTTTATTTCTCCCTATTTGGCTAATCTACATGCACCGCATCATTGCCATGTATCTTTCAGCGAGCAGGGATCCCTTTAATCTCCAATCTGTTAAATGTGCAGCAGATCTATTCTTCTTCTTTGCGCTCAGGGTCTTTTTGGTCATGCTATATCTGCAGGCCAGTCGCCATGATGAAGTCTGTAGTCTTCACCAGGTCGGAGCGGCTGCCCCACAGCTTTTGTCTCAGCTCCGCACTCTCTGGCCAGGTCTGGCATCTCATTTCCCTATAAATTGGGCATTCTTGTAGAATGTGCTCAGGGTTCTGGCATCCTATTCCACATGGGCACTCATCGGTGTGAGATCTTCAGTCGGTACAGATGTTCTAGTAGTCTGCAGTGTTCAGTTCTTAGGCGAAATAAGGTAGTTTGTTGATTTATGTTGAGATAGTGAATTGGGTCTGGTGTACTGCTTACGTTATTGTCTTATCTCCATTGGTGTGTATACTGATTTCTGATGATGTTCTTGATTTCTCTGTATGGTACTCGATGATTAAATTGTGCCTTTTTGCTGCCATCTTTTGCCAGAGCATCAGTTGTTTCCCATGATTCCGCAACGGGAGGGTAGCCACTGGAGCGTTATTGTTGAGGATCTCCTGAGTTTTTCCAGTTCTGATCTGATCTACGATAACAGTGGTTCGTTGTTTTTTTTTTTGAATTATCTCTAATAGTTCTCTGCAGTCCGTGAATGCAGCTATATTTGTTGGAGGTTGCCTTTCTGTTTGAAGTATTCTCAGTGCTCGCAGGAGGGCCATCGATTCTGCTATAAGGTTTGTGGACAACTTTCCTGTTATATTTCCTCTTCTGTGTCTTATGAATATGTCTCATCCCCCGTTTCGGCCTGCCCTCTCTGCTGAACCATCTGTGTACACCTGTGTCCATTCCTTGGTATTATATTTCTCCTCAATCATTGTTTGTGCTAAAATGTTCAACTCGTGGACACTGTGTTGGTCTTTTCTTCTTATTCCTGGGATCTCTGTACTTATTTCGATGTTGTTTATGTTGCAGCTTGGCTCTTCATAATTAATAAGCATTTCTATTTCTGTAGGTTGGTTGGGAATTAGTTCTCCATATTTTTGGTGTAGGTGGTTTGATATATGAATGAAGCTGGTTCTCTTTAGCCTATTTTTAACTGGATGCTTTAGTTTAATATGTATGGGATGATCAGGCATGCGTAGCATCTATTCACTATGTGTCAGGAATCTTTCCTCTCGTCTAGTATTTAGGGGTCTTATATTTGTATATGTTTCCATTTTCTGGATTGGTGTAGTCTTCATTCCTCCTGTTCTCCTTATCCTGTCCTCCTGTTATCCTTAAGCCTGAATTTTGAGTTTTGGTTAGGCGTTCCGTGTTTGCTTTTGATGCTGTGGTCCAGGCTGTCATGCTGTATTCAAGTACTGGCCGGACTGTGTCAGTGTATACATTTTTGAGGATGTTGCTATTTGCACCCCAGCTTTTTCCGGCCAGCTTCTTCATGAAGGACAGTCTTCTGGTTGCTTTTGTTCTATCTCATGTATGTGTTCCCTCCATGTAAGTCTCTTGTCCATTTTAACTCCGAGATACACAGGGGTAGATCTATATGAGCGACTCTGACGAGGAAGTACAACTCAATGTTTGTATGGTTTCTGATGGATATTGTGAATACATAATCGTGCGGTACACCGTTAGGAGAGAGGTTGGTTAATTTAAAGACTTAGTGGCTATGGTAAAAGCACGTACGTTTACATGATGTGTGCATGTTCCAAGATCGAATGGATTGACCAAGATGATTCTGCAAGGTACTGTGCCTGGGAAGCTTAAGAGATGGAGGCATAAAAAGGCATGGAGAGACAAAATCAGAGAGTGGACGGGAGGGAAGTGTCGCTAATTCGAACAAATACCCTGGCATAAAGCCGAATGGTGTGTCAGGAACTGGTACAACAAACTGCTGGTGCCGCAATAACTTTCAGGTTTCGGGAATTGATGATGATGATGATGTCGACGACGAAGATTATGATAGCAGTTACTCATCGCAAGCAAATATGGCGACATAATCAGCATGAATAAAGGATGCATGTATGGAATGCTATATGTAGGGAATGATATATGTAAGAAATTATATCTTATCGCAAGCATTGTTTTTGAAACAAGAAACGTCTCGGCTGAAGTACAGGCACTAATTACAGCTGCAGAAATGATTATGTTACACGTTAATGCGAGAATGGCTGTATTCCTCACAGATGTAATACCAGTTTTTGCAAAAGTTCAAGAATGCTAAACTTATTCGTTCCGTTATTCTTGTTCTACCTTTCAGCAGCATGTTATGAAGAAATCTCTAGAACGATCCCTACTGTGGGACCCATGCACAGTGGCATTCAATGCCTCAGATATATGTGTAATCCACCGTTTTCGTTGGTCGGCGATTGACATTGAATCCTTCGTATCGAAATAGCAATTCTTGTTGGAGGTTCTATGTGGTGGTAGCCTTGTTTTGTGGCCAAACGATTTTAGTTGCTGTCTTTTGATGTAGTCTAATACTGATGTTCGCATCAGTGCACAGGCGTCATCGTCTCAATCCTCGTTAGATTCAATATTTTTAGCAGGCATTTGATTTCGGCTGTTACGATTTATTTTAATTTTTTAAAACTCGATATTAGTGTCCAGTTTTCACATTGGTAGCTTTGTTAGGATAATAATCTTATTGTACGATGGGGGCTTCAAATGAAAACCTTAACAAATGCGATAGAAATAAAAAAAAAAACAATGGCTCTATATTATAACATGTTAATACCGTTGCTAAGAATGTCAAGAGTGTTCTGCGTAGGCCCTCATAATTGCAGTAGAATATGGCCGGCGTGGACAAGTTGTTAAGTGACACGGCTTACAACCCGAAAGTGCTGGGTTCGCTCCCCAATCAAATCACCCGGAGAAGCACACCCTTATAACATGCAGGTGGAAGTCGGATAATAAAAAACATAGTGCAACACACACCGCCTGGAGAATAGAGAAACATGGCGAACGAAAAGAAAACAAGTTGGCCGCCCCACTATTGACATGCACGAAAGAGGAGTAGAGTTCTGGTTTCCGTTTTGTGACCAACGAAGGTGTCAAACCTATATAATTTGATCAACGAATGAATGTCTAGTATTTTGATGAATGCCTTTCATTCAAGCAAGTGTATGCGTGGAGTAGGAATTACCAAATCGGTGTGAGTTCTATGACAGACAGTTCCTGACATGGCCAGGCACCGAGTAGTGATGACAGACAGTTCCTGACATGGCCAGGCACTGAGTAGTGATGACAGGCAATTCCTGACATAGCCAGGCACCGAATAGTGATGACAGACAGTTCCTGGCATGGCCAGGCACCGAGTAGTGATGACAGGCAGTTCCTGACATGGCCAGGCACCTAGTAGTGATGACAGACAGTTCCTGACATGGCCAGGCACCTAGTAGTGACGACAGACAGTTCCTGAAATGGCAAGGCACCTAGTAGTGATGACAGACAGTTCCTGACATGGCCAGGCACCGAGTCGTGACCCTAGAGGCGACTGCAGCCGCTGACCGTCTCGTAAAGGAAAGTCATGGAATTACTGAAACTGAAAAGTATCCATCATCGAACTGGATCTTAAAAGCTGATAGATTTCTATTTGCCCCCCCCCCCCCCCCCCGCCCCTTTCGTTGCTAAAAAACCGATAAAAAGGCACTGCTCCTCTTTGGTGCACGTCAGTAGTGGGGAGGCCATATTCTAACCGCAACTATGACGTCATGTTGTTCGCATGCACTGTGATGGCACGTGCAGGACACTCTTGACATCCTTAGCAAACATATTACAAGTCACAATACAACGCCATGTCCTTATTTCTAATTTCTATCACATTTGTAAAGTTTTCATTTGAGGCCATCTCGTATAAAGCTCTTTTGGTAAAAGACAAGAAATAGGCAGTGCTACAGTGTATACTATCAAACCGCAGCATAAAAGGAAATGCAGCAGACAGATTGGCAAATGATGGAGCAACTCGAGTACAAAAGGAACAAATAATAACCTTACAAGAGAAGAAGATCCTTATCTAATTCAAAAGGAAAGTCAGCCAAACTAGAGACAACTATTACTGTTTTGATCGACGGAACACGTGATCCTGTTCAGCATCTGAACATAACATAACAGATTGAAGGGCTACTAGCAGCACAGACAAATGAGAACACAGCCTGCATGACTGTTTAGCCGGATGAGAACACAGCCTGCATGACTGTTTAGCCAGATGAGAACACGGCCTGCATGACTGTTTAGCCGGATGAGAACACGGCCTGCATGACTGTTTAGCCAGATGCGTACTGGGCGATGTGGAAGGAGACAAACATTCACGGAAAGTTGTTTGGAAGCCCTGAACTCTCCACTTTAGCAACCGTTATCAAGAGTACTATACTTTATGTACTGACTTATTTTTTTAAGTGCCACAATGGATGGATGGACGGAATAGACTAAACTAAACTAGATTAGAAAAGATTACGATAAATTTGGTATCTGATCACGAGGAAGGCCTAAATTAAAATACAAGGACATTTTCCAAAGATCCATGAACGATTTTGCGAGCAATCCAAATACTTGGAAGGAGATTGCAGAGAATAGAGCTACGTGGAGAGCGACCTTCAAAACGATCATCGAGACATCAGAGCTAGTTCTAATAACAAAGATGGAAGACAAACGATGCAAATAAAGGAGCCTACACCGTATCAATTGAACGTTTTATATTTACACTGTTGTCGTTCCTGTCAATCAAGAATCGACAAGATCAGCCACGAAAGACAATGTCCTTCCAGGACAGATGCAGCCACCACCATCTCAATAACAGACCAACTTATTGACCGTCTGCGAAGAGGCAAAAGGCCATTATAGAAAAAATAATATAGGTAGGTAGAGAAACACAGACAGATTTGCAAACAAGCAGTCAGGTAGGCAGTCGGGCGGACGGAGGGACGGGTCCCAGACAGACGAGCATACAGACACACAGACGGTTGGACGATCTCTGTCTGTCTCTCTCTCTCTCTCTCTATATATATATATATATATATTTATATATATATTTATATATATAGTTTAATATTCTTTTCTGAAGTTCCGTTATCCCGACTTTTTCTGCACTGTCACCATTGACTTGAGTATATTTAAAATGGAACAACAGAAAAGAATGAAACAAACTGTTTGTTTCAACTGCCTCCCCCCCCCCCCCACCCCCCCCCCCCCCCCCCCCCAACGCTCGCTCGCACAGATAACATAGGATTTTTAAGCCCGCTTCCAATGGGCTATGATCCATCTGGTAATATGTCGCTAGTGGGAGATAACCACAGCGAAGAAACTTACAAAGATAAAATGCCCACGAAAGCATGGCCGGAATGTCTTTCCAACAAGGTGATCATCCTCATCTTTCAGATAATGTCAGGGAAAGCATTGTTATCGCCTCTGCCCTTCCTGTTATCTTTCTGCCGGATGGTATTTCATAGTCTGTGCTTCTCAGAGTCCTTGTTTCCGTGATAGCCTTCAGAACTGCATTGTCTCTGGGTCAATATTTGCTGAGATAATCTCAAGTCTGCTCACAAACTAAACTTCAGACTGAAAGTTACACGAAGCATGAGCGGGTGGCCAAACGGTTAGTATTTCAGACTTCCAGTGAGAACTACAGGGGTTCTAACACTTGTGGGAAGTAAGACTAACGTTTGGTCAGGCACAACTTACTGATCGGACATTTTAATCAGGGTCAGGCAAAATATGCTGGCTAAGCCACTCATCTTGGCTTCCACGGAGCCCTTCCTGGAAATGGGCTGTATTCACAACATCTTGGCTAACGAGGTGAGGGATCGGCGTGATCCCCGTAGTAGTGAGCGACAAGCAGAAGCAGCCAAGCATAGCACAACTGCTTGGAGGACCGTGGGCCACTTTCACCACCACGCTCGGGATGTAAGGAAAGCTACAACAACCCGCCACTTAACGTACTTTTTAGGGCGCACAATAAAAAATAATCATACTCATTGTAGGCATTCAACAACAACATCACTGATACGATCCATTACATTTGTGTTTGGTATGAAGGGCTGCAATAACAGCTTAATAACACTGGAATAACACTGTGCTATGGCCGTAGGTGCAAATCTGTTGTACGATTTTATTCCCACAACTGGAGAAGTTGAAGGGTTTTATGTAGAGAACTAAATGCACCGTCGCCACTTCTGTCGCCACGTCGTGTGAAGGCTATATTACAATGCTAGTTCAAATGAAACGAGAGAAAACTGCAACAAGTGAACCTACGTACGATACGCACATTTATGTTACTTCTGGTGTAAACAGCCCATACCAACCGTCAATTTTGCAAAATGTCATTATCCTCCGAATCATAGTTTCCTCAGCAGACCGTGAAAAACATGACGGGTGTGATACGGAATCCGTCCAGAGTTTATCAGCGAGCGGTGATTCGGTTTCTAACAGCTGAAGAATGTCGAGCAGTTAACATTCATCGCAGAATGCAGGCAGTGTATGGTGATAAAAGTGTGTCGAAGACAACAGTGAAGAACTGGACAAGGAACCGCCGCTCGCTGATCAACTCTGGACGTATCCGTATCACACCCGTCATGTTTTCAACGGTCTGCTGAGGAAACTATGAGTCGGAGGGTAATGCCATTTTGCAAACTTGACAGTTGGTATGGGCTGTTTACACTAGAAGTAACGTCATCATGCGTTTCGTACGTATGTTCACTTGTTGCAGTTTTGTCCGGTTTCATTTGTACACGTCTCGTAGTTTACTTCTCCACTAGCTAAAAAAACAACATCCGAGTGATTCGATTCACGGCCCTTCTGGTCAACAGGCAGGCATGGACAACATTCGGCCACACGTTTCTCTAGGGGAAAGTTTAATATTTTACTAAGTAAATGTGTGTGCCATGGTAGTTACACTACTGTCAGGAAATAACGTTTGTGGAGACTTCAAATACAACACCGCAGCTTGTATGAGGTAGAGTGGCCAATTGCTTTCTTCGTTACCATTTACTCCCCTAGTCGTACGCAAGATACCCATTTACAGCTGGGTCGACTGGAGAGCTGAACCCTGTACCTTATCCGTGAAAAGACAGAGCTCTACTACTACTACGCTAATATTTTACTGCAATGCTAAAATCACCATCATCAAGTGCCTCCTCCGCATCGGAGGTTGACGGTAATGGATCTCCATCTCTCTATGTCTCGTGCCAGGTTGCTACACTCCATTTGTCTTCCGACCACATCTTCATCGTGTCTCTCCATCTGTACACTCAGTCAGTTTGTGTTCCGACAACATCTTCATGTTGTCTGTCTATCTGTACCTCTGCCGTCCTTTGCCTTTCTTCTTTCTTTCAGCAGACTTTTTTTCCTGTCTTCCCATAAACTCGTCTAAGTTTTCAAGACCCACATTACAAAGACTTCAATATTCTTCTTAATTTTCTTTGTCAGGTCCAGGTTTCTACTCTATGCAATAAAACGGAAAGCTCATATCATTTAATGATTTATTTGTAATTTCTGAGATATCTGCTTAGACAGAAGTCCATGTCTCACGCTGTTTTCTTCGTTATTGCAATTCTCTTAATGATCTCTATTTCGTATTTGCCATCCGCTGATATTAGCTGGCCAATGTATAAATAGCTTGACACTTGTTCCAGAATTGCTCCATGTATGTGCATGCCAACTTGTGGACTTTCTTTCCTTTTGGTGAAACCATAATTTTTTTTAAATGTATTTCCAGACCAGATTTCTGACCATTGTTATTTATCCTATCCAGTTAGTTATGCAGATGTACTGGACTTTGCATTAACAGTGTGTCATCCACATATCAGATATTATTGATATTAGTCGTTCTATATTGAACCCAGGAATTTCTTCTAATTAATTGAGCATGTTTTCTGTGTGTGTTTATTGAACAGATCATGCGAAAGCATACATCCTTGTCTTATGTCTATAAATACATTCTTGGTGTCGCCTCATCTCTAGCTCTCAAATATACCGATTGATACCAATACAAGTTAGTGATTAATTGGATATCCTTACCATCCAGATTTATTTTATCCAGAACTTGTATTAGCTGTTCATGTTTCATGCTATTAAATGCTTTAGTGTAATCAATGAAGCAAGCATTTACATATATTTGCATCTCCAAACGCTATAATACAAACTAATGATATTATAATAATATACTATAATAATTGTTTTAGTTTTAATCAGCAAAGACGGAGACAATGAAAATCAGCAGAATAGAGAAAACACTAAATATACATGTAAAAAATCACATCACAGAACTTAAACAAGTCAGAGAATTCAAAAACGTGGACAGCGTGCTAAAACAAGATGGAATGCTAGATAAAAAGGTAAAAGCAAGAACATGAAAAACTAATGAGATTTCCTATCAGCTCTCACCATTACTAAGACACAAACACATTCCAAAGAAGTCAAAGAGACAGCTGATAAATAATATTGTTTATGCCAACTCTCTGCTACCAGTGTCAGACATGGACTCTCACCAAGGCACAGGAAATAAAAAAAATCATGGTAGTCGAAATGAGGTGTTTGAAAAAGGTTATGGTGATCACAAGGTTGGACAGAGTACGAAACGAAGTAATCAGACAGAAGGTGTGTGCAACACCGTGGATGGACTACATAGAAAAGCAATACATATAACGGTTCGGACATCTGACAAGAATGCAACCAAAGTTACCAGCTGCTCGTAACAACATTATACCAGACATCAGAGTTGCAGAGCAAGAGGCAGACCATGAAAACAATGGACAGATGATGTCAGTGAGAAACTGAAGAAATACGGAATGACAATATCGGCGACAAAGTTGGCACAAGACAGAAAACTGCATCTCCCTACGTCGTTTAACGACGCAATTGGATAGAATATTGTGATGATGATGAATAATTGATTGACACTATTGGATAATTAAGGAAAGTCGTGTTAGAAACGACATTTGTTCATTTTGTTTAACTGCTGCTCTTGTCTCTTGGTTGATAGGGTAAGGGGTAACTACCGACTTCTTGCTTCCCCACAACCTAAGAGTTATTTTGCATGACATTTTACTGAAATATAATTTGAACGTGTTAAATATTGCCTGTCCATCTTCTGTAATGCTGTATGTTTCAAGGTTTCTCTGGTCAATTTAAACACAGTATTTGCCCATTCGATTACATCGGACCCGTCTTTTTCGTTCTGAGAGTAGCCCAGTTGATCTTGAAGCATGTGCATATTATTAGAGCAGGGGTTCTCAACAAAGGGGAGGGGGTGGACATCTTTAGAGGTTTTGGTGAGAAAGGGGACCACTATTCAGCAAATGGGACTCAGTGGTCTGGGTTAAGGTATCCGCCTCGGGTGCCGGAGGTTGCGGTTTCGAAGCACGGTGGAGACTGGGATTTTTTTCACGTGTATCTTCTGGTAAAAATTCCATGAGTCTCTGTGTAGTGAGATCGGACTCACGTGTAAAGTGGCGAGCACGTTAAAATTCTCATAGAAATCGAAAAAGAGTAGGCTTAACGGCCGCTGTCCGTAAGCCGTAGGTTACTCGAAGCGATCGGCTACCTGGCAACAGACATTAAGCATACCTATATAAATACCAGTATTCCAAGTATTTAGCAAGTGTGATGTGATGTAGATTACGTACAATTTGTTAAATTGTAGTTTGCAAAACTAATTTTATTTAAGTCCAAAAAGTGCCACAAGACATTATGTTATAAACTAATCCTGTATATGTCTTACGAGAAACACCAAGGTGCATTATTTGCAAAACTTCAATACGCTATCAAAGACAAATGATGAATCTCTCTGTCGAATTAATCTTGGAAAAGGAGAATGGTATTCTGAACAAAATGGAGGTAAAACAGAATGAGAACCACTGTATCAGAGTATTTTCGCTTTTTTCAATGGTCAATAACTGAAGCTGTCTGTATTTTCATAAATGTCCATCACTGAAGATGCGAGTCCACAAATCTGGAGCTTTGAAGATATACATGTCTGTCCCAATTTTAAACACGGGAGCTGTGTTTTCATAAATGTCCAGCGCTAAAGATGCGCTTATCACAAATGTCCAGCGGTGAAGATATATTTTAAGAAATGACCACCCCTGAAAATGTGTATTTACAAATGTCCACAACTGGCGATATGCGTATTTTTTTACAAACATCCACCACCGTAGATATGCATAGTTTTACAAATGTCCATCACTGAAGATGTGCATAGTTTTACAAATGTCCATCACTGAAGATGTGCATGGTTTTACTAATATTCACCACTGAAGATGTGCATGGTTTTACAAATATTCACCTCTGAAGATGTGCATGGTTTTACAAATATTCACCACTGAAGATGTGCATGGTTTTACAAATATTCACCACCGAAGATGTGCATGGTTTTACAAATATCCACCACTGAATCTGTGCGTGTTTTTTTCCAAATGTCCACTACTGAAGAATTTCTTTATAAATCTCCATCACTGAAGCTGTTGTTTTTACAAATGATCACTGAAGATGCGAAAGGATACTAACTAATAGCGAAAATTCTAAACATTAGACCTTCACTAATATATGTCTAACTACGATTTGTCGTATTAGGTGTTGGATTTCATATAGTGCCATATTTAACGTTTTTGTACTGATTTAGAAGGCCCTGCAATGTCTGTATATAACCAGTTTCTTCTACTCAAAGAGTTATAAAAATAACTATGTGCATCCAGTTTACTTGTTAATGCATTAATTGATCGTACCTCTACTATTTCCTGTGGCAATGCATTCCATTCATCCCCCACTGTCTTGACTAAAAAAAAAAGGATTTAGGAATATAATGACTTTTGTCTTCCTTTACCGTCAATGTTTAGTCTAACTTGGCTAAGCACACTCTGCTTTGCTTGAGTGTGTTGGTGTGAGTATGCAAATAATGCAATATGATTCCCGATTGTCAAATACGCAATGTGTGCCGAATCCAAGCATTATTTCTATGTTGCATCCAACAACTCAACGTCTTGCAATTTAATATCCAGGTTCCCTTTAAATTCTAAATTCCACGCCCCTCCCCTCCCTCCCGCCACTCCACCCCCGCTCTGACACCTGGGGGCAGTTCTCAATCTGACATGACGGTATTTCCATCAATGTTTGTTGTTTTTCTGTCATTCAAACTGCAAAAAAAAATCGACCCTACGTCAAATATGCCAATTAATCTGGGAGCAATAGCATTCCGTTCTGGATGTCTGAAGGAGAATGTGTCCAGAGAGCCCACTTAGAATGTTGATATGATGATAGTAAGGTTCTCGTCGTAAAATGTATAATTAAAAACCTGTCCACTTCATGTCTGGGGTTTCATTTAAAGAAATGACGGAAATTCAATCTTCTCTTCATTTATTATTGTATACGTGTTTGTGTGATTTTTGGATAGAAGCGCATTTCAAATAATATAAAGAACACGAACGCACTGTTTGTGTGTCTGTGTCGTGTGTGCAGAGGATGTTATCAGGTGGCTTTTCCGAGCACCAATGGTGTGTGTCCGTCAGGGATGTGTGCCGTTCCTCCATGCTGTTTTTAACATTTACATGGACAATGTTGTTGTTAGACACCTATCAAACGGAGCCAGGCGATATCTGCTTAAGTCGGATGTGTCGGACAGAAAGATACAAATATCGCAGTGAAATTGTAAACTTTACGTTACGTTAGCTAGGAACATCCTGGTACTTGCAAAGCCCTTTTCGTGGTTTCGTATCGGGAGATTGAGAGCGATATGAACTGTTGTTGGGAAAATTACCAATATCTCGAATATACAGACGAAAACTTCTCAAATCACTCGGCCGCGTTGAATGTAAGCTAGGTTAAGCATGATATGCGTACCATCACGTCCAAGTCGAGAACTATGTACCACGATCTCTGCGTACGATGAAGAAGTACCACGATCTGAATGCTCACGTAAAGCGGCGTGATGGTACGCATATCATGCGGTTGACAGAACGAAAAGGCCGCTTTGCGTGAGCATTCAGATCGTGGTACTCCTGCAGACTCAGGAGGTTAGATACCTGTACATAATTTTCTCAGTAGACAAGAAGCAAACGAGAAATCAAGACCGGATGCCAGAAATCAGGAGTGACTTAGAGGCGAGGGCTAGACTTCATCGCTGCAGGTTTCCACATATGGATCGGTCTCTCTCCGCAGAACAGTATCCCGCCTGCCGAGAACATCGCACAAAGCATGAACTTCGTAGCTCCAGCGATAAATCAAGGTATCACACCTGCCGAGAACATCGCACAAAGCACCAACTCCGTAGCTTCAGCGATGAATCCAGGTATCTCGTGAAAAATTATCATGAAGCGACTGTCGTCGCTTGAATTCGAACCCCGATAATCTATACACGAGACGAACGGTTTGACATCTTCTCCACAGGGACCCCCTTTATGCCCCATACATGTTTGGCAGCAAAATAGCAACTGACAAACAAAATCTTCCTTCCATCCCTGTGCTACCAGAGCTAAACATGGACCATATCAAACACACGAGAGAACAAAATCTCAACGTCTTCAGGAAACAGATTAAGAAACGATCACTTTCACAATGTGGTTCCTTTAATCTCATTCACCGAAGACATGTCCAGAAAAAAGGTTGCAATTGTTTGGTCATCTCACGAGAACGACCCTTTATCGACTTTCTCTAATAGCTTACAATGACCGACGTTCTGGCTTCCGAGCGAGATGACGGCCAGGTGGTAGACGGATAGACAAAGACGATTTTCTAGCGACACGGATTGACGTCAGACTCGAGCCTCTGATCTAAGAGAGGAGACTAGCTCTTCACTCAGTTTATCAGGACACTACGTTCATAGTGGCACTACGTTCATCTGAGCACTCATTTCCTCAGGGACTTAATTCCTCAGGGCACTCAGTTCCTCAGGGCATTACGTTCATAGGGTCACTCAGTTCCTCGGGGCATTACGTTCATAGGGGCACTCAGTTCATCAGGTCAGTACGTTCATAGGGGCACTCAGTTCATCAGGGCAGTACGTTCATAGGGGCACTCAGTTCATCAGGGCAGTACGTTCATAGGGGCACTCAGTTCATCAGGGCAGGACGTTCATATGGGCACTCAGTTCATCAGGGCAGTACCTTCATAGGGGCACTCAGTTCATCAGGGCACTACGTTCACCGGGGAACAAGTGAATGATAAACATTATCCCAATGAAACCCATTTACCGTTATTAAGGTGCAATGAGCCCACTACAACATACGTTACAGGTGAAGTCAGTCGCGTAACAGAAGCTGGTAAATTCCAAGGAAGAGGTCCGTTCCTCGTTAACAAAGCTCTAAAATGTAGCTGTGTATGAATATCTTGGGAGGCAACAAAGGATTGTTCACATACGACACGAACAGTTTTTGGAAATTTTCTATTCTGTTAACGAGTCAATGTAAAGGCACTCTGAGGCAATCCCATTAATGATCAGGTAAAACGGACAATAATGGTTCCAGTAGCTCGCTGCTTGTACACATTTCTCGGTTATGTCAGGCGCACCAGTCTTCTCAATACAAAATTGTTTCGCACTGTGCAATCTTGGTACGCTTCCTGACGATTTGAATGCGTTCAAAGAAGGCAGCGGTCATCATAAGGCTGGGGACAGCGTGGTCAAAGTGACAGGGCTCACAACCCGAAGGTGCTGGGTTCGATCCCCATCACAGCGCCGGCCGTTACCCCGAGGAAACAAACCCTTAGAAAATGCAGGAGGAAGCGGACCCTTACATAAAATGCATGATGAAGTCGGATGCACTGGGCCGACAGGCTCACAATACAAATCCACAGTGTAACGCACACCGCCTTGGAGATTAAAGAAATAAGGCGAAGGCAACAAACAAAAACCAAATAAAAAACAAAAAAAATGCTAAGGCTTTAGACACTGCCATGGAGTTAGTTTATTGACAGCACTGGTAATGGTCACGTGTGCTTTTCTTGTCCCTGCATGTCGGGAAATTTTGAACATTTTTCCAGATGTTCATGAGTAATTTTCCCAGCAACACAGATGCACTCGTCAGTAGATTCTGCAATATAAATTACATGCTCACCGACCTCTTAATGCTTCATACTTTCAAACCTTTCATCCGGTAATCTTGATAACTTGAGGCTACCTAGCCCATTGATATGCTTTAGTTGACATTGGTAAAAAGCAACTGATGTGAAAAACACCAATGCGGTGAACTAGCAAATAGTTTAGATAGGATGCGATAGTGATATCCATTGTATTACATATTTCTTCTCCAACCGAATGAGAGCCAGACAAAGAATGGTAATCATGAGGAAACTTGCTGGCACAAGCTTGGGAGCAGACGAAAGTATACTAAAGAAACTGTTCACCGGAAGACTGAGATCAGTTCTCGAGTATGGCATTGCGGCATGGACAACAGCAGCAAAGGCGAACTTTTTTAAATTAGCAAACTTCAAAACCAAGCCATGATAGTTATAACAGGAGGCATGAAGTCAACGCCAAATGTAGAACTTGAAACGATTACAAATCTGCAATCCATGATCGACAGAAGAGAAGAGACTGCAGAGCCCAACAGCACGCAGAGAAACTTAAAAGACTGACAGACCATCAAATGCATCATAGACTAAATACATTTGGTAATGGGAAACTAAAGCGGAGAAACTTTGCAGAAATAGCCAAAGCAAAGATGAGCGAAGACCCTATGAATGCATTACGAACACCAAAGCCCAGCCCTACTGTACGCAAACCCACCTGGAAGCAGTATATCACTCCGGAGGTGGTAGAAAATATACCAGGTATTGGAAACAAGAACAGCCAGACTGAAAAAAGAAAGAAGAGACACAACCCTGAGGTATAAAACGAAAGACTACCCAAGCATAGACTGGACCCATGCATACACCGACGGTTCTGTAACAAACACAACACAGAACGGAGGGGCAGGGGTATTCCTGAGCCTACCAAATGGTAGAAAAATAACACTATCAGTGGCAACAGGAAAATACTCAAGCAATTTCAGAGCGGAGGCAGAGGCACTGAGGGCTGCAATAGAAGCAATGCTGACAGGCGAAAGCAATGAAAGCCAGATAGTCCTGTTTACAAATGCCCTGGCCGTAGTTACGGCACTAAAAAGCCAGAAAAATACTGAACTTAATGATTTAAGAGCAGTACTCTGTCAACTATGCCAGCAGACCGCTCCAAAAAGAGTAGTGGTACAGTGGGTTCCATCCCATTGTAACATCCAAGGCAACGAGGAGGCAGACAGACTGGCAAAAGAAGGTGCAAGATTACCACAACCAGATTCTAGTGTGACCTACGAAGAGTCCAAAAGGCTTATACATGGCCAGATACATGGCCAAATGGGAAGCAGAACATACTGGCTACACAAAAAACGATGCCTATTACCAGTTGAACAGAAGAGAGCAGGTCGTGGTCTTCAGACTCCGCACAGGCCACAACAGACTGAGGTACCGCCTATTCAATAAACTGAAGATAGGTGGCACTGACGAATGCACTTGTGGTACAGGGAAAATGATGGCTGAACACCTGCTGCAAAACTGCCCGATATACGAGGACCAGAGAAAGTACATGTGGCCATCACCAGTGGCAACACTAGACAAGCTCTATGGCAGTGTCGACAACCTCAGGATGACCACTGCTTTCTTCCAAAAAAAATACAGGTTGACGTCTGACAGCGTAAGAAAAAGAAGATATGTCTTCTCCCAAAACCCACCCCCTGCTCCTGGGGGTTCACACTGCCACACCATATTGGCACACTCCTCGTCAAGAGAGTTACGTGCCCCTAAAATGGCGGCTGTATTCTTTTTTTCGTCTCCGACAACCAGCGTGAAGTTCCCTATTTCAGACGGCATATTTTATGGTTTAGGTAGTGAAAAGTAGGCATTTACAACGCTTTTTTAGTCCCACACCGGGCCATCTGGTTAAGATGTCACGGGTTTTCAGCGATAGTCACCTGTTTTCGTAAACAACTGTCGTGAAGGTCACACAAGGTCGGCTTACATACGGCGTGTAGTGGCCCACGTTTTTGCACGAGATAGTTGGATTTCTCCGAACATCAACGATTTCCCCGGGTTTTCGCGACAAAACCAGCTGGAAGGACACGATAGGTCGATAGTTGACATCATAGAGATGTTTTAAACGGTGAATGAGGAGAAAACCGGACACAAACCAGGTGGGAGAGACTCGAAAGACTGGCAGGCAGCTCTTCTAGAAGAAGGAAAACTTCGATTACAAACCACAAATGAAAAGTCATCTCGGGAGCTACGGAGTTCGTGCTCTGTCGTCGATGTCTCCAGCGGATGGCATAAAGACCAGTGGACGCAGAAGGGGAGGAAATGATGATAAGAGGAGAGAGAGAAAGAAGATGGCTGGAAAGAGAAGAGGGCGAAGAAAGGCAGACAGACTCGGTCTAAAAAATGTACGCGTTGGCTACTGGAACTGAAGCAGCACCACCCAAGGGAAGCTATCCTTCAAAAACTGGCATATGACTTCGATATTCTTATGATCCAGGAGACCAACTTAAGGAGAATATAACTATCAAGTGCCCAGGATATAAGTGCTACACCAAACCATGTGGGACTGGTAGGCGGGGGCTGGCAGTGTATGTCAAGTATGAACTATCACACACATTGATAGATACGAGTACCAGCACAACCGAAGGCGTCGAACTACAAGGGATTGAAACGACAATCAAAAACCAGGATTGGACAATGTATAATTTATATGCTCACGTCGACCTCCTGATGGAGGAAATAAAATGTGATTCTTTGAGTGAGTTATCAGAAGTGCCGACCAAGAAGTGCCTCATCTGTGGCGACTTCAACGCTAGATCCAAGGAGTGGGGAAATCCTACTGAAAATAGGCAGGTGATTGCATTGAGCCAGGCACTTCAACACAAATCTCACAAACATGAATGAAGGGCGCCCAACAAGGCTGGCAACTCGGCCTGGTGATACAGACGGGGTCATTGACCTGGCTCTGGTATCCAGTGAAGCCTTTCCCTCTACACACTGGGAAGTGTTGGGGGAACAGGAAAGGGATCATCTGCCACGTGTCGTCTTAATTGCAAAAGGCAAAGCCACCAGACCCAGAAAACCCAGACATGCGTTCAGCTAAAAGGAAGATGAACAAAATAACGCTTTAAACAAACTCCGACAGACCGTCTAGCGCATGCCCACCAAAACGGCTTTCGTTCAGCCATCATGGTGGAGTCCAATTGTGGAAATAGCATGCATTCATAAGGAGATGGCAACAAAAGCGTGGCGGAAAGCCAGAAAGAGAAGGCCGATGGCGGAAAGCCAGAAAGAGAAGGCCGATGGATAATGGTGAGGTTGCTAACTTGAGCGACAAAAAATGTACTGCCATTGTTTCAAGGCCGTGGCAAAAGAATCCAAAAGTGAGAGAGGGGAGAAATTCATAACAGGCGTAGGGAATGATAACACCCTACAGAAGTTCTGGCACACGCATCGACAAATGAATGGAAAGAATATAAGCCAGCTAATTCCCACTGTGCACATTTCCACAGAAGAAAATCCCATGAGGACAGAGGCAGAGAAAGGTACGGCATTCCTAAACCGATATGTAGCTCAAACTGACAAAAGGGGACAGAAATACTCGGCAGGAGATTCAGCAAGACGTTCTGGAGGCTGCAACCAAGGAGGTGACATATAGACCTAAAAACAAGGCAGAGGTAGAATATGTCTTACGTTCCAGCAAGAATACCGCACCAGGCCCTGATGGAGTACAATACTGCCATCTCAGGGAGCTAGCTGACATATATGGGCAATGTGGTGCAGGCAATCTCAAATTGGTGTGAAGACTCCAATGCACAGATTAATCCAAACAAGGCCGGCGTGATGTAGTGTTCATTGAACAATTGCATCGTGAAAGAACCATCATGGCATCACATTTGATAGCTGTGTCATAGAGAGAAGCGACAGGTTGAATTATCTCGGAATAACATTTTACCGCAACCTGTCATACAAGTACCACGTCGATCAAACTACACAAAGATGCACGAGAGGACTGGGTGTACTAAAAACAATGGTAGCTGTCAACTTGGAACAAAGGCTGCTATTCATACTCTATCGCCAGTTGATTCTCTCGGTCACTGATTATGGATTGGGTATACTCACCCTATCAAGATCACAGTGTGAACGGCTAGAACGAATCCAAAATGAAGGAATGCAGCTCGTGTTGGGTTGCACCAGAGATACCCCGATAATAAAGATGAGGTACATGCTGGGACTGCCGTCAGTAACATCCAGGCATAAAGTGGCACAGGCTACAGCTTATACGCGAGTCATAGCGGACAACAGGCACATGCTGTACAATAACACTGTGGACATCAAGGGAACCAGAATCAAAACAGGAATGTCATGGATGGCACAGGCAGAACGAACTATAGGAGAGGTGACTGCAGTCGAGACGAAGGTCAAGGGAGAGGAATGGGTCCACTCTGGGGGTACACTAACAGAGTACCACACTATCATCATAATAATGTGCAGTGAATGTAGGAAGAGGGCGAAATAGCCAGTTAAAGCTCGAAGTCAACCAGCTGATAGGCGCCAACACGCATGAAAGTGGTACCATCATATACACTGATGGGTCGGTGCAAAGTAGTGTAACATCAGGCTGGGGTTTCTCGGCTAGACTAAAAGACTGGATCGTTGCTGAACGAAGTGGCGCATACGAGACTACAACATCAAGTATGAGAATGGAGATGGTGACAGAAGCTCTGAGGTGGCTGTCTGAGACATCTTCAACAGGAGCAGTCATGTGTCAGACTCCCAAACACTACTTCGGAAGGTGCAGAATGGGTGGCTACGACATGAGTGGATAGCAGCGCTGGAGACAACACTCCAGGGGCTGGTGTGGATCTACTGCCCTGTTCATGCCGGGGTTCCGGGCAACGAGCGAGCTGATTTTTTGGCGTCACACGCACCCATAACAGGCACAGTGGACATGTATCAAGGACCACCTGCTGGAAAACGACACTGCTTTGGATGAGTCTGCAAGGCACAGACTGCGGCACTTTGGAATCAAATTAGGATTCAGTGGATCAGGTAACCTGAGAGGACGAAACAGGAAGGTGTACAGCCAAGAGACTATGTGCACCATCAGCATCCACAATTTGCGCCATCGGCTGAGAGAGACTGAGCACCTATGGGTATATCCGGAGTGCAGTGCAGTCGACTCACAGAACAGAACCCCCGTCCACCCCTCTTCAGTTCATAACGTTAAAAGTTAACTTCCTTCTAATGTTTCAAATAACAGCGAATTTAAGTACCAAATACTTTTTCCCAATGGTAATGTCTGAAATGAGACCACTTGTATCCTTACCATTTCACTCAATAACCGTGCTCTCTAAACTCTTGTTAGAAGTGTTAAAAAAAATCAAATGGTCAGAAGCACACTAGAACGAAACATACGTTACCACCTAAACATCATCGGGGACGCCCTCATTGCCAAAATACATCGAGGACGCCCTCATCATAGACAAAATACATCGGGGACGCCCTCATCATAGACAAAATACATCGGGGACGCCCTCATCATGGACAAAATACATCAAGGACGCCCTCATCATAGACAAAATACATCAAGGACGCCCTCATCATAGACAAAATTCATCGGGGATGCCCTCATCATAGACAAAATACATCGGGGATGCCCTATCATAGACAAAATTCATCGGGGATGCCCTCATCATAGACAAAATACATCGGTGACGCCATCATCATAGACAAAATACATCGGTGACGCCATCATAGACAAAACTCATTGAGGACGCCCTCATCACGGGCAAAATACAACACAGACGAACTAATTTCTACACCAAGAGCTGAATAGATTAAACATATCTTGGTTCGTTCTCCATCTCCCGCTATCAAGCCCCAAAATGTCTTTGGAAGTAACAATGTTGTCCGGAGAACGGCTTGCTTTGTCGATTACAGCTTGACTGCGATATTTGCACCTTTCGGTCCCACACAACCAACTTCAACATGGCATTTTAGAGTACCGGGCAAGCCTTCCCTATTCGATATCTTCTCCATAGCCAATCTGGGTACTGGGCCAGCCTTCACTCTTCGATCTCTTTTCCATAGCCAATCTACTCTGTTGCAGCTTGTTATCCAGGATCACCACGTGGAGGTGTAAAAGTGGCCTGACAGTTATTGGTCGATGACCACTGCAGCTCATGCACTGCTCAGCATCTTGATCTCAGCTCTGGTTCCCTGGCCTTGCACTGCTCAGCATCTTGACCCCTAACAGATATATGAACATATATAGCTCATACGTTTTGCTGTCAGTTGTCGCTGATGAAGCTCTAAGTCATAACGGTTTGTTTTATGTTTTCGAGGTGTCTTATCATTCATAAATATTTTTAGACTTAATTCACAGTACTGCCTTGCCTTATTTGTAATTATATTGTGGTAATGCAGCGCTAGATATCGCAAGAAACTAGTGGAGTTGCAGATTGCTGGAAAGTTGCCAGAGATTTGTAGTTTTGAATGTTTCAAGTTGCCAAGATTGAGTTTACTAATCATTGGGTCACCCTTGCGCAATTGAGAATTGTGATCAGGTTCTTACAAGCTCTCAATTACCATTGTCGCAACATTCAAACAAACGCGGGAATATATGTATATAACTTTGTACTTGAATCCACGCAAACAAGCAAATACACACACAAGATTTGACTTCCAAGATTGACAAGACGATAGGCGCACATATATTAAGTCGCGATGAGAAAAAGGCACAATCAGTACAGATAGACATTATCTATAAACAAACATTTGCATATACAACACCATGTGCACATACCATACAATCAAACAGGTATGTACAGACTTAAAGCGCGTAACTTTCAATAATTTGATATTTATTTTAATAAGAATATGAAAAGAAACGAACAGAATAGACCGAAAATTGAATAATGGCCAAGGAAGCATATCTATTTCTTCACAGCTTTGACGACTTTCTTTCCAGAATCTTTGTCCTGCAAATTAAAGAAATAAATGTACTTAAAATGTATTCCCATAGTAAATACTGCGACCAAAAATAATGCTAAAGATTTCGTTTAACGCACAATAACGTATTCAAAAGAAAACTTAAAGTAAATTTAATCAACACGTGGAACTCAGTTGTAATCTAAAATAGAAAATTGAAACTAAAGTGCATAATAATTCCACAGCAATTAGGAACGAAGAACAACGCTGGACCCATTTACAAACGAGACCCGGGAAGTAGTTGTCAAAACAGACAAAGGTAGCCCCAGAATAAAAAAAACCAAAAGAAGTTCTTCCCATATTAAAAGCTCCTTGGAAGTCTCGGTAGATCACTAGGACAATAAAAGTAATCCAGATAGTAAAGATAATCAACAGAAAGGATAAATTAGACAAGTTTTTGTTTTTTTCAAAATACAACCACCTAATAGAACAAGAGGAAAAAGCTACAAATTAACTGAACGGTCCAGATTAGATGTTGGGAAATTTATTTTTTTTAGTCCGAGAGTGGTGAATGCTTGCAATGCATTGCTACAGGAAACAGTGGGCGTAGAGTCAATGCATTCAAGAATATATTTGTTACGTTGAGTTTTTAAATCAAGTGAAGTAGAAGAAAGTGGTTGTATACAGACTCTGCAGAGTCTTCTAAATCAGTACAGTTCAGTTTAATTTTTCTGAAGAATCAACGTCGTTGCACATGGTTTAACCCATAAGTGCTCTGTTCTTATTTGGGAGAATCTCAGTACAATGCACGAACTCCGTATCACTGGCGAGCATACCTTAATAGATTGGGTAGAAACACGGAAATCAAAAAAAGGATTAACGACCGCTAACTGCCGAGGGATTTTTTATCGAGCACGACACTGAAAAGGCCGTCCGATCTCTATTATCCAGAGATCCAGATAAATACCCAAAAAAAATCAAAATGAAAAAAAATCCAGGTCTCTACAGTGATTTGATCCTGCGGCCTACAGCATCCGAGGCAGTCGTCTTGCCTCGAGACCACTCAGTTCCCAGTATAATGACGTTTACAGCAGTATATAGACGTTACGTCAAACAAAAAACACTATTAAGATGCACAAGTACTGCATAATTTATGTGCGTTCTAGACAATTTCTCATGATGAACTGCAAACATGCTTGGATATGCATGTTTGCTTTCGCAAGCAATAATGGCAATATCAGACGGTGTGTCTTGATGTAACGTGCGCTGTATTTGACTTTAAACAAAAAGTCACCGCTTATCAACCTCACTATTTGGTCCCGAGCTGCCTTGGGCTAGTGGCAAGGCAAGTCAAGACGATTGGCGGTAACATGCATACACTCTGGTTTCACCTCCCTTGATCGACTGATCGAATAAAATATGACAACAACCAAAAGTCAGAATTGCTGGAGAGACATCGGACTGGTTCGAGATGCACAAGGAAGTACGACCAGGAGTCACTTGAAACTTTCATGATTCGACAAATCATCTATTTCCGTCCATCGACGAGTGGTTTACCTCTCGACAATACCACTCACCGAGTGAGCGATGTATCATGGACATCGTGCTAAACCGGGCAGGGCCCAAATTCTGCAAGGCAATGCGTTAGAGTACTATTAGCACATGTGTGCAGACTCGAGGGTCGCACTCGAGGGTCGCGGTAGAGGGTCGCGGTAGAGGGTCGAACTCGAGGGTCGAACTCGAGGGTCGAACTCGAGGGTCGAACTCGAGGGTCGAACTCGAGGGTCGCGGTAGAGGGTCGCACTCTAGGGTCGAACTCGAGGGTCGAACTCGAGGGTCGTGGTAGAGGGTCGTGGTAGAGGGTCGCACTCGAGGGTCGCACTCGAGGGTCGCACTCGAGGGTCGCACTCGAGGGTCGCGGTAGAGGGTCGCGGTAGAGGGTCGCACTCGAGGGTCGCGGTAGAGGGTCGCACTCGAGGGTCGCACTCGAGGGTCGCGGTAGAGGGTCGCACTCGAGGGTCGCGGTAGAGGGTCGCACTCGAGGGTCGCGGTAGAGGGTCGCACTCGAGGGTCGCGGTAGAGGGTCGCACTCGAGGGTCGCGGTAGAGGGTCGCGGTAGAGGGTCGCACTCGAGGGTCGCACTCGAGGGTCGCACTCGAGGGTCGCGGTAGAGGGTCGCGGTAGAGGGTCGCACTCGAGGGTCGCGGTAGAGGGTCGCACTCGAGGGTCGCGGTAGAGGGTCGCGGTAGAGGGTCGCACTCGAGGGTCGCGGTAGAGGGTCGCACTCGAGGGTCGCGGTAGAGGGTCGCACTCGAGGGTCGCGGTAGAGGGTCGCACTCGAGGGTCGCACTCGAGGGTCGCGATAGAGGGTCGCGATAGAGGGTCGCGATAGAGGGTCGCACTCGAGGGTCGCGGTAGAGGGTCGCACTCGAGGGTCGCGGTAGAGGGTCGCGGTAGAGGGTCGCGCTAGAGGGTCGCACTCGAGGGTCGCGCTAGAGGGTCGCACTCGAGGGTCGCGCTAGAGGGTCGCACTCGAGGGTCGCGCTCGAGGGTCGCACTCGAGGGTCGCACTCGAGGGTCACGCTAGAGGGTCGCACTCGAGGGTCACGCTAGAGGGTCGCACTCGAGGGTCGCGCTAGAGGGTCGCACTCGAGGGTCGCGCTAGAGGGTCGCACTCGAGGGTCGCGCTAGAGGGTCGCACTCGAGGGTCGCGCTAGAAAGTCGCACTCGAGGGTCGCGCTAGAGGGTCGCACTCGAGGGTCGCACTCGAGGGTCGCGCTAGAGGGTCGCACTCGAGGGTCGCGCTAGAGGGTCGCACTCGTCGGGCGCGGTAGAGGGTCGCACTCGTCGGGCGCGGTAGAGGGTCGCACTCGTCGGGCGCGGTAGAGGGTCGCACTCGTCGGGCGCGGTAGAGGGTCGCACTCGTCGGGCGCGGTAGAGGGTCGCACTCGTCGGGCGCGGTAGAGGGTCGCACTCGTCGGGCGTGGTAGAGGGTCGCACTCGTCGGGCGCGGTAGAGGGTCGCACTCGTCGGGCGCGGTAGAGGGTCGCACTCGTCGGGCGCGGTAGAGGGTCGCACTCGTCGGGCGCGGTAGAGGGTCGCACTCGTCGGGCGCGGTAGAGGGTGGCACTTCTCAGACTCGGCGGGGCGGGCGTGGTAGACGCTTGCACTTCTCAGACTCGGCGGGGCGAGCGTGGTAGAGGCTTGCACTTCTCAGACTCGGCGGGGCGAGCGTGGTAGAGGCTTGCACTTCTCAGACTCGGCGGGGCGGGCGTGGTAGAGGCTTGCACTTCTCGGACTCGGCGGGGCGGGCGTGGTAGAGGCTTGCACTTCTCGGACTCGGCGGGGCGGGCGTGGTAGGTGCTTGCACTTCTCGGACTCGGCGGGGCGGGCGTGGTAGAGGGTTGCACTTCTCGGACTCGGCGGGGCGGGCGTGGTAGAGGGTTGCACTTCTCGGACTCGGCGGGGCGGGCGTGGTAGAGGGTTGCACTTCTCGGACTCGGCGGGGCGGGCGTGGTAGAGGGTTGCACTTCTCGGACTCGGCGGGGCGGGCGTGGTAGAGGGTTGCACTTCTCGGACTCGGCGGGGCGGGCGTGGTAGAGGGTTGCACTTCTCGGACTCGGCGGGGCGGGCGTGGTAGAGGGTTGCACTTCTCGGACTCGGCGGGGCGGGCGTGGTAGAGGGTTGCACTTCTCGGACTCGGCGGGGCGGGCGTGGTAGAGGGTTGCACTTCTCGGACTCGGCGGGGCGGGCGTGGTAGAGGGTTGCACTTCTCGGACTCGGCGGGGCGGGCGTGGTAGAGGGTTGCACTTCTCGGACTCGGCGGGGCGGGCGTGGTAGAGGGTTGCACTTCTCGGACTCGGCGGGGCGGGCGTGGTAGAGGGTCGCACTTCTCGGACTCGGCGGGGCGGGCGTGGTAGAGGGTCTCACTTCTCGGACTCGGCGGGGCGGGCGTGGTAGAGGGTCTCACTTCTCGGACTCGGCGGGGCGGGCGTGGTAGAGAGTCGCACTTCTCGGACTCGGCGGGGCGGGCGTGGTAGAGAGTCGCACTTCTCGGACTCGGCGGGGCGGGCGTGGTAGAGAGTCGCACTTCTCGGACTCGGCGGGGCGGGCGTGGTAGAGAGTCGCACTTCTCGGACTCGGCGGGGCGGGCGTGGTAGAGTGTCGCACTTCTCGGACTCGGCGGGGCGGGCGTGGTAGAGGGTTGCACTTCTCGGACTCGGCGGGGCGGGCGTGGTAGAGGGTTGCACTTCTCGGACTCGGCGGGGCGGGCGTGGTAGAGGGTTGCACTTCTCGGACTCGGCGGGGCGGGCGTGGTAGAGGGTTGCACTTCTCGGACTCGGCGGGGCGGGCGTGGTAGAGGGTTGCACTTCTCGGACTCGGCGGGGCGGGCGTGGTAGAGGGTTGCACTTCTCGGACTCGGCGGGGCGGGCGTGGTAGAGGGTTGCACTTCTCGGACTCGGCGGGGCGGGCGTGGTAGAGGGTTGCACTTCTCGGACTCGGCGGGGCGGGCGTGGTAGAGGGTTGCACTTCTCGGACTCGGCGGGGCGGGCGTGGTAGAGGGTTGCACTTCTCGGACTCGGCGGGGCGGGCGTGGTAGAGGGTTGCACTTCTCGGACTCGGCGGGGCGGGCGTGGTAGAGGGTTGCACTTCTCGGACTCGGCGGGGCCGGCGTGGTAGAGGGTTGCACTTCTCGGACTCGGCGGGGCGGGCGTGGTAGAGGGTTGCACTTCTCGGACTCGGCGGGGCCGGCGTGGTAGAGGGTTGCACTTCTCGGACTCGGCGGGGCCGGCGTGGTAGAGGGTTGCTCTTCTCGGACTTGGCGGGCGTGGTAGAGGGTTGCACTTCTCGGACTCGGCGGGCGTGGTAGAGGGTTGCACTTCTCGGACTCGGCGGGCGTGGTAGAGGGTTGCACTTCTCGGACTCGGCGGGCGTGGTAGAGGGTTGCACTTCTCGGACTCGGCGGGCGTGGTAGAGGGTTGCACTTCTTGGACTCGGCGGGCGTGGTAGAGGGTTGCACTTCTCGGACTCGGTGGGAGGAGGCGTGAGAAGGTAAGTAGCACTGACCTTTCTATAGGAGGAGTGAGAAGGTAAGTAGCACTGACCTTTCTATGGGAGAAAGAGAAAAGGGAAGCAGCACTGACTTTTGTTAAACTATTCAGTAAATGTTGGATGCAAAGGAAAGGTTTATACCAATAATGTGACGAGCCGCAACTTGAGCGTGGGAACGGATCAAATATAACTTTCTTCTTTTTTTTTTTTTTGGAGGTGAGAGGGAAGTGAGAGGGAAGTGAGAAGGAAGAATGCGTTCAATTGCCAAAGGTCTCTCATATGACGTCATTACTCATATCATTAACTGTGCTATTATCGTTTCTGTTTTGAGTAAGTAATTACAAATTGTTCTATCTCGCATTGAAGGCAATGCGGTCAATCCCCAGTAACGTCATGTTTCAGTCTACTTAGTTCTAAATGGATACCCGACTTACTGTCAACCCACTTCAGAGGAAGCATCGATCTTATACAATAAAGCCTACGCCATGACACGACAAATCCCGGGCACCATGGCGCCTAGATATGTTGCCGTGGCGTCAAATAAACGCCAGGAGTAGTAAACTTACGCACACATCTCTGGCATATGTCCCCTCAGTATTAAAGGTCTCAATTTCCAGCGCATTCTACTCCTCCGGACTTTGAAAGTTCCAATTGCCGGGGTCCTGTTGCGTAGCAGCTAAGCCATAACAAAAGAAATAGAGGAAAAATTCGTCTTGTCATTCACTTGTGCTGTAAGGCGACGTTGAGACGAGGTTGTGAGCCCAAGTCCAGGTCCAGACGCGTCACTTAAGTAGTCTCATATTGATTTAGAATATTCACCATAATTTCTATCAATCTAGTCCTCGTTCTGACCCCCTTGCGAAAACCCGATCTCCGAGCGTTATATGCACACAGGGGTAGGTTTGCCGGGTTGCATTCTCACTATGTGGCCGAACCATTTGATTATCTCACTATATTCAGTGCAGCGTCTTCCTTCAACGATGTTTCGCATCTCTTCATTGGGCATTCTGTCTCTAATTACCTTTATGGTTTTCCCGAGAAACCTTTCACTTGAGATCTTCCTAGTGATTTTGTTAATGTCCCTTTTGACACAGGTACCAGGGCGTTGTCATGAATATATTGATCAGTATTCTTGTTTGCGGACATGTTTATGTTAGAGCGTTTCAATAATGGTGATAGTTGGTACGCAATTGAATTGGCTTTTGGCACCTTATCTCACGATTGTCTGAACCTCTATGATGTGTGAACACACTGCAGGTACTTCAATTCCTGCACTTATTTAGCGTTTATAAATAGTTTTTTGCAAAATAAACAAGTTGCATGTACACAGTGGTGCGGGAGAAGAAGGGAAATCGTCCTTGTCCCAACTTGGGATGCAGTTATTTCTGTCGCGGGCGCGTGTCGTTCTATTTGACAGTTGTCTGTTGTGGTGGTCGTATGTGTTATGCTTATCTAGTGAATCTCGCCAGCGAGTTGGGGGCCGTCCTGAGGTCTCTGTCACGTGGCTACCATTCGGCCTGTGCTCAGTGCGCTGGTGGCTTGGCTTATAACAATCTTGCAGGATATGTTCGGCTGTCCGAATTAATTGACCGCATGTACACATCAGTGATGAAGCCAATTTCAGCATGTGTACGTTGCCATTCAAAATTATGTCACTTTCTCATGTGGAAGAAGATCTCGTATTCCGTACGATCAATGCAGTGATTGTCTTTAGTTTGGTCGACTTTCCTTATTGTGTGCATAAGGGTCTTTTCTTTGAACGTGACTGTTCTTTGACTGTTCTTAACGTGTTCTTCCATTTCCTGGTCTGCCACAGTGTGGGGGTATCCTCTTTAGCAGAACCCTTCTCTTGGTTTTCAGTTCGCCTTTTTATAACCTCTTGCATGTCATTCGTGATGGCTTAGAGAAAAGATATTGCATCTGCGAAGAACACGTTATGTTCATTATGCACTACTGCAAATTATATTAAATCTACAATTCAACTATCAAAGTTGGTAAACCTTTTTAAGATGATGGTACTGATGGTCATGTAGAAGGCCCTCACAAATTGACACTGCAGCTATCAGCACCACCATAGGTATAACCCTTAATATATACTACTGGGTATGTCGAGAAGGCCTGAAGGCCAGGCAAACCAGTGATGATCCTTTTATAGCTCTTGCAGGTCGAAACAATAAAAACGACCCAAACTTCCAAATTATATGCGAGTCCGAAAACGCCGTCCAGACGGATTTGTAGAATAGAAAGAAAGCCTTTACCTACATGGTGTCGTGCACGTATCTGCCTATTTGAATACCAGTTTTCGAGCATAATTAAACATTACAATTCAAAGTCATCTGAGTTGCAACAAATAGTTAACGAATTCACACAAACAAATAAAAATGGTTCACAGAACAGGCTAGGAACGTTCATGGAAACTTCATGAGACAGCCTGGTAAACCGCTTCATCAGACAGCCTGGTAAACCGCTTCATCAGACAGCCTGGTAAACCGCTTCATCAGACAGCCTGGTAAACCGCTTCATCAGACAGCCTGGTAAACCGCTTCATCAGACAGCCTGGTAAAACGCTTCATCAGACAGCCTGGTAAACCGCTTCATCAGACAGCCTGGTAAACCGCTTCATCAGACAGCCTGGTAAACCGCTTCATCAGACAGCCTGGTAAACCGCTTCATCAAACAGCCTGGTAAACCACTTCATCAAACAGCCTGGTAAACCGCTTCATGGAACGACTTTTGATATGCACCTTGAAATATGTGCTCATTCCATCCATTGCTGTAATGCCGACGACAGAGCAAGAACTTACTCTCAGGGCGACTCCAAAACCCTTAGTCAGGTACCCATATACAGCAAGGTCGACTAGACGTAGCGGCCACATCATATGACAAAAACTACCGAAATGCCAAAGGCACGTTGGGATGGAAAACTAAGGTCGCTACCTTTAGGCCACCGAAATAAAGCATATTAAAAGAAATTTGAGTTTTTTTTATTGCAATCAAGGCACGTCGTGTTCAACAATATATGACGATCATTCTGTCTATATTAAGGCATACGGAATACGTACCAGACACCCTGAAAAGTAAAGCTGTATTGCAAATAAATTGTTTTCAGTTTTCTTTATCCTGAACTTGCCCTTTCAATCCCTCTCAATGTGGACTAAAATAACGTTGGGAGCATAATTAAATATACAAGTTTCTAATTCTGAAAGCTCGCAGTGCATGTACAACATTCTATTTGTTTCTATGTTTTCTATTTGTTTCTATGTTTTTAAGAATCGATGTCCCCGCACTCCGGGCATACCCACAGGAGCTAGTCTCTCAGCAAATGGAGAAGGGTCGGGATGCTCATGGTGCAGGGTCGGGGTGCTAATGATCCCTGTAGCTCGCTGGTTGTACACTATTCTGTTTCGTCTTTTAATGCACCCATCTCCGCTCGAACCTTGTTTGATGGATGTTTGGAGTCTGCATTGCTGATTCATCGATGTCATTGAACAGACGGTCAATTTATTTCAAAATATATCTCCTATTCACAAGTTCCCATCATGGGCACGTTATTGATGAAACAGGTGTCAGCTCTTTCCTTGCCCTCAACTCCAGCATCGCCAGAACAGTAGATTCTTGTTAACCCCTGGAGACTTCAATAGCAGCTATTCACTCGTACCTCAGCAATCCCTTCTGTACAGATGTTAGTATAAAAAAAAAAAAAAAAAATAAAAAAAAAAATAAAAAAAAATAAAAAAAAAGCCAGAGCTTGGCCTTCTCGCTGGCGTATCTCTTCCTTTGAACATCAGATGGGCGAGAAGTAGCTGGCATCCTAAAACTTGTCTGACTGCAAAAAAAATACCCATTACGTGTTTCTATTTTTCATTAAGATAAATGACAATCGGGGACCCAGTGGTCTGAGGCAAGGTGTTCGCCTCAGGTGCTGGAGGTCGCGAAATCACTGTTGAGACCGATTTTTTCACGGGGATCATCCGGTAAATATTTCCCCTGATCTCTTGAGTAGCGAGAACAGACACCCGTGTGCAGTGGCACGCCGAGAACAGACACCCGTGTGCAGTGGCACGCAATTTAAAAATACCTTAGCAGTTGGAAATCGAAAAGAGTAAGCGGAACGGCCGCTGCTCGGGCTAAATTCAAGTTAAAATTCTTAAATTATTTTATGGATAATTTGTCGCAAAAAGGGAACGGTGTGGTTATAACTGGAAGTCTTGGTTATGTGGTTAGTGGAGCGGCTTAGATGGCGCCTGACAGGCTGCAGGTCTTCATAGGTCTAATTTGCGCTTCCACCACCAGTCTCAAAAGAAGGCGATCGTATATTCCAGGGGCTAACAGATTGACCTGGCAAGTCCCCAGTGGATTTTAACCTGCCAAAAATAGGAAAAATATTACAGCTTTTTACGATGTGGGACGACATAAGTGGACTGAAGAAAGAAATGACAATCGCTAGAGTCTTAAGAAATTGTGTGGTCAAACTATTCCGATGTCAGCCTGCTGATAAAAGGGAGGAGCGGATCGAATCTCTGGCAAGGCATATATTGTAACCCTTCGACCATCCCAGCAATGCAAATGAAGTAGTACGATACTTGTATACCTCTTACGTGTGTTCAAATGATAAGATCAATATTTCTCGTGTTACAATGTTCAATCCTCTAAGTTCGCGAATGAAGGATCATCGGCGCAAGGAAAACCGCCAACACAGTGGCTTTAAAGTGATGCAAGATGACCAGTACACATTTCAAAGAGCTTCCATGAGCTGGTTGCTCAAGGGCTGACAAATCCTACGGGTCAACACACTACAATTTCCCACACTAGCCGTCACTTGGATCAGGTACACGAAGATAAACCAGTGCAATCCGATACTCTGGACTCTTAAGATTCTTTGAGATTAAATTGGTTTGATCGTCGGGTAAGACTGACTGCGTTCCTGCTTGTCCCTCCAATAGGCTTTCATTCCAATCGCTCCCACGTTTACATACGCTTCTAGGACACCCGCCGAAAGAGACATGAGCGGTGACCAGGAAAGCTTTGTTGTGATAGATTAGAGTGGGTCCACTGTCTCAGAGAAGAACGTTAATATAGTATGACAACTGTCATAGTGAAGATGTGTGAGCATGTCGTGAGAGCATGTCGTGAGAGAATGTGAACATGATAGTACTGAATGCATGTAAGAGATTGTGCGTAGTGTTACTGAAATTATGTATGAGAATGTGTCCATGGTCGCACAGAGAGCATGTATAATGTCCATGGTCGTAGTGAGAGCATGTCGTGAGAGAATGTTTCCAGGGTTGTAGTGAGAGAATGTCGTGAGAGAATGTTTCCAGGGTTGTAGTGAGAGCATGTCGTGAGAGAATGTTTCCAGGGTTAACATGAGAGCATGTCGTGAGAGAATGTTTCCAGGGTTGTAGTGAGAGCATGTCGTGAGAGAATGTTTCCAGAGTTAACGTGAGAGCATGTCGTGAGAGAATGTTTCCAGGGTTGTAGTGTGAGCATGTCGTGAGAGCATGTCGTGAGAGCATGTCGTGAGAGCATGTCGTGAGAGCATGTCGTGAGAGCATGTGAGAGCATGTCATGAGAGCATGTGAGAGCATGTCGTGAGTAGTGAGAGCATGTCGTGAGAGAATGTTTCCAGAGTTAACGTGAGAGCATGTCGTGAGAGAATGTTTCCAGGGTTGTAGTGTGAGCATGTCGTGAGAGCATGTCGTGAGAGCATGTGAGAGCATGTCGTGAGAGCATGTGAGAGCATGTGAGAGCATGTCGTGAGAGCATGTGAGAGCATGTCGTGAGAGCATGTCGTGAGAGAATGTTTCCAGGATTGTAGTGAGAGCATGTCGTGAGAGAATGTTTCCAGGATTGTAGTGAGAGCATGTCGTGAGAGAATGTTTCCAGGATTGTAGTGAGAGCATGTCGTGAGAGAATGTTTCCAGGATTGTAGTGAGAGCATGTCGTGAGAGAATGTTTCCAGGGTTGTAGTGAGAGCATGTCGTGAGAGCATGTCGTGAGAGCATGTGAGAGCATGTCGTGAGAGAATGTTTCCAGGATTGTAGTGAGAGCATGTGGTGAGTAGTGAGAGCATGTCGTGAGAGAATGTTTCCAGGGTTGTAGTGTGAGCATGTCGTGAGAGCATGTCGTGAGAGCATGTGAGAGCATGTCGTGAGAGCATGTCGTGAGAGAATGTTTCCAGGGTTGTAGTGAGAGCATGTCGTGAGAGAATGTTTCCAGGGTTGTAGTGAGAGCATGTCGTGAGAGAATGTTTCCAGGGTTGTAGTGAGAGTGTGTCGTGAGAGAATGTTTCCAGGGTTGTAGTGAGAGCATGTCGTGAGAGCATGTTTCCAGGGTTGTAGTGTGAGCATGTCGTGAGAGCATGTCGTGAGAGCATGTGAGAGCATGTCGTGAGAGCATGTGAGAGCATGTCGTGAGAGCATGTCGTGAGAGAATGTTTCCAGGATTGTAGTGAGAGCATGTCGTGAGAGAATGTTTCCAGGGTTGTAGTGTGAGCATGTCGTGAGAGCATGTCGTGAGAGCATGTGAGAGCATATCGTGAGAGCATGTGAGAGCATGTCGTGAGAGCATGTCGTGAGAGAATGTTTCCAGGATTGTAGTGAGAGCATGTCGTGAGAGAATGTTTCCAGGATTGTAGTGAGAGCATGTCGTGAGAGAATGTTTCCAGGGTTGTAGTGAGAGCATGTCGTGAGAGCATGTCGTGAGAGCATGTGAGAGCATGTCGTGAGAGCATGTCGTGAGAGAATGTTTCCAGGATTGTAGTGAGAGCATGTCGTGAGAGAATGTTTCTAGGATTGTAGTGAGAGCATGTCGTGAGAGCATGTCGTGAGAGAATGTTTCCAGGGTTGTAGTGAGAGCATGTCGTGAGAGCATGTCGTGAGAGCATGTGAGAGCATGTCGTGAGAGCATGTGAGAGCATGTCGTGAGAGCATGTCGTGAGAGAATGTTTCCAGGATTGTAGTGAGAGCATGTCGTGAGAGAATGTTTCCAGGGTTGTAGTGAGAGCATGTCGTGAGAGCATGTTTCCAGGGTTGTAGTGAGAGCATGTCGTGAGTAGTGAGAGCATGTCGTGAGAGAATGTTTCCAGGGTTGTAGTGAGAGAATGTCGTGAGAGAATGTTTCCAGGGTTGTAGTGAGAGCATGTCGTGAGTAGTGAGAGCATGTCGTGAGAGCATGTGAGAGCATGTCGTGAGAGCATGTGAGAGCATGTCGTGAGAGCATGTCGTGAGAGAATGTTTCCAGGGTTGTAGTGAGAGCATGCCGTCAGAGTAGTGAGAGCATGCCGTCAGAGTAGTGAGAGCATGCCGTCAGAGTAGTGAGAGCATGCCGTCAGAGTAGTGAGAGCATGCCGTCAGAGTAGTGAGAGCATGCCGTCAGAGTAGTGAGAGCATGCCGTCAGAGTAGTGAGAGCATGCCGTGAGAGAAAGTAGTGAGAGCATGCCGTCAGAGTAGTGAGAGCATTCCGTCAGAGTAGTGAGAGCATTCCGTCAGAGTAGTGAGAGCATTCCGTCAGAGTAGTGAGAGCATGCCGTCAGAGTAGTGAGAGCATGCCGTGAGAGAAAGTAGTGAGAGCATTCCGTCAGAGTAGTGAGAGCATTCCGTCAGAGTAGTGAGAGCATGCCGTCAGAGTAGTGAGAGCATGCCGTCAGAGTAGTGAGAGCATTCCGTCAGAGTAGTGAGAGCATGCCGTCAGAATAGTGAGAGCACGCCGTCAGAGTAGTGAGAGCACGCCGTCAGAGTAGTGAGAGCACGCCGTCAGAGTAGTGAGAGCACGCCGTCAGAGTAGTGAGAGCATGCCGTCAGAGTAGTGAGAGCACGCCGTCAGAGTAGTGAGAGCACGCCGTCAGGGTAGTGAGAGCATGCCGTCAGAGTAGTGAGAGCATGCCGTCAGGGTAGTGAGAGCATGCCGTCAGGGTAGTGAGAGCATGCCGTCAGGGTAGTGAGAGCATGCCGTCAGGGTAGTGAGAGCATGCCGTCAGGGTAGTGAGAGCATGCCGTCAGGGTAGTGAGAGCATGCCGTCAGGGTAGTGAGAGCATGCCGTCAGGGTAGTGAGAGCATGCCGTCAGGGTAGTGAGAGCACGCCGTGAGAGAGTAGTGAGAGCACGCCGTGAGAGTAGTGAGAGCACGCCGTGAGAGAGAGTAGTGAGAGCATGCCGTCAGAGTAGTGAGAGCATGCCGTCAGAGTAGTGAGAGCATGCCGTGAGAGTAGTGAGAGCATGCCGTGAGAGTAGTGAGAGCATGCCGTGAGAGTTGTGAGAGCATGCCGTGAGAGAATGTATATATGGTTAAACTAAGAGCATGTAGGAGAATGTGTTCATGATCGTACTAAGAGCATGTAGTGAGAGAATGTTCATGGTCGTAATAAAAACACGTCGTGAGAGAATGTGTACATGGTCGCACAAAGGGCATGTCGTGAAAGAATGTGTCCATAGTCGTATCGAGAGCATGTAAGAGAACGTGTTAATGGATTTATTTAGAGCATGTAAGAAGATCCTGACAGCATGTGAGAATGTCCAACTGTCGCACAGTCAACATGAAAGACTCCATGATAGTACTGTGAGCATATCGTAACAGAATGAGTCTGTCTTCCGGAGTACATGTAAAAGAATGAGTCAATCATACTGAGTGCATGTCGCAAGCGGATGCGCCCATAGTCGTGCTGAGATAATGCAGTACGACAAGGTCCGCTTCGGTATTTAAATCATATTGCAAAGGGCGGTTCTCCTCGAAGAGAAGAACAAAATCGTGGTGAACACTCAACACATTACACAGAGACACAGATCAGAGGTCTGCTGAGTCAATTGGAACATTCTGATTTAGAAATAAAAGGGCTAGATGTAAAAGCAGATCAATACTCACAAAACAAAATCGGTGACTCGAAGGATCAGAAGAGAAACAAAATCCAACGTGAATATGACCATAACACAAGACATTACAATACGGACGGTTAATTAAGTACGTTTGTCACACCTTGGAAGGTTAATGCAAGTACGTTTGCCGCACTTTGGAAGGTTAATGCAAGTACGTTGACTGCACTTTGGAAGGTTAATGCAAGTACGTTGACTGCACTTTGGAAGGTTAATGCAACTACGTTGACTGCACTTTGGAAGGTTAATGCAACTACGTTGACTGCACTTTGGAAGGTTAATGCAACTACGTTGACTGCACTTTGGAAGGTTAATGCAACTACGTTGACTGCACTTTGGAAGGTTAATGCAACTACGTTGACTGCACTTTGGAAGGTTAATGCAACTACGTTGACTGCACTTTGGAAGGTTAATGCAACTACGTTGACTGCACTTTGGAAGGTTAATGCAACTACGTTGACTGCACTTTGGAAGGTTAATGCAACTACGTTGACTGCACTTTGGAAGGTTAATGCAAGTACGTTGACTGCACTTTGGAAGGTTAATGTAAGTACGTTGACTGCACTTTGGAAGGTTAATGTAAGTACGTTGACTGCACTTTGGAAGGTTAATGTAAGTACGTTGACTGCACTTTGGAAGGTTAATGTAAGTACGTTGACTGCACTTTGGAAGGTTAATGTAAGTACGTTGACTGCACTTTGGAAGGTTAATGTAAGTACGTTGACTGCACTTTGGAAGGTTAATGTAAGTACGTTGACTGCACTTTGGAAGGTTAATGTAAGTACGTTGACTGCACTTTGGAAGGTTAATGTAAGTACGTTGACTGCACTTTGGAAGGTTAATGTAAGCGTTTGTCACACTTCGGAAGGTTAATGTAAGCGTTTGTCACACTTTGGAAGGTTAAGGTCAGTACGTAAATACGTTTATTGCATTTTGGAAGGTAAATGTAAGTACGTTTACTGCATTTTGGAAGGTTAATGTAAGTACGTATAAGGTATAAGTAGCGATTGTCCGGCTTCAGTGATCACCTTGTTTAAATGTGTAACCGTCTTTAAATGTGGCAAGAAGTGATACTGGCGATGATCTGTTCATGTTTCTCATATACGCGTGGGGTATAATATCGTTCGTTTCATAGATCTGAAACGGTTGGTGCGACCAGGCCAACTTTTTAACAATCATGAAGAGTAGCCACAATTTGAAGCCAAATTAATAAACACCAGAATAGGAGCAATTTAAACTTTCTGCGTAACTAACCGACCAGGCTTTTCATTATCACCTGCTACTTGTTAATAGGAGTTTAAGGAACATTTTCTGGAAATTGTATTTATATTCAACCTATTTTTGCCTTTGTTTTCGTCATTCAAATATCTGAAAACACCGATTTGTGTTAACTAGAGTAGTTAATTAGACCATGGATGTATAGTCACCATGGACGTGTAGTCACCATGGACGTGTAGTCACCATGGATATGTAGTCACCATGGATATGTAGTCCCCATGGATATGTAGTCCCCATGGATGTGTAGTCCCCATGGATGTGTAGTCACCATGGATGTGTAGTCACCATGGATGTGTAGTCCTCATAACGCTTGAATTCGCATCACTCAAGAGTAGGCATTCGCGCTTCGAAAGCATACAGTAATGGATATTAGGATATGGAAATTGCGGCACTCAGGCTGGTGCCACTCAGGCTGGGGTTTCTCGGCTAGAATAAAAGACCGGATCGTCGCTGAAAGAAGTGGCGCATACGAGACTACAACATCAAGTATGAGAATGGAGATGGAGGCGGTGACTTAAGCTCTGAGGTGGCTGTTGAGACATCTGCAACAGGAGCAGTCATCGTGTCAGACTCCCAAACACTACTTCGGAAGGTACAGAATGGTTGGCTACGACATGAGTGGATAGCAGCGCTGGAGACCTCAACACTCCAGGGACTGGTGTGGATCTACTGTCGTGGTCATGCCGGGGTTCCGGGCAACGAGCGAGCTGAGTTTTTGGTGTCACACGCACCCATAACAGGAACAGTGGACATGGATAAAGGTGACATAGTGAAGGTTATCAAGGACCACCTCCTGGAAATTGACACTGTTTTGGATGAGTCTGCAAGGCACAGGCTGCGGCACTTTGGAATCAAATTAGGATTCAGTGGATCAGGGAACCTGAGAGGACGAAACAGGAAGGTGTACAACCAACAGGCTTCAGGCACCATCAGCATCCACACTTTGCGTCATCTGCTGAGAGACTGAGCACCTATGGGTATACCTGGAGTGCAGGGAAGTCAACTCCTAGAACAGAACAGGGGCAAACTGAAATCGCTGAAAGATAACCTATTAGATGACACTGTCGTCAAATGATCAACCATTCACTAACTTCATTTTGTTCGTTCTCAATCTCCCGCTACCAACCTCTGAAAAGGGTCTTGCCGCTACCAAGCCCTGATAAGGGTTTCACAAACAAGTAACAGGATGATATCGGGAGAACGGAACGTGTTTACAGCTTGACTGCAACATTTTCACCTTTCTGTCTGACACATCCGACGTAGCAAAAAATTTGTGGGTACCGGTTTATCCTTCTCTCTTCGATCCCATCTCCTTAACAGAATGCAACAGAGCAGACTGGCTATCTTTGATTGCCAGGTTGAGATGTGGAAGGGTCTAAGCAGCTCAGGCTCTGTGGCCCTGACGCTAACAGTCAGCTTTAGGTCGTTGACCGCTTCATCTCATGCACTTCTCAGCATATTGATACCATTAACTAACTGCACACCAGCTATTCAACTAGGGGGAAAATTAAACCTCTAGCAGCAAGTAAACTTTGTTATTGACAACGATCAGAAGACTATGTACTCAGAAAACACAAATACGTAGCAAATACGGGAGTTCAAATACCTAGGTAGTATGTTCACTGATGACGGCAGGGTGGACAGGGAGATTGCACATATAATTTGAAAGGCGAACAGTGTCCACTATTAACTTGCACGAATTTTGAAACGCCCCCGAGTGCTTTGAACTGAGAGGAGGCTGATAAACACTTTATTCTACATTGTGTTACCAATGTCAATCTTGGTCCTTATTAACAACCGATAAGGGTAAGGTCCAGAGCTGCGATGAGCTTTGTGACAAGTGCAGCCGGAAAGACAATTCGTGACCGAATGCGCAACAACACGCGGAGGCAGATAATGGGAACAAACCCAGTTAGTGCCTACATTGACTCAACAAACCCAGTTAGTGCCTACATTGACTCAACAAACCCAGTTAGTGCCTACATTGACTCAACAAACCCAGTTAGTGCCTACATTGACTCAACAAATCAAGTGGTTTGGTCATTTAGTCAGAATACATTGTGGCCAGCCTGCTTCAAAAGCATATATTCAGGTATCCGGTGCACGAGCAAGCGACAAACCCCGATGTCGATGGATCGAGGGTGTCTCTGACACTCAGGAAATTACACCTATAACGTCAGTACATACATCCCACTTGGCGATAACAAAAAATCTACGTATTCCACATCTCTCCGGCGCCGTATGGTAAGAGCAGTAGTGGACAAACATTAAAAAGTAATAAAAAGCCTAATCTCGAATAGCGGACTTCCTGTTGACGGAACCGCATTTACACAACACAGATGAGTTACGCCTAAGTGTCATATTATTGTCTACGCTTTTTGAAAGGAATTAATGTAGAGTCTAAATATATAAGAATCGAAATTGACCTATATTCCATTAACGTAAGTGTTGAATGACGAAGTCTTTAACCAGTTGACACTATTGGGGGCGTCTAGCCGGTCGAATGTCTCTTTAGCCAGTTGATGCCCATACGGCCTCATAGAAAATGTACGACACACAACGATAGATGTCTTCCTTCTCCGCTTACTTGCGGGATAATTGTTTAAGGGAAAGGCTTCCGGAGCAAACTTGAAAAATCTGCATCCTGTGCTATCTCCAGTCGTCTCGATAAAATCTTGCCACTGGCCACAGGTAGCTCAGGACCAGAGAGAGGTTAACAAAAGGCGCAGTCAATCTCACTGTAATCCAAATCACCGCGCAAGTCACCCATTTCAGCGGACACAGGAGAAAATAACTGTCCACACGGCTAAACAAAAAGAGTATCATCACATGTGATGGACGAACATCATAGACATGAATTCAATTACAGTGTGTCACCAGGTCATGGTGGTGTACATTTCTTGATTGCTCTCAGCAAGACGTTCTCCATTAGTAATTGCGTTCGTGATCTGTGATTGTGGGATTCCAAAATTATAGATATGAGGAGAGACTTAGAAAAAACTGGTCTGTGGTGTCTAGAGCAGAAGAAATGGCGGTGACTTAATACAAGTTTCGAAAATTAATCAATGGAATGGATACATTATATTACACGAAGTTTTACAAAGTTCGACATGCTACAAGAACCAGAGGACACAGCATCACATTATTTAAAGACGGGTCCAGATATATTAGGACATTTTTTAATCAGAGGGGTGAATGCTTGGTATGCATTGCCACAGGATGTACTGTTTTGTCAGTGAATGCATTAAACAATAGATTAGATGATCCGTCATACTATCGGTGGAGTGGAATAAACTGGTTGTATACATACTCTGTATAGATATTTCTAAATCCGCATAATGAAAAGACAAATTGTGTAAAACGGTTACAATTTAAAAATAATCGTTTTATTTTCTGCTACAATCAAACACGTACCACAGTTTAGAAAGTACTCAACTCTTGTATATTCCTACTGTTGAATGTCTACAGTGAGAAATATTGCTCAAAATTAAGTGGCTGTGCAGTAGCTTTCCGCGCATTCCGATGTAGGTGAACCGGAGTCTTCAAGGCGGTTGTGCTATGCTTGGCTTCATTTACGTGTCAATCACTTCTAGGGGAATCACGTCAATCCCCATCCTGGTTAGCCAGGTTTCCGTGAAAATAGCCCGTTTCCATGGAGACCTGATTGGAAAGGCGATGGTCTTGGTGAATATATTTTACCTGACCCTGACTAACATGTCAATCAGCACGTTTTGCCTGACCAGAGAGTCTCCTATCCCCTTTGCATGGTCTTATTTTGGTATGTAATGTATTTTTACTTTATGTAGTGCATTCATAGCTCCCGCACCGCGTTCTTAGTTCCCGCACACTCTAACAAATCGCCTGTACAAAGGCGAGATAGATATGGCATGTATCCAAGAAACGTACCTCAACAACAACCACAGATTCTCAATCAGAGGGTACCAGACCTTCCGACTTGATAGAGAAGGTCACAAAGGAGGGGATCTGATACCGACACGTAACTGCATAACGAGTAGCGCAGTATCTGTAAATCACACCGGACAAGCAGAAATTGTAGGAGTCGACATAATGACACAAAAACGAAAATCCGTATATTCAACATGTATGGCCAACCCAACAAAGACCTGTCGCTCTCGAGTATGGAAATTAAGGACTCCAGCTGCCTAGTGGTTGGAGACTTCAACAGTCACTCGGAGAGATCGGGATATTCAGACAGACAGCAGAGGGAACTAAGTGGAAGACTGGGAAATAGACACAAATCTCTATCTTATCAATAGGCCGGACGACAGCCCTAGCTTCTATTCTAGAACATGGCATACCATCTCCACTCCAGATTTGGTCTTCTCCATGCGGGATATTCACCACAAAATAGATCGTCAGGTGCTCGACCAATTGGCAGGTAGCGACAACAGGCCAATTAGGCTAGATATTGATATGGAAGTAGGGCCCCAAGAAATAAAACCGCTGCCACGTTGGAACTACAGACGACCCGACTGGGATAGATTTGCAATGCTGACAGATGTGCTGTGTGAAACTAGCAACACACGAAATAATATGAAACCTATGGTGGAAAGCCTAAGCAAAGCAATATTGCAAGCAGCCACCGAGACCATCCCAAGAAGGAGCAAGGAAAAACTACAAGCCTTATTGGAATCATGAACTGCAGAAAGCAGAGGATGAAGTCTCAAATACTAGGAACATGGCAGAGAGAGAGAGAGAGAGAGAGAGAGAGAGAGAGAGAGCAATCTATTGAAGCAAATATCGCCCTAAAGGCCATCACTGCGAAATACAAAAGAACACTAAACCAAATAAGAGACAGCTGGAAAAAAAACAAAGCCTCAATCTAAATAAAGAAGTGAACAAACTATGAAACAAATTACCATCAGGCAGGGTGACAACATGCTTACCGGAAAAAAGCAGCAAACGCCTTTATAGAACACTATGCCAGAGCAAACCACATTGATGTCCCTACTGACAGGCATACAGACAGTGAAGAGCAAAAGAGCCACGACAACATCAAGATGGCACCAGAGGAGCACATGATGGCAAAACTAATGATGAATGAAATGAATGAGGCCATGAGAACTTTAAAGAAATAGAAATTGCCCGGAAAAGATGGGGTAACAAATGAAATGCTGATGGGATTGGGCCAAACAGCAAAGAGGAAGTTACTGTCAGACCGTACCAAAAAAATACAAAGAACAGATCCAAATGGATACATGCCTATCAGTCTACTGAGCTGTGTAGGTAAACTGATGGAGCGTATGATAACACCAGACATGTGGCACCTGGAAGAAAAACACATTAATTCCACAGCAAGCAGGATTTAGACAACACAGATCCACTGAGGACCAGATCAGTCTCATAGCACAGGAAATAGATGCTTACCAAGAGAAAAAGCACACAGTAGCAGTTTGGGTGGATCTAGAGAAGGCATTCGACAAGGTGTGGAAAGATGGACTTAAAGTCAAGCTACGAAGAAGTGAATGTACAGATGGATCAGCCATTACCTCGAAAACAGAACAGCCAAAGTTCAAGTACAAGGGTCGATGAGTAAAAAGGTGACACTGGAGCAAGGAGTACCCCAAGGGGGAGTACTGTCACCCAGACTTTTTCTGGTGTATATAAACATAAGAGAATATACCAAGGAGAGTCCACAGCTCCATTTTTGCAGACGATCTGGCTATGTGGACCTCTGAAAAAAATCTCACCGTATCAAACAATCGGATGCAGCAGACCATAACATCGTTGGAGGAGTGGGCGAAATCATGGCTTATCAAAATAAATGAAAAAACAGCATGTACGATATTCTCACTTTCAAATAAACCACACTACACCAAAATAAGTCTTGACGGCAAATATCTGCGGCCAAATGACAACCCAAACTACTTCGGCTTCACAGTTGATCGGCGCATGACATGGAAAAGTCAGATCGAGAGAAACCGAATGAGACCCAGACAAAGAACGGCAATCATGATGAAACTCACTGGCACAAGCTGGGGAGCAGACGAAAGACTACTTAAGAAACTGTACACTGGAAGAGTGAGACCAGTTCTCGAGTATGGCATTGCAGCATGGGCAACAGCAGCAAAGGCGAACTTTGATAAAATTAGCAAACTTCGAAACCAAGCCATGAGAGTTATAACAGGAGGCATGAAGTCAACGACAATTGTAGAACTTGAAAAGATTAGAAAACTGCAATCCATGATCGACAGAAGAGACTGCAGAGCCCAGCAGCAAGCAGAGAAACTAAGACTGACAGACCATCCAATGCATCAGAGACTAAATAGATTTGGAAAAGGGAAACTAAAGCGGAGAAACTTTGCAGAAATAGCCAAAGCAAAGATGAGCGAAGACCCCATAAACACCATAGTCCATCCCTACTGTACGCAAACCAACATGGAAGCATAATATACCGGAGGTGGTAGAAAATATACCAGGTATTAGAAACACCAGCCAGACGGAAAAAGAAAGATAACCCTGAGGTACATAGCGGGAAAACTATTCAAGCATGAACTGGACCCGTGCATACACCGACGGTTCTGTAACAAACACAAAATGGAAGGGGGAGGGGTATTCCTGGGCCTAACAGATGGTAGAAAAATAACTGTCAGTGGCAACTGGAAAATTCTCTAGCAATTTCAGAGCTGTGGCAGAGGCACTGGAGGCTGCAGTAAAAGCAATGCTGACAGGCGAAAGCAATGAAAGCCAGATAGTCATGTTTACAGATGCCCTGGCCGTGGTTACAGTACTAAAAAGCCAGAAAAATACTGAACTTAATGATTTAAGAGCAGTACTCTGTCAACTATGCCAGCAGTCCGCACCAAAAAGAGTAGGGGTATAGTGGGTTCCATTCCATTGTAACATCCAAGGCAACGAGGAGACAGACAGACTGGCAACAGAAGGTGCAAGACTACCACAACAAGATTCTAGTGTGACCTACGAAGAGTCCAAAAGATTTATTAGAGCAAGATACATGGCCAAATGGAAAACAGAACATACTGGCTACACAAAAAATTATGCCTACTACCAGCTGAACAGAAAAGAGCAGGTCGTGGTCTTCAGACTCCGCACAGGCTACAACAGACTGAGGATAGGTGGCACTGACAAATGCACCTGTGGTACAGGGAAAATGACCGCTGAACATCTACAAAACTGCCCGACATACGAGGACCAGAGAAAGCACATGTGGCCATCACCAGTGCCAACTCTAGACAAGCTTTATGGCAGTGTCAAAAGCCTCAGGATGACAGCTGCTTTCTTTGAACAAATTCAAGTTGACGTCTGACAGCGTACGAAGAAGAAGTTCCCGCACCGCGTTCTTAGTTCGCGTTCTTAATTCGCGTTCTTAATTCGCGTACCACGTTACTAGTCCACATCATCATCATGTAGCATGTCCTTTGTAGAACGTCGCTCCCATCACAGTCTGTCTGAAAGAAACTCGTTCCCTTGCCAAAACACCAGCTTCCGCCACTGTCATATTCAGGCTCTCCTGGATATCTTGGTGCCATCCCCTTCTTAGTCTACCCCTTCCTCTTTTGACTGGCACCATCCATACCTTCCATCACCGTTCTCTCAAGACCGTTGTGTCTCTTGATGTGACCAAAGTATTTGCATTTTCTAGCCAAAATGGAATTGATAAACCAGTTCTCCTCTATGCTCAACTCTTGCTGAATGTCTCCATTTGTTCTTTTCTCTGTCCAGGGTATTCTGAGTATCTTTCTGTAACATTTTGACTCGAAGGATTCGATTCTTTGTCTAGAAGTTTTGGTAATCGTCCATGCTTCAGCCATAAGCTGCCACAGGAAAAACACAGGCTCTCAAGACTTTTACTTTTATCGTTTTGTTGGTGCCCTGCCATAATTTCTTCAGGCTGTTCAGTCTCTGCATTGCCAGTCTTCTGATTTCTTTCGAGCAGTCACCATTTTTGTCGATTCTGCGCCCAGATATTCAAAATGTGTAACCTGATCTATTTCCTCACCACCCACTGTAAATGTATGCTCACATTGTGTTTTATCGGTGGTCATTATCTTTGTTTTGTTTATGTTTATGAACAGATTTTGATCTTTACTATGTCCATTAACGGCTGAAAGTAGCTGCTCTAGCCTTTCCGCACTTCTTGATAGTATCACTGTGTCATCTGCATATCGTAACTCTGGAATCTCGTACCCCCCAATCGTAAATGGGTCGAAACTTTCAATGTTCTCATCTTCTCGCACATTTCTCATTATACATTCCGCATATATGTTGTACAGATAAGGTGAGAGTATACATCCCTGTCGGACTCCCTTTTGTACTGCAAACCAATCTGATGTTTGCCCAGATACTCGGACAGCGGCTTGTTGATCTTGGTATAATGTTTCAATGAGATGGACTATATGCAAAAGAAACCCCATTTCCTTCATGATTCTCCATAGATTTTGACGTTTTACCGTGTCGAAGGCCTTAGTGTAATCAATGAAACATGTGTACAGGTCTACATTAAACTCTACATGTTTCATAGATATTCCTTAAATTAAATATGTGGTCCCGGGTCCCTCTGTCCTTCCTAAAACCTGCCTGGACTACGTGAATTTCAGATTCAAACCTTTTCTCTATCCTTCTTAATAGGATTCGCAGGAGTATCTTGCTAGCATGGCTGATCAGTGTGATAGTTCGGTAGTTCGTGCACAGCTTCAGGTTGCCTTTTTTGGGGAGGGGAATATAAATTGATTTCTTCCATGCTTCTGGCCACTCTGCACTGTGCCATATCTGTTTACACAGCTTGTGGTAGACTCGAGCACATGCCTCTCCTCCTGCTTGTATTAGCTCTGCTGGAATATCATCGCATCCTGGGGACTTTCCCTTTTTCAGGCTTTTAATTGCAGAGCGTACTTCTTCCAATGTTGGTTCAGGTTCTTTCTCATCCTTTGGTAGGATTGTAACTGAGCGCTTTGTGCTGTCTCCATACATGGTTCTGCAGTACTCTCTCCATCTATTCAGTATGTCTTTGGTTTCTGTTAGTGTGTTATCCTCTTCGTCATTTATGACATGTGGAACCGGACGGAATTCCTTTGTCAGTGTTCTTATTGCTTTGAATGCATCTCTTTCTTTTCCTTGTTGTTGTAGGTTTTCTATAACCTTACATGTTTCTACTATGTATCTTCTTTTATCTTTTCTTATTTCTCTTCTAACTTTTCTTGCGCAGTTTTTATATGCTGTGTTGGTCCCCTTACTTCCCATTTGTTTTAATTATTGCCTTTCTGCAATGAGTTTTTGTGTTTCGTCTGTTATATAGCTCTGTGTCTTGTGCAATATCTTTGGAATCATTTCTTTTGCTGTCGAGATCAAAATCTCCCTTGCGTACGATGTCAACTAATTGATGTCATCTCTTCCTGTATAGCAAGCAACGCCTCAAATTTGTTTTCTACTTTGATGTTGTATTCAGTAGGTATTGCTGATACATCGAAGCGTATTGGCTGGCAACCTTTGTAGATCCTGCGTAGTCTTGTTTGGAAAACTGCAAACAGTAATTCGTGGTCCGTATCGCAGTCTGCTCCTGGCAGTGTTTTTGTCGCCAGCACATTTGATCTCCATCTTTTTTGCACTAGGATGTAGTCTATTTGGTTTCTGCTGTTGCCATCCGGGGAGGTCCACGTGTACAGTCTTCGTGGATGTTGTTTGAAGAAGGTGTTGGCAATGGAGAGGTTGTTTTCCGTGCAGAATTCAACCAGTCTTTCTCCTCGCTCATTTCTGTGTCCCAAACCAAAAGGTCCTCGAACACTTCTCTCCTCTTCGGCTCTTTCCTCTCCGACTTTCGCATTGAAATCTCCAATGATGACCAAGATGTCTCTTTTTTCAACTTTTTCCATCGCTTCTTGCAAGGTGTTATAAAAATCATCCATTTCACAATCGTCTGCTGCTGATGGTGCATACACTTGAATTATTGTTAAATTTCTAGTCTTTTTCTTTAGTCTGATTACAATTATGCGGTCGTTGACTGGATTGTAACCCAGTAGTGAAGGTGCTGTCTTCTTTGACAGAATAAAGCCGACCCCGCTTTTTCCACCCTTGTCCGTCCCAGAGTATATAAATGTTTCTCCTGAGGAGCTGGTACAGTGCCCTTGTCCGGCCCATCTATGCTCAGACTCCAAGAATCTCTATCTTGGTTCTCTTCATTTCTCTTCCGATCATGAATAACTTGCCCTGGTATAGGCTCCTGACATTCCAGGTGCCTATTCTTAGTTTTGTTTTTAGTCCCATTTCAGAGTTGTCCACTGTAATGTAGTCAGGCTTTAGGCCGTCATCTCTATTACTTGTACTGACTCTGAAATTGGCCTCTTCCCCAGTTGGCGTCGATGGTCTGAGGGCCTCACCATCAGATCTTTGAGTTTCGTTTCTCTCGACTGTCATAGGTTTCTTGGCATTTTACATCCAGTAGTTTGCCATTGCTTTCTGGACATTGTTCTGGCCGCTTACCAACTATGGTCTCTGGTGCGCCCTTAGCCCGATACCAGGCGTTTCCAGCTCCCGCTTTCAGAGGAGTCGTCGCACAGGTCGATCTTCCGCCTCGTCCACCAGCAGCTGTGTGTACTTGTCAGGGGTGGACTCCCCTTCTTGTCATTTCACCCACGTAGTTTAGCCGGCCAGCCAAAGCCGTTGCCCGGGGGGTGGCGCTGCCGTACACAGGCAGACTCTAGGAGCCATACGTGAGCTAGACAGAAGTGGGGGAACCACTTAGGATCCTGGCCATCAAGGATGTGGCTGCCTCTCACCGTGAGGTGCTATCCCTTACACACTTCTGCCCTACTAGTCCACGCATCTTAATTATGTACTGCGTTCTTAGTTCTGTACTGCGTTCTTAATTTGGTATGTGCTGCAAACAACTTCCAAACGTTTCATATGTACACAGACCCCTGCAATTGCTACTTAGATTTCACTGCTGTTCCCAGACTACAGTTTGAAATACCAGTGTCAAGCTATAGGGACGTTATTGAGATGGAACGCGAGTGTGTGCAGTAGGTGAACTGGAAGAAACATTCAGCTACAATCTTCCTTATTAAACTGGACTAAGGACCTAAAGGTCTTACAAGAGTACAGCGATGCTTGTAATTACTTAAGTGTTCCTCTATATAATGTATCCAAAGAAATGAGCCAGCCCGTTAATAAATCATTAAAACATGAAACTAAAAGGTGTGAGCATTAACACAAAATGACACATTCCAGAGGTAAATGATCAAGTAGAATGTTTGCGACAAAACGGTCTGCATCAAGTGTATGACAATTTACTTTCTTCAATCCGTCATAGGGTCATCGAAATGCGGTGACGTAATATCCTACGACATCGTAATTATCTTACAGCCCTTGGGTCCATTAAAATGACTTCAGGTTGACAAGGTTTCAGTAGCGTAACCACAAATGGCACTTCGTTAATTTGCAGTAATGTGTGTTTGATCTATTACCTCAACGGATGGCCTTTGGTACGTTCATTTGCCGTAACGTGGCTCTTTCTCTTAACACGACTTGATTCTTGGAATGAATTTGCTATCGCATGGCTCCGTAACAAATATATACGGCCCTTGGTGCATTAATTTGCCATCGCATGGCTACTTGCTACATAACTTTATACGGCCCTTGGTGCATTAATTTGCGACCGCATGGCTACTTGCTACATAACTTTATACGGCCCTTGGTGCATTAATTTGCCATCGCATGGCTACTTGCTACATAACTTTATACGGCCCTTGGTGCATTAATTTGCAACCGCATGGCTACTTGCTTCATAACTTTATACGGCCCTTGGTAAATTAATTTGCGACCGCATGGCTACTTGCTACATAACTTTATACGGCCCTTGGTGCATTAATTTGCAACCGCATGGCTACTTGCTTCATAACTTTATACGGCCCTTGGTGCATTAATTTGCAACCGCATGGCTACTTGCTTCATAACTTTATACGGCCCTTGGTGCATTAATTTGCGACCGCATGGCTACTTGCTTTATAACTTTATACGGCCCTTGGTGCATTAATTTGCGACCGCATGGCTACTTGCTACATAACTTTATACGGCCCTTGGTGCATTATTTGCCATTATATGGCTCACTTCGTGCGGTGCTTGGAGCAACAATGTGTCATCAACTGGTTCGTTTTTTAAACAGTCTTCACGCGGCTTTCGATTTATTCATTTGCCATCCATTGGATCTGCCTTTTGATGTCACTTCTAATTGCCCTTGGTTCATTAATTTGTCATCTAATGACTGTTTGCTAACATGTTATCAATGAAAGTGAGTTATTCTTTTTGCGAAAGCACGCCCTTTTGACTGGGAGCATGGGCCACATTGGGAGCACGGCCACATTGGGAGCCACGTCCACATTGGGAGTATAGTCATTTTGAGCACATATCAGAACAAGTGACTGATTTTGTTTTTAAAAAAATCGCTTTCCAGGCCTTATGTAAAGCATCCCTAAAAATGAGAACACCTAAAGAAGCGGTTTAGATCAAACACCGGTGCTGTTTGGTGAACATGTTCACGAAAGGTGAACGGAATGTAGCTTTGCATGTCATCTTGTAGTTATTAAAGCGACCTAGTGTATTCTTTTACAATCTACATATATCTAGATACACACCGAGCAAAAACTTGGCGCGGTTCAGCCCGTATAGTACTTACGGAGCTGAGATGTAAACTAAGTTTCTACTGGCATGTTATACTTTCAGTGAATACAGAAAGTCGATACAGTTCACGGTTTTAATGTGGCGCAGGTACGCTCTTTTCGGGGAGTCAGTCCTTTTGGTTAAATCTTTTGTTTTCTATACTCGAACTTTTTTTAAAACTGACCCAAGAGTGAGTGTCCTTCCTGGTGGAGCGTCAAAATGGCTGCTGATCCGATTCGCTCCTGAATCATGGTTTTTTTCTGGGATCCTTGGGTCTACAATTGTAGTGTTACAGATTCCACTAGGAAAACGTGTTTTATCTTAGTTTCTCTAATTGGACGTGCCAGTGAAAGCGCCGATATGTATTTCAATCACCATTTTATAGGATAAATTCGAACACAATGCACAAGAGCGATTAAAAGCTAAGAGCCAAAATTAAAACTATGCGGGGAAAAATACGGAAAAGCATAACCTTATGAGTGAACCTGTGACGCCATGCTTTAGTAGACAAGGAGATCATAAAAACATTCAAAATGTAGAGGGACACGTTGCCTGAAGAGGGATGGGCCTCGCCATATGCAAAACGGCCAAAAAACACCGATACTACAGAAAGCATTGAGAAAACTTAGAAACCGTATCTATACACAACAATGACATACCACTGAAGTTAACTCAGTCGAGACGGAAGATTCGATATCCTTGCACGAAACCGAGTGGAATCGGAAACTGATCTAACAATCTGCAGTATTGATGTCCCAATGACCTTACAGGTTGCGGGATTGATGATTATAATGACCCAAGATTATGGTAGTCTAGCTGTACTTCTACCTTAGACTTGGCAATTAAATGTTTGATATACATGACAAGCACAATTCTGAAGACAAAAAGGTGTGTTTAGCAGTGGTGGCAGCCTCATGCCCAGCAGTTTATCTACCTGTTGCATGTCAAGAACGCTACACCGATCATATATGCTCCCAGCGAGCCACAAGAGAATCAATTTGCCATTGCAGTTTATTACAAAAAGGGACTTACCTGTTTAGTCTTTGCCTTGTCGCCCTTTTTAGCAGGGACCTAGTTAGACAGGATAAGAAAGATTATCAAACAGGAAGAAAGGAATACAGTTTATTAAACAGGTGTAAGAGAGAAAACAAGATGGCAAAGCAAATATAATAGAAAGAGTTTATAAAACAAAGAGAGAAAGTATATAAATGTAAGAGGGAAATAGTATATAAAATAAATGTTATCAAACAGAGGAACCAAGATTTTAATTCCAATTTTAAGAGGGGACAATATTGTAATTCAAATGTAAGAGGGGACGGCGTGGGCAAGTGATTAAGTGACACGGCTCACAATCCGAAGGTGCTAGGTTCGATCCCCATCACAGCACCGACCATTGCTCCGGGGAAGCAAACCCTTAGAAAATGTAGGAGGAAGCAGACCCTTATATAAAATGAATGTTGAAGTCGGATGCACTGGGCCGGCAGCCGCAAAATAAAAGCCACGGTGCAACGCACACCGCCTTGGGGAATAGAGAAATAAGGCGAACGCAACAAAACAAAAACAAACCAATAAACAAACAAACGTAGGAGGGTAATCAAGGTCTAACAAATGTAAGAGCACCGTTTATAAAACACAGAGGAACAAAGTATATCAAACAAATTGAAGAGATAGAAACAAAATCTATCAAACCGTGCATAAAACAATTTGGAGATGAGTTTATAAAACAATGAGATGGGGCAGTTTATAAAACAATTCTTAGATATGAACAGTTTGCCAGCAGAGAAATTAGCTGGGTCGCTAGAGACAATTCCAATGGTGGTTAACTATCGGCTCTCATTGTGAACACCTTCCTTTACTTCGGTTTCTTTTTGTTGCAGTTTGGTCCGGTTTCATTTGAACACGGCTCGTATATTTACTTTTGTGCACAGCATCTATTAGCGTATGGGGTGTTGTGCAATGTATTTTACACATCTAAGTTAAATGTCTATTTGATTTGACAATGTAAGAACACCATTCTGGTGAGGTCTTTGTCTGCAGTCTGATCCGTCACGTTTGTTGGTAGATTGGCCTTTGTCCTTGAGTTATCTGTAGTCGGAAGATTTATTTTCTTCCCATCAGACTGGGCCTCAACACTGCTGGGTGATGATCGAGGTTGGCCTATCAGTTCGGTAATTGTACTTTTTCTTTTCTGCATTCTTTTTCTCATTCTCTTCCCTCTCGTTTTCTTCGTATGTACAGGCTTCTAACCTTGTTAAAGATTCTGAGGTTTGAAAGTATTTTTTATAACTTCTGCTGCTGCTACTCCTTTTAAATGGAGCACCCATAGCAGACGCTGAAGAATATGCCTCAATTGGAAGGCTCTGCGACATAGAGAACATAAAACCTGAGATCGTCAGACAGACGGGCGGAAGGGCTGGGCAGCCTTCAACTCCATAATTACAGCCAAAGACGCCACAAAAGCCTTTTGATTACGTGCGGACAGCTTCGACTCGGTATTCCTACCAGCGCTTTACTATGGTAGCGAAATCTTGACCATAACAAAAGCAGTAGAGGAACAAACGGAGAACAGCACAGGCATCTCTTGAAAGATGCCTCGTGGACTAACTCTCAGACAGCGGCAAAGCGAAGTACACAAAAGCGACATCTGGAGAAAGTCACCCATCAAAGAATTCCTGCAGCACGTCAACTATGCGAAACACAGCTGAGCTGGTCATATAGCCAGAAGGGAAAACGAAAGATGTAGTACAAGTTGGCACCCGGGCGACAAAAAATACCTCGGAGACGGCCTCGACTCACTTGCGAAATTCACTAGAAAAGCACAACACACACGAGCTAACAACATAGTCTGACCGGACGACCCGCACACGCGACAAACGACTGAATCCCGAGCTGGGTCCCTCACAAGGAAGACCACCTTTTGGCGATGAATTGGTCGAACTAAGAACATTAATACAAATTTTACAATAACACCGTGAAGGTCATTCCAGAAACGATTTTATAGAGCACTGAATTCTAAGAATGAAACATACATTGTAGCAGGAAACCCCACGTATCATTACTACAGCTGACCTCTAGATGAAGCCCGTACCCCAACATTTTCAATGGCAGTTTAAATGGCAGTGGGTTTAAATGAGCTTACGTTGTCCATCCCCAACTCTTTCGCCGTCTTTTACTGCATAATTGTCAGGTTATAGTGCACCTATTCTCAACCTGGATACCACTCGGGTGAAGGGTGTAAATACGGTTCCAGAATATTTGCAACCATAAATCGCAACGCAATGTGCTAGCTATGTTTTTATTTAATCCCCGAAAGATAGTTGGGGGAGGGGGGTTTCGAACCGGCTCTTGCCTCAAAGATCTGGATCCTTAGCGTTTGACCACACATGTCCTCAGTGTCTTCTGTTAACAACTGAGTATTGCTGTAAGTTAAACAAGCAGCTTTGATACCTGAATATGTCCACAAATCTATGAAAAGTAATGCGATTTTTTTCCAGTTTTATTTTCCCTGCCGAACCAAGCACAAAGCACAATGGGACGCGTGCTTGAAAAACGTGATCGGGTCTTTAGAGCTTGCTGGGGGGTTCTATAGCGCTGGGTCTTCTCGTTCATCTTGAGGATTTAGCAGGAATGGTCGTGAACGCGAGTAAAGACTTTCTCAATCGAAGATTTGACAAAGGTATTGCTTTGTGTTGACGACCTTCGTGGCTCTTTAAATAGAGGACCGGGTCTATTACCTCTATGCTGATGGGACTTCCGGCAACGTTCGAATTGTTTACGCATAAGGTCTTCTGTCAATCCCTGGGAAAACACGTTATTCGCACTTCATGCCTACTGTACTGAATGTTGTTTATGGAACTTGTGTTAACACAGAAGGCTTCATTTTTTGGTGACCGCGTGCGAACAGAAGCGTTTTGTTTATGACGTCACGCAGAGGACAACAGAAGCAGGGTATGGGTGGGGAAGGTGTAGAAATGCTGAAGTTAGACAAAGGTGGACGGCGGCTGGTACAACAAAAAATGGGCTATGCATTTGGGATGATTTATATTGGTCTTTCATTTGAAATTTAAGGCAAATTGAACTGGGAAAACCCACGCCGCAAACCCCCAAGCCGCAAACCCTTGTAAATGCAAACGCGAGCCGATAACGTGAACAGATAATACGGTTCTGATGTCATAAAACCATTGATCTGTGATGCACGGTTAGGAAACGAGTTGTTCTGCTATAAAGAGGCAGGGTCGTTCTCGAGATGAGTAGCGCATAATTGGTAACATCTAGTATCAGAATGGAGAGCAGAAAGTGACCGACTCCCGCCGTGGCTATTTGTTGTAAGTCGCATGTCCTTTTAAAGAACGTAGCTTCTTACAACCGCCACCTATTTGGCTGTTATGTTCCTTGGCAAGTGTGCAGTACGGTAGCTTGCCATTACTTTCCGTACGAGGAAGAACATTAGCCCGAGGAAAAAACCCACTGTCTGCCAAACTGGACAAGTGTGCATTACGATAGCTTGCCATTACTTTCCGTACGAGGAAGAGCTTTAGCCCGAGGAAAAAACCCAGTGTCTGCCAAACTGGACAAGTGGGAATTGAACCCGGAAAGTTGGGATTGTAAAATCCGAGCGAGTTTCAAATCTAGAACATCTTTAATGACGTGATCGCCTATGTCAATCTTTACTTCAGAAGGTGCATAACGGATTGTTTTCGCATGAGTAGACTGGACAGAGCTCGAATCGGATAGAGCTCGAATCTCCCAGAGGTTGATCATCTCCTGTTCTGGCATTACTGGGATTTAATGGAATGAAAGAGCCTGCATCAAGGATCATCTTTTGGAGGCGACAATTTGACCAAGGACCGCCTTTTGGAGGCGACAATTTGATCAAGGACCACCTTTTGGAGGCGACATTTTGATCAAGAACCGCCTTTTCGAAGCGACATTTTGATCAAGGACCGCCTTTTCGAGGCGACATTTTGATCAAGGACCGCCTTTTCGAAGCGACATTTTGATCAAGGACCGCCTTTTCGAAGCGACATTTTGATCAAGGACCGCCTTTTCGAAGCGACATTTTGATCATGGACCGCATTTTGGATGAAGGCCCTGTTGGTCAATAAACGAGAAATGCAAATTGCAGGATATTGAAATCATATGCAACTTCAACAGAGGCGCTTGAGAAAGCGAAATGAGTACAACCAGCGAGCTGCAAAAACCAGTATATTCACTCTTGGTCATTTGCTGACAGGGACTGAGTACCTATGGATCTGCCAGAAGAGCGATGGCGTAGATTCTCAACAAAACATTTTAAAGCATCGATAGCCTGCTAACTGTTTTCCATCTTCGCTAGTTATTCAGGCAAAGGAGAGGAACATTGCAAGGTGCGAAATACGTCTTGAGTAAAAATTATCAATGTCATTCATTACCAGTGATTAAATGAAACATAGCAAGTAAAGTCAGAAGTACCCATTGCACAGAATAAATAGCAAGACAGCAGCCACGATAATGCAAGAAGACAGCCACGATAATGCAGGACAACAGCCACGATAATGCAAGACAGCCATAATCTAAGACAGCCATGATAAGACACAAATCAACAAGATCAACTATCACTGAGCTTTTTAACAGGGCAGAAATAAAAACATGACAAGACCATTGACTTAACATAAGAGTCGTGCTCAAATTCGACAGCAATAGTTCTCAACAACAACAAAAAACACCGTCTTGTAAACGGTGCTAATAGCTGCTCACAATCTGGACGTGGATACATGCACGTATAAAGCTCATCATTCATGATTGCTCATACATTCTGCTCCGCTTCCCCCCCCTCTCCCGAAACCTGCTCATGTAGTCATATCTTGAGTTTTCCACATGTGACAATAGCAACGCCTGGAAACCTGGCGTAAATTGGATACGTGTAAGTGAGCTAAAGTGGGGCTAATGGGATCAGTAACTACACTGCGCAGTAAGACAATCCCAAAGTAGTACCAGACATTGGTAAGCACTCCCGTGTTCACTAAATGGCTTGTTCCTTACACCGATAACAGGTGTTTGCACTTCCAAAATACATACACGAATTAGCAAAGTGAACGATAACATGCAGTTGTATAGAGGATTTATTCAATAACAGCTTTCCTTCCGCGGACAATACAAATAAAATTCGATGTCTACGAACATTTTCTCAGAAACCAAATATTCTGGGAAGATTTTTTTTCATTCATTGAGAACTTCCAAGAAAGCAATTTCAGGTATACCAACATAAACACTGCTCATTACTGGACAGACTTTGTGACAGACTGTAGATTACTGGACAGCCTTTGTAACAGACTGGCGATTACTGGACAGCCTTTGTAACAGACTGGCGATTACTGGACAGCCTTTGTAACAGACTGGCGATTACTGGATAGACTTTGTAACAGACTGGAGATTACTGGACAGACTTTGTAACAGACTGGAGATTACTGGACAGACTTTGTAACAGACTGGAGATTACTGGACAGACTTTGTAACAGACTGGAGATTACTGGACAGACTTTGTAACAGACTGGAGATTGCTGGACAGACTTTGTAACAGACTGGAGATTACTGGACAGACTTTGTAACAGACTGGAGATTACTGGACAGACTTTGTAACAGACTGGAGATTGCTGGACAGACTTTGTAACAGACTGGAGATTGCTGGACAGACTTTGTAACAGACTGGAGATTGCTGGACAGACTTTGTAACAGACTGGAGATTGCTGGACAGACTTTGTAACAGACTGGATATTGCTGGACAGACTTTGTAACAGACTGGATATTGCTGGACAGACTTTGTAACAGACTGGAGATTGCTGGACAGACTTTGTAACAGACTGGAGATTGCTGGACAGACTTTGTAACAGACTGGAGATTGCTGGACAGACTTTGTAACAGACTGGAGATTGCTGGACAGACCTTGTAACAGACTGGAGATTGCTGGACAGACTTTGTAACAGACTGGAGATTACTGGACAGACTTTGTAACAGACTGGAGATTACTGGACAGACTTTGTAACAGACTGGAGATTACTGGACATACTTTGTAACAGACTGGAGATTACTGGACATACTTTGTAACAGACTGTTGAAAATATGAGACATGAAAGCCAGAGCTACATTAAAAAAAATAATGAAACACGAGAAAAACAATCGGGGGGTGAGGGGGTGGGGGACCGTCGAGCTGAGGGGACGGTCGAGATAAGGGGATGGTCGAACTAAGGGGATGGTCGAACTAAAGTGATGGGCTCGAAAGGTTTTGATTGACAAAGGAAGTCAATGCACAGCGACAGCAAATTGAACAAATTAAGGAATTATTGAGGTGGGTGGGGAATTGGAGAGGGGTTTCGTCCGCCCAAAATTATAAGTAAAGATTGATCCACATCGCTAGGGAAAGCTAGAGAATGGTAAAAAAGAAAATGCAGAACAGTTACATCTTAGCACATCAGAAGATCATTGCAATTACAACATCCTAGCATGCCAGAAGGTAACTACAATTACACCCTAGCACGTCAGAATGTAACAATTTCAGCATCCTAGCACGAAAGGTCACAACAATTACAGCATCCTTGCACGTAAGAATGTCAATGAAAAGATTCCAATACAAAAGGTCACAACATGCACAACCTCAAAAGTTGCAACATCCAAAGACGTAAACAGGTCACAGCAATGACCTCAAATCAAAAGTTGCACCCAAGGGCGTAAGGTCACGCCAATTACAAACAAAAGTTGCATCCAAGGACGTAATAGGGTCAGTAATTTACAACCTCAAAAATGTAAACTTCCAAAGACGTAAGGTCACAGCAATTACCTCAAAAGTTACATCCAAGGACGCAAAATGGCTCCAGCAATTACAACCTCAAAAATTGCATCCAAGGACGTAAGAAGGTCAATTACAACATCCTATCACATAAGGCAAAGGCCGCCGTCCATCATAGAAGATGGCATAATTAATTTTGCTAGCGCTATTTTTAGTTAGAATTAACTGCGATACTTTTTATCTTCACTCTCGTCTCGTGCCGCCCGTCCCCAGTGGCAAGTAAAAGACAAGACGACTCAGTGGTGACTACGAGATGCAGGGAACTCCGCATCAAGCACTCGTGAAAAAGACGGCGGAGTCCGGAGTCGAACCCACACCACTTAACTTAACGTCTTTATACTGGTTTAGAAGACCCTGCAGAGTCTGTATACAACCAGTTAAATTTACATCACCTTGCTCTAAAAGCTATGCGCATCCAGTTTCTTCTTAAATGCATTAACTGTCCCTGCCTCCACTACCTCCCCTGGCAATGCATTCCAAGCAGACACCACTCTCTGACAAAAAAAATATTTCCTAATATCTAACCTGGACCTCTTTAGTCAGCTTGTAGCTATGCCCTCGTGTTATTGTAGGTGGCTGTATTTTAAAAAAACTTGTTATAGTCTAATTTATAGATTCCTCTGATCATCTTATAAACCTGTATTAAATCACCACGAATTCTTCTCTCTTTGAGACACTGTAGGCCGGTTTTTCTGAGTCGATCCTCATAACTGTAATTCTGGAATCCCACTATCATCTTTGTCGCTCTTTTTTGTATTCTTTTTAGCATGTTTATGTCCCCTCTATAAGGACTCACACCTGTACACAGTACTCCAATCTAGGTCTAACTAAAGCTTTATACAGTTTGACGATCACTTCCTTGCTCTTATGTTTAATATTTCTTTTTATCATACCTAACATTGCATTTGCCTTTTTCACTGCTTCCTTAACTTGCTCACTCACCTTTCCTGTATGATCTCTAACCCCTCGGTCCCTTTCCTTATCTATCTTTCTAATATTGTTTTCTCCCATTCTGTAATTATGTTCCATATTGGATCTACCCATGTGGATGACTGTACATTTATCTACATTAAACTCCATTTGCCAACTTACAGACCATTCTCGAATTTTATCTAAATCCGACATCAATATATCCACTTCAGCGTTAGATGAGACACTACTGCATAGTTTTGTGTCATCAGCAAATTTTGCAATCATGGACCTCATATCAAAGAACAAAATTGGTCCCAAAACCGAGCCCTGTGGCATACCACTTTTAACTTCACTCCACTCAGAGTACTTATTTATGCCCACCCTCTGCCTTCTTTACGTTAACCAATTTTCAATCCATTTGGCAACTTCCCCACCTATTCCATGTGATTTTAACTTTCGAAATAATCTTTGATGAGGTGCTATATCAAAGGCCCTTGCAAAGTCTAGATAAATAACATCTACTGGCTCCCCTTTATCTATGATTTTAATAACCTCCATGAATTCTAATAGATTTGTTAAGCATTATCCCCCTTTAGTAAACCCATGCTGACTATTTCTAATTAGATTAAATTTGTCTAAATGCATTACAATGTTTTCTCTGATTATTGACTAACAATTTATAGACTATGCTCGTTAAACTCACCAGTCTATAATTTGCTGGATCTGAATTTTTGCCTTTTTTGAAAAAGGGCATCACTCCTGCATCTTTCCAATCCCGTGGAACAATCCCTTTTGTAAGAGATTAAGAACATAATATAGCCAATGGTTTTGCTAGTTGGTCTCTAATTTCATACAGCAATTTTGGATGAATACCATCTTGACCTGGACATTTATTCACTTTCAACCCCTCCAATTTTTTAAAAACCATTTCCTCTGTAATACAGATTGATCTTAATCCTGCTGTATCCATGTCTCTGAAAAATATCTATAGGCCCTGGGATCTCGGAGCAGTCCTTTGTGAAGACTGTGCCAAAGTACTGATTGAGCAGATTAGCTGACTCCCTATTCTCACTTATTTTCCCGGTACTGTCTATGAGAGGGCATACTTTGTCTTCATTCTTTGTTTATTTCTAACATAAGAGAAGAAGCTTTTACTGTCAGTCTTGATCCTCTGAGCAAGTTTTTTTTCAAAGTCTATTTTTGCTGTTTTATTCGCTTTCTGAGATATGTTCTGCTTGTCCAAATATTTTACATATGTTTCTTTTGATTTACCTGCCTCTATATATTTTTTCCATGCTTTATTTTTTGCTCTTCTACATTTCACTACAAATCTAGTTCACTTTTTACGCGTGGGATTTACCTCCCTACATGGAACACATTCCTCTTTTAGCGTTTCTAGAAGTTTTAAAACTTTCCCACTCCAGTTCAACATCTGTTCCTACAACAATATCTTTCCAGATTATGTGGTTCGCTGCCTCTTTCATCCTCTTAACATCTGCCTTAGAGTAGTCGTATGTTCACGTGTTTATGTTTACTTCTTTCCCTGCAATAAGATCCCAACGGATGATTTGATGGTCACTTGAGCCAAACAGTTCCCCAACGGTAACGTTTTCAATCATATTTTCCTGTGTGGTAAAAACTAGGTCGAGTATGTTTTTGCCTCTGGTGGCTGCTTCTACATGTTGAATTAAAAAATTGTCAGTTATGCACTTAAAGGGTTTTGACTCTACAAGTGCTTCTGCCATATCCCATTTTATTTCTGGAAAGTTGAAATCTCCCATTAATAATAATTTACCTTCACTTGCCTTTGCTATGCTACTAATCAGCTCCTCATCCTCCTCTTTTTGACTTGATGGACATCTATAGCACACTCCAATCACTGTTTTTTCACCCCCACTTTCTATTTCTCCCCATACACTTTAATTTTTGTTACATGATAAATAATCTTTGATCGTTATATTAACAGAATTTATACAGTATAATAAAACGCCACCTCCCTTAGTCTTGTCTCCAATTATCCTATCTTTCCTTAACATTGTATATCCCTCAATTTCAAGTTCACTATCTGCAATCTCTTCATATGTCCATGATTCTGTTAACCCTATTATATCTGGTTTTTCTTCTTCTACATACAGTTCCAATTCTTCTCTTTTATTTACTATGCTTCTCACATTTGCATAAAAACATTTTAGTTTGTAATGTTGGTTTTCCTCTTTTTGCTTCTGCTTTATCATTTTAGTGTTTGCTTTTCCACTATTTATTTCACACTTCCCTGACACCAACTTACCCCTTTGACTACATCCTCTATAGCACCCTTTAGTCTCATACTTCATAGGCCTTACTAGTTTAAATTTCTAACACAATGATAGAACATATACTTTGCTACAACATGCTGTCCTTTCTCATTTAGATGTAAACCTCCCCTATCTAACATTTTACTTTTGTCTACTTTAACATCAATAAATTCCATTCCCATGTCCGCACACATCACCTGTAACTTAAGGTTGATACCTATTATTTTGCTATCTAGATAGTCTGACCCATCTGCTCTGTCTAAAATGCCCATCATTATGACCTTTCTAAACTTTTTTTCCTTAAGTGTTCTCATAAGACATATTTATCCATAATTATTTCTGTACCATCTCTTTACATTATTTGTTCCTACCAATACTACCACATGACTGTTTCCTTTGTCATCTAACCTCTTTATTCTCCCTTCATATCCATTCTTTCAAACATGTGTTGTTTAGACAAATGTCTGCCAACCTCTCTCACCATTGAATCTCCTACTACCAATACTGACCCCTCACCTATGTGTGCATACTTCTCTCCAAAGCTCTCTGCCCTGTGAGCTGTTTCCTCACTCAAATCTCCCTTACCTCCTTGACTACACATTGACTGCAGCTTCTTTAAAATTTCCTCCATTTTCACGTTTCCCTTCTATTTCCATCTATATATTTCTATATTGATCTCGAGGCCGACGGCTTAACCACTTCGCCACGGAATCCCCACAAAAGGTTGCAACAATTGCAAAATGCCAGCACGTTCGAACGTCAGAGAATTTATAAACAGCTGATGACAGGAATTTGTGAAGACCCTTCAACGGACCACGATAGTCCTACACGGAAAAAGGTATAACGAAACTGTCAAGTTTTTCATACGAGAAAAGCCCTATTTTATTTTCTACTCCATGAAACCAGAACCAGTCCGCTCTGTTTGTTAACCTTCAACAATATCAAACAAAAAGTTTATTCGACAAATATGGAGCACGTCACAATTATAAACATCTGCCCTGTTCATATTTCGGTGTCAATTCTGAACGTGAATAGTTGCGGGTTATGTCAACTACCGGTGTCTTGTCAAATTGGCCAGCTACGAGAAATGCTACAATAGATCGTGCAGAGCGGTTTTAAATAAGTGTCGCACGTCCCATTGAGCGAGGGCCCAGTTGACAGGGTCCTATTCCCGATATGCTGGCGCTTCTTTGAATATACCTGCGGCCCATAGAACGCCGAGTTTTTAAGTTGTCTTAGTGACAATATTGAAATGTGTATGCATTTTAACCCAACAGATTTTTGGGTGAATAAAATGTACGTCTTCCTACATCACCGCCCATGTGTTTGCAGTAACAATTCTCTCTTGTAACGCGTCTGCTATATTGAAATCTCATTTTTGTCTTCGATATAGCACGTATTCGGGATCCGTTTTAAAGAGCTTACTCACAAGCTCATAAGCCTAACGGCAGTCCCGGAGTGTACCACAGAAGGCTATACATTTCTCTGAGAAGTATCTTGCTAACAAACAATCTAAATGTTTTCAGTTATTTTCTCATTTTGGCATTGCAGGATTTTTTGTAAACAGACCGAATACGGTTTAACCAACGTAAGGGACGCAACCGCGGCAATGATACTTTATGTCATTACGCCCCTTAATATGTACACAAACGTACGCACGGGGAGGAAGACTAACGTCTGGTCAGGCAAAATATACTGATCAAACGTCTGGTCAGGTAAAATATACCAACAAGACATGTTAGGGTCAGGTAAAACATACTGGCGAAGACCCTAACCTCGGCTTCCAAGTAGCTCTCCCTGGAAATGGGTTGTTTCCATGCCAGACTGGCTAACGAGGTGAAGGATCAATGTGATCCCCGTAGTAGTGAGTGACACGCAGATGAAGCCAAGCATCGCACAGCCACCTGGAGGACCCCTGTCCACCATCAGCACGCTTGAGATGTGATGGAAACTACTGCAATTCGCTACTTTACGTCCTTTTCAGGGCGCAGAGTAACCTACTCATTGTGGGCATTCACAAACAGCAACAACTTTGTACGCATTCAGACGTCAGCTTGAATGTATCTAATGAAAACAGCGATTAGGTCGAGAGGTAAGGTACTCTCTCAAAGTGAGGAATGGAAACTGGGTTCGAGCTCCGCAGGTTTCAGGCGACTCCTGGTCTAAATGGAGGTGGACCAGAGTGCCTGCATCCTGAATTATCCCCAGTCGTCTCGACTTGTCTTGCCGTCTTGCCACTGGCTCAAGGTAGTTCTGTACCAGAGATTAGAGGTTGATAACCAGCGCAGTATCTCACTATAATCCATATACAGCACAAGTTACATCAAGACAAACTCTGATTGTGGCATGGAAAGGGCAACTAACATTTTTATCTCCAATAGAGCTTGTCCATGAGTGAAATCAGTGACGGTGTCATGTGCTTTCTGTTTCTAGTATGCTGAACACCACCCTAACAGATGCTGAACACCTTCCTAGCAGATGCTGAATAGTCCTTTTGTCAGTGCCACAGACACTTTCATCGATGTACTATTCTTAGTACAGAACAGGTGGTAGCTTAGTCTGTTGTGGCCTGCGCAGTCCAAAGAAAAGATTACGATCTATTTCCTGCTCACCTCTGTTGAGCTGGTTTTATTGGTTATAAGTTGACCTGTGTGCTCTGCTTCCCATGGGTTCCTGTATCTATACCTGGTAAACGTCTTGATCTCTTCATATGCTATACCAATATCAGGTTGCTTTCTACGATTTCTACCTTCTCTGGACATTATGCCAGCAGCTTCATTGCTAACAAATATTGCAATGAGATGAATTCACTGTATTACAACTTTTAAGCCGGTGATATAGTTTACACAGTATCAGTTGCTTTAGGTCTGTATGTTTCTGGCTCACCAGTGTTGCAACCACCAACAATGTGTCTTTGAAGAATGCAACTTGTATTTTCATCTGTCACAATTTCTTCTGCAGTTTTCTGTAAACAAATATCTTTCCTAGGCTTAAGTCGGTGGAAAGAAATCACCCAAAAGCCAATAGGTTTTAACTTTAACTTACTATACTTCATTATACTGGTTTAGAAGGCTATACAGAGTTTACACACAGAAAAGTTAAGTTAAAACCAATTTCACAATCCTATGCCACATGATCTTTCTGCCTTGTAACCAGACCTTGTTATATGCACACAGGAGTAGTTCCGGTTGCAAACAGTTTTAGAGTCTGTATACAACCTGTTTATTACGCTTCAGGGATACCAAAAATACTGTGAGCATCCAATCTATTGTTTTATTGCATTAACTGACTGCTGCTTCTACATCTTGTGACAATCATTCCAAGAATTTACCTCTGACTAGATAAATATTTTGTAATATCTAATCTAGGCTTGTCTTTAAACAATTTGAAGCTCTGCCCTCTTGTTCTAGTAGCGGTCATACTTTGAAAAACTTGGTATGTCTAATATATCGTTTCCATTTATTAATTTATACACTTGTATTAAGTCACCTCAATTTCCTCATTGTTCGAGACACTGAAGACCAGTTTTGTGTGTCTTTCCTCAAAACTTTAATTATGAAACCCGTATCATTTTTATAGCTCTTCTTTGTAAGCTTTCCAGCATGTTTATATCCAATCTATTATATGGACCACACCTGAACACAGTACTCAAATTTAGGTCTCACTAATGATTTATATAGCTTGGCTATTACTTCCTTGCTCTTATGTGACATTCGCTTTCCTTTTTTTATTGTAATATTGTTCTCTCCCATACTGTAATTATATTCATTATTGGATCTAATGTGGAAGACTACATTTTTCTACATTAAATTCCATCTGCCAGCTCTTACGACCATTTTTGAATCATATATAAATCCGATCTCAATAGATCCATCTCTTCCGGTTTGCAATCCCAACATCGTTATCAAACAACATTCCTGTAGCTGAGGAAGTTGACAAGTGTTGAAGGCTTTTTGTCTACAGGTCGCCTTTCCACTGCTGTTGCCACGACTTGTGCTGGCTATGTTGATTTCCCCCACAATCAACAACTAAGGAATTGATCTGCTACATTCCTGGTCAGCAGGCAGGCATGAAAATAATTCGGCCACGCTCTGCTCACTAATCTCAACTTACCGAGTTCAAATGTTTGACACACAAAGCATGCGAATTTCATGGTATGACTAAGTCATCCCATCTGTAAATGGCTACATGACGCAAGTCATGGGACAATTTTGGAGCTTACGTAGGAGTCGAGTTCATACGCTGTCGTCGGCACTTTCAGAAATGAAGATTGAGCGCACAGATGCAATAACTATGAGGTGTGTTCAAATGAAGCTGAACATAACTGCACCAGTGAACATGCGTATGGTGCGCATGATGTCAATTCTGGTGTAAATAGCACATACCAATTGTTAAATTTGCAAAATGTCATTATCCTCCGACTCAGTTTCCTCAGCAGACCGTTGAAAACATGCTGGTGTGATACGTAATGCGTCCAGAGTTGATCAACAAGTGATTCGGTTTCTAACAGCTGAAAGATGATCAGTGAACATTCATCGCAGAATGCAGGTATTGTATGCTGTATACCCAAATTGCTGCATCAATTTTAGCGATGGCATCTTCTGACGCAACAATATGCGCCTGACCTGGTCTCGGAAGATCGTTAACTTACATCTTTTAAACATCGTTGTCCAGTTCACTGTTGTCTTCGACACACTTGACCACCATACACTGTCTGCATTCCCCGATGAATGTTAACTGGTTTATATCCTTCAGCTATTAGAAACCGAATCAGGGCGCGCTGATCAACTCTGGGCGCATTCCGTATCACACCCGCCATGTTTTCAATGGTCTGGTGAGGAAACTGAGTCGTAGGATAAATAAATTCTGCAAACTTTACGGCTGGTATGTGCTGTTACACCAGAATGGACATCATGCGCATCGTACATAAATTCACTTGGTGCAGTTAAATCCGGTTTAATTTGAACACACCTGGCATATTTCATTCTATTTCCCTCTAGTAGAGTAGAACATTTCCCAACATACTTGCACACTGCATCATTCACACATGCTAAAAGCCTGTTTGTCTAACAACCTTATCGATGTGCGGATGAAGCTCGACAAATATTACAACATATTTGTTAGTAATTAAAGTCAGCTTATTTCCTAGCAGATTGGGATAGGAACAAAGAATTCAAAGAATTGAAAATACAAAGAATTCAAAGAATTGAAAATACAGAGTTTGTCAAAGTAGGAGCGTCATGACAAAAAAAAAATTGTAACAAGGGAATTAACTCAAATTCAACATTTCAGACCAACATTAGCACTTACCTTTCCTTTCTTAGTCTTTTTTATTCTGGAGACAGGATAGAAGATATAGAACATTGAGTGAGGGATAGGTGAAATAGTCTTCAGCCTAAATCCAAGATCAGAATTAAGTACCAATTTACCAATGAGTTGATTAGAGTGTGCAGTGAGCTTTAATCATAAGCATCAAAGTCTTTCAGTCAATGCATTACCAGATGTTTTTCAATATTTCTTGGAACACTTGGAATCCTGGTATTCAAACAGGTAAGTTGGAATCCTGGTATTCAAACAGGTAAGTTGGTATCCTGGTATTCAAAAAGGTAAGTTAGTCTTGCCAGGTAGCCAAGGCTTCAGCTGTACATATGTAGACATTTTAAACTACTTGGGTATTACTAGATCTAGTAGAATTTACAATTTTGGTAGATTTCAACTATAATTGTTCAATTGTGTCTGGGCAGCGGCCGTTAAGTCTACTCCTTTTGATTGCTAACTACCAAGGGATTTTTAACATGCTCGACACTGAACAAGGGAGTCCGATCTCACCCAGAGATCATGGGAATTTTTACCAGAAGATGCATGAGAAAAAAAATCTTGTCTCCACCATATTCTAATCCGACCTTCAGGCACCCGAGACCTCACCTTACCTTGAGACCATTCAGCCATCTTTTATCTTCAAGTAATTTTTGTACATATTCAAAATATTAGAAATTTACAACAGTTTGTCAATACATACTGGAAATTTATGAACAGTCAATACATACTGGAAATTTATGAACAGTCAATACATACTGGAAATTTATGAACAGTCAATACATACTGGAAATTTATGAACAGTCAATACATACTGGAAATTTATGAACAGTCAATACATATTTCAGGTATTTCTACATTTTGGAGGCACTTATGTCTTGATTTTGAGAGACATTTCTATCAGGTTTGCCTTCCTCAGCCTTTGGCTGTCAGCTTTCTACCTGGAAGACTACGATGGTATAACATTTTAGGCTGACCCTTACACTTGAATTTGTTTGGTATCATTTTGATCTTGGAATCATTCTATTCTCAGGAAAAAGTAATGTGACATTCTAGTATCATAAATTCTGTCGTAGTTTGAAGACGGCTCATTTACTACAAGGAAAGAAACAGGCTTTTATCATAAGGACAAAAGCTCGTTATCACAAGGCAGGAATCAGGCTTGTATCACAACAATAGGTCATTTACCACAAGGGGGACGGTGTGGCTAGTGGTTAGGTGACACGGTTCAAAATCCAAAGGTGCTGGGTTTGATCCTTATCACAGCACCGACCGTTAACCCGGGGAAGCAAACCCTTAGAAAATGCAGAAGGAAGCAGAACCTTACATAAAATGCATGCCAAAGTCGGATGCACTGGGCCGACAGGTGCAAAATAAAAACCCAACGCACACCGCCTTGGGGAATTGAGAAATAAGATGAACGTCAAAAAAAAAATAATATACCACAAAGCAGAAGTCAGGCTTTTATCATAAGGACATTTACCATACGGCAAGAGTTGGCCTTTAATAGTAAAGTAACAAGCTTCTGTACCCCAGAACAAGCTTTAATCATAGAAAAACAATCTCTGCCTTGTGTACATACCAGAAAAAGGCTTTAATCATACTGAAACAAGCTCATATACCAAAAGACAGGTGTCAGTCTTTAATCATAGGGAGTCCCATCTTCTATGCCACAAAATAATCAGGTTTTAATCATAAGGAAACAAGCATCTATGTCACAAGACAAATCAAGTTTTAATCATAGGGAAACAAGCTTCTATGCCACAAGAATGTCAGGTTTTAATCAGGGAAACCTAAGCTTCTTTGCCACTAGATATGTTGGCTTTAATCAAGACGAAATAAACACAGGACAAGTGAAAAAGGCAGATTTTCATAGAGAAATGACAGTGTCCTATTCCAAAAGGCAGGAGTCAAGCTTTAATAGGGAAGCATGCTCCTATACCACATGGAAGAAGTCAGGTTTTCTCAGTCGGGAAACAAAATGTTATATCACATGGCAGGGCTTGGGGGAAGATCAGCGTTCTATATTTCTATATTTGAATTATCTAGTCCTACACATTTTATATCTACTGAGTAGAAGAATGAACACATACCTGGAATCATCAAAATCATAATCATCATCATCATCATCCTCATCGTCATCCTGAAGATTGATTTAGAAGAAACATGTTATTTAAAATATCAATAGACATCTGAATTTAAAACAGTATCAATTGATCTTAAATCCTCAATTAGTAAATCTACTCTTGTGCACTGATGGTCGACCTGGCTCCTCCGGGCTGTTATGCTATACTTCTTGTCCGCTCACAGCTGCAAGGAATCATGTCTATCCCCCATCTCATAAGCCAGGCTGCCATGAAAACATCCTGTTTCAAGAGAAAACTAAGACAATGTGGAAGTCTTGGCCTGTATATATTGCCTGACCCCGACTAACATATCTTATTAGTATGTTTTGCCTAACCAGTTGTTAGTGTTTTTCTCCCCTCCCCCCAATCAAAATTTATAGTGACAGTGTAACAATGGGAATTTTAATTTTAAACAGTAAGAATGGATACCTCCATTTTAAAACGGTAAAAACGAATGTCTAAATTTAACAGTAAAAGGATATCTAAATTTAAAACAGTAAGAATGGATATCTTCATTTAAAACAGTAAGAATAGATATCTAAGTTTAAAACAGTGAATTTATATTTTAAACAGTATAAATGGATGTTTCAAACAGTAGGAATGAATATCTAAATTTAAAACAGTGTTAATGAATACATTAACATAAAACTATCAATGGATATCTTAAAAACAGTTAACGAAAACATGAACACTTTGGTAAATGATATGAAGATTAAACATGTGCAGACATTCCAGTACTTGGGCAGTGTTTTTACACAGGATTGAGGTTCAGATAGACAAATTGAGATCAGGTAACATTTAGCTTGGGTCTCTCAGGTTTTGTCCCCGTTTACCTTGGTCTCTCAGGTTGTGTCCCCGTTTACCTTGGTCTCTCAGGTTGTGTCCCCGTTTACCTTGGTCTCTCAGGTTGTGTCCCCGTTTACCTTGGTCTCTCAGGTTGTGTCCCCGTTTACCTTGGTCTCTCAGGTTGTGTCCCCGTTTACCTTGGTCTCTCAGGTTGTGTCCCCGTTTACCTTGGTCTCTCAGGTTGTGTCCCCGTTTACCTTGGTCTCTCAGGTTGTGTCCCCGTTTACCTTGGTCTCTCAGGTTGTGTCCCCGTTTACCTTGGTCTCTCAGGTTGTGTCCCCGTTTACCTTGGTCTCTCAGGTTGTGTCCCCGTTTACCTTGGTCTCTCAGGTTGTGTCCCCGTTTACCTTGGTCTCTCAGGTTGTGTCCCCGTTTACCTTGGTCTCTCAGGTTGTGTCCCCGTTTACCTTGGTCTCTCAGGTTGTGTCCCCGTTTACCTTGGTCTCTCAGGTTGTGTCCCCGTTTACCTTGGTCTCTCAGGTTGTGTCCCCGTTTACCTTGGTCTCTCAGGTTGTGTCCCCGTTTACCTTGGTCTCTCAGGTTGTGTCCCCGTTTACCTTGGTCTCTCAGGTTGTGTCCCCGTTTACCTTGGTCTCTCAGGTTGTGTCCCCGTTTACCTTGGTCTCTCAGGTTGTGTCCCCGTTTACCTTGGTCTCTCAGGTTGTGTCCCCGTTTACCTTGGTCTCTCAGGTTGTGTCCCCGTTTACCTTGGTCTCTCAGGTTGTGTCCCCGTTTACCTTGGTCTCTCAGGTTGTGTCCCCGTTTACCTTGGTCTCTCAGGTTGTCCCCGTTTACCTTGGTCTCTCAGGTTGTGTCCCCGTTTACCTTGGTCTCTCAGGTTGTGTCCCCGTTTACCTTGGTCTCTCAGGTTGTGTCCCCGTTTACCTTGGTCTCTCAGGTTGTGTCCCCGTTTACCTTGGTCTCTCAGGTTGTGTCCCCGTTTACCTTGGTCTCTCAGGTTGTGTCCCCGTTTACCTTGGTCTCTCAGGTTGTGTCCCCGTTTACCTTGGTCTCTCAGGTTGTGTCCCCGTTTACCTTGGTCTCTCAGGTTGTGTCCCCGTTTACCTTGGTCTCTCAGGTTGTGTCCCCGTTTACCTTGGTCTCTCAGGTTGTGTCCCCGTTTACCTTGGTCTCTCAGGTTGTGTCCCCGTTTACCTTGGTCTCTCAGGTTGTGTCCCCGTTTACCTTGGTCTCTCAGGTTGTGTCCCCGTTTACCTTGGTCTCTCAGGTTGTGTCCCCGTTTACCTTGGTCTCTCAGGTTGTGTCCCCGTTTACCTTGGTCTCTCAGGTTTTGTCCCCGTTTACCTTGGTCTCTCAGGTTTTGTCCCCGTTTACCTTGGTCTCTCAGGTTTTGTCCCCGTTTACCTTGGTCTCTCAGGTTTTGTCCCCGTTTACCTTGGTCTCTCAGGTTTTGTCCCCGTTTACCTTGGTCTCTCAGGTTTTGTCCCCGTTTACCTTGGTCTCTCAGGTTTTGTCCCCGTTTACCTTGGTCTCTCAGGTTTGTCCCCATTTACCTTGGTCTCTCAGGTTTGTCCCCATTTACCTTGGTCTCTCAGGTTTGTCCCCATTTACCTTGGTCTCTCAGGTTTTGTCCCCGTTTACCTTGGTCTCTCAGGTTTTGTCCCCGTTTACCTTGGTCTCTCAGGTTTGTCCCCGTTTACCTTGGTCTCTCAGGTTTGTCCCCGTTTACCTTGGTCTCTCAGGTTTGTCCCCGTTTACCTTGGTCTCAGGTTTGTCCCCGTTTACCTTGGTCTCTCAGGTTTGTCCCCGTTTACCTTGGTCTCTCAGGTTTGTCCCCGTTTACCTTGGTCTCTCAGGTTTGTCCCCGTTTACCTTGGTCTCTCAGGTTTGTCCCCGTTTACCTTGGTCTCTCAGGTTTGTCCCCGTTTACCTTGGTCTCTCAGGTTTGTCCCCGTTTACCTTGGTCTCTCAGGTTTGTCCCCGTTTACCTTGGTCTCTCAGGTTTGTCCCCGTTTACCTTGGTCTCTCAGGTTTGTCCCCGTTTACCTTGGTCTCTCAGGTTTGTCCCCGTTTACCTTGGTCTCTCAGGTTTGTCCCCGTTTACCTTGGTCTCTCAGGTTTGTCCCCGTTTACCTTGGTCTCTCAGGTTTGTCCCCGTTTACCTTGGTCTCTCAGGTTTGTCCCCGTTTACCTTGGTCTCTCAGGTTTGTCCCCGTTTACCTTGGTCTCTCAGGTTTGTCCCCGTTTACCTTGGTCTCTCAGGTTTGTCCCCGTTTACCTTGGTCTCTCAGGTTTGTCCCCGTTTACCTTGGTCTCTCAGGTTTGTCCCCGTTTACCTTGGTCTCTCAGGTTTGTCCCCGTTTACCTTGGTCTCTCAGGTTTGTCCCCGTTTACCTTGGTCTCAGGTTTTTCCACGTTTACCTTGGTCTCAGGTTTTTCCACGTTTACCTTGGTCTCAGGTTTTTCCACGTTTACCTTGGTCTCAGGTTTTTCCACGTTTATCTCTCGGCAGATGAGTACCCCATCTGCCGAGAGCACCGCACAAAGCACGAACTCCGTAGCTCCAGCGATGAACCCAGGGATCTCCTGAAAAAATTGACATGGACCGACTGTCACAGTTCGAATTTAAACCCCGACCGTCTAACACCATTATTGAAATACCCTAACATAAACATGTCCACACAAAAAATGCTGATCAACAGTATATTCATACCAACTCTTCTTACCAGTACCAAGTGTGGACTAACAAAATCTCTAGAGAAGATCTTGACATGCGAGATGATATTTCTCTGGGGAACTATCAAGGTAACTAGGAAAGACAATGCACAATGAGGTGCCAGACATTGATAAAGCAAGACCCTGCACTGAATACATTGAGAGAATCAAGTGGTTTGGCCATCAAATAAGAATGCAACTTGACCAACTACCCCTGTGCACTTGTAGCACACAGCGATTCAGTTTTCGCAAACCATGGGAGACCAAGAATGAGACGTATATAAAATGAGGACATTCTAATCACAATGAGAAAACTACTTCAGTGACATCAGGCCCTGAGCAGAAAACTCAGCTTTCCACAAAGTCTCATGGCACAAATTGACAAGACAAGCGTATAAATAGATCTCAATTTATGGAATAGTAAACATTGTCTCAAATTCAGAATAGGAAAGAGTTAATCTGATGCTTCATGACGATTTAAAGTCCATCAAGTAATCCTCAGCTTTTGGGCCAGTTGAAAATAGCTAACAAATGTCTATCTTTTAGGTCAGCGACACGCCGATCTAGGCCAGCAGCCAGCCGATCTAGGCCAGCAGCCAGCCGATCTAGGCCAGCAGCCAGCCGATCTAGGCCAGCAGCCAGCCGATCTAGGCCAGCAGCCAGCCGATCTAGGCCAGCAGCCAGCCGATCTAGGCCAGCAGCCAGCCGATCTAGGCCAGCAGCCAGCCGATCTAGGCCAGCAGCCAGCCGATCTAGGCCAGCAGCCAGCCGATCTAGGCCAGCAGCCAGCCGATCTAGGCCAGCAGCCAGCCGATCTAGGCCAGCAGCCAGCCGATCTAGGCCAGCAGCCAGCCGATCTAGGCCAGCAGCCAGCCGATCTAGGCCAGCAGCCAGCCGATCTAGGCCAGCAGCCAGCCCATCTAGGCCAGCAGCCAGCCGATCTAGGCCAGCAGCCAGCCGATCTAGGCCAGCAGCCAGCCGATCTAGGTCAGCAGCCAGCCGATCTAGGTCAGCAGCCAGCCGATCTAGGTCAGCAGCGAGCCGATCTAGGTCAGCAGCCAGCCGATCTAGGTCAGTAACCAGCCTAATTTGGCTAGCAACGAGTGGAATTTGGTTAGCAAAGAGTCAAATTTGGTTAGCAATGAGTCAATTTAGGTTAGCAACTAGTCGATATATATTAGTAGAAAGTTATTCAAGTTTTGTCTACATATCTTACCTCTTTTTCCTCAACATCCTCTTCATCTTCATCATCAACATTCATCTTGGTTTTCTGATAAATGAAAGTCATTTTGCATGTATAGATTGTAGGCAAAAACTAAATGTGTGTAGAGTAACATTATCATTATCAAGAAGAGAAGTTTTCCAGGGAAGTCAAAAAGGTTTGTGAAGTTTTTGATGAAATAACATGTTAGTGAGGTTTTCAAGGGTAGTCAGAGGTAAGTGAAAGTTTAAAGGGAGGAGGGGGGTGGAATTGAGGATACGGGCAGTCATTTTGAGAACCGCTAACCCACTATGGCCTAATCACATTTGGGACAAAGATCATCAACCAATCCTCACAAAGCAGTCCTGTTGTATACCTTTCTTCAGTTCCTTCCAACCTCTCAATCCTTGTATCGACCTCCATGTCTGATGTCCATATGTTCCTTGACTGTCTCCTTACTCCTCTCCCTGGAGACAATGAGACAGACTGTCCTAGGACATTAGCTCAGGGCCTTCACAATATGCAGCCCAGTATGAATCACTCTCCATTCAGGCTTTATATCTAACAAAATATGTATGTTAAAGTGTCCCTGACAAAACAGACTATCTTCCCTGCATTTTAGATTCCTCAAGTTAAGTCAATTCTCATAGCTGGTGAGGTTGCCAAGTCAATTCTCATAGCTGGTGAGGTTGCCAAGTCAATTCTCATAGCTGGTGAGGTTGCCAAGTCAATTGTCATAGCTGGTGAGGTTGCCAAGTCAAATCTCATACCTGGTGAGGTTGCCAAGTCAAATCATAGCTGGTGAGGTTGCCAAGTCAAGTCATAGCTGGTGAGGTTGCCAAGTCAAGTCATAGCTGGTGAGGTTGCCAAGTCAAGTCATAGCTGGTGAGGTTGCCAAGTCAAGTCATAGCTGGTGAGGTTGCCAAGTCAAGTCATAGCTGGTGAGGTTGCCAAATCAAGTCATCTCATAACCGGTGAGGTGGCTGGGGCACACATGAAGACACTCCCACAATGCTACACCACCCCTCTATCAGCAGCTGCTGCCTGTGTCTCATCTGGATATTTTTTCACGATTTATATTCTATGGTTATGGCTAATTCTTCAATTGTTAGTCTTTATCCTTTACAACAATCGTAAAGAACAAATATTGGAACAAACGCGTATATTCTGCTTTAATGACTGCTTAATTTAATGATTTGTAGAACCTTCATTTTAAGTATTGGTGCCAAAGAGAAAAACTAAAGAGGCTGCCTAATCATCTACACCAGAAGCTCCATAGAAAAAACATACTAAGGATAGGCCACAACCATCTGGCCAGAGAAATCCACAGACAACACACAGACATCCTTGAAGCTGAAACCAAAAAGTGTGAAGGACTCATTTCAGAACCTTGGCCACAGAGAAGCCAGGGCAGGTCCAAAATAATCTTCGGAGTTCCAGGGTTAACTAAGAAAAGTGAGCAGTCAGCAACAGAACAAACAAATCCATGTTCTACAGGAGCTCCAAGAAGCAGTCCCCTAGCAGATTCTTGGACATGCATGTACACAGATGGATCAGCCACAGTGAACTGAAAAAGGGGAGGCAGTGGAATCTAGATCGCACAGTCTAATGGCAACATAGAAAATCACTCCATTCCAGCAAGAGACACCTGTACCATTTTCAGAGCTGAAGCAAGAGCTGTTCATGCAGCAACTCAGATTCTTATCAGCCAAAACATAACTACAAGGAAAACGGTCATTCTAACAGACTCCAGGATTGTACTCTTTTCTCTAGCCCTGAACATGATGCTCTCACATGGAATAAAATACAACTTAGGATTGCTGTCTCAAAAAACATTTTGTCCTACAGTGAATTCTGACCCACTGTGGGATCCCTGGAAATGAGAAAACAGATGAGCTGGCAAAAGCTGGAAGTGTTGGCACGCAGACTCCCCATCCACAGAGCTATAAAGAAAAGGCATCAAACGAACTATGAGAACAGAATGGAGAGACCAGCACAAAGAATAAAAGCCAGAAAATGACAGCATAGACAAACTTGACAGAGATAAGCAGACAGATCTTCAGACTAAGAACTAAATATTGCAGACTCTAAGACCCGCCCATGGCCATGGCCTATCTCCACAAAATGAGTCTCAGAAACACCACATGCGACTGGAGCACCCATGCAAACACCAGAACATATTTTGCAAAACTGTCCTATCTATGCAAACCAAAGAGAGAAGCAGTCTGACCTGTGGGACCAACCATGCTCAAAAAGCATTCTTCGACCGGCATAGACATGAAATGCGGTCTCCTTCGCAAACCTCATCGGACTAGAAGCATAGCATCCATTGATCTATGTAGAAGAAAGTGCCAAAAATGCAACAGTGAATGAGTTGATCACAGGCCAGATGACTTATAGCTGGCTGCTTGCCTTATGGTCATGGAAAAAAAACTGACCTAGACAATATTTCGTCACCAAAGCGTGGCCATGGAAATAGGCTGCACTAATGTAGTCTGGCTAAGGAAATAGGGAAGCAAAACAGGTACACAGAAAAACTAGCTGAAACAGTGTGTCGAGCCGAAATGAGCAGATATTTCAGTTGTGTTGTAAATTATTGCGCAGTGTCACAAAATCCCTTTCAGAACTAACACCAACAAAGATTTTAGGACAAACGATTCCAGGACAAACACCGATGCAGATTCCAGAATGGACACCGAGATTCCAGAATGGACACCGAGATTCCAGAATGGACACCGAGATTCCAGAATGGACACCGAGATTCCAGAATGGACACCGAGATTCCAGAACGGACACCGAGATTCCAGAACGGACACCGAGATTCCAGAACGGACACCGAGATTCCAGAACGGACACCGAGATTCCAGAACGGACACCGAGATTCCAGAACGGACACCAAGATTCCAGAACGGACACCAAGATTCCAGAACGGACACCAAGATTCCAGAACGGACACCAAGATTCCAGAACGGACACCAAGATTCCAGAACGGACACCGAGATTCCAGAACGGACACCGAGATTCCAGAACGGACACCGAGATTCCAGAACGGACACCGAGATTCCAGAACGGACACAGATTCCAGAACGGACACAGAGATTCCAGAACGGACACAGAGATTCCAGAACGGACACAGAGATTCCAGAACGGACACAGAGATTCCAGAACGGACACCGAGATTCCAGAACGGACACCGAGATTCCAGAACGGACACCGAGATTCCAGAACGGACACCGACAGATTCCAGAACGGACACCGACAGATTCCAGAACGGACACCGACAGATTCCAGAACGGACACCGACAGATTCCAGAACGAACACCGACAGATTCCAGAACGGACACCGACAGATTCCAGAACGGACACCGACAGATTCCAGAACGGACACCGACAGATTCCAGAACGGACACCGACAGATTCCAGAACGGACACCGACAGATTCCAGAACGAACACCGACAGATTCCAGAATTGACAGATTCCAGAATGGACACCGACAGATTCCATGATAAACACCGATGACGATTCCAGGATGAACTCTGGTGACTATTTCTATTCTGAAAGAAAATGTTTAACAATTTTCCCATTACAAATCATTACCTTCCAAGTCAGTCATAGTCTAACAATCACCTATTTTCTTGCTACCAGTGATATGTGTTCTCAAACACGAACCGTGTGTGAAGTGTTCAGTCAGTGTGCTGAGCTTCCAAACACAAATTTGTATGTACATGGTTGTTTTTTTTTTACTGGTTGTCAATGTGTTATCAGGGCCTTAAAGAGAAGCAAAGAATAGTAAGTGTAACCTGCCAATCATGCAGAAACAGCTGAATAAGGAAGGCTGGGAGCCTTAACTGTTGAAACCATAAGCTCAAAGAAAAAGACCAATACCAAATTGCAGCAGAGAAGTGACTAAATCAATCTATGTTCCAGAGAAACACGGGTTTTTTTGGGGGGGGGGGAAAGAGAAATTTGCTCTGGAACAATCATCGGGTTTAATATATTTATTGTACGCCAATTGGTTATACTTTTATGGTTATTAAAAGATGTGATTCATTTACACTTTTAGGTACTAAAATGGAAAATAGTATTACGACCATGGTTATTTTTGTTCCCCACATACATTTAGATATGTATATTATTTTTCAGTTAAAATCTTTGCAATAATTTATAGAATCTTAAAATCGATATTGTGATTTTTTTTTTTTTTTAAATTAACAGGTTTTTTTTGTCCAATTTAATTGCCCAGACCATGACAAAGTTAGTCAGCCAAAACATCAGTTCTTGTCCTATTAGTCTTACTAATCCAACTAGTCTTAAAAAAAAAGTCATACAACTTTTTCAATTGCTGGAGTACTCAAGGGGTTTTGAAGGCTGAGGACTACAGACCATTTTCGCCACTTCTGTCACCACGTCGTATGCTGCCTAAGTTCATTTAACCCTCAACAGAAAAAACAACTTATGCCATTCCGGGGATTCGAACCGTTGCCCTCCTTGTCGTAGGCAGGCCTCGAAACCATTTGACCACATGCTCCCATTATAACAAGTTAGAAATCACAGGGACTAAGTTCAAACAATTCTCAGATAAAGGCAACTAGCATTATGTCAGTTTTGGGTAGTGGAGGCTAAGGTTTTGTCAGACAAAACACTGATCGGACAATGTTAGTCTGGGAGAGGAAACTGGTCAGATAAAACATACTGATTGGGAAATGTTAGTCTGGGAGAGGAAACTGTCAGGTAAAACATACTGATTGGAAAATGTTAGTCTGGGAGAGGTAACTGGTCAGGCAAAACATACTGATTGGACAATGTTAGAGAGGAAACTGGTCAGGCAAAACTTACTGATTGGACAATGTTAGTCGGAGAGAATAACTGGTCAGGCAAAACATATTGATTGGACAATGTTAGAGAGGAAACTGGTCAGGCAAAACATACTGATCAGAAAATGTTAGTCGGAGAGAATAACTGGTCAAATAAAACATACTGATCGGACAATGTTAGTCGGAGTGAATAACTGGTCAAATAAAACATACTGATCAGACAATGTAAGTCAAAATAATTGGTCAAATAAATCACTGATTTTGAACTACAATCTAGAAAGGAAAGGACAAAACAGATCCAAATGGATACAGGCCTATCAGCCTACTGAGCTGTGTCGGCAAACTGATGGAACGTATGATAAACACCAGACTGATGTGGCATCTGGAAGAATAACGAATACTAATTCCACAGCAAGCCAGCTTTAGACAGCACAGATCCACTGAGGACCAGGTTATCCTCATAGCCCAGGAAATAGAAGATGCCTACCAGGCACAAAAACACAGTAGCTGTTTGGGTGGACCTGGAAAAGGCATTTGACAAAGTCTGGAAAGACGGACTTAGAGTCAAGCTAAGGAGAAGTGAAGTTTGTGGGAGAATGTACAAGTGGATCAACCACTACCTCAAAAAAAGAATGGCCAGAGTCCAAGTACAAGGGCAGATGAGCAAAAAGGTGACACTCGAGCAGGGAGTACCCCAAGGGGGAGTACTGTCACCTACACTCTTCCTGGTGTATATAAACGACATTCCAGAGAATATACCAAGAAGAGTCCATAGCTCAATGTTTGCACACGATCTGGCTATGTGGACCTCTGAAAAGAATCTCACCATAGCAAGAAATCGGATGCAGCAGGCCCTAACATCGCTGGAAGAGTTGGCGAACTCATGGCTGGTCAAAATAAATGAGGAGAAAACCACATGTACAATATTCTCGCTCTCAATCAAACCCCAAAACACCAAATTAAGTCTAAATGGCAAATTCCTGCAGCCAAACGACAACCCAAACTATCTGGGAGTCACATTTGATCGGCGCATGACATGGATAAGTCAGATCGAGAGAAACCGAATTAGAGCCAGAGAAAGAATGGCAATCATGAGGAAACTTCCTGGCACAAGCTGGGGAGCAGACGAAAGTATACTAAAGAAACTGTACACTGGAAGAGAGACCAGTTCTCGAGTATGGCATTGCGGCATGGACAACAGCAGCAAAGGCGAACTTCGATAAAGTTAGCAAACTTCAAAACCAAGCCATGAGAGTTATTACAGGAGGCATGAAGTCAACACCAATTGTAGAACTTGAAAAGATTACAAAACTGCAATCCATGATCGATAGAAGAGACTGCAGAGCCCAGCTGCAGTCAGAGAAACTCCGAAGACTGTCAGACCATCCAATGCACCAGAGACTAAACAATTTGGGAAATGGGAAACTAAAGCGGAGAAACTTTGCAGAAATAGCCAAAGCAAAGATGCACGAAGATCCCATAAACGCACTAACAACACCAAAGCCCATCACTACTGTACGAAAACCTACCTGGAGGCAAGATATATTTCCAGAGGTGGTAGAAAATATACCAGGTATTGGAAACAAAAACTGCCAGACTGAAAAAGAAAGGAGAGATACTACCCTAAGCTTTATATCGAAAAACTACCCAAGCATGGGCTGGACCCATGCATATACCGACAGTACTGTAACAAACACTACACAGAACGGAGGGGCAGGAGCATTCCTGAACCTACCAAATGGCAGAAAAATAACACTGTCATTCGCTACTGGTAAGTACACAAGCAATTTCAGAGCGGAGGCAGAGGCACTGAGGGCGGCAGTGGAAGAAATGGTGACACAAAGAAAATGAAAGCCATGCAGTCCTGCTTACAGATGCTCTGGCCGTAGTCACAGCGCTAAAAAGCCAGAAAAACACTGAGCTTAATGACTTAAGAGCAGTACTCTGTCAACTATGCCAGCAGTCCGCACCAAAAAGGGTAGTGGTACAGTGGGTCCCATCACACTGCAACATCCAAGGCAACGAGGAGGCAGACAGACTGGCAAAAGAAGGTGCAAGACTACCACAAACAGATACTAGTATGACATACGAAGAGTCAAAACGGCTTATTAAAGCCAGATACATGACCAAATGGGAAACTGAACATACCGGCTACACCAAAAAGGAGGCCTATTACCAGTTGAACAGAAGAGAGCAGGTCGTTGTCTTCAGACTTCGCACTGGCCACAATAGACTGAGGTACCACCTATTCAACAAATTGAAGATAGGTGGTACCGACGAATGCCTGTGTGGTACCGGGAAAATGACCGCTGAGCATCTGCTGCAGAACTGCCCGACATACAAGGATCAGAGATAGCAAATGTGGCCATCACCAGTGGAACCACAAGACAAGCTCTATGGCAGTGTCGACAGCCTCAGGATGACCGCCGCTTTTTTCGAAAAAATAATGGTTACTGTCTGACTGCGTACGATGATGAAGAACTACAATCTGCTGAAGATATTGGAGAAAACGTGCAAATATCACAGAAAAGCTGTAAGCTAGCTAGCAACAACACATTCCATTCTCCGGACTAATCTTGCTACTTGTAAAAGCTCTATTTAGTGACTGGTAGGGGAAGATTGAGAATGAATGCAGAAGAAGAATTACAGTTTTCCAGGCAAGCAGCTATGACAGACAATATTCAAACCTTTTGTTTCATTGCCTTAGGAGTGCCTTTTCGTTTAACCACTGTCTTGCTCTTGGCCTCTTCTCCCTCGGATTCACCATATTCATCAGTTTCATCATTTCGATCATAATCATCCTCATCAGCAGTGTTTTCTCCATCTGCTCTAGTTTGATCCATGTAGTCATCTGCTTGATAGGCTATGAAAACCAAATAAAACTCATTAAGCCACTGATGTATTTATTTTTAAAATTGTTATTTGATGGTTCTTTTGTTCTGAAGTTTATTTGGAAAGACTTGTGCATTTTCTTCTCTTAAATGTGTTTGGCTGGTTATGCTTTCATATTTTAAGATCTTGAAATTTGATTTTTATTCTCTATTTTTTTTTTTTATTATGGTTAATGTGTATTTCTGTTCTGAAGTTTGTTTGTTTAAATTTTCAGATTTTGTTGTTCCTAAATTTATTTTGTTAGGCTTATTTTCTTTTTGTTCTGAAGATTACTTGGGAAATCTTGCATGTATTTTTGTGTAAAAAATGATTTGGTTAAACTTGCACTTTCTTTTTTTGTTCAGATGTCCAAATCACGGTGGAGACCAGAAAATTCCCATGATCTCTAGGTAGTGAGATCAGACACCTGTGTCCAGTGTTGAGAATGTTTAAAATTCCTTTGCAGTTGGAAATGGAAAAGAGTAAGCTAACAGCCTCTGCCCGATGGTGGTTTGCTAAGAGCAGCTATAGATGGTGCCTAACTGGCTGCAGGTCTACTTAGCTCTAGTGTTTGAGTCTATTAAGATGGACTCACACATAAGTAAAAACCACCCTCCAAGAAACTGGTTGTACATAGACTCCGAAGAGTCTTCTGAATAAGTATAAAGATGTTTAACATTTTGTTTTTGTCCTGGTTTACTTGATTAGACATTTCTCTTGAAATGCACTCACTTTGTTCTCTGGGCAGACAGTAAAGGACCACTGTGGCCTTTCCTGTAAAGCATAAGTAGCTACTAAAAAATTGGCATGCAACACTATGAAGATATACTGCAATTGACTGCAATTAGGTTTTCCTAAAAGCTGATTATGTAAAGCAAAAAGCACTGGTGGATCACACAATGCAGTGATGAATGAGGGATATGTTTCTGAGATGCTTCCAATGGCCAAACAAACTTTTTAAATACATTTTCAGGACAAGATTGTATTTATATTAAAACATGTTTTTAAACAAAGTTTCAGCAATGTACAGACCATAGATGTATTATTCTTTAAAATCTGAAAGTCACATGGTTATACATATGGTTAATCTTTTTGATGTAATGTGCTTCCAGTATAAAATAGCAAAAAAGACTAAATTCTCATATACCTCATAGAAGTTTTTGTTTAGCTGAAGTGATAGGAAATACAATGCACAGCTGTGTAACAAAGGATATCTGATCAGAAGTTTTTGTCCCCCAAAGCAAGTGTTTCAGCTCAAAGCATCTCGACACTCAAAAGAGGGGTGGGGGTTGGGTGGAGGCAATCTATCATTCATCATCCTTTTGTGTTCGTTCTCAATCTGACACTATGAAGCGTGAAACAGGACTTTGCAAGTAGCAGGATGTAGTCTGGAGAATGGAATGTGTTGTGTCGCTAGTCTACAGCTTTAATGTGATATTTGCACAATTCGGTCCAATATCCGTCTTTGGCAGCGATAAGTGCATCCCATGGCAAACTCATTAAGTTGCCATTTCTGTACCCTAACTTGAAATCTGAATGCAACAGACCGGCTGCAATTTTAAAAAAGAAAATGGTAGTTTAAAAGCTAAAATATATGAAATCTTAGTGGCAAACTAAAAGAGAAACTGACCAGGGTGATAATTCTCATTAGGAACAGTGTTCTCAGCTGTCAAACACGTATCTGTGTGTGTGTGTCATTTATGGCTGGTCGCAGTGCGTTACCAGGGCCATTGAGATAAGCAAAGAATAGTAACACTGCAACCTGCAAATCATGCAGTAATAGGTGATTAAGGAAGGTTGGGCATTGGGTTGGCTGCCTACTGTTGAGACCATAAACCCCATGAACAAAGACCATAGTACATACTTTCCATGTCCTAGGCACCACGTTACACTTTTTCCATTATTCAGCAACATGGATTGCCCTGTCACCGGCACTCAGCAGGCCATCCATGCTACTAGTCTCTGGAAGGTTTGGGCAGATCAGATGGTCTTGGTCTTGTTCCACATTCACATATTTCATCCCTTCAGGTTGTTCCTGCAGCGTGATACACAAGCTCAGTCTATTTAGTGACTTCCATGTTGATTAGGGCAGATGTCCAGGCGCATGCTCCTGTAACAGTTCCAGCCGGAGCAAGAGAGTTTAGGGCAGGGGTGATGTAGTTTACGACTCGGAACAAAGGTACCTGAATGCGTGCCAAGGTCACTCTCCATCTGGACACTACGCCAAGGTCACTCATCGTCTCAACAGAGGAAAACGGAGTTGGGGCAAAGAATGTGGACAGGTAGGAACGGTCCACTGGTGTTCCGACTCCAGTGGGGGGTGAGTGACAGACGGGATGGCAGCGGAGCTTGCTGCAATAGATGAGTGACAGGTGTTCCAAGTAATTCGTTCCAATAACGACTGAATAGAGCCATCCCCCTGAGATCCATTGGTCAGCTCTGATACTGCTTGAGTGTATATAACACAAGACAAAGTTTAGCTCAAGAGGCTGGATGGAGAGTGGAGAAGAGCAAAAGAGAGACTGTAGATAGGAGTCCATTTAGCTCACCGATTTGATAGAGGAGCGAATGATAGACTGTTGTACGAATGTTAGTGATAGAATAGGATCGCTCAAATAGATGTTCAGATTATCTATTAATACAAAACTCACATGTTGTAAGCAGACACATTGTGAACGAGGTATGTCCAGATCGCCCACCTGAGGGGATTTGAGTGAGGAAGTTTTTGATAAGGTGTGTTGAGGATGCAGTTAAAGAGATGTGTGTGTGATGCGTGTACGGCAATAGAACTGGGTTTTTGATAGTTGGGAATTCCATCAATAGCTAATGTCCTTGCCATTTGATCTGCGACTTTCTATTCGCCTCTATTTCTGAGATGCTAGGCACATACTTGAGTAGCATGTCCTTTGCAGAACGCTGCGTCTTATAATAGCTAACCTATTTGACTGTTAAGATTTCTTGGCAAGTGTGCAGTAAGACAAGTTAACATTACTTTTTTTTAGTTGAGGACTGATCGTACCTTGAAAAAAATTCTCTCTACTAAATTTATTTCTCTAATCCTCAAGGTGATGTGCGTTGCACTGCGGTTAGCCTAATGCATCTGACTTCAGCATGCATTTTATGTAAATGTCTGCTTCCTCCTGAATTTTTAAAGGGTTTGCTTCCCCGGTGTAACCGCCGGTGCTGTAATGGGGATCGAAACCCAGCACTTTATAGTTGGGAGCCGTGTCACTTAACCACTAGCCCGTGCCGTCCCCCTATTGAAATTATGAAACTGATGTTTTACCCCTAGGCCACACAATGCCTGAATAGGTAGAAGAGATGTGACTAAATCAATGTTAAGAGGGAGTTTGCTACATAGCAATCACCTTCAAGTGCCATATATATTGCACGCCAATTGGTAATACTTGTATGGAAATTTATTTTATAAAGATATGATTGATACTTATTAAAATGTTATGATCTTGAATGTTCACAATGAGTCAGATTTCTCTTATCTTCCATGACAAGGACACTACAGTGGCAGGTTGCAGCAGTTTTTTTCACGTCTCTCGCATGCTGGTTAAGGTTGGTTGGCAGGGAACAGACCTTATTCCGGTCAGGCACAAAATGCTGACCAGGACATTGCATTAGGGTCAAGTGCAATAAACTGACCAAGACCAGAATCTCTCTTACATGTAGCGTTCCATGGAAACAGGCTGTTTTCAAGGCAGGCTAGCTGACGAGATGTGGATTGATGTGATCCTCGTAGTAGTAAGCATATCACAACCACCTGGAGGACTGCGGTCCACCATCAGGATACTCAGGATGTGGGTAAAGCTACAACCTACCACTTAACGTCCTTTTCAGGATGCACAAAAGAGTGCACCTACTCATTATGGGCATTAAACAACAACAACGTGAGATAGGCTCTTTCTGGCGATTGTGCTATGATTGGCTTTGGCTTTTTTTTAGTGTTGCTCACTACTGCAGGGATCATGTTGATCTCCCCCTTGCTAGCCAGGCATCTATGCAAACAGACCTGTGTGGAAGTGGGGTAGGAGTCTCGGCCATCATGTTTTACCTGATTCTATCCAACATGTCCAATCAGCATGTCCCCTCTCACCCCCAAAATTTGGAATCAAACCCAAATCAACTTTTGTTCCTCTTAAAAAATTTAGAATCAAACCCAAATCAACTTTTGTTCCTCTGAAATAGGATTTAGATATGTATTATTTAACCTTCCTGTTTAACATTTTTACAAGAGGGGACTAAAATATGACTTAAGATGCTATTTTATTCCATAATTAAATGTCCTTAGGTTTGATAACATACTAGAACATGACTCAAGATCCATAGTTAAATTTTGTAGGATTTGATAATGGATTGAAATATGACAGACGCTATAACTTTGTTCCAAAGTTACATTTTCCTAGATTTTATGACAAGGACTAAAATATGATGATGCTGTATATGTTTCAGTTCAATTCTATGATTTTATAACAGGGACCAAAATATGACAAGTTATAGTTTTGATTTTTAAAATGTCTCTCGGAATTTAAAACATTGACTAAAATATATAAGTTGTTATACTTGATGGTATCTAACAGGCTGCGGGTCTACTTTGCTCTAGTGTTTTTAAGTTAATATGAACTGGCACATCGGTTAACCATTTGCAGCACTTATCCAATGCAGCAGAGTAATAAACTGCTCAGACCAGAGCTCAGACCTGCACAGGAGCATCTGTCCCTGTAGAAGTACAAGGTCGTCTAAGACTACCACCATCATCTTTCTCATTTTTACCATTGACAGCTTCGCCCAGTCGACCCAGTTGTAAATGGGAATCTGACAAGGTCGGGAGAAAATTTCAGGGCCACATCGTGTAAAAATGTCACTGGTATCATGCCGCACCTACTATCATGCATTATGCTGTTGCATGGCACTGTTTCCCTGCATGGCGCTTCACTGCATGGCGCTTCACTGCATGGCGCTTCACTGCATGGCGCTTCGCTGCATGGCGTTTCGCTGCATGGCGTTACATGGTTATATTGCGTTGTCTTACATTGTCATGTTGCAATAATGACAATTCTGTTTACTATACAATTCAATAGCTCATCTAAGTAGTGCTCTCATGCTTCACGGAGTGAAATGTGCATCACAGAGTGAAATGTGCATCACAGAGTGAAATGTGCATCACAGAGTGAAATGTGCGTCACAGAGTGAAATGTGCGTCACAGAGTGAAATGTGCGTCACAGAGTGAAATGTGCGTCACAGAGTGAAATGTGCGTCACAGAGTGAAATGTGCTTCACAGAGTGAGATATGCTTCATGGAGTGAAATATGCTTCATGGAGTGAAATATGCTTCATGGAGTGAAATATGCTTCATGGAGTGAAATAGCAAGTAACGTCAAATTAATGTGAGCGTGATTACACTTACCAACCAGATGATTTCCTGCGACAGCTACTGGCCCACTTCCTTCAGTTAAGATAAAGGTGCCTCCAATCTTGCCAGAGACAGTGATATCCAGAGAAGTCTGAAATGTGGATATCATTTATGTGTAACTAACTACACACTGGGATGTTAGAAACTAGAACTTAAACACATATTTGATTGTGAGTTCAAGTATGCTGTGGATGAACATGCAAGTCATTCATAATGGAGTCACATTTGTGCATTACTGGGGTCCCCAAGATATATGGGGGATGTTCAAGTCAATCCGGGACTTTTTGTAAGGAACTTTATTTTCAAGTTAAAATGCCATTTATTTTTCTATATCTCCAACGTTTATGCACTTATCCTTGCGTTTGTAATGCTTGACAAGTTACATTGTAGAAAGATGTCTGTTTGAACCAATCCAAGACAGCCTGCTTTACTTCAGTGCTGAATTGCTGACCTGCCAGGAATTCTTTTATTGGTCCAAACAGGTGAGAATTGTTTGAAGCGAGATCTGAGCTGTAAGGTGGATGTGGCATTACCTCTCAGCCAAATTGCTGCAAATAGCACTAAGTGTGGTGAACCGTATAGGGTCGAGTAAGGTTGAACTATTCTGTCGGTCGAAAGCTGTCTTGGCACCCAATCTGCACTAACCTTCCCAAACCCAAATGTTTATGAATAAGTTTTCACTGTAGCCAGATAAAGACTTACCTCTCGTGCAATTTTGCGACAAGTTATGTAGCTATATTCTAGTATAAGTCCCCAATATGGATATTCACAGGAATGACTGGCTTGAGCAACCCTCTCTAAAACGTTAAAACCAAATGTCTTACTGCAGCCGAGTGTCTTATCACCATACTTTGATTGCAGTCTTCTGTAAATTTCTGCAGGTTTCACTTCTGTTACATTAAACTTTTTCACAACACACATAACACTGTTCCATGCAAGCACTAACAGTGTTGCCGCCATTTGTATTTATCTGTCACATGACTGGCCTATGGCAAGTGGGTCACATAGCAGTAACAGGACATACAAATTCCCCTAACTAATAATAGTTCCAGCACACTATAACCCATTCAGATAGAACTAGAACAAACAGTCCCAGTTTCTGTCAAAGATGGATGTGTCGGACCGAAATGTGCAAATATTGCAGTCAAACTAAACTAGCAGCAACGCAGTCAGTTATCCGGACTACATTCTGCGACTTACAGCCCTTCCTCAGGGGTTAGTATCGGGAGATTGAGAATGAGCGCAGAAGTAGTCCCGATTTGATTTAAATGCTCCTCATACATAGATCAAAGCTTTGGTGGTGCTGAAGGCCAAAAGCTGATTAAAAACATAGGTACGGTACAGTGATTGCGTCAAAACAAATACAGAATGATACCCATGATACCTATTTTTCTACGACAAGGCTTCATCAGTGACAATGAGCGAACAAAAATAAAATAAACAGGTATGGTAACATTTAAAATGGCTTATTCTACATCATATCGAGATTTTGTTTTTGTTTTATACCCTCGACGAAGGCAAGGGCCTTGTCACGACGAAGATTGTTTCTGCGCTGGCCTGTCACGGAGTCATTACAGGTATATTTTCTTTAACTGGGATCCCAAAGGAAAAAAATGAGTACTGTAACTTGCCTTGCATGTTCTTAAGGCCAAATAGGAGGGGTGTAAGTGCTACTGAAATATAAGGTCTGTCAAGAGCGGTGGAATTTGGCCAACTACCTATACTGTTAAAATGTTACGAATGTCAATAGTTTAATTTGGCCAACTACCTATACTGTTAAAATGTTACGAATGTCAATAGTTTAATTTGGCCAACTACCTATACTGTTAAAATGTTACGAATGTCAATAGTTTAATTTGGCCAACTACCTATACTGTTAAAATGTTACGAATGTCATAGTTTAATTTGGCCAACTACCTATACTGTTAAAATGTTACGAATGTCAATAGTTTAATTTGGCCAACTACCTATACTGTTAAAATGTTACGAATGTCAATAGTTTAATTTGGCCAACTACCTATACTGTTAAAATGTTACGAATGTCAATAGTTTAATAAGGCCAACTTCCACTACTGTTAAATGTAATGAATGTAAAGAACGGTGTAATGGGGTCAGCTACCAATACTTAAATTTAAGATCTTGTCAACAGTGCTGATGAAGCAGGCTAGATGAAGCCTTACTTACTTAGTCGCTCCTCTTCTACCGTGAGGTGTACAGGTCTAGATGAAGCCAAAAGGATAAAATTCTGGCATCTTATTTTCTATGACAATCTCTAGAGTTTGTTACTTGTACAGAAATGAAGGCAAATCAATACCTAATTGGAGAATAGAACTTTAGACAAATAATGGACAAGGTAAAGATAGTGTGGAGATAATTGGAGCAGTGTTTTGTTAAGAGCAGCATATAGATGGCCCCTAACTGGCTTCGAGTCTACTTAGCTCTAGTATTTAAGTCTTAAGATGGACTCACATTGGTTAAACCAACAGCCAAGAAAAATGGTTGCATACAGACTCTTCCTAGTCTTCTAAACCAGTATAAAGATGTTAAGATAAGATTAACACCAGACATGAGGCAAACCTGAACTATATGGGTCTATAAGGCTTTAATTTAACCATAGTCCAAAGGTAAGGCACTTTACTCTTAAAGCGGTGAAAGAACGGTGTGAAATAGAATCCCACAAGTTGGAATCATCCCTTGGTCTCGTGCGAGTTAGACAAGACAAGACTGACTGGACCCTGAGTTATGAGACATGTTCAAATGAAACCGGACCTGACTGTACCAAGTGAACATGCGTATAATGTGCATGACGACATTATTTCTGATGTAAACACATACCAATCATCAAGTTTGCAAAATTTCATTATCTTCTAACTCAGAAAACTGATACGGAATCCGTCTGGAGTTGATCAGCGAGCGGTGATTCGGTTTCTAGCAGCTGAAGGATGTCGACCAGTTGACATTCATCGCAGAATACAGGCTGTGTGTGTATGGTGATAAGTGTGTAGAAGACAACAGTGACAAACTAGACAACGATATTTAAAGAAGGAAACGAGTTAACAAAATATCTTCCGAGACAAGGTCAGGCACATGTTGCGCCAGAAGGTATCGTCAAAATTGATGCAGCAATTTGTGTGGCCCGTCGGCGGAGCTTACGTTTGACAAAACAAACATATATATACTGCCTTTTTTTTTCACAACCGTCTGCTGAGGAAACTGAGTGAAAAAAAATGAAATTTTGCAAACTTGACAGTTTGTGCTGTTTACATCAGAAGTGACGTCATGTGCATCACACATGCTTTCTTGGTGCAGTTTGGCTTGGTTACATTTGAACACGCCTCCTCGTACTTCCAGTCGTCTCAACTGATAGTCTTGCTACTGCTACAACCCAACTCTGGAATAGATAGGTTGATGTCCAGTGCAGTTTTTGTCTTCACTATAATCCAAAGACAGCGCAAGTTACATCATCAAGACCAAACTGTCTGATGATATTACCACCATCGCCTACGATGGGCAACTAACTATCACATTCAACAATTGACGGAACACCTCACAGGTGTAGTTATATCCGTTTAACTTTTTTTTTTGGCCTTGGTATATTTTTGTGATGTATCTTGACCTAATTTCCATATATGCATGCAAAGGCCGCTGTCCATCATAGACGATGATGGCATTTTTTTCTAGCGCTATTTTTAGTAAGGGTTAACTGCACATTCTATCCTCTCTTGTCTGATGCCGCCCGATCCCAGTGGCAAGTCAAGGATACGACGACTAGTGGACGACGAGATGAATTCATATAAAAATATATATATATATACACGAGATTTTGGATTTATTTTTTTATATTTTTATATGGATGGACTGCATTATTAGCACTGCTGGATCTTATGGAAGGAAAGTAGAAATGGATAGGACACACCCCATGAAGAAATTATTAATCAAATGCAAGCAGCATCACACTGCCCCTCTCTCCACACCATGGTTAACTCAACTTGCTTGAATCTGTCATGAGCACAAGTCTACAGCCTATATAAATATGTTCTTTAAAGAATTGAGATAAACACCCCCAAAGTGTTATTGGATTCAATTTGCAATTACAATATAAATGCTTTATCACTCCAGATTCTGTGCATAGCGTTTCTTATTTGGCTTCATTCGTTCTCCATCTCCCACTACCAATCCCAGCAAAGGGCTTTGCAAGTAGCAAAATGTAGTCCAGAGAACGGAATGCGTTTTCGTTTACAGCTCAACTGCGATATTTACACCTTGTGGTCCAACAAATCCGACTTCAGCAGTTTTTTAGTACCCAGTTAGTCTTTCCTCTTTGATCCCTTCTTAGCCAGTCTCTTCTGTTGCAGAATGTTATCCAGGATCACCACGTGGGGGTGTAGAAGGGTCTTGGCAGCTCTTGTTCGCTGGCCCTGACGCTAGCAGTCAGCTCTGGTTCGTTGGCCCTGATGCTAGCAGTCAGCTCTGGTTCGTTGGCCCTGATGCTAGCAGTCAGCTATGGGTCCCTGACTGCTGCAGCTCATGCGCTGCTCAGCATCTTGATCCTGTTTCTTATTTAAGTTTTGCAAGGACGAAAAGCGATAAGTATTCAGTATTACTGAATCAAGAATATTACCATAGCATTCTGTCCCCGTGTTAAGTTAGCTATAGCGCCTTTCTGCACCTTCCCATCATCTCCAATGGACTGTAATATGACAATATTCTGCTCTCCATGTAGTGCGCTTGCACCAAGTACTGCCTGTATAAAATGAATGTAATAAGATTAAGCGCGACGAAAAGCAAGATTCAATTATGCTGAGGGATAGTATGGTTAGAGTGGAACAAATAAGCAAGATTCAATTATGCTGAGGGATAGTATGGTTAGAGTGGAACAAATAAGCAAGATTCGGTAAGTTTGAAAAAATTATTGTTATAACAGAAAAAGATTCCACCACAGCATAAGTGAAAATCGTTTAAAAAGGGAGATAAAAAGTTGCAAACACTTGATTCAGTTATAAAATGTGAAATCAAATAACTAAAAAGTGAAGTTCAGTAACAAAAACAAAAATTTGATTCCAAATTTTAAAAAAAATTAAAAATATCCATTTACAAAGAAAGGCGAGTTCGATTTACAGAAAAAGGCGAAATCCATTTACAAAAATAGGTTAATGAGAAAAGGCGCCAAGAACGAGTCAGAGGCGCCAAGAACGAGTCAGAGGCGCCAAGAACAAGTCAGAGGAGCCAAGAAGAGTTCATAAAGAAGAAAATAATAGAAAAGAAAAAGAATAAGAAAGAGAAAGAGATAGATAGAAATACAGAAAACAGACAGGCAGGCATAAACAGGCAGGCACACACACACACAGACACACACACACACACAGACACACACACACACACACACACACACACAGACACACACACACAAACACACACAGACACACACACACACACAGACACACACACACAAACACAGACAGACACACACACACACAGGCAGGCAGGCACACACAAACAGACACACACGCACACAGACAGAAACAAAAGACAGTTAAGAGAGACAGACGAGTTAAGAGAGACAGACGAGTTAAGAGAGACAGACGAGTTAAGAGAGACAGACGAGTTAAGAGAGACAGACGAGTTAAGAGAGACAGACGAGTTAAGAGAGACAGACGAGTTAAGAGAGACAGACGAGTTAAGAGAGACAGACGAGTTAAGAGAGACAGACGAGTTAAGAGAGACAGACGAGTTAAGAGAGACAGACGAGTTAAGAGAGACAGACGAGTTAAGAGAGACAGACGAGTTAAGAGAGACAGACGAGTTAAGAGAGACAGACGAGTTAAGAGAGACAGACGAGTTAAGAGAGACAGACGAGTTAAGAGAGACAGACGAGTTAAGAGAGACAGACGAGTTAAGAGAGACAGACGAGTTAAGAGAGACAGACGAGTTAGGAGAGACAGACGAGTTAGGAGAGACAGACGAGTTAGGAGAGACAGACGAGTTAGGAGAGACAGACGAGTTAGGAGAGACAGACGAGTTAGGAGAGACAGACGAGTTAGGAGAGACAGGGAGAGACAGACGAGTTAGGAGAGACAGACGAGTTAGGAGAGACAGGGAGAGACAGACGAGTTAGGAGAGACAGACGATTTAGGAGAGACAGACGAGTTAGGAGAGACAGACGAGTTAGGAGAGACAGACGAGTTAGGAGAGACAGACGAGTTAGGAGAGACAGACGAGTTAGGAGAGACAGACGAGTTAGGAGAGACAGACGAGTTAGGAGAGACAGACGAGTTAGGAGAGACAGACGAGTTAGGAGAGACAGACGAGTTAGGAGAGACAGACGAGTTAGGAGAGACAGACGAGTTAGGAGAGACAGACGAGTTAGGAGAGACAGACGAGTTAGGAGAGACAGACGAGTTAGGAGAGACAGACGAGTTAGGAGAGACAGACGAGTTAGGAGAGACAGACGAGTTAGGAGAGACAGACGAGTTAGGAGAGACAGACGAGTTAGGAGAGACAGACGAGTTAGGAGAGACAGACGAGTTAGGAGAGACAGACGAGTTAGGAGAGACAGACGAGTTAGGAGAGACAGACGAGTTAGGAGAGACAGACGAGTTAGGAGAGACAGACGAGTTAGGAGAGACAGACGAGTTAGGAGAGACAGACGAGTTAGGAGAGACAGACGAGTTAGGAGAGACAGACGAGTTAGGAGAGACAGACGAGTTAGGAGAGACAGACGAGTTAGGAGAGACAGACGAGTTAGGAGAGATAGACGAGTTAGGAGAGACAGGCGAGTTAGGAGAGACAGACGAGTTCGGAGAGACAGGCGAGTTCGGAGAGACAGGCGAGTTCGGAGAGACAGGCGAGTTCGGAGAGACAGGCGAGTTCGGAGAGACAGGCGAGTTAGGAGAGACAGACGAGTTAGGAGAGACAGGCGAGTTAGGAGAGACAGGCGAGTTAGGAGAGACAGGCGAGTTAGGAGAGACAGGCGAGTTAGGAGAGACAGGCGAGTTAGGAGAGACAGGCGAGTTAGGAGAGACAGGCGAGTTATGAGAGACAGGCGAGATATGAGAGACAGACGAGATATGAGAGACAGACGAGATATGAGAGACAGACGAGATATGAGAGACAGACGAGATATGAGAGACAGACGAGATATGAGAGACAGACGAGATATGAGAGACAGACGAGATACGATTTAGGAGAGACAGACGAGATACGATTTAGAAGAGAACGACGAGATACGATTTAGGAGAGACAGACGAGATACGATTTAGGAGAGACAGACGAGATACGATTTAGGAGAGAGACGAGATACGATTTAGGAGAGACAGACGAGATACGATTTAGGAGAGACAGACGAGATACGATTTAGGAGAGACAGACGAGATACGATTTAGGAGAGACAGACGAGATACGATTTAGAGACAGACGAGATAAGAGTTAGAGACAGACGAGAAAAGAGTTAGAGACAGACGAGAAAAGAGTTAGAGACAGACGAGAAAAGAGTTAGAGACAGACGAGAAAAGAGTTAGAGACAGACGAGAAAAGAGTTAGAGACAGACGAGAAAAGAGTTAGAGACAGACGAGAAAAGAGTTAGAGACAGACGAGAAAAGAGTTAGAGACAGACGAGATAAGATTTAGAGACAGACGAGATAAGATTTAGAGACAGACGAGATAAGAGTTAGAGACAGACGAGATAAGATTTAGAGACAGACGAGATAAGATTTAGAGACAGACGAGATAAGATTTAGAGATAAGAGTTAGAGACAGACGAGATAAGAGTTAGAGATAAGAGTTAGAGACAAGAGTTAGAGACAAGAGTTAGAGACAAGAGTTAGAGACAAGAGTTAGAGACAAGAGTTAGAGACAAGAGTTAGAGACAAGAGTTAGAGACAAGAGTTAGAGATAAGAGTTAGAGACAAGAGTTAGAGATAAGAGTTAGAGACAGACGAGATAAGAGTTAGAGACAGACGAGATAAGAGTTAGAGACAGACGAGATAAGAGTTAGAGACAGACGAGATAAGAGTTAGAGACAGACGAGATAAGAGTTAGAGACAGACGAGATAAGAGTTAGAGATAAGAGTTGGAGACAGACGAGATAAGAGTTGGAGACAGACGAGATAAGAGTTAGAGACAGACGAGATAAGAGTTAGAGACAGACGAAATAAAAGTTAGAGACAGACGAGATAAGAGTTAGAGACAGACGAGATAAGAGTTAGAGACAGACGAGATAAGAGTTAGAGACAGACGAGATAAGAGTTAGAGACAGACGAAATAAAAGTTAGAGACAGACGAGATAAGAGTTAGAGACAGACGAGATAAGAGTTAGAGACAGACGAGATAAGAGTTAGAGACAGACGAGATAAGAGTTAGAGACAGACGAGATAAGAGTTAGAGACAGACGAGATAAGAGTTAGAGACAGACGAAATAAAAGTTAGAGACAGACGAGATAAGAGTTAGAGACAGACGAGATAAGAGTTAGAGACAGACGAGATAAGAGTTAGAGACAGACGAGATAAGAGTTAGAGACAGACGAGATAAGAGTTAGAGACAGACGAGATAAGAGTTAGAGACAGACGAGATAAGAGTTAGAGATAAGAGTTGGAGACAGACGAGATAAGAGTTGGAGACAGACGAGATAAGAGTTAGAGACAGACGAGATAAGAGTTAGAGACAGACAAGATAAGAGTTAGAGACAGACGAGATAAGAGTTAGAGACAGACGAGATAAGAGTTAGAGACAGACGAGATAAGAGTTAGAGACAGACGAGATAAGAGTTAGAGACAGACGAGATAAGAGTTAGAGACAGACGAGAAAAGAGTTAGAGACAGACGAGAAAAGAGTTAGAGACAGACGAGAAAAGAGTTAGAGACAGACGAGAAAAGAGTTAGAGACAGACGAGATAAGAGTTAGAGACAGACGAGATAAGAGTTAGAGATAAGAGTTAGAGACAGACGAGATAAGAGAGATAAGAGTTAGAGATAAGAGTTAGACATAAGAGTTAGAGATAAGAGTTAGAGATAAGAGTTAGAGATAAGAGTTAGAGACAGACGAGATAAGAGTTAGAGACAGACGAGATAAGAGTTAGAGACAGACGAGATAAGAGTTAGAGACAGACGAGATAAGAGACAGACGAGATAAGAGTTGGAGACAGACGAGATAAGAGTTGGAGACAGACGAGATAAGAGTTAGAGACAGACGAGATAAGAGTTAGAGACAGACGAGATAAGAGTTAGAGACAGACGAGATAAGAGTTAGAGACAGACGAGATAAGAGTTAGAGACAGACGAGATAAGAGTTAGAGACAGACGAGATAAGAGTTAGAGACAGACGAGATAAGAGTTAGAGAGACGAGATAAGAGTTAGAGACAGACGAGATAAGAGTTAGAGACAGACGAGATAAGAGTTGGAGACAGACGAGATAAGAGTTAGAGACTGACAAGATAAGAGTTAGAGACAGACGAGATAAAAGTTAGAGACAGACGAGATAAGAGTTAGAGACAGACGAGATAAGAGTTAGAGACAGACGAGAAAAGAGTTAGAGACAGACGAGATAAGAGTTAGAGACAGACGAGATAAGAGTTGGAGACAGACGAGATAAGAGTTAGAGACTGACAAGATAAGAGTTAGAGACAGACGAGATAAAAGTTAGAGACAGACGAGATAAGAGTTAGAGACAGACGAGATAAGAGTTAGAGACAGACGAGAAAAGAGTTAGAGACAGACGAGATAAGAGTTAGAGACAGACGAGATAAGAGTTAGAGACAGACGAGATAAGAGTTAGAGACAGACGAGATAAGAGTCAGAGACAGACGAGATAAGAGTTAGAGACAGACGAGATAAGAGTTAGAGACAGACGAGATAAGAGTTAGAGACAGACTAGATAAGAGTTAGAGACAGACGAGATAAGAGAGACAGACGAGATAACAGAGACAGACGAGATAACAGAGACAGACGAGATAACAGGGACAGACGAGATAACAGGGACAGACGAGATAACAGACAGACGAGATAACAGGGACAGACGAGATAACAGGGACAGACGAGATAACAGGGACAGACGAGATAACAGAGACAGACGAGATAAGAGTTAGAAACATACGAGACAAGAGTTAGGGACATACGAGATAAGAGTTAGGAGAGACAGACGAGATAGGAGACACGAGATAGGAGACACGAGATAGGAGACACGAGAAAGACACGAGAAAAACACGAGATAGGAGACACGAGAAAGACAAGTAGAAGACAGAAGACAAGACAAGAGATAGAAGACAGAAGACAAGACAAGAGATAGAAGACAGAAAACAAGACAAGAGATAGAAGACAGAAAACAAGACAAGAGATAGAAGACAGAAAACAAGACAAGAGATAGAAGACAGAAAACAAGACAAGAGATAGAAGACAGAAAACAAGACAAGAGATAGAAGACAGAAGACAAGACAAGAGATAGAAGACAGAAAACAAGAAAAGAGATAGAAGACAGAAGACAAGACAAGAGATAGAAGACAGAAGACAAGACAAGAGATAGAAGACAGAAGACAAGACAAGAGATAGAAGACAGAAGACAAGACCAGAGATTGAAGACAGAAGACAAGACAAGACAAGAGATATAAGACAGAAGACAAGACAAGAGATAGAAGACAGAAGACAAGACAAGAGATAGAAGACAGAAAACAAGACAAGAGATAGAAGACAGAAAACAAGACAAGAGATAGAAGACAGAAGACAAGACAAGAGACAGAAGACAACAGAAGACAAGACAAGAGACAGAAGACAAGACAAGAGACAGAAGACAAGACAAGAGACAGAAGACAAGACAAGAGACAGAAGACAAGACAAGAGACAGAAGACAAGACAAGAGACAGAAGACAAGACAAGAGACAGAAGACAACAGAAGACAAGACAAGAGACAGAAGACAAGACAAGAGACAGAAGACAAGACAAGAGACAGAAGACAAGACAAGAGACAGAAGACAACAGAAGACAAGACAAGAGACAGAAGACAAGACAAGAGACAGAAGACAAGACAAGAGACAGAAGACAAGACAAGAGACAGAAGACAAGACAAGAGACAGAAGACAAGACAAGAGACAGAAGACAAGAGACAGAAGACAAGAGACAGAAGACAAGAGACAGAAGATAGAAGACAAGAGATAGAAGATAGAAGACAAGAGATAGAAGACAAGAGATAGAAGACAAGAGATAGAAGACGAGATAGAAGACAGAAGACGAGATAGAAGACAGTAGACGAGATAGAAGACAGTAGACGAGATAGAAGACAGTAGACGAGACAGAAGACAGTAGACGAGACAGAAGACAGTAGACGAGATAGAAGACAGAAGACGAGATAGAAGACAGAAGACAGAAGACGAGATAGAAGACAGAAGACGAGATAGAAGACAGAAGACGAGATAGAAGACAGAAGACGAGATAGAAGACAGAAGACGAGATAGAAGACAGAAGACAGAAGACGAGATAGAAGACAGAAGACGAGATAGAAGACAGAAGACGAGATAGAAGACAGAAGACGAGATAGAAGACAGAAGACGAGATAGAAGACAGAAGACGAGATAGAAGACAAAAGACAAGAGATCGAAGACAGAAGACAAGAGATCGAAGACAGAAGACAAGAGATCGAAGACAGAAGACAAGAGATAGAAGACAGAAGATAAGAGATAGAAGACAGAAGACAAGAGTTAGAAGACAGAAGACAAGAGTTAGAAGACAGAAGACAAGAGTTAGAAGACAGAAGACAAGGGTTAGAAGACAGAAGACAAGAGTTAGAAGACAGAAGACAAGAGTTAGAAGACAGAAGACAAAAGTTGGAAGACAGAAGACAAAAGTTAGATGACAGAAGGCAAGAGTTAGAAGACAGAAGGCAAGAGTTAGAAGACAGAAGACAAGAGTTAGAAGACAGAAGACAAGACAAGACAAGAGATAGAAGACAGAAGACAAGACAAGACAAGAGATAGAAGACAGAAGACAAGACAAGAGATAGAAGACAGAAGACAAGACAAGAGATAGAAGACAGAAGACAAGACAAGAGATAGAAGACAGAAGACAAGACAAGAGATAGAAGACAGAAAACAAGACAAGAGATAGAAGACAGAAAACAAGAAAAGAGATAGAAGACAGAAGACAAGACAAGAGATAGAAGACAGAAAACAAGACAAGAGATAAAAGACAGAAGACAAGACAAGAGATAGAAGACAGAAGACAAGACAAGAGATAGAAGACAGAAGACAAGACCAGAGATTGAAGACAGAAGACAAGACAAGACAAGATATATAAGACAGAAGACAACAGAAGACAAGACAAGAGACAGAAGACAACAGAAGACAAGACAAGAGACAGAAGACAAGACAAGAGACAGAAGACAAGACAAGAGACAGAAGACAAGACAATAGACAGAAGACAGAAGACAAGACAAGAGACAGAAGACAGAAGACAGAAGACAAGAGACAGAAGACAGACGAGATAAGAGTTAGAGACAGACGAGATAAGAGTTAGAGACAGACGAGATAAGAGTTAGAGACAGACGAGATAAGAGTTAGAGACAGACGAGATAAGAGTTAAAGACAGACGAGATAAGAGTTAGAGACAGACGAGATAAGAGTCAGAGACAGACGAGATAAGAGTTAGAGATAAGAGTTAGAGACAGACGAGATAAGAGTTAGAGACAGACGAGATAAGAGTTAGACGAGATAAGAGTTAGAGATAGACGAGATAAGAGTTAGAGACAGACGAGATAAGAGTTAGAGACAGACGAGATAAGAGTTAGAGACAGACGAGATAAGAGTTAGAGACAGACGAGATAAGAGTTAGAGACAGACGAGATAAGAGTTAGAGACAGACGAGATAAGAGTTAGAGACAGACGAGATAAGAGTTAGAGACAGACGAGATAAGAGTTAGAGATAAGAGTTAGAGACAGACGAGATAAGAGTTAGAGACAGACGGGATAAGAGTTAGAGACAGACGGGATAAGAGTTAGAGACAGACGAGATAAGAGTTAGAGACAGACGAGATAAGAGTTAGAGACAGACGAGATAAGAGTTAGAGACAGACGAGATAAGAGTTAGAGACAGACGAGATAAGAGTTAGAGACAGACGAGATAAGAGTTAGAGACAGACGAGATAAGAGTTAGAGACAGACGAGATAAGAGTTAGAGACAGACGAGATAAGAGTTAGAGACAGACGAGATAAGAGTTAGAGACAGACGAGATAAGAGTTAGAGACAGACGAGATAAGAGTTAGAGATAAGAGTTAGAGACAGATGAGATAAGAGTTAGAGATAAGAGTTAAAGACAGACGAGATAAGAGTTAGAGACAGACGAGATAAGAGTTAGAGACAGACGAGATAAGAGTTAGAGACAGACGAGATAAGAGTTAGAGACAGACGAGATAAGAGTTAGAGACAGACGAGATAAGAGTTAGAGAGACGAGATAAGAGTTAGAGACAGACGAGATAAGAGTTAGAGACAGACGAGATAAGAGTTAGAGACAGACGAGATAAGAGTTAGAGACAGACGAGATAGGAGACACGAGATAGGAGACACGAGATAGGAGACACGAGATAGGAGACACGAGATAGGAGACACGAGAAAGACACGAGAAAGACACGAGATAGGAGACACGAGAAAGACAAGAGATAGGAGACACGAGAAAGACAAGAGATAGAAGACAGAAGACAAGACAAGAGATAGAAGACAGAAGACAAGACAAGAGATAGAAGACAGAAGACAAGACAAGAGATAGAAGACAGAAGACAAGACAAGAGATAGAAGACAGAAGACAAGACAAGAGATAGAAGACAAGACAAGAGATAGAAGACAAGACAAGAGATAGAAGACAAGACAAGAGATAGAAGACAGAAGACAAGACAAGAGATAGAAGACAGAAAACAAGACAAGAGATAGAAGACAGAAGACAAGACAAGAGATAGAAGACAGAAGACAAGACAAGAGATAAAAGACAAGACAAGAGATAGAAGACAGAAGACAAGACCAGAGATTGAAGACAGAAGACAAGACCAGAGATTGAAGACAGAAGACAAGACAAGAGATATAAGACAGAAGACAACAGAAGACAAGACAAGAGACAGAAGACAACAGAAGACAAGACAAGAGACAGAAGACAAGACAAGAGACAGAAGACAAGACGAGAGACAGAAGACAAGACAAGAGACAGAAGACAAGACAAGAGACAAGACAAGAGACAAGAGACAGAAGACAAGAGACAGAAGACAAGAGACAGAAGACAAGAGACAGAAGACAAGAGATAGAAGACAAGAGATAGAAGATAGAAGACAAGAGATAGAAGATAGAAGACAAGAGATAGAAGATAGAAGACAAGAGATAGAAGACGAGATAGAAGACAAGAGATAGAAGACGAGATAGAAGACAGAAGACGAGATAGAAGACAGAAGACGAGATAGAAGACAGAAGACGAGATAGAAGACAGAAGACGAGATAGAAGACAGAAGACGAGATAGAAGACAGAAGACGAGATAGAAGACAGAAGACGAGATAGAAGACAGAAGACGAGATAGAAGACAGAAGACGAGATAGAAGACAGAAGACGAGATAGAAGACAGAAGACGAGATAGAAGACAGAAGACGAGATAGAAGACAGAAGACGAGATAGAAGACAGAAGACGAGATAGAAGACGAGATAGAAGACAGAAGACGAGATAGAAGACAGAAGACGAGATAGAAGACAGAAGACGAGATAGAAGACAGAAGACGAGATAGAAGACAGAAGACGAGATAGAAGACAGAAGACGAGATAGAAGACAGAAGACGAGATAGAAGACAGAAGACGAGATAGAAGACAGAAGACGAGATAGAAGACAGAAGACAAGAGATAGAAGACAGAAGACAAGAGATAGAAGACAGAAGACAAGAGTTAGAAGACAGAAGACAAGAGTTAGAAGACAGAAGACAAGAGTTAGAAGACAGAAGACAAGAGTTAGAAGACAGAAGACAAGAGTTAGAAGACAGAAGACAAGAGTTAGAAGACAGAAGACAAGAGTTAGAAGACAGAAGACAAGACAAGAGATAGAAGACAGAAGACAAGACAAGAGATAGAAGACAGAAGACAAGACAAGAGATAGAAGACAGAAGACAAGACAAGAGATAGAAGACAAGACAAGAGATAGAAGACAGAAGACAAGACAAGAGATAGAAGACAGAAGACAAGACAAGAGATAGAAGACAGAAAACAAGACAAGAGATAGAAGACAGAAGACAAGACAAGAGATAGAAGACAGAAGACAAGACAAGAGATAGAAGACAGAAAACAAGACAAGAGATAGAAGACAGAAGACAAGACAAGAGATAGAAGACAGAAGACAAGACAAGAGATAGAAGACAGAAGACAAGACCAGAGATTGAAGACAGAAGACAAGACAAGACAAGACAAGAGACAGAAGACAAGACAAGAGACAGAAGACAAGACAAGAGACAGAAGACAAGACAAGAGACAGAAGACAAGACAATAGACAGAAGACAGAAGACAAGAGACAGAAGACAGAAGACAAGAGATAGAAGACAGAAGACAAGAGATAGAAGACAGAAGACAAGAGATAGAAGACAGAAGACAAGAGATAGAAGACAGATAGAAGACAAGAGATAGAAGACAGATAGAAGACAGATGACGAGATAGAAGACAGATGACGAGATAGAAGACAGAAGACGAGATAGAAGACAGAAGACGAGATAGAAGACAGAAGACGAGATAGAAGACAGAAGACGAGATAGAAGACAGAAGACGAGATAGAAGACAGAAGACGAGATAGAAGACAGAAGACGAGATAGAAGACAGAAGACGAGATAGAAGACAGAAGACGAGATAGAAGACAGAAGACGAGATAGAAGACAGAAGACGAGATAGAAGACAGAAGACGAGATAGAAGACAGAAGACGAGATAGAAGACGAGATAGAAGACAGAAGACGAGATAGAAGACAGAAGACGAGATAGAAGACAGCAGACGAGATAGAAGACAGAAGACGAGATAGAAGACAGAAGACGAGATAGAAGACAGAAGACGAGATAGAAGACAGAAGACGAGATAGAAGACAGAAGACGAGATAGAAGACAGAAGACGAGATAGAAGACAGAAGACGAGATAGAAGACAGAAGACGAGTTAGAAGACAGAAGACGAGATAGAAGACAGAAGACGAGATAGAAGACAGAAGACGAGATAGAAGACAGAAGACGAGATAGAAGACAGAAGACGAGATAGAAGACAGAAGACAAGAGATAGAAGACAGAAGACAAGAGATAGAAGACAGAAGACAGAAGACAAGAGATAGAAGACAGAAGACAAGAGATAGAAGACAGAAGACAAGAGATAGAAGACAGAAGACAAGAGATAGAAGACAGAAGACAAGAGATAGAAGACAGAAGACAAGAGATAGAAGACAGAAGACAAGAGATAGAAGACAGAAGACAAGAGATAGAAGACAGAAGACAAGAGATAGAACACAGAAGACAAAAGTTAGAAGACAGAAGACAAGAGTTAGAAGACAGAAGACAAGAGTTAGAAGACAGAAGACAAGAGTTAGAAGACAGAAGACAAGAGTTAGAAGACAGAAGACAAGAGTTAGAAGACAGAAGACAAGAGTTAGAAGACAGGAGTTAGAAGACAGAAGACAGGAGTTAGAAGACAGGAGTTAGAAGACAGAAGACAGGAGTTAGAAGACAGAAGACAAGAGTTAGAAGACAGAAGACAAGAGTTAGAAGACAGAAGACAAGAGTTAGAAGACAGAAGACAAGAGTTAGAAGACAGAAGACAAGAGTTAGAAGACAGAAGACAAGAGTTAGAAGACAGAAGACACGAGTTAGAAGACAGAAGACAAGAGTTAGAAGACAAGACAAGAGTTAGAAGACAGAAGACAAGAGTTAGAAGACAGAAGACAAGACAAGAGATAGAAGACAGAAGACAAGAGATAGAAGACAGAAGACAAGAGATAGAAGACAGAAGACAAGAGATAGAAGACAAGAGTTAGAAGACAGAAGACAAGAGTTAGAAGACAGAAGACAAGAGTTAGAAGACAGACGACAAGAGTTAGAAGACAGAAGACAAGAGTTAGAAGACAGAAGACAAGAGTTAGAAGACAGAAGACAAGAGTTAGAAGACAGAAGACAAGAGTTAGAAAAGAGTTTCTAGTTCCAGAGACCTAGATTCTTTGTCAGTCTTCACGTTCTTCTTTGTCTACATGATCTCTGTGGGTTCCATATCAGGGCATATCTGGCCACATTTCATTGCGCTTTTCGAAACGTGTCCTTAACCCCATTTCCTACATTTGATATGTAGCTCCACTGGCTGTTGGCTTCTTTCGAATAGGTCTTCATTCCTCACGTCATGATAACGTGTTCCCATTATCCTCCGTATACATTTTTGGAGTTTCCTCTGCATTGTCTTTGTTGTGCGAACAAGATAACAGTAAAAACTTCATCGAATATTCAAAAAGAAAATTCGAAATCCATAACTTATAAAGCTCAAAAACTGGTGGAACTGCAAACTTTGACGAGTCTGGAATAACAGTTTGAAAGAAATCGAAAATCTATACATCGCCCAACGAATATTATTCTGACTTAAGAGTGAATAGCTAGATGTCTCTGGTGTTCAGAATAAGAATGACAAGAGCCAAGAAAAAGTGACCACGGAAGAGATCTAAAACATGAGATGCAGCGAAAATGAAGAAATATCTCATTAGCACAACACTTTGGGTGGTAAACCGAGCAAGAGTGGTAAAATATGTAAGGCACGTGACGAGAAATTTAAACCTATGCCACAAGTCATGGCATATAATGGTGAAAAAGATAATGGCAGTACCGATTTTAAGAAGAGTGTGTGTTCCAGACCGTCCTCTTCGTCATTGTCTGAGCTGTTCACTATCCATGTGGCATTGCGTTTCTCTGCGTTCAGCACCACACCTGTAAATTGATACAATAGATAACCAGAGAAATACACTGCTTGATATATCAAATCAATAATTTATGAATACAAATCTGACACAGAAGAGACATAGCTCCTTTTCGACATAAATGTCTTATCAGTGATTGGGTAGCAGAGAAGAGTAATCAGAGTCAGGTGAAACATACTGAAAAAAGTAGGAGTGAAATGTAATCAGGGTCAGATGAAATATACTGACCAAGTTGGGAGTGACGTGTAATCAGGGTCATGTGAAATATACTGATCAAGTTGGGAGTGACGTGCAATCAGGGTCAGGTGAAATATACTGACCAAGTTGGGAGTGACGTGTAATCATGGTCAGGTGAAACATACTGACCAGTTAGGAGTGACGTGTAATCAGGGTCAGGTGAAACGCTGATCAAAGTGGGAGCGAAGTGCAATCAGGGTCAGGTGAAGCACTGATCAACGTATGAGGAAAGCGTATTTAGGGTCACATGAAACAGACTGATCAACGTAGGAGGGAAGAGTAGGGTCCAGCGAAAGTACACTGATCAAGGTGGGAGCGAAGAGAAATCAGGGTCAGTTGAAACGATCAATGTGAAGGCAAAGATTAATTAGGGACAGACGAAACATACTGGGCAAGGTGGTGCAAAATGTAATCAGGGTCAAGTGAAACATTGATCAAGGCACAACCAACTAGTTGACCCTGGTCCGCCATCACGAGCACGATATGAAGAATGTTACTGCAGCCCGCCACTTAACGCTAGTAGGGCGCACAAAAGAGTAAACTTATTCAGCATAGGGTCCTGTTTACAGATGCCCTGACCGTAGTTACAGCACTAAAAAGCCAGAAAAATACTGAACTTAATGATTCAAGAGCAGTACCCTGTTAACTATGCCAGCAGTCCGCACCAGAAAGTAGTGGTACAGTGGGTTCCATCCCACTGTAACATCCAAGGCAACGAGGAGGCAGACAGACTGGCAAAAGAAGGTGCAAGACTACCACAACCAGGTTCTAGTATGACCTAGGAAGAGTCCAAAAGGTTTATTAGGGCCAGATACATGGCCAAATGGGAAACAGAGCATACTGGATACACAAAAAATGATGCCTATTACCAGTTGAACAGAGGAGAGCAGGTCGTGGTCTTCAGACTCCGCACAATGGAACGTATGATAAACACCAGACTGATGTGGCATCTGGAAGAAAAACTAATACTAATTCCACAGCAAGCCGGCTTTAGACAGCACAGATCCACTGAAGACCAGGTCATCCTCATAGCCCAGGAAATAGAAGATGCCTACCAGGCACAGAAACACAGTAGCTGTTTGGGTGGATCTGGAAAAGGCATTTGACAAAGTCTGGAAAGACGGACTTAGAGTCAAGCTAAGAAGAAGTGATGTTTGTGGGAAAATGTACAAGTGGATCAACCACTACCTCAAACAAAGATCGGCCAGAGTCCAAGTACAAGGGCAGATGAGCAAAAAGGTGACACTCGAGCAGGGAGTACCCCAAGGGGGAGTACTGTCACACACTCTTCCTGGTATATATAAACGACATTCCAGAGAATATACCAGGGAGAGTCCATAGCTCAATGTTTGCAGACGATCTGGCTATGTGGACCTCTGAAAAGAATCTCACCATAGAAAGAAATCGGATGCAGCAGGCCCTAACATCGCTGGAAGAGTGGGCGAACTCATGGCTGGTCAAAATAAACGAGGAGAAAACCACATGCACAATATTCTCGCTTTCAATAAAACCCCAAAATGCCAAATTAAGTCTAAATGGCAAATTCCTGCAGCCAAACGACAACCCAACCTATCTGGGAGTCACATTTGATCGGCGCATGACATGAAAAAGTCAGATCGAGAGAAACCGAATGAGAGCCAGAGAAAGAATGGCAATCATGAGGAAACTTGCTGGCACAAGCTGGAGAGCAGACGAAGGCATACTAAAGAAACTGTACACTGGAAGAATGAGACCAGTTCTCGAGTATGGCATTGCGGCATGGACAACAGCAGCAAAGACGAACTTCGATAAAGTTAGCAAACTTCAAAACCAAGCCATGAGAGTTATAACAGGAGGCATGAAGTCAACGCCAATTGTAGAACTTGAAAAGCTTACAAAACTGCAATCCATGACCGATAGAAGAGACTGCAGAGCCCAGCTGCAGTCAGAGAAACTCCGAAGACTGACTGACCATCCAATGCACCAGAGACTAAACAATTTGGGAAATGGGAAACTAAAGTGGAGAAACTTTGCAGAAATAGCCAAAGCAAAGATGCACGAAGATCCCATAAACGCACTAACAACACCAAAACCCATCACTACTGTACGAAAACCTACCTGGAGGCAGGATATATTTCCAGAGGTGGTAGAAAATATACCAGGTATTGGAAACAAAAACTGCCAGACTGAAAAAGAAAGAGATACTACCCTAAGCTTCATATCGAAAAGCTACCCAAGCATGGACTGGACTGTAACAAACACTACACAGAACGGAGGGGCAGGAGCATTCCTGAACCTACCAAATGGCAGACAAATAACACTCATTCGCTACTGGTAAGTACACAAGCAATTTCAGAGCGGAGGCAGAGGCACTGAGGGCGGCAGTGGAAGAAATGATGACACACAATGAAAATGAAAGCCATATAGTCCTGCTTACAGATGCTCTCGCCGTAGTCACAGCGCTAAAAAGCCAGAAAAACACAGCTTAATGACTTAAGAGCAGCACTCTGCAAACTGTGCCAACAGTCCGCACCAAAAAGGGTAGTGGTACAGTGGGTCCCATCACACTGCAACATCCAAGGCAACGACGAGGCAGACAGACTGGCAAAAGAAGGTGCAAGACTACCACAAACATACTAGTATGACATACGAAGAGTCAAAACGGCTTATTAAAGCCAGATACATGACCAAATGGGAAACTGAACATACCGGCTACACCAAAAAGGATGCCTATTACCAGTTGAACAGAAGAGAGCAGGTCGTTGTCTTCAGACTTCGCACTGGCCACAATAGACTGAGGTACCACCTATTCAACAAATTGAAGATAGGTGGTACCGACGAATGCCCGTGTGGCACTGGTAAAATGACCGCTGAACATCTGCTGCAGAACTGCCCGACATACGAGGATCAGAGAGAGCAGATGTGGCCATCACCAGTGGAACTGCAAGAAAAGCTCTATGGCAGTGGCGACAGCCTCAGGATGACCGCTGCTTTTTTCGAAAAAATAATGGTTACTGTCTGACTGCGTACGAAGAAGAAGACTCCGAACAGGCCACAACAGACTGAGGTGCCACATATTCAATAAACTGAAGATAGGTGGCACTGACGAATGCACCTGTGGTACAGGGAAAATTACCGCTGAACATCTGCTGCAAAATTCTCCGACAAACGAGGACCAGAGAAAGCACATGTGGCCATCACCAGTGGCAACACTAGACAAGCTCTATGGCAGTGTCGACAGCCTCAGGATAACAGCTGCTTTCTTCGAACAAATACAAGTTGTCTGACAACGTACGAAGAAGATCATCGTGGGCATTTAACAACATCTGCTAGAGAAACCTTTACTCACTTCCCAGATCCAACACACCACACGGCAGTGTTCTGCGACTCTGACTGTCGTAATCTTCCTCTTCCATCTTACATGCATGTTCTAGGTTTGGGCATTTCATGAGTTGCTCTTGGTCCTGGACAGCGCCTCATTCGCAAATATCGTCGTTTTGTTAACGTCAACTCAGACCGAGATCTAAGATTATCCATATTTGATATGGCAGATACGCTTCTGTGGCTGCCGTCTTCTGCAGCTTTATCTATTCAACCGTGTCCCTCTTGCCGTTTTTCGATGCGACGCTTTCTTGGAGGTGTTTTGTGTAGGAAACTCAGCCTACACGCATCATTTTGGCAATTTTGTGTTTGTTCATGTGGTGTCTTGTATCGTTTGTCTTTGTATCGTCTGTCTCTCAACTTCTGCTGCAGCGTTTCAGCTCAGGGCAGTACTATACCTAGAATGGAGTATATTTCTTTCAATAGGCGGGTCTTAGGCACACAATGACAATATGGGCCGTCTCGTGTCTTTATGGTGCTGCATATTCCAATGCCGAAAAACGCCAGATCAAGTGCCGATGTACTGAGTTTAGATGACTGCTCTTCATCTTGTATCGGTAAGTCTGCGAGTGATCTTATTCCTCAAACTTTTCGTGTGGGTAAAACTTATAAAACCAACCAGCCATCGGTACATCATCCCAGACAAAGACCAAGTATATGATGGAGTAACGGCGTTAAATAAAAACCTCAGACATGGATGGTAGAGGGAAGCTATTCCTGCGGAGCTGTTGAACGACGAGTTATTTCTCGTAGCAGGTAAATGCTTTTCTAATCTTCCAGAACGTACTGAACCAGCAATACAAGTCTTATGGAGCTCACAACTCAGTGTCGATCCCTATTTTGCTGCCAGGCTGCTGTAACAGCATTTTCCATATGCAAGGTAGGGGGAGATGTTTTTTGATCAGTACATTGCATGTGACCCTGATTTATACGTCTTAGCATTCAGAGGCATGAAATGAAAATAGCCATACAAGATGCCCAACGAAAGAAAACTACCTTCTCACGTTTTCTAACAACAATGAACAGATAAAAGAAAAACTTCAAATATCGCTCATGCGCGTGTGATAGTACGTGGCCTGGAACAGAGACTACGAATTTCACAAGACAAATGTGAACTGTCCCTTCGATCCTATAACGTGTAAATTCTTGTCTGTCCAGAATTATAAGGCCCTAAGTCAGACCGCGCTGAATCTGAAAAATAGGATCTCAAATTGTAACATTGAGAGGACTGTATGCAGTGCAGCACGGAACACAATGTCGAAGGTAAAATAGTTTCATATATATGTGTCCATGTCCTATGAACCACACGACAATTTGTAAAACCCGAAGCGGCCACTGCTAACTTGATAAACTAGATTCATCGGAACGTGACTGTTTGCATGTAAAATGTAACGACTATTGGCATTGTTTGTCTTATTACAAAAATACCGTAATCTCACATTTAATTAGTGGATTTTCTTGTGGAACCATTTACCTTTACTATAGCGTAGTTCAATGTCTTCTCACTGTTATTGTCGCTTTCAACCTAGTAATGCGACACTTTCAAGTCATGAATAAGAATTGGTGGGTTACGTGTGGCCCTGGAAAGTAGTGCGTTACGTGTGGCCCTGGAAAGGGGTGCGTTACGTGTGGCCCTGGAAAGGGGTGCGTTACGTGCGGCCCTGGAAAGGGGTGCGTTACGTGCGGACCTGGAAGGGGTGCGTTACGTGCGGCCCTGGAAGGGGTGCGTTACGTGCGGCCCTGGAAGGGGTGCGTTACGTGCGGCCCTGGAAGGGGTGCGTTACGTGCGGCCCTGGAAGGGGTGCGTTACGTGCGGCCCTGGAAGGGGTGCGTTACGTGCGGCCCTGGAAGGGGTGCGTTACGTGCGGCCCTGGAAGGGGTGCGTTACGTGCGGCCCTGGAAGGGGTGCGTTACGTGCGGCCCTGGAAGGGGTGCGTTACGTGCGGCCCTGGAAGGGGTGCGTTACGTGCGGCCCTGGAAGGGGTGCGTTACGTGCGGCCCTGGAAGGGGTGCGTTACGTGCGGCCCTGGAAGGGGTGCGTTACGTGCGGCCCTGGAAGGGGTGCGTTACGTGCGGCCCTGGAAGGGGTGCGTTACGTGCGGCCCTGGAAGGGGTGCGTTACGTGCGGCCCTGGAAGGGGTGCGTTACGTGCGGCCCTGGAAGGGGTGCGTTACGTGCGGCCCTGGAAGGGGTGCGTTACGTGCGGCCCTGGAAGGGGTGCGTTACGTGCGGCCCTGGAAGGGGTGCGTTACGTGCGGCCTTGGAAGGGGTGCGTTACGTGCGGCCTTGGAAGGGGTGCGTTACGTGCGGCCTTGGAAGGGGTGCGTTACGTGCGGCCTTGGAAGGGGTGCGTTACGTGCGGCCTTGGAAGGGGTGCGTTACGTGCGGCCTTGGAAGGGGTGCGTTACGTGCGGCCTTGGAAGGGGTGCGTTACGTGCGGCCTTGGAAGGGGTGCGTTACGTGCGGCCTTGGAAGGGGTGCGTTACGTGCGGCCTTGGAAGGGGTGCGTTACGTGTGGCCTTGGAAGGGGTGCGTTACGTGTGGCCTTGGAAGGGGTGCGTTACGTGTGGCCTTGGAAGGGGTGCGTTACGTGTGGCCTTGGAAGGGGTGCGTTACGTGTGGCCTTGGAAGGGGTGCGTTACGTGTGGCCTTGGAAGGGGTGGGTTACGTGTGGCCTTGGAAGGGGTGGGTTACGTGTGGCCTTGGAAGGGGTGGGTTACGTGTGGCCTTGGAAGGGGTGGGTTACGTGTGACCGTTCTGCAAGGGTGGGTTACGTGTGGCCGTTCTGCAAGGGTGGGTTACGTGTGGCCGTTTTGCAAGGGTGGGTTACGTGTGGCCGTTCTGCAAGGGTGGGTTACGTGTGGCCTTGGAAGGGTGGGTTACGTGTGGCTCATCTTTAGCTCCATAAACAGCATCCGTTCACTCTGTTGTAGCCCCCAACCCTATTTGTCTTTCTCTAACCAGCTCTTTAACTATATTCCAGTCAATTGTTGAAGCATAGACCCAGCAATGCATTGGCTTTCCGTAACCAGCTGTTTAGAAAAACTTGATTCCAGTTATTTGCACTACTGTCTAAGGTTTTACAAGAGGTTGTCAGCCACATGCACAACCGTCTTTAGTTAACTCTTACATGTAAGGAAGGAAACACTTGATCGTATTCTGTTTGCTCCTGGAACGATTCAGGTGAGTCCCCATTAGTGCAGTCCCCATAACTCTGTATGTGATCTCCTTTAAGACAATACTCTAAAATTCGTGGGCTGTAAACATTGCAGGTAAGACAGGTCAAGAACCTGATAACTGGAGAAGGCAAATTTATTAAACTAACAAGAAAACAATATACTGTATTATTATGGCTTGGCTTCGTTGATATCTTCACATTGAAGGCGATTTCCGAGAGCAAGTCTGCGTCAAAGTGCTTATCGTTCTTGCAAAGATGGATTTTAAAATATATTTGTTACCCGGGTTGACATGCCCATACACAATCCTCCGTAGTCATTTACTTAATACTGAAAGGCTGCAGTGAACCTGTTCTAAACTGCTCGTGACGTGATCGACATTGATTAAATATATGTAAAGTCCTGAATATTACAATTACTAATTCGGAGTTTTTCTGATTTTCAGACGAATTGCTAAGACACTACTAATATATGAATCAGGGGGTTGGCGGTCAACAAAGGCAGTAACATAGATGGTCACCATGTTCATAAACATATGCATTCTGCAGACTTTTGGGATTCATATTGTACGACATTGTTGTTTGGCCTATGGAATAAAGCTGGCAGTGGTTTAGAAGATAAAGAAAATGCAAGGTCGATGGGTATAACATACTAAAAGAAAAAATGACTGAAGTCGTTCTGGGATACGATAGGTAAGAGGCTAGACCCGTCCAAGATACGAGACCCGTTCAAAATACGAGACCCGTTCAAGATACACTTGCGTTTGAGAAAACCTTAAGGGAGGCGAGACAGACGGAGATGAGAACGAAGAACAAGACTTGGCGTATATCAGTTAAGACATGCTCTGCAAAGGGTGACATTTCAATTGATTGAATTATCGTACTGATTGGTCTACCGGGGTCTTTGTGTATAACAAAGACAAGCATAGCACCACTGCTTCACATAGAGCATGTCGTAAGAGGAGACTATGGCATGGCATAACACTAACCATAGCTAGGTAGTTTGTTTAGAGCAGCATAGATGGCGAATAGCCTGTGGGTCTACTGCGCTCTAGTGTTTGATGTAATAGCACATCAGTTAATTACCCTCCACGGCAATTGTCCCAACGCAGCGGAGTAATAAGCTGCTCGAGTCTAGCCAGCTAAGCAAGGAAATGTTCCTCCTGACTACACCGAGATCATACCAGAGCTGGGACATGCACATAACCATCAGCCCTTGAAGTACAGGTCGACTAAGTGGGACATGCACATAACCATCAGCCCTTGAAGTACAGGTCGACTGAGTGGGACATGGACATAACCATCCGCCCTTGTGGAAGTACAGGTCGACTGAGTGGGACATGCACATAACCATCCGCCCTTGTGGAAGTACAGGTCGACTGAGTGGGACATGCACATAACCATCAGCCCTTGAAGTACAGGTCGACTGAGTGGGACATGCACATAACTATCCGCCCTTGAAGTACAGGTCGACTGAGTGGGACATGCACATAACCATCCGCCCTTGTAGAAGTACAGGTCGACTGAGTGGGACATGCACATAACCATCCGCCCTTGTAGAAGTACAGGTCGACTGAGTGGGACATGCACATGACCAACTACCCTTGTGGAAATACAACTCGACTAAGAACGATATAACAACTGAAAACTTATAAAAACGTGCTAATATCCTACTTACTCCAAAAATACTCCATTTCTTTATTCCCGCATTGCATATTGATGGTTGACACGTTGCTTTTCTCAGAGATCCTAGATCGGTTAACCATCAAGCTTGAACAGCCCGAACACCAAAAATTGACGTCTGCTGTCAGTTGAAGTGGCAAATCTGTGGGACCTACACGCTAACTACACGTGTACAAATGTGTCCAGTGATTCAACGGAAATGAAGACATAGCTGAGTTAAGGGGACGTGAGATGTTATTTCTTCATGAAATTCTCTCCCCCACGACAAAACATTCGAAATAGTGGCCAGTGAGTCGTTAGTCAACGAAGTCACGTTTTTTGCCTTGACCTTGGCGTGTTTTTGTTTACACATATGGTCGTTAGGGGTTTGTGAGAAACATGCTTGGTTTAGCTAGTGTGCTTGACATTGATACCACTATAAACGTGTTTAAAAAAAATTGTTGTATTAGAATACGAAATTCGGAATCAAGATGCTGAGCAGTGCATGAGATGCAGCCGTGGCGACCCATAGCTGACTGCTTGTGTCAAGGCCAGCGACCCAGAGCTGCCAGACCCTTTTACACCTCCACGTGATGATCATGTATGAAAGACTGAAATATGGCAGACTGGAAATAGAAGAAGGAATCGAAGAGTGAAAGCTAACCTGGTACCCAAAATTGCCAGCTGAAGTCAGATGCATCTTATCGGAAGGTGCAAACATCGCAGTAAAACCGTAAACTATAACACAACGCATTCCGTTCTCAGGACAATATTCTGCTACTTTTAAAGCCATTTTCTGGGTTTGGTAGCAGGAGTTTGCCTTGGCTTGGCTTCGTTCATTCTCAATCTCCCACTACCAAACACTGAAAGGGCTTAAGTAGCAGAATGTAGTCCAGAGAACGGAATGCGCTGTGTCGTAGTTTACAGCTTAACTGCGATATGTGCACCTTTCGGTCCAACGCATCCGACTTCAGCAAGCATTTTTTGAGTACCGGGTTAACATTTCCTCTTCGATCCCTTCTCCTTAGACAGTCTGCCCTGCTGCAGCCTGTTATCCAGGATCACCGCGTGGAGGTGTAGAAGGGTCTTGGCAGCTTTGGTTGGCTAGCAGTCAGTTATGGGTCGCTGACCACTGCAGCTCATGCGCTGATCAGCCGGTAGCAAGAGTTTGAGAACAAACGAAGAAGAACGATGCCAAATTCAAGTTGTTGTTGCTGTTGTTGTTGCTGTTGTTGTTTCTGAGCTTGTTGTTGCTGTTGTTACTGTTGTTGTTGTTGTTGTTGCTGTTGTTACTGTTGTTGTTGTTGCTGTTACTGTTGTTGTTTCTGAACTTGTTATTGTTGCTGTTGTTGGAAGGTACTCGTGTCTAGTTAATATAACTCTTGACATTATTTAAAGCATAATTGAAAAGGTGGACCTGGGTTATCCTAGCTGTAGTGAAATGCGAGGCTAATCAGTGAGTTCACCGGCATAGGGATTACAGTTTCGATCACCATACGGTTGGCCAGACTACTATGACACTGTCTGTTTCAACGAGCCCTTCGGAAAAGTGAGATGGGTCTGGATCAGTTTGTTTCATCTCACTTAGATGTTAATCTTCGCTACCATATCAATCGGATAAAGACGGTCAAAGATGCAGCACAGTGAATGAGCTGACAGCAGCCAGCGGCTGACAGCTGGCTGCTTGCATCAGGGTCAGTGACCCATAGCTGGCTGCTTGCATCAGGGTCAGCGACCCAAAGCTGGCTGCTTGCATCAGGGTCAGCGACCCATAGCTGGCTGCTTGCATCAGGGTCAGCGACCCATAGCTGGCTGCTTGCATCAGGGTCAGCGATCCATAGCTGGCTGCTTGCATCAGGGTCAGCGAATAAGTTGATGGTCCCTTTTCACACTTCGTCTTCTTCTTCTTCTTCTTCTTCTTCTTCTTCTTCTACTTCCTTCCTTCCTTCTTCCCTTCTCCCTTTCTGTTCTTCTTTCCTTCTTTTCTTCTTCCTTTGTTTTCCGTACTCCTTCCTGCTTTATTCTTCCTTCTTCCTTATTCCTCCTTTTTCCTCCTTCCTTTTTCCTTTCTTCTCTCTTCCTTCTTCCCTCTCCCTTCTTCCCTCTTCCTTCTTCTTTCTTCCTTTTTCTTCCATCTTTTTCTTCTTCTTCTTCTTCTTCTGCGTTTAATCGTTTTGGTCATGCTAAATGTGAGGTTCCGTTGCCAGGTCTACAGTCCTCTCCAGATCCAGGTGGCAGCCCCATAGATTCTGTGTCACCTTGGCTCCCTCTGACCATTTTTGGCATCGTATGTCTCTGTAGATTGGGCAGTCCTAAAGAATGTGTTCAAGGGACTGGACTCTGGTTCCACATGGACAATCTTTTGTGTGTGAAAGTTTGAACCATTATTCTGTTGTGACCTGTTCTCATGCGAATGATGATGGCTTGTTGGGAAAAAATACAATGTCTAATTGTTTGTGTCTGTTTAATAATATGAAGTGAATACTAGAAATGTTTGTTCGTATGGAACAATTAAAGTGTTTGCAGTTTAAATATCATTATATTCTTGTATGATTCTACCTGGAATAGGAAGGGAATTACCGATGTGTTGTGATTTGTAGCGAAGTGAAAAGTTACGTCACAACATAGGCTACTTCTTCTTCGTCGTCGTCGTCGTTCGTTCGTCTTCAAACTCCTGTCACCAAGCCCTGAACGTTCTCAAACTCCCGCCACCAAGCCCTGAGCGTTCTAAAACTCACGCCACCAAGCCCTGAGCGTTCTCAAACTCACGCCACCAAGCCTTGAGCGTTCTCAAACTCACGCCACCAAGCCCTGAACGTTCTCAAACTCCCGCCACCAAGCCCTGCTATGCCATGAACAGGGCTTTGCAAGTAGCACGATGTAGTCCTGAGAACAGAATGCGTTGTTTCGTAGTTTACAACTTGACTCCTGCAGAAGACGGATGTGTCTGACTGAAAGGTATAAAGTTCGCAGTCAACCTCTAAACTAGCAACACAACTCGTTCCGTTCAACATATTACTTGCAAAGTCCTGTTCAGGGCTTGGTGGCGGGAGATTGAGAACGTTCAGGGCTTGGTGGCGGAAGATTGAGAACGTTCAGGGCTTGGTGGCGGGAGATTGAGAACGTTCAGGGCTTGGTGGCGGGAGATTGAGAACGATCGCAGAAGAAAAAGAACAGATTGACTGTGATAGTTACACCTTTCGGTCAAATATATCCGACTTCAGCATGACAGTTTTGGTACCGGGTTAGCCTATGCTCTTCGATCCATTCTCATTATACAGTCTGCTCTGTTACAGTCTGTTACTCAAGATAACTACGTGGACGTCGAAAAAGGTCTTCGCAGCTTTAGGTCGCTGATAGCTACAACTCATGCACTGAAACAGGCTAGTTCAAGGCAGAGTTTGATGCCAAAAGTGATACAATGTTCCGACTTTCCTAAGTGGAACGTAAAAACACAAACACACACATTCCCTTCATCTTCGAAACTCTCTCCCCCCCCCCCCCCCCCCCCCCGCCCTTTATTCTACTTTTCTTCAAAGAAACAACGATTTATGTTCTCCTGTATCTATATTATTTCCGACAGTTTATATAGAGCTTCCTGTGCAACAATCGGTAGCAACTGAAAGCAAAGTGTTGGCGACTCTTCTATAGCAGATCACTTTACAAGGTCACATACATACACTCAGAAATATAGGCCTGTGTAATTGTGTATGTCTAATGTGCTTGGGACTCTATTACTACCATGCCTCGCATGTAATGTCGATGTTGTTGTTGTTGTGTATGTTGTTGTTGTTGTGTATGTTGTTGTTGTGTATGTTGTTGTTGTGAATGTTGTTGTTGTGTATGTTGTTGTTTTGCATGTTGTTGTTTAATGCCAGTCAGGAAGTTTGCTTTGTGTGCGCCCTGAACAGGACGGTAAGTGGCGGGTTGTAATAGTTTTTCTCACATCCCGAGCGTGCTTATGAAGGTCGACCGTGGTCGTCCAGGCGGTAATGCTATTATTGGCTTCGTCTGCGTGGCGCTCACTACTACGTAGATCACATCGATCCACATCTCGTCAGCCAGGCTGCCTTGAAAACATACTGTTTTCAGTGAACGCTCCATGGAAGAGAGATTGTCGTCATGGTCAGAATATTGTGCTTGACCCTGACGCGATATCCACGTCAGTTTGTTGTTCCTGACTAAACTAGCGTCTCAGTTCTCCTTGCATCTTGTGTCCGTTCTTAATGCATTGCATGAATAAACCATATGTGTACAACTTGACAGTAATGTGTATTTGTGTTAATACCTGGACTATTAGAATGTGTACGCTGTCAGCTGTTTGTTTACATTCAGGAATGTGACGACTTCGGTAGGGAAACATAGAAATAAACAGAAAACAAAAGTATACTGGAGTTGAGGTCTAGTTTTATGTTTCATGTGTTTATAATGTCACAATATGAGCATTTATTTAGCCATCAGCAAACCTGCAAGATTCCATATGATTGGTGTTTTTATAATGATGGTAATGGACGGTATGTGCTTGAAAAAGGTCAGTGTAATGTTTGAAAATGTGTTGTAAGATTAAGTTTTTTATACAATATGTTCAAGAAAAATTATAAAAGAAAGATTACATACCGTTGCTTATATTTCGTTATTACCCACTACACGGAGATGAATGTCTCGAAGACCAAAGTGTTGCGCAATCGCTTCGCCACGTATGATCCCGTCTTCCTTGGCGAGATACTATTAGAGGATGTCAACGAGTGCATTTATCTTGGACGTCTTCTCAATCTGGAGAATAAACTGGTAACCTGAACTGACAAGACGTCGCCGCGCGGGTTGGGCAGCCTTCTCGTCTATTAACACGGTCCTGGACGGTTGTCATGACCAAGACCTTCGAGCCTCCCTCTTCAATTCCACTGTACTCCCTGCGATGTGCTACGGTGTCGAGACGTGGACACTAACAAAATCCCTAGAGGACAAATTGAGAGTGACCCATTCTTCCATTGAGTCGTAGTAACTCTCCGGAACCAACGCATGCAAGGTCTCCACAATTCTGACATTAGATTAATGTTCCTGGTGAAGGATGCGCTAATCCATGCAGACAAGGCAAACATAGATGGACAGGTCACACGGAACGTTAGTCGATGGAGTACAGCGACAGCAGTTTGGTTCCCCCGTGGTAAGAGGAAAACTCGGGGAAAAACCTCCAATGCATTTGTCAGCCTCTCTTTCTGTACGCTGAAACATCCGAGATGCCTCTAGAGGAGCACTTACCACACACTGGACTTCCGTGGCCCAAGCCAGGGTCCGCTGGAGACTAAGTTGGGATCCGCAGCTACGCTGAGGAAAGAGTCATCAAGATCATCAAGATCCAATACATGAACAAATGATTTTAAGTTTTTTTAAATTAACGTTTAACGTTTCAACATTGTGTTGCTCATTGAGAGATTTGAGTAATGTATACAAATTTCAGTTTGAAATAACCAGTTTTAAGTGACAATACAAACAACAACAACAACAGCAACAAATTTTATTATTACTGCTCAAATCTCGCGAAACTAGGCAATATTTACAATGGTGGAAATTGAAGCAATTATTGTTTTAAATAATTCCCGTACTCTCTCACACACACACACACACAAAATATAACAGGTTCAGGTAAAACAGAAGCGGGTCTGTCTCATTATATACCTCCATCCATCCATCACCAACATCAAACGCCTACATACACATTCCTTTACATAATTAACTCTGCGCCCTTCCCTCCTTATATGTTCATATGTGTGTGTACGCACGCACGCACGCACACACACACGCAGACACACACACACACACATATATATATATATATATATATATATATATATATATATATATATATATTTGCGTTACCTACATACTCATAAAATCAATATATATATATGTTTATACTAATACGCGCACGTGTGTGCGCACATACACACTTCACGTACCTTCGTACACAGGCATACGCACGTGTACACATATATACATATACCCGCCTTTTGTGCCCCTAGGCAGTATGCATGTATTACTCAACAAATATTATGTACCTTGGCAGCGCTCTGTCTCAGGTTGTTCACGTAGATGATAAAGTGAACACAAGATTAGCTAGGGCGGGTGCAGCATTTGGCAGACATTGTAGAAAGGTGTGAGATAGACGAGGGATCAGAACTCAAACAAAAATGAAGGTCAGCGCTGCAATTGTTCTACCTGCTCTTCTATATAAGCGTGAGATCTAGGCCGTCTATAGTTGTCATGCCAGAAAATTAAACCCCTCCCACATGCATTGTCTGCGGAAACTACCGAGAATTAGATGGCAGGACATGGTGCCAAATACAGATGTGCTAGCGCGATCTGGCATGTCCAGTATACACATCATGCTATGTGCAGCACAGCTGAGATGGGCTGGCCATCTGTAACAAATGTCGGATCAACGTCTACCAAAATAGCTGCTCTGTGTGAACGGCAAAATGGGAAGAGAGCAAACAGTGGTCAAGGGAAGCGGTACAATGACACGCTTAAGAAATCACAAGTTTGTTCACATCAACCCTTCTTAAACCCTGGTGATATGTGGTGCCCTATTTCCTTGTACTAAATATGACAGACATTTTTGGGCTCCCATTGGCTGATTTAGCCATCTTTGAGCAAATGCCAAATGTGAATTCGGACAAAGTTGACCTCATCAATTACGACGGACGAACATCATGTTTTACCCAGATTATTCACAGATCGTGTAACACCTGGACAAAGGGCTTACTTTGTTTTCTTGATCTAAAATAGGAAATTGTCTGGGTTATTCCAACTTGTCCACAAAATATGTATCTGAACTCTGACAATATTGTTAAAAGTGTGTTTTCCATGTCTCTTCTTCTTCTTATGCGTTCGTTCTCAATTTCCCGCTACCAAGCTCTGCATTTAGTAGCAGGATGTAGTCCGGAGAACGGACTGCGTTGTGTCGTTAGTTTACAGCTTGACTGCGATATTTGCACCTTTCAGTCCGACACATCCGTCTTCGGCAAATTCCATGTCTCTATTTGTCCATTGTAATGCGTGTAGCATTATCGTCCTAAACATGTCTACTTATTTTTGTGTACTTGCTTGTTATTTGTCTAATTTTACAAAGGGTTAGGCTAACTGCTTTACAAAGATAAAATAAATGGTTTTCTGTTTCTAGTAAGTTTCTGTTGCACAGTTGGCATTTTGGTGTTCTAAATCCTAACTCGTTTTCTGTTAATGTATTTGGCGTAGTTCCAAATACCAGTCTGCAAGTGACTTCTTTAATTAATATGGGGTAACATTTTAAGGTTATGTAGGTTAACAAAAATTCTGCTTGTAATTTGTTATAAAAGAACAGTAACTTCGTTTCAGTATATCTTCAAGTGGGTGTGGATGTAACAAGATTTGTTGATTGTTATAAATACTGTCTGGTGTTTGTGAGAGTAGTGATTCATTTACATAATGTCGTTATTCTTAGCCTTAATTAATAATGGGGCGGTGGCTACTCATTAGAGTGTTAATAATGGGGCGATGGCTACTCATTAGAGTGTTAATAATTGGGCGGTGGCTACTCATTAGAGTGTTAATAATGGGGCGATGGCTACTCATTAGAGTGTTAATAATGGGGCGATGGCTACTCATTAGAGTGTTAATAATTGGGCGGTGGCTACTCATTAGAGTGTTAATAATGGGGCGATGGCTACTCATTAGAGTGTTAATAATGGGGCGATGGCTACTCATTAGAGTGTTAATAATTGGGCGGTGGCTACTCATTAGAGTGTTAATAATGGGGCGTTGGCTACTCATTAGAGTGTTAATAATGGGGCGATGGCTACTCATTAGAGTGTTAATAATGGGGCGATGGCTGCTCCTTAGAGTGTTAATAATGGGGCGATGGCTACTCATTAGAGTGTTAATAATGGGGCGATGGCTACTCATTAGAGTGTTAATAATGGGGCGATGGCTACTCCATGGAGTGTTTAATTATTTCTTGTACAAATTTAATTCGCAGTGCGTGAATTTTAGTTGTGACGTCGTGCAACGCGATCCCGCCTCTGTGTTTTTTCTGCATTAACGATTTGGACTGAATACTGTGTATGGTATTACGAAATATAAAACTTCTAACTGCTTATTTTTTTCTTGTGATTATTGTTATATGTGGGCATGGGATCAAGATGCTGAGCAGCGCATGAGCTGCAGCGGTCAGCAACACATAGCTGGGCAGCAGGGCAGACTGGCTAAGGAGAAGGGATCGAAGATGGAATGCTAACCCGATACTAAAAAAGTGCCTGCTGAAGTCGGATGTGTTGGACCGAAAGGTGCAAATATCGCAGTCAAGCTGTAAACTACGACACAACACATTCCGTTCTCTGGACTACATTCTGCTACTTAAGCCCTTTCAGGGTTTGGTAGCGGGAGATTGAGAACGAACGAAGCCAAGCCATATGTGGGCATAGGAAAAAGTCACAGACAGTTAGAAACACTTGTGAGAGGTAGTCACATACAATTGTTAATATAGGAAAGGTAGTCAAATACATTTGTTAACATTGGATAGAGGGAGATAATTGGCAACACTGGAGGGAGAAAGTCACATACAATTGGCAACACTGGAGGGAGAAAGTCACATACAATTGGCAACACTGGAGGGAGAAAGTCACATACAATTGGCAACACTGGAGGGAGAAAGTCACATACAATTGGCAACACTGGAGGGAGAAAGTCACATACAATTGGCAACACTGGAGGGAGAAAGTCACATACAATTGGCAACACTGGAGGGAGAAAGTCACATACAATTGGCAACACTGGAGGGAGAAAGTCACATACAATTGCTAAGACTTGGAACACTCATTGACAATTTGTAACATTTGAGACAGTCATTGACAGTCAATTGGTAAAGCTGGGAACAGTCATTGACAGTCAATTGGTAAAGCTGGAAACAGTCATTGACAGTCAATTGGTAAAGCTGGGAACAGTCATTCATAGACAATTTGTAACACTGGGACAGTCATTCATAGACAATTGGTGAGGAGGAAGACTAACGTCTGGTCAGGCAAAATATACTGACCAAGACCCTCACCTCGGCTTCCTAGTAGCCTTCCCTGGAAACGGGCTGCTTTCATGTCAGCGTGACTAACGAGAGGAGGGATCGACGTGATCCCCATAATAGTGAGTGATACGCAGATGAAGCCAAGCATAGCACAACCGGCAGAAGGACCCCGGTCCCCCTTCATCAGCACGCTCGGGATGTGAAGAAAGCTACTGCAACCCGCCACTTAATGTCCTTTACAGGGCGCACAAAATAGTAGCCTAGTCATTGCAGGCATTTGCAAATAATAACAAAGGGAATTGGTAATATTGGAGGGGAAATATAACAGACAATTAGTAACACTAGAGGAAGAACGTCGCACACAATTGGTAACACTAGAGAGAGAACGTCGCATATACTTAGTAACACTAGAGGGAGAACGGCACACCCAATTGGTAACACTAGAGGGAGAACGTCGCACATAATTGGTAACACTAGAGGGAGAACGTTACACCCAATTGGTAACACTAGAGGGAGAACGTCGCAAATAATTAGTAACACTAGAGGCAGAACGTCACACCCAATTGGTAACACTAGAGGGAGAGCGTCGCACATAATTGGTAACACTATAGAGGGAGAACGTCGCACACAATTAGTAAAGCTAGAGGGAGAACGTCGCATACAATTGGTAACGCTAGAGGGAGAACGTCGCACACAATTGGTAACGCTAGAGGAAGAACGTCGCACACAATTGGTAAAGCTAGAGCGAGAACGTCGCAAATAATTGGTAAAGCTAGAGGGAGAACGTCGCACATAATTGGTAAAGTTAGAGGGAGAACGTCACACACAATTGGTAAAGCTAGAGGGAGAACGTCGCACATAATTGGTAAAGTTAGATCGAGAACGTCACACACAATTGGTAAAGCTAGAGGGAGAACGTCACACGCAATTGGTAAAGCTAGAGGGAGAAACACATTTGGAAAAACTAGAGAGGGAGAGAGAGAGTGAGAGAGAGAGAGAAAGAGAGAGAGAGAGAGAAAGAAAGAGTAGAGCATGTCACAGACAATAGGTAACAGGAACAATAAATAATGAGAGAAAAACGCAGATGAACATTAATTAATACATTCATCACATTCACACAATGTTTCATTAATACAATCACCACATCCACACATTGGTTCATCAAAACAATCACGACATTCATACAGTGTTTCATTAATACAATTATCACATTCACCCACTGGTTCATTAATGCAATCATAACATTCAAATATGATTCATGAATAATGTGGAAATCCTGACAGCATCCAGCGACTCATAGCTGGCTGCTGGCAAACTAGGTCACAGCTGACCGAGACCCTATTTCGCCTCCAAACGACGGTCTTGGAAACAGGCTGCACTAGTCACTAGTGTAGTCTAAGGAATAGGATATCCAAAACCTGTACTAGGAATAACGTATTTAACACACGACCGAAAAAAACCACTAAAGAAATGAACCTACAACGAAACATACAGATGATCCATCAAAACTGGAAACAGCTGTTTGTCTGTTTACTATCACTTGCTACAACGAAACGAAGTCCAATCACATATTGATTGTTTGTTGTAAAAACTGCCCCGTTTTGCAGTATTGTTCTCTCAGTTCAAAATCACCTAACGACACTCGGGACATATGTTTTTGATGGAACGTGTAATACAATTGTAACAATTTTATAGCCATCCCATAATGCCATATTTTTAGTTATAAAGATTGAAGATCTGATGTTGATTCGTCATTCCTTGCAATTAATATCGTTGGTTGTGTTTAAGGTTTGCTAGCTTATTGACGCCCACAAATGTTTCACAAACTGTGTCTTCTCTTTCTGATGACGCTTGCCATTGGTGTTGATGGGAATAAGACTTTTAATAAAGAAAGACCGAAGATGTCAAGCGCTTTGGTTAGTAATATTTAGGATTATACATTGTATTATATTAAAGGTAGCCTTGGTCTAGAAAAAAATTTATGAAAATATAAATTCGAAATGTCAAGCAATAATTTCAGATGAAGTGAATAACACCTTGAAACATGTGAAATAACGCTTTAAACTAGTAAACATTCCTAGTGAAATGGTACTTTATTTTCATGAGATGGCACAAATATGATCGATTCAATTTTGATATCACTGCAAAAGCTACACAGGACGATAACATGGAAAGAGTAACGAGCAAAAAGTATCAGGTTCCACAACACCTTGACTCTTGTGGGACCAATCATGATTGGAACATTCAACCAAAATAATAACAGCATTAGCACGAGAATAAAGTTGATTTGTAGAAGGAAGTGGGACGAACAATCGTATAAACACTCACACAAGCGCACGCGAACACACAAAGACATGCGCAAACTGATATAAATAATAAAATAATCACTTGAGCTACTATTTTATCTGCATCCTTGCTTCATCGATTACAGAAAGGTTTTCAACAGAATTCACCATGAAGAAATGCTGTAAGTAGTAAACTAAACAAACACGGAAAAGGCTTCTAAGAGTATTAAGAATGGTGTACACGTTGTCAGTCAATTGAACTTTATTCTAAGAACAATGGCTTAGACATTTATGTACGATGTGTGTTGAAAAAGATAAACATGTATGTTATGTTACGTCGTGTTGTGTCATGTTATGTTATGTCGCGATGTCCTATTATGTTTTATCGCGTTGTGTAATGTTATGTTATGTCGTGTTGTGTTATTCTATGTTTTGTCGTGTTGTGTCATGTTATGTTCTGTTATGTCGTATTGTGTCATTTTATGTTTTGTCGTGTTGTGTCATCGTATGTTGTATCGTGTCGTGCCATGTAATGATATGTTATGTAGTGGTGTGTCATGTTATGTTATATTATGTTATGTTGTGTCATGTTATGTTATCTTGTGTCATATTATGTCATGTCGTGTTGTGTCATGTTATAGTATGTTATGTTGTGTTGTGTCATGTTATGTTATCTTGTGTCATATTATGTCATGACGTGTTGTGTCATGTTATAGTATGTTATGTTGTGTTATGTCATGTAATATTATCTTTTGTTAAATCGTATTATGTCATTTTATATTCTGGTATGTGGCGTTACGTTATGTTTTGTTATGCTATCCTGTGTTACATTATGTTGTGTTAGACAGCTGAATTTTCCCATAACCTTTCAAATTCCATCTCTGTTAACGGTATCGGAAGTCTTGGTCAGGTCCACGAAAGTCATGTACATCACACGTTGCTGCTCTTAGCATTTCTATTGATCTTGCCGAGCCGTGAATATCATATACATAGTTCCACGACCCGATCTGAAGCCACACTGACTCTCTGGAAGTGTTCTGCCCAGCGTTCGAGTATTCTCGGCTGTCTGTCAGCAGTTCTTAGCCATCTACATTCAGAATTGGAGTTCCATACGACGGTTGAGTGCCATAAATAGTCTTTAAAGCGCCATAGAAGCGTTGTGTGTCGTTTCTGTCAGCATAACGTTGAATGTCATCTGCCTTGTTTCCCAACCACGTGTCCTTCATTTCTCGGAGCTTTCATTGGACAACGCTTCGTATTGTTGGCAACGCCATATGTTTGGTTGCAGACGATGTGTCCATTTGATAAGCTCTAAATAGCTCATTTTTTTACCTTCATAAAGGACATGATTTCTGCGTCGTTGTCAACAAACCAGTCTTGATGTTTACGAGACGTGTATCCAATGTGTTCAGAGGGGAGGAGTTTACAGATTCTCTAATGGCGGCCCAGTCTTGATGTTTCCGTGTCGTTTATCCAATGTGTTCAGAGGGGAGGAGTTTACAAAATCTCTAATGGCGGCCCAGTCTTGATGTTTACGTGTCGTGTATCCAATGTGTTCAGAGGGGAGGAGTTTACAGAATCTCTAATGGCGGCCCAGTCTTGATGTTTACGTGTCGTGTATCCAATGTGTTCAGAGGGGAGGAGTTTACAGAATCTCTAATGGCGGCCCAGTCTTCATCCACATTTGTCTGACCGAGCTGCAGATTCTTTAAAAGTCCTTCAGTGAACATCATGTTTTGCAGTTTTTTAGCGTCTAACAGGCGTTAATTCTCATGTGCTGAGTGGTTGGAAACGTCAAATGCCTTTATTATGTCAAATGGCGTCAAGCAGGGCTGTGTACTAGCCCCAACACTCTTCAGTATAATGTTTGCTGCCATGCTTATCGTTAGCTATCAGGGCTGTAACCAAAAAGGAGTTGAAATAAAATACAGGACTGACGGAAAACTATTCAATCACAGGCGACTGAAAGCTCACACCAAAATAAAGGAAACAACTATCTCAAACTTGCTTTTTACTGATTACTGTGCCCTCTCTGCCAGCACCGAAAGAGACATGCATACATATGTGGACACGTTTTCAACAGCCTGCGACATGTTCGGTTTTAAAATTAATTCCACATAAAAAAACCGAAGTCATGTTTCAGCCTGCACCGAGTGACGCATATCGCGAACCAGATATCAGTCAAGAACGAGCGCCTCGAATCAGTAGACAGCTTCACGTACCTTCGTTAGCACTCTTTCCAGGGAAACTACTATTGACTGCGAGGTCAGTAACAAAATCTCCAAGGACAGTGCTGCCTTTGGAAGGCTGCGCAACAGTGTTTGAAATCGGAGGGATCTTAGGCTTGATACAGAACTTAGTCTACCGAGCCGTAGTGCTCCCGACCCTTCTGTATGCCAGTGAGACGTGGACTGTGTACAGATGGCATGCTAGGAAAATAAACCACTTCCATACAAGGTGTCTCTGTAGATTGTTCAAAATAAAATGGCAGGATAGGGTACCAGACACCGAGATCCCCATGAAGGCAAAAATGCCGAGCATCCACACACTGTTGCAGAAGACCCAGGTCAGGTGGGCCGCCACGACGGGCCCATGCCAGACAACTGCATCCCACAACAACTAATGTAGGGTGAGCTGAAAGATGGCCTGTGCGAAGAATGGGGCCAACAGAAGCGTTGTATAGACTCTCTCAAAGTATCTCTGAGACGCTTCAGCATTGACGCAAACGCATGGGAATGCCTCACACAGGACCACAAGGCATTAGGTAGAACTACCATCAGAGGTACCTCCATTGCAGAGAAACGCCGGGCCTCCGAAGCAGAGATAAATCGCACTTTCCGAAAAGACAAAACAACTGACACTCACATGTCCAATTCTGACATTTAATACTGCGTGTGTGGAAGAATTTTTCATACCAGAATTTGACTATACAGCCACCTCCGAAATCCTCGCTGGTGAGTTGCAGCACAACATGTCTGACTGCTATCATAGCTTTGTGATGGACGGCTGCTAACATTATTATTAATATGTTATGTTATATTCTGTAATGTGATGTTATGTTGTATTTGTTGTTTTATGTTATGTCATATTACGGTAAGTTATGGTATGGCATGTAATGTTACGTTATGTTATGTTGTGTAAAGGTATGTTAGATTGTGTAATTTCGCATTGTGTTATGTCTTCCATGTTATGTTTATTCGTTCAGTGTTATAAATAGTTTGCTATGTTATGTCATGTTGTGCTATGTTATTTTATTTTATATTGTGTAATATTTTATTGTGTTATGTGATGTGATATTAAAATATGTTATGTTATGTCGTGTGATATCGTGCTATGTCTAGTTATGGTATTTTATGTTATGCTAACGTGTGTTATTGTGCGTTATGTTTTTTCGTCTTTTATTATGTCGTGTCATGTTATTTTATGTTGTGTCCTGTTATAAAATGTTATGTTATGTTTAGTAGTGTTATATTTTCTATTATGTTGTGTCGTGTCATGTTATGTTATTCTATCTTATATTGCCATGTTATGTCGTAATATGTTATGTAGAGTTGTGTAGTTATGTTGTGTTATGTCATGTTAATTCCTGTTGTTTTGTTTTATTAAGTTTTGTTGTGTTATGCCGTGTTATCCTATATTATGGTACGCTATGTTGTTTTTTATGGTATGTTATGTCGTGTTATTTTATGTTATGTCGTGTTATTGAAGCTTATTATATGTTATGCTATGTTATACTATGTTATGTAGAGTTATGCTTTGCATACAATTTTTTGGGCGGTAAATTTGTTACATTATGTTAAGTTATCACATGCTTTACTGTGTTTGACAATGTAATTTTATATGGAGTTTTGTTATATTTTGATTTGGGACTGTCAATCTACATATTAAAGAGTGGAAGACATCCGGAATGAAAGAAAACTACTAACAGTGTGTCTTATTAGTGTAGGGAAATGGATACCTGACATTCGGCTAGGAAAGGAGCAAACAGCGAGCAAGGTAACTGTCCACTCCAGATCCCACAAGCTGTGACTTAGTATACTGAAATAATTAACATTCCATTCACGACCAGCAGTTGTGTCATTTCTCAATTGCTTTTTTGGATGGTTTAATCGATTTATGTATGCAACAAACAATGTTCAACATTAAAGCAATAGATAAATCCTATGTCACAAAAGTATGTATGTAAAATATAGTTTGGTTTCAGGTTCAACACACGCATCAGTGTTAATAGTGTACTATCACCAGAGAATGTCCAAAATATGGCCTTTTTAAATATCACAGCACAAATGGCATACAATTTTAGAGCAATAACTTGTATACACATTTATGTTTATGTTTTTGAATCGATATGAAGATTAACAACTGAAAACAGAAACTGTGCAGATATACAGATCACTTGACAACTTGAACATTATGGTAAACGAGACCAAGATAAAAACAAGATTGTGAATTCAAGTACTCCGGTAGTCTTTGAACGAAGGATGGAGGTTTCAACAGAGAAATTGAGATCCGGTAATGAACAAAATAAAAGAATGCTGTTGAATATCAATTGTTCCCGTAATTGAAAACTCTAACATGCACATGTCCACAAAAAGACTACTGTATATCCATGCCAAATCTTTGCTACCCTCACCAATTGTGGACTTTAACAACGTATCAAGCAAGAAAGATCACATGTGAGATGAAATGCCTCCAGAAAACCATCAAGATAACTAGGAAAGATAAAATGCGCAAAAAAGAGGTGCGAAAAACATCAAAATATTGATGGGGAGAAAAACATGTCGTTCAGCCACAACATGAGAGTGCTTCTTCTTCTTCTTCTGCGTACACAGTCAGACAGTAACCATTATTGTTTCGAAAAAAGCGGCGGTCATCCTGAGGCTCTCGCCACTGCCATAGAGCTTGTCTTGCAGTTCCACTGGTAATGGCCACATCTGCTCTCTCTGATCCTCGTATGTCGGGCAGTTCTGCAGCAGATGTTCAGTGGTCATTTTACCAGTACCGCACGGGCATTCGTCGGTACACCCTATCTTCAATTTGTTGAATAGGTGGTACCTCAGTCTGTTGTGGCCAGTGCGAAGTCTGAAGACAACGACCTGCTCTCTTCGGTTCAACTGGTAATAGGCATCGTTTTTGGTGTAACCAGTATGTTCGGTTTCCCATTTGGTCATGTATCTGGCTTTGATAAGCCGTTTTGACTCTTCGTACGTCATACTGGTATCTGTTTGTGGTAGTCTTGCACCTTCTTTTGCCAGTCTGTCTGCCTCCTCGTTGCCTTGGATGTTGCAGTGTGACGGGACCCACTGTACCACTACCCTTTTTGGTGCGGACTGCTGGCACAGTTTGCAGAGTGCTGCTCTTAGGTCATTAAGCTCAGTGTTTTTCTGGCTTTTTAGCGCTGTGACTACTTCGAGAGCATCTGTCAGCAGAACTATATGGCTCTCATTTTCACTGTGTGTCACCATTTCTTCCACTGCCGCCCTCAGTGCCTCTGCCTCCGCTCTGAAATTGCTTGTGTACTTACCAGTAGCGAATGACAGTGTTATTTGTCTGCCATTTGGTAGGTTCAGGAATGCTCCTGCCCCTCCGTTCTGTGTAGTGTTTGTTACAGAACCGTCGGTGTATGCATGGGTCCAGTCCATGCTTGGGTAGCTTTTCGTTATGAAGCTTAGGGTAGTGTCTCTCCTTTCTTTTTCAGTCTGGCAGTTTTTGTTTGCAATACCTGGTATATTTTCTACCACCTGTGGAAATATATCCTGCCTCCAGGTAGGTTTTCGTACAGTAGTGATGGGTTTTGGTGTTGTTTGTGCGTTTGTGGGATCTTCGTGCATCTTTGCTTTAGCTATTTCTGCAAAGTTTCTCCGCTTTAGTTTCCCATTTCCCAAATTGTTTAGTCTCTGGTACATTGGATGGTCCGTCAGTCTTCGGAGTTTCTCTGACTGCAGCTGGGCTCTGCAGTCTCTTCTATCGGTCATGGATTGCAGTTTTGTAATCTTTTCAAGTTCTACAATTGACATGAGAGTGCGACCTGACCAACTATCCTTGTGCGTCTATTACGCACGGCGATCGGGTTTACACAGCCGTGACATACCGAAACGAGATATACAGGAACCGTTGCGAATATTCCATCTTGTCAAGGGATGATGACTACTTCAGCCACGTGATTGGCCCTGGGTAGGAAACTGTGGCTTACGTCAACACCTCATGGCACAATCACAAGTGGATAAGACAAGATAGGACAATATTTCAGTTCAGTTCAGTTCATCCCGTAACCAATCCGGTCGTTGGGGCAGACATGAAAACACTCCCAAAATCCCACGCCATCCCTCTCTGTCTGTCGCCGCCTGTCGTATTTCACCTCAGTGATGTTGTCCACCCATCTCTCTTCATTTGACGCCCTCGACCTCTCTCTCTCTCTGTCCCGGTACGGAACCAAATAGTATCGAGTTGGTAATTCCGTTGGACCTCGCGACGTGCCCGCACCAGGCCATCTTTCGTCTTTTGATAGCTGTGAACAGATCTTCAAAAGGACCAATAGCGTCTTCAACTCTCTGATGTATTTCTACGTTCGTGACACGATCTTTATATGTAACATTTAGGAGTTTTCTATAGCACCTCAAACCGTGTTCCGCCTTCGTGAAGATGTATTAAACCACCCCTGCCCCACTCCCTACACTTATTTGCAACGTTTACAAGCTCCAAAAAGCCTTACTATATCTTCCTTGGACATTTTTCAACTACATAGTAGCTCAAACTAAAGATCCTAAGAACATGCATTTTTCCCAAGGCAACCCATGGATGTTAAACATGGGCGATTACAAAAGCAATTGGAGCGAAGATCGGTGCTTTTGAAACACAGTGCTACAGAAGAGTCCTGAAAATCCCATGGGCAAAGATAGAAAGAAAGAAATCTATCAGGCGCGACCTGAATGTAAAGAAGAACTGGCTCATAAATGACGTAATGATCCAGAAACTTGGGTTTTTTTGGGACACGTCAAACGACACAACGTACTGGAGAGAGTGGTTATGGAAGCCATGGTCACTGGGAAGAGTGGCAGGGGTCGACCGAGAAGAAAATGGACCCAGGACATCAAGTAGACGCTGGATTTGACCTTGGAGCAGGCAGGAAGACTGGCGAAAGATAGAGTTTCCTACAGACAGGCTGTCATGAGAGCGACGTTCTGCAAAAAACATGCTACATGATGATGATGAGTAGCTCACCCTGTTTTCTATCCAGCTCGTGCTAAGTGCATGCTGGGGAACCCCGTTGCAGCTAGAAACCCCCAAATACTCTAGACGTGAAACAGGTCATTAGTTTGTGCCACAATATCATGTTTTTCATCTCATATTTACCTCATGCTTTATCCTTCAATATTTTTGTGAGTAATACCTTTGGAGGCATAGTCATCTTGTTCATACTATATTTCTTTTCCTGAACTTGCCACACACAGTATCCATGTTGGTTTGTAAAACGAAACAAAGACAGGTGGGATCAGGACCCATTAGACGTACATACTGAAGTCTCTAACATTTCATTTCGACCAGCGAGTATGTGGGATAAAGGACTCCCTTGTCCTATTTTTAAAAGAAATATCCCACTACTATCAGAACAACAGTAGATTGAATTGCTTCTTTTATTGTGGTAATTTATTTCTGTATGCAACAGGTTGTTGGCAACATGGATCAGTAGAGCGAACTTCGATAAAATTAGCAAACTCTAAAACCAAGCCATGAGAGTTATAACAGGAGGCATGAGGTCAAAGGCAATTGTAGAACTGGAAAAGATTACAAATCTACAATCCATGACCGACAGAAGAGACTGCAAAGCCCAGCAGCAAGCAGAAAAACTCAGAAGACTGACTGACCATCCAATGCATCAGAGACTAAATAGATTTGGAAATGGGAAACTAAAGCGGAGAAACTTTGCAGAAATAGCAAAAGCAAAGATGAACGAAGACCCTATGAACGCATTTACAACACCAAAGCCCATCCCTACTGTACGCAAAGCTACCTGGAGGCAGCATATATTTCCAGAGGTGGTAGAAAATATACCAGGTATTGGAAAAAATAACATCCAGACTGAAAAAGAAAGAAGAGACATAACCCTGAGGTACATAACGAAAAACTACCGACGCATGGGCTGGACCCATACATACACAGACGGCTCTGTAACAAACACTACACAGAACGGAGGGGCAGGGGTATTCCTGAGCCTACCAAATGGTAGAAAAACAACACTATCAGTGGCAACTGGAAAATACTCAAGCAATTTCAGATCGGAGGCAGAGGCACTGAGCGCTGCAGTTGAAGAAATGGTGACATGCAAAAGAAATGAAAGCCATATAGTCCTGCTTACAGATGCCATGGCCGTAGTCACAAAACTAAAATGCCAGAAAAATACTGAACTCAATGATCTAAGAGCAGTACTCTGTCAACTATGCCAGCAGTCCGCACCAAAAAGAGTAGTGGTACAGTGGGTTCCATCCCACTGTAACATCCAAGGCAACGAGGAGGCAGGCAGACTGGCAAAAGAAGGTGCAAGACTACCACAGCCAGATACTAGTGTGACATACTAAGAGTCAAAAAGGCTTATTAGAGCTAGATACATGACCAAATGGGAAACAGAACATACTGGCTACACAAAAAACGATGCCTATTACCAGTTGAACAGAAGAGAGCAGGTCGTGGTCTTCAGACTTCGCACTGGCCACAATAGACTGAGGTACCACCTATTCAATAAATTGAAGATAGGTGGCACTGACGAATGCAGGTGCAGTACTGGGAAAATGACCGCTGAACATCTGCTGCAAAACTGCTCGACATGCGAGGATCAGAGAAAGCAGATGAGACCATCACCAGTGGCAACACTAGACAAGCTCTATGGAAGAGTCGTCAGCCTCAGAATGACCGCTTCTTTTTTCGAAAAAATAAAGGTTGACGTCTCACAGTGTACGAAGAAGAAGAAGAAGAAGAAAGGATCAGTAAAGCTTAAAGAAATCTTAGGTCACAACAGTGTATATAAAATATAATTGGATCTCACTTCAAAGGTGGGAGGTTCAGTTGCGGTACCAGCACGCTCTAGTCGATATAGCTGTAAATGAACAGCGTGATACTTAACAAAGTTTACCAACAAGGTATACGGCCACATCTGGAAAATGGGTCAGCAGCGTGGTTGCTCGCAGCAAACACTACCATAAAAGAGGTGTATCAGGTGCAAAATCAGGCACTTAGGGTCATTACAGGAGCAATGAAATCAACACCTATTGTGGAGAATGAGAAAATGGGAAGGATACAAGCACTAAGAGAGCGCAGAGACACAAAGGTATTAACACAGGCAGAAAAGTTCCACTTCATGCCGAGCCATCCTATGAAAGACAGATTTCAAAATTTAGCAATGGGAAGACTGAAAAGAAGTAGTTTTATGCATCAGGCGAAACGACTTCGCAGGCAAATTATGGATCTACCTGAAGTTGACATCCCCCTAAAGTCTGTGCCAGAACAAACCCCTTGGAGAGAGGAGCACGGACTATCAGTATGCATTCAAACAAAAGTGAAAGGAATATTAGACAAGGATGAACAGAACAGTGTGCAACGTAGGATAGTGATCCTCAATTTCCTGGATGAAGAATACCCACAAGAACTCTGGATCAGAGTATACACAGATGGGTCAGCACAAAATGCAGTAAAGAATGGTGGAGCGGGAGTGTACATAGAATACCCAAACAACATTAGGGATGCAGTCAAAGTACCAACTGGGAAATACTGTCATATATATGATGCAGAAATACAGGCAATCAAGGTGGCAACTGAGAAACTGTTGAACACCAATGTCGGTCCACAACCTGTAGTATTTCTTACAGATGCACAATCAGCACTCCAAGCACTTAAATTTGAGAAACCGCCAGATCTACAGGCTCTACTGTCTGAACTGAGCAACCAGCGCAAGATTGTCATGCAGTGGATACCTTCTCATTGTGGAATACCAGGAAACGAGAGAGCAGATCGACTTGCAAATGAGGGTGCTGCAGACGAGCAAACAGATGTGCCAGTTACATACCAACAGAAGATAAGGATGTTCAAATCAATCAGAAAGCCACCAACAGTAACACCAGACGATTATCATAACATGAACAGACAAGAGCAAACGGTTGTGTTACGCCTTAGAACAGGACACAACCGACTCCGCAGCCACATGTACACAAATGAAGATTGGCAACTCAGCCATGTGTACATGCGGACAGACGCCCCAGACAGCAGAGCACATACTGCAAAACTGCCCCGAATATGATATACAGAGAAAATCTCACTGGCCCATAGAAGCAACACTGGAAGAGAAACTTTATGGACCTGTGTGGGAACTACAAAAGACAGTGAAGTTAATACAAGAGACAACATTGCAGATATAGACAATATTTTAAAGCGAACGAAAGAAGAAGAGGAACACCGTGCACCAGGGTAAACGGAGTGAGAAAAACACACAAACAATGAACTAATGAACTTGCCCAAATGGAAAACAACGACACGTTTCCGTGAACACAAGTGTAAGTCGTCGACTAGTGTGAATTCCATGCAAGTCCGAGACCTTCGGCGCCCATAATGATTAAAACACCAGAGCAATGTTAAACCCGCAGCCCGTACTGCGCCATCTTCGATGCTCCAAATATTGGAATGAGCCTTCGGCTTTATTAGTTATTACTACGGTTAAACCTGTGTCGTATTTTCACGATCTAGTGCACACGGCTAAACTTCAGGAGATCCAGGAGATACTCCACGCTGAGAGTTGTCACTACGACCTCTTGCTGTTATGGCCAAGACAAAACACACAACGATATATCTCACCAGTCCCACCCCACCCATCCGCTGCCTTGCAGGATACATGTTTACGGAAAAGGCTTCGGTAATCAACCCTTAGGACACACCTGCATCATGTGCTATCTCAAGTGTTCTCGACAATGTCTTGCTACTGGCCAAAGGTAGCTCAGGACGAGAGAGTGAGTTTGACAACTGGTGCAGTTTCTTACTCTTTAATCCAAATCATTTATTTCAGAGAACACAGCAAGAGAAAAAGTTGCCCACGCAGCTGAACAGTGAGACAGCGATCTTCATCACATGTGATGAACGAACATCATCGAATGAGTACTTGGCTTATAGCTAACACACAAACCCGCTCGGCAGCAGCTCACAACGGTGTCAGCAAATAATTGTGTCACTCCTCTCAATCCTGATCTCATGCTGATCCCTTTGAGGCCTTACCTGGAACTTTTACCTGTTCCCTTTATGTTACCATATCACTGCCTTTTGATATGGATTGAATCACATTCTTGCTCCAAGTAAAGTATAGGGTACTACTTCACTTGGTACTTTGCCCTGAAGCATGTAGCCGAACAGTTATAGTTGTAGCTTAGGTATCAATGGGTTTACATGATCAGGCTGCTAGACTCAGGTACATCCCTCTTTAGTTGCATATTATGAAATGATCGGAATGTTACATGTGAGATAAAAATACGTTTTCTGAATCTCACTTCAGGTACTGCGTTTGCCACCGATTGCGTGGAGTACTATAGATTTGTGTGAGGTTTTTTTAACATGAATTTGTAATGCACGGGACGAGGGCGTTAATTGTCATTCAATGGCTAGAGTTCTTGCTTCACGCGGCAATGGTTACTGGTGCTCTAGTCAAGAAATTGATCACACCAGCTCACAAGAGCTCGAACCTTGTAGAATAACACATGAGCTCGAACCTTGTAGAATAACACAAGAGCTCGAACCTTGTAGAATAACACAAGAGCTCGAACCGTGTAGAATAACACAAGAGCTCGAACCGTGTAGAATAACACAAGAGTTCGAACCTTGTAGAATAACACAAAAGCTCGAACCGTGTAGAATAAGGTATCTAACACCTCATACCTGAAGGCAGTGTAATTTTCTTCTGAGTTCTTAATGAAAAGGACGTTTGTGACATTGTATTGTGGTTTGTGTGCGATATCTGCGCCTTTCGGCCGGACTCATCCGATTCCAGAACAGCTTTTTTTTGTGACCACGTCTGTTTTCTATTTTCGATCCTTATCTTTTAGCCAAGCTGCATGGTTGTAGCTGGTTTCAAGGGCCGTCACTTTGAGACGAAATAAGCTTTTTGTCAGTTACCGGTTGCTCACCTTGATGCAAACAGCCAAGCTATGTGTCTCATCGTCAGAAAAGTCGGTTTATATTTTTGTACTACCGATACCACTTCTATTGACTCCTTTATTTAATTTTCTTTGAGTTGATTCCCTTGTTTCTAGTATTGATATTGTCATCTCCCACTGTTTGGTATATTCTCTGCTACATGTTGTCTTCAATTTTTCAGCCGAATTCTGCACATCAGAAAACAAGAGACACTTGTGTGATAAAGGCAAGTGTATCGCATACGAATACTTTTGTGGCGGAGGTGACAGTTGCGTGAAAAAAATTGATGATACCGATTGCGGTAGGTCTAAGATAACTCTGTCTTGATGTTTTGTTGTTTTAACCCACACACGGACAAACCAACCTACACTATACTTCCTCTCACTTCAAATCAAGTCTGTACCTACTCATTTTTCTCGGCTACTACACCTCCGCCCATTTTGTCAGGATGAAGAATTCATACCTAAGGTCCACAAAATGATTGCCTACTTTCGTGCACTTCTCACACGTCAGGTCCCTGTAATAGTCACCTGCATCTACGAGGTCTCCCTGTCTTCAGCACTGCCTTCCTTGTTTCAACTTGCCGAGTTCCCTTTGTCCGGGAGGAACATGTCCTTTCTTACCATTTGCCTTCTTTGTACCTTCTTCCGCAATCCACTTATCTGCTCCCCATTTTAATCTTACATCCTGCAGTGTAGTTATGAAGGTATGTTTGACATATGATCAATCTAGTTTTCCTTTCTATGAACCAGGGATTTCCACATGTGTTTCTATGTATGTCCTTGTGTTTAAAACCCCAAATGACCAATTCCACTTCATCTGCGTGCTGTGCATCCTCTCCGTAATTTCCAGCGTAGATAATAATTTCTCCGTATCTCATGTCAACCTCATTTTTCCAGATCAAGATCTGTTTTGTCTCGAAATAAACTAAAATACTGCCTGTTTGTAATTATTAATTTCCTTGGCTATCTGCGCTTTCTCTGTCTGATAAAAGACTCTTAACATTCCATGTGGCTATTTTCGTGTTTACCTTAGTACTCAAAACTGTAGCCATTACTAAAGAGCTACCTTGCTGCTTTCACTACACTGTGCCATACTTCTATAGCTTGTTTATCAATTCTTGCACATCTGAAGAAAAAAAATATTGGAGCGTAAAAATTATCATGCATAATTTGATGACAATTTGTATTTGAAATATATGTTATAGAAACGTTAACTACCATTTTTTTCACTCATACCATTAATGGGAACACATATTGTGTATTTGTTATTCATGGAAAAAAAACATAGTCTTCATTAAACAGCACTTTAATAAATATACAATGAGACTTTTGATATTTTTAACATTGCACATCGAGCCACTGCGACTGGTCTTGCGAACCGGCAGTGCGTAACGTCGCTGAATAGTTTTTTTATTCAAAACAAACACAACATACACAACACGAATAAATGGTGAGGCAGTGCAAGCGTCAATGAAAAAAGATGTATATCAAAAAGGCGAAACTAAATATTAGTGGTTAAGACGACAAGACAGTAGAACTAGTCCCTTTCAGGCAAGGATAGAAATAATGAGATTGTCAGATTTAAGGAAAAAAGGGAAAATAATAGCAAGAATGTACACGACAGCTATGTCCTAGTATTGAGCGGAGTAGGACTGAGCGAAAGAGCAAAGAAGGGTGTGGGTTTTATAATACACCAGAAGAAGGCAAAACTCATCACAGATAAAGTGTATGTATCGGACAGAATTACAATGAATGAAAGAGGGCATGAGAACATTAAAGAAAAAGAAATCGCCCGGAAAAGATGAGGTAAGAAACGAAATGCTGATGGGGTTGGGCCAAACAGCAAAGAGGAAGTTACTATCAGTCTTGAACCAAAGCTGGAAAAGGGGAATTGTACCGCAGGCATGGAAAGACGCTGTACTTATACCAGTACCAAAGAAAGAAAAAGATAGAGCAGATCCAAATGGATACAGGCCTATCAGTCTACTGAGCTGTGTAGGAAAACTGATGGAGCGTATGATAAAAACCAGACTTATGTGGCATCTGGAAGAAAAACACATACTAATTCCACAGCAAGCAGGTTTTAGACAACACAGATCCACTGAGGACCAGATCACTCTCATAGCCCAGGAAATAGAGGATGCTTACCAGGAGAAAAAACACACTGTAGCGGTGTGGGTGGATTTAAAGAAGGCATTTGACAAGGTGTGAAAAGAGGGACTTAAAGTCAAGCTACAAAGAAGTGAAGTCTGTGGGAAAATGTACAGATGGATCAGCCACTACCACGAAAACAGAACATCCAGAATTCAGGTACAAGGGCAGATGAGCAAAAAGGTGACACTTGAGCAGGAAGTACCCCAAGGGGGAGTACTGTCACCCACACTTTTCCTGGTGTATATACATAACATCGCAGAGAATATAACAAAAAGAGTCCACAGCAGACGATCTGGCTATGCGGACCTCTGAAAATATCTCACCATAGCAAGCAATCGGATGCAGCAGGCCGTAACATCGTTGGAGAAGTGGGCGAACTCATGGCTGATCAAAATAAATGAGGAAAAAACAACATGTACGATATTCTCGCTGTCAATTAAACTCCAGAGCACCAAAATAAGTCTTAACGACAAATATCTGCGGCCAAACGACAACTCAAACTACATGGGAGTCACATTTGATCGGCACATGACATGGAAAAGTCAGATCGAGATAAACCGAATGAGAGCAAGACAAAGAATGGCAATCATGAGGAAACTTGCTGGCACAAGCTGGGGAGCAGATGAGGAAACTTGCTGGCACAAGTTGGGGAGCAGACGAAAGTATACTAAAGAAACTGTACACTGGAAGAGTGAGAGCAGTTCTCGAGTATGGCATCGCGGCATGGACAACAGCAGCAAAGGCAAACTTTGGTAAAATTGGCAAACTTCAAAACCAAGTCATGAGAGTTATAACAGGAGGAGGCATGAAGTCAACGCCAATTGTAGAACTTGAAAAGATTACAAATCTGCAATCCATGACCGACAGAAGAGACTGCAGAGCCCAGCAGGAAGCAGAGAAACTCAGAAGACTGACAGACCATCCAATGCATCAGAGACTAAATAGATTTGGAAATGGGAAACTAAAGCAGAGAAACTTTGCAGAAATTGCCAACGCAAAGATGAGCGAGGACCCCATGAACGCATTAACAACACCAAAGCCCATCCCTATTGTACGAAAACCTACCTGGAAGAAGCATATCATTCCGGAGGTGGTAGAAAATATACCAGGTATTGGAAATAAGAACAGACAGACTGAAAAAGAAAGAAGAGACATAACCCTGAGGTACATAACGAAAAACTACCCAAGCATGGACTGGACCCATGCATACACCGACGGTTCTGTAACAAACACAACACAGAACGGAGGGGCAGGGGTATTCCTGAGCCTACCAAATGGTAGAAAAATAACACTGTCAGTGGCAACTGGAAAATACTCAAGCAATTTCAGAGCGGAGGCTGAGGCACTGAGGGCTGCAGTAGAAGCAATGCTGACAGGCAAAAGCAATGCAAGCCAGATAGTCCTGTTTACGGATGCCCTGGCCGTAGTCACAGCACTAAAAAGCCAGAAAAATACTGAACTTAATGATTTAAGAGCAGTACTCTGTCAACTATGCCAGCAGTCCGCACCAAAAAGAGTAGTGGTATAGTGGGTTCCATCCCACTGTAACATCCAAGGCAACGAGGAGGCAGACAGACTAGCAAAAGAAGGTGCAAGACTACCACAACCATATTCTAGTGTGACCTACGAAGAGTCCAAAAGGCTTGTTAGGGCCAGATACATGGCCAAATGGGAAACAGAACATACTGGCTACACAAAAAATTATGCCTATTACCACTTGAACAGAAGAGAGCAGTTCGTGGTCTTCAGACTCCGCACAGGCCACAACAGACTGAGGTACCACCTATTCAATAAACTGAAGATAGGTGGCACTGACGAATGCACTTGTGGCAGCGGGAAAATGATCGCTGAACATCTGCTGCAAAACTGCCCAATATACAAGGACCAGAGAAAGCACATGTGGCCATCACCAGTGGCAACACTAGACAAGCTCTATGGCAGTGTTGACAGCCTCAGGATGACCCCCTGCTTTTTTCGAAAAAATACAGGTTGACGTTTGACAGCGTACGAAGAAGTAGAAGAAGAAGAAGAAGAAGAAGAAGGACAGAATAATACGGCTACAATATTCAGAACAGACGGAAACAACAACTGTCATACAAGTGTATGTTCCGTGTAATGACAGCTACAGTGAGGAAGATAGAACAACTGTCCGATTCTTTCAATAGTATGAATTTGAAAAACAAGTTGATAGTGATGATCGATTTCAACGACAAAGTAGGAAAAAATCGACACAGGCGACCTGTCTTTGTGCGTTTAGTGATTGTACATAAAAATGGAATTGCAATGGAGGAGAGCTTATAACTCTATGTCTTGAACAGGATCTGATTATAAAAAACACGTTTTCCATCACCAGAAAAGCTATTTCAAACATGGCATCTATTGAATGATAAGGCCTTATCATTCCAAATAGACTATATACTAGTGAGTGGGCGACAAAAGCCATACATTTAAGACTCAAGAGTTTCCCAATATCAATATGGACACCGATCAACGTCCTGTAATTATATCTCAAATACGTACATTCCATTGCAAAACTAAGTTGCAAAGACGGACATATGTCACAAATATGGCAAAACTTGAGAAGGAAGATATCCGCAAAGACATACAATATGAAATGAATGATACATACGAGGCCCTACCAGTAACAACTGGCAATGTAACGAATGATTGGCAGTGGTTCAAATCAGCACTTATAAACACACTGAAAGCAAAATTTCGGTAGAAAAAAAACTTTGACAATTCCAAAATAAAAGAACAGTGTGGTGGAATCAACAGGCACATGAAGCAATACAAGCAAAGAAGTGGTTGAAATCGAAGTCACAGGAAGATTACGCAACATACAGACTCTGAAGAACGCATCCGAAAAACGTAATCAAGAACTTCAAAGCAGACGCACGGAATGAATACCACGAACGCTCATATATCGCAAGAATACGAGAGATTTCTATAAAAGTGTCATGGCAATGAAAGTTAGAGACTACAGTGTTAACTCCACTACAATTTTTAGGGTAAACACATGTTTTTGATCCAGCAAAAAGAAAGGCACGATGGAGAGATATTTCCTAGAACTCCTAAGCCCAAATGATACGCGTAGGCACTCTACTCATACAAGTTTAAAAACAGGAAAAACAGAGCCCAAAATACTAATCCAGGAGATTTAGGAGGTCCTTAAAAATAGCCAAAATCATAAAGCTGCAGGCGCGGACGGAATAATCTGCGAGGCATCTGATACTTAGGAATAAAATATTTACATAGAATATTCTCAGCAGCTTGGCAGCAGAATAGAGTCCCCGAAGACTGGCAGAAAAAGCTACTATTGTGCCAATCTGGAAAAACAAAGGCAACAAATAAGAGTGCGATGCCTACCGGAGGATATCGCTACTAAGCCACACAGGAAATCTGAACGCTAAAATCCTGGAGATGAGAATTCGGCCGATCCTAGAACCACAGCAGAGCGGGGCTCAATTTGGTTTCCAATGAGGTAGGAGCTGCACAGACGCTTTATACACCCTGGCACAACTGGTAGGAGCTGCACAGACGCTTTATCTCCCCTGAGACAACTGGTAGGAGCTGCACAGACGCTTTATACACCCTGGCACAACTGGTAGGAGCTGCACAGACGCTTTATACACCCTGAGACAACTGGTAGGAGCTGCACAGACGCTGTATCCCCCCTGAGACAACTGGTAGGAGCTGCACAGACGCCTTATACACCCTGGCACAACTGGTAGGAGCTGCACAGACGCTTTATACACCCTGGCACAACTGGTAGGAGCTGCACAGACGCTTTATCTCCCCTGAGACAACTGGTAGGAGCTGCACAGACGCTTTATACACCCTGGCACAACTGGTAGGAGCTGCACAGACGCTTTATACACCCTGGCACAACTGGTAGGAGCTGCACAGACGCTTTATACACCCTGGCACAACTGGTAGGAGCTGCACAGACGCTTTATCCCCCCTGAGACAACTGGTAGGAGCTGCACAGACGCTTTATCCCCCCTGAGACAACTGGTAGGAGCTGCACAGACGCTTTATACACACTGGCACAACTGGTAGGAGCTGCACAGACGCTTTATACACCCTGGCACAACTGGTAGGAGCTGCACAGACGCTTTATCCCCCCTGAGACAACTGGTAGGAGCTGCACAGACGCTTTATACACACTGGCACAACTGGTAGGAGCTGCACAGACGCTGTATACACCCTGGCACAACTGGTAGGAGCTGCACAGACGCTTTATCCCCCCTGAGACAACTGGTAGGAGCTGCACAGACGCTTTATACACACTGGCACAACTGGTAGGAGCTGCACAGACGCTTTATACACCCTGGCACAACTGGTAGGAGCTGCACAGACGCTTTATACACCCTGGCACAACTGGTAGGAGCTGCACAGACGCTTTATCCCCCCTGAGACAACTGGTAGGAGCTGCACAGACGCTTTATACACACTGGCACAACTGGTAGGAGCTGCACAGACGCTTTATACACCCTGGCACAACTGGTAGGAGCTGCACAGACGCTTTATCCCCCCTGAGACAACTGGTAGGAGCTGCACAGACGCTTTATACACACTGGCACAACTGGTAGGAGCTGCACAGACGCTTTATACACCCTGGCACAACTGGTAGGAGCTGCACAGACGCTTTATCCCCCCTGAGACAACTGGTAGGAGCTGCACAGACGCTTTATACACACTGGCACAACTGGTAGGAGCTGCACAGACGCTTTATACACCCTGGAACAACTGGTAGGAGCTGCACAGACGCTTTATCCCCCCTGAGACAACTGGTAGGAGCTGCACAGACGCTTTATCCCCCCTGAAACAACTAAGCGAAAAAACCATCGAACATGATCGATAACTCAACGTGGCTTTTATAGATTTAAAAAAAAGGCCTTTGATACAGTAAATGGAAATAAACTATGGACCATCCTAGACGACTAAGGAGTACAGTGGCAGGTATTAGAGGATATTAGAGCACTGTACCAAGAGTGCTAAAGTATAGAAAGAACAACAGATGGTCTGACCGAAACAATGGAGATAACAGCCGGGGGGAGACAAGGATGAATGTTGTCGCTACTATTCTTCAACATATATATGGACGGGATGACGCTAAAGGCCAAAAGCTTCTGCCAAGAAATGCAGAAGCAGAAAGGATAGAGGCTGATCAGTAAAAATGAACTCCTTTCTGGAGATGAGCAATGTCTACTTTACGAGAGTGAGGACGATCTACAGCAAAACAGAAACTCTGCAGATAAGCAGATTTCCTGAATACATGAACATTTTAGTAAACGGGACCAAGATCAAAGGAGTGCAGGAGTTCAAGTACTTGGTCAGTGTTTTCACACAGGAGAAAGTTTTAGATAGAGAGATTGAGATCAAGTACTTGGTCAGTGTTTTCACACAGGAGAAAGTTTTAGATAAAGAGATTGAGATCAAGTACTTGGTCAGTGTTTTCACACAGGAGAAAGTTTTAGATAGAGAGATTGAGATCAGGTTCATAAAACAAATGTGCTTGCATACCAGCTGTCACCGTTATTGAAACACCTTAACATAAACATGTCCACAAAAAGAATACTGATGAACAATATATTCATGCCAACTCTCTGTTACCCGTGCCAAACATGGACTTTGACAAAAACTCTAGAGAGAAAGATCACGACATGTGAGAGGAGATGCCTCCAGAAAACAATCAACGTAGGTAACTAGGAGAGACAGAATGCGCAATGAAGAAGTAAGAAGAATAGATGGAGAGAATCTAGTGGTCCGACCACCTAATGAGAATGCAAACTGATAAACTACTCCTGTGCGCCTATACAGCACGACGTTGGGGTTTTAGCAACCGTGGCAGACCGAGAACTAGATGGATAGGAAATGTTGCGAATATTCTAAATCGGCATGGGATTACGACTACTTCAACGACGCGTCTAGCCCTAGACAGATGGCTACGTCTCACCAGTTCACCTCACGGCACAATTGGGTAAGACAAGACAAGACCAGTCATCTCGAACAGTGTTTTGCTTATGAAAGATGAGAAATTCTACGATATCACTAGTTCGCACTGATTTTTTAGAAGTTGAATCTGGAAGTTAGGTTAATACGTCAAGTTTGCGTGTTAATTTAATGCAGAGGTGAATAATGGAAACTGATATAGGAATGGCGCTGAATTCATTACGCTTAAAATAATCGTGCAAAGATGTTAAAATTATTTCTCAAAAGAGACGGATTGCAGTACTCTTTTTCATAGTATTTCAATCAACAAGAATAACAAGGAATGCCTTGGGGATAAATGGAAGGTCGTTTCACACTTGGTTCCAAAGCATGATAGTTCGTTTACAAGCAACACAAACAGACGAGGAAGGAAAAGGAAAATACATAGTTTTGACAATAAAGTTATTAAACGTAAAATTAATAAAATGTTGGACTGCAAAGTTGAGTGCAAAGAAAAGAAACATCGAAATAAACGTCTCCAAATCGCAAAAAAAGGAAACATCGAAATAAACGTCTCCAAATCAACATTGGGGAAAACCGTAGGCGGAGCTGGCTTCATATTCCGGAAATATACAGAAGAAAGAGAGATCCTCAGAAGGAAATAAGGAAATATTCAGAAGGAAATATACAAAAGGAAGAAAGATCCTCAGAATACCCTGGACAGAGAAATAGACAAATGTAGATATTCGGCAAGAGTTGATCATAGAGAAGAACTGGTCTACCAATTTCATGTTTGCTAGAAAATGCTAATACTTTTGTCACATCAAGAGACACAACAGTCTTGCGAGAACAGTGATGGAAGGCATGGTGCCAGGCAAAAGAAGAAGAGGTAGACCAAGAAGACGATGGCACAAAGATATCCAGGAATGCCTGAGTAATACTGTGTCGGAGGCTGGAGTTTTGGCAAAGGAAAGAGTTTCTTTCAGGCAGACTGTGATGGGAGCGACGTTCTATAAAGTACATGCTACATGATGACAGAAGGAAGAAATATAATACGTGAGAAGCCCCATCTCGTTGTTTCTAGAAGTCAGTATTAACATGATGTACCAGAAATGAGGGCTGGAAATTACGACATTGTCTATATCGTTGAAACATGAATTAATGCCCAACATGCAAGTGATATGGAACAGTAGTCAGTAGAGCGAACATTACAAGATTTGTACCAAGCAGCAAAGGACAACGTTTGATAATAACCAATGCAGGCAGCAGACATAATGTTCTAGTGAAGAATGTAGAACTGGTGTTCCAATCAATATCAAATGACAATCGTGACTATCATAAAGCGATAAACGGCCACATTTTCAGAAACTGGGTTGACAAAACATTATTTCCGTCTTTAAATAGACCCTCATGTCTAGTAAAGGAAAATGCTTCGTACAATAATGTACTGACACTCGAAGACTACGTTCCCACCTCCTCAAGAACTAAAAATGAAATAAAGGCCTGGCTTACCAATGAAGACATTCGTTTCATTGAATGGGAGGGTAGGGCAGGAGCGTGTAAGGGATAGCACCTCACGGCAAGAGGCAGTCACTTCCTAGGGCAGGGGCGTGTAAGGGATAGCACCTCACGGCAAGAGGCAGTCCCTTCCTAGGGCAGGGGCGTGTAAGGGATAGCACTTCACGGCAAGAGGCAGTCACTGCCTAGGGCAGGAGCGTGTAAGGGATAGCACCTCACGGCAAGAGGCAGTCACTTCCTAGGGCAGGAGCGTGTAACGGATAGCACCTCACGGCAAGAGGCAGTCACTTCCTAGGGCAGGAGCGTGTAAGGGATAGCACCTCACGGCAAGAGGCAGTCACTTCCTAACAAAAAAGGATGGCCTGGACCCTACTTGGTTCCTCCGCTCCTGTGTAACTCACGTATGGCTCCTAGAGTCTGCTAACAAACAGCAGCGCTACCCCCCCGGTCAACGCTTTGACTGGCCGACTAAACTACGTGAGCAATCGCGGAGGAAAACCAGGGTGTAAATCATATCATGCATGGGAGGAGCACAACATCCCTGACTGACGCCCGCACAACATCCCCGACTGACGCCCGCACAACATCCCTGACTGACGCCCGCACAACGAGATGAAAACTTTATCAAAACGGGGATAGGGAAGATCTGACAGTTGTTTAAGACAGCTTTCCCAGGAGAGACAACTCTAAACCCAAACAACTGCTGCCCTGCAGACAGGCTGGGGATAGCCAAGGGCTAGGGAGGCGGCCCCGAACAAATGCATGCTGAAGTCGGATGCACTGGGCTACGGCGCATACCACAGTGCAACGCAGTACGTTTTTGATGACGGACACCAAAATGACTCAACAAGATGGTGCTCGACCCAAGGAGTCCCACCAGGTGGGAAGAGTGCCGGATCCGCCGCCTAGAAAGGGTCCACCAAATGCTACTGGCGGTCCCCTACCTCCGTGCTGTGGAGCCAGGGCACGGACAGCTAGGGAAACCACTACTGACCAAAACACAAAGAGAAGGACTCTAAATATACTTCAATGGAATGCAGAGGGTGTCCTAAATAAGAAGTTACCGCTCGCTCACAAACTCCATGAGAAAAGCATTGACATTGCTTGCATCCAAGAGACCCACTTTAACCTAAATCATAGGTTCCTGATACGAGGATATGAAACCTTTCGGCTTGACAGAGAGGGCCACAAAGGTCGAGTGCTCATGCTAATTAGAAACTGTCTACCATACAGAGAAGTCCTAAACCACACAAGCAACCAAGCTGAAATCATTGGTGCTGATGTCACTGTAGATGAACAAACCATGAGAATGATAAATCTGTTCTGCCCCTCAGATAAGGATATCTCACTGGTATCAATAGAGGTGCAACACTCAAACTGCGTAGTTGTCGGAGACTTCAATAGCCACTCAGAAAGATGGAGATACTCGGAGACTGATACACGCTGCACTGAAGTGGAAGATTGGGAAATCGATAGTAACCTACAGCTCATTTACAAAGCGGACGATGTACCCTGTTTTTACTAAAGAAGATGGCAGTCCACCTCAACACCCGACCTTGCATTTTCAACAGGAGACATCAGTCACAAGATAAATAAAGTTGTACACGCTTTCAAAGAAACCAAAACACTAACCGGCGAACTCAAACCAGCAGTGCATATTATACACGATAACATTGGCAGTGCACTGACCGACAGCAAGGACATACTAGAGAGATGGAAGGAATACGGCAGAGACATGTATGAGAGCCACGGAAACGGTTCGGCTCCAACACAACATCTAAGCCACCTGATCCAGAGCCGTAGCCTAGTATAAAAGAGGTCCGTTCCACAATTCAAGGTTTGAAGAAAGGGAAATCATTTATTTAAGCAAGAGGGGAAGCCAGTGTCAGCATATATCACATATTATGTAGAACGGCCTGGAACAGTGCCATATGGCCATGAGCATGGACAAGATATCTCTCCTCTAGAAAGATATAAAAACGATTTGAATAAATATACAAATGATTCAAACCATCGCTTTAATAAATCATGCCAGCAAAATCCTTCTATGGGTCATCACGAAGGGACTAGTTTACAAGCTCAATGAGGAGGTCCATGAAGCACAGGCAGGTGTTCCACAATCTAGGGGCACGAGGGATCACGTCCTCAACATAAGATATATTATAGAAACGTGCACAGAGTACAATGTGGACGTACACACTTGCTTTATAGATTGCACGAATGCGTTCGACTGTGTACACCTCCAATCGTTGTGTAACATAATGGGAGACATAGGGTTTCCAGCAACAAGCTGTAATCAGAAAAGCCGGCCAAACGTTAGACTAGTTCGAAGTTCAAAAAGGGGGTAAAGACAGGGAAGCATACTCTCATCTTTTCTATTCAATGTATATGCATACTCTCATCTTTTCTATTCAATGTATATGCATACTCTCATCTTTTCTATTCAATGTATATGCATACTCTCATCTTTTCTATTCAATGTATATGCATACTCTCATCTTTTCTATTCAATATATATCCATACTCTATAATGAGGAATGTCAACAACGATGGCATTTATAACAAGTTCGTTCCCAATAACAATCGGCCGGAATGAGATAGCAGAACTCAGATATGCAGATGAAACAGTAGTTCTCTCAAAGAGCGCTGCGGGGCTCAAACGGGGCTGAAGGAAGTCAGATGGAGATTTGCTGTTGCAATGTAACACTGATGGCAGAACTCTAATAAAATGACGCACATAACAACCCTGCAAACTTGCATCTTCCTGGTGACCACATATAAATGTGAAACGAGGACCTACACACAAACACTTAAGAAAAGGAATTAATGTTTTGAACTAAAATGCTGCAGAAGGGTGCTCAAAATTCCATGGATAGCGAAAAGGAAGAATGAAGATATCCTAAACAAAACCGTAAATCGAGGAAACATTTTTGCTCCTAGTCGAGTATAGGGGTACCACTAGAGTTGGCCCGTTTACATTTAGCATGTATCCAAACATTTGCAATAGCAGTTAGGATTGCAATGGTATTGCGTGATCAGGTTACCAGCGCAAACCACAACTCTGTTTAATTGTTTATTATGATATGGATGTTGGATGATAATTGTGACCTCTACATTTCTCAGTTCTCTTATTTTGTTAGTCATCGATTATAAGAGGGTTGAAGTTTTCATAACGGTGGTCTTCTTTGATATTTCTTATTATTGTTTCTGAAAAGATTTTTAAAAAGAGAGAATAAGCATCCTTGTCTTACATCCTTTTGTACTTCAAACCAGTCTGATGTTTTGCCAGTTATTCTGACCTCTTCTTGTTGCTCCTAATATAGTGTTTTATTTAGATGAATCAGATACATCGCGAAACCATATTTCTCTCATGATGATCGACGGGATTTGGTGATCAGACCTTTCTGTAATCTATAAAACAGCTGTGAAGGTCTATTTTCTAATTTCTACATTTTCATATGATGTTCTTAATTATACGGACGCACGGAACACCATTTTATTTATATAAATGTGTGTGAAGTTATTTAACAAGAATGTGAGCGAGAATTGAATGCATGGGATGTGAGCGAGAATTGAATGCATTGGATGTGAGCGAGAATTGAATGCATGGGATGTGAGCGAGAATTGAATGCATGGGATGTGAGCGAGAATTGAATGTATGGGATGTGTTCAGTTTCGTATGCTAGTTTTATGCCACCAGATGGGTTGCATCCATGAAGTGATACGCCAGTCGCAGGTCCTCAATGGTTCCCCACAGTTTGTCTTGTGTGTTTCTCTCCTCGGATCAGGTCTTCTCGCGGGAGTCTTTGTGCAGTGGACATGTTTGCAGGATGTGTTCTGGAGTCTGAGGTCCTCTCTGACATGTGGATTGTGCAGTCTGTGCTGCTTTCATTTTATGCATGTGTGCATTTAGTCTGCAATTACCTGTTCTGAGGCGAAAAATTGTGGTATAATGTTTCCTTTTCAGTCTATTGATTGGGTCCTGTGGGTATTTACTGTTTGTTCTCTCTACCCACTGTTGTTTATATTATTTTGTTTTATGTTTGCCTTGACTTCTGGCACTGACATTGGGTGGGTGAATTGTTCTCTTTGTCTGATATAAAGAGGGAGATATACACAGCTCTGACAATTAATTGGTGCATTATTACTGAAGATGTAAGGTAAATAATGGAGGTGAGGAAATGTAAAGGGAATCCCGTATCAGTCACTGTTGTTAGTAATGAAGTGTTAGAGACATATGTATCAGGCCTCAGCTTTGTGAAAGCGTTTATTCAACTTGACGTGGCCGCTCTCTGGATGCGTGGAATTATATTTCTCCAGTGTTAACCAACGTCCAACTAACCTCTACTAGTGCCACCCGTTAACCACCTAGGGAGCCGACATTGTTTACTCCAACCTCTACTAGTGCCACCCGTTAACCACCTAGGGAGCTGACATTGTTTACTTCAACCTCTATTAGTGCCACCCGTTAACCACCTAGGGAGCCGACATTGTTTACTCCAACCTCTACTAGTGCCACCCGTTAACCACCTAAGGAGCTAACATTGTTTACTTCAATCTCTACTAGTGCTACCCGTTAACCACCTAGGGAGCTGACATTGTTTACTCCAACCTCTACTAGTGCGACCTGTTGTTCTCCAATTCTGGCAGAGACTGAACAGGATATTCAAAAGTTGTTACAGGTAAAAGTGTTTTTTATAAATAATATTAGGTTAACATTTGTTATATTATAATTATCAAATGTATCGAATATCAAAGCATCTTTGTAAACATAAAGAAAACAAAGATAATGACCACCTACAAAACAAGAAGTCGACATAAAATTTAATTTTGGAATAAGGAAATAGAAAATGTCACGAAATTCGAGCAGCTTACCTACAGAATTAACAACAATGGCGGCTGCTCAAAGAAAATCAGAAGGAGATTGGCAATGCAGAGGCTACACAACCTGAGAAAATGTTGGCAGAATACCAGCAAACCAGCACAAGTGAGAGTTTTGAGAACATGTGTTTCTCCCTTGGCAGCATACGGTTACGAAACATAGACAGTTAAGTGAGCCTAAAAATAAAATCATGCCCCTCAAGTCGAAATGTTATAGAAGGATCCTGAGAACAGCATGGACCAAAAATGAAGAATGCAGCCATTGGACAAGAGTTGGACATAGAGGAGAACAGCTTCATAAATTCCAACATGAACATACCATTTAAATACTTTAGCCACATCAATGGACACAGCGGACGAGAACGGTAAAGGGAGGTAATGGTGCCGGGACAGACAGGCAGAGGCAGACCAAGAAGGCGATGTCAAGGAATGACTGGAGCAAGCTGGGGATTTGGCCAGAGATCGAGTTTTTTTTCAGTTAGGCTGTGATGGGAGCGACGGTCCACATAGGGCATGATACATGGTAATGAAGCTTTATTCCACAATGCAGTTTCATAACGTTTTGGACCGAAATTCGTCACGGTTATGCCCGTACAACACCCCCCCCCCCAAAAAAAAAAAAAAAAAAAAAATTTTTTGGTATAAAAAAAAATGTCTTACCGAACGACACATTTTTTATATCTATTTGTTTTGAGATAGAGAGACCAGATCACTTAGCACATTTAATTCGCTGACAGTTAACTAGGTAGCAATTTACAACTCTTCAATGTGATAAAAGGGATCGCCCCGATTCCTCTACAGAGAGGAGTTTGAGCTCTCCCCCTATGCCACTGCTCTGCTCTAATGAGAGAAAGCGAATCATACATATGTGACTGTTGAAGCTTGCAGTAAACAAGGAAAATAAAGAAGTGCAAACTTAGTGTTCTTGTTTCCTGGAGGTAAAGAGAAACAACATTGATTTAACTTTAGAATGAAAGGTAGAAGGAAGAATGCTCAAGAAGAACTTCTAGCAAATAACAATGTATGTGTGGCATAATGGAGAATACTATCACAGTCATACAGTCAGCGACTAACAGTGTGGTAAAACCATTCTGGAATACAAGAACCTCTAAGTGTGATATGGACGTGAATAATGCCACTACACCACTGTGAGCGACTAGAAGTGTGTAATCATTAAAGAAGATAATAATCTCTCTGTGTGTTAACACAGAAGTAATAGCGTCATTGCGGCAAAGATAATATGTTGCACCTGGTGAATATCATGGCGTCCTACCAACTTTAAATTGTTTCTGAAGTGCCTACGTGTTTCCGACTTACATAATTTGTCATTTTAAATTTAACTTAGCGTGGAATTCAAAATATCCAACGATATTACTTCAGTCCCGGGGGGTCTGCTGAAGTCTTTGTGAATGATAAGGACAACAATAGCACCACTGTCCCACAGAGAGCATGTCGTAAGAGGCAACTAACTGTGTGACATGGCATAACACCGGTCATAGTCAGATGGTTTTTTTAAGATCAGCATAGATGGCGCCTAACAGGCTGCGGGTCTATCTTGCTCTAGTGTTTAAGTCTCTTAAAATGGACTCACACATCGGTTAACAATCCTCTGCGCCGCTTGTTCCAACGCAGCTGAGTAATAATCTGCTCGAACCTGGTCCACTAAGCAGGAACTCCTCCTCTAGGCTACATCCAGCTCACACCATAGCTGGAACCTGCACAGAAGCCTTTGCCACTGTGGAAGTGCAGGTGGACTAAGACTAATACTAAGACTTTTGTTTAAAAGAAAAAATGTTCAGTCCATCTTCTTGACACACTCAATCTTTACATTTCTTTGGTAATGTGTTGACATGATTGTGTAAGTAATGTAGTGGCATCTCCGTACTCTGGATCTTCTAGGGTAGAATATAATGTCCATCTTATCACTCTTGGTGTTTCATCCGTGGTCTATCGCATCAGCCAGTCAGTGACATGAATAGAATGGTTGACACGGGACATCCCGACTTCACTTCTGTTTTCATCTCTGAAGCTTGGTCACTCTCTCTGTCACTTCTGTTTTCATCTCTGAAGCTTGGTCACTCTCTCTGTCACTTCTGTTTTCATCTCTGAAGCTTGGTCACTCTCTCTGTCACTTCTGTTTTCATCTCTGAAGCTTGGTCACTCTCTCTGTCACTTCTGTTTTCATCTCTGAAGCTTGGTCACTCTCTCTGTCACTTCTGTTTTCATCTCTGAAGCTTGGTCACTCTCTCTGTCACTTCTGTTTTCATCTCTGAAGCTTGGTCACTCTCTCTGTCACTTCTGTTTTCATCTCTGAAGCTTGGTCACTCTCTCTGTCACTTCTGTTTTCATCTCTGAAGCTTGGTCACTCTCTCTGTCACTTCTGTTTTCATCTCTGAAGCTTGGTCACTCTCTCTGTCACTTCTGTTTTCATCTCTGAAGCTTGGTCACTCTCTCTGTCACTTCTGTTTTCATCTCTGAAGCTTGGTCACTCTCTCTGTCACTTCTGTTTTCATCTCTGAAGCTTGGTCACTCTCTCTGTCACTTCTCACTGCACTCGTTATAGCTTTATAAAGTCGCGTATAATACGTTGCCGTCAAACATCAAGTGTTATATAATTCATTGCTCTAAGCTACATGTTGGATGAAATAGGGTTGCCAGTTTTCTTCCCCGTCGCCTTTCCTCCACTAACAGTATAGAGAGGCACCCGTTTACAAATGAACTATTTTCCATCTGAGTAGACCTGGGCGTGTCGGTAGCTGGAGTTGAATCCAGCAACTTTAATGTCAAATGAGAGTTCAGCAACCCATAGCTGACTGCTAGCGTCAAGGTCAGCGAACCAGAGCTGCCAAGACCCTTCTACACCTCCACGTGGTGATCCTGAATAGCAGGCTGCAGAAGGGCAGACTGGCTAAGGAGAAGGGATTGAAGAAGGAATGCTAACCCGGTATTCAACAAATGTTAGCTGAAGTCGGATGTATTGGACCGAAAGGTGCAAATATCGCAGTCAAGCTATAAACTACGACACAACGCATTCCGTTCTCTGGACTACATTCTGATACTTAAGCCCTTTCAGGGTTTGATAGTGGGAGATTGAGAATGAACGAAGCCAAGCCAAGCCAAATGAGAGTTCTCTACCACTAGCGACTTTCTGTAATATTAATGTTTCAATCACATCATGTGTCTTGATATCATAGCTTACCGTATCAGTTATTTATTCTCATTTGAGTTGCGATATGCTACCGATGAAGACTTTTTCTTTTCATGGCGTATGCTGTTTGTGACTTTGTGAACAACTCTGAATTGGCTCATGATGATGATTTGATGATAATAATAATTATGTAATCACCATAGCTCTGAGCTGGTAGCTCTTGACAGCCCAGTGCCCTCTGTACACAAGCAACCATTTTCTTCAGCCGGGGTTTGTTTAATGTCCGAGAGGCATTATCCTAAAACAATGAAAGACAGCTAAGTGGAACAAAAAAACCATAAGATACTCAATGTGGCCTTCATTGATAAAAAAAAAGGCATTGGACCGTCAAACCGATGTAGGCTATGGGAGGTAATAGAGGAATATTTCCAGTGCTGCGTTGTGTACAAGGGTGTGTGCTTTCTCCACTTGTTTTCATAATTTATATGGATACAATTGCGCAGTTTGCTAACTCTCTTTAAGTCCCTCTATGAACTGTTGTTTGCTGATGATCAGGTAATCTTTTACCAGAATTAAAAAGACCTACAACACCACTTGAACTTTCTACATTTCACTTGTAACGAATATAGCATGAAGATGAACACAGACAAGACAGACACTTTGATGATATATGGTGAACACGTCCAGAGAAGTTTGCACATCAGTGACATTGGTCTCAGGCAAGTACGGGAGTTCAAATACCTAGGTAGTATATTCACTGATGACGGCAGAGTGGACAGTGAGATTGCATAGAGAACTCAGAAGGCGTACACTGTCTACTGTCCACTACAAGCTGACTAAAGAGAGGTCCAGATTAGATATTTGGAAATATTTTTTTAGTCAGAGAGTGGTGACTGCTTGGAATGCATTGCCAGAGGAGGTAGTGGAGGAATGGACAGTTAATGCATTTAAGAATAAACTGGATGCGCATAGCTTTTAGAGCAAGGTGATGTAAAGTTAACTGGTTGTATACAGACTCTGCAGAGTCTTCTAAACCAATGTCAATCTTGGTCCTTACTAGCAACTCATAAGCATAAGATCCAGAACTGTGAGATTCGCTGTGTGAGAAGTGTAAATGGAAAGACAATCCGTGATCGAATCTGAACCACCACGCTGTGGCAGACAGTTAGGACAAACTCAGTTAGTGCTTACTTTGACGCTCAACAAGTCAAGTGGTTTGGTCATTTAGTCAGAATGCATTAAAAACACATCATATGCAGGAATTCGGTCTACGAGCTCTTGATGGATCATGGGTGTCTCTGACACTTTCACCAAGTTGCACCTACCTAGAGCACAAGCCTCCCACTTGGCAATAACAACGCATCCCCCCCCCCCCTCTAATTGGCGTTGTACGGTCATAATAAAAGATATAGACGTATAGTTTGTGTATGCTCGCAGGGAGGCAGTTCAGTGTGTTGGTACGCCAGAATCATTACGTCTTTCACGGACGTAGCAAACACATCTGCGTCGGCCATCGAATCATTCTTCAGTCAGTCATACCAGCAGTATGCCAGAGCTGCAAAGACCATTCTACACCTCCACGTGTAATCCTGGACAACAGACTACAACTGAGCAGAATGGCTAAGTAGAAGAAATCGAAGAGAGAAGGAAACCCGGTACTCATAACTGTCAGCTGAAGACGGATGTGTCGGACCGAAAGCTGGAGATTCCCCAGTTTAGGGTGTGGGTGGCATTTATTTCCTGTCAGAGTTTATGTAGGCGCTGACATCTTCGAACTGCTCATTTCCCAGCTTGATCTCCCATTTGCCTGTATGGGTTTCGGAGACATTTCTAGCTCAGATAAGATTGACATGACTTGTTAGCTGACGAGATGAGCGCATCCCCAAGCAGCTGTTGTACTGCAAGCTCACAAAACGCAGACGCTGACCAGGAGAGCAGAACATATTGATCAGACGTCGTAGCCAGGATCTTGTAACAGATACTCGCCAAGACCCCCAACTTACTTTTCCTCAGGTCTCCTTGGAAACGAAATGTTTTCATGGCAGCCTGTCTAACGAGCTGGTGGATCGACGTGATCCACGTAATAGTGAAGGACATGCAGATGAAGCAAAGCATAGCACAATCTCGGAAAGGAACCCTGTCCACATTCATCAGAGCACTCGGGATATGGAGATAGCTACTGAAATCCGCCGCTTAACGCCCTTTTCTGGGGGCACAAAAGAGTAATATTACTCATTGTAGACGTTCAATAAGAACAACAACAACAATCCCAGAACACTGTGTACGTAACCCGCCTTGTCCTCTTTGGCAAACACGGCATTTGTCCCTCAACACAAATGCTTCATCGAGTACAGAATGTAATGACAACACACCATACTGCATACCTACCAGGAAACCAGTAACAGCCAAATATGTTAGCAGTTGAAAGAAGCAATGGTCTGCTAAAGACACGCTACTTACTAGTGTTGCATATGTTAGATTCGTTTTTTTGACTTGATAGTGGTCATTGCAGAAAATCCAGCTTCCCAAAGTTAAATGTTTGCATGAGCTGCAGTGGTCAGCGACACATAGCTGACTGCTAGCGTCAAGGCCAGACCCTTCTACAACTCCACGCGGTGATCCTAGATAACAGGCTGCAGATAGCAGGGCAGACTGGATAAGGAGAAGGGATCGAAGAGGAAATGCTAACCCAGTACTCAAAAAATGCTTGCGGATGTGTTGGACCGAAAGGTGCAAATATCGCAGTCAAGCTGTAAACTACGACACAACACATTCCGTTCTCTGGACTACATTCTGCTACTTAAGCCCTTTCAGGGTTTGGTAGCGGGAGATTGAGAACGAACGAAGCCAAACCAAGCCAAATGTTTGCAAATACTGTCAATAGATTTTTTTTAAAAATGTTTAGAAATATTCTGACAAGAAGCGAATGCCATTTACAACTCAGTTGCCGGTGTATGTGATGAAGAGCCATGTTATGCTGCAGCTCAATTTGTTGCCCATTTGCACTCCATGGTCATCTGCCTCAAAAACGGAATATATGTGACTACAGTGCAAACGTCACAATCAAACTGATTGTCAACAAAAAAGCAAGAATAGCGTCAGGCTGCTGGGAATATGCTATTTAAAGGAGTTGGAGTTAGTTGGGCCAGCACAATGCGGCAATGAAACCGGTAGGATTAGGTTTACACGATGAACTTTTCTGAAAAAATCTAATAAAAAACGGCATTGTGGCTCTAGTATGGTTTGTCGAAATTGACCGATGAAATACTGACCTCGTGGTTTTTACACCAATCGAGAGCGTTTTTGCCGGCTACATAAAATCATGTTGCGAGCAGCGTGCGGTCTACAGACTCCGACTGGCTTTCACTGTTCTAAAAGAATGGCTGAACAAAAACAAACAAAACAACATGCACACTAGCCACACCAACAAATAGTCCAACTTTTGTATTTCCATAACTTTACTGCGCCTGCGCGCTAAGCCTATATTTACTATTGATCACTATTTTTATTCCTTGCAGTTTGTGACGCGTGTACTGTACGACTTGGCCTACAAATAGATACAACATATAATAATGTGTCTGCGCACTCACCCTGGGGGCCACTCTTCCCCTTCTCTCCCCCCTCCCCCCTCACTCTGTTTCATTTGACTATATCCTACAGTCACACCCTTGCACAACTTTCACACTCGCCCTCGTGGTAAAGCCCTTCCATTGCACTTTGGTTGGGCTAGCTTCTGATGGCGCACAAACCTAGCATAGGTACATACAGATTCACACATGCACCCAAGCACTGGTTTATGCTTCCTGATATCGCCCAATTGACTACGGTCTGGGAAGGAAAATGGCGCCCCTCCGCCAGTAGAAACTAGTGAGGCAAACATTTAAGCAAAAAAAAAAAAAATGTGTCTGCGCACATCTGGATTCCAAAAATGTAATATAAAGCAACACCGTGTTTAAAGTAATAAAATAAAAGACGTCAGACACGTTAGCAGTTGTGTGTGTATGTTACAGCAGTAAACGAGAACCATTTTTCTTCAACGAGTCAAGTTGGAGTTAACACCTTCGATGAATATCACTCTTTTTATACTACAAACAACTGCAATAATAACACAGAAAAGAAAACCACTTCAGAAGTGACAAATCTGGACATAACTAAGTTCTCATGAAGTTGAATGTCCACAGTGAGTGTGATTTGACATTTGTGTGATTTGAAAAGGGCGTTAAAGTGGGGGGGGGGGCTGCAACAGTGCTCCTTAAATCCCAGGCGTGCTGATGAAGGTGGACCGTGCTCTTCCAAGCGGTTGTGTTATGCGTGGCTTCATCTGCGGGTCGCTCACTACAACAGGGATCACGTGGATCCACCACCTCGTTAGTCAGGATACTAAGAACACAGCACGTTTCCATGGAGGACTACAGGGAAGTCAAGGTGAGGGTCTTGGCCAGTATATTTTGTATGAACCTGATCAATATGTCTGATCAGTATTTTTTGCCTGACCAGATGTTAATCTCCAACCCCAAGTCTATACCACCAATAGTTTTACATTCCTGCACGACCAGTCGGCATAGAACCCAATACATTGCATTTTACAAGTGATACATAATGTCCAGGGATATATATATATGAGTATGTGTACAAATAGTATAACTTTTGGACAAGAAATGAAAGCAAAGATTGTAGAAATAAAACTTTCAGGTGTTTTTTTCTTCTTCAAATCGGTTTTACTCGTGCCATCCAATAAGCCACAAATAAAAGTCAAGCTGGTTGTGTTATTCTATTATCAAAATTAAATCCTTCTTTTCAGGTGAAGATGTAAAGACAGAAAAATTCAAAAATGGCATGAGATCTGGCAGATGAAGTTTAATATAGATAAATGTACAGTCATCTACATGGGTAGATTCAATCTGGAATATTATTTCAGGGTAGGAGAGAATAATAATAGGAAGATAAAAAACGAATAACACATAAGGGTTATAATAGATCATACAGGTAGGGTGAATGAACAAGTCCAGAAAGCAATGAAATAAGCCAATGCAATGTTAGGTATGACAAAAAAGAAATATTTGCCATTAGTTAGTTAGTTGCCCATCGCAATAGAAGATGGCGACAGCGTCAGACATGTTTATTCAAATATGACTGAATGTGACTGTACAGTCTGATCTGAGCATGACAAACTCTACCGAACGTGGGGTACGTGAGCAGCATTTGTTTTTGAACAGTATTGCATTTTATCGTTTCGTGCAGATCGCTTTTCCTGCACCTCCGTAATGCTCCTCTGCTCAGTGGAGCAAGCATCATGTGTGATGGCAGTGCGCCAGGCTGAGTGGTTCGGAGCAAGCCGCTCCCAGCCAACAACATCAATGGAGAAACTATACAAAGTTGACTTTTAGAGCGTCTTTGTATCATTTCTTTTGATACTGAGCAGTCTGCTGAGACAGTTTACGTGGAAATGATTAAGTTTCCTGACATGCCTGCTATTGACTATCCATGTTTCGCATGCGTATGTATCAAAATTAAACATATGAGCAATGCAGACAGATAAACTGCAGAGGAGCACCAAGTAGACCGAAATTGGAGTACTGTGTTCATGTATGGAGTCCTTATCTCAGAGAGGATATACACATGCTGGAAATTATTTTAAAAATAAGAGCGACAAAACTGATAGTGGGATTCTGAAATTATGGTTATGAGGACAGACTCAGAAAAACCAGTCTACATTGACTATCAAATAAAAGAATTCGAGGAGATTTAAAACACGTTCACACGATAATCAAGGAAAAGGATAGAATAGACTATAACAAGTTGGTTTTTTTTAAAGCACAGCCGGCTAAAGAACAAGCGGGCGCCGCTGCTACACATTAATTTAAGAAAGTACCAGATTAGATGTAAGGACATTTTTGGGGTCAGAAAGTTTAAATGCATTGTCGCAGGAAAGAGTGGCGGCGTGGTCATTTAATGTATCCAAGAATAGATTATATGCATATAGTTATTTTTAGATTAAGTGAAGTAGAAGAAACTGGTTGTAAACAGACTGCAGAGTCTTCTAAAAAGGTATAAAGAAGTTAAATAAGTTAAGATGAGAACACACTTGCAACAGCTGGCTATTGTTTTTGAAAACATGCATTTCTATGTTTTTCAGCGTACAAAAATAGAAGATCTGGTAGAGAAGCTACCATCATCCTAGATCAAGGGGCAGATACTATTGGTTGTATTACTAACCTAGTTATAGAAAGACAACACGCTGAACGGGATTAGGCAACATCTTGATCTTGATCACGTTGTTGCAACCATAACATTCCTAACTGCGCAAGGGTTAGCTTTCAGATATAATGACGAGGTATTTGGGTCATCAACCAATGGCATCTTTCCAGGTACTGTTGAGTTATTGGTCAGGTTTCATCCATTCGTAGGCATAACATATATAGACATATGACAACAACGAAAACGTTGTATTTGAAAACCAGTCTACAGCGTTTAGAAGAGAGAAGAATTCGAGTTGATTTAATACTGGTTTATAAGATAATCAACGGAAACGATACAATAAACTATAACAAGTTTGTTTTCATAAATACAGTTGTTTACAGGATCAAAAGGACACGGCCACAAATTAATTAAAGAAAGGTCCAGATTAGAAACTACGAAATATTTTTTTAGTCAGAGCGCTGTGAATGTTTAGAATACATTACCACAAGAAATAGTGGAGGCAAGGTCAATTAATGCATTCAAAAATAGATTGGATGCGCACGTGAAAAATAAAAGAAATTGGTTGTATACAGATTATGCAGTCTTCTAAACCAGTATACAGACCTCAAGTTGAAGTTAAGTTGTCTCTTGTCATGCATCCATCACTTGTGATGAGCTCACAGATTGTGTGAGGAAGATGCACTGAAGGTTATCAGTGAAGAAATTATATGTTGTTGATATTGTTGTTGTTGTTGTTGTTACATATCCGGCAATATCTAGGCTCTCGTCTTTCGGCCCAACGCCATGTAATGTTACCTGCACGTATTTGTTAATCATTGTATGGTGTCATTCAAAGTGTTCCATTTATCTGGCCTCTGAGAAAGAAGCATTTTCATAACATCGTTGAAAGCCTGGGACTCAAACAGATGAAGATCACAGTTTCGTGTGTATGTGCAGAACTGTCTTTCAATATGAGAGGTTATCTAGGTCAAGAGGCTAACGACGCAAAAGTTACTTCTTTCGTGAAGACAAATATCACTAAGTATTGGGTGTGAATCAAATTTTGCCGATGGCCAAGGCTAAGTGGGACGATCTGTAGTAACGCTGCAAAAACGGCTTGAAAACATGAACATCACAGCCAGAGTTTGGCATGAAGGACAAAAAAATATGGTAATAGCAATGCAACATAAGCAAAGAAATATAATCATCAATGGAGAAATAATCGGACAAGTATTGAAGTTTACATATATAGGGCAAACAATCAAAAATGAATCCCGCAATAAGATGGAAATTAAGACAAGTGTTGTATGGGGAAAAAAGGATTTAAGAGAAAAACAGAATATCAAGATAGAACTGTGGAGAAGAATAATTATTGCTCATATACTAGAGACGTATGAGGATATAGGAGAAGTATGAGGATATAGGAGAAGTATGAGGATATAGGAGAAGTATGAGGATATAGGAGAAGTATGAGGATATAGGAGAAGTATGAGGATATAGGAGAGGTATGAGGAGATAGGAGAAGTAGGAGAATATAGGAGAAGTATGAGGATATAGGAGAAGTATGAGGATATAGGAGAAGTATGGGGATATAGGAGAAGTATGAGGATATAGGAGAAGTATGAGCATATAGGAGAAGTATGAGGATATAGGAGAAGTATGAGGATATAGGAGAAGTATGAGGATATAGGAGAAGTATGAGGATATAGGAGAAGTATGAGCATATAGGAGAAGTATGAGGATATAGGAGAAGTATGAGGATATAGGAGAAGTATGAGGATATAGGAGAAGTATGAGGATATATGAGAAGTATGAGGATATAGGAGAAGTATGAGGATATAGGAAAAGTATGAGCATATAGGAGAAGTATGAGGATATAGGAGATGTATGAGGATATAGGAGAAGTATGAGGATATAGGAGAAGTATGAGGATATAGGAGAAGTATGAGGATATAGGAGAAGTATGAGGATATAGGAGAAGTATGAGCATATAGGAGAAGTATGAGGATATAGGAGAAGTATGGGGATATAGGAGAAGTATGAGGATATAGGAGAAGTATGAGGATATAGGAGAAGTATGAGGATATAGGAGAAGTATGAGGATATAGGAGAAGTATGAGGATATAGGAGAAGTATGAGGATATAGGAGAAGTATGGGGATATAGGAGAAGTATGAGGATATAGGAGAAGTATGAGGATATAGGAGAAGTATGAGGATATAGGAGAAGTATGAGGATATAGGAGAAGTATGGGGATATAGGAGAAGTATGAGGATATATGAGAAGTATGAGGATATAGGAGAAGTATGAGGATATAGGAAAAGTATGAGCATATAGGAGAAGTATGAGGATATAGGAGAAGTATGAGGATATAGGAGATGTATGAGGATATAGGAGAAGTATGAGGATATAGGAGAAGTATGAGGATATAGGAGAAGTATGAGGATATAGGAGAAGTATGAGGATATAGGAGAAGTATGAGCATATAGGAGAAGTATGAGGATATAGGAGAAGTATGGGGATATAGGAGAAGTATGAGGATATAGGAGAAGTATGAGGATATAGGAGAAGTATGAGGATATAGGAGAAGTATGAGGATATAGGAGAAGTATGAGGATATAGGAGAAGTATGAGGATATAGGAGAAGTATGAGGATATAGGAGAAGTATGAGGATATAGGAGAAGTATGAGGATATAGGAGAAGTATGAGGATATAGGAGAAGTATGAGGATATAGGAGAAGTATGAGGATATAGGAGAAGTATGAGGATATAGGAGAAGTATGAGCATATAGGAGAAGTATGAGGATATAGGAGAAGTATGGGGATATAGGAGAAGTATGAGGATATAGGAGAAGTATGAGGATATAGGAGAAGTATGAGGATATAGGAGAAGTATGAGGATATAGGAGAAGTATGAGGATATAGGAGAAGTATGAGGATATAGGAGAAGTATGGGGATATAGGAGAAGTATGAGGATATAGGAGAAGTATGAGGATATAGGAGAAGTATGAGGATATAGGAGAAGTATTTGTCATTGTCTTTTTAATATCTACACAGAACGAATGTTCAAACAGATACCAGGAATGCCAGAACTTGCCATTGGATGAATGGCAGTGTGTGACCTTAGATATGCGGATGATATTTTTGATGATTTAGAGAATTACAGGAGCTTGTCACAACAATTTACAAAATAAGTCAAGACCTTCAGGTCAGGTCTGGTCATCCTGTAACCGGTGAGGTTGTTGGGGCACACAGGAAGACATCATCACAACACCACGCCACCCATATATGTCAGCTGCCACTGCTTGTGCCTCAACCGGTGAGGTTGACTTGTGTGTTCACTTTATCGGCAGGCTACTCATTTACCTTTTCGCCCCCTCAGAAGAAGAGCTAGCCGACCACAACATCGCTGGGTTGCGATGCCGTGCACAAAACACACCATTGCACACCAGATTTTGGATTAGCCATAAACAAGTAGAAAACAAAGACTATGATACTTGGTAAAAGTGACAGAAACCATGAATGCAGATACAAGTTAAAGATCAACTACTGGAACAGGTACAGAGTTTCCCATAAGTCGTTTAATAATCTAAGAAGGCAGATGTGAAAAGGAAATCAGAAAGAGAATATGTAAGGCAAAAGTGGTATTCAGCAACCAATGACACATACTGACTTCCAAACAGATAAACCATAAATTGAAAATGAGTATAATCCGATGCTATGTATACTCGTCACTGCTTCATGGCGTAGAAATATGGGGACTGAATAACAAGTTGGAAACAAGTATTACAGCCTTTGAAATGTTGTTATATAGAGGATTAGGTCGCATTACTTGGAAAGAGAAGAAAACAAACGTGAAGGTATTTGTAAGGCTGGGGTGAAAAGATAATTAATGACCGAAATCAAGATTAGACAGTTCAGTTATTTTGACAAGACCTACCTCCTTGTTGAAGACCATACTAGAGGGTAGAGTGGAAGGCACTCATTCAAGAGGCAGGCAACATGTTAAGTGATAACATCAGGAGATAAACAAGCTAGAAAGAGCATGTTAGATTGCCCCATTACAGCAGGAGATAGAGAACACTGAGGATCTATTGCAGCCCACCTTCAATGCGAAGATGGCGTTTGAACTGAACTGAACTGAGTAAAACATATCAGCCTCTGTAACAAAGATACACACAAGTCTAAATAACAATACGTGCTTTTATTCTGTAGGCATTGAGTTGCCAATAGCTGGCAGGTCACAGCTAAAGGGATTACGTCATCATCATCATCACCAACATAATCAAATACAACTATGTGTACCATCAATCCACTACACAGTAATGGGTTGAATAAACATATTGCCTAGGCAGAGAAAACGGGGGGGGGGGGGGGGGTGGTGTAGTAGGCGACTACAAATACAAATAGGCCTAGAGGCCTCGCTTAGCATGACCCTGCCGTGGGATCAGTAGTCACAATCTATGCTCGCTAGTTTGGGGAACTGAGATTATAGTCCGGTCAGGCACAACATACTGACCAGGAAGTCACGTCAGAGTCAGGTACAAAATACTGACCAGGACGTCGCGCAGGGTCAGGCACTAAATACTGACCAGGTCCACTATATCTCTTCCATGTAGTGTTTGTTTCCTGGAAAAAAGGCTGTTTTTAAGACAGTCTGACCGACGATTTGTGAATAGAGGTGATCCCCGTAGTAGTTGGCGCCATGCAGATGAAGCCATGCATAGCACTACCACCTGGACGACCGCAGTCTACCTCCATCAGCACGCTCCGGATGTGAGGAAAGCTACTACAACCCGTCACATTTCAGAGCGCTCAAAAGTAAACTGCTCGTTAGAGATCGCCAAGGAGATGTTAACCCCCTAACAATGTTAGTCTTCTCTTCTACATTCGGTTAAAGTGTTTCTCTCTCACAGCAAAGGGACCTGGCTCGAGCCTCTTTGCTGCATGACCCAGTCTACCCTTATAGAAACAGATGCTAGTCTTAAAGAGTTAATACAAAGCATCAAAGCATCAATGACGAAACTGGTCGCCCTACTTAACAACAAGCTGTGACCGCGGACAACTACGTCCCTAATACATCTCTGTAATAGGGTCCGTTATGAAACTTTCCTTACATGTTTAAATTGTAACAACGTTATCTTGAGTGGCAGAGCAGCTAGGTCGCTTGCTTTTCACCGCAAAGGTACTGATATTGCTCTTTTCTTTGCAATACGTTCTAATATATGAAACTGTAAAATGGTGCATGAATGGAAGGCGAGGAAGGAAACTGATTATTCTATCTCACTAAAATCTGAAACTTCACACAGTGATATCTTCCATACTTCATCGCCGAGGGCTGTGACTGATATGCAGCTAGGGTTGCCTTATTGATCTGTCACGTTGTTGTATATTCGGTTAGCGATGCGTGGTTCAAGTCGACAGTGACTCAGGTTACAAACACGCGGATCGAGAAATCCACTGTGTTCAGTTGTAATGCCGAAGCTTAGCTTTGCGAGCTAAGCTGCCAGCGCCTAAAGCTAAAACTGCACACAATACCCACGTCTTCTTTCTACACTGCAATTTGGAGTGGGGAAACTAGCGTTCGGTCATGTGAACGATTCCTGGCTAGGCTATGTTAGTCTAGGTCTGGTTGCTGATCAGACCATGTTAGTCTGGGTCATGAGAAACATACTGGTTACGCTATGTTAGTCTAGAGCTGGTTGCTGATCAGACCATGTTAGTCTGGGTCTGGCTGCTGATCAGATCATGTTAGTCTGGATCAGGTGAAACTTACTGATCAATACCCCCACCTCTCTTCCAAGCATTTCTCCCTGGAAACAAACTGTTTCGTGGCAGGGTGGCTAACGAGGTAGGGATTTGCTCTCACAATGGTGAGAATACCGATGAGCCTCGTATTGCACAACAGTCAGAAGGGTCCCTCTTCACTTTCTCATTGCGTGATGTTATGAGAGTCACTGTAACCTGCCACCAATGGAAGTCGTAAAGAGCACCCAACTCAAATGTGAGTGTCATTAGTAACAACAACAACACTCCGATTGAAAGGCAGATATCTGCATTGTAACTACCCTAACTTTAGGAAGCCTTTCTTCTGCTACCTCTTCTTCTTCTTCTAAGACTGTTTCCTTTTTACTTAGAATACTTGGAATCAAGGTATTGAAACATGCATGTTTAATGTCTATTGCCAGGTAGCCGAACGCTTCGGCTATGCTTAGTTATAGGTATTTTACAACTTCCTGTGTCTTACTAGACTTAGAGGAAGGTACAACTAATTTCGGTAGATTTTTAACTTGAATTTCATTTTAAATTTTGTCCGTTAAGCCTACTCTTTTCGAATTCAAATTACAAAGGGATTTTTCACGTGCTCAACACTGAACACGGGAGTCAGATCTCACTACCCAGAGATAAGGGGAATTTTTATCAGAAGATCTGCGTGACAAAATTCCGGTCGTGGAGATGATTTGAACCTGCGACCTTCGGCATCCGAGGCGGACCCCTTACCTGGAGATGTTGTTACAAGCTTTTATTTCACATGAGACGACCGTTAGCTTGGACTTCTACTTCTCCTATTTTAACCAACTTCTCCAAAACCTAGAGAGCTGACAGTGTGTACTAGTTCAGTTCAGTTCAAGTGCCATCTCCCAATCGAAGTTCGGCTGAAATGGATCTTTAGTGTACACTATCTCCTGCAGTAATGGTGCAATCTGAAAAGCTTTTCGCAGTCCATCTTTTCATGTTATCCACGCACTTATAACGTTGCCTGCCTATTGAACGACTGCTTTGTTGTTGTTGTTGTTGTTGTTGTTGTTGAATGCCTACAATGAGTAGGATTACTCTTTTATTGCGCTCTAAAAATGATGTTAAATGGCGGGTTGTCGTAGCTTTCTTCACATGCCGAGCTTGCTGATGAAGGTGGACCGGGGTCCCCCACACGGATGTGTTATGATTGGCTTCATCTGCGTGTCGCTCACTACTACGGGGATACGCGACTGCCTTCTACCCTACCCTCTAATGGGGTCTCCAACGAGGAGGTATGTCTTACTATATGGCCAAAATGCTATAACTGTCTAACCCTGATTTCGGTCATTACTTCTCTTTTCACTCCAAACTTTTACAATACCTCCCCTTTTATTGTCTTCTCTGTCCAAGAAATGCGACCCGATGTTCTTTATACATTTCGAAGGCTTCAATACTCTTTTACAAATTGTACAAGTGAGAGCCTGTTAATCTATCAAATTTGCACTCATGCGGTCCCTAAAACAAACCCAAAAAAACAAAAACACACGTATAAATAAAAGCTGGTACCTAAAAATATAGATTTTTTTCAATTCACTTGTTTATGATCACGAAACAAAAAGGTTAATGTTGCAATTATCAGTCTGCATTGAAGCGATATGTAAGAAGTTGCAAGTTGTGTATTCTGTAGCAATGTGTGTAATCTAACCACACACACAACCCTTTTTAATCGTCTTTTACGGCACGTTGGGAAAGCTGCTGTGCACCTATTCCTCACTTCACCTATATTCACATCGGTCAGATCAAGGTACCTCTCTAAAAGCCGTTCTGGAAGGAAAAGTTAGCAACAAATGTAACACAGCAGAGAACCACTGAGAGGGTAACATCAAGTGATCCGCCGGGGTGTTTGTGTACAACAAAGATAAGAGTAGCACCACTGCCCCACATAGAGCATGTCGTTAGAGACGGCTAACTGTGTGACATGGCCTAACACGTCATGGCTAGGTGGTTTGTTAAGAGCAGCCAGATGGCGTCTAACAGCCTATAGGTCGATTTTTTATATAGTACTTGAGTCTATTAAGATGGACTCCCTCATCTTTTAACCACTCTCCAAGAAACAGGTTTTATAAAGATTCTGCAGGGTCTTCTAAGCCAGTATGAAGACGTTAGGTTAAGTGACGGACACGGACAAAACCTGTCACAACGCACCTTCAAGTTAATATATCATTGTCGTAATAGACGAAGAGCTCTGCCCACTTTATTTCTCTATAATATTAAGATATACATTCAGGGAACATATTAGTGTATCCTCAGTGATGGACCCTTTGATCTACAGGCTGATCACTAGCACTCATTGTCCTATCTTGTGATGGATCCTATGATTAACGTAGACTCATCGCCACACCAACTGTCCCATCTCGTAATGGATCATTTGAACTGCATAGACTCAACGCCCCTACCCACTGTCCCATCTCGTAATGGATCATTTGAACTGCATAGACTCAACGCCCCTACCCACTGTCCTATCTCGTAATGGATCATTTGAACTGCATAGACTCAACGCCCCTACCCACTGTCCCATCTCGTAATGGATCATTTGAACTGCATAGACTCAACGCCCCTACCCACTGTCCCATCTCGTAATGGATCATTTGAACTGCATAGACTCAACGCCCCTACCCACTGTCCCATCTCGTAATGGATCATTTGAACTGCATAGACTCAACGCCCCTACCCACTGTCCCATCTCGTAATGGATCATTTGAACTGCATAGACTCAACGCCCCTACCCACTGTCCCATCTCGTAATGGATCATTTGAACTGCATAGACTCAACGCCCCTACCCACTGTCCCATCTCGTAATGGATCATTTGAACTGCATAGACTCAACGCCCCTACCCACTGTCCCATCTCGTAATGGATCATTTGAACTGCATAGACTCAACGCCCCTACCCACTGTCCCATCTCGTAATGAATCATTTGAACTACTTACCCTAATCACCCAACCCACTGTCCTACTTTGTAATCGGTCTTGTGAACTACATAGACACATAGTTGCGCTAGCTTAGCCTATTCCTGCTAGCTCCAAATGAAACATTTGGCTGCACCTTTTCTACTCTACTTATTCTAACGTTTCATCGTCTTCTTGAAATCTGTCCACGAAATTGCAATTGAAAAGCATTTTGTATGATGTTCCTCAACAGTTGTGCACATGCATACTTCCATTCCCCTGCGAGTTCCAATGCAATCTATCTTTGATTACGTTGTTACAGTTCATTAGATTTTAAACAAAGAATTTTCAGATTACTGGAGTTTCGTATCCAACTTTGGTAGGACAAGAAAAGACAGAACAGGAGTGTTTATATCCAGTGAAGTAATAATGTATTCCCATCGCAATACCATTGGTACACGCATGGGATGACTCGGCTGTGGAGTCGTCGTGGTTTCTGTTCTTTCGAGCGGCTCGCTTTTTTCTTAGTTCCGGAGATGATGATTCGCTCTGAGATCTGAGCACCTTGTGTGATGCTTGCGCGCCTGAAGGAACGGTTCTGTGCAAGTATCAGGCACGAAGGGACGTCAATGTTGAAGCTTTTCAGATATATTTTTGATAAGTCTCTGTAGCGTTTCTGATTGCCCCCTGAAGAGCGTCTGCATTTTTTGAACTAACCGTATAACAGCTACTTGGGGAAGTGCTCGACGAACATGCGAAGATCGTGTCCAGTCCATCTTATTTAGGATCTGTGCAGATTGTATGGATGTTTTGCTGGTTTGAATGTTTATCTTTCTCGAATATTCTTGTCAGAGTCTGTATACAACTAGTTTATTCTGCTCCACTTGACCTAAAAATTACTATGCGCATCAAATCTATTCTTCTTCTTGTTGTTACGGATCCAGCAGCATCCAGGCTCTTGTCTTTCAGCCCAATGCCATGAAATGGTATCTGCACGTGTTTATCAGTTGTTGTCTTGTGCCTTACAAAGTGTTTCATTTATCTGGCCTCGGGAAAGCAGCATTTTCCTAACATTGTTGAGCGCTGAGAATTCAATGACATGATGGTCAGCGGTTTCATATGGGTGTGTACACAGCTGGCACTCAAAAGTAAGCTACGGTTGGATTCTCTTCATGGGCTTATTAAGTGGGATGTTTTGGGGTCTCAGTCGGAAAATGGTGCTCTGATCCTTCCCTGTGAGTTGATTTACACTGCCATTAGGATTGGGGCTTACCATGTGTCTGTATACCTTCCTCTCCGTGTTTCTCATGGCCCATCTGTTCAGCCAAGTTTCGTTGTTTGCTGGTCTTATTAAATTTTTAGCCGCTATTATGTGTATCCTTTCTAGCTTATATCCCCTCTAACGTTAATTGCGGAATGTGTAAGTGCATAAGTCGACAGAGTCTTGTACCTGATATCCGATTTGGTGGGGAAGATGAAAAGGGGGGAGGGAGGGGGGTCGGTCTTCCTTGATTAATATGCAGCTTAATTAGTCGTCTACGTATCTCTTTTTTGCAAAGCACCACTCTGCCTGCCTCCTCGCTGCATAACATATCAGAATGACCTATTGTGCATTGGATTGTGTTCTTTAAAAAGCACAGGTCGAGCGAGACCTTAAAGTTTCCCCCGACCGGTCTTCACATCAGCGTGCTATTGAATCAATAGAACGTTATCACAAAGAGGCATATATATATATATATATATAAATCAGGTGCCGGACGCAAGACTGGTTGTTAAATTGGTTATGCCTAAGGTCTTACAGCAAGGTAAGTGAGGCCACGATCTTGGATCACCTGTTCTTTGATGAATGGGATCTTAACGTCTGCTTAAAACAAGATTTGCAGTTCACATTGGCGGAGCTTTCGAGTGCATGCAATCACTTTGGTCTCACGATTAACACTAAAAATAAGCTGAGGTACTTTTCCAACCTGCTCCTGTGAGCCGTACATTGTAACAAACATTACCGTACAGAGTCAACGTCTCCATGTAGTCGATAGCATTACCTACCAATGCAGTACCCTCACCAGAGAGGTGAACATAGACTCTGAGGTCAACATCAGAATGTGCAAGGCGAGATCTGTGTTTGAGAGGTCGCAAACTAACGTCTGAAACCGAAACGGCATCAGTGTAGCCACCAAGGTAAAAGTGTATCGCGCTGCAGTAGTAACCACTCTGATGCATGCCTGTAACACATGGATAGTATATAGCAGCAAGGATGGTGCCGTATGGGCTCCGGGTCCAACATTTCTCTAGTGTTTTAGTTCATTGTGGATGCCGCCAGGCCACGGATTTGTCTGGAATTCACACAAGTCGATGACTTATGCTTGTGTTCACGGACACGTGTCGTTTTCCATTTGGACTGGTTAAATCGCTCAGTTGTGTGTTTTCGTCCCTCCAATTATCCTGGCCTGGATATCGGCTGTATGAATTAGTACTACGATTAAACCTGTGTCATATTTTCATGATCAAGTGCACACGGGTGAACTTCGCGAGATTGGCGCCCTTAGTCCTAGTAGCAGACAGCGTCGGTTTTGGTATGGCTGTGAAAAGTAGACACGTGACTATAATGAGCTAGTACACGTTGCCCGGGAGATATGTCCAACACATTACTCCAACGCTGAGTGATGTCCGTGCAACCTCTTGCGGTTATGGGAAAAGTAAGATACACAACTATATATGTCATCCCTCCCCCCCCCTCCCCCACATCCGCTGTCTTGTTGGATACCTGTTTACGGAAAAGGCTTCGGGAGTAAATCTTGAGGAACATTATGCATCATGCGCCATCTCCAGTCGTCTAGATAATGTCTTGCCACTGGTCAAAGGTAGCTCAGAACGTGAGAGTGAGGTTGACAAAAGGCACCGTTTCTTACTCACTGTAATCCAAATCACAGCGCAAGTCACCTCTTTCAGCGGACACAGCAAGAGAAAAGACTGTCGACAGGACTTAACAAAAAGAGTGGTCTTCATCACATGTGATGGACGAACAGCATAGCAGACACGTCAGACAGCTACATCTTTTTTCACCAGAGCTGTCTGTGCATACAGCTCAGGATCAGATGGGAGGACAAGGTGCTTAACTCCGAAATTTGTAGCAGGGCTAACACGTTGAGCATCCATACACTTATGTGAAAAGGCCGAAAAAGATGTACGAGACGTGTTGTCTGCACGTCCGATGAGCACATCCGCAAGCAGCTGTTATACTCTCAGCTCAGAACAGGCAGACGCTCATTATGAGGACAGAAGAAACACTATAGAGACTCATTGAAAGTGTTTCTGAAAAGCTTCAACATTTACGTCAACTCCCGTGAGTTACTCCCGCAGAACCATTCCACCTGGTGCGTTAGCATCACCAGAGATGCTCAGATCGCAGAGCGAAACTCCATCGAGGAGGCTCAGAGAAAGCGAGCAGTACGAATAAGCAGAACGCACGACGACTCCACATCCGACTTCTCTCATGTGGGCTTCGGGCGCGGAAGTTTGCCGTACCAGGATTGGTCTTTATAGCCATACGAGAACACAACTTGCAGGCCAAGTCTGATGCTGTCAGGATCTTCCCTTTGCATGAGAAACTATTATTATCCCCAAGAGGGCATAACCTGTTTATCCGCCTACACTGTGTATCTTGTATTTTATAGGTAGTTTGATAAGCTTACACGACAACGGTTAGATTACACTATCATTCTTCTCTTTCGTTATGCTCTTAATATGTCAACGGACGTTCACTACAGATCCCTTTTTGAAACGTCGGTTCATTTATAGGTCTATCCTGAGTGCAGTGATGTCAATCTGTATAAAACAACATCATTTAAAAATATTTGTGCTTGCTGAGTGCCTGACCGCTTTTACCCGTGTCGTACGCACGAGCTGAAAGGCTGCGCCATCTGTCGCGTGGCATATCTAAGTTATGACTAAAATGAACCCACATCGCAGTAACTAGCAAGGAGGCTCAATGGGGTTTGCGTGTTTATTCTAGGAAACAAGAAAGTATCCATACTTTCCAAGCTTACAGCAAGACCCAGTGCTAATATGACAGAATACCAAAATGGCAGGACAGGTATGTAGAGAATCATTATGTAAGAAGTAGCAACAAATAATTAGTGATTTATAAAATAGGTAAAAGTCGTTGAATGAATACCCACAACGAGTGGGTCTCCTCTTTTGTGCGCCCTGAAGAGTGCGGGTTGCAGAAGCTTTTGTCACACGATGTGGGTGTAAATGAAGGTGGACTGGGATCCAACCAGGTGGTTGTGCTATATTTGGCTGCTACATCTGTGTCGCTGACTACTACGGGAATCACGTCGATCCCAGACCCCGTTATTTAGACTGCAATCAGACAGTCTGTTTCCAGAGCGTACTTCGTTAAAGTGGGGTGGAGGTCTTGGAAAGTATTACCTGACCCAGACTAACATTATGCTCAGTACGTTTTGTCTGGCCAGACGTTAGTCCACTTTCCCTTCATAACATAGATACAATTTATCTAATGGCATACACTGCCGGTCTGGTTGAGGTGTTAAAGATCTAATTGAAATAGGTCTCAAGGGAAGATGAGACTAACGATTGATCATGCAAAACTTTCCTTCTCAGACTATGTTAGTCAAGGTCACGTGAAATATATTGATCAAGATCCCCACCCTATTTACAAACAGTTTTCCCTAGTAACAGGCTGCTTCGTGGCAGTCTGGGCAAGGAGGGGGAGATCGGCATTGAGATTTCATAGGGGTGAGTCAACTGAAGAAACTCGCATTACACTACAGCCAGGAGAACCCTGGTCCACGTTCTCGTGTGCACGCCTTGAGATGTTAGAGAACCATTGTAACTTGCCCCCAAAGAAAGATGTCAATGGTACCTAACTTAATTACAAGTGGCATAAGCAAGAACACCACCACCACCAACAACAACAACTAGACCGGCTTATTTTTAGGTTGAGTAACACTTTGCTTTTATTGTCCCCTTGTCTTATATAGCTGTAAGTGGAGTACCTATTAACAACTGGATAAACTGAAGCGTATGACTATGTGGATTTAAGCAGGGTCTTCTGCAGCGAGTAGCAAGTGCTTCAACCACTCTTCAAACGTTATGTATGTCGCATTCGGTTATAGGCGTACACCCGTGTGATACTGATGTACGTGGATGTAAAGTGTTTGACGTGCTGAACGTGGCTCTGTTTGTGTGTGTGTGTGTGTGTGCGTGTGCGTGAGCGTGAGCGGGCGTCAATAACCTGTACATGCGTTGGCGTTTTTTTAGGGAGATAAGCGAATGTACATCTGTGTGTATGTGGTGTATATGTACAAACGTGCCAATATGCAATGTTCACATTGTTTATTTGTCAATATTTGCTTGAAACTGTCCCTTCTACATGTAAACGATAATTACTTCTGAACATTATGCATAGAAACATAAAATACATATTTATAAGTTGCAACTAATCTATATACTATGTGAAGTACACAAAAAATAACATCATTTTCCGATCGGATGCAATTAGCTGAATGAAAACATTTTCCCCTCATGATATGGTGCTTTCAAGATTCTGGCCTCAATTAGGCAAATTTCTCTCCTTCTCCTCCCCCCCCCCCCCCCCCCCCCACCCGACCTCTTTTTTTAATTCAGCCAATCTCTCATCATCATCATTATGTCCCCTGTTGGTTGGCGTTGTTGATCATGGATGTATACCTTCTCTTATCAGGTATGTCGTTTATCAATTCCACTGTTGATCGTCTCCCACGCCATTCCTTCGAGTTATTCAATATTTTCTCTCTCTCTCTCTCCTTTCCTATGTCTCTCTTCCCTGCGATTCTGTCCATTGTCATTGTGTGTTCTAACCCAACTTTTCACATGACATGCCCGAAAAAGGATGACTGCCTTGACCTGTGTCTGTATATGTGCCTCTTGAAACACCACGTTATAAGCCTCCTTTGCTGTCCATGGAATTCTCAACATACGGTTATTCTCTACCGAACCCATCTCTCAGCCACGGGAAAATGTTATTATTCTAAGAATTCCGCCAATTCCTCTCGATCTGAAAACGTTGTCATTTCTCGTGAAATATCATAACTTTGTTATTCACACAGTTAGGTCAAATGATCGTGTCAGTAAAGATAAATATTTCAAACGACAGGGAATTCGAATCCGCTGTCCTCCATGCCAGCAAGCAGGCATGTAAACCGTTTGACAGCGCGCTTTCAAGTAAATTGTGTCAGCAAACCGGTAGCAGTGTTGTTCGGTATTTAAAGATTACATGATATCTCACGTATGCTAAGCGAATCAGATCAACAATTTTGGATTTGCTGGTAAACAATCTGCATACTCCATTGCCCATAGCTCGTAAAGAATATAACACAGCGTCGAGAAATATTTTGGACTTATCGGCCATAGAATGTTCAGATAACTTTACAGCAAATGAGGTAAGGTATAAGCTTCGCAATTACAAAGAAAACCAAATATTCCAGGGCGCTCAGTGGTGGTCTCCAGGTAAAGTGTCCGCTCCACGCCGGTGCCGGAGGTCGCGTCTTCCAATCACGGTGCAGACCGGATTTTTTTCACGTGGGTCTTCTGGTTAAAATTCCCCTGATCTCTGGATAGTGTGATCGGACCTCTGATCTCTGGATAGTGTGATCGGACCCTGATCTCTGGATAGTGTGATCGGACCCCTGATCTCTGGATAGTGTGATCGGACCCCTGATCTCTGAATAGTGTGATCGGACCCCTGATCTCTGGATAGTGTGATCGGACCCCTGATTTCTGGATAGTGTGATCGGACCCCTGATCTCTGGAGAGTGTGATCGGACCCCTGATCTCTGGATAGTGTAATCTGACCCCTAATCTCTGGATAGTGTGATCGGACCCCTGATCTCTGGAGAGTGTGATCGGACCCCTGATCTCTGGATAGTGTGATCGGACCCCTGATCTCTGGAGAGTGTGATCGGACCCCTGATCTCTGCATAGTGTGATCGGACCCCTGATCTCTGGAGAGTGTGATCGGACCCCTGATCTCTGGATAGTGTGATCGGACCCCTGATCTCTGGATAGTGTGATCGGACCCCTGATCTCTGGAGAGTGTGATCGGACCCCTGATCTCTGGACAGTGTGATCGGACCCCTGATCTATGGAGAGTGTGATCGGACCCCTGATCTCTGGATAGTGTGATCGGACCCCTGATCTCTGGAGAGTGTGATCGGACCACTGATCTCTGGATAGTGTGATCGGACCACTGATCTCTGGATAGTGTGATCGGACCCCTGATCTCTGGATAGTGTGATCGGACCACTGATCTCTGGATAGTGTAGTGTGATCGGACCCCTGATCTCTGGATAGTGTGATCGGACCCCTGATCTCTGGAGAGTGTGATCGGACCCCTGATCTCTGGAGAGTGTGATCGGACCCCTGATCTCTGGAGAGTGTGATCGGACCCCTGATCTCTGGAGAGTGTGATCGGACCCCTGATCTCTGGATAGTGTGATCGGACCCCTGATCTCTGGAGAGTGTGATCGGACCCCTGATCTCTGGAGAGTGTGATCGGACCCCTGATCTCTGGAGAGTGTGATCGGACCCCTGATCTCTGGAGAGTGTGATCAGACCCCTGATCTCTGGAGAGTGTGATCGGACCCCTGATCTCTGGATAGTGTGATAAGACTCACGTGTTCAGTGTCTAGGACGTTAAAAATTACTTGGCAGTTGGAAATCGAAAAGAGTATATTAAACGGCCGCCATCCGGGACAAAATTCACAAATGCAAGTTAAAAATCTATTTCATAATTAATTGTACTTTCCCCCAGACTTAGTGAACCGGGGGTTAAAATAACACCTGTCTGGTTAGGTGGTTTTGTTAAGAGCAGCATAAATACGAATAACAGGATGCGGGTTTACTTTGCTCTTGTGCCCGTGTTGGGAGCTTTGGAATTCAAGATGTCAGCTCTTTCGTTGCCCTGAACCCCTGCATGACCAGAATAGTAGATCCATGCCAACCCTCTGGAGGTTTGAGGCCTCAACAGCTGCTATCCACTCGTACCTAATCCATCCCATATGTACTTTCTGAACGGTTTGCGTGAGTGTCACGATGACTACCCTTGTTAAAGAAGTCTCAGACTTTCATCTCAGAGCTGACGTCACTGCTTCCACCCCCATTCTCAATCTGAAGGTTTTTGACATGTATGCCGCACTGCACTCTGTAACGACCTGTCATCTCATTATAGTCGAGAAGCCCCAGCCTGATGTCTAGCTGCTCAGCACTGGTCCGTCAGTTTGTATGACGGCATCACTCTCCTGCGTGTTCTCAGTTATCAGCTCATTCACCTAGTGCTCTCCTCTCCCGTTGCTCCATCTCTGCATGCCTTGCCTAAGGTTATGATGACTCTCTGTTACTCTATTATTTTATCACAAGTGTGTACCCATTCATCCCCGTTGGCTATCGCCGCAGTTGGGGTGACATGTCCGATTGTTTTCTCTGCCTGGACCATTCATGACGCCACTCGCTTGATTCTGAATCCTTTGACATCGTAAGATGTGGCTAGTGCGTGGGACTAGCTACAATGTTACGTAATCACTTTTTAACCACAATAACTTCAACAAATATGGGCAAATCTACTAACTTGAAATACAACTTAACCTAGCAAGATAGTCTTTTACCAAGAGAACTAGAGCTGGAGGCATGGTGCAGAGAAAGCTGCAAGGAACCTGGATCGCTGAATGAGGTGAAGTTGATGGCTCACGAAGGGGAGTAAGACAAACGTCTGGTCAGAGATAATATACTGATCAGACATGTTAGTCAGGGTCAGGCAAAATATACTGATCAGACATGTTAGCCAGGGTCAGGAAAACTATGCTGATCAGACATGTTAGTCGGGGTCAGGCAAAATATACTGATCAGACATGTTAGTTACGGTCAGGCAAAATAAGCTGATCAGACTTGTTAGTCAGTCAGGCAAAAACATACTTGTCAGACATGTTAGTTAGGGTCAGGCAAAATATACTGATCAGACATGTTAGTCAGAGTCAGGCAAAATATACTGGTCATGACCCTCACCATGACTTCCCCTCAGTCCTTCCTGGACACGTCTGTTTTCGTGGCAGTCTGGTTAACGAAGTGGGGCATCGATGTGATTCCCGTAGTAGTGAATGACTCGCAGATGAGGCTAAGCGTAACACAACCGCCTAGAGGACCCCGTTCCACAACTTCATCAGCACGCTCGGGATATAAAGAAATCTTCGACATCCCGCGATTGAACGTCATTTTCGGGGCGCACAAAAGCATAATCCATCTCATTTTCGGCAACAATAATAACAATGGCTCACGACACGAAAACCAAATGTGTGCTTGTTGAAAGCCTATAGTCCACAGTTATGATTGCTTGATTGATAATAGTAGGGAACAATGTGTCCCATTCTACCATTCCATCTGTTTGGGTCACCTGGAGGCGATCGGGGAATACGTTTTTGACTTATTATCACCACTAGTCTCATTAGAGGCAGAGATCTGGTTGTATATGTCCTTGTTGAGAACTCATGAACAGACAACAATTCTAATGACTATGTACTTGTTAAAAATAAACACAAAGGAAACTTTTCAACAACATGAGAACGAGAAAAACTGTTTTTTTTCGAAAATACCATAGTTAGTGCAGACATGGAAATGTTATTTATTATCATCAGGTGCGCAGTCGGTTGGCGTTCGATGACCTCCATCCATTTCTATCACGTGTGTCGTTTACCAACTCGGTTGTTGATTGTCGCCCGTGCCATTCTCTCAGGCTGTTCAGCATCTTCTCTCTCGGCCTTCCTCTGTCTCTCTTTCCTGCTATATTTCCCGATGTCACAACGTGCTCTAAGCCGCCTCTTCTCATAATATGCCCGAAAAGGATGACTGCCTTGTTCTGATCCTTGCAATAAGTTGTCTTTGTTCTTGTGCATCTTCGAGTATTGTATCATTAGTCTTCCTAGCAGTTCTTGGGTTCCGAAGCATTCTTCTGTAAAACCACATCTTTGTTGCTTCCAAAGATCTATGCGCGTGCTTGCTGATTGTCATGATTCACTGACATTTGTCAGCACTGAAACGTCCTTACAACGGGTAAAATTTCAGGTAGAGAGAGAGAGAGAGAGATGAACACAGAGACATAAAATGATAGAAGTTCTAATAACGTACCTTCAGAACTTTTTCTTCTTCTTCGTACGCTGTCAGACGTCAACTTGAATTTTTTTCGAAGAAAGCAGCAGTCATCCTGAGGCTGTCGACACTGCCATAGAGCGTGTCTAGTGTTGGCACTGGTGATGGCCACATGTGCTTTCTCTGGTGCTCGTATGTCGGGCAATTTTGCAGCAGATGTTCAGCGGTCATTTTCACTGTACCATATGTGCATTCGTCAGTACCACTATCTTCAGTTTATTGAATAGATGGTACCTCAGTCTGTTGTAGTCTGTGCGGAGTCTGAAGACCACGACCTGCTCTCTTCTGTTCAACTGGTAATAGGCATCATTTTTTGTGTAGCCAGTATGCTCTGTTTCCCATTTGGCCATGTATCTGGCCCTAAAAACCCTTTTGGACTCTTCGTAGGTCACACTAGAATCTGGTTGTGGTAACCTTGCACCTTCTTTTGCCAGTCTGTCTGCCTCCTCGTTGCCTTGAATGTTACAGTGGGATGGAACCCACAGTACCACTACTCTTATTGGTGCGGACTGCTGGCATAGTTGACAGAGTACTGCTCTTAAAATCAATAACTTCAGAACTGATTTCGAGCACCAGAGACAGATAGTTGTGAAGGTATATGGTCGCTTAAGCCAATCGGCATTTTATTTGCGTGCATGTTTATATTTGCAATGATATATTGCTTTCTGTAACTCATTTTATCGTATTTCCAATAAAGCAAGGCCACGATCCAGGCCTAGCTCTTTGTGCACCAGATGTGGCAACGAACGCCCGGACTCACGTGACGTGTCACCTGGCCGTGGGACCTGGGCTGATAAAGGGCGTGGCCTAAGCTTGGAGGTAGACGGTCGAGAAGGACGCAGACGCCACTCATCTTCGGAAACCAAAACCGGAATCCAGCGAAGTTCCCCGATTCACTGTTACATAGTTCCTATAGCAAATGGCCAAAGTTCTTCCAGATCGACAACATACAGAGTAAGCAGGCATTGTTTAATTTCAGACATGACAATTTGCTCAGACTGTCTCTTGTAATTATCATATATCACTTCCTTCCTCTATAATATTTTATCTTCACTTTTCCTTCCATTCTAGTTTTAAGCAAAGTTGTGTAACCAAGCGATCTCAACTACCTTCTTCGTGTTATTGGTGTTGTTCTTGTTGTTGTTGTTGTTGTTGTTGTTGTTGTTTCTGTTGTTGTTCTTGTACTTGCTCTTGTTGTTGTTGTTCTTCTTCTTGTTATTCGTGTTGTTCTTGTTCTTCTTCTTGTTGTTGGACTTCTTGTTGTTGTCGTTGTTGTTCATGTTGTTGTTGTTCTTATTGTTGTTGGACGTCTTCTTGTTGTTCTTGTTCTTGTTGTTGTTGGACTTCTTCTTGTTGTTCTTGTTCTTGTTGTTGTTGTTGATGTTGTTGTTGTTGTTGTTCTTGTTGTTGTTCTTGTTGTTGTTGTTCTTGTTCTTCTTGTTCTTGTTCTTCTTGTTCTTGTTCCTCTTGTTCTTGTTCTTCTTGTTCTTGTTCTTGTTCTTGGTCTTGTTGTTGTTCTTGTTTTTGTTGTTCTTGTTCTTCTTGTTGTTTTTGTTCTTTTTGTTGTTCTTGTTGTTGTTGTTCTTGTTCTTCTTGTTCTTGTTCCTCTTGTTCTTGTTCTTCTTGTTCTTGTTCTTGTTCTTGGTCTTGTTGTTGTTCTTGTTTTTGTTGTTCTTGTTCTTGTTGTTGTTCTTGTTCTTTTTGTTGTTCTTGTTGTTGTTGTTCTTGTTCTTCTTGTTCTTGTTCCTCTTGTTCTTGTTCTTGTTGTTGTTCTTGGTCTTGTTGTTCTTGTTCTTGTTGTTGTTGTTCTTGCTTTGTTGTTCTTGTTCTTGTTCTTGTTCTTGTTCTTGTTGTTGTTCTTGTTTTTGTTGTTCTTGTTCTTGTTGTTGTTCTTGTTCTTATTGTTGTTGTTCTTGTTCTTGTTGTTGTTGTTCTTGTTGTTGTTGTTCTTCTTCTTCTTGTTCTTGTTGTTGTTGTTCTTGTTGTTGTTGTTCTTCTTCTTCTTGTTCTTGTTCTTCTTGTTCTTGTTCTTGATGTTGTTCTTGGTCTTGTTGTTGTTCTTGTTCTTGTTGTTGTTCTTGTTCTTATTGTTGTTGTTCTTGGTCTTGTTGTTCTTGTTCTTGTTGTTGTTGTTCTTGCTTTGTTGTTCTTGTTCTTGTTCTTGTTCTTGTTCTTGTTGTTGTTCTTGTTTTTGTTGTTCTTGTTCTTGTTGTTGTTCTTGTTCTTATTGTTGTTGTTCTTGTTCTTGTTGTTGTTGTTCTTGTTGTTGTTGTTCTTCTTCTTCTTGTTCTTGTTCTTCTTGTTCTTGTTCTTGATGTTGTTCTTGGTCTTGTTGTTGTTCTTGTTGTTGTTGTTCTTCTTCTTCTTGTTCTTGTTCCTCTTGTTCTTGTTGTTGTTGTTCTTCTTCTTGTTCTTGTTCCTCTTGTTCTTGTTCTTGTTGTTGTTCTTGTTTTTGTTGTTCTTGTTCTTGTTGTTGTTCTTGTTCTTTTTGTTGTTCTTCTTGTTGTTGTTCTTGTTCTTCTTGTTCTTGTTCCTCTTGTTCTTGTTCTTGTTGTTGTTCTTGGTCTTGTTGTTCTTGTTCTTGTTGTTGTTGTTCTTGTTTTTGTTGTTCTTGTTCTTGTTGTTGTTCTTGTTCTTGTTGTTGTTGGACTTCTTCTTCTTGTTCTTGTTGTTGTTGTTGTTGTTGTTCTTGTTCTAGTTGTTCTTGTTGTTGTTGTTGTTGTTCTTCTTGTTCTTGTTCTTCTTGTTGTTGTTCTTCATGCTGAAGTCGAATTCACTGGGTCGACAAGCGCAAAACTACAGTGCAATGCACACGTCTTTGGGGATTAGAGAAATAAGGCGACCAAAAAAATTAATAACAATTTCGCTGACCCTTATGCAAGCAGCCAGCGACTTATGGCTGCTGTCAATCATTCACTGTGTTGTTGGACCCCGTTATGGCTGCTGTCAATCATTCACTGTGTTGCATTTTTGGAGCCCGTTATGGCAAGATACCGTCTCTCGTTGCTGTCCTTGCAATTGTGTCATTTCCTTTCTCAAAAATGTTTGAACTTCATCTTTCCTTCAACTAGTAGTTGCAATCAAGGTGTTGTGACCAACTGTCAGTTCGTTCTTTATATTTCCATCGCTAACTTCTTCTGGTCATTTCCTAATAGTTTACTTTATTTTTCATAACATGTGTCACTGCTCTCCGGGCATACCCATAGGTGCTCAGTCTCTTACAGCAAAGGGTGAGGTGTATGGATACTAAGGGTTCCTGCAGTTCATTGATTTTACATAATTCTTCTCCGTCCACTCCTCTGTCCCTTATTCGATATCAAGGAACTGCAGTTTATAACTTGCTGAATCATCTATTTTAGTGCCCTCATCTAACATGAATCATTGTTAGACTTCCAAATGGCACTCCTATCCATATCTTGTGTACCGGTAAATGGTGCTCGTGAAGCCAGAGTGTCAGCTCTTTCGTTGCCCTGATCCCCAAAATGACCATGGCAGTATTGACCAAGTTTGATGCCTTAACAGCTGCCAACCACTCATGCCTCAACCAGCCTATCTCCACCTTTTGAAGCAAGGATTTGGAAACGATGACTGCCCCTGTTAAAGAGGTCCCTGATAGCCATGCTATAGCTGCTGTTACTGCTTCAATTCCCACCCTCGTATCGGAGGCTGCTGTTCTGCAAGAATCGTTCTGCTCATCGACGACCTGTCCTCTCACTCTGGATGAGAAGCCCAAACCAGATGTCTCACTTCGTAGACCCGATCCATTGGTCAATATGATGGCATCACTATACGTAATGTTATCATTTATCAACTTGTTAATCCCGAGTTTTGCTCTCCTGCATCACTGTCACCATTACATCCCTAGTGTTATGATGACTCTCTGGTAATATGTCATTCTATCAAGCAATTCTTCTCCCTGAACTATTGTCTCAGCTATGGACACCTGTTTAATGCTTCTCTTTATTTGTGTCACCTATGACGTTCCTCGCCTCATTCGTGACCCCTTGCTATCTGAAGTGTAATTTTGTGAAATGGGTGCGGCCCGTGCCGATTTATATCACAGACAGAAGTCCTAGCATGTAGCGCATCTTCAAAATATGGTGTATTCCAGAACCAAAAGAATAGGCAAAAATTGTGGATACGTTCTAACCGTTCACACTGTGATCAAGATAGTGTGAGGATGCCCAAACCGAAATCCACAACTGACGGTATAGGATGACAAGCAGAAGTACCTGACGACTGACTCCATAGATTCATGTGTCCACTCCCCAAACCTGACAAGGATTACATGCTGGTACCCTTGGCAGTTGCAGATCATTGAAGGATACATGGGATAATGCCAGGACAATTGCATACGATATGCCAATGAGGCTTCTAGTGAAGGCAAATAGCGGGCACAGTTGCTCTAGATCTCGAGGATCCAAATAACTGGATTGGTTTGTTGGATACCACCCGCCCTGGTGGAGGGAGGCGCTGCACTACGCGTTTGATCTTGGACATCAGAGCCAAAGCAAATATGTCTAGGACTGCCGCAAGACATTTTCAATATTTATCTTACTGCGCCTACCTCGGTGGTGAGGACATTGTCATTGAATCGTCTTTTTGTCCAGCTAACTCTATGATAGAATCCCATCTCAAACGCTTCCAGCCTTTTTAAATATATCTTTGCCAGAGTATGTTTCAGCCTCACACAATGCAATTGGCCATACATAAGAGTTGATTTTGCTTTTCCTCAGTTTAACCTTGATATTCTTTGAGAAATGAACATCTTTAACTAATTCCTTTCGTAAAGCCGAAATACCTGCTCCCAAACTTTCTTAAAATGCCGTAGAACTGCTTAACTTAACTTAACGTCTTTATACTGGTTTAGAAGACCCTGCAGAGTATGTATACAACCAGTTTCATTTACATCACCTTGCTCTAAAAGCTATGCGCATCTAGTTTATTCTTAAATGCATTAACTTTTCCTGCCTCCACCACCTTCCCTGGCAATGCATTCCAAGCAGACACCACTCTCTGACTAAAAAAATATTTCCTAATATATAATCTGGACCTCTCTTTAGTCAGCTTGTAGCTATGCCCTCGTGTTATTGGGGGTGGCTGTATTTTAAAAAACTTGTTGAAGTCTAATTTATCCATTCCTCTGATCATCTTATAAACCTGTATTGTCAACACGAATTCTTCTCTCTTCGAGACACTGTGGGCCGGTTTTTCTGAGTCGTTCCTCATAATTCTGGAATCCCACTATCATCTTTGTCGCTCTTTTTTGTATTCTTTCCAGCATGTTTATATCCCCTCTATGATAAGGACTCCACACCTGTACACAGTACTCCAATCTAGGTCTAACTAAAACCTTATACAGTTTGACGATCACTTCCTTGATCCTATGTTTAATATTTCTTTTTATCATACCTAACATTGCATTTGCCTTTTTCACTGCTACTTTAACTTGCTCACTCACCTTTCCTGTATGATCTATTATACCCCCTAGGTCTATCTTTCTAATATTGTTTTCTCCAATTCTGTGATTATGTTCCATATTGGATCTACCCATGTGGATGACTGTACATTTATCTACATTAAACTCCGTTTGCCAGCTTACAGACCATTCTCGAATTTTATCTAAATCCGACATCAATATATCCACTTCCGCTTTAGATGAGACACTACTGCATAGTTTTGTGTCATCAGCAAATTTTGCAATCATGGATCTCATATCAATGTCCAAATCATTTATATATATCAAGAACAAAATTGGTCCCAAAACCGAGCCCTGTGGCACACCACTTTTCACTTCACTCCACTCAGAGTACTCCTTATTTATGCCCACCCTCTGCCTTCTTCCCGTTAACCAATTTTCAATCCATTTGGCCACTTCCCCACCTATTCCATGTGATTTTAACTTTCGAAATAATCTTTGATGAGGTACTCTAGCAAAGGCCTTTGCAAAGTCTAGATAAATAACATCCACTGGCTCCCCTTTTATCTATGATTTTAGTAACCTCCTCCATGAATTCTAATAGATTTGTTAAGCATGATCTCCCTCTAGTAAACCCATGCTGACTATTTAAAATTAGATTAAAATTGTTTAAATGCATTACAATGTTTTCTTTGATTATTGACTCTAACAATTTTACAGACTATGCTCGTTAAATTCACCGGTCTATAATTTGCTGGATCTGATTTTTTGCCTTTTTTTAATAAGGGGATCACTCCTGCATCTTTCCAATCCCGTGGAACCATCCCTTTTGTAAGTGATTGAGAACATAATATAGCCAATTGTTTTGCTAGTTGGTTTTTTAATTTCATACAGCAATTTTGGATGAATACCATCTTGACCTGGACATTTAACCACTTTCAACCCCTCCAATGTTTTAATAACTGCTATATTGGTTTGAACAGTTGTTAAACTTATGCACAACAGTTTCTCCACACTATGTATTCCTAAATTGTATAAATATATATGTACTTCTTAGTAGCAGGTTTACAGTGCAAAATTAAACGTGTTCAGTAGCACAAATTGTATCGCAGTGAATGAGTTAAGGCTTCTTCAGTAGCACAAATTGTATCGCAGTGAATGAGTTAAGGCTTCTTCAGTGGCAGATAATGAAACTCTTCACTAGAACAGCATCAGACATTGTACCTACTTCATTTGTGGTTCTTGACCCTGTCCTCGAGTGTTGTATAATCATTATATAAACAATGCTCAATTGTACACGCAATCATTTTGTTGAACGAGACTATATTAATCAGGTATACTGTCGTCGATTGGAAATATTACATTAGCTAATCGATGTCACAAAAACCAAAGGGTATATGTCAAAGGTCAGCTACTGTGGGTCAGAAAATATTGATTTAATAAAATAGCAATATATGTCTGCTGATATACTGCACACACATTTGACAAAGAATGATTTTGAAAGCCGAAGTACCACTGTAGTTAGTGCACTGGCTTGCGAGATTTTCCCGATAGCAAACCCGCGCCTGGGGTCAATCCAGCCTAAAAAAGAAGTACCATAATAATCTAAGAAAGTAAAGGCGGTCAGCGTGATGTTGACCACAACCCCCCCACACCCCACCGCACCGCACCCCCAGTGTGCCGTTGGTCAAGAAATGTATGGGCCTAGTACCATATTCACAATATGCTACACTGGCTAGAAATCGGAATCTGTGCTTAGATTTCGGTGTCACCCCCTCTGATGATGCCACCCGGTGCAGTGGGCACCCTCTGCACCCTATGGAGACGCCATTGAAGGTGTAATTATGTTAGGGTTAAACGTTTAGAACTCCTTCCTTATACCCTTGCTCGTCCTCATATCCCCATAACACTTCCTTTGACATTTAGCACGACATTTCAAACGATTCCTATCTGCCCCTGCAGCTCCAACCAACGCTCGTCAACCAACCCCCGTCAACCAACCCCCGTCAACCAACCCCTGTCAACCAACCCCCGTCAACTAGCTCCTGTCAACCAACCCCCTTCAACCAACCGCTGTCAACCAACCCCCGTCAACTAGCTCCTGTCAACCAACCCTTGTCAACCAACCCCCGTCAATCAACCCCCGTCAATCAAATCCCGTCAACCAACCCCCGTCAACTAACTCCTGTCAACCAACCCCGGTCAATCAACCCCCGTCAATCAAATCCCGTAAACCAACCCCCGTCAACCAACCCCCGCCAACCAACCCTCGTCAACCAACCCCTGTCAACCAGACCCCGTCAACCAACCCCCGTCAACTAACGCATGTCAACCAACCACCGTCAATCAAATCCCGTCAACCAACCCACGTCAACCAACCCCTGTCAACCAACACCCGTCAACCAACCCCCGTCAATCAAATCCCGTCAACCAACCCCTGTCAATCAACCCCCGTCAACCAAACCCCGTCAACCAACCACCGTCAATCAAATCCCGTCAACCAACCCCTGTCAACCAACCCCTGTCAATCAATCCCCGTCAACCAACCCCCGTCAACCAACCCCCGTCAATCAAATCCCGTCAACCAACCCCCGTCAACCAACCCCCGTCAATCAAATCCCGTCAACCAACCCCTGTCAACAAACCCTTGTCAACCAACCCCCGTCAATCAAATCCCGTCAACCAACCCCTGTCAACCAACCCCTGTCAATCAATCCCCGTCAACCAACCCCCGTCAACCAACCCCCGTCAATCAAATCCCGTCAACCAACCCCCGTCAACCAACCCCCGTCAATCAAATCCCGTCAACCAACCCCTGTCAACAAACCCTTGTCAACCAACCCCCGTAAACTGGCGGCGAGTTGGCAGGTTGTGGGGAAAAATAGATGTTGGTGGAAGAGGAATGGATAGATTCAGGGGCGAAGAGATGAGCGGGTTGGTGTGGAAGAGCTCTAAGAAGAAGAGCACGAAGGGGAGAAAAGATGATTGAGGCAATGGGCTGGATGACCGGAAAAGGGGGAGGGAGTTAAGGAGTGAGAGGATTGGGAGAAGAGATACAAGGGGGATACATACTTTCAAGGGTGAGAGGGACCAGGGGGTTGAGCTGGACAAGTTTGAGGATGAAGGTGATGGTCGAAGGAATATGTTGGTTAACGGAGTTGGGTGGGAAGAGATAGGTGGACTTCACTTCTTCTTCTTCGTACGCTTTCAGAAGTCAACCTTTATTTTTTCGAAAAAAGCAGCGGTCATCCTGAGGCTGTCGACACTGCCATAGATGGCCACATCTGCTTTCTCTGATCCTCGTATGTCCGGCAGTTTTGCAGCAAATGTTCAGCTGTCATTTTCCCAGTACCACACGAGCATTCGTCAGTGCCACCTATCTTCAATTTATTGAATAGGTGGTACCTCAGTCTATTGTGGCCAGTGCGAAGTCTGAAGACCACGACCTGCTCTCTTCTGTTCAACTGGTAAAAGGCATCGTTTTTTGTGTAGCCAGTATGTTCTATTTCCCATTTGGTCATGTATCTAGCTCTAATAAGCCTTTTTGACTCTTCGTATGTCACACTAGTATCTGGTTGTGGTAGTCTTGCATCTTCTTTTGCCATTCTGTCTGCCTCCTCGACACCTTGGATGTTACAGTGGGATGGAACCCACTGTACTACTACTCTTTTTGGTGCGGACTGCTGGCATAGTTGACAGAGTACTGCTCTTAGATCATTGAGTTCAGTATTTTTCTGGCTTTTAGGTGCTGTGACTACGGCCAGGGCATCTGTAAGCAGAACTATATGGCTTTCATTTCTTTTGCATGTCACCATTTCTTCTACTGCCGCCCTCAGTGTCTCTGCCCCCGCTCTGAAATTGCTTGAGTATTTTCTAGTTTCCACTAATAGTGTTGTTTTTCTACCATTTGGTAGGCTCAGGAATACCCCTGCCCCTCCGTTCTGTGTTGTGTTTGTTACAGAGCCGTCGGTGTATGCATGGGTCCAGTCCATGCTTGGGTAGTTTTTCGTTATGTACCTTAGGGTTATGTCTCTTCTTTCTTTTTCAGTCTGGCTGTTCTTTTTTCCAATACCTGGTATATTTTCTGCCACCTTTGGAAATATATGCTGCCTCTAGGTAGGTTTACGTACAGTAGGGATGGGCTTTGGTGTTATAAATGCGTTCATAGGGTCTACGTTCATCTTTGCTTTGACTATTTCTGCAAAGTTTCTCCGCTTTAGTTTCTCATTTCCAAAATGTTTTAGTCTCTTATGCATTGGATTGTCAGTCAGTCTTCTGAGTTTTTCTGCTTGCTGCTGGGCTTTGCAGTTTAGTCTGTCGGTCATGGATTGCAGAATTGTAATCTTTTCCAGTTCTACAATTGGCGTTGACTTCATGCCTCCTGTTATAACTCTCATAGCTTGGTTTTGGAGTTTGCTAATTTTGTCAAAGTTCACCTTTGCTGCTGTTGTCCATGCCGCAAGGCAATACTCGAGAACTGGTCTCACTCTTCCAGTGTACAGTTTCTTTAGTATACTTTCGTCTGCTCCCCAGCTTGTGCAAGCAAGTTTCCTCATGATTGCCATTCTTTCTCTGGCTCTCATTCGGTTTCTCTCGATCTGACTTTTTCATGTCATGCGCCGATCAAATGTGACTCCCAAGTAGTTTACGTTGTCGTTTGGCCGCAGATATTTGCGTTAAGACTTATTTTGGTGTTTTGTGGTTTGTTTGAAAGCGAGAAATAGTACATGTTGTTTTTTCCTCATTTATTTTGACCAGCCATGAGTTCGCCCACTCCTCCAGCGATGTTAAGGCCTGCTGCATCCGATTACTTGCTATGGTGAGATTCTTTTCAGAGGGCCACATAGCAAGATCGTCTGCAAACATGGAGCTGTGGACCCTTCTTGGTATATTCTCTGCGATGTTATCTATATACACCAGGAAGAGTGTGGGTGACAGTACTCCTCCTTGGGGTACTCCCTGCTCAAGTGTCACCTTTTTTGCTCATCTGCCCTTTTACTTGAAATCTGGCTGTTCTGTTTTTGAGGTAGTGGCTGATCCATCTGTACATTTTCCCACAAACTTCACTTCTTCGTACCTTTACTTTAAGTCCCTCTTTCCAGACCTTGTCAAATGCCTTTTCTAAGTCCACCCAAACTGCTACTGTGTGTTTTTTCTCCTGGTAAGCATCCTCTATTTCCTGTGCTATGAGAGTGATCTGATCCTCAGTGGATCTGTGCTGTCTAAAACCTGCTTGCTGTGGAATTAGTATGTGTTTTTCTTCCAGATGCCACATGTCTGGTGTTTATCATTGGTTCCATCAGTTCTCCTACACAGCTCAGCAGACTGATAGACCTGTATCCATTTGGATCTGCTCTATCTTTTTCTTTCTTTGGTACTGGTAAAATTACAGCATCTTTCCATGCCTGAGGTACAATTCCCCTTTTCCAGCTTTGGTTCAGGACTGATAGTAACTTTCTCTTTGCTGTTTGGCCCAGCCCCATCAGCATTTCGTTTGTTACGCCATCTTTTCCGGGCGATTTCTTTTTCTTTAGAGTTCTAATGGACTCTTCCATTTCATTCATTGTTAGTTTTGCCATCATGTGCTCCTCTGGTGCCATATTGATGTTGTCGTGCCTCTTTTGTTCTTCATTAATGTCTGTGTGCCTATTTGTAGGAACATCAATGTGGTTTGCTCTGGCATACTGTTCTATAAAGGCGTTTGCTGCTTTTTTTCCAGTGGGCATGTTGTCGCCCTGCTTGATGGTAATTTGTTTGTTAGATGGAGTTTCGTCGTTCATGGCTCTGACTAACTTCCATAGTTTGTTCCCGTCTTTGTCTAAATTGAGGCTTTCTGTTTAATTTTTCAAGCTGTCTCTTGTTATTTGGTTTAGAGTGTATTTGTATTTGGCCGTGGTGGCCATAGATTGTTTTTTCTCTGCCATGTTCCTAGCATTTGAGACTTCGTCTTCCGCTTCCTGCAATTCATCATTCCAATAAGGCTTGTAGTTTTTCCTTGCCTTTCTTTGGATGGTTTCGGTGGCTGCCTGCATTATTGCTTTGCTTAGGCTTTCCACCATGGGTTTCATGTTGTTATTCCATGTGTTGATGGTTTCGCACAGCCCATCTGTCAGGATTGCAAATCTGTCCCATTCGGCTCGTTTGTAGTTCCAACGTGGGAGCGGTTTTGATTCCTGTGGGCCTACTTCCATATCAACTTATAGCCTAATTGGCCTGCGGTCGCTACCTGTCAATTGGTTGAGCACCTGGTGGTCTATTTTGTGGTGAATATCCACAGTGGAAAAGGCCAAGTCTGTAGTAGAGGTGGTATGCCATTTTCTAGAATAGAAGCTAAGGCTATCATCCGGCCTATTGATAAGATAGAGATTTGTGTCTATCTCCCAGTCTGCCACAACATCCTCTCTGTTGTCTGTGTCCGAGTATCCCCATCTCTCCGAGTGGCTGTTGAAGTCTCCAACTACTATGCAGCTGAAGTCCTTGACTTCCATACTCGAGAGCGACAGGTCTTTGTTGGGTGGGCCAAACAGGTTGAAGTTGCGGATCTTCGTTTCTTTGGTCATTATGTCGACTCCTACAATTTCTGCTTGTCCGGTGTGATTGACAGCTACCGCGCTACACGGTATGCAGTTACGAGTCAGTATCAGAACCCCTCCTTTGTGACCTTCTCTATCAAGACGAAGGTCTGGTATCCTCTGATTGAGAATTTGTGGTTGTTGTTGAGGTGCGTTTCTTGGATACATGCCACGTCAATCTCACCTTCATGCAAGTGATGTGTTAGGGAAAGCTTTTTTAATGACTCCCTCCGCATTCCACTGTAGTATTCTGAGGGTCTTATGTTTTTTAACAATAGTTTTTGCCCCAACACCTTGTGCCTTGACTCCACAACACGTGGGTGGGTGACCACCAGTAGCATTGGGTGGGCCTCTTCGAGGCGTGAGGCCCGGCACTCTCGCTGCCTGGTGGAACTCCACAGGATGAGCGCCACACTTTTTTCTGATAGGTTGTACCGTCATCATACAACGATATACGTTGCACTGTTTCGTTAAGCCTGTGGCCCAATGCATCCTATTTCAACAGGCGTTTATGTAGGGAAGCCCTCTTTAGCCTTTGGCTGTCCCCAGCCTTTCTGCAAGGCAGCAGTTGTTTTTGTTCAGAGTTGTCTGACTTAGGGAAGTTGTCTTGCAGGACTATCGAGTCTTCCCCTCTCGTGTCTATAGGGTGTGGCAATGGTATGATATGATGGACTATGTACTAGTTTGTACTATCCCGGAAGAGAGGCAGTCCAGTGTGTCTGTGTCCCAGGATCGTCACGTCCTGCCAGAAACGTAGCATATCCATGTGAGTCAGGTATCTCTTTGCTCCCTTTATTTTCTCGGCTCATCTGCAGTGATGGCACGCCTAGCATTCCCCGCCACCTGGGAGGTTGTCACAATAGGGCAGAGGTGCAATGTCAGCTGGACTGCATCTCTTCTGTGTCTATTGGGATGACTGATAGCAGACAGAGGTAAAGAGCGAGGCAGGAGTGCCTTTAACCAGGGGACAAGCCTGGCCATGGCACTGAGATGTTGTTCGCCTGGAGTGCGGACATATCTCATGATCAAAGGTTGAGTCTCAACAGTTCGCAGTGAGGTGGCTGCTCTACTGCTTACGACACCCCGATCGAGAACTAAGTCTTCTACTAGTGGTTTCACACCTCAACGCCATATGGGGTGAATTTCGAGCAGCTTCCCGCCCACTTTGATCAGCAGACGGCATATACCTCTTTCTGTGGCTCGATCGGGTCGGGCTGAGACGCGAGCCCCAGGTCCCAACCATATCGTAGCCTCCCATCGCAGTGGTGCTGAGATTTTGGGCGGGATTACGGCTTAGAGGCGTTCGGCCGTAATCCCTCAGATGGTAGCCTCGCACCATTTGCTTATCAGCCAAACACGGAACCAAGTGTCTGCGACTAGCGATTCCTCTCGAATTGAGCAGGATTACCGTAGCAACGCCCAGTCATTAGTTGGGTAAAACTGACCTGTCTTCCGAGAGTCTAATACCAGCATCCCTTCACTATTAGACCCAACGAATCAATAGAGGGCTTTTTAGTCAGTCAATGATCAAATGTCTGAAACCTGCGGTTCCTCTAGGATTAAGCAGGATTACCGTAGCAACCCTCTTCCATTAAGAGGGTAAACTGACCTGTCTTCCGTGGGTCTAATTCCAGCACACGTTCCTTATTAGACCCAACGGAAATGCTCTCAGTCTGTCAGTCATTTTACAGTGTTGGCGTGTTGAGTCAAATTAAGCCGCAGGCTCCACTCCTGGTGGTGCCCTTTCGTCAATTCCTTTATCTAACACTGGATGCGAGACAATCGAGCCACCGAGAGCCTAGCCCCAGATTTTCGATAATCTAATTCCAGCACATGTTCTCTATTAGACCCAACGAAACTGCTCTAGGCCTGTCAATCATTTCAGTGTTGCAGTGTTGAGTCAAATTAAGCCGCAGGTTCTAATCCTGGTGGTGCCCTTCCGTCAATTCCTTTAAGTTTCAGCGTTGCAACCAAACTTCCCCCGGAACCCAAACACTTTGGTTTCGTCACTACCTCCCCGTGCCGGGAGTGGGTAAGTTGCGCGCCTGCTGCCTTCCTTGGATGTGGTAGCCGTTTCTCATGCTCCCTCTCCGGAATCGAACCCTGATTCCCCGTTACCCGTTACAAACATGGTAGGCATGTCACGTACCATCGACATTTGATAGGGCAGACATTTGAAAGATGCGTCGCCGGCACATGAGGTCATGCGATCAGCACAAAGTTATCCAGATCACCAGTGCGGACGCCGCAACCCCGCGAGGGGAAACGACGATTGGTTATGAACTAATAAAAGCGCTCTTTCCGCGAGGGTCGGAGTTTGGTAAGCATGTATTAGCTCTAAAATTGCCACAGTTATCCAAGTAGCATCGTGTCCTCTAAGGAACCTCGACTGATTTAATGAGCGATTCGCGGTTTCACCGTGAGACAGTGTGAACTTAGACATGCATGGCTTAATCTTTGAGACAAGCATATTACTGGCAGGATCAACCAGATATCTGTCAGAGACGGCCGAACCACACACATCGGTCGGCGATGGATGAATGGATGGATGTGCAAAAAGCCTCACCAGCATGGCCGCAGGGACAGACTGACAGACGGACGGTTGTTCCGCTCCTCACTGCGTCGACCTAGGACCGCCTGGCAGGGGCCCGTACACACACCAACCGACCGACCGACCGGGGGGGGGGGGGTGGCAGCACGCTGTGCAGAACGGATCCCAACGGCCCCGGCGATGATTTTCACTCGGACTGGAGACGATTTTTGCCTGCCGGCCTGCCCTTCTCCGACCGGTTGGTAGGGCGAGGACATGGCCTTTAGGCACGATTCCTGCTTTCCATTTGCCGATCACAAGCTCTTTGCGAGAGAATGACCACAAGCGAGACGAACTGTCGAGATTGGCTACACGCCTTCGACGTACCACACACGGACTGACAACGTGTCTCAATACAGACCACAGTAACGCACCGTTTCCAGCGGTACGACTCCACCAAAATGGTCCCGCTACAGTGCCGGGGAAAGACGGGCGAGCATGTTAGGCGAGCCCGCCTTTTCACTCCGCCTGGCGGGACTGAGATCGCTGTACATACACTGGATGCGAGTCAATCGAACCACCGAGAGACCAGCCCCACTTGAAATGTTCTGTTAAATGTCACACCTTACTTATAGATACTTGAATTGAGTGCAGTGCGGATGTGAAGGTGAGGATGGAGTGATGTGATGATGATGATGTTCGTTCATCACATGTGATGATGATAACTCTCTACTCAGCTGTTTCAATGTTTGGAAGATGTTCAGTCAGTCGATGAGTTCAAAGTTTACTGATGGTGGACCTGTCCCGATGTGGGTCTGGAAATACCTGGGACAATGTGGGCAGGAAATGTGCGCCTGGTGTGAACGCTTCTTTCCCATGGTTTTCTAGTCTGTCTCCGTTGTATAGCAGCTGTTTTTATAGATGCCTTCCATGATGCTGCATCTTCATGAAGAGATGTGAGCCACGATGTTCGGTTTGCTGAGCAGCTGCATTAGTGTCAGGTAGTATGCCAAAGGCTTTCAGTAATGCCGTAAGCGTGCTTTTAAGCGCTTCCAAACAGCAATGGCGAGTAAATATAACACTTGACAACTATCAATTTCGGCACAGGGCTCATATCCATATTTGCAAAATTACTTCGCTAAAGAAACAACCATTGAGGAAAGACAAGAATACCTCACTTAAAGTTAGGATCAAACTAATGCAAACACTAATTTACTCTGTGTACCTCTAAAATGGGAGACATGTACGTTGAGTTGGAGCGGAATATCCAGGCGATGAAGATGTGATGCTTTAGTTAGATCTTTGGGGATCAAGACGCTGAGCAGCGCATGAGCTGCAGTGGTCAGCGACCCATAGCTGACTGCTAGCGTCAGGGCCAGTGAACCAGAGCTGCCAAGACCCTTCTACACCTCCACTCGGTTATCCTGGATAACAGGCTGCAGCAGGGCAGACTGGCTAAGAAGAAGGGATCGAAGAGCGAATGCTAACCCGGTACACAAAAAATGTTTGCTGAAGTCGGATGTGTTGGACCGAAAGGTGCAAATATCGCAGTCAAGCTGTAAACTACGACACAACGCATTCCGTTCTCTGGACTACATTCTGCTACTTAAGCCCTTTCAGTGTTTGGTATTGGGAGATTGAGAACGAACGCAGAAGAAGAAGAAGAAGATGAAGAAGATAGATCTTTGGAAAAACGTATAGGGACAGTGTCGCAAATCTGAACGTTCACAACACAAAGAGACAGTCTGTCGGACCTTGTCAAAACCTCATATCAGTGGTCCAAATACGCAAGTTTCAGTGGTACGGCCATGTGATACAATCAAGTGGACTAACAAACAAGATACTCACAGGCACAGTCCCTTGCAATCGAAACATGGATCTCCCCAAGAACCGCTGGACAGATGATGTTCTTATCCGTCTTCTTCTTCATCATGCGCTTTCAGACGCCAATTTGTATATCTGTAAAGTAAACAGTGGTACGCATGAGATTATCTGTATCTTCATTGAGTTTGTCTTGGTTTGAAACGGGACATAGCTAAATGTTTATTCCCTGAACTTGTATGTTGGACACTTCTGAAGCAGATTTTCGGGAGTCATTGTTATTAGTGCCGCAGAGACATTCATCGGTATGTTCGAATTTGAACTTGTTGAATAGATGGTATCGTAACCTGGTGTCTGCCCCGAAGACGGATGTGTCGGACCGAAAGGTGCAAATATCGCAGTCAAGCTGTAAACTAGCGAAACAACCCATTCCTTTCTTCGGACTACATCCTGTTACTTGCAAAGCCCTGTTCAGTACTTAGTAACGGCAGATTTAGAACGAAGGCAGAAGAAGAAGTAGCAACCTGGTGTAGCCTGTGCGGAGTCTGAAAATCGTCACCTGTTCTGCATGTTGAACTTGTTTTAAGCGCCATTTTGTTGCCGTCCTGGATGTCACGCATGCCACTTGTTCTTGCTTCTGGGCCAGATAAACCTTCTGACCTCTTCATAAGTTTTACATATATTAGGTTTGAGGCAGCGTTTCTGCCTTCTCTTGCATATGTCAGCCGCCTGATTGTCAAATATGTTGCAATGAGATGAAATCCACTGAATCCCCACTTTCCTTAATCAGGATGCTCGAAAATGGATGGGTGTAACCTTGTAAGATACCAAGGCAATGGCGTTGGACAGAAAGAACGCCGACAAATAATTCACAAAGCAGTGGCGTGATCTGATGACCATACGACCTTCAAAGGTAATGGGAAAGACCAGACGAGAGAGATAGAAGCAGCAAAAGATAAACCTATTTTACCCCGAGATGGACGTCCAGAACACAACGCTTGCGTGACTGTCAGTGGTGAAAGCCGTAATGAAGCCCCTGACATGTCCTTGGTGAAGAACAGTAGAGGTCAAAGTGAAAATTAAAATCAAGAATCAATGTTGGGGCACTGTACGAATATGGCTTCAGACCGAGTGAAGTAGAGCGAGTTTGTTGTTGCACTTAAAGACACCATTGATGACGATGGTCACTGACGGCTTTGTCAGTCAACCAAGGAACTAATAAGAATTATTATTTTCAATTTGTGAGTGTTTTATATGGTAATTGAATAAAACAAGCACAAACAATTACGTGGATGTCTATTAGCTACAATGCAAATACAAGTCTGGCGGAGAATGAATAAATGTAGGGTCAAATAATGTGGCTATTTTGAGAGCATGGTAATTCCAAACTGAACTCTTGAAGGCTGGAATTTGTCATCAGCTTTTTTTTTTTAGAAACGGGCCTTGTCGGTTTCACAAATGAAAACACAATGAGTTATTTGTTACCATACACCTTAAGTGAAATCCAGACTCCTACTACCAATCCCTGAATAGGGCTTTGCAAGACGCAGAATGTAGTTAGGAGGATGGGATGCGTTGTGTCGCTAGTTTACAGTCTGACTGCGATATTTGCACCTTTCTGTTCGACACATCCGACTTCAGCAGGCATTTTTGGGTACCAAATTAACCTTCCCTCTTCGATCCCTTTTCCTTGGCCTTTCTACCCTGTTGCATATGGGGAACTGAGATTAGTCCAGTCAAGGACAAAATACTGACCAGGATGTCGCGTCAGGGTCAATACACTGACCAAGACCATAACCTCTCTTTCACATAGCGTTTCCTAGAAACAGGCTGTTTTCAAGGAAGCCTGGCTGACGAGATGTAGATCGATGTGATCCCCATAATAGTGAGCGCCACGCAGATGAAACCAAGCATAGCACAATCGCCTAGAGGGCTGCGGTCCGCCTTCATCAGCACGCTCGGGATGTGAGCAAAGCTACTACAACCTGCCACTGAACGTCCTTTTCAGGGCGCACAAAAATAGTTCATTAGTCCATATTGGGCATTAAACAACAACAACCCTTGTTATTTTAATATTGTTATCAAGGATCACCACCTGGAGGTGGAGAATGGTCTTAGCAGTTCTTGGTTGATGGTCCTGACTCTAGCAATCAGTATGAGCTTTGGGTCGCTGACCCCTGCAGCTCATGCACTGCTCAGCATTTTGATACCCGAAACACTGGTAAATCAAACCAAATTTCGTTCTGTGTACAATTAAGCGATCTTAATGTTCTTCTGGTGTCATAGGACCTCCTGAAAGCGCGATGTGATAGTTCTTTAAATAGTTGGCTTGCACTAACAATAGTAAAAACTTTGGAGTTTGGACCTATAGTTGTAAATATGGAGTTTGGACCAATAGTTATAACTTTGGAGTTTGGACCAATAGTTATAACTTTGGAGTTTGGACCTTTACTCGATAGACAAAAAAAAACATTTTTCATTTCAGCCTCAAAACGGCACAAAGAAGGTAAATGCCCATCTGTATTATATAAAATCACCTCTTCTGTTTTGATGCCATTTTTTAATTCACAAATACCAAACTATAAACCTTTAATATACCTTTTTTTTAAAGAACATGTATGTGAACGTGGATATAAATTTTGCATGTAACTGTGTTTCAGGAATCTTTCCGCTTACCTCCCGTGCATCAGGGGATGCCTAGACGTGTCACATCTGCACCATCGTCTCCAATCTCAGCATCACCAATGTCGCTGCCATCCTCATCACACCACACTTCTAACAGACAACCACAACTACAGTCTGGTGGCAATACGCTTTTGTCCAGCATGTCTTCTCGACTTAACAGCAGGGACGGTAACTTTGGAAGAAGTAATACCACGTACAGAGACCACTTCACGTGGTTGTCCTGATCGTGAGGTTTCATAACCTTTGGATGGGCTAGTGGTAGGCCAAAGGGCAGGAGTCCATAGGCCACTGGATCAATAACCAACCAACCGGATGGGTTAGAGAGTAACGTTTTGCAGTTTGAAGATGACGTCATTATAAACGCAATCAATCAAGGCCATCTGTTCTATTAATCCTGCACACTATAAATAGTTTAAGAGAACGACAGCTTCAACATAAATTATTTATGACCTCACTGGGCTAAAGAAAATTTTTTTTTTTAAAAGCATTTATTATTTCCCGTTTGACACATCACTGAGGCCTATCATAAAGGAAGAAGTTGGAGATAGATATGACACCCTCAGATTCAAAATAAACACCTTTACAATATAACCAGGCATGTGCTAAATTGAAACCAGTTGATCTGTTGGGAAAAAAGAAGAACGGAGTGCACAAAGAACAGAAAAACACAACGGCAGGACAATATGCATTTATGAGCAGAGCTCAAGAATGTAGCCAAAAATAGAAATCGGCGGATTCCTGCCACTGCTGCATTACAATGCGTTGAGAAATAAGTGCCTTGGAAATGTATATATTATCGCAACAATTCATGAACTTATCAACTGAAATTTGTGCATGTGCTCATATTTTCATTACAGCGTAAATGTGTTATGCAGAAGTATTATGTAAACCGCGAATGATTTATCAAAACTGACGTTTTATTTATTATTGTCATAACACTCACAATTATCATTTGAAAACATGTTATAGTATTTCTGTTCATTGATAGGGCATTAATAGCAGATGTATCTTCACTAATCATACAGATATGAGTAAATTATTTTTCCTTATAAGTGTGCATTAATGTTTTTACAATACCTCGATTTTCAGTAAATGATGTGTGTTGAATGAAAATTATATGATTAATGTTTGTGGTTTTGTGTCAGTGCTTCTTTGAAAATTAGTTTATAATCTTCATTATACGTTTAAGTATGTATTCATTAATGCAATTTTTGCTTTAAATATACATTTAGTAGAATATACTCTGCCTATTTTGTTTCAGATGACTCAAAAAGATTGATAGCTGTTATGGCATGAATGAATCACAAATTCTCTGTCTGTCAATAATCGTCTGCTTGTTTTATTACATTGTCCCAGCATTTAATTCGAAATTAATTATCAATGTCTGAGAATGCAGCATATGATTGTTTAAAGATCTTATTGTCACTTGCCACCTGTCATGTAACCTTTGTCCAAACTAATTAAATGTGATTTAAATATGAATGGTAGGGTGGCAATCTTAAACACATTTGACCATGCTTCCTGGATTCAATCATCAATTTGAAACGTCTTTGCTCTGTGTGCATTCTTTGCAAGTGACAATAGTTCAGATTTGATGTTGCATTTCCATAAATTGAATATGTTCTTCTGTTGGCTAAAGTCAGATCTCGTCCTTAGTTTTTGTTGGTGCTAAGACAGACAGTAGAGTCTATCTTGGCTTGGCTTGGTTCATTCTCAATCTCCCACTACCAAACACTAAAAGGGCTTAAGTAGCAGAATGTAGTCCAGAAAACGAAATGCGTTGTGTCGTAGTTTACAGCTTGACTGCGATATTTGCACCTTTCTGTCCAACACATCCGACTTTAGCAAGCATTTTTTTAGTACCGGGTTAGCATTCGCTCTTCGATCCCTTCTCCTTAGCCAGTCTGCCCTGCTGCAGCCTGTTATCCAGGATCACCGCGTGGAGGTGTAGAAGAGTCTTGGTAGCTTTGGTTCGCTGGCCCTGACGGTAGCAGTCAGCTATGAGTAGCTGACCACTGCAGCTCATGCGCTGCTCAGCATCTTGATCCAAGAGTCTATCTAATGATGGAAGTACAGTCCTCTTAACCCACTCTCAAAATGCGTGTCCATTCAGCTCAGAGAATTATTGTCGCGATTGTTGATATATTTTGAAATAAACATGAGATCCCCATTCTTGCAACCTTGAGCTGTATTATTAATCGCTGTCTTTTACTGCTTCCTACAATTCTCTGTATAGTTCCATTAACAGATTTCCACTCCTTTTCATTGGTATGTTGTAAATGTATCAATATTTTCACTATATACACAATATCGTAATTTTATGTAAGCATTTTTCAATTTCCTCTAAATAATTAATTCTAATGGCAACTAGGTCACGCTTATTTAGCCAGAGAGGTGAATGCTTGAAGTTTATTGCACAGGGAGTAGTGGAGGCAGGGGACCATTAATGCAATTAAGAATAAATTGAATACGCATAGCTTTTTAGAGCAAGAAAATGTAAAATGAAACTGATTGGTTACAAACAACGCAGAGTCTTCTAAACCAGTATAAAGACATTACGTTAAGTTTTTCTCAAATGAAATGTGTACCGTCAGTATGCATGCGGAATGCGAATCCAGCATACCTGATAATGTTCCGAAAATGTCATTTCATAGATATTAATGTCTTTCTGTCAGTGAAATTTGCAATGTTTTTAGCGTGAACGCTTCTGTAGAATCCAAAACATTCGTTATCAAAGATTGGAACTATTTTTTTTCTTTCTCGTTCTCCGGTGGAATTTGTAGAAAGACGATCGTGTTCTAGTGTCACAGCGAGTGACTTGTAGCTAATAACTATCGCATGCATTGCTATTTTCTCTGGGTTTGAAATACAATCATACAGACTTCCACGTTAGCCTCACATGGAAAAGATGTATCCAATTTTATTTCTACGTTTTTAAGTGTACTGAATTTAACTATCAACGCCAATCAAATAATGAAGGCACTATATATCTATGCTACACCTTTACCAGTTGATAATAATAATTTTAATGATGTGGTACCCTAAATGTGTGATGCATCTAAAAACGTCCAGTGCAATAGCTGCGCACGTTAGATTTTTGGCGTAAAAATGAGAGCCACATTTGATTTTATGAAAGACCTTTCCCACACATCGCCCGTTGTTACTGTATAACTATTAAAATACAAGGCATATTTTTACATACACTGAAAAAGGTAAACTACATGTCTGGAAAAAATTTGACATAATGTCGATCTTACAATAACTAAAAGTATATGGTTACAAGATGAGCAAGAATACCGTATGTCGTCATTTGTTATTGAGAGCAAACCCTAGCTTCAACAACGCTTGCAGCGGTAGTGTTTAGTAAAATAACGTAGGCAAGATGGAAAAAATACGGCATCGGAATAAGAGTAATGAACATGCGTTACGACGAAACGATCTTCATTGGGGTATTAAAAAAATACACAGAAACAAACAAATTAAAACATTCAGCAATCATGAAAACAACGATGAACTCTGGAGGATAAGGAGTTACAATAAATCGTCTCGATACTAGATCAGCATACAAAATGTGTTCATTGTTATGTTACCATCATGATCTTTGTGTTGTTATTAGATCATGATGAATGTATTTGGGTCGTAATGTAGGTTTTGTTCATGCTCTTCCTCCGAGATGGTATCCAATTCATAGTTGTATATGTTTGTGTATTCTTTAAATTGACTTACAATACTGCTACAAGCTCGCCTATATAATTTGTTGTAGTAATAGGGTACCATACCTGTTTGGTTAGAAGAAGAATATTAATAATGTTCGCCTATGCATCTAGGTCCCGTTGCGTCGATCGACCACCACCATGTCCAAACTGATGAGACTTGTAGCCAAACCTCGTTTAAAGCCGAAGGAGAGCCTACTATATGTCAGAGCCATGTAGAACGGGGGGTGACCCCTCCCGCGTGTCCAGCCGGCCGGTGGGAGACCGTTGTTACACTTAGCTGACTTGGTCATTATCTGGTGACATAATTCCCTGATCCAGTCGAACCACATGACCAAACACACGGCGTGTCCGAGTGTCCGAGATTGAGGGAAGACTCATCTTTGCAGACACTTCGTCATTACGTACGAGATCGAACCACCGGATACCGAGGATGTGTCGCTGGTTGCGCATATGAAAGGCATCGAGTCTTGATATGTCCTGTTTAAGTAGGGTCCAAGTCTCTGAACTATACGGGAGGACAGGAACCACACGCGTCCGATAAATACGAGGAAGGATTATGACAATTTCATAATAATTCGTTCTACGCGAGAATGAAGGAAGAAAAGCCAAATTCGTATTGGAAGATCGCTGACTATTTGTGGCATGTATGTTGTGTCACATATCGTCAAACACAAGTAAGAGAGGGCGATAGCACTTTCTGTATGTATGTGGTATCATATACCAAGTTGTGTGGGTAGGCATCAATGACACTTTATGTGTGTACATGGTGTCCCATATTAAGTTGTTTCATAATGAACTGATGACACATTCAAGTACGCAAATGGTTTAATTTATTAATTCATTTCATTTTAACTAATGACAATTTTTGGAAATATTTGGTGTCATATACCTAGTTTTGTCACAATGGACTGATGACATCTTTTGTGATGATGACATCATCCCTGTTGCATGTGTTCTGTCATGTTTTTGCACTAGCTATCATGTTTTTGCACTAGCTGTCATGTTTTTGCACTAGCTGTCATGTTTTTGCACTAGCTGTCATGTTTTTGCACTAGCTGTCATGTTTTTGCACTAGCTGTAATGTTTTTGCACTAGCTGTCATGTTTTTGCACTAGCTGTCATGTTTTTGCACTAGCTGTCATGTTTTTGCACTAGCTGTCATGTTTTTGCACTAGCTGTCATGTTTTTGCACTAGCTGTCATGTTTTTGCACTAGCTGTCATGCTTTTGCCTGTGTTTTCTGAACCTCGGGTGGTTTATCAGTCCAACACGGGCCCCTTATGCATGTACATAGTATCAAACATCAAGTTATGTCAGAAAGGATTAAACACGCTTCCTGAATATATATGGTGTCATACATAAATATTATTTAAAAAAAGATTTATTACACTTTTTGAGTGTATTTTGTTCAAACATCAAGTTATTTAATAAAAGATTGAAGACACTTCCTGAATGGATATAGTGGCATACATCAAGTTATTTAAGAAAAGATTGAAGACACTTTCTAAATGAAAATGGTGTTGTACATCTAGCTATATAGAAACAGATGTATGTCCTTTCCTGGATGTATATGATGTCATACATCAAATTATATCAGAAACGATTGATGACACTTTCTGAATGCCTATGGTGTCACACATCAAGTTATGTCAGAAAAAATTAAAGACCCTTTGTGAATGCGTTGGATGTCATATATCAAATTATACAAGAAAGAATTGGTAACACTTTATTTACATATGTGATGTCATATTTTGTCATCATTGACATGAAATAGCTGATGACACTTTACACATGCCTTCTGGTGTGATTGTTCCTGAATTTTAACACTTATTAGTTACGATTTTCATAATTGCGTTGTATCCTTTGGTCATTCCATTTACGCTGTTTCTTTCTCTTGCTATAAACCTTTGCTTGTGTCTTTTGTTTTTTAAGGAGTCACACTCATAACCATTACATAACTGTAATATCAGCACTTTTGTTGCACTTCGGGTATTGTAGTTATATCTATTGAAGCCGTTTGTTCTACTATATGTACTGGTGATTGATGGATATCGGACATAGAACACCTTAGTTGGTTCCTCACAGCAAATTATGTTAAGAATAGAGGAGCTTTTGTCTTTGCCTGATATCCTTGAAACCATTGAGAGACAATGAGTGTTATCAATGCTACATTATGTTCTACTATACAGTTGATAACTAAACAGTTGATAACTAAACAGAGATATCAAGATTCACACCAAAATTAGAATATTCAAGGAAAGTGTCACGTCAGTGTTGCTGTATGAAGCGGCGGAGACATGGAGAATGACCAAGGTTATACAACAAAGTCTCCAGTCCTTTGTTATAACAGATGCCTACGAAGGAAAATGGGTATAAAGTAGTAGGACATAGAGAGGAATGAAGACTTGTGGGAAAGCTGCCAACAACAGCCATTGGAACAACAAATTAAGCGAAGAAAATAGGGCTGGATAGGACATACGCTGTGGAAGGCGCAGTCTAACATGGCTAGACAGTCTCTTACTTGGAATCCTCGTGGGAAAAGAAAGAGGGGTAGACCCAATAAATACGCGGAGAAGAGAATGTGAGAAGGAGCTAAAATTAAATAATGAGACCTGGAGAGAGGCAGACAAAGCAGGCCTGGACCGTGTACGCTGGCGAGGTGTCGGTGGCCTGGAGAGAGGCAGACAAAGCAGGCCTGGACCGTGTACGCTGGCGAGGTGTCGGTGGCCTGGAGAGAGGCAGACAAAGCAGGCCTGGACCGTGTACGCTGGCGAGGTGTCGGTGGCCTGGAGAGAGGCAGACAAAGCAGGCCTGGACCGTGTACGCTGGCGAGGTGTCGGTGGCCTGGAGAGAGGCAGACAAAGCAGGCCTGGACCGTGTACGCTGGCGAGGTGTCGGTGACCTGGAGAGAGGCAGACAAAGCAGGCCTGGACCGTGTACGCTGGCGAGGTGTCGGTGACCTGGAGAGAGGCAGACCAAGCAGGTCTGGACCGTGTACGCTGGCGAGGTGTCGGTGGCCTGGAGAGAGGCAGACAAAGCAGGCCTGGACCGTGTACGCTGGCGAGGTGTTGGTGGCCTGGAGAGAGGCAGACAAAGCAGGCCTGGACCGTGTACGCTGGCGAGGTGTCGGTGACCTGGAGAGAGGCAGACAAAGCAGGCCTGGACCGTGTACGCTAGCGAGGTGTTGGTGGCCTGGAGAGAGGCAGACAAAGCAGGCCTGGACCGTGTACGCTGGCGAGGTGTCGGTGACCTGGAGAGAGGCAGACAAAGCAGGCCTGGACCGTGTACGCTGGCGAGGTGTCGGTGACCTGGAGAGAGGCAGACAAAGCAGGCCTGGACCGTGTACGCTGGCGAGGTGTCGGTGACCTGGAGAGAGGCAGACAAAGCAGGCCTGGACCGTGCACGCTGGCGAGGTGTCGGTGACCTGGAGAGAGGCAGACAAAGCAGGCCTGGACCGTGTACGCTGGCGAGGTGTTGGTGGCCTGGAGAGAGGTAGACAAAGCAGGCCTGGACCGTGCACGCTGGCGAGGTGTTGTCGATGGCCTGGAGAGAGGCAGACAAAGCAGGCCTGGACCGTGTACGCTGGCGAGGTGTTGGTGGCCTGGAGAGAGGCAGACAAAGCAGGCCTGGACCGTGTACGCTGGCGAGGTGTTGTCGATGGCCTGGAGAGAGGCAGACAAAGCAGGCCTGGACCGTGTACGCTGGCGAGGTGTTGGTGGCCTGGAGAGAGGCAGACAAAGCAGGCCTGGACCGTGTACGCTGGGGAGGTGTTGTCGATGGCCTGGAGAGAGGCAGACAAAGCAGGCCTGGACCGTGTACGCTGGCGAGGTGTCGGTGGCCTGGAGAGAGGCAGACAAAGCAGGCCTGGACCGTGTACGCTGGCGAGGTGTTGTCGATGGCCTGGAGAGAGGCAGACAAAGCAGGCCTGGACCGTGTACGCTGGCGAGGTGTTGGTGGCCTGGAGAGAGGTAGACAAAGCAGGCCTGGACCGTGCACGCTGGCGAGGTGTTGTCGATGGCCTGGAGAGAGGCAGACAAAGCAGGCCTGGACCGTGTACGCTGGCGAGGTGTTGGTGGCCTGGAGAGAGGCAGACAAAGCAGGCCTGGACCGTGTACGCTGGCGAGGTGTTGTCGATGGCCTGGAGAGAGGCAGACAAAGCAGGCCTGGACCGTGTACGCTGGCGAGGTGTTGGTGGCCTGGAGAGAGGCAGACAAAGCAGGCCTGGACCGTGTACGCTGGGGAGGTGTTGTCGATGGCCTGGAGAGAGGCAGACAAAGCAGGCCTGGACCGTGTACGCTGGCGAGGTGTCGGTGGCCTGGAGAGAGGCAGACAAAGCAGGCCTGGACCGTGTACGCTGGCGAGGTGTTGTCGATGGCCTGGAGAGAGGCAGACAAAGCAGGCCTGGACCGTGTACGCTGGCGAGGTGTTGGTGGCCTGGAGAGAGGCAGACAAAGCAGGCCTGGACCGTGTACGCTGGCGAGGTGTTGTCGATGGCCTGGAGAGAGGCAGACAAAGCAGGCCTGGACCGTGTACGCTGGCGAGGTGTTGTCGATGGCCTGGAGAGAGGCAGACAAAGCAGGCCTGGACCGTGTACGCTGGCGAGGTGTTGTCGATGGCCTGGAGAGAGGCAGACAAAGCAGGCCTGGACCGTGTACGCTGGCGAGGTGTTGTCGATGGCCTGGAGAGAGGCAGACAAAGCAGGCCTGGACCGTGTACGCTGGCGAGGTGTTGGTGGCCTGGAGAGAGGCAGACAAAGCAGGCCTGGACCGTGTACGCTGGCGAGGTGTTGTCGATGGCCTGGAGAGAGGCAGACAAAGCAGGCCTGGACCGTGTACGCTGGCGAGGTGTTGGTGGCCTGGAGAGAGGCAAAAAAAGCAGGCCTGGACCGTGTACGCTGGCTAGGTGTTGTCGATGGCCTGGAGAGAGGCAGACAAAGCAGGCCTGGACCGTGTACGCTGGCGAGGTGTTGTCGATGGCCTGCAGAGAGGCAGACAAAGCAGGCCTGGACCGTGTACGCTGGCGAGGTGTTGTCGATGGCCTGGAGAGAGGCAGACAAAGCAGGCCTGGACCGTGTACGCTGGCGAGGTGTTGTCGATGGCCTGGAGAGAGGCAGACAAAGCAGGCCTGGACCGTGTACGCTGGCGAGGTGTTGTCGATGGCCTGGAGAGAGGCAGACAAAGCAGGCCTGGACCGTGTACGCTGGCGAGATGTTGGTGGCCTATGCACCGAGAGGAGCGACGGGCTTTGATTGATTGATTGATTGATTGATACAGTTGAGGTGCAATATTTGAATAAGCTGTGGAAATTATTTAGGAGCTAAGTTAATAAGCAGGTCACTCACTGATAGCTGAAAAATGTAGTTGGTAGTCTCCAAAAGGTGATATTAGGTGGCAGCAGCATTCAGCTTTGTGATTAATATAGGTAGCAGACGCTAAGTGTCACATGCGCGAAGCTAATTCAGATACACAATGGTGACCGTTCTCACAGAGTGTTCAATCAAAAAACAGCATGCCATTATGACATTGTGTAAAGGATATTCATAAGGACATGCTTCCTGTTTATCGTGAGAAGTGTTAGTCGCTTCAAGCGGTTTATAGCTGGGTCTATACATTTGCTGAAGGACGCTCGTAAGTTACTGACGAAGCCCGATCTGGCTCTCCTGTTGGCAATAGAAGCATCTGTCCGACCTGGGGTGAGAGGGTGGGGGAATGGAGATAATTCAAGCTGACGGGAGAATAACGATAGACAATGTCGCAATTGCAGTAAGGTGTTCCCGTGGTTTAGCCTACAGTATGTTCGATTGAATTTCCCGAAAGTGTGCTCCCGGTGAGTACCCACACAACTGACTGCCAAACATAAAATGAACTGAATGGGTCTGTTGTTGCAGCTTCTCAGTCAGTATGCAGATGAAGGAGAAGACATTCTCAACAGGAGTTTTATTGGGGAGGCGTCCTGGTGCATCACTACCAACCGGAATCAATGGATGTTTCAGTAGAATGGAAACATGTTTCTCTACCTTCTGCCCAGAAATTCGATCTTACGCCATCAACAGGGAAGGTGAAGTCATTAACAGAGAAGGTTACGCCAAATGCGGGGAAAGTTACTCCATCAACAGGGAATGTTACACCATTGACAGGGAAAGTTACGCCATCTACAGGGAAGGTGAAGTAATCATTAGATACGGTTACGCGATCGACAGGGAAGGTTACGCCATCAACAGGAAAGTTCACGCTAACACTTGTTTGGGATTCCTACTGAGTGCTATTAATCAATTTTCAGAAGAACTGTGAATGCTGTATCGTCCCGTAAAGATCTGTTGATGCTTTGGGCTGTAATTCAAATAAAAATCCCAGGTCTGATTACTAGAGGGGTACTGTCCCATCATGAATATCCAAGACACCTTACAGCTCGATCAACTTAGACGATAATTGACTAGCTAGGGAGAAAACTTCTTGAACCTCCACCTTATAGCCTTAATTTAGCCACGATCGATTTTCACCTGTTTGGTGTACTTAAACACCTCCTTGGCGGGAAACGTTTCGTGAATGACGAACAGAGGAACATGAATTGCAAAATTTTATGAGACAACAGAATAAAGACTTCTATGTTGATGTACTGATAAAGCGATGGGATAAGTGTATCAACGTTGGTGGAAAATATGTTGAGAAATAAGGGACACTGTAGCAGCAATAATAAATGGTTTTCAAGTTTAAATGAGGAGCTGAGACACTAGTCCAGTCAGGCACAACATGTTGACCAGGACGTCGCGTCAGGATCAGGCACAATACGCTGATCAAGACCACAATCTCTCTTCAATGTAGCGTCCCTGGAAACAATATGCTTTCAAGGCAGTGTGGCTGACGAGAAGTGGATCGATGTGATCCTCGTAGTAGTGAGCGCCACGCAGATGAGGCCAAGCATTGCACAACCGTCTGAGGGACCACGGTCCGTCTCATCAGCATGCTCGGGATGTGTGAAAGCTACTACAACCCGCCACTTAACGTCATTTTCAGGGCGCTCAAAAGAATAAACTACTAAATGTGAGCATTAAACAAACCCTAAGTTCGAATCTCATTACATTCTTTAAATAGCCGTTTGTGATCTATTCATTGACTTGCCTTTGTATAATAACCATTCTGGCTACCACGTGGTAGCCAACTTAACATAAGAAATATATGTACTGCAAGCTTTCAAGGGTAGCCCACTCCCGCTCCTGAGAAATGAACTAAAAAATGTAGCTAACAGAAAGCGAAGCATATTTCAGTGGCTACCTACCCTCCGCCCCCACCCCTCCAAATTAGAGCATACAGGGAAAGAGAATGTATAAAAGCTTTCAAAAAGGAAGGAGATTATTAGCAAGAAGACAGCGACATGACATATTTTGAGAAGAAAAGAGATATCCAGGCTGTCAGAAGAGAACAGGACCAACCAACGACGATTGTCATATCCTTGGAATAGCAGGGACAGATCACCATTCTTCGCTTCAGGACAGGACACAGCAGACATATGTACAATTTTCGAGTGTCTCATTCACAACTGTGCACATTGGGACTAAACGAATAAGATGCTAAGCATGTGTTACAAGCTGGCCTAACTATTCAACACTAAACTACACCTGCGCGGGAAAAGGAAGACGAACGTCTGTTCAGGCACAACATACTGATCAGACATTTTAGGGTCAGGCAAAATATATTGGCCAAGACCATCACCTCGGCTTCCGCGTAGAACTCCTTGGAAATTGGCTGTTTTCATGGTATCCTAGTTAACGAGGTGAAGAATCGACGTGATCCCCGTAGTAGTAAGCGACACGCAGATGAAGCCAAGCATAGCACAACCGTCTGTTGAACCACGGCCCACCTTCATCAGAACGCTCGGGGTGTGAGGAAAGCTACTGCAACCCGCCACTTAACGTCCTTTTTGGGGCACACAAAAGAGTAAACTTACTCATTGTGGGCATTCGAAACAAACACATACACCTCCACGCTGTGATCCTGGATAACAGGGTACAACAGAGCAACCTGGTTAAGGAGAAGGGATCGAAGAGGGGAGCCAACCTGGTTATCAAAATAATGCCTGCTGCCGAAGACGGATGTGTCGGACCGAAAGATGCAAATATCGCAGTCAAATTATAAACTGCGACACAACGCATTCCGCTCTGCGAACTACATCCTGCTACTTGCAAAGCCCTGCTCAGGGCTTGGTAGCGGGAGATTGAGAACGTGCAGGGCTTGGTAGCCGGAGATTGAGAACGTTCAGGGCTTGGTAGCGGGAGATTGAAAACGTTCAGGGCTTGGTAGCGGGAGATTGAGGACTTGATAGCGGAAGATTAAGAATAAACGAAGAAGATGAAAGAAGAAGAAGGCCGAGTTCATTACGGGAATTCGTAGAAGAAGAACATGTTAGTAGCCGTGACAGAAGAAATGTGACAACTTAAACCTTCGAAAAATGTCGCAAACGTCGATTAAATAAGGTTGTTCATGAGGCTAGCAACTTTAATTTATAAATGGAATTGCTATTGTTTTTTTTTTCTTTTTAGAATACGCAGGCAAATGCCGTCCATCTTTTTTTATTGTTAACAAATCTTTAGGACATTGAAGCAATAGAAACAGTGTTACAATAATTTTGATTAAAAAAGCGCAGAATACAGACCTTTTTTCTAAAAGAAAAAAAGCATTGAACTCGAGCAACTTATTACTCCGCTGCGTTGGGACAAGTGCCGTGGAGGGTGGTTAACCGGTGTGCGAGTCCATCTAAATAAACTCATAACACTAGAGCAAAGTAGATCCGCAGCGTGTTAGGTGCCATCTATGCTGCTCTAAAGGAACCAACCAACCATGCCGGTGTTATGCCATGTCACCCAGTTAGCCGCCTCTTACGACATGCTCTTTGTGGGGCTGTGGTGATATTCTTGTCCTTGTCATACACAAAGACCCCGGCGGATCACTCCAGCTACTAAGCTCTGAAAGTGCTTTGCAGGATGTTGTGAGGAGAAAGGAATACGTTGTGTCCTAGTTTACAGCTTCACTGCAATATTTACACCTTTAGGTCCGACACATCCGACTCCAGCATATCTTTTTTGTACCAGGCTAGCCTTCCCTCTTCGATCCCTTCCCCTTAGCTAGCCTGCCCTGTTGCAGCCTGTTTTCCAGGATCATCACGTGGAGGTTGAGTAGGGTCCTAGTAGCTCTGGGTCCCTGGCACTGATACAACCAATCAGCTTTGGGTTGCTGACCGGTACAGCTCATCCACTGCTCGTCATGTTGATCTGGGAACGCTTCATTTCACGGGGTTTGTCCAACCTGTCTCAGTGTTTCAGCTGCTAATTTGATGGATGCAGCACATAACGCTGCACTTTCACGAAGAGTTGTGCGCCAGGTGGTTTGGTCATGTCCAGCAGCTTCCCAAGTGTCGAGTTGTTTTTCTATGTCATTTAGTAAAGCCGTAAGCGTGTCGTTGATGCGTATCTTTTGGTCTTAGTGGGCCGTTTATCCTTCTATATATCACAATAAGAGTGGGCGTTTTTTGCGGTCAATGCACTGGCAGGCGGAATGCACGAACTGTACTGATACCAGGGATCACAGCTCTATCAAGAATGGCGGTGGGGATCAAGATGCCGAGCAGTTCATGAGCTGTAGCGGTCAGAGACCCATAGCTGACTGCTTGTGTCAGGATCAGCGAACCAGAGCTGCAAAGACCCTTATACACCTACACGCGGTGATCCTGGATAACAGGCTGCAACAAAGCAGACTAGTTAAGGGGAAGGGATTGAAGAAGAAATGCTAGCCTGGTACTCAAAAATGCCTCCTGAAGTCGGATGTGATGGACCGAACGGTGCAAATATCACAGCCAAGCTGTAAACTACGACACAACGCATTCCGTTCTCGGGATAATATCTTGCTACTTGCAAAACCTTTTTCAGGGCTTGCTAGTGGGAGATTGCCTTGGCTTGTTTTGGTTCATTCTCAATCTCCCAATACCAAACCCTAGAAAGGGCTTAAGTAGCAGAATGCAATCAAGAGGACGGAATGTGTTGTGTCGTTGTTTACAGATAGACTGTGACATTTGCACCGTTCGGTCCATCACATCCGACTTCAGCAAGCATTTTTTGAGTACCGGGTTAGCATTCCCTCTTCGATCCCTTCTCCTTTGCCAGTCTGCTTTGCTGCAGCCTGTTATCCAGGATCACCGCGTGGAGGTGTATAATGCAGCTCTGGTTCGCTGGTCCTGACACAAGCAGTCAGCTATGGGTAGCCGACCGTTGCAGCTCATGCGCTGCTCAGCATCTTGATCCCTAGTGGGAGATGGAGAACGAAGAAGAATAGTGGTATGATCGTGAACAACCAATAAATTACATAAACCAAATGTACCAATATCATTCACAAACTGTTGTAAAATACTAAGCATGTATGGATCTGCCAGTAGTGCATTGATGTCGATTCTACATAGCATAGCCTGTTTCACATATGTTTTACATGTAGCTAATATATTTGTGGTTTCTTTCTCTTTCCATTTTCATGCTGTTTTTCATGTATTTTTTAAATGAATGTATCTTTCCATTTGGTGCTCATTTTCACCATTATTTTGACACAATGTGCATATTTGTTCCTCCTTCATTTCGGAATAAAATTTATAAAATTTGCACTTACGTTAGACATTTGTTCGTATACTCATATTTGTGACATATGATGTCATGAAACTAGAAGTCCTACAGTAAGGTCAGGCAGCAGATGCTATTGGTATAACTTAACTTAACTTAACGTCTTTCTTTATACTGGTTTAGAAGACCCTGCAGAGTCTGTATACAACCAGTTACCAGTATATACTGGTAAGTAAGTACCGTAAGTAACAAGATCTTTGCAGAACGTCGCTTCTCACAACTGTCAGCCTATTTAGCTGTTTTAAGTTTTTTGGCAGATGTGCGGCACAGTAGGGTGCCATTACTTTCCGTAAGTGAAGAAGCGATCAGACAGAGATAACACTCCGTGTATGCCCAAACTTGGCACGGCGGTATTCGTACACGGTGCATTGGGATTGTAAAACTGTGCGAGTTTCACCACAAGGACACGCTGCCTTCATATACTGGGAAGGAAGGGAATATGTCGAAACCTCGAGGCAAAGAGTATTTGTTCATGACAACGGGCAAAGAGTATTTGTTCATGACAACGAGCAAAAAGTATTTCTCTGCACTCGGGTAACATATATAATGAACAACAGAAAAGAAAGCGAAGTCCGGAATTCGAACGCCGGACCTCCAGATGACGGAAGCGCCTTGCCACAAGAGAGAGAGAGAGAGAGAGAGAGAGAGAGAGAGAGAGAGAAGGAGAGAAATATGAGTTAAGATGCTAGACCAGCGAGACACCCTCAAAAATGTGTTACAACTGGGCTAGCCTATGTCAATCAACACTTGTAACTATGAAGATAGGCCGGGTTTAATCCAGACAAATTTATTAACTCAATTGCTTCATAACTTTCCTGTCATCAAGTATAGACCATACAGTGTTCGAATGTGTCTGGTGTTCGAACTATGGGCTGTCCATTACTTCACTTTTTCTCTGTTGTTTGTTGTACGAGACGTGTTTAAATAAAACCGGACAGAACTGCAACAAGTGAACATACTCACGATGCGCATGATAACGTCACTTCTGGTGTAAAGAGCACATAACAAACGTTAAATTTTCAAAATTGCATTATCCTCCGACCTATAGTGTCCTCAGCAGTCCGTTGAATAATGACGGGTGTGATACGGAATCTGTCCAGAGTTTAGCAGCGAGCGGTGATTCGGTTTCTGACAGCTGAAGGATGTCGACCAGTTGGCATTCATCGTAGAATGCAGGCAGTGTATGGTGACAAAATTGTGTCGAAGACAACAGTGAAGAACTGGACAACGATGTTTAAAGAAGGACGTGAGTTAACGCAACAATATGCGACTAACCTGGTCTCGGAAGATCGTTCGTTAACTCATATACTTCTTTAAAACATCGTTGTCCAGTTCTTTAGCATTTGGCATGACAAGTATGTTTTCTTACATTGTTCGGTAGTTTACAGTGAGGCTGTGATATATGCTCGGCGAACATCTCAATTTCGTCAGCTCTTTTGCTGAGCCAGGAGTCTTGCATCTCTCTAAGCCTGGTCTGGACAGCTTTTGCTGCCGGAGATGGTGTGTCCCTCTGGTATTCCCTGTGCGCTTCATGTTTTGCATCGAGAAGGCCCTGTATTTCTAGATCGTTCTCATCAAACCAGTCCTTATGCTTGCGCGTGAGTGGGCCAATGTGTTTAACAGCTGTATCGTAGAGTGTGTTTCTCAATGATGCCCAGTTCTCTTCGATGTCGTTCTTTTCAAAACGAAGCTCAGACAGTCTACCCTCAAGCTCTTCCTGGCAGCCTCCTCTCGTGGGTTCGTATTTCAGCTGAGAGACATTTAGCCTCCTCGGTGGTTTCTTTCCCTGGGGGCGCATTTTGGGCTGGATCTTGAAGTTTAGCTTGGCAATGACAAGTTGATGGTCGATCCAACATTCTGCACCACACATGCTCTTCGTTGCCATAGCATCCGCTCGATCCCTACGTCTAATGATAATGTAGCCAATGAGGTGCCAGTGGCGAGACCTTGGGTGCATCCATGTGGTTCTATTTCGGACAGGTAGTCGGAAAGCTGTGTTTGTAATGAGTAGTTCATTTGCGGCACAATGTCCTCAGAAGGAGCAGTCCGTTACTATTGCATTTTCCGATACCATGTCTGCCAATGGCCCCCTCCCAGGCTGTATGGTCTGCGCCAACCCTAGCGTTAAAATCACCGAGGATGACCAGTTTGTCAGATTTGGGGACTGCAGCGATGAGCGCCTCAATGTCATCATAAAACTTATCTTTTGTTTCCTGAGGATTTGTCATTGTGGGTGCGTATGCACTGATGAGTGTTGCATGGCGCTCTCCTATTAGGGGGAGACGCAGTGTAATCAGGCGGTCATTAATTCCTCTGGGCATGCTTGTGAGCTTGTCGACCATGTTGGTCTTGATGGCAAAGCCAACTCCAGCTTCACGGCGTTCTTCTTTGCTGCGGCCGCTCCAGAAGAAAGTATAACCAGCGCCTTCTTCTGTGATCTGCCCATCCTTTGCCAGTCGTGTCTCGCTCAGGGCAGCTATGCAGATGTTGTATCTAGCCAGTTCCCATGCGATCAGTGCTGTCCGTCGTTCGGGTCTGTTTGCTTTGGTGTTGTCCAGTAGCGTGCGGACATTCCATGTTGCAAGCGTGATGGGTAGTTTTCGTGATCGTTTTCTGCCTGTTCCGCCGCTGCAGTTTGGGGGCCCTGCCAGTTGCGAGCTGCTAGTCAAGGTGTGATCTGTAGGGTGATGTCGTGAGTTGCGCAATGTGTTTATAGTGAGGGAGATGTGCGCAGGATCTTCCTCACTCTCTCGTCCGGACTCAACATGTTCTAGAGGCAAGACTTTGTCAAGACTTCTAGTGAAGGGTTCGGATGCAGACAGTATGGTGTCAGCGTGTGCCTCATTATCTCGGTAGCCCTTCCCTTCTCTTTTATCGCTGGGGTGGATCTTTGAGGTATCTGTTTCTGAGTACATTTGTTTGTGTATTCTTCTTCCACCTCTCGTTCCTCTGGTCTTCCGCCTTGATTGTATACTTGTGAGTTCCGATGCCTCCTCGGTTAAGTGTATTTTCAGCATACGCAACAGATGTAGATCTGAGTTTGAAGGGACGTAGTGTGCTGATCGAAGCGCGATGAGCTCCTTTCTGACGTACCGTATGTTTGACGGGGTCAGGATGACCTCCTTCGTTTCAGTGTTCATGCTTCGTTATCTGGGTCACGATACAACACGGAGCGACACTAGCTTTTGACCGGGTCAAGTTTCGGTCACGCTTTGTCCCATCGAAACTGTACACATTAGTCTACCTTTCACGACTAAAAATACACTGTTACTTCGTTGCATCACTTCTTTCACATTAGTATGCTTAATTCACAAGTCGGCACATTTATATCCAGGAATCACGTTAATAGTCCGAGAGTTATCATAGAAAACACAAACAAAACACCGTTTTATCAAGAGAGAAATCGACTGCGACCATGTCCGGTGCCATCTTGACCCTATATATATATATATTCAACATTATTATATGGTGCAGAAACAAGAACTAGTAACAAACAGTTGGAAAACAAAAGAGATCCTAGAAATGTGGTTATATAGAAGACTTCTCGACGTCACGAACAAGGATCGGGTTACAAATGAGGAAATACGAGAATGAATTACAACAGCAATAGGGCCTTTTGAAGACCTCTTGGCAACTGTCAAAAGAAGGAAACTCGTTTGGTACGGTCACATATCGAGATCAAATGGTCTTGCAATTACGATCCTCCACGGAAAGGTGCAAGGCAGACGACGAAAAGGCCGTTCCAGAAAGAGGTGGGAGGACAACATAAAAGAATGGACCAATCTCCGACCAGAAGAGGCAGCGGCCGCTGACAGAGAAGGGTGGCGTGGGGTTATGAGGATGTCTTCATGTGTGCCCAAACGACCTCATTGGTTACGGGATGACCTGACCTGAGAAGATTGTGTCGCATTTCGTGGAAAGAGAAAGAAACAAATAACGACGTCCTGACGAGAGTTCGAATCTGTAGAGAACGTTTGACATTCAAATTAGGCAAGCCAAATATTTTAGTCATTTGGCTTGGCTTGGCTTTGTTCGTTCTCAATCTCCCGCTACCAAACCCTGAAACGGGCCTAAGTAGCAGAATGTAGTCCAGAGAATGGAATGTGTTGTGTCGTAGTTTACAGCTTGACTGCGATATTTGTACCTTTCTGTCCAACACATCCGACATCAGCAAGCATTTTTTGACTACCGGGTTAGTATTCCCTCTTCGATCCCTTCTTCTTAGCCAGTCAGCTCTATTGCAGCCTGTTATCCAGGATCACCGCGTGGAGGTGTAGAAGGGTCTTGGCAGCTCTGGTTCGCTGGCCCTGACGCTAACAGTCAGCTATGGGTCGCTGACCGCTGCAGCTCATGCGCTGCTCAGCATCTTGATTCCCCTTTTGGTCATATAAATAAGCATGGTACTTTACTGAAAACAATATTGGAGGGAGAGGTTGGAGGTCGGCGGACAAGAGACAGGAAGAGCTATAAGTGTGAGAGCAACATCAAAAGACGACTAATCTCAGTCTAACAGAGTGTACCGACAAGAATAGAGGATATAGGAGACCTATTGCAGCCATACTTCACTGACGGCACTTGAATGGTTCACTGAAAAAATATAAAACCTATTGTTTTTCAATGACAAATTGAGGTTAATCCAAACAATCAGTACACAGTGAACTTGAGGTAATATTTCTGATTGGCTAGGGCCATTTTCCGTTGTACATAGCGGTTTAGGGATGACTTTCCATTTGAACTTTTCCATGTTGAGCTCACCTTTTACCTTGTTTGCTTCTTGCTGGGGCTAAATACCAATCTCTGACAAGAAAATTGAGTACAACGGGGTCCACCACAGTACTCACACTTCTAGCAGAAAGTGACTATAGATAGGTTCAATTTACCATAAAATTGGGAAACATTACATTAGACCAACCATACGTAGCAATCTCGAATTTCAACTCCTGCAGACACGAGTGGAGCAGTCCCAACTACAGTGGTTTGGCATGTATGTAGAATGGAAGAGGATCGGATACCAAAGCGGTCATGGGAGATAAAAAGTCAAGGACGCAGACCCCCAGAACGTCCCAAAGTACGTTGGGAAGACAACATACGACAGTCCCTAAGTGATAGAGGGCTGGATTGGAAAGAGGCCAGGAAAAGACGGCAGATAGAGCAGTGTGGCGTTCTCTCTGGAAAACCTCTACACCTCACGGTAGAAGAGGAGCGACTAAGTAAGTAAGTATGTACATTAGACCATTAGCCATTGCCTCGGTGGAACTACAAAAAAGCAGACTAACAGAAGTTTGGAACTAGCACATATCTCTACTGCCAGTAAATCAACACCAAAGACAGGAAATTAAATACAATGGTGGAAATATGCAAACAGTGCCTTTTAAAGGCAGCAATGTAAAATCATCCCAAGAGACGCCAGAAAAAAGTCCAAAACCATATTGATTACCGGAAGTGCGAAAGTGACAAAATTAAGAAAGTAATACCGCACAAGTCATCAACAATCTCCAAAATTGGCGGGTTGTCACAGCTTTCCTCACATCCCAAGCGTGCTGATTTAGGTGAACCAGGGTCCTCTAGGTGGTTGTGCTATGCTTGGCTTCATCTGTGTGCCGCTCACTACTACAGGGATCATGTTGATCCCTCACCTCGTTAGCCAGACTGCCATGAAAACAACCCGTTTCCAGGGAGGGCTACACTTAAGCTCTGGTGATGGTCTTGGCAGTTTATTTTGCCTGACCCTACCAACATGTCTGATCAGTATGTTGTGCCTGATCAGACGTTAAGTATTTCTCGCCTAGCAGATGAGTGATTGAAAAGTATCCTGATGCTCTTACGAATATATATTTCCTGTTTCGTGGCTTAAGATGTAAATGGTTAAAGAGGAAATTGTGACAGAAATCCTTTTTCTAGAAATGATCAATAAAAACTACAAACATATTTTCAGTCACCAGTTATGTATTCAGCGATATAACAATACATACATGCAATAGTGGCTTTCCAAAGAAGATATTCCGTCTGGGAAAATGTTTTTATAAGTTTCACCTAAATAGGTGCAGTGATTTTTACTAATACTACTGAAGGTATGTCATGTCAGAAAATATTTTTTTTAAATTAAACAATCTAAAACAAAAACAGACTGTGCAATCAAAAAATGTCAGCTTGCATAATTTCAAAACTGGTTCAACAAATCAATATTAGCCATTCTTGAGGGGAATAAGCTGAATATGAAACTGCACACCTGCATGTGTGTCATCGGTATCCTCTGGTTGGTCAGTTTTAAGACTTGTAAGGTTGTCTGAGCATGTATCTTTCTTTGACCCTATCCTCTGGTTGATCAGTTCTAAGACGGATTGTATGGTTGTCAGAGCATGTCTCTCCATTTGACACTATCTTCTGGTTGATCAGTTTTCTAAGACGGGTTGTCAGATTGTCTGGGCATGTCTCTCTGTTTGACCGTATCTTCTGGTTGATCAGTTCTAAGACTGGTTTTAAGATTGTCTGAGCATGTCTCTCTATTTGACCCTAACCTGTGGTTGATCAGTTCTAAGACTGGTTTTAAGGTTGTCTGAGCTTGTCTCTCCATTTGACCCTATCTTCTGGTTGATCAGTTCTAAGACTGGTTTTAAGATTGTCTGAGCATGTCTCTCCATTTGACCCTATCTTCTGGTTGATCAGTTTTAAGACTGGTTTTAAGATTGTCTGAGCATGTCTCTCCATTTGACCCTAACCTGTGGTTGATCAGTTCTAAGACTGGTTTTAAGGTTGTCTGAGCTTGTCTCTCCATTTGACCCTATTCTGTGGTTGATCAGTTCTAAGACTGGTTTTAAGGTTGTCTGAGAATGTCTCTCCATTTGACTCCATCTTCTATAGATCTCTTCATTTCATCACTTTTTTAATGTCTCTGTATGCCTCTGATGTAAACATCAGTCTTGGTCACCCCCTTTCTCTTTTATCCTGGATTTTATCCGTTATTTTCTTCTGTAGAAGACTTTCATGTTGCATATTGTGTCTCAGCCAACTCAATCATTGCTTTCGTATCCTTTACAATATTTGTCTTTACACACCTCCCTCAGTGAGTACATTGTTCTTGAATCTTCTTACTGTCTAACTCACTCATTCCATTCTACGGTAGCACATTTCAAACACTTCCAAGCTTTTTTCATCCTCCTTTGCTCGAGCCCATGTTTCAGCCCCATACAGTGCAACTGTCCATACACGAGTAGTGATTATTTGTTTCCTCAGTTGTATCCTTATATTCTTTGAGGTTTGCAATTTTATTTTCCTCTAAAGGTCTTTTTTGCCAGTGCCATCCATTTCTTAATTTTCGTCTCATTGTGGACATCTTCTGTGATGGTTTACCCTAAATGTGTAAACTTCTGTACTTGTTTGATTTATTTATACAGTAATGACTATATTCATTTGGTTGCTTAGCTATTACCATAGTCGTTGGGGAGGAACACTAATGTCTGGTCAGGGAAAATATACTGGATAGACCCTCACCTCGGCTTCTTCGCAGCCCTCCGTGGAAATGGGCTGTTCTCAAGACTGAGGTGAGGGATCGACGTGATCCCTATGGTAGTGAACGCCCCACAGATGAAGCCAGGCACAGCACAACTGCCTGAGGGACCCCGGTCCATCTTTATCAGATGTGAGGGAAGCCATTGTAACCCGCCATTTGATGTCCTTTTCAGGGCGCACAAAATAGTAAACCTACTCATTGTGGGCATTGGAAACAACAAGATGCTGAGCAGCACATGAGCTGCAGTGGTCAGCGACCCATAGCTGACTGCTAGCGTCAGGGCCAGCGACCCATAGCTGTCAAGACCCTTCTACACCTGCACGCGGTGATCCTGGATAACAGGCTTCAGCAGGGCAGACTGGCTAAGGAGAAGGGATCAAAGAGGGAATGCTAACCCGGTACTCAAAAAATGCTTGCTGAAGTCGGATGTGTTGGACCGAAAGGTGCAAATATCGCAGACACAATGCATTCCATTCTCTGGACTACATTCTGCTACTTAAGCCCTTTCAGGGTTTGGTAGTGGGAGATTGAGAACGAACGAAGAAGAAGAAATTCTTTGGCAATTAATTTTTTACAAGCAGCCTTTGCAGTTGCTACTATGGCTTGATCAATAGCACATCTGATGTAAATATCTTTCATACCATTAATTTTTAACAGTGCACCTTGTGTGGGAAATATTGGCCAGTAATGTTAACTAGGCATCTAGCTACAAGAAATACGCATTTTTTTAAAATTACGGATGATTACAGATGTATTTCTTAACATTTATAATGCAATATCAGCTTGCTTGCTACGAGGGTCATTCATTAATTAGCAGCAATTTTATTATAAAGTGCATGGAAGAGTATGTACAAGGGACAGTCATTAATTAACAGTAATTTTATTCACAACGGAAAATCTTATTTCAGGACACAAAATGGCTGTTTAGCCATGCTCCATGTAGGGATTATGATGATAAAGAAGTGTGAGCATGCATGTGCAATATAGCGTACAACATAGTCGCCACAATGTTGACTTGTACCGTGGAAGAACAAGACATTATTCATTTCAATGTGGTCAGAGAATGTGAAACCTTCTCAAATCTACAGACAAATGAAGGTTGAGTATGGCGTCAGAGGAGAGTGTATGAATTGGTAGAAAGATTTCAAAACGGAACACAAATCTCATAAAAACATAACAGAGCAGCAGTCAAGTAAAGATGATGCTGTTTCTTTTTCCGCTGATAAAATGAATTTTGCATTATGAATACATTCCATCAGGTCTGATGATCAACAAGGTAAACTACTGTCAAGGTCAGAGACATTTGAGGGACATACTTCGCCACAAAAGGCTAGCATTGCATCAAAGTGGCAACTCCATCGAGACAGCGTGGCTACCCATGCATGATAACTTGTGCAGCATTTTCTTGTCAAGCATCACATTCCACAGGTTCTCCAACCACCCTGTTCATCAGATCACTTTCCCTGCAACTTTTTTCTCTCTCCAAAGATAAAATACCACATGAGAGAAAAAAGATTTCAGAACGTTCAGAAGACACAACAGAATGTGATGACGAGGCAGCTGTGTGCTCTTTCAGAAGATGAGTTCAAAACATTCCTATGCAGTAGAAACAGCACTGGGCTAAGTGTGTGACTTCAAACTGGGACAACTTCGAAGACAATAAAATTATAAATCTGTAACTCTTGTACTGTATAAACTTTCCGCCGGTCCTGGCAGTCCGAAACTGCCTGCTGAACAAAAGATAGCTTGGCAGAAGGCAGTCTGATAGTAACAATCAAAAGTAACTGCAGTATCACGTATTAAACTTCTAGGTAAATGCCATAAAAACGGCTGAACATACAGGTATTTGAATACTGAACACTAGGCAAGTTCTGTTTGTTCGTTTCTTGTGAAACAATGGCTTCTTGTTGATTTGATAATTTTGAAACAATATATTCTATTTTTCCCTCGTATTTGAAGATTATCCCATTATTGAGGGGGATGAAGTTAAGTTGTTGCAACAAATTTCTCTGAGGTAGATCTGTTCAGTTTGTTTATGCAGATGTAATAAATACGTTTGTAGTGGAAACTAACAGATATGCTGATCTTGTTAAGAACACTGTCAGTGCTTTGTGGCAATTTCACAGATTTACTTGACAAGTGGCGTACCCAAAAATAGATCAGTTTAAAAGTTTGTGCTGTTTTACAACATTACACCAGCAAATTCTTTATTAATTTATGTCTATACATAACAAACAAATTTTATCTATAGATCAACAAATAAAAAGGTTATAGGCTCTCAGCAACCATAGTAAAATGTGATGTGCTGAAAAATAATGCTGTTGCAGACTAAATTTACGTCAATTTTTAATTGAAGGTTTACTAAGGTTTAAATAAATCTAATCCAGATCTTTTTGATCACACCTTATATACCTGACAAATACATTGGTCTCTTTAATAAAAATACTTACACCAGTCTGAGGTAGCTTTCCACCCTCCCCTGACAATCTGTCAGCCTCTTCATTGACAGTGATGTTCCACTGCGATGACGTCACAACTCTTTTGCACTAGTAACATAATTCATTGAGTGCCACTGGTGCTCTCCTTGCATGTTCACATCTTGTTTGCTAAGGACATGGTATCTCAGTCTGTCCTGGCCTGAACTAAGCCTACATGCTACCACTAGTTCACATCTTGTTTTCTAAGGACATGGTATCTCAGTCTGTCCTGGCCTGAACTAAGCCTACATGCTACCACTAGTTCACATATTGTTTGCTAAGGACATGGTATCTCAGTCTGTCCTGGCCTGAACTAAGCCTACATGCTACCACTAGTTCACATCTTGTTTGCTAAGGACATGGTATCTCAGTCTGTCCTGGCCTGAACTAAGCCTACATGCTACCACTAGTTCACATCTTGTTTGCTAAGGACATGGTATCTCAGTCTGTTCTGGCCTGAACTAAGCCTACATGCTACCACTAGTTCACATCTTTAGTTTTCTAAGGACATGGTATCTCAGTCTGTTCTGGCCTGAACTAAGCCTACATGCTACCACTAGTTCACATCTTTAGTTTTCTAAGGACATGGTATCTCAGTCTGTCCTGGCCTGAACTAAGCCTACATGCTACCACTAGTTCACATCTTTAGTTTTCTAAGGACATGGTATCTCAGTCTGTTCTGGCCTGAACTAAGCCTACATGCTACCACTAGTTCACATCTTTAGTTTTCTAAGGACATGGTATCTCAGTCTGTTCTGGCCTGAACTAAGCCTACATGCTACCACTAGTTCACATCTTCAGTTTTCTAAGGACATGGTATCTCAGTCTGTTCTGGCCTGAACTAAGCCTACATGCTACCACTAGTTCACATCTTTAGTTTTCTAAGGACATGGTATCTCAGTCTGTTCTGGCCTGAACTAAGCCTACATGCTACCACTAGTTCACATCTTCAGTTTTCTAAGGACATGGTATCTCAGTCTGTTCTGGCCTGAACTAAGCCTACATGCTACCACTAGTTCACATCTTTAGTTTTCTAAGGACATGGTATCTCAGTCTGTTCTGGCCTGAACTAAGCCTACATGCTACCACTAGTTCACATCTTTAGTTTTCTAAGGACATGGTATCTCAGTCTGTTCTGGCCTGAACTAAGCCTACATGCTACCACTAGTTCACATCTTTAGTTTTCTAAGGACATGGTATCTCAGTCTGTCCTGGCCTGAACTAAGCCTACATGCTACCACTAGTTCACATCTTTAGTTTTCTAAGGACATGGTATCTCAGTCTGTTCTGGCCTGAACTAAGCCTACATGCTACCACTAGTTCACATCTTTAGTTTTCTAAGGACATGGTATCTCAGTCTGTCCTGGCCTGAACTAAGCCTACATGCTACCACTAGTTCACATCTTTAGTTTTCTAAGGACATGGTATCTCAGTCTGTTCTGGCCTGAACTAAGCCTACATGCTACCACTAGTTCACATCTTCAGTTTTCTAAGGACATGGTATCTCAGTCTGTTCTGGCCTGAACTAAGCCTACATGCTACCACTAGTTCACATCTTCAGTTTTCTAAGGACATGGTATCTCAGTCTGTTCTGGCCTGAACTAAGCCTACATGCTACCACTAGTTCACATCTTCAGTTTTCTAAGGACATGGTATCTCAGTCTGTTCTGGCCAGAACTAAGCCTACAGGCTTATCAGTAGTTCACATCTTCACCTTTCTAAGGACATGGTATCTCAGTCTGTTGTGGCCTGTGCCATGCCTACATGCTACCCATTGTTCATATCTTAAGTTTTCTAAGGACATGGTATCTCAGTCTGGTGTGGCCTGAACCAAGCCTAAAGACTACCACTAGTTCACATCTTGTTTGCTAAGGACATGATATCTCAGTCTGGTGTGCCATGAACCAAGCCTAAAGACTACCACTAGTTCACATCTTGTTTGCTAAGGACATGATATCTCAGTCTGGTGTGGCCTGAACCAAGCCTAAAGACTACCACTAGTTCACATCTTGTTTGCTAAGGACATGATATCTCAGTCTGGTGTGGCCTGAACCAAGCCTAAAGACTACCACTAGTTCACATCTTGTTTGCTAAGGACATGATATCTCAGTCTGGTGTGCCCTGAACCAAGCCTAAAGACTACCACTAGTTCACATCTTGTTTGCTAAGGACATGATATCTCAGTCTGTTGTGGCTTGTGCCAATTCTACAGACTACCACTAGTTCACATCTTGTTTGCTAAGGACATGGTATCTCAGTCTGTTGTGGCTTGTGCCAAGTCTACAGGCTACCACTTGTTCACATCTATTCGAGCTAGTAAGAGGCAGTTATTTTTGGTGTGGGCCTGGATGTTTAGCTTTCCACTCGATGCTGTAACTTCTTATTTTAATTTCATTTCCTACAAAAGCATTGAGCAATCACTGTCTCATTACAGGAAGCCTGTATCAAAGCACTTTACAGTAGTAGTATCTGTAGCACATTATTTTACAGAAGCAGTATCTGTAGCACATTATTTTACAGAAGCAGTATCTGTAGCACATTATTTTACAGAAGCAGTATCTGTAGCACATTGTTTTACAGAAGCAGTATCTGTAGCACATTATTTTACAGAAGCAGTATCTGTAGCACATTGTTTTACAGTAGCAATATATGTAGCACATTATTTTACAGAAGCAGTATCTGTAGCACATTATTTTACAGAAGCAGTATCTGTAGCACATTGTTTTACAGAAGCAGTATCTGTAGCACATTATTTTACAGAAGCAGTATCTGTAGCACATTGTTTTACAGTAGCAATATATGTAGCACATTATTTTACAGAAGCAGTATCTGTAGCACATTGTTTTACAGCAGCGGTCTCTGTAGCACATTGTTTTACAGCAGCAATCTCTGTAGCACATTGTTTTACAGTAGTGGTATCTTAACTTAACGTCTTTATACTGGTTTAGAAGACCCTGCAGAGTCTGTATACAACCAGTTACATTTACATCACCTTGCTATAAAAGCTATGCGCATCCAGTTTATTCTTAAATGCATTAACTGTCCCTGCCTCCACTACCTCCCCTGGCAATGCATTCCAAGCAGACACCACTCTCTGACTAAAAAAATATTTCCTAATATCTAACCTGGACCTCTCTTTAGTCAGCTTGTAGCTATGCCCTCATGTTATTGTAGGTGGCTGTATTTTAAAAAACTTGTTATAGTCTAATTTATCGATTCCTCTGATCATCTTATAAACCTGTATTAAGTCACCACGAATTCTTCTCTCTTCAAGACACTGTAGGCCGGTTTTTCTGAGTCGTTCCTCATAACTGTAATTCTGGAATCCCACTATCATCTTTGTCGCTCTTTTTTGTATTCTTTCTAGCATGTTTATGTCCCCTCTATGATAAGGACTCCACACCTGTACACAGTACTCCAATCTAGGTCTAACTTAAGCTTTATACAGTTTGACGATCACTTCCTTGCTCCTATGTTTAATATTTCTTTTTATCATACCTAACATTGCATTTGCCTGTTTCACTGCTACCTTAACTTGCTCACTCACCTTTCCTGTATGATCTATTATAACCCCTAGGTCCCTTTCCTTATCTATCTTTCTAATATTGTTTCTCCCATTCTGTAATTATGTTCCATATTGGATCTACCCATGTGAATGACTGTACATTTATCTACATTAAACTCCATTTGCCAGCTTACAGACCATTCTCGAATTTTATCTAAATCCGACATCAATATATCCACTTCCACTTTAGATGAGACACTACTGCATAGTTTTGTGTCATCAGCAAATTTTGCAATCATGGATCTCATATCAATGTCCAAATCATTTATATATATCAAGAACAAAATTGGTCCCAAAACCGAGCCCTGTGGCACTCCACTTTTCACTTCACTCCACTCAGAGTACTCCTTATTTATGCCCACCCTCTGCCTTCTTCCCGTTAACCAATTTTCAATCCATTTGGCAACTTCCCCACCTATTCCATGTGATTTTAACTTTCGAAATAATCTTTGATGAGGTACTCTATCAAAGGCCTTTGCAAAGTCTAGATAAATAACATCCACTGGCTCCCCTTTATCTATGATTTTAGTAACCTCTTCCATGAATTCTAATAGATTTGTTAAGCATGATCTCCCTCTAGTAAACCCATGCTGACTATTTCTAATTAGATTAAATTTTTCTAAATGCATTACAATGTTTTCTTTGATTATTGACTCTAACAATTTACAGACTCGTTAAACTCACCGGTCTTTAATTTGCCGGATCTGATTTTTTGCCTTTTTTGAATAAGGGGATCACTCCTGCATCTTTTCAATCCCGTGGAACAATCCCTTTTGTAAGTGATTGAGAACATAATATAGCCAATGGTTTTGCTAGTTGGTCTCTAATTTCATACAGCAATTTTGGGTGAATACCATCTTGACCTGGACATTTATTCACTTTCAACCCCTCCAATTTTTTAAAAAGCATTTCCTCTGTAATACAGATTGATCTTAATCCCGCTGTATCCATGTCTCTTTGAAAAATATCTATAGGCTCTGGGATCTTGGAGCAGTCCTCCTTTGTGAAGACTGTGCCAAAGTACTGATTGAGCAGATTAGCAGCCTCCCTATTCTCACTTATTATTTTCCCTGTACTGTCTATGAGAGGGCCTACTTTGTCTTTCGTTCTTTGTTTATTCCTAACATAAGAGAAGAAGCTTTTACTGTCAGTCTTGATCCTCTGAGCAAGTTTTTTTTCAAAGTCTATTTTTGCTGTTTTATTCGCTTTCTGAGATATGTTCTGCTTGTCCAAATATTTTAGATATGTTTCTTTTGATTTACCTGCCTCTATATATTTTTTCCATGCTTTATTTTTTGCTCTTCTACATTTCACTACAAATCTAGTTATCCACTTTTTACGCTTGGGGTTTACCTCCCTACATGGAACACATTCCTCTTTTAGCGTTTCTAGAACTGTTTTAAAACTTTCCCACTCCTGTTCAACATCTGTTCCTACAAGAATATCTTTCCAGATTATGTGGTTCGCTGACTCTTTCATCCTCTTAACATCTGCCTTAGAGTAGTCATATGTTCGCGTGTTTATGTTTACTTCTTTCCCTGCAATAAGATCCCAATGGATGATTTGATGGTCACTTGAGCCAAACAGTTCCCCAACGGTAACGTTTTCAATCATATTTTCCTCTGTGGTAAAAACTAGGTCGAGTATGTTTTTGCCTCTGGTGGCTGCTTCTACATGTTGAATTTAAAAATTGTCAGTTATGCACTTAACAAAAGGTTTTGACTCTACAAGTGCTTCTGCCATATCCCATTTTATTTCTGGATAGTTGAAATCTCCCATTAATAATAATTTCCCTTTACTTGCCTTTGCTATGCTTCTAATCAGCTCCTCATCTTCCTCTTTTTGACTTGATGGACATCTATAGCACACTCCAATCACTGTTTTTTCACCCCCACTTTCTATTTCTCCCCATACACTTTCATTTTTGTTACCACATGATAAATAATCGTTGATCGTTATATTAACAGAATTTATACAGTATAATAAAACGCCACCTCCCTTAGTTTTGTCTCCAATTATCCTACCTGTCCTTAACATTGAATATCCCTCAATTTCAAGTTCACTATCTGCAATCTCCTCATATGTCCATGATTCTGTTAACCCTATTATATCTGGTTTTTCTTCTTCTACATACAGTTCCAATTCTTCTCTTTTATTTACTATGCTTCTCACATTTGCATAAAAACATTTTAGTTTGTAATGTTGTTGGTTTTCCTCTTTTTGCTTCTGCTTTATCATTTTAGTGTTTGCTTTTCTACTCTGTATTTCACACTTCCCTGACACGAACTCTCCCCTTTGACTAGCACATTGTTTTACAGTAGTGGTATCTGCAGCACATTGTTTCACTGTAGCACTTTTTTTTTTCTGGGGGTCGCTGTAGTCACGAGGTTAAGGCACTCGCCTCTCATAGTGCTGAACGGAAACGGCAGGCGATCGAATCCTGCAAGTTTCAAGTGGCCCCTGGTCTCACGGGAGGTAAGACCAAAGTGTTGTAATCCCGAGCTGCCTCCAGTTGTCTTGACCAATAGTCTTGCCCCTGATCCAAGGTAAGTCGGGATAAGAGTGAGATTGATGACCAGCGCATACTCTTCCGCACTATAATCCAAATACAGCGTACAACACATTATTAAGACAAAACTGTCTGATGTTGTGGCCATCATGGCTTCGTGATGGGCAATAACTTTTTTTAGTCCTTTGTTTTACTGTAGTGGTATCTGTAGCACTTTGTTTTACAGTTGTGGTATCTGTAGCACTTTGTTTTACAGTAGTGGTATCTGTAGCACATTGTTTTACAGTAATGATATATGTAGCACTTTGTTTTACTGTAGTGGTATCTGTAGCACATTGTTTTACAGTAGTGGTATCTGTAGCACATTGTTTTACAGTAGTGGTATCTGTAGCCCATTGTTTTACAGTAGCACTTTGCTTTACACTAGTGGCATAATGCCCAAAGTGGTAAGCTTACTGAGGTGCACCAAACCCAGATTGTGCTACACTGTCTGGACACTGGCTATATGAATGGCACTATGCTTAAACGTGTGTCGTATTTCACGGCCTAGTTCCCTTGGCTGAACTTCACAAAATTGGCATGTGAGAAATTTAGACACTACTATAATGAAATGAACACAGCCAGGGAGAAATGCCAGACTCGGTAACACACTGAGTGATGTCCATATGACCTCTTGTGGTTATGGAAAAAGCACGACACACAACGTTAGATGTCATCCCCCCCCCCCCCCCCTTCCGCTGCCTTGCGGGATACCTGTTTACGGAAAGGCTTCGGGAGTAAACCCTGTGGGAAAAATCTGCATCCTATGCTATCTCCAGACATCTTGATAAATATCTTGCCACTGGCCAAAGGTAGCTCAGGACCAGAGAGTGAGGTTGACAAAAGGCGCAGTGTCTTCCTCACTATAATCCAAATCACTGCGCAGGTCACCCATTTCAGCGGACACAGCAAGAGAAAAGACTGTCCACATGGCTGAACAAAGAAAGTGGTCTTCATCACTTGTGATGGACGAACATCATGATCACAGCGAGTATGGCCTTCTCAAGTACGCCTTCATATGTAGGAAGAGCCTCTGTAACCTACTACCAAAGAAACATCAGCAAGAGTTAACTTTGAGGCTCAACGCCAACTCAACTTTTACAACCTGCTTGGTAGTCTTCTGCCACCTAGTCTTTGAGCCCTAGACTCCACACAGGCAGCTAATGCATCTGCTCATGATAGACCTCTTGGTCTCTTCGTGCATGTGCCAAAATGCAAATAACTATACGCTGTAATGTTCACAAGCCTAGGACGTCGATATATTCTGGAAGCTGATTTTTATGGCTGTCCGAGGGTAGGCAGCACGCCAGGAACATGCGTCAGCAGCTGATATGCCAACGCAAAACGATACATCAAATACGATGAGGTTCTTGCATGTTTCCAAAACACTGAAAGGAGAAAAGAGAGATAGTGATAAAAGAAATTTGCAGATTCAGTTATTGACTGAATATTGTGAATAATGGCGAACTTTCATCTCATTCGCTCAATTCAATCAATCAATCAAAGCCTGTCACTCCTCTTGGTGAATAGGCCATTGACAACATCACGCCAGCATGCACGGTCCTGGGCTGCTCTTTCTGCCTCTGTCCAGGTGTAATCATTTTAGTTTCTTCTCACATTCTCTTCTCCCCATATTTTTGGGTCTACCTCTCCCTCTCTTCCCTTGAGGATTCCATGTAACATCAATTTATCATCTCTTTGGCTATCTGTGCTGTTTTACCTGGCTGGTAAATTGTTCTAACATTTCATGTCACTATATTTGTTTTCTTCTTGGTATTCAGAAGGGCGGTCATTCGTGGAGCTTACTTGCTGCCTTCACTCTACTGCATCCTTCTTCATGTTTCCAAAGGCCCTTCTTTTCCCAAGGCTGTTTGCTTTTGCTTTATTGTCAATGTTTTCATAACCAACTTCTTTTTTTTTATAGATTTGGGTGGTCAGACCTAACCTAACCTATTATACTTTAGGTGAGTTGTCCACGTTTAGTCTATTCCTTCCCCCATGACCTATCCAACTTGGGTGACCCTTCTGGAAGCTTTCGCTTCCGCTGGCTTAGCTCCTGTGATCATTGAGACATGCAAGCTCCCTCTCTATTTCAAGACTACGAACTTGAGGCAGATTCGCGCAATTTAAAAAAAAAAAATTTTTTAATGAAAAAGATATGTGGTAGCCACATTTAACATTTGAACTGTGTTATTTGCACCTTTTGATCCGGCACATCTTCATCCATCAAGTCTTTGTATTTGGATAGTGGTACAACGATGTTTAAAGAAGGATGTGAGTTAACAAAAGATCTTCCAAGACCAGGTCAGGCACATATTGTTGCGTTAACTCACGTCCTTCTTTAAACATCGTTGTTCAGTTCTTCACTGTTGTCTTCGACACACTTTTGTCACCATACACTGCCTGCATCCTGCGATGAATGTCAACTGGTCGACATCATTCAGCTGTTAGAAACCAAATCACAGCTTGCTGATCAACTCTACACGGATACCATATCACACCCGTCATGTTTTCAACTATGAGTCAGAGGATAATTAAATTTTGCAAACTTGACGGTTGGTATGTGATGTTTACACCAGCAGTGACATCATCATGCACATCGTAAAAATGTTCACTTGTTTTAGTTTGGTCCAGTTTCATTTGAATACACCTGGTATGTACGGCTGGCTACCCAGGGGCACACTGGACGAGTACCTCTGTTTTCCTAAAGTTGATCGTGAGACTAAAGTTATTGCATGCCGCCGAAAACTCCATCATGCTGGACTGCATAGCTTTTTCTGAGAAAATGTTGAGGGCACAATCTTTACAAGTGCCCAGCTATAGCAACCCACTAATAGTTTACTATTTTCTCTTTTTATCTCTTCTTCAGTAATTATCCTTGTTCTGACAGCAAAGGTAAAGGTATTCCCATGGCTGACACTGCTGTCAGAGATGAAGTGTTAGAGACTTGAACAAGACCACAGCTTGCTTATGAAGTGGGGTGGCCAGTTCCCTTTCCTTTCTGGTTTTTCTTCCCTAACAGTCTTAGTGTTAGTTGACCTGTACTTCTACATGGTCGAATGCCCCTGTGTAATGCTCAGCTCTGGCATGAGCTGGATGGAGCAGTAGGAGGATTTCCTGCTTATCAGGCTAGGTTTGACCATCCTATTATTCTGCTGCATTGAGACAAGTGCCAGAGAGTGTGGTTAACCGATGTGCAAGTCCATCTTAATAGACTCAAACACTAGAGCAAAGTAGACCCACAACCTGTTAGGCGCCATCTATGCTGCTTTTAACAAACCACCTAACCATGGCCGGTGTTATGCCATGTCACACAGTTAGTCGCCTCTTTACAACATGCTCTCTGTGGGACAGCGGTGCTATTCTTGTCGTTGTCATACACAAAGACCCCGACAGACCACGTTGGATTTCCCCAACAGTAATTGTGTTAGATCTAGGGTATTTTTTCAAGCCCAGATGATATCTTCAAACTTGACAAACGTATTGCTGGTATAAATGGTGAATTATCCTACCATTAATTGTAGAGACTTCTACCCTAGATAATAATAATAATGTTTGCGTAGTCGATCGACTACTACCATGTCCAACTGCTGAGGCTGTGTTCATGCGTAGTATGTCAACCGAAATCCCTACAAAATCCCCAGGTGGAGCCAAGCGCTCCTCTGCCTTCGGGTGAGGGCTGCAAGAAGTGTGTTAGACCAATGTTTGTGTCAGGCTTTCTGTGTCTGTCCGTGTCAAACTCCCTGTTTTTCCATGTACCGCCATCAAGGATTCTAGATTGTGTCCACCTTATGGTCAGAGTGACACTTGCTGTGCTGAGAATACGAGGTTGGGAGAGGTATCATGTAACCTCTAGTGCAGGGAGGGGCAGGCAGGATGAAGGTGGCTTCAGTCCGAGCAGGAATGTCCTCGAGTAATGATAACCTGGACTGAACTCTGGTGTGTGTTAAGCGGAATGTTGAGTGAAATGCAGCATAACAAACAGGATAACCAATCGACAGCACATCAATTCCACAGAATAAAGTCCTTGATACCACTTGGTGAAGGAGTTGTGAATTATAATCCGAACAGGAACCATCAAACATCAGAAAACGACACAAACACTGGAGCGAGTCGAGAGCGCAGCCTTTAAGGTACGGCCATCTTACTTTTCCTCTACCCTAGAGGGATTGTAAAAAACATGTATGCACTGAGCCAAAGTATATAACCAAGTACTTACTAGACAATAGCCTCTTTTGTGACTTCTCTGGTTCCCAAAATGTCTAACTGTTCCAGTCGAGGACAACTATTGGCAAGGGCTATCAGATCTGAATTCCGAACAGTTCTGAATAGAAAAATCATAAAACAGTAATAAAGTAAAAATCTTAAGACAGTAATAAATTAAAAATCATAAAACAGTAATAAAGTAAAAATCTTAAGACAGTAATAAAGTAAAAATCTTAAGACAGTAATAAAGTAAAAATTCTAAAACAGTTATAAAGTAAAAGACAGAATATGCATAAATATGTATCATTCAATGGTAATGGAAACAATTGTACATTTGGACACAGTAATTCTTCTTCTTCTTCTTCATCGTACGCTGTTTACAGCGATATACGTTGCACTGTTTTATTTTGTTAAGCCTGTGGCTCAGTGCATCCGATTTTAACAGGCGTTTCTGTAGGGATGCAGTCCTTAGCCTTTGGCTGTCCCCAGCCTAACTGCAAGGCAGCAGGTGTTTTTGGTCAGAGTTGTCTCTCTTAGGGAAGTTGTCTTGCAGGACTATCGAGTCTTCCCCACTCGTGTCTATAGGGTTTGGCAATGATATGATATGGTGGACTATGTACTAGTTTGTACTATCCCGGAAGAGAGGCAGTCCAGTGTGACTGTGTCTCAGGATCGTCACGTCCTGCCAGAAACGTAGCATATGCATGTGAGTGAGGTATCTCTTTGCTCCCTTTATTTTCTCGGCTCATCTGCAGTGATGGCACGCCTAGCATTCCCCGCCACCTGGGACGTTGTCACAATAGAGCAGTGGTGCAATGTCCGCTGGACTGCACCTCTTCTGCGTCCATTGGGATGGCTAATAGCAGACAGAAATAAGGGCGAGGCAGGAGTGCTTTTAACCAGGTGCATTTCTGCGGCTCGACTGGGACGGGCTGAGACGCGAGCCCCAGGTCCCAACTATATCGTAGCCTCCCATCACAGCGGTGCTGAGATTTAGGGCGGGATTCTGGCTTAGAGGCGTTCAGCCGTAGTCCCTCAGATGGTAGCTTTGCACCATTGGCTTATCAGCCAAGCACGTGGACCAAATGTCAGCGACCTGCGATTCCTCTCGAAGGAATGCATTTAACCAGGGGACAAGCCTGGTCATGGCACGGAGATGTTGTTCGCCTGGTGTGCGGACATATCTCATGGTCAAGGGTTGAGTCTCAGCAGTTCGCAGTGAGGTAGCTGATCTACTGCTTACGACACCCCGACCGAGAACTAAGTCTTCTACTAGTGGTTTCACGCCGTATAGGGTGAATATCGAGCAGCTTCCCGCCCGCTTTGATTGGCGGACGGCAGAGACCTCTTTCTGCGGCTCGACCGGGTCGGGCTGAGATGCGAGCTCCAGGTCCCAACCATATCGCAGCCTCCCATCGCAGTGGTACGGAGATTTTGGGCGGGATTCCGGCTTAGAGGCGTTCGGCCGTAATCCCTCACATGGTAGCCTCGCGCCATTGGTTTATGAGCCTAGTACGTGGACAAATGTCTGCGACTCCTCTCGAATTGAGCAGGATTACTGTAGCAACGTCCTGTCATTAGTAGGGTTAAACTGACCTGTCTTTCGAGGGTCTAATACCAGCACACGTTCCCTATTAGACCCAACGAAAGGGACACAGTAATTCAACAATTGTGAAGACTAAGATAAGTGCATCGAAGAAAAAAAATCAGTGAACACTGAGCGCAACATAGTCGAGACGGTACATGCACGTCAGAAAAATAGGCCAAAACTCACACTGCTCAACGACCATGTCGAACATCCTTTATTTCTTCTTCTTTTCGCTTATTCTGTTATGCCTTTCATTGTCAGGTTATGAAGAAATCTCTAGAATGAGCTCTTCTGTGTGCCTCATGCACAGTGACATTCACCGACTGAGATATTTCAGTAAGCCTCATTTTTCATGGCCTGCCTTTGGCTTTGAATCCATTGTATCTAAATAGCATTACTTGTTGGGGAGGGAAGGGGGGGGGGGGGGTGGGGGGCTGCGCTTTGTAGTCTTGCTGCGTGGCCAAACCATTTTACTTGCTTTAGTCCAATACTGGTGTTGTTCCCACTAGTCTCCTGATGTCATCGTTTCTGATCATGGCTCTCCTTATTACACCAAATATGTGTTACAGGCATTTCATTTCTGTTGTTAGATGTAATGTTTTTCATTTGATGTTAGTGTCAAGTTTTGCCATTGATAGCATAGTGTCTGAACAAAAATCGTGTTGTATAAAGTTCTTTTGGAAGTTATTGTTACGTGCTTGCAATTACATATTGGAGTTAATTGTCCAATGATCTGATTAGCCTTATTGCATACTGTAATCCGGGGACGGCGTGGCCTAGTGGTTAAGTGGCACGGCTCACAATCCGAAGGTGTTGAGCTCGATCCCCATCACAGCACCGGCCGGTACCCCGGGGAAGCAAACCCTTAGAAAATGCAGGAGGAAGCAGACCCTTCCATAAAATGCACGCTGAAGTCGGATGCACTGGGCTGACTGGCGCAAAATAAAAACCACAGTGCAACGCACACCACCTTGGGGATTAGAGAAAATAAGACGAACACAAAAACAAAACAACAAAAAATAAAAAGAATCCTGGTGTTCACTAAGGCACATTTTGTGTCTTATGCCAGGTAGCTAAATGTCGCCTAAACTGATCTCTGTCCTTTGCCATTAAGCACCAAGCAAGATCTTGTCGAAGGCCATCTCTCCATCTCATTGGTGGATGTCCGGGGTGACAATTATAGGTATAGGGCCACCATGACATCACTTTACGTGTTCATCTATTGTCAGGCATACGTACCACGTGGCCTGCCCACCTGTACTTTCTTTTTAACCCAGTATCCGTGACGTCATTGAAGCAGGTTTGACTCCTGATGGAAGTTTTGCGGATGTGGTCTCGTAGTGAAAGTGACAATGATCTACATTCCATTGCTCGTTGAGTAGCTTGAAGCCGCACCGTCACTTTTTCATAGGTTCCACACCTCACAGCCATACACTATGGCTGGAATAACGAGGCGGTTGAAAGTGTGAGTTCTCTCTTAGTTGTTTTTTATCTGTTGAGGTTCTGTCTTGATGCAGTTGAAGCTGAACACTCCCCCCCCCCCGCAGCTAACCTTTGGGAGATCTCTTTATGCAAGTCATGGAGTTCGTAATTTCGTGGCCCAAGTAGATATACGAATTAACGTTTTTGACGGAATCAGTTCCTTGCCGCATTTCCTTGCAGGAACAGAATCTGTTCAGCATGCATTATGTATTTAGGTTACTTATTTTTAGACCAACGGGAAGGGGACGGCGTGGCCTAGTGGTTAAGTGGCACGGCTCACAACCAGAAGGTGCTGGGTTCGATCCCCATCACAGCACCTGCCGTTACCCCGGGGAAGCAAACCCTTAGAAAATGCAGGAGGAAGCAGACCCTTACATAAAAATGCATGCTGAAGTCGGATGCACTGGGCCGACAGGCGCAAAAATAAAAACCACAGTGTAACGCACACACGCCTTGGGGAATAGATAAATAAGGCGAACGCAAAAAAAAAAAAAAAAAAAAAAAAGACCAACGGGAAGTGTCAGTTTTTGCAACATATTTTTCTGAGGTAGATCTGTTTAATTTGTTTATGCAGATTTAATAAAAGCGTTTATAGTGGAAACTAACAGAGATGCTGATCTTGTAAACATTGATTATCCATCCTCTGTGGAACTAAAAAATTTGTTTCAAACAAAGGACACTGAAAACAGGTTAAACTATATTTTTGTGCTGTTTTTCAACATTTTCACCTTCATCTTCTTGTATCTCAAAACCCAACAACACATACACAACAAAAACAAATAACAACAAGTTCTTTATTAATTTATGTCTCTACACACAACAAAATAATATCTGTAGACCAACAAATGAAAAGGTTACAAGCTCTCAAAGTCAACAAGTATAGTAAAATGTGACGTACTGAAAAAATAATGTGGCAGCGCAAAGGTTAAGAGCTGATGGATGGGAATGTCTTTGACAGGCCACATATCCAAATTGGACTAAACGGCGACATCTAGGCATGGTGACTTCGCTCTTGAAGTCTGTTCATCAGTTCAAACCAGTTGATGATAAGGATGCACCTCTGGTTGCACAATATGAATCTGATGAATGAGTTTACCATTTTTGCATGAGCCTTTCAATTTGACAAGGACTTGGATGTCATTGCAATTTGAACAATAAGAGCAAGCCAGCCTCAAAGACATAAGATACTAAAAGGATTTCCGTTTACTGGACGACTCGTTCCTCAGTGGTGCATACACTGTTGCGGGTCCCACCTCTTTTCTAAGGGTCTCTGTCTTGGGCCACAGTGAACGAGTGGATAAAGAGTCGTCCATCTGCGGCATTGTGAATGTTGTTGCATTATGCAAGGGAGTCGGACGAACATGTTGGTGGACGTTTCTTGCCTCTGGAGTACCATATTGTTGTCGCTGTGCTCCATCAATCATCTGTTGTTTGCGGTAAGTGGCATCCACAGCGATGTTCAATCTTGTCTGCATAAATAATTGCATCTTCCACCAGGGACAATTGACGTATGTCCAAGTTGTGAAGACCTTTTGTGTGCTGGTTATGAAGTGTGTGGCCGACCATGCGTCTATCGAAGGAGGCATGGGTCACTCTGAGTTTGGACTCCATCTTTTTCGTGAGCGTCCATGTTTGCATAGCATATTGCAGGTAGTACTGTTAATAGAGAGATTTGCAGGCTCTAGTCGTGGATGTTGTCCAGTACCGGCTTTACTGAAGAGAAAGCAGCTCAACCGAACGCTTTGTCAACTCTGGGCTTCAGTCGTTTTGCATATTTAAGCAGGCATCCAAGTTATATGTGCTCGTCCACGTCGACAAGTCTCTCTCCATCTAGGAAGACTGGGTCACAGGAAGCGAATCGAAAATCACCCGGTGAGGATGGCCTAACGACTGAGGATCTCAAAACCTGCAGACTACCGCTCTACCAGGCCCTCCCTCACCGCTACTCAAGTTTTCTACAGACAGGTAGAATACCAATGGCTTGGCGCAGTTCAAAAACGATCCTCCCGCACAAAAAAAGGAGACAAGGAAGACCTCAGCAACTACCAGCCAATAACGCTCCTTGCGGTCACCTACAAAAGAATTCATGAAATATGTGTTTGCTAGAATCCACCCAACACTAAACACAGCGCAACCTACCAAAAAGGCTGGATTTCTTTGTGCATATAGCACCATGGATGGATGACATTTCAACCTACTGCCGACTGATCGAAACAGTCAGAGAGTACCAGGCCCCACTAATTTACACCTTTATCAAGGATTTTTGTTTAGAATAATAAAAACCACGTTACATGGTAGGTCTCTTATAATGAAGATTAATCTCCACAAATTATTTTATATACTCACTCACCTGTTTGCTGTTAAAAACAGCTTTCTCAAACGCGTGCACTTCCTGGTCAAGTTAAGAAAGCACTGACTTTCTGACTTCAGATCAATACTGTGTAAGGAGAATATGAAATAATTATAGTGTAATTTGTATTATATCTCTCTTGATGTGTGAATGTCTTTTTTGCTTTTGCTGAGAAATTATATCGAGACGTTGATCAAAATACCATTTATCAAGACTAAAGGATAATGACATTTCTTAGATCAAAATACCATTTATTTAGATTAAACTATATGAGACGTTGCTAAGATCAAAATACCATTTATCAAGACTTAAAGGATCTTAAGACGTTGCTAAGATCAAAATACCATTTAACAAGACTTAAAGGATCTTAGACATTGCTAAGATCAAAATACCATTTATCAAGACTAAAATATACTAGACGTTGCTAAGATCAAAATACCATTTATTTAGATTAAACTATATGAGACGTTGCTAAGATCAAAATACCATTTATCAAGACTTAAAGGATCTTAAGACGTTGCTAAGATCAAAATACCATTTAACAAGACTTAAAGGATCTTAGACATTGCTAAGATCAAAATACCATTTATCAAGACTAAAATATACTAGACGTTGCTAAGATCAAAATACCATTTATTTAGATTAAACTATATGAGACGTTGCTAAGATCAAAATACCATTTATCAAGACTTAAAGGATCTTAGACATTGCTAAGATCAAAATACCATTTATCAAGACTTAAAGGATCTTAGACATTGCTAAGATCAAAATACCGTTTATCAAGACTAAAGTATCTTAGACGTTGCTTAGATCAAAATACCATTTATCAAGATTAAAGGATATGAGACACTACCTAAATCAAGATACAATTTATCAATATTAAAGAACATAAGACATTGCTAGGGGACTCAGGTAAGATGTCTGCCTGGGTGCCGGAGGTCACGGAATCAAATTATGATAGATAGCAAGAAATCGGATGCAGCAGGCCCTAACATTGCTGGAAGAGTGGGCGAACTCATGGCTGGTCAAAATAAACGAGGAGAAAACCACATGCACAATATTCTCGCTTTCCATCAAACCCCAAAATACCAAGTTAAGTTTAAATGGCAAATTCCTGCAGCCAAACGACAACCCAAACTATCTGGGAGTCACATTTGATCGGCGCATGACATGGAAAAGTCAGATCGAGAGAAACCGAATGAGAGCCAGAGAAAGAATGGCAATCATGAGGAAACTTGCTGGCACAAGCTGGGGAGCAGACGAAAGCATACTAAAGAAACTGTACACTGGAAGAGTGAGACCAGTTCTCGAATATGGCATTGCGGCATGGACAACAGCAGAGAAGACGAACTTCGATAAAGTTAGCAAACTTCAAAACCATGCCATGAGAGTTATAACAGGTGGCATGAAGTCAACGCCAATTGTAGAACTTGAAAAGATTACAAAACTGCAATCCATGACCGATAGAAGAGACTGCAGAGCCCAGCTGCAGTCAGAGAAACTCCGGAGACTGACCGACTATCCAATGCACCAGAGACTAAACAATTTGGGAAATGGGAAACTAAAGCGGAGAAACTTTGCAGAAATAGCCTATGGGTATGCCCGGAGTGCAGTGAAGTCGACTCCTGGAACAGAACAGAACAGGCCTATATCATGAAACATAACATGAGGAGAAGGCGCTGCTGTTGGATGGGACAGCATTACAAGACAGTCTCTGTGCCAGTAAAAATCATAAAGGAAATAGGGAAGACGTGAACAAAGCTGGAATGGACAGGAGAACTTTGTGTGTACTTGTTGAAGAACTGTGCTGCACAGGGAGCTGACATGTTTTACTTGATTGATTGACTGACATAAGGAGATGAAGCCCATAAAAAATAACAATAGCCTTACCACCAGCCAATATCCAGCTCCTCCAACAGTGGGCAGTTGCTGTAAATGTGGGCCAGGCCTTCATCTTGTACAGACTTCATCCGCCACAAGTCTAAACTTTTAAGCTTTCTGTTGTCAATAATAAGAAGCCTTTCTTGAAGAATGTTTCAGTATCTCTATGAACAGTACAACAACAAAGAAGTTCAAATAACACCTTATCTTCTGTCACAACAATATGCGCCTGACCTGGTTGATCTTTTGTTGTTGTTGTTTGCGAATGCCTACAATGAGTAGGTTACTCTTTTGAGTGCCCTGAAAAGGATGTTTAGTGGCAGGTTGCAGTAGCTTTCCTCACATTCCGAACGTGCCAACAAAGTGGGCCAAAGTCCTCCAGGCAATTGTACTGTCCTTGGCTTCATCTGCATGTCACTTACTACTACGGAGATCACATCAATCCCTCACCTCATTAGCCAGGCTGCCATGAAAACAGTCCATTTCCAGGGAGGGCTACTAGGAACCCGAGGTGAGAGTCTTGGCCAGTATGTTCTGCCTGACCCTGACTAACATGTCTGATCAGTATATTTTGCCTGACCAGATTTGGCCTTCTTCACCAGAACTTTTGTTAACTTACATCCTTCCGAAACATCCGTGCCAAGTCCTTCACTGTTGTCCTCAACACACTTTTGTCCCCACACACTGCTTGCATTCTGTGGTGCACGTTGACTTGTCGACATGCTTCAGCTGTTAGGAACTGAACCATCACTTGCTGATCAACCCTGAAAGGATTCTGTATCACACACAAAATTTTCTCAAAGGTCTGCAGCAGAACCTATGAATGCGAGGATAACGAACAAAGTGCACACTTGTACATTAGTATGTGATTATTATATCAGAGCGGCAAAGATGGCATCCTACTGGCTGCGGGTCTACATTGCTCTTTATGTTTTAGTTCCTTATGGATGTCCCCAGGCTACAGATTTGCCTGGTGTTGACACTAGTCGACGACTTACACTTGTATTCACGGAAACATGTTGTTGTTTTCCATTTATACTAGTTAATTCGTTTGTTTTTTTTGTTTTCTTCCCTCCGATTATTCTGGCCTGGAAATCGGATATATGAATTAGCACTATGCTTAAACCTGTATTGTATTTTCACGGTCTAGTTCACATGGCTGAACTTCACGAGATTGGTGCCCTTCGCCCTAGCTGCAGATAACGTTGGTTTTGGTGTGACTGTGAAATTTAGAAACCGCTATAATGGACTAGAACATGGCCCAGGAGAGATGCCCAACACATGATTCACATGCTGAGTGAATTCCCTACAACCTCTTGCAGTTATGGGAAAGGCATAACACACAACAATAGATGTCCGCTGTCTTGCTGGATACCTGTTTCCAGGAAAGGCTTCAGGAGTAAACCCCGAAGGAAAAATCTACATCCTGTGCTATCTCCAGTCATCTCAATAAAATTATGCCACTGGCCAAAGGTAGCTCAGGACCAGAGAGTGAGGTTGACAAAAGGCGCTGTTTCTTCATCACTTTAATCCAAATCACTGCGCGTCACCCATTTCAGCGGACACAGCAAGAGAAACGACTGTCCACATGGCTGAACAAAGAGAGTGGTCTTCATCACATGTGATGGACTAACATCATTACATATCAGATGTGGCATCATCATGCTCCTCGCGCTTATGTCTACATGGCGCAACACGGATGGGTTTCATTTGAATACGCCTCATATTTGCTGATGATCTATGTTCCATGAGGTGCAGAGTGGTTTTTATTACTTACTAGAAACTCTAATGACAGATGAAAACACAGAGACAAGTGGTACACTTCACAGATGCACTGTTAGTGGTTGCGATCTTGGGGAGTCCAAAAAATACAGACTTAAAGAACTAATAGTGATTCTCTATAAACTATATCACCGGTTCACGAGAGTTGTGATACAGTGGATTTCATCTCATCGCAATATTTTTGGCAATGAAGAGGCTGACAGACTGTCAAGAGAAGGTGGAAAGCTACCTCAACCTGATATAGGTATAACTTATGAAAAGGTTCACCAGGTGTAGAAATAGGAACAAGTGGGAAGCAGAGCACACGGGTAATCAACCAAATGACACATATTATCAGCTCAACAGAGGTGCTATTAGATGCATACAAGAATATTAGATATTAGGATGTTAGAAGACATGTCGCTTCTGAAGTTGAGAGGCAAAAGTCTTGTGACCAGAGACACCCTCTTTTTGGAAATACACAAGAAAGAATACGACTGAAATTGAGGACAAGTTTCCTGCAGACTGTACAGCCCTCAAAACAGAACCCCAAGAGAAACCGAATAGAAAAGTGGTGTCAAATGAATGGCAAAGGTTAGAGGAAGATTAAAGAAGAACTTGCACCAGGACATGATTTGCCATTTGCTACGTGGAGATCACTGTACAGGTTTAGAACAGGTGTGTCCAGATGTGGGTCTAACCTGAAACAGTGGGGATATGCAGATGATAAATATTGCGAAGCCAGGGGCGTCCATGAACAGAAACATCTGATTATATGTTCCGGTAAGCAGGAATTCTGTGCAGTAGAGGACCTGATGGTGGCAAATGAAAAAGCACTGACGGTGGCTGGTTTTTGAACAAAGACTATGTGAGATTGCCGGACATGGAAAGTCAGTAAGTTACGGAGGAAAGCAGGTAGTAATCTTTAGACTCCACAAAGTCCACAACAGACTGAGATACCATATAATCATCCAACTAAGAATAAGACATACAGATCTTATTCTTCTTCCTCGTTCGTCTTCAGATCTCGATTTCAATGACTCTAACGAAGGCAGCAATCGACTCAAGGCTCTGTGCACTTCCATTCAGCTTCTGGTGGAAGGACACTGGCTGTTGCCAAATGCTATTTTGTTTGTCGGTATACAGTGGACAGGACTGCAAAATATGATGCCCTGATGACTGCTTTAGTCTCATTGTATGTGATTCCTGTATCACTCAGCTGCAGCATTCCTCCCTCTTTGACAAGTCTATCAACCTTCTCGTTGCCTGGAATGTTGCAGTTGGCTGGTATCCACTGGAATATGTTGTTTTTTTAAGCACTTTTTAAGTGAGTCTGCCAGAGCGCCAAGTTCACTTTTGTGCTGGTTCTTGAGAGCCCTTAACACTGAGAGGGTGTCTGTGAGAATGACCACTTGCTTTCTGCCTGTTCCTTATGGTCTATAAGGGTTTCAGCTGCTTGTCTCAGGACACTGGCTTCAGCACTGAACTTGCTACAGCTTCTCCCAGTGACAAATGCTGCTGAGTATACTTCATTTTTTAGTTTTATAGTGATGAGACATACAGATGAATGTGTCTGTGGCCACTGACAAAATGTCTGCTAAGCATCTGCTACAAAGGTGTCCAACATACAAGGAACAGAGAAAGAACTTGTGGCCACCATCAATATAATTCCTGGACAAGCTCTATTGAGATACCAATAACCTCAGGCTAATCACTGCTTTCTTTAGACATATTCAAGCTGACGTCTGAAAGTGAACAAAAAGATTGTTTACCGATGTTGTCAACAATCTTATTTAAACTTGAAAAAGCTTGTTTGTAAAAATTGGTGTTGTATGCCTGCTAGGCTTGCACCTCTTGTGGGTCACTTGCTATTTTTTTAATGAAGGATTCCTTGTCTCTTTCACTTTTAGAGTCAGTAGTGAAAAGTGAAGCGAAGTGAAATGAAGTGAAGGTGAATGAAACTTAAAACTACAAAACATACTTGCAGTGAGTACCAATCTCCATAAGAACACGATTGACATTTGAGTTCATGTACAAACAGGATGCAATGTTCAAGTGCTCTAGATCTGGGCTTGCTCTGAAAGAAATAACATGACTCAAATTTAAATTATCATTACGGTGCTTTTAAATTTAAGACATCCGTTGGGATGGGTAGGGGGGATAATAGGGCTGAAGACTAAAGGTTCCAATGCCCTCACATGTGCAATGCAGTGTGCAGGTAAGCTTTTTATTTAGTAATAAGGTTAGGTTTTTGATATAGGTTTGACTCAGTCGAACAGAATATGTGTGGAAAGCTCTGGAAGAGCAGGGAGTCGAAGCTGGTTACATAGACTTGTTTGAAATGTTGCTATTATGGATGCACCACCATCATTTGTCTATTCACACAACCAATAACTATCGCCACAGAGAAAGGTGTACGAGAGGGCAACCCCATCTCACCCAACCTTTTCTCTGCATATCTGGAGACGACGATGAGAAATTGCGACTGGAGCGAGTACAGCATCAACAAAAAACGAGCGATTACTCAACCACCTAAGATTTGCTAACGATATTACACATATCACACTAGGTTGTGTGCAGAAAACTGTGTGAGGATCCAGTCCATGGTGCAGCAGAAAAGAGCAGGAGGGGGGGGGGGCGCCACACACACACAAATGTATCCCACCCCGATCAGAAAAACATTTTTACTCCGAACTGCACTCCTCGATCCAGAAAGTTTGCCCTCACAAGCTTGTTATCCTCTGTGATTTCAATGCCACCCCCGGAACCGACAGGCAGGGGCTGAAGTCAATCATGGGTTTCATTCGGCAGTGAAATGCCAAAATGACAACATGTTCAGATTCCTCTTCTGTGCCTCTTTTGGTATAAGGATAGCTGGCACCTGGTTCAGAAGGAAGGCATCCCACCGGTTCATGTGGATCTTAAACGATCAGAGGACCAAATGGGAGCTGGATCATATCCTGTCTAGAAACCAGAGTCTCAGTAGATCGTACAGGGTTCATTGTGGAGCCGAGGCCCCTGCCAGCACTAATCATCTTCTCCTCGTGGCTAGTGTGGCAAGGTACCACAAACATTACTGCCTGATACGATACAGAATCCCTGCAAACCAACCCTAGTCTGGCAACCCAATATGCCACATCCATAGACAGCAAATTTACCCGAAATCTGCCTGATCCATGGTCGACCAGGTCATCCATGAAGAGTGTCCTCCCTAGCAATCCTAGAGGAAAAGAATTCAGCGAGGCCCAGTGGCAACCACCCTGAACGGCACCGCCTGCAAAACAGATTCTGGGCTGTCACCAAGAAGGACCTTGAACACCATTACAACACCATAGCAGACAGCGCAGAGGAAAGTCTAGGGCGCAATGACATGAGAGTGACATAATGTGCAATAAAAGTTTTCAACTCCGACCCCCCCCCCCAAACTTTCCTTCGCTACCCTCCATTGCTTGAATAAGTTTGATGGATCCCCCTGCACCTCAAGAGAGGAAATTGCTAGCAGATGGATCGAACATTATGGAGCAGCTTTGAACTACCCGCTCAAAGCATCTCCTGACATTGACACTAGCCCTAGCACCCCTACCATTGCTGAGGTATAGGCAGCCATAGAAAAACAGAAAGATGGCAGAGCTGCGAGCCCCAACAAAATTCCGCCTTAACGATTAAATTATAGCCTGGACCCAATGACCCTGCACCAACTCTTCGCAGCAAGATCTTCGCACATGTGCTCCTCGCCAGACTGCAGCCCCTGTTAATGAGGCTTTGTCACCCCCAACAATTAGAGTTTACTACCTCTCGCTTCACCGATGATGCCATTCTCAGAAGACTACTCTGCACTTTATGATTTTTGATCTGTTCGAGTGACATGAGTTGGAAAGAAGTTTTCACGTTACAGAGATTAGTATCAGCAATAAAACATGCAATACTAAGCACAGACCAAATTACCTAAGCATAGCAATTATTGATGTTGTGTCCACTTTGGTTCGATACACATTTAATCTCTTCAGCTTTCTCAAAGCTACGACATTGAATATGGAGAAGTCTTCAATGTTTGTGCAGCTACTTAGGTTCAGTTCTGAAAAAAAAAAAATGTTTTACAGTACTGAAAGTAAAATGAAACATCGATATTGACATATCTCATAGAGGTGATAGGGGGGAAATGCCAAGTAGCAAGAACTCGCACAATGAAAGGTGCCCTAGTTATTTGTACCTTTCACCATGTGGTTTGTTAAGAGCAGCTATAGATGGCGTCTAACTGGCTGCGGTTCTACTTAGCTCTAGTGTTTGAGTCTATTAAGATGAACTCACAAATCAGTTAAACTACCCTCCACGACACTGGTTGTATACAGACTCTGTAGAGTCTTCTAAACCAGTATAAAGACGTTAAGTAAGTTGCATAGTAAACCTCAAGGAAGAAACAACCCTTCTATTTGTAGTGGAAACGTGACGGATGACCAAATGCAAAACTAAGAGATTACAGGGTTTTATAAACAAATCCCTGAGAAAGATTCTGGAACTGCAGAGGTTTGACAGCTGATCTATAAGACACTTGATCCCTGGCTATCCCACCTCTGCAACTGTCAGCCCCGGAGTCTCTGCTGTAATGCCCCTTGTCCATCTTCTCCTCAGTCTGCCACTGCATCTTTTGTCAGGTACCACACCCTCTCAATATAGTTTTTTTCTAGGGCATTGTGATGTTTGACGAGGCCAAAGTATGTCAATTTCCTAAAAGTAATGTTGTTGACTAGCCTGTTTTGTTCTATATCCGGCTTATGTAGGATTTCTGCGTTTTTCTTTTTCACGATCCATGGTATTGTGAGCACCTGCCTGTAGAATTTTAGCTCGAAGGATACAATCTTCATCCATAGTGTTTGTGTGGTTGACAGTGTCTTACATCCGCACGATGCCACCAGGAAGATGCAAGGGATTTCTATTTTCGTCATTTTGCTAGTTTTTTGCTATATATTTATCTATCATATTTGCAAATCTTTTTAGTGAAATGGTCATTCTTCTGTTTATTTAATTATGTCAATCTCCATTGTTGATTAAAGTTGAGTCGAGATATTCAGGACTCATGACACTCTGAATTTTTTGTTTCTCTAGGATAACTTTGGATCAGGTTTTTGTGATGTCAGTTTTTGTGCTCATTGTTTTAGTTCTGCCGGTGTTTACGAATAGAGTTTGTTCCTCGCTGTGTTGTTTAACCAGCAGGATCATCTGGATCTTTGAGAGGACAACTGTATCATCTGCATATCTTAGTTCTGGTATTTCATTCCTATGGATGGTGAACAGGTCAAACTTTTTATACTCTTTGTCATTTTTGACATTTCTCAATACATTTTCTCCATAGATATTAAACAGATAAGGGAAAAATTGTAGCATTACTCTCTTGTGCGCCCTGAAAAGGATGTTAAGTGGCGGGTTGTCATAGCTTTCTTCACATCATGAAGGTGAACAGGGGTCCTCCAGGCGGTTGTGCTATGCTTGGCTTCATCTGCATGTCGCTCATTACTGCAGGGATGATGTCGATCCCTCACCTCGCTAGCCAGGGGTTGTGAAAACAGCCCGTTTCCAGAGAGGGCTACTGGGAAGCCGAGGTGATGGTCTTGGCCAGTATGTTTTGCCTGACCCTGACTTACATGTCTGATCAGTATGTTGTGCCTGACCCTGATTGACATGTCTGATCAGTATGTTGTGCCTAACCAGACATTAGTCTTCCACCCCATGGGGAGAGTATGCATCCTTGTCTTACTCTCTTGTGAACCTCCAACCAGGTCAATGTCTCTCCAGATAATTGACCATTACTTGCTGTCCCTGATACAGTTTTCGATTGTCTGTTATGACTTTCCATAACTTTTCATGTCGCACACAGTCAAAAACTTTGATACAGTCTATGAAGAAGGTGTGTAAGTCAGCATTATACTTTCTGCACTTTTCAACAATATTTTGCATGTTAAGGAATTGGAAACAAGAAAATTGAAAAATTTAATATGTCTAAATATCCATTAACTCATTGACTCTACAATATTTTGTACCTCAGGACACAATTTTTTTCTAATGTAAAACTCAAACACAGCATCACTTAGTTGTGATTTATTTATCTTCAATAAAATTTCACTGAAATAACACACATTACATTATATATATTACTTCAAAATTGTGTGCAAAATACAATGGATTACACTTATTTTACAAATGGAGGTGAACATTTGTGTATGAGAGATTATAGTTGGATAATCGTTTTTATTTTTTTAAATTATGAATAAAAATGTTCCTCTCATCAAGACATTATTCAGCTCTAAACCAATACATGAATAACAAAAAGACTTTCTATTGACGGCAATCCACAAGGGACGATGTTCTGAAAGTCACACCTAATTTGGTCCAGTTGTTTTCACAGTATTTATATTTTACTGAAGGCACGCGAAGTTGGAAACGAGCTAAAAAAATTAACGCACCAATCAACATTAGCGTGAGTGTTTACAATTTACGCACACCCAGTAAGAATGTTCCTGCTATATTCAATATATACACAATGTATACACATTTATATTATACACACTAGCATGGTTGTGCAGGATCTTGAATCTTTACTGAATTTGTGAACTGTTACTACCATTGCTTGAGACAAAAGAGGTCACCGCCCCCTCCTCGTCAGTAGATTTCTTTTCACTTTCATCGCTGAACTTAGAACTAAGACTAGATAAAGAAATTTGTAATTGTTATCAGAACGATCGATATCTTCATCATCACTACCATTAGCAATAATATAATCTAACCATTACAGTGCTCTATTTGGTCTGAATGAAATAGTATGGGCTAGATTAAAAATTGTCCTCCCAAAAAAAAAGGGATTTTGATGTACGAAAATGAAACATTTTTCAATAAAACACACACTAACTATTTCGGTAAATGAAAAGAACAATATCTGGACTTCCGCCAATAGCCAAAATCAAACATTTAGGAGAACTAGGAATGGGAAAAATATGTGATTTTGTGAACACAGTCGCAAAAGCAAATATATCGGCTTGTGGGTTTTCTGGAAATGTCCGGAAGCCAATGTATCGGCTTGCGAGAGAGTATGAGTTAAACAGGTTAAAAAATAAGTTATACAATATATTACCAGTGAAATTACTTAGTCTGTCAGGAAGAATATATATGGCTGACAAATTAAGCTCGCATGCTCTGGCAGTTGCGAAGTAGTGTGCAAATAAAGTTTTTATCTTACTACAGGCGATAGAAAAACCTAGACATTACCTGGGATTGAACTCGAGTCTCCTAATTAGTAATAAAACAAATTCAAACTCTGAGGCTGGTAGACAAAGTAGAGACAACAATAGCAAAGACAAGTATATTTTATCTACTCAAAAAAAACATAGGCATGGGACGTTAAAAAACTTTGACAAATAGACACCCCTGAAAAGGTAACTCCATTGACCTGGTCTATTCCACATCCAAAATAAACTACCCAACAAAATTAATATTTGTGAACAAATGGCAGTTACACAAGTAATAAATAGCATTAAGTACGAGGTGTGTTCAAATTAACTGGACCTAGCTGCACAAAGTGAACATACTTACGATACGCATGATGACGTCACTTCTGATGTAAACAACACATACCAACCGCCAAGTTTGCAAAATTTCATTATCCTTCAACTCATAGTTTCATCAGCAGCCCATTGAAAACATGACGGGTGTGATACGCAATTTGTCTAGAGTTGATCAGCGAGCAGTGATTCAGTTTCTAACAGCTGAAGTATGTTGACCAGTTGACATTCATTGCAGAATGCAGGCAGTGTATGGTGACAAAAGTGTGTCGAAGACAAAACAGCGAAGAACTGGACAACGATGTTTAAAGAAGGACGTGATTTAACGGAAGATCTTCTGAGACCAGGTCAGGTACATATTGTTGCGTTAACTCCCATCCTTCTTTGAACACCAGCATTCGCTGGTCATCAAAAGTTAATTAACAAAATAAACAAAGTTAACACTTCACCTCCATTGTACTACTTTGATATCAAAAGTTAATTAACAAAATAAACAAAGTTAACAGATCACCTCCATTGTACTGTATTACAGTGGAAAGGCAAACCCAGTATCCAAAAAACCCAGCTGAAATCGGATGTGTCGAGCAGAAAATGCGCAGATATTGCTGTAAACCACAACACAACATCCTTTTCAGGATAAACGCCGAAGATGAAGAAAATGGGAAAAACACAATGGACTGTTTGCTAACAAATAACATGTGAAAAAATAACCAGTTATAAAAACTTGTAAAATTTGAAACAACATCAAATGCACTATTGAGAAAAAATGTCAATTGCACAATGCAATGATAAAAATCGCACAATAATAAGGTCTTTTATAGACATAAGTAGGAATCAAACAAGTCAGAAATAACTCTAATAATAGGTAAACATACTTACCAACAAGGTTTGAACATGTTTCTACAACTGTTATTAACAAACTAGTGTCTACAAAGTTGCACGAGGCTAGCTCCAATGTACACAAGTCTTCAGCACAGCTTTGTAGTAATCTAGGACAGACATAAATATTTGGATTATTTTTGTATCATTGCATACGAGGAAACAAAAAAGTCTTAGAATTTTAGAATTATGAATTTTTCTTTTGAGATTTAGAGGATCAAAAGGTTTCTAAATACATTTTTATCAGAGCAGACAAGGAAATTAAAAAAAAATCTGAGAATTATTAATTTTTTGTTTAGTATTAAAATGGGATAGATAAAGATTTCTTAATAGATTTTATATCATAGCAGACAAGGAAATAAAATTGGTATTCATCTTGTTGATCAGTCCTAAGACCAGTTGTAAGGTTGTCTGAGCACATCTCTCCATCTGGTTGATCAGTCCTAAGACTGGTTGTAAGGTTGTTAGAGCATGCCTCTCCATCTGGTTGATCAGTCCTAAGACTGGTTGTAAGGTTGTCAGAGCATGCCTCTCCATCTGTTTGATCCGTACTAAGACTGGTTATAATGTTGTCTGAGCATGTTTCTCCATTTGGCCCTATCATCTGGTTGGTCAGTCCTAAGACTGGTTGTAAGGTTGTCTGAGCATGTTTCTCCATTTGGCCCTATCATCTGGTTGGTCAGTCCTAAGACTGGTTGTAAGGTTGTCAGAGCATGCCTCTCCATCTGGCTGATCAGTACTAAGACTGGTTGTAATGTTGTCTGAGTATGTTTCTCCATTTGGCCCAATCATCTGGTTGGTCAGTCCTAAGACTGGTTGTAAGGTTGTCCGAGCATGTCTCTCCATTTGACCCTATCCTCTAAAGCTCTCTTCATTCCATCACACTTTAATGTCTCTTCCCCCATTAATCTTGTCCTCTATTATCTTCTGTAGAAGACTTTCAAGTCTCATACTGTGTCACAGCCAACTTAATTTTAGTTTCTGTATCATTTTTAATAATTGTCTCTGTGTGCCTACTTCAGTGAGGACATTGTTATTGGAACTTCTTTCTATCTAACTTACTCTTTCCATTCTACGGTAACTCCACATTTCAAATGCTCTCAAGCCTTTTTCATCCTTCTTTACTAAAGTCCATGTTTCAACCCCTAACTTATAGCTTAGGTCTTAGTTCTTAGTTGACCTGTACTTCTACAGGGGCAGATGTCGATGTGCAGGTCCCAGCTCTTGTATGAGCTGGATTTAGCCAGGAGAATGTGTTAGTCCATCTTAACAGACTCAAACACTAGAGCACAGTAGACACGCAGCCTGTTAGGCGCCATCTATGCCGCTCGAAACAAACCATCTAACCATGGCCGGTATTATGTCATGTCACACTGGTAGTCGCCTATTACGACATGCTCTCTGGGAAGCAGTAGTGCTATTCTTGTTCTTGTCATGCAAAAAGACCCCGGTGGACCACTCGGCTTATAGCTGCTAACCATAAAAACGATATCTTAGATTTGGTAATAATTTATTTCAGCACTGGCTCCTTCCTACCAAGTCCACTAACATTTAATGTTGCTATTTTAGTTGCATGCAAATTATGTACTCGTTAATGTTCCCATCTGTATTCCATTGAGACCTGTCCATTTCTGCTCTTCTAATCTCTTTGTAGCAATAGCATAATAATAATCGACATGCTAGGTCTGTCAGCCAGCAACGTTTATGTATTAGTCCTTATTTTGTGCCCTGTTTCCACCTCCTAGAATGTGGAAGTGGGGTTGAAGTTTAGAAGGCATGAAAAAACTATAATAATGAGAAGAAGGAAACAGAAAGAAGAATTTACAATCATAAAAAGAAGAAAATATAACAATGAAAAAAAAAAAATAACTATAATAGCAAAAAGAAGGAAAGAAAGAATAAATTATAATCTTGAAAGAAGGAAAGAACAACAAAAATTATAATCATGGAAAGAGAGAAAGAAAAGAAATTATAATCGTGAAAAGTAGGAAAAAAGGAAGAAATTATAACAATGAAAACGAGGAAAGAAAGAAGTGATTATAATCATGAAAAGAAGGAAAAAAAGAAGAAATTATAATCATGAAAAGAAGGAACGAAAGAATAAAGGAATTGCAATAATGAAGGTGAGAAGAAAAAATAAACTTGAATAATGGCAAGAAAGGTGTATTTCAATGCGAAAAGGACACAGAACTCACTTCTTCAAATGATCATGACACAAATGACTTCCTTTACCTAGCCATGATATATTCAGTCTCTGTGTGTGCCTACACCGTGGTACAAGTGCCAAGAGACTATCATTTGAAATCTGAAACAGTTTACACAGGAAACACTGGAATACAAAATCTAAATGTTTGATAAAAAGAAATATTAAACATAGGAACATGGAAGTGATAGTTAAATCCTTTAGCACTCCGAAGACTGTCTGCCACAGCCAAACTTGACTCAATCTAAAAATCCATTTAATAAATTTTTTTTTACCATGTACGAAGACCCTACCAATAGCCATTTTTTTACTGCTGAATACATCACATCCATCTACACAGGCTTTTTGCTGGTAAAAGTATCGTATGTTAGATTACAAATGGATTTTGAATTATTTATTTAAACTGTATAAAGCATTAGTTAGACCTAGATTGGAGGACTGTGTACAGACGTAGTCATTATGAGCATAGAGGGGATATATACATGGCTGGAAAGGATACAAAGAAGAGCGACAAAACTGATAGTGGGATTCCGGAATTATAGTTATGAGAAAAGACTCAGAAAAACCAACCTACAGTGTCTACAAAAGAGAAGAATTTTAGGTGATTTAATACAGGTCTATAAGATAATCAACGAAAAGGATAGATTAGACTGTTACAAGTTTTTCAAAATATTGCTGCCTACAAGAACAAAAGGGCGCAAATACAAATTAATTAAAGATAGGTCCAGATTAGAAATCGGGAAATATTTATTTAGTCAGAGAGTGGTGAATGCTTGAAACACATTACCACAAGAAATAGTGGAGGCTGGGTCAATTAATGCATTCAAGAATAGATTGGATGTGCATGGGTATTTTTAGATTAAGTTAATGCAGTCTTCTAAACCAATATAAAGTCTTAAGTAAATCAGTCCAAACTATTTTAATTACTTACTTCATTCTATGTCACATCATATATATATTTTTTTCTGTCAGAGAGTGGTGCCATTACCACAGGAAATAGTGCAATTAATGCATTCAAGAATAGATTGGATGTGCATAGGTATTTTTAGTTTAAGTTAATGCAGTCTTCTAAACCAGTATAAAGATGTTACATTAAGTTATCAGCCCAAACTGTTTTAATTGCTTACTTACTCTATTCTATGTCACATCGAATATATAGTTGTCTGTCATATTCATTCATCTAGTACGAATGGCATACTGTCAATGACGAGAGACAATTTACTTTACGAGTAAGAGGGGCTTTTGTAAGTTGTCACCCTTGCTTTTGTCACACACATTTGGAATGCATTTTGTCACAATCTTGGCTTAACCCTGTCTGCAGGCCAGCACACAAAAACCTGCCTCCATCCAGGTCTGTTTTGGGCAAGTTCCTCCCTGTTTAAGATGTTCATGAGAAGGGACAAAATACAGGATTGGGCGGTACCATAAAAGTTATGGATCAATCACATGCAGAGAACTGGAAATAGCAACATCCAAACTAAAAATGAGAAAGTCGCCAGGAGCAATGGAATGATCAAGAACTTGGGAACAGCAGCAAAAACAAAACTGCTACAGATCTTCAATACCTGCTGGTATTGGGTAAAAACCCACGGAATTAGAGTGAAGCAATTATGATACCACTCCCAAAACCATGGAAAGACAGCTCTATGGCATCCAGCTACAGACAAATCAGCCTCATAAGCTGCCTCTGTAAAACAATAGAACGCATCATCAATCTAAGGCTGCAGCGTTACTTTGACAGTCAAAACCTTCTTGTTCCACAGCAGGCAGGATTTAGGAAATGCTACTCCACTGAAGACCAGGACATATTCCTCCTCCAAGAGATCAAGGACGCATTCCAAGGCAAGAAATTGGTACTAGCAGCATGGATTGACCCGAAGAAAACTTGGATAAAATCATACTTACATAACAGAGGAGCGAGAGTTATATTTAGATAGTGAGAACATTCTACTGTGTCATGGTGTGCCTCTGGGGTGGGTTCTTTCCCTTACACTTTTCATAGTGTTCAATGACCTGATTGCTGAACTACCACAAGGAACAAAAGTGACAATGTACGGAGACGACTTAATAATATAGTTTACAGATGAGTATGCAACAGCGGCCACCAAAATGCTGCAAAGAGCTATTGATTTCTTGAACTCATAGATGGTGTGTTTAAATTAACACAGAAAAATGCAGAACTACGCTTTTCACTCTCTCTCCAAAACAAAAAGCTGGAGTTATCAAGATAAATGGAGAAGGCCTGAGAAAAGATAAAGAGTCCATCTATCTTGGAGTTGAATTCGACGATAGGCTGAAATGGAGGCAATGAGTCATAGTTGGCTTTTTCCGTCTTGCCAGATGATAGTAAGTTGTGCTACCTCAGCAAGGTAGGCTTATGTAGTTGCACGCACCTATAACGTGATGCATGAACACCGCAGACAGTAAAATGGCGGTCTACACAGAAATACGATTGAAGAAATGTGCTGTGATTGAATTTCCTGGCGGTAAATGGTTGTGTACCCATCAACATGCATCGAAGAATGACTGCGACATATGGCAGCGCCTGTGTAGATGTCAGTATTGTCAGGAGGTCGGCACGGACTGTAAAATGTAACAATGGAGTCATGACGAACCTGCATGACAAGGCTCACAGTGGGCATCCGATCACAAATGTGGATGCTCAGCCCCAAGCTCGTGTAGCCTGACTCGTTCCAATCTCCGTGTCAAGCAGAATAATATCACCGGAATGTTCAAGATTTCGATTGAGCGAGTCCATCACATTATCCATGCCCTGCTTAGGTATTTGAAAGTGTGTGTGTTACGCTTCTGACAAGGAAGTGCAAGCAGCTGTGCGTACCTGATTTTAGGAGAAGGTGTCTGATTTTTTTCCTCGATGCAACAACTTGTCGGATGTTGGCGTTCGTGTGTGGACCGGAATGGTGAATACGTTGAAAAATAATGACACGTCACCTAAATGACATTCCAAGCTTTATGAAAATGTATAGCTCATGTGTAAATCTTACACATTAATAAAATTATGCAAAAATCAGCACCTAAATTCCTGAAGTTGCAGACACTGCCAGGTCTACAGGTTTTATTCAACAACCAGTGCAAGACTGACATGCAGTGGATCCCGTCTCATTGTGAAATACCCAGGAATGAGAGAAGAGACCAATTAACAAAGGAGGGCAGACAAACAACCGGATGAACCAGTGACATACCAACTGAAGAAAAGAATGATCAAATGAATTAAACTGACACAAACAATAACATAAGATGATTACCATTATATAAACAGACAAGAGCAAACTGTTGTGTTGCATCTCAAAACAGGACACAATTGACTGACTTTGCATTCACATGTACACAAAATTGAAGATATGTAACTGAGCCATGTATATATGCTGACTGCAGAGCACATATTCCAGAACTATCCTACTGGCCAAAAGATAAAAACACTGGAAGAAAATCTTTATAGACCTATATGTGAACTTCAAATAAAAATGAAGTTTATACAAGAGACAACATTGTAGATTCAGACATTGGTATGTTCAAGCAAAAAAAAATAAGAAATTTATACATTAGATACTTATCACCTGATATACCAACAAAAAAAAGCTGCAGTGCACTGACTTCCCAGCCAAGTGATCAAGGTTCGGTCCCAAATTGGTATGAATTTTTTCAATCGCAAAAGCGAATCGCTCTGTCAACCCAGTCAAAATAATTGGGTACCAGACAAATTTGGGATTTTAAAAAAGGCCCTAGTTTGCCGTTGGTTATATAACAAATAGTCCCCATATGACGGATTAAAGGGAACTTTACTTTACTTTTATACTAAAATAGTTTATGCACAGCATAAATAGTTAATAAATGAAATATTGCAATAGCTTAAGTAGGCTTTCTTCTTCTCTGGCATTTATCTTATATAGGATGGTGCGATGTTGTGTCACAGTTTGTAGCCCGGCTGTGATATCTGCACCTTTTGGTCCAACACATCCAGTATCAGCACAGCATTTTTGGGACCAGGTTTATCTTCCTTCTTCAATCTCTATTCTCTTAGACAAAATGCACTAGTTCAACCTATTTTCAGGGCTATCACTTGGAGGCGGAATAGAGTCTTGGTCTGCTCTGGTTCGCTGACCCTGATACAAGCAGCCAGCTACGAGTCGCTGGTTTCTGTCAGCTTATTGACTATTACAGCTTGTGACCCTAAGTAGGATTTCATGTACGTACATGCAAGACTCACCTGCATCCAAAATGGCTGTAGGTTAAGATCTGTATACAGCAGTGGGTCATAACAGTGGTCCCTCAGGAGGCTAGGAAATAATAAGAAATGTCACCAAAGAATAATTGAAACATTCTCAAATATAACATCAATGAAGTAAGCAATTTTCATATACCGCAATATCTCGCATATGTTGTTGTTGTTACGGATTCAGCAGCATCTGGGCTCTCGCCCTTCGGCCCAATGCCTTGAAATGGTATCTGCACATGTTTATCAGCTGTTGGCTAGTGCCATAGAAAGTGTTCCATGTATCTGGCCACGGAGGAAGAAGAATTAATAATTGAGACTGTGCACTCAAAGAAATTATGATCAACGGTTTCATATGGATGTGTACACAGCTGGCACTCAGGAGTATGTTGTGGTTGGATTCTGTTCAGGTATTTGTTTAGTGGGATGTGTTGGGTTCTCAGTCAGAATCTGGTGCTCTAATCCTTCCTTGTGAGTTTATTTACACTTTCACTTGGACTGGGGCTTGCGATATGTCTGTAGATCTCCCTTCCCGTGTTTCCCATGGCCCATCTGTTCAGCCAAGTTTTTGTGTTTGCTGATTTAATTTACCTGTTTGTAAAGTTGTTGCTGTGTGTGGCTGTTCTTGTCTTGATCTCTCCTTTGCTAGTCTGTCTGTCTTGTCATTGTCTGGTGAGCTTGAGTGTCCAGGGATCCACTGCAGAATTATTTTGACAGCACTGGAAATGATAATGTAGTCAATGTCTAGAGATATTTGGATAAGGTCATGTCTACAATGACCAGCAACTTTTAATGCTTGAAGAGCTGACATTGAATCTTATAAAATAACAGTGTTTTGGGCCTTTGAAGGAAAGGCATAAAAAAAAACTATCCTCACATGGTACAAAGTGGCTTCAAGTGCAGTGATTTCAGCTTCATAGTTGGAGCAAACCTCCTCACAAGCATCGTTCATCAAAGGATCCGTCTAGGTATCTTATATAAATGCCATAACCTGCTTTGATGGTAGCTTCAAATGCAGATCCATCAGTACACACATGTATCCATTCATCGGGATAGGCATCAGTAGTTCTTTGAGCTGCTTGAATGAGAGTACTTGGATCTGAACTTTTGGTTGTATCATCTATTAATTTTGCGTGTATTTCTGGTGTTTTAAGGAATGCTGGTGGAGATATGTCGTTTACTACTCTCTGTAACTCTTGTATTCTTTCTGGTAGATGGTATCTTTTGATTAGTTCTGCTTTTTGGCTGCCAGTTTTCCACAAGGAGTCTGTTGGGATGATCCCGTTTCATTCTGCTACTTCGCTCATAAACTTCCATAACTGCTTTATTCCTAATTTTTGCCTGCTAAAACTCAGGACTAAAAAATATCATTTTCTGGTTCGCTGAATCTGATGCACAGCCAGTTATGAGTCATTCACTGTGCTGTATCTTCCATCCCAAACTGAACAATATAACCAGACCCTCTCTACAATAGAACATAAATTATTTGAAGTAGGTAGCCACGAGGGAGCCGTGTAGCGCAGTGGTTAGCGAGCAGGCTTCGCATCTGAGTGGTCCTGGGTTCATTCGCCAGTTGAGGAGGAAATGTTTTTCAGACCGCAACGGCTCCCGGGTTGATCCAGCCTTAAATGGGTACCGGTTCAGTTCAGGAAGTAAAAGCGGTGAGGGAGAGGAGATAGCTACCACCCTCATATAGTCGAGCCTTTGAAATGTGAGATCGCTAACATCTCACTCCCCTATAGCAGTAATGATTTTGGTTACTTTACTTTTTAGGTAACGTGTGGAGAACTGTAGTAGTGGTTGCATGCTCTAACTGGAGTGAACAGTAGCAATGAGATTTCACGGTCAAATTTGTTGTGTGACATTTATCTCTTAGCTTAGGTAGATATAGAAGCTGAGAAGAGACAGCATTTTATTCAATTATCATCAAGTGCAAGGCGCTTAAAGAGTTGGCGGCCATTGTTTTTGGATAGGTGTGTACACATCTGGTGCCCTAGAGCGTGTTGTAGTAGATTCTGTTCAGGTATATGGTAGATTCATAGCTGAAAACTAGTGCACTGATCCTTTTTGTAGGGTTATTGATGCTGCCATCATGATTAGGACTAACCTTGGAGAGAGAGAGAGAGATCTCTCCCTCCCTCCCTCCCTCCCTCCCTCCCTCTCTCTCTCTCTCTCTCTCTCTCTCTCTCTCTCTCTCTCTCTCTCTCTCTCTCTTTTCTGAGATTACTGTTCTTATGAGTTGCTTGACTGTTTGAAGAGTTGCTGCTGTGAATAGTTATTTTAGTGTCATCCTTTCTTTGTTGCGAAGGAAGACTAACGTCTGGTTAGGCAAAACATACTGATCAGAGATGTTAGACAGAGCCAGGCAAAATGTACTGGCCAAGATTCTCACCTTGGCTTCCTTCTTGCCCTTCCTGGAAACGAGCTGTTCTTATGGCAGCCTGGCTAACAAGGTGAGGGATCGACGTAATCCCTGTAGTAGTGAGTGACACGCAGATGAAGCCAAGCATAGCACAGTCCGCCTTCATCAGCACTCTCAGGATGTGAGAAAAGCTAGAACAACCTGCCACTTAACATTATTTTCAGGACACACAAAAGAGTAATCCTACTCATTGCCTGCATTCAACAACAGCAATAACATCCCTTCCTTGCAGTGGCGAGAGCCTCAGGACGACCGCCGCTTTTTTCGAAAAAATAATGGTTACTGTCTGACTGTGTACGCAGAAGAAGAAGAAAAAGACATCCCTTCCTTGTTAATCTGTATTCTTGGTCATTACCAAGATGGTATTAAATCAACATTAACATGACAACTTGACGATCTCGGCTTGGCCAACGATTTGGCTTTCTGTCCAATACCAACAGCAAGATACAAAATAAGATAAGTATACTTGAGTCACTGCAATTGGGTAGGAAAACACAGAGACAAAATACAGGTTTTGAAAATAAATATAACTAACAGCAATAGAATTGTGTTGGGAGACATCATCCTTCAGAATGTGGAATCTTTCATACATCTCGACAGCAATATAGACAATAAGGAGGTACAGAATGATGTTAAATTCAGAATACAATTTTATTGCATTGGGGACTTTGTGGAAATCAAAAGACTGTCACCAAATTAAAAATCTTCAACTTCATTCTACCAGGTGTGTTCAAATAAAACCGGACCTAACTGCACCAAGTGAACATACGTATAATGCGCATGACGTCACTTCTAATGTAAACAACACATATCAAGCGTCAAGTTTGCAAAATTTCATTATCCTCCGACTCATAGTTTCTTCAGCAGACTGTTGAAAACATGGCGGATATGATATGGTATCCGTGTAGAGTTGATCAGCGAGCTAAAACTAAAACAAGTGAACATATGTACGATGTGCATGATGATGTCACTGCTGGTGTAAACATCACATACCAACCGTCAAATTTGCAAAATTTAATTATCCTCTGACTCATAGTTGAAAACATGACGGGTGTGATATGGTATCCGTGTAGAGTTGATCAGCGAGCTGTGATTTGGTTTCTAACAGCTGAAGGATGTCGACCAGTTGACATTCATCGCAGAATGCAGGCAGTGTATGGTGACAAAAGTGTGTCAAAGACAACAGTAAAGAACTGGTCAATGATGTTTAAAGATGGACATGAGTTAACGCAACAATATGTGCCTGACCTGGTCTCGGAAGATCTTTCATCAACTCACGTCCTTCTTTAACCATCGGGACAGGTACCAGTGGAGCATGACATACTGAGGAGGCGTTGGATAGGCCAAACACTACGAAAACCAGCTGATACCATTACAAGACAGTCTCTATTCTGGAATTCACAGGGCAGGAGAAATAGAGGATGGCCAAGACACTCATGGAAGAGGGAGATGGATGCCAATATCAGGGAAGCAGACAGGATGTGGACAGAACTGGTGGGGGAGAGGGGGAGATGAGACCCCCAGTTCAACACAGTCTTAAATTTAAACTGCACACACAATGAAGGATTCCTCACAATATCATGTTGATTGCAGATCTAGTCACTGGAACTGCAGATTAACTGTGCACACCACTATTTGCACTACAATTTCGAAGATATATCCATGTAAGAGGTTTATGTAGATTTTATCACCGAGGCGGAGGTTGTAAATAGCCTAAGTACAAGCAAAAACACTGCCCCAGGCTCTGATGGAGTATAGTATTGGCACATCAAGCAGTTGGATGAGACAGAGATTAGAAATTTGGTGAAGGAATTCAACCACACTATAGAGAAGTCATCTGTGCCTGAGGACTGGCTTCATAGCTATCTGTGTGCCCACTGTCTAAACCTGATAAGGACTCCACGCTTCTCAGCAGCTATCAAATAATCACAATCCAGAATGTATATGGAAAATTGCTAGAGAAGATAGTGGCCAGGAAAATAATGGCCTACCTGAAACAGGAGCAGATTCTACCCGATACACTGGGCAGCTATAGAACAGTGAAGGAGACCTGGGGTAACACTGGAACTTTCGCGTATGATTGTTTGAGGTGTTTCAGTCAAAGCAAGAAACAGCACTCTACCTAGAAGACGCATGTAACCGTGTCGATTTCGTGACTTTAATTACATGTCAGAAGCAGTGTGGTTTAAACCCGTGGCTGGTTAGTTGGATATCAGTTGCCTTGATGGAAAGAACAGTTGTGCTACATGTGGGATCGTGGACATCAGAACCGAGGCGAATATGTCCAGGACTGCCTCAAGGGTCTCTCACCGGTACTGTTCAACATCTACACAGTAAAAGTGGCCAACATTCAACCCACAGGGACAGAGCGAACGTTGACATTTGCCAATGACATCCTAACGTACAGGACTGGCTCAGACAGGCAAGAGTTGGTCAAAAACATCCAGGAAACCTTACAAGCAATCTCACAGTGGTGCAGCAACTCAAGCTCCAAGATCAATCCGAACAAGGCATGCATGATGTGGTGCTCTTTAAATAGTTCAATAGTAAAGGCTGAACTCCCAGGCTTAAATTTTGATGGTTGTACCATTGACAGGTGTGATAGGTTGAAATATCTCAGAGTGACATCTGATCGCAGTCTTTCCTATAATTGTCATATGGACCACATCGTACAAAGATGCAAGAGAGGGTTAGGAGCACTGCTGCCGACTTGGAACAACGCCTCCTGTTCATCCTATTTTGTCAGGTCGTGTTGTCTGTCATCGATTATGGACTAGGCATCCTCACTCTATCAAGAACACAGTGTGAAAGGTTGGAATGCATCCAGAATGAAGGTATGCGACTGGTTCTGAGCTGCACTAGAGATACCCTGATTGTGATGATGCGGTACATGTTGAGATTGCTATCGGTGACATCCAGATATAAACTGGCACAAGTCAAAGTCTATATGTGTGTCACCACAGACACGCGGCACCCTCTGCACAGCAGTATCTCAGACATCAAGGGATCAAGAATCAAGAGAGGGTCGTCATGGCTGTGACAACAATCGGACACGTCACTCCAGCTGAGATGATGGCCAAAGGGGAAGAATGGGTCCACCCTGGCGATAGAATAATAGAGTACCAGAGAGTCATCATAACCTTAGGCAAGGAATGCAGAGAACGAAGCAACGGCAGAGCAGAGGACGAGGGGAAAAACTATTGTGAATGACGCACAGGACCCTATATGAAGTCACTAGTGACCATTGCTCAATCAGAAGTTCAGAATCCAGACCCCCAGAACATGTCACACAAGACTGCCCAGCCCATAAAGACCTAACGACGCCAAACCTGGCCAAAGGGAGTAGAGCCGAGGCAGAAGCTATGCAACTACCATTCAGAACTAGTAAGACTGAACTTCATCCTGGACTGGACTGAAGATCTAGCATGACCAAAAGCCAGAATGCAGAAGAAGCAGAAGAAGAAAACTAATGACTTACCTGCAGGTTTGAGAGAGCTGACACAAATCCCTCAAGCTCAGATAAGACAATATTAGTTGAATAATCTCTTTCTGCAATCAAATAAAGAAAGAAAAATTACATTTTTTCATTACATACTTTAGAGAAACACTACTTTCTTTCTTGTAGTTTGATAGGAATGTATTAACCCTTTACAGTCTGACCTAACTTATGAAATTTGTCTTAACACTTTACAGCCTGTACAAATTAGATCTGTGTCTTAACCATTTACAGTAAAGTCTAACTGATTAGATTTGTGACTTAACCCTTTACAGCCTGGTTTAACTGAATAGATTTATGGCTTAACCCTTTACAGTAAGATCTAACTGATTAGATTTGTGACTTAACCATTTACAGCTTGGTTTGACTGATTAGATTTGTGGCTTAACCCTTTACAGTAAGATCTAACTGATTAGATTTGTGGCTTAACCCTGTACAGTCTGGTTTTGGTTTTTGTTTTTTTTGCATTCGTCTTATTTCTCTATTCCCCAAGGCAGTGTGCGTTACACTATGTTTTTATTTTGTACTAGTCAACAAAGTGCACCCGACTTCATCATGCATTTTATATAAGGGTCTGTTTTTGGGTGTCACGTCTGCTCTGGGCTTTCACAACATGGTAGTCTTCGCTGGTAACTACGCCAACTTTGACTGTACTTTTTCATTGAGATCTGCTCTGCTCAAGACATTCCCAAGTAGTGACATCTATCTGGTAATATTTAAGTGAGTCAATATGCTTTATACAGTTTAACAATCACTTCCTATGTTTAATATTTCTTTTTATCATATTTAACCTTGCATTTGCCTTTTTTACTACTACCTGTACCTGTTTACTCACCTTACCTGTATTATCTATTTTAACCCCTAGGTTCCTTTCCTTTTCTATCTTCCTAATACTATTGTCTCCCATCCTGTAATTAGCTTCCATATTACTGCAAAAGAGGGATGTGTCGGACTGACCGAAAGGTGCAAATATCGCAGTCAAACTGTAAACTAGCGGTACAACGCGTTCCGTTCTTCGGAGAAGGAGGAAGAAGGAGGGGGAGGAGGAGAAGAAATAGAACATGAAGGGGGAAGAAAAAGAGGGAAGAAGGAAGAAGGGAGAAGGAAGAGGGATGGAGGATGGAGGAAGAAGGAAGGAAGAAGGAAGATGGAAGGAAGGAAGGAAGAAAGGAGGGAGGAAGGAAGGAAGGAGGAAGAAAGGAGGGAGGGAGGAAGGAAGGGAGGAAGGAAGGGAGGGAGGAAGGAAAGGAGGGAGGAAGGAAAGGAGGGAGGGAGGGAGGGAGGAAGGGAGGGAGGAAGGAAGGAAGGGAGGGAGGAAGGAAGGAAGGAAGGAAGGAAGGAAGGAAGGAAGGAAGGAAGGAAGGAAGGAAGGAAGGAAGGAAGGAAGGAAGGAAGGAAGGAAGGAAGGAAGGAAGGAAGGAGAAGCTTCCATATTAGATCTACCCATGTGGATGACTACCTTTATCTACATTAAACTCCATCAACCCGCTCTCAGAACATTCTTGAATTTTATCTAAATCCGACCTCTTCCAGTTTCTTTGCACAAATCTGTTTTGACCTCCAAACACTTTTCTCTCCTTGTGAGTTCCATTCAAATGCACATTTGTAACGTTGCTAGTAAAATAATAAACAAACAAATGTGAACACTGTCGCACAATTAGTCCGCCAAGACATACATCAAAAATACTTTCTTTCTGTAGTAAAATTGTGAGATTGTAATGTTTAATTATTTATTCTGCAGCAGTTGTCAGCAGCAGCAATTTAATGGACTGAAGGTTGCATGAAGTCAAGTTAATGGACTGAAGGTTGCATGAAGTCAAGTTAATGGACTGAAGGTTGCGTGAAGTCAAGTAAATGGACTGGAGGTTGCATGAAGTCAAGTTAATGGACTGAAGGTTGCATGAAGTCAAGTTAATGGACTGAAGGTTGCATGAAGTCAAGTTAATGGACTGAAGGTTGCATGAAGTCAAGTTAATGGACTGAAGGTTGCATGGTCATCATGTAGCATGTCCTTTGTAGAACGTCGCTCCCATCACAGTCTGTCTGAAAGAAACTCGTTCCCTTGCCAAAACACCAGCTTCCGCCACTGTCATACTCAGGCTCTCCTGGATATCTTGGTGCCATCCCCTTCTTAGTCTACCCCTTCCTCTTTTGACTGGCACCATACCTTCCATCACCGTTCTCTCAAGACCGTTGTGTCTCTTGATGTGACCAAAGTATTTGCATTTTCTAGCCAAAATGGAATTGATAAACCAGTTCTCCTCTATGCTCAACTCTTGCTGAATGTCTCCATTTGTTCTTTTCTCTGTCCAGGGTATTCTGAGGATCTTTCTGTAACATTTTGACTCGAAGAATTCGATTCTTTGTCTAGAAGTTTTGGTAATCGTCCATGCTTCACAGCCATAAGCTGCCACAGGAAAAACACAGGCTCTCAAGACTTTTACTTTTATCGTTTTGTTGGTGCCCTGCCATAATTTCTTCAGGCTGTTCAGTCTTTGCATTGCCATAGCTACTTCTTCTGATTTCTTTCGAGCAGTCACCATTTTTGTCAATTCTGGAGCCCAGATATTCAAAATGTGTAACCTGATCTATTTCCTCACCACCCACTGTAAATGTATGCTGACATTGTATTTTATGGGTGGTCATTATCTTTGTTTTGTTTATGTTTATGAACAGATTTTGATCTTTACTATGTCCATTAACGGCTGAAAGTAGCTGCTCTAGCCCTTCCACACGTCTTGATAGTATCACTGTGTCATCTGCGTATCGTAACTCTGGAATCTCGTACCCCCCAATCGTAAATGGGTCGAAACTTTCAATGTTCTCATCTTCTCGTACATTTCTCATTATACATTCCGCATATATGTTGTACAGATAAGGTGAGAGGTTACATCCCTGTCGGACTCCCTTTTGTACTGCAAACCAATCTGATGTTTGCCCAGATACTCAGACAGCGGCTTGTTGAAGGTTGCATGAAGTCAAGTTAATGGACTGAAGGTTGCATGGACTGAAGGTTGCATGAAGTCAAGTTAATGGACTGAAGGTTACATGAAGTCAAGTTAATGGACTGAAGGTTGCATGAAGTCAAGTTAATGGACCAAACGTTGCACGGAGTCAAGTTAATGCACCAAAGGTTGCATGGAGTCAAGTCAATGAAACAAGGGCTGCATGGTCAAGTTAATGGACCAGAGCTGCATCAAGCCAAGTTAATGGACCAGAGCTGCATGAAGCCAAGTTAATGGACCAGAGCTGCATGAAGTCAAGTTAATGGACCAGAGCTGCATGAAGTTAAGTTAATGGACCAGAGCTGCATGAAGCCAAGTTAATGAATCAAGGGCTGCATGAAGTCAGATTAATGGATCAAGGGCTGCATGGAGTCAGGTTAATGGATCAAGGACTGCAAGGAGTCAGCTTAATGGACCAAAGCCAACATAGAGTTAAGTTAACCCATTCAATCCCACACCGGCCGCTATTAACTCGCTCTCAGACCGGCCGGCGACGGCCGCCGTGGATATACTGATTTAAATTATTTTTTCTTACGTTTTACCTGCGAATAGACATGCTAAATTTAGCCTTCACGTGACTACCGGTAATGGCGGCTCCCGTTGCAGTTTACAGGAAATATATACAAAAATATTAGTAATTAACTATTGTGTTCTGCCTACTGGCAACGCTGGTCTGGTTAGACAGCTTGATCCTCAGAACATAAATGAAAAATATAGTCAATTAATTAGGTGCATCCCGTCATACCATTTCACCTATTCTTTCCAGATGTAGGGTTCTTTACAGCAGCCATGAACACATCTTAATTTCTGGCAAGACAGGCAGCTCACACACGGATGTCTTCAAACTGTTAAGTAATGTCTTGGTACCATCTTCTTCTGGGATGACCTCTACCCCTTTTCCCAGGCACCATGCCTTCCTTCCTTCTTTTTCTTCTCCATTCAGGCTTTTTGGTCATGCTAGATCTATAGTCCTGTCGCTAGGATAAGTCCACAGTTCTCTACAAACTCGGGTGGCAGTCCCACAACTTCTGTGCCTCCTCGGATCCCTCTGGTCAGGTTTGGCATCATAGGTCTTTATGTATTGGGCAGTCCTGTAGGATGTGTTCAGGGGTCTGGACTTCGGTTCCACATGGGCATTCACTTGTGTGTGATATCTTGAGCTGATGTAGGTGACCCAATAGTCTGCAGTGGCCTATTCTCAGGCGAAAGATGGTGGTTTGTTGATGTCTGTGGAGCTGGTGGTTTGCGACAGGTCTATTGCTCACTTCCATGTGTTTCTTCCATTTTGAGTGGTACTGATTGTGCATGATGGTTTTTGCAATTTTCCTATTTTATTCCTGGCATCTCTGTGATTATTAGGATGTCTTTATGGCAATAGTTTGGCTCCTCATAGTCAGTCAGCACTTCTATTTCTGTGAATTGCTTTGGGAGATGGTTTTATGGTGGCGCATAATTTTAAAAGTTGAAGATGAAGTCTTGGAGGACCAAGGTACTACTAGGTCTCAGCTTTTCCTAAGATGGAGTGAAGAGCTTCCTTCCTCGCATCCTCATTTCTTTAACTGTGAGTCAGGTACTCATTTAAAGCTGGGTAGACTGCAGTGTGCTGAGATCAGGAATTATTGTTGTTGAATGCCCACAATGAGTAGGATTACTCTTTTGTGCGCCCTACAAAGGATGTTAAGTGGTGGGTTGTCGTAGCTTTCCTCCCATCCCGAGCATGCTGATGAAGGTGGACCAGGGACCTCCAGGCGGTTGTGCTATGCTTGGCTTTATCTGTGTGTCACTCACTACTACGGGGATCACTTCGATCCCTCACCTTGTTAGCCAAGCTGCAATGAAAACAGCCCGTTTCCAGGAAGGGCTATGAGGAAGTCAAGGTGAGGGTCTTTACTAGTATATTTTGCCTGACCAGATGTTAGTCTTCCTTCCCAAGATCAGGAATCAAACCCAAGACTTATGGACATATATGCGTTACTGGGGCCTGAGAGCAGTAATACTGTAACCTCCCAGGCATGTCATAGGAGGTTAATGATGAAAGGGCCGGCATAGGATTGCTACTCCATCGTGTAGAAATTATAAGCCTCTAGAATAAAATGTGAAAAGAGACATCAGATAACCCTGGGAACACGAGCACTAGAGCAGGTCAGCAACTTTAAATATCTAGGAGTGGTAATAGACAGCAGGGGAGGAATCAAAGAGGAGGAATCAAAGAGGAGTTAACTGCACGAAGGGCAGCAGCAGGTAGACTGTTCCATGCAATAAACAGAAGTTTCCTCAGTAGAAGAGAAATAAGCAGGAAAACAAAGATGGATGTATACTGCTCGACCTATGTGCCTGTCCTGACATATGGATGTGAGTCATGGGCAATGACTACAGCCCAAGAAAGGCAATTACAAACTTCAGAAATGAGATACCTAAGAAAGGCGGTTCAGGTGACGAAAAGGGACAAGATCCGTAACCAGACAATACGTAGCAATCTTGAAGTTCAACCCCTGCAGACACGAGTGGAGCAGTCCCAACTACAGTGGTTTGGCCATGTCTGTAGAATGGATGAAGATCGGATACCAAAGCGGTCATGGGAGATCAAAAGTCAAGGACGCAGACCCCGAAAACGTCCCAAAGTACGTTGGGAAGACAACATACGACAGTCCCTAAGGGATAGAGGGCTGGATTGGAAAGAGGCCAGGAAAAAGACGGCAGATAGAGCAGTGTGGTGTTCTCCTTGGCAAACCTCTACACCTCACGGTAGAAGAGGAGCGACTAAGTAAGTAAGTAAGTAAATAAAATGAAGACCTCTTCACGCTATGGTAGAATAGAAGTGACTAAGTTAAGGCATTCATTATGGAACTTACTGGTAAATGGGTAATGAATGAACTCTCATCTTTTTCTATTGATAGATCTGTAATGCTGTCCACCAATGAATCTACAAACTGTACTTTTATCTTGTCAGCTTTTAACAGAAAAAAAGGCAAAATATAAATCAGGGCATAAAGAAGTTAACAAAATATACACACAGGAACACGAACTGCAGAGTATTATGAAGGGTAATCATTGAATGGGTGAAGTTGAACATACTTGTCTTTATAGACACTATCAGTCATAATGACCACTAACATCCTCGCCAGTGATCAGTAAAGTATTCAACATTTTTCCTTTCCATGTTCAAGCACTCTATCATACAGCATACATCCAGTATCCAGTGACATGGATTGCCTTGTCATTTGCCTCCATCATGTCGCACCTATTGCATGTTTCCTGGAGGTTGTGGCAGGTCATCAGGTAGTCTAGGTCCAAATCCCCATCTCTTTATGTTCCACTTTTGCACCGTGATACAACAATTTGGAGTCTGTTTAATTTCTTCTTTTTCGTTCATTCTCAATCTCCCGCTACCAAGCCCTGAAAAGGGCTTTGCAAGTAGCAGGATGTTGTCCGGAGAACGGAATGTGTTGTGTCATAGCTTGACTGCGATATTTGCACCTTTCAATCTGACACATCGAACTTCAGCAGGCATTTTTGAGTACCGAGCTAGTCTTCCCTCTTCGATCTCTTCTCCTTAGCCAGACTGTTATACAGGATCATCCCATAAAGGTGTAGAAGGGTCTCGGCAGCTGTGGTTCGCTGACTGATGGTTGCAGTCATCTATGAGTCGCTGACAACTGCAGCTCATGCCCTGCTCAGCATCTTGATCCAGAGTTTGTTTAATGATTACCATAGAATCTAAGATGAAGAGAATACACATGGATCATCACAAAAACAAAACAAGCAACAACAAAAAACTGCATTTTTGCTTCTTCTTCATTCACCCTCGGATTAAGGTCCTGGTTTCTCATATCTGTCTCGCAGGACATTACTGTTCCTTCGTTTTCTGCATGCGCATACAACGTTGTAGGATGTGTTACACAGTCATAGTATGTTCCTCACATCAATTCTCATGTTGATGTAAAGATGACCCTTGAGTCTATTATGCCCAGTTCTCAGTCTGAAAACGACAACTTGCTATTCTCCAGCTAAATCATGGCAGTCTTCTTTTTGGAAGTTGGGGTGTTGGTCAGTCGATTTTCTCTTGAAGTTGGCTTTAATTATGGTCTTTACCTCATTATACGTGATGTTCAGGTCTGTTTGTGAGGAAGCTCACCCCACTTTGCTGGTCTGTCTGCAGCTTCATTGGCATCTTGTAGTTGAAGAGGTACAGACACAAAGACATCTTATAGAAAAATTGAGAACAAGGCAGTCATTCTTTTTCTGGCATGTCATGAGAAGGGGCAGGCTGGAAAACAGAGTGACAACGGGCAGAATCGCTGGCAAGAGGGACAGAGGAAGGCAAAGGAAGAAAATATTGGACAGTTGAAGAAATGGCAAGGGAGACAATCAACAACTGACCTGATAAACAACACACGTGATAAGATCAAATTGAAATACATGATCGTCAACGCCAACCATCAGGGCATTTAATGACGATGATGTTTCCTTTGTCTGTAATAGACACCTTCATTGGATGTAGCTTTGTTAGATGAGTCATCTGTATATATTTTGGCAAGAGAGAGGGAAGACTAAGCATTTTTGCCGTGTCTTTGCTCATGTCTCTATTTTATTTAGAGCCTCTTGCATTTGATTTCTAGCTAAAGATGTGTGCATACTCTTCAGATATTATATGTGTACACTGTGTACTCTTTTATAAATTTATGTGATTATATTTTACAGAATGGGCGAGAACAATATTAGAAAGATAGAAAAGGAAAGGGACCTAGGGTTTATAACAGATCATACGGGTAAAGTTGAAAAAGAAAGGAGAGATACTACCCTAAGCTTTATATCGAAAAACTACCCAAGCATGGACTGGACCCATGCATACACCGACGGTTCTGTAACAAACACTACACAGAACGGAGGGGCAGGAGCATTCCTGAACGTACCAAATGGCAGAAAAATAACAGTCATTTGCTACTGGTAAGTACACAAGCAATTTCAGAGCGGAGGCAGAGGCACTGAGGGCGGCAGTGGAAGAAATGGTGACACATAAAGAAAATGAAAGCCAAACAGTCCTGCTTACAGATGCTCTGGCCGTAGTCACAGCGCTAAAAAGCCAGAAAAACACTGAGCTTAATGACTTAAGAGCAGCACTCTGCCAACTGTGCCAGCAGTCCGCACCAAAAAGGGTAGTGGTACAGTGGTTCCCATCACACTGCAACATCCAAGGCAACGAGGAGGCAGACAGACTGGCAAAATAAGGTGCAAGACTACCACAAACAGATACTAGTATGACGTACGAAGAGTCAAAACGGCTTATTAAAGCCAGATACATGACCAAATGGGAAACCGAACATACTGGTTACACCAAAAACGATGCCTATTACCAGTTGAACAGAAGAGAGCAGGTCGTTGTCTTCAGACTTCGCACTGGCCACAATAGACTGAGGTACCACCTATTGAACAAATTGAAGATAGGTGGTACCGACGAATGCCCGTGCGGTACCGGTAAAATGACCGCTGAACATCTGCTGCAGAACTGCCCGACATACGAGGATCAGAGAGAGCAGATGTGGCCATCACCAGTGAAACTGCAAGACAAGCTCTATGGCAGTGTCGACAGCCTCAGGATGACCGCCGCTTTTTTCGAAAAAATAATGGTTACTGTCTGACTGCGTACGAAGAAGAAGAAGAAGATACGGGTAAAGTGAGTGAGCAAGTCCAGGTAGCAGTGAAAAAGGCAAATGCAATGTTAAGTATGATAAAAAGAAATATTAAACATAGAAGCAAGGAAGTGATAGTCAAACTGTATAAAGCATTAGATAGACCTAGATTGGAGTACTGTGTACAGGTGTGGATTCCTTATCGTAGAAGAGATATAAACATGCTGGAAAGGATACAAAGAAAAATGATAAAGCTGATAGTGAAATTCCAGAATTACAGTTATGAGGAAAGACTTAGAAAAACCGACCTTCAGTGTCTAGAAAAGAAGAATTTGAGGTGATAATAAAGGTTTATAAGATAATAAAAGGAACGGATGAATTAGAATGTAACATGTTTTTCCAAATGCAAACCACCTACAAGAACAAGAGGGCATAGCTACAAATTAACTAAAGAAAGATCCAGATTAGATATAAGGAAATATTTTTTTTAGTCAGAGAGTGGTGAATGATTGGAATGCATTGCCACAGGAAGTAGTGGAGGCAGAGACAAGTAATGTGTTTAAGGATAGATTGGATGCGCATAGCTTTTAGAGCAAGGAAATGTAAGTCTGCAAAGTCTTCTAATCCAGTATAAAGACGTTAAGTTAAGTTAAGTTTGGAGATATCATCTGGGCTTGAAAAAATACCTCATGTATAACAGTTAAGTTGAGTTGAGTTGGGCTGAGCTGAGCTGAAAAGCTTAGCTTAGCTTAGCTAAGCTAAGCTCAGTTAAACTAAGTTAAGTTAAGAAATGTATCTACTTCTTACATTCTTGTCTCTTTTGAGCTAGGTTACTGACTGATGTGCTAGAATCCTCATCAGTACAATCAGATATGAGAGGTTGGTGAATGAGGACCTCATTACATGGAGGAGTCTTCATGCCTACCAACTTGATACCATCCAGCTCAGTGTAGTAGTCCATATACCTATGGCAGAGCTCCAGTCGAATTAAGCTGCAGGTGAATAAGGATCAAAGTATGAGTTATAATCCATAATCATATATTAACGTTGGTATCAAGCAAGTAAGGGAGTTCAAATACCTAGGTAGTATGTTCACTAAGGATGGCAGACTGGACAGAGAGATTGCATATAGAATTCAGAAGGCAAACAGTGTCCACTATCAAATTGCACCGATTTTGAAACAGCCTAGAGTGCTTCTTTCAACTACGAGAAGGCTGATAAATACACTATTTATTCTTACATTGTGTTACCAATGTCAATCTTGGTCCTTACTAACAACCGATAAGAGTAAGATCAAGAGCTGTGAGATGCGCTGTGTGAGAAGTGCAGCCGGAAAGAGAATGTGTGACCGAATCCAAAACATCATTCTGAGGCATACAGTGGGGACAAACCCAGTTAGTATCTACATTGACTCCCAACAAATCAAGTGGCTTGGTCATTTAGTCAGAATACATTATGACCAGCCTGCATCAAGAACATATTATATGCAGGATTCCGGTCCCCGAGCAAGGGATAGACCTTGACATCGGTGGATCAAGGGTGTCTCTGACACTCTCAGGAATTTATACATAACTACAACACCAGCCTCCGACTTGGCGATAACAAGAAATCTACACATCCCACCTCTCTGCAATGCTGTATGGCAAAGGCAGTAGAACAAAAAAAGAAGAATCATATATTATATGCATTCACCACTCTCTGACTAAAAAAAATATGTCCTAGTAGCTAATCTGGACCTTCCTTTAATCAATTTGTGGCTGTGTCTTCTTGTTCTTGTAGGTGGCTGTATTTTGAAAGACTTGTTATAGTCTGTCTAATTTATCCTACAATTTATCCTAATTTGTTTTCTATATCTGAAGGACACACAATTAAGAAACCAGCAGAAAGTATTACAAGACAGTCTCTGTTCTGGGATTCCCAAGGCAAGAGAAGTAGAGGCAGACTAAAACACACATGGGAGCCAAAGATACAGCAGTGAATGACTCATAACTGGCTGCTTCAATCAAACAGACTGCACCCATGCAACCTGGTTAAGCTTAAAGAATAAAGATGGAAGAGGGAAGATTGTTGTTGTTTCGAATGCCCACAATGAGTATGATTATCCTTTTGTGCATCCTGAAAAGGACGTTAAGTGACGGGTTGCAGTAGCTTTTCTCACATCCCAAGCGTACTGATGAAGGTGGACCGGAGTCCTCCAGGTAGTTGTGGTAGGTATGTATGTTGTTCACGTCAATCCCTCGCCTTGTTAGACAGGATGCCATAAAAACAGTCCGTTTCCAGGGAGGGCTGCAAGGAAGCCAAGGTAAGGGTCTTGGCCAGTATATTTTGCCTGACTAGACGTTAGTCTTCCTCCCCAAGAAGGAAGGTAAACCTGGTCCCGAAAATGCTATGCTGAAACCGGATGTCTCGAGGCGAATGTCACTGATATTCCAGTATCGTTGTGAACTACCTACAACACAACATCCTTATTTAGAACGAATGTATTAGACATCAAGAGAAACATAAAGGAAACTTGGAAGATGTGGCCAGAGCACGAAGGGATGACCCAGCAAGTATTTGTTGAAGACCTGTGCTCCTCAGTTAGCTGAAAGGTTTTGATTGATTTTATGGCCACATAAGATATGTTAGAGCGATCAATATGTTGCAAAAATTCATCATTATCATCTTCTATCCACTTGTGTCATTAGACGTCGTGGGGGAGGTGTAATTTTCTGTCATGTGCCAGCTTTGTCGCCAATGTTGTTATCATTCCATGTTTCTTCAGTATCTCAATGACACCATCTATCCATCTTTTTCATGGTCTGCCTCTTACTCTGCAGCTCTGATGTCTGGTATTGTAGATACGAGCAGCTGGTAACTTTGGTTGCATTCTTGTCAGGTGTCCGAACTATTTTATTCTCTGCCTTTCCATGTATTCCATGCATGATGTTGCACCCACCGTCTGTCTGATTACTTCATTTCGTACTCTGTCCAGCCTTGTGACCCCGACCGCCTATCTCAAACACCTCATTTCGTATACCATGATTTGTCTTTCTTGTGCCCTGGTGAGAGTCCATGTCTGACACTGGTAGCAGAGAGTTGGTATAAAAATACTATTATATTTGTAATATTATAATCTAATAATTGTCAACACAAAACGAACTGGCTACAAGGCACGAGGAGGTGTGTGGACGATGGATAGATGACGTAACAGAAATCCCATAACAACATGGCCTTACAACAAACGATGCAACACAATTGGCCAGGAAAGCAACTTTAGTTTCACACAACGCTTAACAGTGCAACTGGATGGATAAGTAAGTTAGTTAAGTTTAGGTGCCACCTCTAGATCATAGGTCGGCTGCAATGGATCTCCGTTATCATCTATCTCTTGCATTCATGGTACAATCTACTCGGTTTTTCCTGTCCATCTCTTGATGTTATTGTTCCTCTTATAGTGTTTTTTACCTCTAGGACATTTGCCTTCGATCAAGTAATATTTTAACTCCCTTTACCCATTTGATTAATTGTTACTTATCACCCTCATCATCATCATCAATCCATTCTACTTCATTGGCGTTCATCATGAAAAGAACATTGTGACGTAGTTTACCGTGAGGCTGCGATATCTGCATCTTTTGTCTATACTATTCCAAATTCATGGGAGCCGCAGTAGTGCAATGGTTAGTGCACTGGCTTCCCAGTCAGACTATCAGGGCTCAATCCCCAGTTGGTGCAGGGATTTTTTTTCTGATCGCAAACCAGCTCCTGTGGTCGACCCATCCACAGAAATTGGGTACCAGAAAAATCTCGGAAGTAAAAGCAGCCAGCGTGATGCTGACCACATCATCCACTATGTGCCATGGGTTACAAAATAATATGGGCCTAACACCATATTTCCCATGCGCCACATGGCGTGATGGGATCTTTTATTAATTCCGAATTCATACTGCTTTTTTGAATTCCGGGTTTGCCTTCCCGCTGCAATTTCTATCCTTTGGCCAGACTACACTTGTGATTAGTACAGCCTGTTTCCAGGGCCGCCGCCACATAGAGGCAGAATAGGGTCTTGGTCAGCTGTGGGTGACTGACCCTGATGAAAGCAGCCAGCTATGAGTCGCTGGCTGCTGTCAGCTCATTCACTGCTGCATCTGGGCCCCCATCAAGTCATTCAGTCCTGAGAATGGTTTGCAAGCTCAGGATTCTGTCTTTCCATTTCTGCATGTCGTCTGCAGCTGTCTTCAGCTCAGTATAAGACTTCCCCGCCATATCTTAACCTAACGTCTTTATACTAGTTTAGAAGACTCTGTATACAACCAGTTTAATTTGCATTTCCTTGCTCTAAAAGATATGTGCATCCAATCTATATATCTCTTGGCCTGCCTCTTCTTCTCTGTCCCTAAGTTCTGTCTTCCAAAGACTATTTTTACTGTGCATTCATGATTTAGGCTGTGCTCCAGTCATTGTTTGAGTATCTTTTGTAGCAGCTTTCTTTCCTCTCCCACATCCACCAACACCCTTTCATTTTATTTCCTCTCTGACAAGCTCACTGTATTCATCTTCCTCTAACACAACATCTCAGGGACCCCCAAGCATTTCTCATTTCTTTTTATTTTCTGTCCAGGTTTCAGAACTATACACCACCACAGACCAGGCATGTGTGGTCAGGATTCTTTTCCGTAGCGTGATACTAATGCTAGCTGATATCATGACTCTGTTTCTCTCTAAATGCCTTCCTTGCCAAAGGCAATACTAGCTTTCATTACTCTATGGCATAGTGCAACTTCTGTTATGATTAGAGCCAGGTATGGGAATTGGTATACTTGCTTGATTATTTTTCCATCTGATGACCTTTACTTCCTTTGGTTATTTGGCTATGATCATTGTTTTGGCCTATTTATTTTTTGGTCATGTCATAAGCTTTTGTCATTTTGCTGATTTTATTGTGCAGTGTTTGTAGATCTTCCTTAGCCAGACTAAGTCAGGATATGCCAGACTATGCCAGACTGTTCAGAGGTATGAAAGGATTTGCCAGATTAAGTCTAGAGGTATGACAGGATATTCTAGACTAAGTCGAGGTATGAGAGGATATGCCAGACTAAGTCTAGAGGTATGAGAGGATATGAGAGACTAAGTCAAGGTATGAGAGGATATGCCAGACTAAGTCTAGAGGTATGAGATCATATGCCAGACTAAGTCCAGAAGTTTTAATTGGATATCCCAGACTAAGTCTAGAGGTATAAGAGGATATGCCAGACTAAGTCCAGAAGTGACAAGGCTTTGCCAGACTAAGTCTAGAAGTGTCGAGTCTGTGCCAGACTAAGCCAGAATATGCCAGACTAAGCCAGGATATGCCAGATCATGTCTAGAGGCATAAGAGAATATGTCAGACTATGCCAGGACATGCTAGACTAGGTCCAGAGGTATGAAGGGATATGGCAGACTAGGTCTAGAGGTATTAAAAGATATGCCAGACTAGGTCTAGAGGCATGAAAGAATATGGCAGACTAAGTCTAGAGGTATGAGAGGATATGCCAGACTAAGTCCAGAAGTGTCGCGTCTATGCTAGACTAAGCCATGATATGCCAGAATAAGTCAGGACATGCCAGACTAGATCTAGAGATATGAGAGGATATGCCAGACTAAGTCCAGAGGTATAAGAGGAGAGGATATGCCAGACTAAGTCTAGAGGTATAAGAGGATATGTCAGACTCAGACTGCCTAGAGGAATAAGAGAATATGCCAGACTAAGTCCAGAAGTGTGGAGGCTATGCCAGACTAAGCCAGGATATGCCAGACTAAGTCTAGAGGTATAAGAGGATATGCCAGACTAAGCTAGGACACGCCAGACTAGGTGCAGAGGGATGAGAGGATATTCCGTACTAAGTCTAGAGGTATAAAAGGATATGGCAGACTAAGTCTTAGAGGTATTAAAGGATATGGCAAACTAAGTCCAGAAGTATGAAATTATATGCCAGACAGGGAAAGCCTTCAATACAAACATTTCATATTCGATGCTTGACAAATCAAACTCAGCCTCAATCTCAACATCTAAATTTATCAGCTTTCTGTGGATACTCACTTTGTGGCAAAGTCTATCTTCCTCAAATGTGGTGCAAATATCCTTGGCCTCTGCCTGCATGGCCTGGGGTTGTCTGACCACAGAGTTACCCATCTGTGTAAACATTACAAATAAGAGAAACAGAAAGTTAATGTGACATTGAGATGTAAAAAGGAGGAACTGAAAGTTAATGTGACACTGAGATGTAAACAGGAGAAACTGAAAGTTAATGTGACACTGAGATGAAAACAGGAGGAACAGAAGGTTAATGTGACATTACACTGAGATGTAAACATGAGGAACACAGAGTTAATGTGACACTGAGATGTAAACAGGAGGAACACAAAGTTAATGTGACGTTACACTGAGATGTAAACAGGAGGAACAGAAAGTTAATGTGACGTTACACTGAAAAGTAAACCGGAGAAACTGAAAGTTAATGTGACATTACACTGAGATGTAAACATGAGGAACTGAAAGTTAATGTGACATTACACTGAGATGTAAACATGTGGAACTGAAAGTTAATGTGACACTGAGATGTAAACATGAGGAACACAAAGTTAATGTGACACTGAGATGTAAACATGAGGAACACAAAGTTAATGTGACACTGAGATGTAAACATGAGAAAAACAAAGTTAATGTGACACTGAGATGTAAACAGGAGGAACACAAAGTTAATGTGACGTTACACTGAAAAGAAAACAGGAGGAACTGAAAGTTAATGTGACATTACACTGAGGTATAAACATGAGGAACACAAAGTTAATGTGATACTGAGATGTAAACAGGAGGAACACAAAGTTAATGTGACGTTACACTGAAAATTAAATAGGAGGAACTGAAAGTTAATGTGACGTTACACTGAGATGTAAACATGAGGAACTGAAAGTAAATGTGACATTACACAGAGATGTAAACATGAGGAACTGAAAGTTAATGTGACACTGAGATGTAAACAGGAGGAACTGAAAGTTAATGTGACATTACACTGAGATGTAAACATGAGGAACTGAAAGTTAATATGACACTGAGATGTAAACATGAGGAACACAAAGTTAATGTGACACTGAGATGTAAAAAGGAGGAACTGAAAGTTAATGTGACATTACACTGAAATGTAAACATGAGGAACTGAAAGTTAATGTGACACTGAGATATAAACACGAGGAACACAAAGTTAATGTGACACTGAGATGTAAAAAGGAGGAACTGAAAGTTAATGTGACATTACACTGAAATGTAAACATGAGGAACTGAAAGTTAATGTGACATTACACTGAGATGTAAACATGAGGAACTGAAAGTTAATGTGACACTGAGATGTAAACACGAGGAACTGAAAATTAATGTGACATTACACTGAGATGTAAACACGAGGAACTGAAAGTTAATGTGACACTGAGATGTAAACATGAGGAACACAAAGTTAATGTGACACTGAGATGTAAACATGAGGATCTGAAAGTTAATGTGACACTGAGATGTAAACATGAGGATCTGAAAGTTAATGTGATGTTACACTGAGATGTAAACATGAGGATCTGAAAGTTAATGTGACACTGAGATGTAAACATGAGGAACAGAAAGTTAATGTGATGTTACACTGAGATGTAAACATGAGAAACTGAAAGTTAATGTGACATTACACTGAGATGTAAACATGAGAAACAGAAAGTTAATATGACGTTACACTGAGATGTAAACACAATGAACAGAAAGTTAATATGACGTTACACTGAGATGTAAACATAATGAACAGAAAGTTAATATGATATGTAGGATGACACAAATATACTTTGAGTGGCTTGTACCTTGGTTTTGTTGCCTCAGCAATAGAATATAATAGTGGATTACTAACAAAGTGTTCACAATTTAATTTGGAATTCCTGAAAAAGGTCCAAAATAGTATTCTACGCTTCATTTGTGGAGCAATGAGTCCAACACCAATGACAGCTTGTGAAATGCACATAGAAGTGGAACTACTGGTGATGTGAAGGATAAATTTGTTATGAAAGCTTATAAACGAAATAGCAGAACGAAATGGATCATCGCAACAGACCTGTGGGAAACTGTCAGCAAAAATGCAGAATTGAACAAGTCTGTACTCCACCATGTTAATGAAATCAAAATCACCTCCCGGAAAGAAGACAAGTGTTGCAGAGAGTAGTAAAACATACTACCACAAGTCTACCTTAAAATTCAAAACATCCTGACAAAATTAAAAGACTATACAACCAAAGGTTCAGATTCAAGTACTCTCATGTGAACAGCTAAAAGAACTATTGATGCCTATTTCAATGAATGGATACTGTATAGACATGAATCTGCATTTAAAGTCACTATCAAAGCTGGTTTTGGCGTTATATAAAATACCCTGACGAATCCTCTGATAAGCTGTCAGAAGCTTGCGGTAGGTTTGCTCCAGCTCTGAAGCTGCACTTGAAGCGACTTTTGTACCATCTGAGGAGTTGTTGATGCCATTCCTTCAAAGGCCTAAAACATTGTTATTCTCATAGATTCAATGTCAGTTCTTCAAGCATTAGAAGTTGTTGGTCATTGTAGACCTGACCTTATCAAAAAATCTCTAGACATTGACAACATTATCACTGTCCGTGTTGTCAAAATAGTTCTGCAGCTCAAAGAACTATTGACGCCTATTCTGATAAGTGGATACATGTATATACTGAAGTGATCCCATCACATAAATATGCACATGTAAGAAATCAACATGTGGCGCTGTGTTCCGATTTGACATTTATTGGGCTTCTTTACCGTCTTCCATAACTTCTCGATTCTTTGTGTATTGGTTCCTGTTGTACAGGTCAACAAAGTTTACAGTGATTAACTGTCTGATTAGTCAAGTCCGAAAGTTTTCCAAAAGTGTCAGATGGCATAATAGACAAAGTACACAACATGTTTTCTTCTTCTTCTTCTTCTTCGTACGCAGTCAGACAGTAACCATTATTTTTTCGAAAAAAGCAGCCGTCATCCTGAGGCTGTCGACACTGCCATAGAGCTTGTCTAGTGTTGCCACTGGTGATGGCCACATCTGCTCTCTCTGATCCTCGTATGTCGGGCAGTTCTGCAGCTGAACCGTAGTCTGATCCTCCAAGGAACAGATCTGGCTTGATCATAATCAATGATAATCCTAATCACACATGTCGTCATTCAAATAATAACTGACCCTTTTCCAAATAATCACCATCTAAATCAAATTTATCAGCCTCAAAATCCTTGAAATTAATTTCAACGGCATGTTCTGCTGTTTTCCTTTTAGAATGGTCTTTTCCTGAATTTTCAAAATCCATTTTCATCACGAAAACGTGCTTCGATATCTCAGCTGCCATACTTGTTATTTCCGTCACAATATAATGACCAAAATCCAAGCAGTACAACTCAAAATACGTCTTAAAATAATGGTCCATCCGTCACACTGGTAAACGAGTGGCTCTAGGTCTAGGAATGGGATATTTACACACACTCCAATATTTGGGTGTCATGGGTTCAAAAAGTTAAACGACAAACACTCATGATACAAATAAATATTTAAACATCATTTATGTGTATGATTACGTGATCTTGCCCTTGTCTATGTCACTTCCTCCAGCTCTGTCACAAGCTAAGATGCGGACAACCGCTCCTGGGTTGTACGTTTCGTATACTTCAACTCGAACTGGAAACAGGCTTTCTGCAAAGGAGACTTCTGAAATGCAAGTAAATTACAAATAATGAATACAATTAATTATCATAAATCATTCTATACTACATCAAAAGCATGTCATTATTGCTGTTGTTGTTTTGGATCAAGCAGCATCTGGGCTCTCACCCTTCGGCCCAATGCCATGTGATCACATTTGCACATGTGGAGTATAGACTTTTGTTTAATTCTGCATTTTTTATGCCAGTTTTCTGTAGGGAGTCTGTTGGGAGGATCTCGTTTCATTCTGCAACTTTGTTCATAAGCTTCCATAATCACTTTATCCCTCCACATCTTAAGGGGTTCCACAAGCTGCAAATAGTGTTGACTTCATCATTGCTCTACTAATGATGCGTAAAGCATTATTTTGAACCCTGTGCAGGGATTCCAAGTTAGATTTATCAAAAGCATGTGATAAGAGTCAACAAACTGTGGTTTAGCCCCTCAAGGGTAGAAGATTCTACTGCTGCATACCTCACCATTCACCCAAGCCTACTGAGTGTTGAGTAACCTCCTGGGTTTGAAAGAAATACAATGCCCCATAATCTTCTATTTCTTCTCGTTCGCCAATCTTTTTCTTGTTACGTCTACAAGTGAAAACCAGTTCTCTGGATAAAGGCTGTCATAGTGGAGAGTCGATAAGAACAGAGACAAATCAACTATATGTGTAGACCATCACCCGGAAAAAACGATGGACATACATCGGACATGTCCTTAGAATGAACAACAGCCGTCTTCCATTGCAACCACTCGAATGGACACCAAGGGGTGTTTGGAAAAGAGGGAGACCCAAGGAAACACTCAGAAGAACAATTATCCGAGAGGGCTCAATTATGGGCCTCAGCACCATAGAAGATTTTAAAAAACAGTGGCGTCACACTGTTCCAACTGGAGATCATTTGTTTCTGCCTTATGTGCCGTATTTGGCGAGCAAAGAACATGGATAGATAGATAGTGGAGAGTTCTTCAGGTGTTCCTAACAGCTTTATGTGGATATTTGTTTCCATTTGCCAGTGCTGAGTATGCAATTGGCTAAGCATATAACAATCTTGCAGGATATGTTCAGATGTCTGTGTTGTCTGCCCACACATACACATAGGCCAGTGTAAATGGCTATTCAATCTGTTATGTCCCATTCTCAAGTGGAACACGATCACTTGCTCTCCTCGATCAAGACAGTGATAGCTTTCTTTCTTTTGGTCAACTTTCCTTATTGCTTGGATAATTGTCTTCTTTTCTTGGAAATGGATTGGTTGTTCATTTTGTTCTTGTGTTGCTCCCTCCTTTACCAACCTGTCTGCTGTCTCATTTCCTGGTATACCACAGTGTGATGGTATTCACTGAAGCACTACCTTTCTTTTGGCTTTTAGTTCACCAAAAGCTCTTTTAAGCTCTGGCTGTAGTGAATAATTTGGTGACGTCTCAGTAATATTCTGTGTTGCTGAAAACCCTTCACTACGAACAAACAATGATAGCAGGTCTCAGGTCAACTATGTCCAATCAGACACCGCCCCCTGACGATCAGCCCGGTGATAGAGTCTCTCAAATACCAGCTGACTGCTCCTACATCTGACATCATTCCTTCCATCCCTCATATACCAGCTGACTCTGATCCTACATCTTCTTCTTCTTCTTACACTGTCTGACATCGACCTTTATTTTTTCAAAAAAAGCGGCGGTCATCCTGAGGCTATCGACACTGCCATAGAGCTTGTCTAGTGTTGCCACTGGTGATGGCCACATCTGCTCTCTCTGATCCTCGTATGTCGGGCAGTTCTGCAGCAGATGCTCAGCGGTCATTTTCTCGGTACCACACGGGCATTCGTCGGTACCACCTATCTTCAATTTGTTGAATAGGTGGTACCTCAGTCTATTGTGGCCAGTGCGAAGTCTGAAGACAACAACCTGCTCTCTTCTGTTCATCTGGTAATAGGCATCGTTTTTGGTGTAGCCGGTATGTTCAGTTTCCCATTTGGTCATGTATCTGGCTTTTATAAGCCGTTTTGACTCTTCGTATGTCATACTAGTATCGGGTTGTGGTAGTCTTGCACCTTCTTTTGCCAGTCTGTCTGCCTCCTCGTTGCCTTGGATGTTGCAGTGTGATGGGACCCACTGTACCACTACCCTTTTTGGTGCGGACTGCTGGCATAGTTAACAGAGTGCTGCTCTTAAGTCATTAAGCTCAGTGTTTTTCTGGCTTTTTAGCGCTGTGACTACGGCCAGAGCATCTGTAAGCAGGACTATATGGCTTTCATTTTCTTTATGTATCACCATTTCTTCCACTGCCGCCCTCAGTGCCTCTGCCTCCGCTCTGAAATTGCTTGTGTACTTACCAGTAGCGAATGACAGTGTTATTTTTCTGCCATTTGGTAGGTTCAGGAATGCTCCTGCCCCTCCGTTCTGTGTAGTGTCTGTTACAGAGCCGTCGGTGTATGCATGGGTCCAGTCCATGCTTGGGTAGTTTTTCTATATAAAGCTTAGGGTAGTATCTCTCCTTTCTTTTTCAGTCTGGCAGTTTTTGTTTCCAATACCTGGTATATTTTCTACCACCTCTGGAAATATATCCTGCCTACAGGTAGGTTTTCGTACAGTAGTGATGGGCTTTGGTCTTGTTAGTGCGTTTATGGGATCTTCGTGCATCTTTGCTTTGGCTATTTCTGCAAAGTTTCTCCGCTTTAGTTTCCCAGTTCCCAAATTGTTTAGTCTCTGGTGCATTGGGTGGTCAGTCAGTCTTCAGAGTTTCTCTGACTGCAGCTGGGCTTTGCAGTCTCTTCTATCGGTCATGGGTTGCAGCTTTGTAATATTTTCAAGTTCTACAATTGGCGTTGACTTCATGCCTCCTGTTATAACTCTCATGGCTTGGTTTTGAAGTTTGTTAACTTTATCGAAGTTCGCCTTTGCTGCTGTTGTCCATGCCGAAATGCCATACTCGAGAACTGGTCTCACTCTTCCAGTGTACAGTTTCTTTAGTATACTTTCATCTGCTCCCCAGCTTGTGCCAGCTAGTTTCCTCATGATTGCCATTCTTTCTCTGGCTCTCATTCGGTTTCTCTCGATCTGACTTTTCCATGTCATGCGCCGATCAAATGTGACTCCCAGATAGTTTGGGTTGTCGTTTGGCTGCAGCAATTTGCCATTTAGACTTAATTTGGTGTTTTGTGGTTTGATTGAAAGCGAGAATATTGTGCATGTGGTTTTCTCCTCGTTTATTTTGACCAGCCATGAGTTCGCCCACTCTTCCAGCGATGTTAGGGCCTGCTGCATCCGATTTCTTGCTATGGTGAGATTCTTTTCAGAGGTCCACATAGCCAGATCGTCTGCAAACATTGAGCTATGGACTCTTCTTGGTATATTCTCTGTAATGTCGTTTATATACACCAGGAAGAGTGTGGGTGACAGTACTCCCCCTTGGGGTTCTCCCTGCGTCACCAGTGGGTTCTCCCTTGAGTGTCACCTTTTTGCTCATCTGCCCTTGTACTTGGACTCTGGCCGTTCTTTGTTTGAGGTAGTGGTTGATCCACTTGTACATTCTCCCACAAACTTCACTTCTCCTTTGCTTGACTCTAAGTCCATCTTTCCAGACTTTGTCAAATGCCTTTTCCAGGTCCACCCGAACCGCTACTGTGTGTTTCTGTGCCTGGTAGGCATCTTCTATTTCCTGGGCTATGAGGATGACCTGGTCCTCAGTGGATCTGTGCTGTCTAAAGCCGGCTTGCTGTGGAATTAGTATTCGTTTTTCTTCTAGATGCCACATTAGTCTGGTGTTTATCATACGTTCCATCAGTTTGCCGACACAGCTCAGTAGGCTGATAGGCCTGTATCCATTCGGATCTGTTTTGTCCTTTCCCGTCTTCGGTACTGGTACAAGTACTGCGTCTTTCCATGCCTGGGGTACAATTCCCCTTTTCCAGCTTTGGTTCAGGACCGATAGCAGTTTCCTCTTCGCTGTTTGGCCCAGCCCCATCAGCATTTCGTTTGTTATCCCGTCTTTTCCGGGAAATTTCCTTTTCTTTAATGTTCTCATGAAATTAGAGAGTTAAGGAGTGATAGTGGTAATGAAAACTAGCATATATAAAAGTAACGTATAGATCTGCTACCGGTATGCATGTTCTAGAATAGAAGCTAAGGCTATCCTCCGGCCTATTGATTAGATAGAAATTTGTGTCTATCTCCCAATCTTCCACTTCATCACCTCTGCTGTCTGTGTCCGAGTATCCCCATCTCTCCGAGTGGCTGTTGAAGTCTCCAGCTACTATGCAGTTGGAGTCTTTGACTTCCATACTCGAGAGCGACAGGTCTTTGTTTGGTGGTCCGTACAGGTTGAAGATGCGGCTCCTACATCTGACATCATTCCTTTCATCTCTCATTTACCATCTGACTCTGCTAAAACATCTGACGTCATTCCTTCCATCTCTCAAATACCAGCTGACTGCTCCTACATCTGACGTCATTCTTTCCATCTCTCAAATACCAGCTGACTCTGCTCCTACATCTGACGTCATTCTTTCCATCTCTCAAATACCAGCTGACTGCTCCTACATCTGACGTCATTCCTTCCATCCCTCATATACCAGCTGACTCTGCTCCTACATCTGACGTCATTCTTTCCATCTCTCAAATACTAGCTGACTCTGCTCCTACATCTGACGTCATTCCTTCCATCCCTCATATACCAGCTGACTCTGCTCCTACATCTGATGTCATTCCTTCCATCCCTCATATACCAGCTGACTCTGCTCCTACATCTGATGTCATTCATTCCATCCCTCATATACCAGCTGACTCTGCTCCTACATCTGATGTCATTCCTTCCATCCCTCATATACCTACTGACTCTGCTCCTACATCTGACGTCATTCTTTCCATCTCTCAAATACCAGCTGACTGCTCCTACATCTGACGTCATTCTTTCCATCTCTCAAATACCAGCTGACTCTGCTCCTACATCTGACGTCATTCTTTCCATCTCTCAAATACCAGCTGACTGCTCCTACATCTGACGTCATTCCTTCCATCCCTCATATACCAGCTGACTCTGCTCCTACATCTGACGTCATTCTTTCCATCTCTCAAATACTAGCTGACTCTGCTCCTACGTCTGACGTCATTCCTTCCATCCCTCATATACCAGCTGACTCTGCTCCTACATCTGATGTCATTCCTTCCATCCCTCATATACCAGCTGACTCTGCTCCTACATCTGATGTCATTCATTCCATCCCTCATATACCAGCTGACTCTGCTCCTACATCTGATGTCATTCCTTCCATCCCTCATATACCAACTGACTCTGCTCCTACATCTAAAGTCATTCATTCCATCCCTCATATACCAGCTGTCTCTGCTACTTCAGCTGACGACATTCCCTCATATATCAGCTGACTCTCCAGATAGAATCCACACAATTGTATGTTATTTATCGGTACACTACCTCTGCTTCTAGAACTGATGCCATTCTATCTCTTACATCAGCTGACCCAGACCCACGAACTGAGGTCATCTCATCTCACATTTATATGCTCTGACTCTTGAGCTGACATAATTTCATCTTACACATATCTGCTGACTCTGCTCCTAAAACTGGTGTCATTCCATCTCAACATAAACATGAGCTACAACATGTACTTCAGAGTTGTACGTACTATACACATGGACATTCAGACCACAGACCACAAATACGTACATTCAGACCACAGACCACAAACACGTACATTCAAACCACATAACACAAACATTCAGTCCACTGATCACAAACATTTAGTCCACAGCCCCAAACATTCAGTCTACAGCTCCCATACTCAAACATTCAGTCCACAGCCCCCAAACTCAAACATTCAGTCCACAGCCCCCAAACATTCAGTCCACAGCCCCCAAACATTCAGTCCACAGCCACCAAACATTTCAGTCCACAGCTCCCAAATATTCAGTCCACAGCCTCCAAACTCAAACATTCAGTCCATAGGCCCCAAACTTAAACATTTAGTCCACAGCCTCCAAACTCAAACATTCAGTCCACAGCCCCAAAACTCAAACATTCAGTCCACAGCCCCCAAACATTCAGTCCACAGCCTCCAAACTCAAACATTCAGTCCATGGCCCCAAACTCAAACATTCAGTCCACAGCCCCCAAACATTCAGTCCACAGCCCAAAAATGCAAACATTCAGTCCACAGCCTCCAAACTCAAACATTCAGTCCACAGCCCCCAAACATTCAGTCCACAGCCCCAAAATTCAAACATTCAGTCCACAGGCCCCAAACATTCAGTCCACAGCCTCCAAACTCAAACATTCAGTCCATGGCCCCCAAACTCAAACATTTAGTCCACATCCCCAAAACTCAAACATTTAGTCCACATCCCCAAAACTCAAACATTCAGTCCACAGCCCCCAAACATTCAGTCCCCAGCTCCAAAATTCAAACATTCAGTCCACAGGCCCCAAACATTGAGTCCACAGCCTCCAAGCTCAAACATTCAGTCCATGGCCCCCAAACTCAAACATTCAGTCCACAGCCTCCAAACTCAAAAATTCAGTCCACATCCCCACAAACATTCAGTCCACAGCCCCAAAAACTCAAACATTCAGTCCACAGCCTCCAAACTAAAACATTCAGTCCATAGCCTCCAAACATTCAGTCCATAGCCTCCAAACATTCAGTCCATAGCCCCCAAACTGAAACATTTGGTCCACAGCCCCCAAATATTCAGTCCACAGCTCCCACAATGCGTTGTGTCATAGTTTACAGCTTGAGTGCGATATTTGCACCTTTAAGTCCAACACTTCCAACTTCAGTAGGCATTTTTTAGTACTGGGTTTGTCTTCCCTCTTTGATCTCTTCTCCTTAGCCAGTCTGCTCAATTGCAGCCTATTATTCAAGATCACCATGTATGTAGAAGGGTCTTGGCAGCTCTGGTTCGCTGTCCCTGATGCTAGCAGCCAGCTATGGGTCGCTGACCACTGCAGCTAATGCACTTATCATCTTGATCTGTCTAATTCTGTCAACTCACAAAGCTAACTTATTTTTCTTATCTTATTCCCAACCATCATTGAGTTTTAATGATTCAGGTGAACATCTATGCTCTATAGAGACTGAAAATCTAATAAGAAATTGAAACGATAAAATTCATTACCTATAAAGTCTACACTTGTGAAATCTGAAGGTGTTCTTCTGTATCGTTTCATACCAGATGGTGCTAACTGCCACCATGGACCATAAGTTCGCTAAAAAAAAAGTAAAAAACAATATACAAAATAATTTTTAAAACATGAAGTCAGTAATTGTTTTTATACAAACCAACTGATAATTAGAACTGCTACTTTGTATTCTTCTTCATTCTTTGCTCTAAAATAATCCCTCATAAGTGTGGTGTTCTATCTTAGGCTTTTCTCCTCAACATACAGTTTATACTTCATCTGAGACTGAATTTACACAAAAGCTATTACCAGATTTGGCATGGGCAACCATTTTCTGTTTTTGGTAAGCCATTAGAGAAGAAACCCGCAATGAGACAGAAATTAAGACAAGGATTGCAATGGCAAAAAATGGGCTTCAGAGAAAAACGGAAATTGTTGACATCAAAGAATATCAGGATAGAACTGAGAAAAAGAATAATCGCCACTCATATATGGCCAATTGTACTGTATGGGGCTGAAACATGGACACTGGCAAAAAAAGGATGAAAAAAAAATTGGAGGCGTTTGAAATGTGGTGCTAACGTAGAATGGAAAGAGTGAGTTGGACAGAAAGAAAACCAATGCACTCACTGACGTGAGTGCACAATGACAAATATTGCATATGATACAAATACGTCGGCTGGGTCACAATATGAGACATGAAAGTGTTCTACAGATAATACTAAGAGTGCAAGATTCAAGGAAGGAGAGGATCTGGGCATTAAAGACTCAACTTTACATCTTAGGCATGCAGGAACATTAAAGTATGGACCTATGCTATAATAAAGACAACTGCAAAGGACAGGGTCAAATTGAGAGATATTCTCAGACCTTACAACCAGTATCAGCACTGATCAACCAGTCGATGATGCTGAAGATTCATGTCATCATTGTGCATCTTTGATTGCTGAGGCATGGTAGTGAGATCAAATTTCTAACATACTTCTCCGTTTGATCAATGTCGTCACACTATTTATAGTTTCCCAAGTTCCCTAAAACTGTGTGGTTCACCTTCAGGTGTCGAGATGCCTTGATGTTCCCGAGACTTATATTGCTGGGAGTCTTGTGCTCCTGACAGGTTCAACCGAGCTGAACCGGCTGCTGGTGACAAAGTCAGATCACGTGAGCACAATTGGTCATCAACATTGCTCCTCCCTCCCCCCCATATTGTGTAGTAGTGGTAGCCCTTTTCAGTCATGACTGACTATAGGATGATGCAACCTTAGAGTGGTAACGCTCTGCAGAGATTTGCTGATTTTTTCTTTATAGCATTGTCGTTTCACTTCTCTGTGTTGCATAAGTTCCTTTTCAACCACTCTTCAGGGTACATTCTCACTTGGATCAGTCTGCAGCTTCGTCTTCCCAGGATCAATCAAACACAACCATCGCTCCTCTCGGTGCATAGACCATTGACAACATCCTGCTAGCATGTATGGTCCTGTACTGTTCTTTCTGCCTCTCTCCAAGTGTAATTATTTAATCTTAGTTCCTTCTCACATTCTCTATTGTTCACACGTTCCACGTTGCTACATTGGTTTTCATCTTGGTATTCAGAAGGGCAGTCAGCCGTGAAGTTTCACTGCGGCTTTCACTCCACTGTGTCATTCCTCTTGTTTCCAAGGGCCCTTCCTTTTTCAAGGCTATTTGCTTTTGCTTTGTTGTCAATGTTTTCATTACTTTGTTTTTATAGATTTGAATGGTCGGCCTTTACCTAACCTATTTTACTCTAGGTGTTTTGTCCGTGTTTAGTCTATTTCCTCTCCCATGACCTATCCAGCTTGGTTCACACTGCCTAAAGTTTTCGCTTCCGCTGACTTAGCTCCCAGGATGTCAGACCCATATCCATTTCCTTCAGGTATCCTTTATACATATCTTTGAACCTCAGCTGTGGTCGGCTGACTGTCCTTTTTCCATCCGTCAACTGTCCATAGAGAATATTCTAAGGGATACGACCATTTTCTATGTGACCAGCATAACCCAGCCATAATTGTCTTCGCTGCGTAAGGAGAGTGTACACACTTGAGAGACCAATGTAAGAGTGTATCTCTGCATTTGTCACTCTGTTCCTCCATGTAATTCCAAGAATGAACCGTAGTCGCTGTAGATGGAAGGCGTTAAAAACATTGCTCCTGTTTGGAACAGGTTGCCAAAGTATAGAGAAAGCTTATTGTTGATGAGGGACATCAGGTATGCGAATTGGTACACAGCATAATTATCGATGTTAAGAGTTGATGTGGCATCTGCTTCCTGTCTGAGAACATTTATGTTTTTTACTTAGACTTCAGTATGTTAAAAACTTTTCAAGACATTCTAAATATTTGTGTCCAGTGATCCAACCTTCCAGCACACACACAAAAATTACAGACATGTACTTGTTCAGTTTCTTTCTTCTTCTCTGGCATGGCTTATTTTAGCCTGGTCTGTGGGTGTTTTATCTGGTATAAGCTGATATGCGTGTTTCAAATACTTTCTTCTTCTGCAATTATTATTCCATTTAGACTGGGACTCCGGATTCTACAATAAATTCTGCTGTCTGTTTCAATGTCTTAATACGCCTGTACAGTTTCTCCTCAAGGAAAATCAGCATGAGCTACATCATTCCTCTCAGATCTGTGTGTTGGGGGAAGCCATGAAATGAAGTATGTATTCTTGTGTCATATTTGCCAGGCCACAGCCAGTGTTTAGGCCTAGCACTCTACCCACCTGGAGGATCTTCGTAGGCAGAGCACCATATCTTGAGTCTTTTCCCAACTCTGCATGATATCATGAAATATTTTGCACCTTGTTATGCGCTCTCTGGCCAAGTGCATCCATTTTCTGCTGCCTTTTTGGGGGAGTTTGCCTTCTCTAGCCTTTGGTTGTGTGCAATATTTTTGCAAGTCTGCGGGTTATCTTTTCTGATAATGGTTATTGTCCTTAGGGGAATTTGCCCTTAAGGGATAATGCCCATAGATGTCCTGCCCTTCATGGTTTTTTAGGTCCATCTACCCAGACTTACTCCCTTAGACTGCCTTAGAGTTTTCATCGCCTAGGTGGTCAGTATACCTGGACTTTGAGCACCACCTACTCGACTGCTGTTATTCTTAGTCTGACCCCGCTCCAGTAACCTGTTAACTTCGGTGGTCCTATCTGACTGGTGCAGTAGACTAGAGGGTCACTAACCTGACGCCACTAACCTGTGTTACTTTACAGTTTAGTTTACTAATACTTTCTTTACTTTTACTTTTCTGTGTTTGTAACCATATATTAATATTATGCCTGGTGAAGTGATATTTTATAGCTCATAAATCTTTCTTGACCTGCAAGTAAATCACAGCGTCATCTGCTCTAGTCTATTTGATTAAAAAGCTTTAAAGTTAAGTTCAGCTTTATAACAATACCATTAACTCACAAATACGCATGCTTGTGTGTAGTCCCCGTAAGATGGAAATAAACATGCTTTGCCTGCAAGGTTGGAAGCAACGTAGGAAATGCTACGTTCACTTCCATACTGGGAGCTAAAATCAGTGACTTCATGGCCCTCAAGTCTTATAAGACAGTCAGCGATTGGTGAGACATCTCCTTTTTTCTTCTGGACTTCTCTATAATGCTGAGCAGAACTGAGTATTTGAGCTTGAAAAGCTGCGTACTCTTCTGGACTTGTCGCCATATTCCAGCAAAACACTGAGGGTTAGAGGTCAAATCCGTTTATTTACGACAAATTGTGCATGTTGGTTCTGGGTGGCACTTCATTATCTGTGATGCGGTCCTATCAACGAATAAGCATATGCATGTGTCTCAGACAGTTCATGTAAAAATACTTTACCCTCATGGCGTCACTAGCGTAGAAAGATCAACTTTCACATGCGTATAGCAAAGTGGGGAGAATGTCGGCATTGTATACCTTCAGTTTTGTCGTTATGCTGATTCTTCGACGTCCCCACACTGTTGAATGCATTCGACCTAAAGCTGCGCTGGTCTTTATTATTCTATTATTCAGTCATCAAGCTGATCTCGACAGCATTCTACCTATGTAGGCACATTTTTCAAATGCTTGTAATGTATGTTCCCTCATAGTAGGGCCTAGTTAGTACATGATCTATTTTCTGTGTGCTAATGGTCAAGGCATATTTGCCACAAGTAGCACAGAACCGGCCCATGCACTCCTGCATATTCCGTTCTGAGCACAGTCATCCGCAAACAAGAGTTCGTATATCGTGTCGTGCACCACCTTGGTTTTCGCATTCAGTCAGCGGGAATTTAATAAATCCTTATCCATGAGGAGCTTTATTGGTTTGGCCAAACTCGGTGCCCGTTAGCAAAGCTGAAAACATCATCCTGAACAGGGTCGGGGAAGTACACATCCCTGTTTCATATCGTTGTTGACCTCGAATTATGTAGAGGTTTCGCCGCAGTCAAATACACGCGCACGCATGTCCTCGTGGAGTTGTTTTACCAGAGTTACAAATGTGTCACAACCGCCGCATTTGGACATGATCTGCCATGGCCCACCTCTGCTGACCGTATCAAATGCTTTTGTGAGGTCAATGAACGTAGCATAAAAATCACGGATTTGTTCTCGACGCTTCTCCTGCATTTGACGCTGCAAATATCATGTCTACAATTCCTCGACCAGCTCTGAATACACACTGACTTTCAGGGAGGTGATGGTCTAGCTCAAGATATTTGTTCAGGAGATTGAGCAATACGTTCGTGACAACTCTGTCGGCAACAGCAAAATCCCTCGGTGATTATCCCACTTCTGGCGATTACCTTTCCTCTGGTAGATATGTACTATCGACGCATCCTTCATTTCTTGTGGAACTACTCCTACAGCTGTTCCCATCAACAGTTGAGTGAAGCAGGGGTGTGTTGTGTCCTTGCACCAACCCTCTGTGGGATCTTCTTTTCCATGCTCCAATTGCACGCTTATAGCACTTCTGTGGATGGTTATCTGCACACCAGATCATATGGGCGGCTATTTAATGACCTTGTCCCGACTGCGTGCGAGGATCAAGGTGAGGACGGTCCTAATTAAGGAGGTGCTATTTCCGGATGATGCGGCTCTACTGACCAATAGTGAGTAGACCCTACAGAGACTGGGAGACAGATTCGCTGAGGGGTGCAAGCAGTTTGGACTCACCGTAAGCCTGGGACAGACGAAGGTTTGCGCACAGGGTATTATCACTTCCACCCCCTCCCCCCCCCCCTCCTTAAAGATTGTTGTAGTCACTCTGAATGTCGTCAACAATTTCTTTATCTGGGGTCCGCCATCAGAAACCTCACTCGCGTCCCATCATGGCGTGACTGACGAAGTGAGTCTGTGAGAACAAAGAACAATGAGCTGTCTCACTACACCAAGGTCTGGGTGTATCAAATTTGCATTCTTGTCACTCGTGTATGGAAGCAAGATTTGATGCATTTACACTATCCAGGAGCGACGACTCAACACTACCCACATAAGGTGCCTAAGGCGTATTAAGGATGCGGTGGCAAAAGAGAGATCCAAATCATGTGTTTTTACAGCGAGCAAACGCTCATACCATGTACTCGCTATTGAGACGACGACGCCTTCTGTGGTTGGGACATTTTTACAATATAGAGGATGAGAGACTGTCAAAGCATATTCTCTGATGACAGCTGGCCAGAGGCTGTCAAAGCATATTCTCTGATGACAGCTGGCCAGAGACTGTCAAAGCATATTCTCTGATGGCAGCTGGCCAGAGACTGTCAAAGCATATTCTCTGATGGCAGCTGGCCAGAGACTGTCAAAGCATATTCTCTGATGACAGCTCGCCAGAGACTGTCAAAGCATATTCTCTGATGACAGTTGGCCATTGGAGCTAGAAGCATGAGCCGTGTTACACTCCGATTCAAGGACGTGTGCAAAAGGGACATGTCGTCATGCAACATCCCATCTGAGCGCTGGGAAACAATTGCTTAGGATCGAACTGGGGTGGGGGTGGGGGGGGGGGGGGGTCTACAAAGGTGGTATGGTAGACCTTAAGCTTAGTCATTATGATGTTTCCTCGATGTTCCCATACTGTTGAGCGCATTCGACCGAAAGCTGTGCTGGCCTTTGCTATTCTATTAGCCAGCTCATCAGCAATAATCACTGATCTAGACAGCGTGCTTCCGAAGTCGACACATTTTTCAACCGCTTGTAATTTCTATCCCGTCACTGTAACTACTGGCTGTTTATACGACGTGCCTGGTGCCTGATACATGACCTCGGTTTTCTCCCTTGCTAATTGTCAAACCAAAGATGTCACAAGCAGCAGAGAACAGGCCCATACATTCCTGCATATTCCGTTCTGAGCTACTGTTCAGAGCACAGTCATCCGAAAACAAGAGTTCGCATATCGTGTCGATAATCACCTTGGTCTTCGCCTTCAGTCTGCGGAGATTGAATACGCCACCATCCATGTAGTAATTTATTGGTATGCCATACTTGGTATTCATAAAAGCGTCCATCGTCGTTGTGAAGTGTTACCAGAAGGTTGATGACCATCAAGTTATTTCAGCGTAGCGTAGGACCCTTTGAGGTCAAGGCGCACAGCAAGCGTCTCTATCTCGTCTGTCCGTCTGCTTAGCCAGGAATCGTGTAACTCCCTGAGTTTCTTCTGAGCCCTTGTGCCCATAGGACGCCTCTTCTTAGGTTGGACTTTCAGAATCAACTTGGTTATCACAAGACTATGGTCAGTCCAACATTCCGCCCCCCCCCCCCACACACACTCATAGTTATTTTAACATCACTTCGGTCCCGACGAATGACAATGATGTAGTCGATACGATGCAAGTGGCGGGACCTGGGATGCATCTACGTTGATTTTTTTCTAGTCAGTGGTCTGAAGATGGTGTTGGTTATGATAAGCTCATTTGCGGCACATGTCTTCAGTAATAGTAGTATTATTAATAGGCCGTTGCGGTTACATTTATCTATGGCATTTCCACCAATGGTGCCATTCCATGCAATAGTATATATGCATTGAATTACCTCATTATGTGGGGTGGCTATTCATAAACTGATAAACTCTAGCTTTCTCGAAAACTAAAAACATCAATAGTTTTTCTCTTGCATATTCAAAACATTGTCATGAGATTGTGTGAGTATTTTGTGTCTTTTTCGTTATTATTTGTGCAATTGTTTTCGAGTTAATTTACCGATAAAAACCGCAAGTCTTCATATCGAAGGTCAAAATGTCTACATACCAGCAAGACCTTCCGCCGAAAAATGGATTTCAGAAAGTTGAGTGGGCTGCAAGAGGGCCCAAGAGACTTATAGGAGGTAGTATTTGCTATTTTGAGTGCAAGGCTAAGAATGCAGAATATTTACTTAAGATTTTGCAGTAATATATACTTAGCTTATGTTTGCAAAAGTCAGTACAAAACAATTACAAGTAAGTTAGTAACAAGCTATTGCTGCTATTGTGACAATTCTATGATAAGATTCAATTATTTTTTTAGAGACCAGATGAGACTGTATTCAAAGTAATTCTGATTGACTTACAATATAATTATTAGCGTGACATTAACTTGCAATTAAATTTGTTTAACATTACTATTACCGTTACAAATACTTGAGTTAATAACTATAGTACTATAGTCTGCCCATAAAGTCGAGAGTCAGTGAGACTAGCTTGAATATATATAAATATTAAAAATATATCGGAAACTTATGAAACAAATTTTTTAGATCTACAATCAAAATGATGGTAATTTAAAATTTGTTAATGACTGAGACAGTGACATATAATGATATAGGTTAAAATAGCATAATTTAATATTTGTATGACTGATCGGAATACATTTGAAATTTGGTTTATATTGGTTTATAAAAATAAAATACATGACATACAATACATAATAAATATAAAATAGACTTAATACAGAGATCTCATGAAGGATAGCAACGAATAGATGCTTCAACTGCATCAAGACTGTACTTCAACGTTACGAGAGCTCACATTTTCAACAGCCTGATCATTCCAGCCATGGTGTATAGCTGTGAGGTGTGGAACCTACAAAAAAGTGACATGGTGCTGCTCTAAGCTACTCAATGAGCAACGGAGCATACTATGATACTCTCAGCATAGAACACTTTCACTACGAGACCACATCTGCAACACTGCCATCAGGAGTCAAACCTGCTTAAATGATGTAGATACAGCAGTGCTAAGAAAGTACAGGCGGGTAGGCCACGTGTTACGCATGCCTGATAATAGATGGACTCGTAAAGTAACGTCATGGTGACCCAACACCTATAATCGTCACCCCGGACATCCACCAACGAGATGGAGAGATGGCCTACGACAAAACCTTGGTCCGGCATGGTACTTAAAGGCAAAAGACAGAGATGAGCTTAGACGATATTTGGCTACCTGGCATAGGGCACATAATGTGCTTGAATGAACACCAGGATTACAGTATTATAGTACAGTATATAAAATACAAGAAATCTTGTAAATGGATGTTATGTAACACAATGTACAGTAATTGCAACAAAAATGTTGTATTTGAAGTGCCATAGCTAGGTGTAAAGATATAGTTGTAGTTCCAAAGAGACATGGGTACAACGGGATTAAGATCAATCTGTATTACAGAGGAAATGGTTTTTAAAAATAGAAGGGTTTGAAAGTAGATATATTTCCCGGTCAAAATGGTATTCATCCAAAATTGTGTTTGAAATTAGAGACCAACTAGCAAAACCATTGGCCTTATTATGTTCTCAATCACTTGCAAAAGGGATTGCTTCACCGGGTTGAAAAGATAGAGGAGTGATCCCCTCATTCAATTAAGGGGAGAAAATCAGATCCAGCAAATTATAGATTGATGAGTTTAACAAGCATAGTCTGTAAATTGTTAGTCAATTATAAAAGAAAACATTGTGATGCATTTAGACAAGTTGAAATCTAATCAGAAATAGTTAGCATGGGTTTACTATAGGGAGATCAGGCTTAACAAATCTATTAGAATTCATGGAGGAGGTTACTAAAATAATAGATAAAGGGGAACCAGTGGATGTTATTTATCTAGATTTTGCAAAGGCCTCATCAAAGATTATTTGGAAAGTTAGTATCACATGGAAATGGTTGGGAAGTTGCCAAATGGATTGAAAATTGGTAATTGAATACGGGAAGAAGGCAGAGAATGGGCATAAATAAGGCACTGAACATTTGCTGCAAAACTGCCCAACATACGAGGATCAGAGAAAGCAGATGTGGCCATCACCAGTGGCAACACTAGACAAGCTCTATGACAGTGTCGACAGCCTCAGGATGGCCGCTGCATTTTTCAAAAAAATACAGGTTGACGTCTGACAGCGTATGAGGAAGAAGAGTGCCACAGGGCTCAGTTTTGGGACCAATTTTGTTCTTGAAATATATATAAACAATTTGGACATTGATATCGGATCCATGATTGGAAAATACGCGATGACACAAACCTTTGCGGTAGTGTTTCATCTAAAACAGAAGTGAATATATTGAGATCAGATTAAGAGAAAATTCGAGAATGGTCTGCGAGCTGGCAATTGGAGTTTAATGTAGATAAATGTACAGTTATCCACATGTGTAAATCTAATATGGAAGATAATTACAGAACAATATTAGAATAATAGAAAAGGAAAGGGACCTAAAGGTTATTATAGATCATATAGGTAAAGTGAGTGAGCAAGTCCAGGTAGCCGTGAAAATGGCAAATGCTATCTTAGGTGTGATAAAAAGAAATATTAAACATAGGAGCAAGGAAGTGATAGTCAAACTGTATAAAGCATTAGTTAGACCTAGATTGAAGTGCTGTGTACAGGTGTAGAGTCCTTATCGTAGAGGAGATAAAAACGTACTGGAAAGGATACAAAAAAGAGCGACAAAGCTAATAGTGGGATTCCAGAATTACAGTTATGAGGAAAGACTCAGAAAAATCGGCCTACTGTGTCTTGAAAAGAGAAGAATTCGATGTGACAATACAGGTTTATAAGATAATTAAAGGAACAGATAAATTAGACTATAAAAAGTTTTTCGAAATACATTCACCTACAAGAACAAGAAGGCATAGTTACAAATTAACTAAAGAAAGGTCCACATTAGATATTACAAAAAAAATTTTTTGGGGCAGAGAGTGGTGAATGCTTGAAATGCATTGCCGCAGGAAGTGGTGGAGGCTGGGACATTTAATGCAATTAAGAATAGATTGGATGCGCATAGTGACCGTTCCTCGAGCGGGATCCATTTAAAAAAAGGAACGATCCCATCGTCTCTTCAGAGTTAAAGAGTTTAGTAATTGCAAGTCACTAAATGAGGCACACAGCTGATGAAACTGAACCAGTTTACGGGATTGAACTCAGCCCTTTTGCCACAAGACTGCGAGAGAGAAGTCCACAGCCTCACTAGTCAAAGTCACTGCCACTTAGATCCATGCTCAGTAAGTCAGTACATCAAAGCTTAAAAAATGTCGAAATTTTGGTTGTATGGAAAATCAAAATACAAAATATAATGGTATGGATCAGAAACTGCATCAGAAGAAGCTCATGAATGAAACATGTTATGACTAAAAAAGGCATTAATGAGGGACAATGAACAACACAAATGTTGAAATGACTAACAAATCATAACAACAATGGTGGACACAGGGGTTAGCGCTCTGGCTTCGCATCTGAGTGGTCCTGGATTCATTCCCCAGTTGAAGGGGAAATGTTTTTTCAGACCACAATGGCTTCCGGGTCAACCCAGTCTTAAATGGGTACCGGTTCAATCGCGAAGTAATGGCGGCAGGCATGATGCTGACCACATCATCAACTAAGTGCCATGGGTTACAAAATAATATGGGCCTAACACCATATTTCTATGCGCCGCATGGCGTGACTGGATTGCTTTTTTTAATGGTGGACAGATTTGTTTCTATCTGAACTAGGATATAGGTGGTAAAAATAGATTTATTTGAATAAATGTAGTATAGTCTCATTGGTATCATCTTTACAGAACAAAATATGTATGGATATTAAACAGAGACCTTTAGGAATTGTGTGGCTATGTGGTTCCACTGTCCTATTTGTGTTTAGGTTAATAGCAATGAAAGAGCTAAAATCGTCTTCTTCGGTAGCATCTATAATGCAAACATTTGATATGAATATTGAGTGTGCACTGACAACAGCCAATGATCGTCTGATAGAGATACACACTAATCAATGAATGCAGGAGTTTTAAATCAAACGTGGATCAAGCAAGAAGTGAATCAGATGATACAAACTTTATTTTCCCGTAAAAGAATTGCCTCTCTGTATTCCACTGGAGAAGGCACGTCCTCTCCTCCCGGGGCCGTAGTCTTTTAGACAATATCAGGACATATTAACCAGTGCGTGGATGCATGTCTGCGTCTGTATGTACCTATGCCAGTGTTGCAAGATGTTTCTGTGTGGTTCAAACCAAATAGAATGTCCTTGCTCACCGAAGTATGGTCTTGCTCACCGAAGTATGGTTCCTATGTGTTGTATGTGATAGTAATCCCATCTGTGTGTGATTTTTATTTTTTAAAATAAAAAAACAATTAAAGTTACCATGATATAAAGAAACAGAAACCATAAATATTTAGGCCATTTGATTAATTAGGCTGAGTAGCTAGCTATAAGTCCAATCAAATATGACCAAAAAAACACACAAATTCAATTATAATTCCTTTTAAAATAATGGAAAGCGACCAGTTCCAAATGGTAAGCTTAATACCAGTTGCATCTAAATTTCTTAAAGATAACGAAGGAGAGAATCAATGACAAGATAGAGGAGGTGGTCAACGATAACCAGTTTGGATTCAGTAAGGCCAGAGTTAGATGGAAACTTTGTTTCACATGTCTCCAGTATTTTTCTTATATCTAAATGGCTTGGCTTAGTTCATTTTCAATATCTAAATGGCTTGGCTTAGTTCATTTTCAATATCTAAATGGCTTGGCTTAGTTCATTTTCAATATCTAAATGGCTTGGCTTAGTTCATTTTCAATATCTAAATGGCTTGGCTTAGTTCATTTTCAATCTTCCGCTACCAAGCCCTGAAAGGGCTTTAAGAAGCAGAATGTAGTACAGAGATTACGGAATGCATTGTGTCGTAGTTTACAGCTTGACTGATATTTCCATGTTGGTTCTACACATCCGACTTTAGCAGACAGTTTTTGATCTGCTCTGTTGCAGCCTGTTATCCAGGATCACCACGTGAAGGTGTAGAAGGGTCTTGGCAGCTCTGTTTTGCTGGCCCTGATGCTAGCAGTCAGCTATGGGTCGCTGACCGCTGCAGCTCATGCGCTGCTCAGCATCTTGATCCCTCATATCTATATAAGTAACCCCATAGACTTGTTTAGCATCACTTTGCTGTAAGATAAAACTTAATTGACAATCCTGACTCTTTTGTTGTTTCTGCTTGTAATCATTGCATCACAAGAGGTAAGTACTTTACTTTCCTAAACCATTGTTTGTAAAAGCCGTATATAATATTTTGTCCATTTATTTATTCACGTCTAAATTTTGTATTACTTTTACTTTCCAGGTCTCGCTCAATTTGGTATCTTCGTAGTTTTTACAGTTGCTGCATCTATCTGGTACAAATTCGACAAGGAAAAAATTCGGTAATGACAAAATTATAGTTTTTTTAAATGGGTTGTTTTTAATATTCCTGTTTCTCTCTATCATTTATGTTTATTATTAAACCTTTGCTGTCAGATAGTTTTTCTAGCATGCACCTCCAGCAGGTGTTAGAACACTCCCTAGATTCAGATGTTCTTAAACTTTTCCTGTCAGGTAGTTTTTCCAGCATAGTGTTAAAACACTCACTCACAGTCACCATCTGTCCTACTCTTCACCAGAACTAGTGACCATTTAGTGTACCTTATCTTCACCACACCATAACCATTAATCACCCTTGGTTGCACTTATCTTCACATCATCATCAGTCACCATATCTTCACATCATCCTCTTTTTTCCTCAACAGGAAAAGAAAGCTCGAGTTGATGGATGCCAGAAATGCGATAGAGCCCTTCATTATGGCTGAAAAGGATAGAGCGTAAGTACTTAGTTTGGTTATTATTTTGTGGAACTGATATCACTGCAGTCCAGACATACCTGTAGGTTCTCATTCTCTTTCAGTGTTTGGTGTAGATTATGCCTGTTTATGGTTCGTGATGTTCATCCATCACATGTATTTTTCTTCTGCATTTGTTCTCAATCTTTCGCTATCAATCCCTGAATAGGGATACCATCACATGTGATGAAGACCCCTCCCTCTGTTTAGCTGTGTGAATAATCTTTTTTCTTGCTGTAATCGATGAAATGGGTGACTTGCGCTGTGATTTGCATTAAAGTGAGGTAGAAACTACGCCATTTGTCAACCTCACTCTCTCGTCCAAAACTACCTTTTGCCAGTGGCAAGACATTATGGAGAGAACTGGAGATTGCACAGAATGTAGAATTTTTTCTCAGGGTTTACTTCCAAAGCCTTTCACGAAAACAGGTATCCCGTATGGCAGCGAAGGTGGGAGGACATCTATTGTTGTGTGTCTTGCCTTTCTCATAACCACAAGAGGTCGTAGGGTCATCACTCAGCATGTGAGTGATGTGTTGGGCGTATCTCCCGGGAGAAGTATTATAGTCATGTGTCTACATTTCACAGTCACGCCAAAACCGACATTGTCTGCAACTAAGGCGAAGGGCGCCAATCTCGTTAAGTTCAGCTGCGTGCACTAGACCATGAAAATACGACACATGTTTAACCGTAGTACTAATTCATAAAGCCGATGTACGTGCCAGGGTAATTGGAGGGAAGATTACACAACAAATGAACGAATCATCTAGTCCAAATGAAAAACTACTCGTTTCTGTAAACACAAGTGTAAGTCGTGAACTAGTGTGAATTCCAGGCAAATCCGTGATCTGGAGGCATCCATAATGAACCAATACTCCAGAGCAGTGTCAGAGCCGTAGCTGGTACAGCGCCATCTTTGCTGTTCTATCATGGTTCTTCTAACTCATAGACCATACACATTCCATATCAATCATTTCAAGCATCTCTAACTTCTTGTTCTGTGTTTGGTTCCAATTTAGTCTCTGGAATGCTTATTCATCAAATGCTGTGTTCTTTTATTAAACTAATGTGTCTCAAACTCCGGGGAAGAAACTCTTAAAAAATGCAGGAGGAAGCAGGCCTTTACATAAAATGCATTCCGATGCCGGATGCACTAGGTCGACATGTGCAAAATAAAAACATAGTGCAACGCACACCGCCTTGGGGAATAGAGAAGTAAGGTGAATGCAAAACAAAAACAAAAAAACTCAAGTCATCCCTGAGGGCTGCATACAGTCAAGTTAACTCACTTCTGCTCTGCCCGACTCTATTCACCCTGCTGGAACTCGTTCGAGTTCGACCATTTAACACTAGCGCCAGCTATTGTTGCTTAGCAATGAACTCTCCTTGATTAGAAAGACAAAATTTTAACTGAACATTCAGGACATGCAGCACTTCTATATTCTTGAAACAGTTGTGTGAAAAAAATGCTGCTTATTTTTTTTTTTTTCCCCTCACAAAAATGGCTTTTCGCCACATTATTTTTTCAGCACGTTACATTTTACCATGGTTGTTGACTTTGGGAGTCTGTGCCATTTTTGATTTGTTGGTCTATAGATATGGTTTTGTTGGTGTTATCGTTTTTGTTGTGTGTGTGTGTTAATTTCTGAGATACAAGAAGATGAAGGTGTTAGTGTTGAAAAATAGCATAAGTACATCATCATCATCACCAAGTGCTATCTCTGTCTCGCGCCAGGCTGGTACACGCAGTTAAACTGTGTCCCGACCACATCGTGATTTTGTCTGTCCATCTGTACCTATGTCGCCCTTTGGCTCCTTGCCCTTTACTGTGCCCTCCAAATTAATGTGAAAATAATGAAATTTTTTCTAATTCATTTTTTGATATCTCATTTGCCACTTGCAGATTACCATAGTCTTTCATCAGATGACCAGTAAAGGTCTGTCTTGGGCAGTGGGATTATGCTGAACATAAAATTTATGTAGAAGAAAAGTTTAGATTTTTTTCAGATGTACATGGTTTCCAGCACTGGTCGATTTGCCCCTTCTTTCCGTATTTTTGTCCAGTATACAAATTTGTTTCAATCGCGCATGTGTAGTAAAACTCTTCGTCTATAAATAAACTGAAGTAGTCATACAGGGTAGCATCAAAACCTTCTGCGTGTCCATTGCTTTCGACAAAGTCTGACACCTCAACAGGAATATGCTGTGTCAACCAGTCTTCTTCTTCCATTATATCATCGACAGGCCCAACATCAGTACTGGTTTCACTGTTAGATCCGTCATTTTTGCAATCATATACATCCAAATTGCCATCAAAATCAACATCTGATTTCACCATAATCATCATCGCCTTGATTAGACATGACATCCGCTTTCATACCCTCAAGCAAAGAATCCATAAACTAACTTTTATCCATTGGCGAACAAATTGTCAGACGCTTTTAATCGTTTCACTGCCGACGTTTTTTCAAAGCGTTAAAAAAAATCATAGATAGACAACCTGGCTACCGTAGAAATTTGCTGAAAATGCTGCTCTTTCGATTGTAGGTAGTTACACTTTTGTCCTGTCCAGTCTAACATAATGGCAATTTAGAAATTTGTTTTAGACATTTGGAAATATCTTATGTATTTCATTTGGATTGTAGATTCATCCATTATTGAGAATGGGGAAGTTAAGTATACGTTTAAAGTAGAAACTAACAGATATGCTAATCTTGTAAACATTGATTATCCACCTTCTGTGGAACTTATAAAATTTGTTTTTCAAGAAAGGACGCTGAAGACGGGTAAGTTTATGTATTTGATAAGATGTCTGGAGGAAATCAATCTGGACGGTAAGGATATCAAACTTATCACAAACTTGTATTGGGATCAATAAGTATGTTTGAGAACTAGAGAGGAGGCGTCACCTAGTGTAACTGTTAAAAAAAGGGGTTAGACAGGGGTGTGTGTGTGCTCTCCCTTTGCTTGTTTAATGTATACACAGTGCAGATTTTCAAAGACATAGATGGCATGCCTGGATTGAATATAGGAGGACGTAGCATCAACAATATCAGATATGCTGATGATACAATGAATCCAATATATCTGCAGAACTTAATGGAGCCAACAAAAGTCAGCAATATGGGTTGGAAACCAACATCAAAAAGACTAAAGTTATGGTGTTCACCAAAAAGAAAGTCCCAAGATCTTTCATCCACATAAATGGAGACATTCTGGATCAAGTGTCAAGTTGTGTATATCTTGGCCATCTCATTTCGGCTGATGACAAACACGAACAGATCATTAAAAGAATTGCAATGACCAAAAATACATTTGATAGCAAGAGAAATACACTTCTGTCAAAGCAGATATCTCAGATCTTAGAGAGATACACTTCTGTCAAAGCAGATATCTCAGATATAAAAAATGAAAATCATAAAATGCTATGTGCATTCAGTTTTATTTTATTGAGTAGAAACCTGGAAAGAAAACGGAGAAGTGTATTGAAGTCTTTGAAATGGGGGTATTCAGAAGACTTGGACGAGTTTCTTGGAAAGATAGGAAAACCAATAATGAGGTTCTGGAACAACTCCAGGTGGAACAGATACTTCTGAAGGAAATAAAAAGCAGAAAAATAAAATATTATGGTCATGTCAAGTGCCATGACAGTCTGCTAAATGTTAACCTTTACCATTACCAGATTAATAAATTACGTCTATTTCCTGCAGCTGCTTGATGTTTTGTCATGTCAACGACATGGTTGTTGATTTTGTGAACCTCTAATCTTTTTATTAAATTTGTATGTGTGTGTCTAGAGACATATATTAATAAAGAACTTGTTATTGTGTATGTTAATTTCTGAAATACAAGAAGATGGTGATAGTTGGGAAAAATAGCACAAACATATAAATTCATCAGCTAGCGACGTCACAAACATGTAAACTCATCAGCTATCGGCATTATCTGGTTAGACGAAGAAAAATGTTTTTCTCCGAAAACATACTCATACTACTATTGATGTTTCCCGTAATGGCTGTGTCTGTCACTTCGACTATAAACATAATTATTGTATTCACATAAACAAATTAAATAGATCTACCTCAGAAAAATCTGTTGCAGAAACTTTACTACCACGTTCTCAATAATGGATGAATCTTCAAATCCAAGCGAAAAGCAGAAGAAATCCTTTCAAAAATGAAATTTAAATTTAAAATTCGCCATTGTTTTCGTCAAACCGTACATGATGGAAGCTGGAACTCTCTACAATCAAAAGAGCAGTATGTTCAGCTGTTTCTAGGGCATTAACCCAGTAGTTTATATACGATAAAGCGATGGCCCTAGAGGTGGCGTAGAATTTCGACAGCGGTGCGGAATGAATGGGTCGTAATTACACGCCACTAGTACGATAAAGGTTAACGACTCTGAGAAGGCTATTCCTTATAAAACTCGACTGGTGAAAATATTCAGAACAACTATTTCCTGGGAAAGAGCTCATCATTGATGAGGTAATAATGGACTGTTTTTCAAACAGTATGACAAGCGCCAAGTTTCTGTTTTGTAAACCAATTGTTGTGCAGAAGAGACCATGATGTAACCCTGCCAATCCATTCCTATAACCCACAAAAGGATGGTGTTGACCTAACAGATCAACACTGATCATACTACTCACTATCAACACTGATCATACTACCCACTATCAACACTGATCATACTACCCACTATCAACACTGATCATACTACTCACTATCAACACTGATCATACTACTCACTATCAACACTGATCATACTACTCACTATCAACACTGATCATACTACTCACTATCAACACTGATCATACTACCCACTATCAACACTGATCATACTACTCACTATCAACACTGATCATACTACTCACTATCAACACTGATCATACTACTCACTATCAACACTGATCATACTACCCACTATCAACACTGATCATACTACCCACTATCAACACTGATCATACTACCCACTATCAACACTGATCATACTACCCACTATCAACACTGATCATACTACCCACTATCAACACTGATCATACTACCCACTATCAACACTGATCATACTACCCACTATCAACACTGATCATACTACTCACTATCAACACTGATCATACTACCCACTATCAACACTGATCATACTACCCACTATCAACACTGATCATACTACCCACTATCAACACTGATCATACTACCCACTATCAACACTGATCATACTACCCACTATCAACACTGATCATACTACTCACTATCAACACTGATCATACTACTCACTATCAACACTGATCATACTACCCACTATCAACACTGATCATACTACCCACTATCAACACTGATCATACTACTCACTATCAACACTGATCATACTACCCACTATCAACACTGATCATACTACCCACTATCAACACTGATCATACTACCCACTATCAACACTGATCATACTACCCACTATCAACACTGATCATACTACCCACTATCAACACTGATCATACTACTCACTATCAACACTGATCATACTACTCACTATCAACACTGATCATACTACCCACTATCAACACTGATCATACTACCCACTATCAACACTGATCATACTACTCACTATCAACACTGATCATACTACCCACTATCAACACTGATCATACTACCCACTATCAACACTGATCATACTACCCACTATCAACACTGATCATACTACTCACTATCAACACTGATCATACTACCCACTATCAACACTGATCATACTACTCACTATCAACACTGATCATACTACTCACTATCAACACTGATCATACTACTCACTATCAACACTGATCATACTACCCACTATCAACACTGATCATACTACCCACTATCAACACTGATCATACTACTCACTATCAACACTGATCATACTACTCACTATCAACACTGATCATACTACCCACTATGAACACTGATCATACTACCCACTATCAACACTGATCATACTACTCACTATCAACACTGATCATACTACCCACTATCAACACTGATCATACTACCCACTATCAACACTGATCATACTACTCACTATCAACACTGATCATACTACCCACTATCAACACTGATCATACTACCCACTATCAACACTGATCATACTACCCACTATCAACACTGATCATACTACTCACTATCAACACTGATCATACTACCCACTATCAACACTGATCATACTACTCACTATCAACACTGATCATACTACTCACTATCAACACTGATCATACTACCCACTATCAACACTGATCATACTACTCACTTGGTAGGTAATCTAGGAAATGGTGGTGCTATTGTTTTTGGTTTCTGATGGGTGCTGTCCAACTCTTACATTCGGATGAAGTCGTCTCACACGTCACAACGCAGAAGCGAGACATCCAGCTAGTTTCACCTTGAAGTTCTTGATGGCTTGAATGGAATGACTCCAAGAAAGACAGCAGCTAATGAGACACCCCAATCATCCAAAAGCATTATCAAATACGATCTAGTCAGAATGCTAGGATGCAAGAGTTTTGTTTGTTCCAAGAACAAGTTGAAGACTGTTTGTGGATTTGGTATAAAAACTGTTTTTGGCTGCTCAATTTGCAAAATTCACCTTCACAGGGGACATTGCTATTTATCATTCCATGAACAAATTATAATTTGTTCTACATTTGTGATTTATGCTTGTTATTGTGATTGATGAATAGCACAACACACCGCAACACATTTGTTTCCACTGATAATAATGATGTTTTAATTCATTCTGCAAATTTTTTTGAATGCATGAATGCCGTATCTTATACAAAATTGATTATGTATGTTGATATCAAATGTCGTCATTTTAGCAGTAGCAGTAGGTCAAATGAATGGGGAAATTACTAGTAAAAGAGGATACACCAGTTTATCTGGGAGTAACACTGGACAGACAGTTGAAATTGGTAGTCATATCTGCAATCTTAGAGTTAAAGCGACCAAGCGATTAAACTTAATCAAGTGACGTGCTAGCACAAATTGGGGAGCTGATAAATAAACTCTTTTGCAACTATATCTTGGATATGTACGACCAGTGACGGACTATAGCCTTCCCATACTGACTACTGTAAGTGCAAATAACATCTCATCTATTGACAGAGTGCAGAAACAAGCTCTCAATCTAATTTGTGGTTGGATGAGATCAACATCTACAGCAGCGTGCGAGATAGAAACCAATATAGAGCCATTAGATATCAGAAGAAAGGGGGCACTGACTGAAGCGGTAGAGAGATAGAAACGCAAAGAAAATGACCACCACAATATGGTACAAATATGACTCTTGGAAACAAAGGAGAAGACTGAAGCAACTCTTTCTACTGGATATAGCAGAAGAGGAAAGCCATATTCATCATCTACCAGAGGAGAGAGAGAAATGGAAAACAGATTTTTTTGGACCACTCCTTTGGGAAAATCTTTGCCTGCCAGTTATAAAAACACACATGATAGAATAGGCGGACACCGAGGAGTCTACACTTATCCTAAAGACATGTGCTTTGGAGACAAGTCTCCAGCTACCCAGTATGGGCAGGTCTGGTCAGTACGGATGGATTAGCATTCAAATCTACCTCTTTTGCAGGGTATGGTATCCATATGAAATACCCGGATAGGTCCATATATTAATTCTGTGATTCATGTGATGAAAACCGTTCAATTGATGAAGCGGAGACCGAGGCTATAAAAACAGCAGTTCAGATTTTGCACCAACATTTTGATTTGTGCGAGTTGATAACGATGGACACTTGTGATTTTTAGCTACTCCAAGTTGGTTCTAGAGGGGCTGAAGCACACCCCATACAACAAAAAGGAGATATTCTTGGTAGGGAGGACGATCAAAAACATCATCACTGGCCACGAGATTAATTTCATCTTGCAATGGATCCCGGGACATAGCAGACTACCAGGAAACAAGGGGGCTGACAGACTGGCAAAAACAGGATCCTCCAAACAACAATTGGGTAGACTTCACAGTAAACCACACAGTAAAACAAATTATTAAGCATAATACCAGGGAAACATGGGTGAACAGATAGATGACAGGAACAACAGGTCACAGTGTATTTAACGAAATGTCACAGCCAAAAAGTAACGATGACATAAACTACATAGAAGAGATTAAGGTCTCATCTTTCAGTTCCAAACAGGACAAACCAGAGTCAATAGCCACTTGAGTCGCATCAATTCCCAGCACCTGTCCTTGTGCAGACATTGCTCTCATCCTGATGAAACAGTTCAACACCTACTCATTGAGTGCAAGGCACTTGCAGACATGAACAAAAGATTCTTACAAGCACTGCCGACAATTGCCAACACACTGTATGGAGCAGTCGAACAACTGCAGGAGACCTTTTAGAATATCATTGGGCTGCCAAGAGCAGGTTTGCTCAGCAGCTATGGGATAACAGCAAAAGCAGAATTGTTTTATATGAATATTTGACTGAAGTCAGTATGTGAAAAGACTGAGTTACTTCCCAAGTCTTGGACACGAAAGTACAAATTACGTAAAGAAGGCAAAATTGTAAAATATATTCATAATTAAAATATATATTAGTATGAAGCTTTAAATGCTGATATTGTGGAAGGGGAAAATAACACACACACCCCTCTCCCCTCAAACAAAATTCTTACGATGTCATATGTATTTTTGCTAAAAATCCCATGATTTCCCCCTATCCCATATACAGACTTGGGGCACTTACCACATACTGAAAAACACACATCAGAAGAAACAAATTTCGGAACTGGAAAGGGTTACAAAATAAGGCAAAACTTGGTGAAATGAAGTCTCTAAAACTTCATCTCGGACTGCCTTGTCATGCAATGGAAACCACCATTTTATGTGCTATATTGGTCATCTTCACGTCACATATTTTTTATTAGAACTGAAATGTACTCCAATAATTTATATGTCACGCATGTTAATAGTTTTGGCGTTGCACATTTCACAGCATTCTCAAGCATTACAGGCGTAATCGTGATGAAGAAAATGAACTGATGAAGAATGTGGAAGGCTGGAAAACTGGAACCTTGTGGGGAGAGCCTGTCTACTACAATGTTCGAGACCGCTATGTCAAGCCAGGTCTTAAGGAACTGCTCACCCACATGAGTCCAAAAGAGAAATATGATTTTGTGTGGAACAAGAATGATCGATAAAATGTGAAGAGCTGCATTAGCGGGTCTATTAGTGTGTGTCAGAAATGTCAACTGTGCATCTAAAGCAAGGGTTCCTAATCAGCTGTTCCTATTTCTGGAAACTCTTTGTTGAAGAATATTGTTCCTCAGCACACTTGATTTATTTTATTTTACCAAAACATAATATTTCACATTTCGTAAATTTTGCTGCAGACTAAAGTACTGCAACACATTGGTTGGGAATCCCAGGTCTAAAGGTACTTACGTATTCTTTTTGGTTTCCGAGCAGCAAGTTTCTAAAAGATATTGGACAGTTCAATAGTATGTCATGGGGTAAAGTCAATAACAATATGAATACAAAAGAAATTTAAGAATGATATAATTATCATTGCTATTTCGCATGACACAGAAAGAAAAATATTCATTTTCATAAGCACTGCAAATACTTATCAAGTGATGATATGTTCTATCTTAGATAAACGTAGTGGTTGAGTTGTGTGAATAGATGTTTTGTGCGTCCAGTTGTGTTTGTTAGCCTGGGACTCACACTTCGTTTAGCTGCAGTATATATATATTTATCCTTGATTTTTTTGTCCTTATCAATATTTGAAGATTATTTAAACTATATTATGCTTTCACGTGACAGTTACCTTAACCCTTTACAGACCATATTGTCCATTGTAGTCAATTAGAACAGCACTACTTACAGTTCGATTTATCTGAAACAACATATCACATATCAACCATATGTTGCTATTTAGCTAAATTTTATATATCAATAAAAGCTGTATATTTAAATTTAAAAATAACAATTTTAGTTTTAATGACTTTTTTTGTTGTAGTTAACATTTGAAACACATAAAATTACTGTTCTTGTCTTGGACTACCATCTTGTAAATTACGTTGGACTGTAAAGGGTTAACAAACTTGGCTTGAGATTTTTTTGTAGTTTTTTTTAACTTACTTTGTTCCTGTTGATGCAGTTTAGTTTGATTAGTTTGTCTCTTTTATTAGTCATTCATGTAATGTGTCCCTACAGTCTTTGGTATGTTTGAGTTTCTTGTGTTATATTTAACCGGAGATGTGTATATGTTAGTTTGTTTAGATGTTTTTGCCCTGCTGGCTGGTGTGACCTGTTTGCATTAAAAATGTTCTTTATGTATTAAAATTTAGAATTGAAATATATTTTTGTTCATTTGTGAATTTACTTTTGTTTTGTGTTTATGTGGTATTGGACATTTAGTTCTCTTTTTAACTTTCAAACACATCGTCCTTTTAGTCGCTGCAAAAGGAACAGACGGCAATGATTGCTGAATTCAAGATCTGTAGACTTTCAAGTTATTTACATGGTATAGAATCGGATACAACTCCTGCAGTATTCAAAGTAATTTACTTATATGTTGGATACCACAGAGTTGTTGCTGTGCTCCACCATTTGTGTCCAACTTCTGTAGTATTCAAAATAATTTACTTGGTGTAGAGTCAGGTACAACCCATGCAGCTTTCAAAGTAATGTACTTGGTATAGAGTCAGATGAAACTCCTGCAGTGTTCAAAGTAATTTACTTGGTATAGCGTCAGATAAAACTCCTGCAGTGTTCAAAGTAATTTACTTGGTATAGTATCAGATAAAACTCTTGCAGTGTTCAAAGTAATTTACTTGGTATAGAGTCAGATAAAACTCCTGCAGTGTTCAAAGTAATTTACTTGGTATAGTGTCAGATACAACCCATCTCTACTTTCTCTTCAACATTCTTTATTTGGATGTGTTCTATCCATCTTTACTTTATCTACAACATTCTTTATTTGGATGTGTTGTATACATCTTTACTTTCTCTTCAACATTCTTTATTTGGATGTGTTCTATCCATCTTTACTTTATCTACAACATTCTTTATTTGGATGTGTTGTATACATCTTTACTTTCTCTACAACATTCTTTATTAGGATGTGTTTCTATCCATCTTTACTTTCTCCATCACCTTCTTTATTAGGATGTGTTCTATCCATCTTTACTTTCTCCATCACCTTCTTTATTAGGATGTGTTCTATCCATCTTTACTTTCTCCATCACCTTCTTTATTAGGATGTGTTCTATCCATCTTTGAAAGAACCAGTCCTCAAGTTAATCAACGTGACTTGGAAAAATAGACAACTGCCCAAAGACTAGAAGAATGCACATGTTATCCCCATCCTGAAAGACAACAAACCTCCAGATGAACCAAAAAGCTACCGTTCCATCTCATTAACATCATGTCTTGGAAAATTAGCAGAAAGAATGGTAAGTGCACGCCTGGTTCCTTGAGAGTTCAGAAATACTTTGCCATGGACAGGCAGGCTTCAGAAAAGGTAGTTGCACAGAAGACCACCTTTTCAGGTTAACACAGAAAATTTGCTATGGGTTCCAAAATAAGAAACATACAGTAACATACTTCTTCGACTTACAACAGGCCTATGATCGAGTATGTGGGGATTAATGGAAAGCTGTACAACTGGATAAAATATTTCCTCATTGACTGAACAATCCAGACAAAGGTGAACAATGTAGTCTTCTCTAAAGAAGTCTTAGAGGAAGGTTTACCACAGGGCTCTGCTTTGAGCTGCACTCTCTTTCTCATTTACATAAATGACTTGGCCAAGCACATCAAAGCTGAGAAAGCCATGTATGCTGATGATTTAGCAATATGACAGAGCCATGAAGATGTAGAAAGTGCAGCACAAAGATTAAATGGAGACCTGAGAGGACTGCATGAGTATTGTCAAATGTGGAAACTGAAGATAAACTGTGAAAAGACTATTTACACTATCTTTACCAATAGCCACAAAGTAGCCAAGGAAAATATTGGTCTGAGATTCGGCAAACAGAAATTGCCCAGAGAGGAAGAGCCTACACATCTTGGAGTCACTCTAGACCGACAGCTCAGTCTCAAGAAACATGTTAAAAATAAAGCATTGAGACGGCTACAGTTATTGAAGAGGCTCGCTGGTACAGCATGGGGATCAGACAAGGACACTCTGAGAGGCTTGTATCTTGGATATGTACGCTCTGCTTTAGAATACAGTAATGCACTCCTGACAACTTGCTGACAGACTAATGTAGAGTCCCTGGACAAAGTGCAGAACAATGCCCTGCACCTTATTAGTGGAGCAATGAGGTAAACACCCACTGCGGCATGTGAAATTCTTGTGAATGTAAAACCCCTTGAGATGCGAAGAGATGTGGCTGCTATGTAAGTTTATGAGATGAGTAAAAGAATGAGCAAAGACCACCTCAATAGAAAGCTTGTAGAAAAATGGCAGCAAAAGCACAGAATAAAACAAAAGTCAGTCCTCCGCCACGTCAGTAAGATTAAAGACAGATATCACGTCTCAGACAAAAGGCAAAAAACACAGAGAGCAACAAGAAATTTACCACCACATACATTTTTAAAAATGTCAGAAATTCAAACAAAACTAACAATACAACAAGAAGTGCTGATCCAGTCAGTCTTATGAGAGCATCACAGAGAACGAATACATGTCTAGACTGATGGATCTGCTTTCAATGGCACTTTTACAGCGGGATATAGAGTCTACATAGAGTATCCAGACATAATATCTGATGAGCTGTTGATGCTTGTGGGGAGATATGTTCAAATTATGAGGCACATCTATTGTAAATATGTGCATGTGTCAGACATCTGTTGGCGAAGGTTTGCATGATGTGGCACAGGCATCTGTTCGTGAAGGTCTGCATGATGTGTCAGAGACATCTGTTGGTGAAGGTCTGCATGATGTGTCAGAGACGTCTGTTGGTGAAGGTCTGTATGATGTGTCAGAGACATCTGTTGGTGAAGGTCTGCATGATGTGTCAGAGACATCTGTTGGTGAAGGTCTGCATGATGTGTCAGAGACATCTGTTGGTGAAGGTCTGCATGATGTGTCAGAGACATCTGTTGGTGAAGGTCTGCATGATGTGTCAGAGACATCTGTTGGTGAAGGTCTGCATGATGTGTCAGAGACATCTGTTGGTGAAGGTCTGCATGACGTGTCAGAGACATCTGTTTTGGTGAAGGTCTGCATGATGTGTCAGAGACATCTGTTGGTGAAGGTCTGCATGATGTGTCAGAGACATCTGTTGGTGAAGGTCTGCATGACGTGTCAGAGACATCTGTTTTGGTGAAGGTCTGCATGATGTGTCAGAGACATCTGTTGGTGAAGGTCTGCATGATGTGTCAGAGACATCTGTTTTGGTGAAGGTCTGCATGATGTGTCAGAGTGGGGGTGGCGATGCGTACCCTCGATTTCTTCAAACGTTCCCTTTTCTACAGCCAGATGACCTCTATGAACATCGGCAGCTACTTTGCTCCTTCCAACCGACTGTCAACAAACGGATCAGTCTTAAGCAATCGCTTCCCATCTTTCGGGTAGGATGTAGCATTACATCATATCCCTATGGCATACATCCTATGGGATACTTTACTTTACTTTATACATCCTTAAATCGGAGTGTGGAGCGACAGATTCTTCTAACTCCAGTGGCCAGCTGTCCATAAAGAATCTCCTTTGACATCCTCTCATTTTCTATGTGGCAAACATGCACCAACAATCGAAGACATTGTTGGCTCAATAGCGAGTTCAGGAGTGGTCCGCCGGGGTCTGTGTATGACAAGGACAACAATAGCACCACTGTCTCACAGAAAGCATGTCGTAAGAGGCGACTAATTGTGTGACATGGCATAACACTGGCCATGATTAGGTGGTTTGTTTAGAGCAGTATAGATGGCGCCTAACAGGATGTGGGTCTATTAAGATGGTCTCGCACATTGGTTAACCACCCTCCGTAAGATCTTGTCCCAACGCAGCAGAGAATTAAGCTGCTCGAGCTGAGCCCGCTAAGCAGGAATCTCTTGTCAACCAATCCTCGATATTACCCCTTAGGCACCTCATGTGGAAGTCAGTCCTGCTTGGTGTACGTGTTCCAAGTCTATCTTCTATACACGAGAGTTCCAACAACCTTTCTCAGAGTATTTTAATACCTGTATTCCGAGTATGCATCCGCTGATGAAACATTGAACATTTTTCCTAATAGTTTTAATTTCTGCCTACGCCACAAAGCCAAAAAATAGGACATACTTTATTTTGAATCGAAGATTTGTATTTTTGAGGTAGGCTTAAATGTCCAAAAATTACATAAAGCAATGAAAGCCCTCATTACCTTTTGTAATCTTAATTGAATATTTATCTGTACCTCCGACCTTGTCTATACTTCAACGAAGGCAGATACAGAATTCCAACTCGTGTAGTATTGTCTCCCAATAAAATCTTATTGTAGTTAGATGCTTTTATTATCTTAATCTTTCTTTTTGTAGTCATTTATCAAGTATACTTATTATTTTTTTGGGTGTGCATCTAGTAGCGGTTGTGAAACAAAAGAGCCAAGTGTTAAATGACAAGTCATAGAGGAGGAATATGTCACATAGTGCCCTATACTTACTTACTTACTTACTTATTTACTTACTTTACCTACTTACTTACTTTCCGTGTCAAATCACCATGTCACACGACATCCGTCCAGTATTCAGCAACTTGAACTGCCTTGTCGTTCGCCTCCATAATGTCGTTCATGTCACAGGTTTCAGGGAGGTTGGGGCAGGACATCAGACGATCTTGGTTCTGAACTGCGCCGCATTCACATGTGTCGACATCTGAGTATCCCCATTTCTTCAAGTTCACTCTGCATCTTGACACACCAGTTCAAAGTCTGTTCATTGCCTTCCATACAGCATAGGGCAGGGGGTGTCCAGGCGCAGCCTCTTCCTTGAGATCTATCCATGCATTCTGCATTATTTCGCGCCACCTCTCGATGCGTCGACCTTCCGGGCTTGTCTGGATGGTCTCTGTCGATTTAAAGAAACTGTCTTGATTAAAGTCTTGTGGCTTGTTCCTGAAATAGTGTCCTATCATAAAGCTACAACTCAGGAAATAGAGATGCACAATGAAAACTTCAACTGGGACCGCACAAGGTCTAGATCATCAAGTCTTCAGAACTGATAGTGCGATTCCAGAATTATAGTTATGAGGAAAGACTCAGAAAAACTGGTCTACATTGTCTTGAACAGAGAAGGATTCGAGGTGACTTGTTACAAGTTTATACATTAATCAATGGAAAGGATAAATTAGACTATATCAAGTTTCTGAAAGTACAACCGGCTACAAGAACAAGAGGGCACAGCTTCAAATTGTTTGAAGATAGGTTCAGATTAGATATTTGAAAATATTTTGTTAGTCAGAGAGTGGTGAATGCTTGGAATGCATTGCCGCAGGATGTTTACGGAGACAGTATCAGTTAGTGCAGTCAAAAATAGTCTGGATGCTCACAGTTATTTTAGCATAGGTGACATAAACTAGTTGTATACATACTCTGTAGAGCATTCTAAACCAATATAATGAAGTCAATTCTTTTTGTGATATGCCATTGAATTCCATTCTTGTAGGTTTAAATTATTAACATTTTGCTATATTTAAAAAAACAAAAAAACACGTCATACCTTCGGTGGAAATCATACAAGAGAGAAAGGTATAATACAGATGTGATAGATGAAGCTACCGGTATAAATGAATAGGGAAAAAACTCGTCACCTACCATCAAGGCCAGGGATGGAAAACGTTGGAGATACATAGCATTCGAATATGAATGTTATGATGGTAGCTGATCGGATCCGAAGGAGAGTTGAGGGCTGGGGAGAAGTCTTAAAAACTGTAGTATACTGAAGTCTCTAACTTCATTTAGTATACTGAGGTCTCTAACATTTCATTTAGTATACTGAGGTCTCTAACACTTCATTTAGTATACTGATGTCTCTAACATTTCATTTAGTATACTGAGGTCTCTAACACTTCATTTAGTATAGTCTCTAACACTTCATTTAGTAAAGTCTCTTACACTTCATTTAGTATACTGAGGTCTCTTACACTTCATTTAGTATACTTAGGTCCCTAACATTTCATTTAGTATACTGAGGTCTCTAACACTTCATTTAGTATAGTCTCTAACACTTCATTTAGTAAAGTCTCTTACACTTCATTTAGTATACTGAGGTCTCTAAAACTTCATTTAGTAAAGTCTCTTACACTTCATTTAGTATACTGAAGTTTCTAACACTTCATTTAATATAGTCTCTTACACTTCATTTAGTATACTGAGGTCTCTAACATTTCATTTAGTATACTGAGGTTTCTAAAACTTCATTTAGTATAGTCTCTAACACTTCATTTAGTATAGTCCCTTACACTTCATTTAGTATACTGAAGTCTCTAAAACTTCATTCCTGACCCGTTGTTAAGTCTGCTGAAGGACACTTTACTTTTACCTCTTTACTGCGTTTATCCCTATTTTTGGGACCATCGTGGGGATTTATAGAGCCGAGGTGTAAAGGTCGCTTATCCACGCAGTCGGCAAATATGCAAAATAAGGTGTGGCTTTTTTCTTCCTCGGATATAAAAAAAAGCCTAAGCCTTTACAGGAGTTCTGAACCCTCATCTCCTTGTCCAAGAGGCGGTCGTCAAATCGTTCGACCATCCGCTTCTCATGCAGCTTATTACCGACAATAATGGTCAAAATTGGTCTTGCAGTCTTGCCGCCTCACAGGCGCCATGGAATTATTCATTGATCAGGCTGTGCTTAAGCTGGTATTAAATACACCACGGTCGATTTAACAGTCAGCCAAACGTTCAAAATGAGACGATACCGTCATTCAAGATAGTGCACAATTCATGCTCTGGGGGTTTGGACAGACTTCATTAATCTGCTGGAAAGTGTCATTGACCCAGACAAAGACTCGAGGCAGAAAACTGTTTGTGTCTTGTGTCGCATGCTATTGCCGGGGAAAACCATGGTATCTCATCACTGGTCGGACCACAATGCTTATGTCTGGTGGTCTAGAATAACCGAAGAACACCCGGGTCTTTCGATGACAATGGTGACTCCCAGATAACGAGTTATATTTTCAGTAAAAGTTGAGCGCGCAAGAGAGTTCTGGTCTGCCGAAGGGACAGATCCAGTCTACTGTAACATCGGGGGGTCGCCGCAGTCATAGGATCACTGTCTTTCCTAACTGCTGGTCGTAGTCGCCCGTGCGCCGCCCCGGGTTGAGCTTTTCATTGTGCATAGCTCGTTTCCTGAGTTTTAGTTTTATGACACAGGACACTTTGTGACAGATTCCTCCTCAATGACCTGTCATCTGACACGAGACTGAGGGGAAAAAGTTGTACCTGCTAGTATGTCTGAGATCGTTCTTAACACTCAATGTTTCATACTTGAAACTTAATGGTCCTCAGAGAGTTTGAACCTAACTGCGCGTTAACATAACCACCAAACAGCGCAATTTAACGCATGCGACCAGTCTATTTACCTCCCGGAAAGTTATGACGAAAAGCATAGAAAACTTGGCGATTTTTATATTTTTTTTTTACCTGTGTACGTGTGCTGCAATTGGACACGGGGAACCGGTTTCCTTTCTTGTGTCAAAGGCGTGTTGCGTTGGTTATTGTAAACCGTGTTGTTATAGGGTCTGTGTTATATACTCTCCATTCATCTGCCCCGCAGTCCTTCTACGTGCCATGTAACTGGATATAGTTACAGGTGTGGGCGTGTTTGATTGGGCTTCATTCTAGCCAGGTGACTACACAATTGCATTTCCTGTCGTACAATGTATGCGTCAGAGAAAGTAATGTCCATAGAATAGCCAATGTCATAGTTTCTTATTCCATCGTCCCTGATGTCATTAATTATTTTTCTCTGACATTTCATTTCACACGAAAAGTTTTCTTGGTACCCGTACTTTAATTCACCCCAAACAGAGTTCCCTGGGTTCCCATCATACGTACTTGACAACTGATGAATCTAGTGGGACAACCCATTTCGAGTTACGGGAAGTACAGGTGGATATAATTTTATTTTAAATAAAGAAGTAAAAACTTAGATAAAGAAAGATGTGTAGAAGAGATGGTTATGTTCGATTTTGCGACCACAACTTCTGGAAGAATGTAGGGCCCGAAAAAGGAGCAGAAGGAAATTTGCTGACAGGCAGATTGAAATAATTGAACAAAACACCACAATTTTGGTTATTGAGGTAGCCAGAATTAAACGATGTCGGTGGGACCAAGACGCTGAGCAGCGCACGAGCTGCAGTGCTCAGCGACCCATAGATGACTGCTAGCGTCAGGGCCAGCGAACCAGAGCTGCCAAGACCCTTCTACTCCTCCACGTGTGATCCTGGATAACAGGCTGCAGTAGGGAAGATTGGCTAAGGAGAAGGGATCGAAGAAGGAATGCTAACCCGGTACTCAAAAAAGTCTTGCTGATGTCGGATGTGTTGGACCGAAAGGTGCAAATATCGCAGTCAAGTTGTAAAGTGCGACACAACGCATTCCGTTCTCTGGACTACATTCTGCTACTTAAGCCCTTTCAGGGTTTGGTAGCTGGAGATTGAGAACGAACGAAGAAGAAGAAGAAGAAACGATGTCGGCAAGAATGGCTCTGAAAATGTCCCAAACACTTTGACGCGTCGACACGACATGAACTCACACATGTACGAATCAAGCATATGAGGGTGTCCTTTTTGCGCTTGTCATTTCAAGTTTGATGATTAAATCTAGGTTAATTAACAATCCCGATATAGACAAGATGCTTGACACTCCCATTGTTAACAAGTGGTCAATTCTGTGACGTCACTACCCCAAAATTCGGTGCTAAAAATAGATATCCGCTGCTAAAAATAAATATGAAAATGTGTTTGGGGTGGATTAAGGGACAAGTAATTCAAGTTGAAAATGGACTAAAATTATTCTATAAATAGATGGCGCCTGACAGGTAGATCTGCGGGTCTACCTTGCTCTAATATACGCCTCCACCACCACCAGTTCCAAAAATAGACGATCGTATATTCCAGGGGCTTCAAACATAAAAATATGGAAACAAAGGAGGTCACACCTTCCCACGACGTCTAACGATACAAGTGGACTGAAGATAGATAGATAGATAGATAGATAGATAGATAGATAGATAGATAGATAGATAGATAGATAGATAGATAGATAGATAGATAGATAGATAGATAGATAGATAGATTTGCTCCCGCTTCATAATGAAAATGCACCATGATTTCACACACACGCACCCACGCACGCACACACAGACACACACACACACACACACACACCCTCCCCATTGCCTACGTCGGCTGCCTTTTACTACCAGCACTTGAAAACGGCTAATTGATCGGATTCGCCGGAGAAGAAGATCAAAATATCAAAATTTATGTAAACAAGTTCTCTGCATTACCCGCTGCCCTACAGCGATGTATCCTGGCTCTGGCATTGCTCTGCCGCGATGGACTGGATCCTCGGCCAGCCGGAGTTTCACATCCCAGGTGTCGTCATCGGCATGTGACGGAGAACCCAGATGACGTAGTCATACCAGGTTGCTTCCCTCCTGACTGATAAAGCCACAGGAGCACCTACACGAGCTTGTACCGAATTTCATTAAAAATACTCTTTGTGATAATTAAAGAACATCTAGTACTGTCCATGATCAGTTATGACAAGTTTGATCCGTTCAACTGCACCGTTCATCACTTGATCATTTTATAGTTAGTTAGTTAGTTTTCTTTCCACTTGTGCCGTTTAGCCTAGTGGGAAGCTTAAGTTGTCTATCGTGCTCCAAGTGCGTTGCGTCGGTCAATGTGAGCCCTTGTCGTTGCACAATCACTCTAATGTGCTATCCACCTTCCTCGCAGCCGCCCCCTTGCCCTGTAGCCAGATCTACCAGCATTGTAAGCCACCAGTGGAAGATGATGAAGGTGCATTCTCATGAGATGACCAAACCAACCTATTTTCTTCCTGTAAATGTATTCGGCACAAGACGTAGTGCCGACCATACTTCGAATGTCGTCGTTCCGTAGTCGGTCTCTTCTGGTGACTTTCCTCAAACACTTCATTTCACAAGTCGAAATTCTGCTCTCGCGCGCCCTTGACAGAGGCCAAGTTTGGCACTGGTGGCACAGAATCGGCATAAATATACTGTTTATCAGCTGTTGCTTTGTTGCCAAACTAATGCTCGGGTGTCTAAGCAGTGGGGACAGCTGATAAGTCACCGCAGATGCTTTCTGACACCTTGTCTCGATTTCCCTGTCGATCCTACCGTCTGCCGAAAAAATAATCATGATCACGATCATTTATATGATGGGAATTCAAATCTAAACCTTAATAGAAGGATACGCATTTGAAGAAATCATGTCTTTGTATTGTAACTTGTTAATATGGTTGCTAAGGATGTCAAGAATTCCCTGCACATGCCATCTCGATGCAGACGGAGAACATGACGTCATAAGTGCAGTTAAAGATGGTCGTCGTACAATTGACACGTCCCAAAGAGGAGCAGCTTTCCGTTATTGTGTTTTGAGCAGCGATGGGGTAAAACCTTTAGAAATTAATCAGCGAGTGAAGGAATAGCAGCGCGGTCATCTTTTAACTGCAATTATGACGTCGTGTTGTTCGTCTGCACCGTGATGGCACTCTTGACATCCATAGCAACCAATTTAACAAGATACAATACAAAGGCATGGCTTTTCTAATTCCTATCCCACTTTTAAGCTTTTCATTTGAAGCCCCCTCGCATTTCTGGTAATGAAACTGAAGAGATCAAGTTGGTCAACATTTATTATCGACCTTAATCTTTTAAAATCATCATCGATCATACAGAATTCTTCACCTGCGTCATTTTCAATGTTTTCTTAGGGTGGTTCGTAATTTTCCAACTCAATATCAAATCGTAAAACAGAAATGAAATACCTGTGAAGAAAATTGGTTGTAACAAGAAGAAACAAGATCAGAAATGAAGACACCAGGAGACGAGACAGAGCAACAACCAGTATTAGACTACATCAAAAGACAACTAAAATGGTTTGATCACGTAGGAAGGCTACCAACCCACAACCCATTCCAAAATAAGCAATGCTATTTAGATACTATGACTTCTAGGTCGAGAGCCGACCACGAAAATGGTGGATTACAGAAATATCTGAGGTGGTCAATGAGACGCACAGTCGAGCGCGTTTCAACGATTTTTTCTAACCTAACGCTGAAAAACAAAACAGAAACAGCGAAAAGAAGAGGATGAAAGTGTGTTTCTGTTTGAATGCGACTTAAAGTTGTGAATGCGACTTAAAGTTGGGAATGCGACTTAAAGTTGTGAATGCGACTTAAAGTTGTGAATGCGACTTGAAGTTGTAAATGCGACTTAAAGTTGTGAATGCGACTTAAAGTTGTGAATGCGACTTAAAGTTGTGAATGCGACTTAAAGTTGTGAATGCGACTTAAAGTTGTGAATGCGACTTAAAGTTGTGAATGCAACTTATAGTTTTGAATGCTACTTAAAGTTGTGAATGCGACTTAAAGTTGTGAATGCAACTTAAAGTTGTGAATGCGACTTAAAGTTGTGAATGCAACTTAAAGTTGTGAATGCGACTTAAAGTTGTGAATGCAACTTAAAGTCGTAAATGCGACTTAAAGTTGCCAATCTCGCTGTCGATGACATTAATTATATAAAAACTTTCGTTTTTCGCACCAACATTTGAATGATTTGTTCAGAATCCGTGATAATTTGATCTTTTTGTCCAGAATCCGTGAAAATGTTCTTTTTGTACAGAATCCGTGAAAATTTGATCTATTAACAGGTCGACTTGTAGAAATAGAAATAGAAATAATACCTCTTAGTCCATATTGGAATGAACGAGGGAATTGCTCGATTTCCCCTAGATCAGTAGAAGAAGATGGCGGGTTCAGATTGTTAATCACTGACACATATCTGGGATGGCTCGGACCCTGTTCTTAAAATGTCATTTATTGGTGTCAGCTCGAAAGTAGGTTGACACTTTTCATGAAATGACACGAGATGTCCCGACAATTTCACCAGCTCGGCCCCGAAATCATAAGCCTTGTTACCACAATACCCGTAAGGGCTAATATCTCAAGACCCTGTGGAAAGGTGATTCGTGCGCCCAGAGCATTGAGCGACGACAAAATGAAAAGTCACACTTCTCTTTAGATTGGACTTGACTGTTCCCCTGGGGCGAAGTTGTGGACGAATTGATCGTCTCTCAATGATTCTAACGTGACGCCATTGTAGTTATCAGCGTTTCTGTAGTGTGTAGTGATGACATTTTCCGCGGGGAAATATTTTACAAGTTCAGGCACTTCTTTATTTGATAACGAAGATAAAATTTTAAAAAGGCTAAATTCCGTATCTCGCTTCAGGAAATTGAATATGTGACACACTCGGGGCTGTTAAGTGCTTGAACGTCCAAATGGTAGAGCGGATCGAGGACCTGTTTCTCACAATGATAGGACCTGCCTTCTTGGGAAAGCCCGGAATCAAAGCATAGTAAATTAACCCTGCACTTTTGAAGAGAACCCAGCAAAGACAATACTATAACTTTAACATATCGCTTTACGAATGGTACAGGAAGCGCTATTTAGACCACTGCTTTCTTTTCTGTGAAGTTTAAAAAATAAGGATCTTCTGAGTGTGATGACACTGCAAATCCTGAGATAAAGGTTAGAGATCTTCTTCTTCTTTGTTTTCTTCTTCTTCTGTTTCTTCTGTTTCTTCTTTTTCTTCTTCTTCTTCTTCTTTTTCTTCTTCTTCTATGTCTTCTTCTTTTTTCCCTTCTTTTCTTTTTTAAATGAGTTTTTCTTCTCCTTTTTCATTCTTCCTCTTCTTCTTCGTCTATTCTTTTTCGTCTTCTTCTGATCACCGAGAAAACAAGTTATAAAACGTGCCAATAAATAAACATTTTTTTCTTTTAAACCTAGATACCACACACTGCAACAACTCTACAAACAGCCAAACAGCTCCTAAGATCAGCAAACAAAGAAACTTTGCAGAACATATATACGATGAGCGACACAGAGAGCTAGGTTACATGCCAAGTCTCAATCCAAATTACATTATCATTCTTCTTCTTCTTCGTTTGTTCTCAATCTCCCACTACCAAACCCTGAAAGGGCTTAAGTGGCAGAATGTAGTCCAGAGAATGGAATGCGTTGTGTCGTAGCTTACAGCTTGGCTGCGATATTTGCACATTTCGGTCCAACACATCCGACTTCAGCAAGCATTTTTCGAGTACCGGGTTAGCATTCCCTCTTCGATCCCTTCTCCTTAGCCAGTCTTCCCTGCTGCAGCCTGTTATCCAGGATCACCACGTGGAGGCGTAGAAGGGTCTTGGCCACTCAGGTTCGCTGGCCCTGACGCTAGCAGTCAGCTATGGATCATTGACCACTGCAGCCCATGCGCTGCTCAGCATCTTGATCCCAGATTATCATTCAACTGCCATGAAAGAATCATAGCCCCATTTTCCGGCTGAGAAGCCAACACATCCCAATCAACAAACACCGGGACAGAATACAACCACAACACACACTGAAGTACGCACCCATCCGAAGTCCTCGATCATCGTGTCTTTGAGTTACCCGGGCTCAACAATTTGTAGGAAAATGCTTCTACCTTCGAAGCTAGATAAATGAAACGCTTTGTGTGGCACTAAACAACAGCTAACAAGCACATGTTTTAACCTTTACATGGCATTGGGCTGAAGGACGAGAGTCTGGAGCCTGCTTGATCCGTAACAACAGCAACAACAGACGTAGAAGACTGAAGAATATATAATGCCCAGCAAGTCTGTGGCCGGTGTAAATGTTAAGGTTTGAAATAGCAAGAGATGAAACTTTTTGTACACCAGAGTGACAGAATGCTTTAGCTGTGGACTTTGATATATTTTCATCTATTTGTTGATATATTTTCATCTATTTGTTTATATTTTTATCTATTGATATTTTTTCATCTATTTGTTGATATATTTTCATCTATTTTGTTGACGAGTTTTCATCTAATTTTTGATATATTTTAATCTATGTTGTAGAAATTTAATCTATTTTGTATATATATATATATATATATATATATATATATATATATATATATATATATATATATATATATATATATATATTCACCTATTTGTTGATATATTTTCATTTATTTTGTGTTGAAATATTTTTATCTATTTTGTGTTGATATATTTTCACCTATTTAACATCACCCGAAAACTGACCGACACTTGCGCTGTGTTTTTCCTTAGCTGAATACTTTGCACCAATCTGGAAAAGCACTGCCCATACGAAAGTAGTTGACACAGTAATAGATTAGGCGAGTCGGATAATATCAGGGTGCCTAAAACCCACCCTCATCAATAGAATATACCCTATAATTGGCATAGCACCACTAGAGATCTGAAGATGCGTCGCAGATGAGAACAAAGAGTTTAGGTCATGTGAAACACAACCTCACTTCCTCGCGTGTGATCCTAGAAACATGTTATGTCACAGCAGCCTGGCCATCGAGGTTGGGGTCGACAATTTAATCATCACCATGGTTCCTTGCAATGCACTACAGCCACGAGGACCTCTAGCCACCGTCTCAAGTATGCCTCATGATATCAGAAGAACCACTATAACACGCTACTGAAGAAACGACAATAGTTATCTCAACTTAGCATGAGTAGCATAAACAATACCGGGCAAAATAGCTGGGAAATGGGAAGGAGGCCTACAATGCTGGACGGTTAAATAGAAATGCCTAGAAGGCGGTCAACAACATGACTCATAAATAAAACTCAAATTCCGGAAGATCGGGGGACCGAATTGTTTCTTAACTTAACTTAACCTCTTTAAACTGGTTTAGAAGACTCTGCAGAGTATGTATGCAACCAGTTTCTTTTACATTTCCTTGATAAAAACACTATACGCATCGAATCTATTCTTGAATGCATTAATTGTCCCTGTCTCCAATATTTCCTGTGGCAATGCATTCCAATCATTCTCTACTCTCTGACTAAAAAATATTTTCTAATACCCAATCTGGACCTTTCTTTAATTAATTTGTAGCTGTGCCCTCTTTTTCTTGCAGGTTGCTGTATTTTGAAGAAAAAAAACGTGTTATAATCTAATTTATCCTTTCCGTTGATTTTCTTATAAACCTATATTGTCACCACGAATTCTTCTCTTTTCTAGACACTGTATAATGGAATCTCGCTATCAGCTTTGTCGCTCTTCTTTGTATCCTTTGCAGCATATTTATATCACCTCTACGATAAAGACTACACACCTGAACTAAGTAGTCCAATCTAGATCTAATGCTTTATACAGTTTAACTATGACTTCCTTGCTCCCATGTTTAATATTTCTTTGCATTATACCTCACATTGCATTTTGATGCATGTCTGTTGACACGCAGGGTAGCAGTTCAAATTCACGATTAGTTTATGTTGTTTGTTGGGGGAGAAATAAACAAACATAGCCAGCACACGACGTGGCGACGGAAGGGACGAAACTATAGACCTCAACTCTAAAAAAACTTCGACTACCCCAGCAATTTGTATAACCTCGTAGGACAATAGAAGTAAATATCGCCTACACCAATCAACTTGGCAAAGATGATAAACTTCTACCACTTTTCTGATGTCACCATTTCTAATTCTATCTCGCCTGGTGATTTCATAAACCCCGAGTACAAATTTCAAACTAGGCACTTTAAAAAAAAATGTAATGTATTTGAAAAAGTCCCTTTGTTTGATGATGCCAAGTAAAAGATGGGAATATCGGTGCAGCCGCAGGCGATCTATCCGTGCTCACAAACGCGTCTCTGTATGAGGCACCGTGACGTTCTTCTCACGACAAAACCTCATTGGGATAGCCAAGTGGAAACCCGAGTTAACTCAATACGAATTCGCGAATTGGGCAGACCAGTCGAGTCGAAAGAAATGAATAGAAAATCTATTTAGTCTTTGTTTCCACGTCTTCTTCTGGGCAAGCTTTCACATTGGAGAATCCCAGACCCGAGGGTAGAAATGTCGGCAACCATTGGAACCGTTGTTTGGAAGATCCCGCCCTTTTAGCAAAACTAACGGGTTTGAAAGTTGCACGATTTGAGAGGTTCTTGAGTTGACGAACGTGAATTCGTGTAGATTAAATCAAAAGGAATTTAGTTCAACGCATACATAAACGTCTTCATCTTCAACGCAATGTCAGTTCTACAAAACACCTATAACAAACACAAATAAACAAACCAGAAAGGTACTTGCCTTCATGAACATTGGTCTGGGTTAAGGAAGGAATTTAAATATCATAACATGATTTATGGAAAACTTTTGAGGAAACCAAACAGATAATAGTGGAACAGGAGATGCAGTTGTTGTTGTTGTTGAATGCCCAAAATGAGTAGATGTTCTCTTGTGCGCACTGAAACGGACGTTTAGTGGCGGTTTATTGTACCTTTACTCACATCCCGATGAAGGTGGACAGAGGCCCACCAGGTGGTTGTGCTTTGTTTGGCTTCATCTGAGTGTCACTCACTACTACGGGGATCACGTCGATCTCCCATCTCGTTAGCCAGGCTGCCATGAAAACAGCCCGTTTCCAGGAAGGGCTGCAAGGAAGCCGATGGGAGGGTCTCGGCCAGTATATCTTGGCTGACCCCGGCTAACATGTCTGATCAGTATGCTGTGCCTGACCAGACGTTTGTCCTCCTCCCCCAACTGTTGGCAATAACCAGACATATATCAGTAGGACAGGAGATAAAGAGAATATGCTGGCAGGTGAGAGAAGACTAACCTCAAGTCATGCACAAACGTGCTGATCAGACTATGTTAGTCATAGTCAGGTGAAACATACTGATCAAACTATGTTAGTCATGGTCAGGTGAAACATACTGATCAAACTATGTTAGTCATGGTCAGGTGAAACATACTGATCAAACTATGTTAGTCATGGTCAGGTGAAACATACTGATCAAACTATGTTAGTCATGGTCAAGTGAAACATACTGATCAAACTATGTTAGTCATGGTCAGGTGAAACATACTGATCAAACTATGTTAGTCATGGTCAGGTGAAACATACTGATCAAACTATGTTAGTCATGGTCAGGTGAAACATACTGATCAAACTATGCTAGTCATGGTCAGGTGAAACAGACTGATCAAACTATGTTAGTCATGGTCAGGTGAAACATACTGATCAAACTATGTTAGTCATAGTCAGGTGAAACATACTGATCAAACTATGTTAGTCATGGTCAGGTGAAACATACTGATCAAACTATGTTAGTCATGGCCAGGTGAAACATACTGATCAAACTATGTTAGTCATAGTCAGGTGAAACATACTGATCAAACTATGTTAGTCATGGTCAGGTGAAACATACTGATCAAACTATGTTAGTCATAGTCAGGTGAAACATACTGATCAAACTATGTTAGTCATAGTCAGGTGAAACATACTGATCAAAGTATGTTAGTCATAGTCAGGTGAAACATTCTGATCAACCTATGTTAGTCATAGTCAGGTGAAACATACTGATCAAACTATGTTAGTCATAGTCAGGTGAAACATACTGATCAAACTATGTTAGTCATAGTCAGGTGAAACATACTGATCAACCTATGTTAGTTATAGTCAGGTGAAACATACTGATCAAACTATGTTAGTCATAGTCAGGTGAAACATACTGATCAACCTATGTTAGTCATAGTCAGGTGAAACATACTGATCAACCTATGTTAGTCATAGTCAGGTGAAACATACTGACCAAACTATGTTAGTCATAGTCAGGTGAAACATACTGATGAAACTATGTTAGTCATAGTCAGGTTAAACATACTGATCAACCTATGTTAGTTATAGTCAGGTGAAACATACTGATCAAACTATGTTAGTCATAGTCAGGTGAAACATACTGATGAAACTATGTTAGTCATAGTCAGGTGAAACATACTGATCAACCTATGTTAGTTATAGTCAGGTGAAACATACTGATCAAACTATGTTAGTCATAGTCAGGTGAAACATACTGATCAACCTATGTTAGTTATAGTCAGGTGAAACATACTGATCAAACTATGTTAGTCATAGTCAGGTGAAACATACGGATCAAACTATGTTAGTCATAGTCAGGTGAAACATACTGATCAACCTATGTTAGTTATAGTCAGGTGAAACATACTGATCAAACTATGTTAGTCATAGTCAGGTGAAACATACTGATCAAACTATGCTAGTCATGGTCAGGTGAAATAGACTGATCAAACTATGTTAGTCATGGTCAGGTGAAACATACTGATCAAACTATGTTAGTCATAGTCAGGTGAAACATACTGATCAAACTATGTTAGTCATGGTCAGGTGAAACATACTGATCAAACTATGTTAGTCATGGTCAGGTGAAACATACTGATCAAACTATGTTAGTCATAGTCAGGTGAAACATACTGATCAAACTATGTTAGTCATGGTCAGGTGAAACATACTGATCAAACTATGTTAGTCATGGTCATGTGAAACATACTGATCAAACTATGTTAGTCATGGTCAGGTGAAACATACTGATCAAACTATGTTAATCATAGTCAGGTGGAACATACTGATCAAACTATGTTAGTCATGGTCAGGTGAAACATACTGATCAAACTATGTTAGTCATGGTCAGGTGAAACATACTGATCAAACTATGTTAGTCATAGTCAGGTGAAACATACTGATCAAACTATGTTAGTCATGGTCAGGTGAAACATACTGATCAAACTATGTTAGTCATGGTCAGGTGAAACATACTGATCAAACTATGTTAGTCATGGTCAGGTGAAACATACTGATCAAACTATGCTAGTCATGGTCAGGTGAAACATACTGATCAAATTATGTTAGTCATGGTCAGGTGAAACATACTGATTAAACTATGTTAGTCATGGTCAGGTGAAACATACTGATCAAACTATGTTAGTCATAGTCAGGTGAAACATACTGATCAAACTATGTTAGTCATAGTCAGGTGAAACATACTGATCAATCTATGTTAGTCATAGTCAGGTGAAACATACTGATCAAAATATGTTAGTCATAGTCAGGTGAAACATACTGATCAAACTATGTTAGTCATAGTCAGGTGAAACATACTGATCAAACTATGTTAGTCATAGTCAGGTGAAACATACTGATCAAACTATGTTAGTCATAGTCAGGTGAAACATACTGATCAACCTATGTTAGTTATAGTCAGGTGAAACATACTGATCAAACTATGTTAGTCATAGTCAGGTGAAACATACTGATCAACCTATGTTAGTTATAGTCAGGTGAAACATACTGATCAAACTATGTTAGTCCTAGTCAGGTGAAACATACTGATCAAACTATGTTAGTCATAGTCAGGTGAAACATACTGATCAACATATGTTAGTTATAGTCAGGTGAAACATACTGATCAAACTATGTTAGTCATAGTCAGGTGAAACATACTGATCAAACTATGTTAGTCATAGTCAGGTGAAACATACTGATCAACCTATGTTAGTTAAAGTCAGGTGAAACATACTGATCAAACTATGTTAGTCATAGTCAGGTGAAACATACTGATCAAACTATGTTAGTCATAGTCAGGTGAAACATACTGATCAACCTATGTTAGTTATAGTCAGGTGAAACATACTGATCAAACTATGTTATTCATAGTCCGGTGAAACATACTGATCAAACTATGTTAGTCATAGTCAGGTGAAACATACTGATCAACCTATGTTAGTTATAGTCAGGGGAAACATACTGATCAAACTATGTTAGTCATGGTCAGGTGAAACATACTGATCAAACTATGCTAGTCATTGTCAGGTGAAACAGACTGATCAAACTATGTTAGTCATGGTCAGGTGAAACATACTGATCAAACTATGTTAGTCATGGTCAGGTGAAACATACTGATCAAACTATGCTAGTCATGGTCAAGTAAACCGTACTGATCAAAACCCCACCTCACTTTCGAGCAGTTCACCATAGAAACAATATTTTTGATGGTAGCCTGACCAACGAGTTGGGGGTCGGCACTGTGATCTCCAAAGTGGGTAATTTACCTAGTAGCCTTGCATTGCACTACAGACTGAAGGACCCTGGTCCATCTCATTAAGTACCCATCGGGATGTGAGGAGAGCCACTGTGACCAGCCACCTAAGAAGGTATTAGAGAGTACCTAACTCTAGAAGGAATGACATTAGCAGCAACGGCAGCAAACAACATATGATATGTAATAAGTAAACGAAGCTGATATCATTACAAAACAGTCATCGTTATGCAATCCCCATGGCAAGAGTAGTAGAGGATGACCGAAAGACATTGAGACGATAGCTCAAGGCAGACATTAAGGTAGCGTAGAAGAGGTCTACGACTTGAATGGACGGCCCAGGACAGGAAGAATTGACGTAAGGAAACCTGCGCTCCACAGAAAGTTTAAAAGGTTTTGATATTATATGTATTCTTCCACACATGACGTCAGTAGTGACTTATGTGGATTGTGTATGCGTAAACAACCTCATTGCGTCAAACGAATAACTGAAGAAACCACACAATTGCAGAGTACGGGAATGTCTTTGTTGCAGGCTTTCTGTAAGAGGGCCAGCCATAGTGGTCACCCTTTGCTTCGTGTGAAGAAATAATTAAAGAAAGCTACTATAATGAACATGATGACAAACTTATCATCCCAAAGAGCCATGATGGACTAGAATAAATAACAGTGTCTGTTAAACATGATAGCGAAGAACACAATCTATTTACTTGAATACTTGAAGCCTGGTATTCAATCAGGCAAGGTTGATATGCCAGATAGTCAAAAGCTGATTGAATCCGTGTCTGATTTCGCACTGGAGTACCATTATGTTGCAAAGGCGTAATGAAGATAATCTCTCCATCTCTGTGCGCCGGCGAACGTAGTTGTATGGCTACAGGAAAGAAATCCTCTTCGTCCATCTATCGTTACTCATGTTGACCCCATGGTCGGCCCATCTGCAGTTTTGCTTTGACGCAGGTTCGACGTCATTCTGGAACTCTCTTTGATCGCCGATGTCGGTATTTCGGATGTGGTCTTTTAGGAAGATATTTAGAACTCTTCGCTCCATTGCTCTTTCGGTAATTCGAACCTTCTTTTCGTCTGATTTGCGTATATTCCAAACGTCACACTCATATGCCATCGCTGAGATAACAGTGCTATTGAAGGCGTGAGCCATGGCCTTGACGCCCGTCATGTGCTGGAGTATCGGTTTAATGCGGTTGAAGCTTAACCAACCCACCGTTTTTTTGCATGAGATCTTCTTATCATTGTTGGGGTTGTTGATTTTCTGTCCTAGGCATTAACATTTTTGATGGGCTAATTTTCCAAGCGCAATTACCCCGTAGAACAGAAAGTGTTCAGTGGAAATTGAGCCTTTTTCTATTTATATTCAGGCCAGCCGCATTGCCTGCTTCTTTCAGCTCAGTTAGGCTTTGTTACAGAAAGATTCTCAGAATACCCTGGACAGAGAAAAATACAAATGTAGACATTCGGCAAGAGTTGAGCATAGAGGAGAACTGGTTTATCAATTCCATTTTGGCTAGAAAATGCAAATACTTTGGTCACATCAAGAGACACAACGGTCTCGAGAGAACGGTGATGGAAGGTATGGTGCCAGGCAAAAGAGGAAGGGGTAGACCAAGAAGACGATGTGTGATGTTTCTTTCAGTCAGACTGTGATGGGAGCGACGTTCTACAAAGGACATGCTTCATGATGATGATGATGATGAGGCTCTGTTCGACTTCTGACAGGATGTGGCTGAAGATCATAATGTCGTCCATACGAAGGTGCGAGAGCATCTCGCCATCTATCTTGACACCTCGATTCTGCCAGGTTAGAGACCTAACCTTTTCTTCAAAGGCAGCTGTGAACAATTCTGATGACAGGGTATCTTCTTGTCGTGTTTAGGTATAGGAGCACAATCTCTACCTGAATATCAGTAAAACCAAAATATTGAACACTGATAAAACACACAACCAAAAAATATCTAAAGTTACTGAAGATAATTAAGAAATTGAACACGTCACAAGTTTCAATTATCAAAAACTGTCAAAAATAAAATAAAAATTTGTAATGTCAGTACAGAGGAAATACATGAAAAATGTATTGCAGAAAAAGAACAAAGGAACACAAATTCGAAAACCATCCATCTTTCTCGTTCCAGCGTACGGATGCGGAACATGGATCAACATACAAACACTATAGAAGATAATTGAATCTTTCGAGCTAAAATGCTACAGCAACGTTCTTTGAATGCAATGAACAACGAACAAGAAAATCACAGACATCCTAAAAGAACTAGGCAGAGATCAAAATTGACTGGAAAACATCATTACGACTGTGACACTAAAATACATTAGCCACATCAAACGCCACTGTTCTGTGGAAACAAACGATACTGGGATGTATGGTGTCTGGTAAATGAGGCAGGGGCAGACCGAGAAGAAGATGTGCACTCTACATTATAAATACTCTGAAGATGGCGCTGAAGGAGACAAGAGAACTGGCTAAAGATAGAGTCGAAGGACGGCTGCTAAGTGATGACGACCAACAATATATACTTTCATTTTCACGCAACATTCGACAGTCAGAGGTTTTAATTGATGTGCATGCCTTCCAGAGCTAGATTCGCGTGAGGTCTGCTCAAGAATTAAGTCCTAATGTCGTCTATTTTGGGATGGCCTGCACGTCCTTTTATAATCTAACGGTTTCTGGCTGAGGCTGAAATGAGCGCATCTTCAGAACAATAATATTTAACAGTTGCCCATCACAAGCGGAGTTGCGCCAGCATCAGACTTGTGCTGCAAGATGTGTTATAATACGGTTATAGAGATCAATACTAGTACAGGGTACTTTGCCGCACCTGAGGCATTCATGCGTGGATTCAGCTGGAGAGTGTCGTGCGTCCTGCTCTTGTACAATAAGACTTACAGTTTTACTAAACTACAGTCTCACACTTGTATTCAACTGTCTGTATGAAGGTAAGGACAAGAATGGGTACACAATCTCACTGATGGTCAAGAGAAGGTAAGGACAAGAATGGGTACATAATCTCACTGTTGGTCATGAGAAGGTAAGGACAAGAATGAGTACACAATCTCACTGTTGGTCATGAGAAGGTAAGGACAAGAATGGGTACACAATCTCACTGATGGTCATGAGAAGGTAAGGACAAGAATGAGTACACAATCTCACTGATGGTCATGAGAAGGTAAGGACAAGAATGAGTACACAATCTCACTGTTGGTCATGAGAAGGTAAGGACAAGAATGAGTACACAATCTCACTGATGGTCAAGAGAAGGTAAGGACAAGAATGAGTACACAATCTCACTGATGGTCATGAGAAGGTAAGGACAAGAATGAGTACACCATCTCACTGTTGGTCATGAGAAGGTAAGGACAAGAATGAGTACACAATCTCACTGTTGGTCATGAGAAGGTAAGGACAAGAATGAGTACACAATCTCACTGTTGGTCATGAGAAGGTAAGGACAAGAATGAGTACACAATCTCACTGATGGTCATGAGAAGGTAAGGACAAGAATGAGTACACAATCTCACTGATGGTCAAGAGAAGGTAAGGACAAGAATGAGTACACCATCTCACTGTTGGTCATGAGAAGGTAAGGACAAGAATGAGTACACAATCTCACTGATGGTCATGAGAAGGTAAGGACAAGAATGAGTACACCATCTCACCGTTGGTCATGACAAGAAATTGCTCATTAAAAAGTTGACAACTGCGGCCAGAATGTCCCCTTTAATGTACATCATCACCACCATCTTCTATCCACTTGTGTAGGTAGACGGCGTAGGGAGGTGTAGTTTTCTTGCCTGTGTAAGATTTTGCGCCAATGCTGTTGTCATTCCGTGTTTCCTCAGTGTCTCACTGACTCCGTCTATCCCTCTTTTTCTTGTTCTCTGTCTTGTTATGCAAACCTGATGTTTGGTATTGTAGATAAAAGCAGCTGGTAACTTTGGTTGCATTTTTGCCAGGTGTCCAAACCATTCTATTCTTTGCCGTTCAATGTATTCCATGCGCGGAGTTGCACCCAATTTCTTCGTTTCACACTCTGCCCAGTCTTGTGACCCTGACATTCAATCTCAAACGCATCTTTTTGAACACTTTGATTTTTCTTTCTTGTGCCTTAGTGAGAGTACACGTCTCATTGGTCACTGAGAGTTGGAATAAAAACACTATATATCAGTCGTTTCTTTGTTTCCATTGGAATGTGTTTGTCTTGATAGTGTTTGTGTCTTGATAGTGTTTGTGTCTTGATAGTGTTTGTGTCTTGATAGTGTTTGTGTCTTAATAGTGTTTATGTCTTGATAGTGTTTATGTCTTGATTGTGTTTGTATCTTGATAGTGTTTGTGTCTTGATAGTGTTTGTGTCTTGATAGTGTTTGTGTCTTGTTAGTCTTAGTCTTAGTCGACCTGTACTTCTACAGGGGCGGATGCGCCTGTACAGGTCCCACCACTTGCGAGAGTTGGATACAACCGGAAGGAGGATCTTCTGCTTAGCGGGCTATGCTCGAGCAGCTTATTACTCCGTTGCGATGTGACAAGTGCCGCGGATCGTTGTTAACTGATGTGCGAGTCTATCTTAATAGACTCAAACACTAGAGCAAAGTAGACACACAGCGTGTTAGACACCATCGATTCTGCTCTTAACAAACCATCTTACCACGACCGGTGTTATGCCATGTCACACAGTTAATCGCCTCTTACGACATGCTCCATGTCGGGAAGTGGTGCTATTCTTGTCATCCACTAAGATCCCGAGAGACAACGCAGTCCGATGTGAAACCACAATTTCTTGATTCCACCTCTGCATCCAGTATTTCATCTTGTGTGAACTCGCTGCCTACGTATTTAAATTAACTTACATATGTACGTGCAAAGTCGCTCGTGTCAGGGTAATACATTTGCCAAGACTCCACTTCATACGTCCTGCACCTGAAAAAAATCCAGACCAATAGGGTAGACAACAACACTGTAATTCTCCAAGTAGTGATCCTGTCGAGACGATACGCATTGTATTACAACAGTGGTCGACAAACTCTATAAGAATGAAAGCTGCTTTTTAATTTAAAGTTCTCTAGCTCACTACATATCAGCATGTATCATTTTTGTCATTGCACCTGTTGACAAGTATTAGAACTTGTACAACCACATAACGTACACAAAGACACGAAATTATTACATTACTTGCACAATGATCACATTACATTTATCAATCAAGGCCGGTCGCTACTAACGGGTCAAAGGCCGTTAACAACATCCAGTCAGCATGTACGTGCTGGACCGCTCTTTCTGCCTCTCTCCAGGTGTAATCATTTAATCTTAGTTCCTTCTGCCTCTCTCCAGGTGTAATCATTTAATCTTAGTTCCTTCTGTCTCTCTCCAGGTGTAATCATTTAATCTTAGTTCCTTCTGTCTCTCTCTTCAGGTGTAATCATTTAATCTTAGTTCCTTCTGCCTCTCTCCAGGTGTAATCATTTAATCTTAGTTCTTTCTGCCTCTCTCTCCAGGTGTAATCATTTAATCTTAGTTCTTTCTGCCTCTCTCCATGTGTAATCATTTAATCTTAGTTCTTTCTGCCTCTCTCCAGGTGTAATCATTTAATCTTAGTTCCTTCTGTCTCTCTCTCCAGGTGTAATCATTTAATCTTAGTTCCTTCTGTCTCTCTCTCCAGGTGTAATCATTTAATCTTAGTTCCTTCTCACATTCTCTTCTCGATGTATTTGTTGGGTCTACCTCTCTCTTCTCTCTCTTTCTCTCTCTCTCTCTTTCTCTCTCTCTTTCTCTCTTTTCCCTTGAGGATTCAACGTAAGTGCCTTTCTGGCGATTTTAGACGATGTCTTGCGTATCGTATGTCCTATCCGGCCCCTTTCGATTCACGTATGTCCTATCCAGCCTCTTTCGATTTACTTAATTTGTTGTTTCAGTGGCTGTTGTTGGCTACTTTCCCATGGCTCTTCATTCCTCAGCTTGCATGTCTGCACATTATCCTTTCGCTGGCATCTGTTAACGAAGGACTGGAGTCTTTGTTGTATGTCCTTTGTCTTTCTCTATGTTGCGGTTCCATACAGTAGCACCGACTTGACACTAGTGTTGAATATTCTAGCTTTGGTGTGTAAGGTGATTTGTCTTGATCTCCTTGGGTTGTTTAGTGTCACGAATGCCTTCTTTTTCTTTCCAATTCTGGTCCCGACATCTGTACCACCTGGTGTGTCAATTGTGCTGCCTAAATAGGTCAAGGTTTCCAGTTCCTCCAACTGCTCTCCCTCCAGCAAGATTTGTTCTTCGCTGTTAGTGTTGAATTCAAGGAGCTTGTATTTTTCATGTTGATATTCAGTCCCAATTTGACTGATTGTTCTTTCATCCTATCAAGTTTCTCTTGCATTTGGCTATAAATGTGTACCAAAAGTACCAGATCATCTGCGTAGTTCAGGTTCTCCAATTCTGAGTGTCCATGGAATACCAATTCTTCTTATCTTGATCGATGTCTTATGATATGCAGGTTATGATAACATACCGAAATAGATTATTCTCATACAAAAAAAACATACAATGTTTTAATGATTCCAGAATTTCCTTGAACAAAATTTGTTCCCCAAGCTACCGAAAATACCGTAGCTACCAGTAGCTCGCCAGCAACCATTTGGCAATCATCATACTACAGAGACATTGCTCCAGTCCTACCTTCTTCAAAACGCTCATGAACATCGTAAGATCGGCTGCAACATGTTACAACATATATTTGTCAAGATGCAACAAGAAGCTTCAAACAGCAACAACATACTTACCTTGGATGTTTACATTTTTACTGTTTTCGCATGTCCGTAATTCAAATGGGTTAAGAAATGTCAGTGTACGAATGATAGTATTCTTCTTCTTCTCCGTTCGTTCTCAAACTCCTGCTATCAAGCTTTGCAACAAAGTTTTGCAAGTAGCAGGATGTAGTCCAAACAACGGAATGCGTTGTGTCGCTGGTTTACAGCTTGCACCTTTCCATCCGACACATCTAACTTCAGAATGGCATTTGTGAGTACCGGGTTAGCCTGCCCTCTTCAATCCCTTCTCCTTAGCCAGTCGGCTCTGTTGCAGCCTGTTATCCATGATCATGGCGTATGTAGAAGGTTCTGGCAGCTTTGGTTCGCTGGCTCTGGCGCCAGCAGTCAGCTATGGGTCGCTGACCGCCTCAACTCTTGCGCCTGGTCCCAATTATAGAACTGAAATGATTTTCATATGAATTACAAAAGGTAGAGCACTCCCCGCTTAAATGAAGAAAAGACACTGTGGGCGATCGAATCCCGCTAGTTTCAAGCGACCCCTGGTCTCAAAGTGCCTGCACACTGAGTCATCTCCAGTCGTCACTGACGTCTGCTAGTCTTGCTACTTATCCAAGGTAGCTCAGGACGAGAAGTATGAGGTTGAGGACCAGCGCAGTTTCTTCCTCATTATAATCCACAGAAAGCGCAAGTTACATCATCAAGACACATATTGTCTGATAATGCTGCCACCATTACTTGCGATGGGCAATGGGTTAGTCCGAGGCCCGTTCTGTCATTGATAGTAATCAATACCTCTTAATGTAATACTGCTTTTCCCATTAACACAGAGGATTTACCGCAAGTCTTATATATTTGGCTCAGAGATTTAGCGTTGTTGCAGACCATGGCTGGCAATTCCGCGAGTCGCATTTATGGCAAAAACCATCAGAGACTATTATCAAAGCTATGCATCATGACAAAAGGCCGGCAACTGACCAATGTCATCGAATGCCTCCTTCAGAACAGACGATTCTATGTCATTGTGGGGGGAGGGGGAAGGGGAGGAGAGCAGATGGCGAAACCAAAACAACGTTCTGGCACAAGGAAGTGTCGTAGCTCCAATGCTAAATAACATATTTACTAATGACAAGTCCATGAAAACCGACACAAATAATTTATCTCAGTTGATGACACAGCAGTAACTGCCAAGGAAAAAGGGTTTATGAAAGTTAAAAAAAGACTGTCAGGCTTTCTCAATTCTCTTGCATAATTCTACAACAAGAATAATTTTAAACCAAATCTCAGTATAACCCAGGTATGTGCCTACCACCTCAGAAACAGAGTGACTTAAATAAAACGTCAGATTAGGTGGCAAGGACAGGATCTTGAACACTGCACGGCTCCCAAACCTGTCCTGCCAGAACTCTCACGATGTGTGTAAAAACACACAAAGTCAGTGTTTTATTTAGTTTAGGTGTTCAGAGAAGAGGAAGGTGCAGTATAACTGCAGTATTACACGGCTCTTTGGAAGAGTCACACGGATACACATCCAACTGAGTTCTTGTTGACATTTGTTTATTCTTTTGTATTTCAGCACATATTTAAATATTTTAAAAAAAAGCACAAACTATTGACAATATGTGGAAGCACATGTCTATGAAACTGGATTCATAACAAAATTAAACTGAAAAAAACCCCAAACTCTCTGATTAATGAACATTTACCAAATTTGTTATTCATCACTGAGGAATCCATTGGGGTCTTTGTATAAGACAAGGACTTGAAAACCACCATGTTCCCACAGAGAGCTTGTCGTAAGAGACCAATGTAGGACATGGCATAACACCGGCCATGGTAGGTGGTTTGCTAAGAGCAGCAACGGTTGCGGGTCTACTTTGCTCTAGTGTTTTAGTTTATTAAAATGGACTCGCACATTTGTTAACCACACTCTGCTGCATTTGTCCAAACACAGCGGAGTAAAAAGCCGCTCGAGCCTAGCCAGCTAAGCAGGAAATCCTCCTCCCCGCTACACCCAGCTCAGGCCAGAGCTGAGACCGGCACAGGGGCATCTTGCCTCTGTAGAAGTACAAGTCGACTTAGATTAAGACTAAGACCAGTTACAATTGAACAAAAAATCCCTACTTAAATCAAGGCCAAAGCTTTCAACAACTGACTATATTTCTTGATTGCCGCTATCATTTGTCATTAATGGTCAGCTTTTGTTTGTTTATAACATGACTTAGTTCCAAAGCGTACATTATTTTAATATAAGTGACCTATTATTTTTTTTTGGTCCTACAGCTATTGTCACATGACGTCGCAGAGAGGCGTGATGCGTAGGTCTCTTGTTATTGCCAGGTAGGAGGCTTGTGCTGTCGCTAGGCGTAACTTTCTGAGTGTGTCCCAGACACATAGAGCTCGGCCCCTTGCATGTAGAACGGAGATCTGCATATGAAATGCGCTCGTTGTAAGCTGGTCATAATGTATTCTGCCTAAATGACCAAGTCACTTGATTGTTTTTGGGCGTCAATTTACACACAAACTGAGTTTGTCCATACTATCTACCCCAGGGTCGTGTTGCAGATTCGATCACTGATTGTCTTTCCTGCAAAATTAAACTTAAATAAAGCCACTAAACAATAACAGTAGTACTAGGGGCTCTTCAAAAGTAATGCCTCCTATTTTATTATGATGTCCCACAACGTGTCAGAAAGGGATTATGAAAGTATGGCAGTAACGTCTGGGCCTTCCTGCTAATATTCAAACAATTGTGTGTTTCCGCCCGATAGATGGCAATAGACAAGCAGTCTGACAAAATGGCGTCTGTCATGGAAGTGTGTAATAAACACCTGTTAGATATTGAATTTCTCCATGCGAAAATAGGTTGCACCTAATGATAGGTGATGGACGCTTGCTGCTAAACGAATACGGATACCAAACATTAGATGTTAACACAGTGAGACGGCGGGTTGTGCGTTTCAGCAGTGGCGGAAGCAACATGAAGGACAAGTTTTAGATAGCCATGGGAAACTGACATACCACGCCATGAAGAACGTCTCGATCAGCTCCTCTGGAAACTGTCTACGGGTAGGGCTATCGGCTTCAATGCGTTGGAAACGAAGGTAGCAACGTTGGAATATCCCAAAGTTAGCACCAGGTGGGTTTCACATATGCTTGCACGGGAACAGAAAGTCCATTGCATACCAGTTTGTCATTACCTTTTGTACCATTACGAGGATAAAGGGGACAATTTCCCGGATAGCATCATCACTGGTGATGAGAAGGGGCTACCATCACTACTGTTCTGAGACAAAACGGCAGTCCATGGAGTGACGAAATGTGAATTCCTCATCAAGGAAAAAGTTCAAGACGCAGCCATGAAGCAGCCCTTAAAGGGTAAAGTGATGTGCACTGTCTTTTGGGATAGCAAAGGAGTAATCCATCTTGATTTCCTGGCACCTAGACAAACCATCAACTCTGACCATTACGACTCTGACTAAGCTGAAGGCTTACATCTTTAGTGACAGATCAGGGAAGAAGACAACCTGTCTTTTGCAACACAATAACGCCAGACCTCATACCAGTTTAAAGACCCTTGAGCACATTGTCAGTTTTGGCTATAGTCCGTATTTGGCGTCTTCTGACTTCCATCTATATGGATTAATGAAAGATGGGCTGCGTATGCACCATCTTTCTAGTAACAATACCATCATAGCAACTGTGAAACAGTGGGTCATCACCACTGGTGCAGATTTTAACGAGCACAACGTGTATGCTCTTTGTTCATCTTTAGAGAAAATGTATATCCAAGGGTGGTGACTATGTTGAAAAATAGTTTTTGAAGGCAAGATGTTGCCCTATCAAATAGTGTTATTATGCTCCTTTTATACGTTATGATTTTCATGGAATAAATTGGATGCATTATATTTGGAGCGCGTCCTTCATAGTAAATTGAATAGTCTCTACATTTGAAATCTTGATGTTGCCCTTGGCTTCATAAGAACTTTTCAAGTGACTCACTGTTTGGAAAACGTTAGATAGCCTTTTTGTAAACAGTGACTAAAGTAATGGTGTATCATCAACAATTCTGGCTGTCTTGTACAACTGAATTAAACAAGTATTTTCTTATCACATATACTTGTGTTGTCAACATCACTCTTTCTTGTTTCGTATTTCTTTGTTGTAATTATTGCAAATTTCTCTAATATTATGAGTTACTTAGACTGACACAATTTTTGGTCACCGAAATGTCGGGCTTTCTGTACTCGTGCCTTTGTATAGCTGATATATAATCTTCGCAATTTGGCTGGCTTAACTTTGGGTTTCAGACAGGCCGGATTAATCATAGTGCGTCTGTCACTATGTGGGTGGCTTTGGCTTTCACTCTGTGACAACACTTTGTGAATATCTGGAACATTATTTGGTGCTTATAGTTTCTTGTGCCACTTGATATGAACATAAAGATTTAGCCCTGATTGTCCTACATTTAAAAACTATTAAATGTCTTCTCTGCAGTAGCGGCCAACGACCCAAAGCTGACTGCCATAGTCAAGGCCAGCGACCTAGAGCTGAACTGCCAGGGTCAAGGCCAGTGACCCAGAGCCACCAAGACCATTCACCACCACAAGTTGTACATGGCACAATGGCTAAGAAGATGGATCGAAAAGGGAAGGCTTGCGCGGCGCCAACAAATGTCATACTGATGTCGGATGTGTCGGACCAAGAGGTGTAAATATCGCAGCCAAGCTGTAAATTAGGACACAGCGCACTCCGTTGTCCAGACTACTTCCTGCTACTTGCAAAGTAATTTTTAGGGCTTGATTGCAGGAGTTTAACAATGACTGATGAAGAAGACGGACGATGAGGAAGAAAAAAAAGAAGACCAATGTCCTTCCCTGATTCCCTCCCCCCCCCCCCCCACCCCCAACTTCAGCTGCCTTGCGAAATACCTGTTTATGGGAGAGGTTTCTGGGGTAAACCATGAAACAAATTGCATCCTGTGCTATCTATCTACAATCGTCTCGATAATGTCTTGCAACTGGCCAAATGTATCTCAAGACGAGAGACACCGAAGTTGACAGATCACGCAAAACTTCTTTACTATAATCCAAATCTCCGCACAAGCTACTTTTTGGCTCATTTCAGCGGAAGGGCAAAAGAAAACGTTGAATCGTTTTAAATGCAAATGTAACTGGTTGTTTACAGACTCTGATGAGTCTTCTAAACCAGTATACAAACGTTTAGTTAATTTATGATGGACAGACAGTATACTCATCTTCATATAAAATTGTTTATCGGTTACTTCTAAGAAAACAGGAATTTAGATTTGAAACGTTATGTTGTGAAAAGTGTTTGGTAGGAGATGAACAAAAGAAACAAAGGACAACATAGTAAACGTTTGTTTTAAATATCTTATCTTGTGTGTGTGTCTCCGAAATGCCAGCTTATCTGTACTCCTGCCTTTGCATAATTGGTAAATAATCTTTTTTATCGTTTATTTTTAAGAAAATAGTAAATGAAAACGTTCTGTTTGTGCTTTTAAATGTTTTCTCCTCTAAAGCTGACATCCCTTCACTTGAACTCGCCTTGTACCAACCCTTCTTGTGAAGCTGAAATCCCTTCACTTGAACCTAGCTTGTACCAACCCTCCTAGTGAAGCTGAAATCACTGCACTTGAATCCGCATTGTACCATCTGAAGGCGAGTTTAGTTGTCTTTTCTCGAAGGCCCAAAACATTGTTATTTATACAGACTCGATGTGGGACCTTCAAGCTTCCGAAGATGCTGTAGATTGTAGACCTGGTCTTGTTAAAATGTCCCTTAGCAGTGACTCGCATGTTGTCAACATAATTTAACAGCGGATCCATCCACATCACTCAAACACACATAGCAATGACAACGTAGAAAGACTAGAAAATAAGGGATCAAGACAAGAACAGCCACATACAGCAACATCTCTAGAGAGACCCCCCAAAAATGTATTTACAAACAGAAAACGAATCTTGGTTAAACAAAGGAAGCATGGAAAACACAGGAAGACATGTTTACAGACATATGACACGCGCGATTCCAAATGGAGGCGTCAATCAAGTCACGGGGACGTATTTTAGAGAACCATTTTCTGGCTGAGAGCCCAACACATTTCATTTAGCAATCACCCGAACAGAATCTAATCACAACACTCTTCAGAGTGCCAGCTGTGTACACACCCGTACGAAACAGCTGGTCGTCCTCTCTTTGAGTGCTCGATACTCAACGATGTTAGGAAAAGGCTTCTTTCTTTGTTGTTGTGGTGGGTTGTTTTCCTCACATCCCGAGCGCACTGATGAAGGTGCACCGTAGTCCTCCAGACGATTGTGCCGTGCTTGGTTTCATATGCGTGACGTTCACTACTACAAGGATCACGTCGATCTACATTTCGTCAGCAAGACTCCTTGAGAACATCCTGTTTTTAGGGAACGCTAATTGGAAAAGAAATAGTGGTCTTGGTCAGTATATTGTGTCTGACCCTGACACGACGTCCAGGTCAGTATGTTGAACCTGACAGGACTAGCGTCTCAGTTCCCCGCAATACAGATTAATGGAACACTTTATATGACAACAAATAACAATTACCAACACTTAAAGATACCATTTCAAAGCATTGGGCCAAAGAGCGAGAGCCAGAATGCTGTTGGATCCGTAAACAACTAACAACGACCTCTGTCAATATGTTCCCAATTCTCCAACTGTTGTTTTACTTCTACCCTCCTTTCTTTTGTTTGCTAAGTTATCATGTACTGTGTTGTTTTATTTGTCTGATATATCACACTGTGTTGTTTTAATTGTCTGATATATCCCACTGTGTTGTTTTAATTGTCTGATATATCCCACTGTGTTGTTTTAATTGTCTGATATATCACACCGTGTTGTTTTAATTGTCTGATATATCCCACTGTGTTGTTTTAATTGTCTGATATATCACACCGTGTTGTTTTAATTGTCTGATATATCCCACTGTGTTGTTTTAATTGTCTGATATATCACACCGTGTTGTTTTAATTGTCTGATATATCACACTGTGTTGTTTTAATTGTCTGATATATCACACTGTGTTGTTTTAATCGTCTGATATATCACACTGTGTTGTTTTAATCGTCTGCATATCACACTGTTGTTTTAATTGTAAATATATCATACGATCTGTTGTTTTAATTGTAAATATATCATACGATCTGTTGTTTTAATTGTAAATATATCACACACTTGTTTTAATTGTCCATATATCACACTGTTTTGTTTTAATTGTCATGTATCATACGCTATGTGGTTTTAATTGTCCATATAGATCATACACTGTGTTGGCTTAACTTTATGTGTACTTTCTTCGTGTTTCCGCTGTCTCTTCTAGTAAATGAAATATTCCTATAGGAGACATGTACATATACAGTAAACATAGCGCTCTAGTCCATATTAAAGAGCACACTCCCACAGAGACCAGGCTAGACAAGTAATTACACAAGAACAAGCAGTTCAGGTGTTTTTTGAGGACATTTTCACTTGTCAGAGAGCAGATGAAATTCCCGCCGATTATCTATACCTGATTCGTGAGGATACATAAATCACACTGCAGTACGATATTTCCAACACGACCTAGGCAGACACATCAAGCTTGTTAGACAACTTCAATTGTTTGTATAATGTCCCCATTTCACACTCTTTGAATATCATATGATTCTACCCACGACACGTTTGGTCGTCAAGAAACCAAAGTCTTATATCGCATGGTTAAAACAAAATAGCGAAGACAGTCTAATGCAAGCACTGCCAACGAGGATGAAGTGTTAGAGACACTTTATTGTACGAGGTTTGGTGTAAGTTGCAGTGACCAGTTCTCTACTGCATTGTTTTGAATACATGTATCCTTGTACAGCTTATTCGACAACAACGTCTGGATAACAAGAATCGAACTGGATACTTTTGTCATGTGAAGGAAACGCTTTAACCATATTATCCTTTATATCGTTGACAGTGTTAATGTGATTCATGCACTCATTAAACGTATTTTTTTAATAATTCCTGTTCTTCTAAGAATCGACCTGGTCGCACTTGAGGCAGACCAATAGGTGCTAAGTCCATCTCAACAAATGGGAAAACAATGTAGATAAAGATGGTTCATGTAGCTCGCTGGTTGTACATACTCCCGCACCGTCCTTTCAAACGCCTTCGTCTGCTGGACCCGCGTATTAGGTCAAAATCTTGCTATCTGTGCATTGCGGGTTCATCGACTGTAGGGTCTTCATACACAAGGCGGTTGTTGTTTCGAATGTGCACAATAAGTAGGATTACTCTTTTGTGCGCCCTGAAAAGGGCGTTAAGTGGCGGGTTGCAGTAGCTTTCCGCACAACCCGAGCGTGATGATGAAGGTAGACCAGGGTCCTCCAGGCGGTTGTGCTATGCTTGGCTTCGTCTGCGTATCACTCACTACTACGGGGATCATGTCGATCTCTTCCCCCGTTAATCAGGCTGCCTTGAAAACAGCCCGTTTCCAGGAAAGGCTACGTGGAAACCGATGTGAGGGTCTTGGCCAGTAAATTTTCCTTGGCCCTGACTAACATGGCTGATGAGTATGTTGTGCCTGACCAGACGTTAGTGTTCCCCTCCTGAGGTGTCTCTGAGAGCATGATTTCAGCTTTATCATTCCGGCAAAACCCCAGCATGACCCCTGTACCCACTATTTAATCATGCAACAAGTCAGCTCATTCAACCGAGGCAAGAACTGAGAGTCAGAGACGATTACAGCCTTTATTAAAAAGATCCCAGGTAGCCACTCCAGAACCGAAGTCACAGCCTATATCTCCATTCTGATACCGGACGTTGTCAAGTATGTATCGCTCCTCTCAGCAAGAAACCTGCTTCTCACTCTAGCAAGGAAGCCCCCAACCGACTTTCCTTCCGCGTAGCACATATTTATCGATGTATATGACAACATTAGAACTCTGGACACTTTCACTTCTTAGTTTCTCAACCTCGACGCCCGCTTTCCCGCTCCGCCAGTCTCTGCATTCTCTCCCTGGAGTGATAATGACCCAGTGGAAGTGACCCAGAGGAAGTGACCCAGTCGAAGTATGTCATTCTATCTCCAGAGTAAATGCATTCTTCCTCCTCCTTTTGTTTACTGTATCTACTGAGGTTACTTGACAACTCGTTGCCTATGCCACCCATAACATCCCTTTTCTAATTCTTTCAAATAAATTATACAATTTATACTCACAAGCCTTAGCAGTAGCTTCCAAACGGTCACCTTTTCTTCAACACTCAAACATCCAATTAGGAACTAAACGGCAAATGATAAACCGTTCATTGCTACCAACTGTCTGTAACTGGTGCCACACATGGTCCCTATCCATCTCATGAAAATCGAACCCCATTACTTACAATTGCAATTGTATAACCTGAGAAGATATGGTTACAGTACACGAGAAATATTATGGATCAGATGGATAGACTAAATAACATGAATTCTACATAGACGCAGGTCAGTGCAATACACATTACCCTAGCTTACAGCATTGTGTGGGGACTGAATGGCCTCGAGGTAAGACGTCAGCCTCGATTGTTGGGGGTCACAGGTTCAAATCACGTTGGAAACCGGTATTTGTTGACGTGGACTTGCTGGTATTTCACCTTATCTTTGGGTAGTATAGATCGGACGTCCGTGTGTCATGTCGCGTACGTAAATAATCCACCATTCGCTGAAAATCGAAAAGAGTAGGCTTAACGGCCGCTTCCCGAAAACAATTCAAAATTATGTAAAAAATCTGACCAATCTATTACGGGATCCTCGCCGATGCTGCGGAGTTCGTCCATTGTACTGAAATTCTCCAAAAATATGGAGAAGAGTAGAGCCCTTTGGGTTATAACGTGTGCGATGACGTTCATTCTTTGACTAACTTACTTACTTAGTCGCTCCTCTTCTACCGTGAGGTGTAGATGTTTGCTAGAGAGAACGCCACACTGTTCTATGCGCCATATTTCTCCTGGGCCTCTTTCCAATGCAGGCCTCTATCACTTAGGGACTATCGGATGTTGTATTCCTAACGTACGTTGGGACGTCCTGATGGTCTGCTTCCTTGCCTTTTTTGTCTCCCATGACTGCCTTGGTATCCGATCAGCCCCAATTCTACAGACAAGGCCAAACCACTGCAGTTAGGACTGCTCCACTCGTGCCTGCAGGGGGTTTGGCTTCGAGATTGCTACATATTGTCCGGTTACGAATCTTATCCCTCTTCATCACCTGCACATTTCTTAGGTACCTCATTTCAGAAGTTTATAGTTGCCTTTCTTGGGCTGTGGTCATTGCCCATGACTCACATCCATATCTCAGGATACATCCATCTTTGTTTTTCTGCTTATTTCTCTTTTGCTGAGGAATCTTCTGTTTATTGAAATGAAAACTCGTTCTTTGACTAAATCAAACAAATGTTTGGAAGCACAAATAGGCGCAGATAGTCGTAAAGTCTAGTCTAATGTTTAGTGTCCATAGTCAGACAAAACTAAATACCCTATCGATTATTCAATCAATATCAGTCGCTCCTTTGAGAGCATAGGCCAACAACAACCCTCCTTCAGCGTTTGGCTTCCACTTTTCCTTTCACCAGTTGAGGTCCAGCGACCGAAGCTACTTTTCCCATTCTCTTACTCCGCTGCATTATACTTCTCATATTCCGAGGTCCTTCCTGTCCTAAGAATGTCTGCTGTTTGTTTGGTTATCAATATTTCTGAAACCAGAGTTTTTTTTTATGGATTACGTGATGGACCTTGATCGAAACCTATTGTTGATCATCCATCGTAATCGATGAGGACCACTTTGTCAACATTCACTGTCCGCATGAGTTTGAAGATGGCTAAATAAGCCAATCGAAGCCCAGAATTGTCCGTCCCTTTTAGTACAAGGAAATATGACACCCTCTACCACCGGGGTTGAAGAAGGGTTGATGTGAGCAGACTTGTGAAGCGTTCGCTTCTGTATAGCTTCATTTATTCCTGGTTCTAAATGTTGTTATAGCCGGAGGTGGGGGTTGAGGATGAACTCTCAACACCAACTAAATGCTCCCATGGCGTGCGTCTCAAATAGCCTCTGACAATAAAGTCCATCTCATGGTCTTTACGCTACAGAACTGTTTTGACTGACAGGAGAAGGCGCGGAAGGCAAGCCACTGGCGCCTTAAAACCAGTAGTATCAGGCAGATGGGGCTCGAAAGTTTAGGAAGGCAGTTCATCTAGGAGAAGGAAAAACTTTTATTTCAAACCGTCAGAAATTTGCAGATAAAATACTAGCGTATCTTGTCGGGTTTTGTCAGATATGGCTGTGCAATCTGTTTTCTGATGATAACTCTGACAGTTGGTCAACGTCTACCAAACCTGACAATCGACGATGTGCGAAGGAGCATGCGCAAGAGGATACAATGCCTTATCCTAGAGCGAGGAAAAGCAACCTCAGCTGAGTGTTGTGGAAGGACAGACCAGGCCCTTAGCCTTGTTTGCGATTGGTCTAGGAGTGAAGCCCCTACAGGCGAACAGATAGAGCATTCCTCTGCTGATCCGGTAGCTTCTGCAGCTTGCCTTGTTCCAAATGTATTGGTATCACCTTTCCTTTGGAGCAAATAAGGTCGATCGAGAGAGGGACCACACTGCATGGGCAACACATGGTCTCTATATTTCTGCCCGGTTATTGTACAGCCCAATTACTATCGTCTGACGAGACGAAAAGAGCCAATGATTCATGTCTGAAGGCCCTCAGAAACGCTGCGCTAGTCTGTGATTGGTGGCGACTCTTTCCCAGTCATCATGATTAATAACGCCCTGGACCACTGATTTCTTAAGCCTGTCCTTGCACCGTTTCCGCTGACCACAGCTTGCTCGTTTGTCATTGTGCAGTTCCCCATAGAACAGCTCTTATATAGTCTATGTGAGTAGCCCGTTTTTCTGCCGAAGACGGATGTGTTGGACCAAAAGGTGCAAATATCGCAGCCAGTCTGTAAACAAGCGACACAACGCATTCCGCTCTCCGGACTACATCTAGCTACCTGCAAAGCCCTGTTCGGGACTTGGTAGTGGGAGATTGAGAACAAACGCAGAAGAAGAAAGCAGAAGTCCGTTTTTAGCCTGATCTCTGTCCATTGACTGAATTTATATTACCCTACTGAAAGCTTCCTGCCTTCTCGTTATAACACGAGTCATTGCGACTCGTAATACTTAAATACATTCGATGAAGATCTTAAACAGGATAATGTATTCATGGACACAAGTCCTTACGTTGGTAATATTATATTTGTTTCTGTCTAATTTATTTTCGTGACTGCTCTTTTATAAAGACTGTTGAGGGCTGACACATGTAAATGTAATATCACACACAGTAGGGGGTTGCGTTAACATTTTCTGTGACATTATCCTGTGCTTAAGCATGTATGTACTATCGTAAAGATGGTTTCAGAGGTATTTCATTGTTCCGTTTAGGATTTCCAGGCTTTCGGGTACAATCCGAATTTTTACATGATACGACTTGAAGGGTTGACGATGCAGTTATTTTTGCAGCCATGAAATATCGCTGGGTTGCGAAGAACGAACGATCGTTGGAGCACAGCAACAGCAACATGGTACCATTGAGCCACGTTGGTCCGACTCCCTTGCATCCCGCATCAGAATTCACGATGCCGTAGATGGGAGACTGATTACCCTCCGGTCCACCTTGGCCCAAAACAGAGACCGTTAGAAGAAAAGTTGGGACCCGCCACAATGTAATCGCCGCTGAAGAACGGGTGGTCCAGTAATCCAGTAATGACTTTAAGGGCACGGGGTTTAACTTCGATTAGTAGTACACTAATGTAAAGTAGATCCAGCTGCAAATGGATACCATGCCTACTGGTAAGGAAGGAAAGGCAAGGAGGGGAATAGGCCACTCAACCTTATACACAAGCTGCGTCCTTCTACAAAGAAGTATCTAACACTTCATCCCCGAAAGCACTGTCTGCTATGGAACTAATTTACCTTTTTTTTTATCTGTTAGGGCCTGACTTGTTTTCTTTATAGATCGAGTTAATCTTGACAGACACACATACAATGCCAGGAAAATCAATAGGCGGACAGGATATAAATAATCTACGATATGCAGATGATATTGTATTGGTAGCCTAGAATGAAACCATCTTGCAGGAAATGGTAAACACGGTAGTTCAACAAGTAAGAAAACAAAGGACTCAGTTTAAATAATAAGAAATCGGAGGTGACAGTAGTGACAAAGAAACTAGGCTCTCCAATATGCCACGTCAACGCGACGGGGACCGAATTGAGACAAGTCAACACGATTAAATATCTGCGCACATACATAAGATCAAATGAAAGATGCAACTACGAAATAAAATGCGGAATAGCACAAGCAAAATCGGTCTTCAGGACCATGGAATGAATATTGTGTAACCAAACGTTGTCGCTGGAACTGAGAAAGAGAGTCCTTGGATCCTACGTGGAACCAGTACTGGCATATGGAAGTGAATCAAGGAGAATTAGCAAACACGTGCACATATCTTTGAGAGCAACGGAGATGTGGTTTTACAGAAGAATGGTGCGGTTCCGGTGGACTACAAAGAAGACTAATGATACAGTACTTGAAGAGGCACAAACACAAAGAAGACTAATGATACAGTACTTGAAGAGGCACAAACACAAAGACAACTTATTGCAAGGATCAGAACAAAGCAGTCATCCTTTTTCGGGCATGTTATGAGAAGAGGTGGCTTGCATCATGTCTTGACAACGGGAAAGATAGGAAGAAAGAGATACAGAGGAAGGCAGGGAGCGAAGCCGGAGAGAATGGCACGGGCGACAATCAACAACAGAGTTAGTAAACATCACGCATGATAAAAGTGAATGGAGGTCCCTGATCGTCATCGTCAACCTTCTATACACCTGATGATCATGATCTATTAGAGTATAGTCGGTCTCTTCTTTCTTCACAGTAAGGGATCTTGAGATCTAGCATAGACGGGTAGAACGCGGGACTTAACGTCATTTCTAGACTGGTAAAACGTGTGACAACTTTATTTCTAGACTGGTACAACTTGTGAATTTACGGCATTTCTAGACGAGCAGAAGGTATGACTTTACGTCATTTCTAAACGGGTAGAACGTGCGACTTTACGTCATTTTAGACGGGTAGAACTCGTGACAACTTTATCTCTAGACTGATAGAACTGGTGACTTTACGGCATTTCTAAACGAGTAGAACGTATGACTTTACGTCATTTCTAAATGGGTAGAACGTGTGACTTTACGTAATTTCTACACTAGTAGAACGTGTGACGTTACGTCATTTCTAGACTGGTAGACCGTGTGACTTTACTTCATTTATATACGGGTAGAACGCGTAACTTAACTTTATTTCTTGACGGGTGGAACGCGTAACTTAACTTTATTTCTTGACGGGTGGAACGTGTGACTTAACTTTATTTTGATTCCCCCTTTCTCGCAAAATAAAATGTTTAGGAAGAAATTTTTTGTAGAAAATGCAATGTAAAAATGTAAATTGTTTCTGTTTGTTATCGCTCATTTGTTGTTCTCTCAATTTGACATACTTTTCCGTACTTCTTTCTTCTTCTTCTTTTGTCCTACTGCCCTTGCGATACGGTGTCACAGAGTGGTGAGATGCGTAGATTTATTGTTATCACCAAGTTTCTATTGAAATCGATGTCTTCGTAAGACCGATTAACTTAAAAACAAATGGTTGACTTTATTTGATCATGTCAAGTGTGGTCTACGAGTAAAAAAAGAGTGGATGACTTTATATTATCAAATTAAGTTGTCTACGAACAAGGTGAGGATTGATGACTTTATTTGATCGTATTAAGTTGTCTACGAGCGAAGTAAAATGGATGATTTTATTTCATCAAATTAAGTGGTCTACGAACAAGGTGAGGATTGATGACTTTATTTGATCGTATTAAGTTGTCTACGAGCAAAGTAAAATGGATGATTTTATTTCATCAAATTAAGTGGTCTACGAACAAGGTGAGGATTGATGACTTTATTTGATCGTATTAAGTTGTCTACGAGCAAAGTAAAATGGATGATTTTATTTCATCAAATTAAGTGGTGTACGAACAAGGTGAGGATTGATGACTTTATTTGATCATATCAAGTGGGCTACGAGTAAAGTGAGAATGGAGGAGTTTATTTGATCATATCAAGTGGTTTACGAACAAGGTGAGAATGGGTGGCTTTATTTTATGACATCAAGGGGGAATGTGGCAATGTAAGATGACTGTCTTGTCTTGCTCTTGTCATATCGAGTAGTTCAACAATAAAGTCAAATGGATGAAATTTTAAATATCATTTCAAGTAATTCAAGAAAAACGTGAAATGAAAATTGTTTCTTATTTCAGAAGAAGAGGAGAAAGAATAAGGTAAAATCATTTTTTTCTTTTATCATATCAAGTGGTCTGGGTACACGGTAAAAGAACTTAGCTTCTTCATTCTGGCTTAGAAAACTTTGCAGAGTATGAATACAACCAGTTTCTTCTATTCCACATGATCTAAAAATAACTATCGGCATCCAATCTATTCTTGAACGTATTAACTGACCCTGCTCGCACTATTTCCTGTGGCAATACATTTCAAGCACCAACCGTTCTCTGATTTAAAAAAATATATTTCCTAATATCTAATTTGGACCTTACTTTAATTAATCTGTAGCTGAGCCTTCTTGTTCTTGAAGCCGGCAATGATGACTTCGTTTTGTTTTCAAAGTCTCTAAAAGAATTGCGAGATTAAGAACCAGTGTTTTACCAATAGATTGAAAAAAACTAGCCTGCCCGTCTGCGCGAGACTCATACATACAAGGGAACAGTGCATGACAATCTGCCGCCACCAACAACACCCCCCCACGCGCGTTCCTGTGTATTCCTGCGCCGTGGTAGCTTGCCTTCTTAAGACGCGTTGCGCCTCGACACTCGAGGCGAATGAGGAGGTCTCTAGAACTTATTGGTCAACCTCTGTCAGACCCGACGGACTATTCCCAATCAGCGGACCTCCTTACGGTAATTGATCTCAAGATTGATTCAAACATTGTGTTCATTCAGTGTCCATTGCAAGTGGTTTGGATTATTCTTCATATGTTTAGGTTATCACTCACTTGATATTCGTGATAAGTTTGCTTTCGATAGCAGAGCCTTGGCATTTTTAAATCCCTTAAATCCAGTTGTTATTTTTTTACAATTATTATGCGGCTGATAATCTGTTACTTTAAAACATGTTAAGAAAATATAGATTGTGTTACCGTTAGAATGTGAATATTTGCATTGTAAATTTGCCGTTTTCCTTCCAATGAAATAGCTTTATCTTTGTTTTCCCTACTATTGGTGAATATACTATGTTTAAATTGTAGGTTATTTCTGTGGTGAGGATTGTGTGGCCAAACTTTTGAGAAACTAAACTTATAGTCATAAAAAAGACATGTGTTTGTACCACCATATAGATCTAGCATTTTATCGCATTGCGGGACAATTTTCGAGGCATGTGGTTATTATATCGCAGCTCTTTAAATCCACAGGATGGATTTCTAAATTTGAAAAATGCGGAAATAATACTTATGTTATTTTCAATTCTCTGATTTAACTGACTCATTCTGTAGGGCCGATATAAAACTTTCCTACAATACCATGAAGCTGATACATTAGCTTGAGAAATTGTCATACATTGGTTTTATAAATACAACTTTCTCTATACGTTTTCTTAAATTTATAAATGTACCTGCACTTTTTAGAAGCAGTTTACAATGCAAGAATAAATGTATCCAGAGGTCCAAAATATTTTCGAAGACAAGAGTTACGCAACTGGACATCTTTAACAGGATTCAATTTTCAAAACATTTCCGTGATTTCTCAGTGCATGATATGGCCAACAATAAAATGCAGAGTACAACAATAACTTTAAAATACTATATTTTGCAAATAAATGAACAGGTTAATTTGATTAAAAAGGCTGTCGATTAATCCTCATTTTGAGTTCAAAGTTAAATATCTATAAAAATCTCTAATTTCAGGAACCGCACAATAGAATATAAATGACGTGTATGTGTGTGTTTGTTACTGTAATGTAATTTCATGGGAAGGATATTACCGAGTTTAATATGATTCAACAGATTATTGAACAAGTGCGAATGCTTTCATATTTGGGATAAATGATTACAGACAATTCTCGCTGTGAAGTTGAAACAAAAACTCAGATCACAGTAGCAAAATAGGCATGCCGTAAGAAACAAAAACATTTAACTACAAATAACATTAATATTGAGCTTCTGAAAATAATAATCACTACACATATCTGGCCCGTCGCATTGTATGGCTCTGAAACATGGACACTAAACAAAAAGGATAAACAGATATTAGAAGCTCTTGAGATGTGATGCTATCGCAGGATGCAAAGTGTAAGCTGGACAGAATAAAGGTCAAATGAAGAAGTGTTTAAGATATAGGTTCACATAGACAACTAATGATGAGTATACAGAGAGGTAGATTGTCTTGACTTGATTATAAACATGAGACATGGAGGCCTATTATTGAAAGTACCACATGACAAAATTCAAGTGAAAGTAGGAAGGAAACATCCAAGAAACAATGACATCACACAGGCTTATAAGAACATAGGGGGATGCAGACATATATTGAGCTGCTGGGAACAGAGGACAGTGGCGTGGACATGATCAGAACACTTCAATACCAATCTCCGGACTGAATACCATGATGATGATGACGAATATGATTCCAACAAATCAGTTTGAATCTCATTGACTTTAGTAAGCGACGACACAGGTGTGGTGCAACCAAATCTGAAATATAAGGCTCACTTCACATGCTAAATCCCCAACGAACATGTACTTGCCTTCTGGGTTGGAAAATAATACATACAAGCGGAAATAACTCATTTTCTTGTAGGGCAGATGGTGACAAAGAGCAGAATTCTATCTAGTTATGTCAATTCTAAATGTTGGTCTTCGCTTATATGTCCCTCTGTATTTGATTCCATAAAAAGTCACACGAGATAAGCAAGCATCTGGTTGTTGTTGAATGCCCACAATCACTTAGATGTATGTGCCCTGACAAGAGGATTACGAAGCGGGTTACAGTAGCTTTCCTCACACCCCGAACGTGCTGATGAAGGTGGACCAGGGTCCTTCAGGCGTCTGTGCTATGCATGACTTCATCTTCGTGTTGCTCACTACTTCGGGGATCACGTTGATTTCCCACCTTCGGAGCCAGGCGGTCATAAAACAGCTCGTTTCCAGAGAGAACTAAGATGAAGTCGGGGTGGGGGTCTTGGCCAGTACATTTTGCCTGACCCTGACTAACATGTCTGATCAGTACAGTTTGTCTTACTAGTAGTTAGTCACCGTGAGCAATTGATAAAACAACAAGGCCTGCAGTTACAGATTTACACGTCTCTTTTTATTTGGCTTCAGTGACGCCTGGGTAAAGCCTGTTATTTACCTCTTGCATTTCCAGTCAAATTCATCAAAAGCTCACACATATAATTAGACAGACGTATGAAAGTATGCAATGTAGAGTTATTCACGAAGGACAACTTACAGAGCCATTCAAAATTAAATCAGGGGTATGACAGGGTTGCCTACTGTCGCATTTCCTGTTCATTCTGGCAGTGGACTGGATTATGAAAGTAACAACGAATGAGACAAATGGAATCCAGTAAACCTTTTCTAAACAGCTGGAGGACCTGGATTTTGCGGTTGATTTAGCCCTTCTGTCCCACAGCCAACGTCAAATGCAAAGGAAACTTGATAGATTGGATTATACCTCTAAACAAGTCGGTTTGAAGATCCATGTGGAAAATACAAAAATAATTAGGGTCGGTGCAACAAACAGAACCAATCCGACTGAGAGGAACGCCACTGGAAGAGGTAGTGGTATTTACATAATTAATACGTATCATTAATAAGGAAGGAGGGCAGACGAGGATATAAAAACACGGATACAAAACGCAAGTGTTGCATTCACAATATTGAAACCCATATGGGACTCCAAAAAAATAAGAGGGAAGATAAAAATAAGGATTTTCAATTTAAATATGAAGCCAGTCCTGCTGTATGGAGCGGACACTTGGGGGATGACCAAAGGCAATGACAGGAGACTGCAGGGTTTTGTCAACAGATGCCTGGGAAAGATTCTTGGTATAAAATGGTTTCACAAATTTACAAACGACAGACTGTGAGAGAGAGCGGGACAAGGTAAATTAGAACATGACATCTTAAGAAGAAAGTGGAGATGGATGGGTCATACATTAAGAAAGTCCCAGGCCAGTATCACCAGGCAATCCCTATCATGTAACCCCCAGGGAAGGAGAGACATGGGCAGACCAAGGAATACTTGGAGACGAAATCTGGAGGCGGAAGTAAAGAAAACAGAAACAAGCTAGAAGGAAGTGGAAAACATTGCACAGGACAGAGCTGCTTGGCGAGGGTTGGTTGATGGCCTGTGTACCCCTGGGGGATAGAAGGCGAAAGAGAGAAGAGAGATTTCCAGTCATATATTTGTTGTTAAAGTTCAGTCCTATATTTTATGAGGGCGTGTTGCTAAAGTTCAGTCCTATATTATTTGAGGACGTTTTGCTAAAGTCCAGTCATATATTATTTGAGGACTTGTTACTAAAGTCCAGTCATATATTATTTGAGGACATTTTGTTAAAGGTCAATCATATATTATTTGAGGACGTGTTACTAAAGTCCAGTCATATATTATTTGAGGACGTGTTACTAAAGGCCAGTCATATATTATTTGAGGACGTGTTACTAAAGTCCAGTCATATATTATTTGAGGACGTTTTGCTAAAGTGCAGTCATATATTATTTGAGGACGTATTGCTAAAGGTCACCCAATTGATATCGAGGGCCTAAATGTAAATGGAATGTCCTTTGCAGAACGTCGCTTCTTACAACCGCCATTCTGTTTGGCTGCTATAAGTTTCTTGGCAAAGTGTGCATTACGGTAGGTTGCCATTATTTTCTGTTGGTGAAGGAGGTGCAAAAAAAACCCGCATATCTGCCAAGCTGGACACGAGTGAGTTTCAAACCGTTTGCTTTGGGATTGTGAAACGGACGCTTCACCTTAGGCCATGCAGCCGCCAGTATCGTGGGAGGTGTTGGTAAATCCGTCCTGCTGAAGACACCGTGGAGATCTTGAGGAGCACATAATAGGATCACTGTGACATTCCATGTATGTTTCAAAAGGCGTTTATAAAGGGTCTCGCTTTTGGACAAGTAGCCGCGACAAGTAAACAATGTGGTACATACGGTGTCGCTGGAAGAACGCATCATGTTCTAAATGATTTGCGAGCTGAGCATACATTGGGTACTCGTGTTTACTTCATTTTTTGCAGAAAGTGCTCTTCTGTGTTTGAAAGATCTTCACCACAACTCAAGTGATGCTAACTAAAGTACGGGATGTGTTATTTAATGTTGTTATTATTATCGTCTGGTTGATCAGTTCTACGACTGGTGGTAGGGTTGTCTGAGCATGTCTCTCTATTTGACCCTATTCTCTAGTTGATCAGTTCTACGACTGGTGGTAGGGTTGTCTGAGCATGTCTCTCTATTTGACCCTATTCTCTAGTTGATCAGTTCTACGACTGGTGGTAGGGTTGTCTGAGCATGTCTCTCTATTTGACCCTATTCTCTAGTTGATCAGTTCTACGACTGGTGGTAGGGTTGTCTGAGCATGTCTCTCTATTTGACCCTATTCTCTAGTTGATCAGTTCTACGACTGGTGGTAGGGTTGTCTGAGCATGTCTCTCTATTTGACCCTATTCTCTAGTTGATCAGTTCTACGACTGGTGGTAGGGTTGTCTGAGCATGTCTCTCTATTTGACCCTATTCTCTAGTTGATCAGTTCTACGACTGGTGGTAGGGTTGTCTGAGCATGTCTTTCTATTTGATCCTATTTTCTGGTTGATCAGTTCTAAGATCGGTGGTTGTGTTGTCTGAGCATGTCTCTCCATTTGACCATATGGCCTGGTTGATCTATCCTGAGAATGGTTGTAAGTTTGTTTGAGCGCGTTCTCCATTTAACCATATCCTCTTGTTAGTCAGTACTAAGGCTGGTTGTAGGGTTGTCTGGGCATTTCGCTCCATTTGATCCCATCCTCTTCAGCCGTCTTCATGTCAGCATATGTCCGTACTTTAGTATCTCTACAAGCCTATGATATTAATGTGAGTTTTGGTCGCCCCTTCCTCTTTCCCCCTTTATCGTGTCCTCTAGTATCTTCAGTCAAAGACTTTCATGTCGCATATTGTCTCCCACCCTATTCAATCTTCGTTTTTGCATCATTTTCAGAATTTGTCTTTGTGCGCCTCCCTCAGTGAGGACATTGCCATTGGATCTTCTTTCTGTCTAACTCAATCTCTACAATTTACGAAAGCACAACATATGACTCGCTTCCTAGCATTTATTCTCCCTCTCTGTTTGCCTATGTTTCAGCACCAAAGAGATCTATTGGCCAATCATGTGTAGTTTCTTAACGCAGTATCTTATGACAAGCGTAGATTCGAATACACTGAGACGTCCGTCTGATTATTATATTGTATTGACAGTGGATCATCCGGTAAATATTTATCTGATCTCTGAGTAGTGAGATCAGACACCCGTGTGCAGTAGCGCGAACGTTAAAACTACATTTGCAGTTGAAAATCGAAAAGAGTAGGCCTAACGGCCGCTGCTCGGGCAAAATTCGAGTTAAAAATCTACTCAAATTATTCTAGGGATTCTCGCTCCACAGATAATATGTCACAAAAAGGGGACTATGTGGCCATAACAACAGGTCTTGGTTATGTGGTTAGCGGAGCGGCTTAGATAGCGCCTGACAGGCTGCAGGTTTAACTTGCTCTAATTTACACTTCCACCTCCACGAGTCTCAAAAATAGGCGATCGTATATTCCAGGGGCTAACAGATGTTGGGAATGACCTGGAAAGTCACTAGTGGATTTTCGCCTACCCAAAAAGTATGAAACAGAGGAGGTCGCACTCCCCACGACGTCTAACGACTGAAGATAAATAGATAGATTGACAGTTTTCCCACCTTTTTTATAAATGAAAAAGCTTCAATATCTACACACTAGAATAGGACTGGTATTAATTATATGCTATATAATCAAATATCATGGGAGGCAATTTGAGTTTCATATAATTGGCCGGGTATTTCTATACCTCATGATAGAAGTAAAAGGACTTAGTAGGTAAGTATAATTGCAAAGGCTCTTGATTGATCTTCAGTTTGTGTTGAAAGTTATTGATTAATGTTTATTCAAGCTTCAAAACTCGGTATATACCAACTAGAATGAGACTGGTGATAATTATATGTTATATAATAACATTTCATTGAACGCTATCTCCAGTTGTTGTTGAAAATACTTTATTTATATTTTATGAAACTTCTAAATTCAGTAACTATAAATTGGAATGAGAAAATGGTATGTTCACATTCATATTATCATCGGCGTCAGTCCGGCAGTTGCTAGGAAACCAACAATATTCTGTTTGCGTGCCGATCACTTGCAGTGGAGTACCAGTGCGGGTCTAGATCTTTGGTCAATCCATCTCATCATCACATAGGTTGGCGGCCCCGTGGGCATGTTCTAACGGCAACCAAAACATTGTTCTACATGTTCTGATAAATGTGGACCGCGTCGTCCAGGCGATTGTGCAATGCTTGGCTTTATATGTGTGGCGCCCAATACTACGGATATCACGTCGATCCACATCTCGGCAGCCAGACTGCCTTAAAAACAGCATGTTTCCAGGGAACTCTACATGGAAGAGAAATAATGATCTTGGTCAGTATATTGTGCCTGACCCTGGCACGGAGTCCTGTAAAAGTCTGTTAATTTTCCCTATTTCAAACATGCACACTTTTCCACAGTGTGTGCTGGACTTGGATATGTAAATACATTTACTTATACGCTTTTTTCGCTTTCTTTCCACTGTGTTTTTAGCGTTTCCTCGAAAGTCTTCACACCTCTACATAGTATTGTTTTCCATGCAACTGTATCTTCATCCATCTCCTCCAACTTTTGAAAGTCTACGGAAAAGTCTTCCATTGGTGTCTTACATATATCTTTGTATCTTAACATTGGTTTACCTACAGGTCTCGTCCCCTCCAAAAGTTCACCGAAAAGAACCTGATTTTTGGGTATGCGGTTGTTTTCTCTGCAACTCTCATGTTACAACCACCTCAATCTTCTACTACAGAGTACCCACACGGTGGACTGAAGCTTAGCTCTATGCAGTACCTCTGTGTTGGTAATTTTGTCCTGCCACTTGAGATTTTCATTATTTTGTAAAGACAGCGAAGACTAAAGATGTTAAGTCTCCTCCTGTAACTCGAGTAAGTAGTTCACGATTTTCATCCACACAGCAAGATGCTAAGTACGCAAACCCGATATAACTGAGCCTTTGTTTGCATCGTTAACTTGTTATTTGCCACCATTTTTAGATAAGTTGCCAATGAAGCTTTCAATATTCTCTGAATATTGTATGGTATATAGCAACATTTCATGCGATTCCATGGTGACGATGATGTTACGTGACGCATTGAAGGTTGACTGCTATGACCGTTTTTACCATGATGGTACACTCAGACAGACTGTTGTCAATCCATCTCTTGATGTTGTCTTACCACTAATAACGCTGTCTTCTTATTGCCCGCCTATCGTCCAACTTTCCCTCTAGTATTGTTTTCATCATTGTGTCGTATATCTTTATATGTCCAAAATATTTTATTTGCCGAATTGTTTATCTTTTTAAGTAATTCTCTTCCAATTTCCAATCCCTCCATGACCATCCTCCTTGTTCGCTTTACTTCCACTAGATGCGGCCCATCCGTATGTATATCCGCAGTTAAGAGAGGTTATATTAGTTTAATATGATAACAAATAGTATAGTGATGCCATCTATCTATCTATCTATCTATCTATCTATCTATCTATCTATCTATCTATCTATCTATCTATCTATCTATCTATCTATCTATCTATCTATCTATCTATCTATCTATCTATCTATCTGCCAAAATACGGCGCAAAAAGTAGAAACAAATTATCTCCAGTTGGAACGGTGTGACGCCACAGTTTTTAGATCTTGTATGGTGCTGAGGCCCATAGCTGTGCCCTCTCGGATGATTGTTATTTTGAGTGTTTCCTTGGGTCTCCCTCTTTTCCGAACGTCCCTTGTTGTCCATTCGAGTGTTCGCAATGGAAGACGGTTGTTGTTCATTCTAAGGACAAACCCGATGTATGTCCATCGTTTTGTCTCTGTTCTTTTCGAGTCATTAGTTATGGACTGGTCCCAGCGTATATTCAATAACTTTCTTAGACATTGATTTTCAAAGACATTTAGTTTGTTTTCCAGCGCTTTTGTTGTTTATCAGTTTTCACATCCATATGGCAGGACTGATATTGTGACTTAGTTGAATAATTCATATTTACTATAACTTATAAATTCAGGAACTGCAAAGTAGAATACGAATGGTAGTGTGTGTGTGTGTGTTAGATCTAATGCAACATGATGGGAATGTTATTACATAATATAACCGCAAGGACATTGGTGTGATCACTATTTTGTGTTAAAAAAAAACTATTCTTATGCAGTTGATTAACTCCTAAAAACTCAAACGCTACAAAATAGAATGCGTGCTGTGTCGCTAGTGTATTATATCCAACATTCAAGCGTGGAATGTTATTGCAAAAACTAACATAACTCGAAGGACATCATCGTGACCTCGCCTCATTTTGCGTTGATAGTTGTTCACATTATTTCGGAACGCAAAACTGAAAGTGCTACAAGCTGGAGATAGACAGGTGATACTTTTATGTTGCATCGAATCAATTATCTTGGAATGTTACTGTTGAGGGACACCCGGGACTTTGATGGGTTCGCATTTCTTTCTGGGATTAACAAGTGAGCTGGTGCTTTATCAGGACTACAACTAACTCTAGTTTCGCACCAACTTTACCGCTTCCTGACAGGTATGTAATCTGATAACGTGCTTCATACTTGTGACTTGATTAGTACATATGTTGTTGTTTTAATGTTAGTCAAGGCAAAAATATGGTCTGATCGTGAAACTTGATTTTAACTAGTCGATGTTTGTCACGGTGCTGGAGATATAGGAAGGCGGCGAAGAAGATGGGTTGATAGGGTTAAAGAAACAATGCATTCGAGAATGGTCTGTGAGCTGGCAAATGGAGTTTAATGTAGATAAATGTACAGTCATTCACAATGGTAGATCCAATGTGGAACATAATTACAGAATGGGTGAGAACAATATTAGAAAGATAGAAAGAGAAAGGGGGGGGGGATGATAGATGATAAAGGCAAAATGAGATAGTAAGTTCAGGTAGTAATGAAAAAGACAAATGAAAAAAAAGAAATATTAGACATAGGAGCAAAGAAGCGATTGTCAAACTGTAAAGCATTAGTTAGGCCTAGATTGGAGTACTATGTACAGGTGTGGAGTTCTTAGCGTAGAGGAGATATAAACATGCTGGAAAGAATACAAAGAAGAGCGACAAAACTGATAGTGGGATTCCAGAATTACAGTTATGAGGAAAGACTCAGAAATACCGGCCTACGATGTCTAGAAAAAAGAAGAATTCGAGGTGACTTAATACAGGTTTATCATACAACGTGTAGAACAAAAGGGCATAGTTACAGAATAACTAAAGAAAGGTCCAGATTAGATATCAGGAAATATTTGTTTAGTCAGAGAGTGGTGGATGTTTGGAATGCATTGCCAAAACAAGTACTGGAGGCAGAGACAATTAATGCGTTTAAGAATAGATTGGATTCGCAAAGCTTTAAGAGCAATGCCATGTAAAAGAAACTGGTTGTATACTGACCCTACAGAGTCTTCTAAACCAGTATAAAGACGTTAAGATAAGGTGTGGTTAGAAATACCAACTGTCCCACGGATGATACACTGAAGTAGATCGCCGGTACTAACACTGAAGTAGATCGCCGGTCCTAACACTGAAGTAGATCGCCGGTCCTAACACTGAAGTAGATCGCCGGTCTTCACACTGAAGTAGATCGCCGATCCTCACGCTGAAGTAGATCACCGGTCCTAACACTGAAGTAAATCGCCGGTTCTCAAGTAGATCTCCAGTCCTCACACTGAAGTAGATCGCCGGTCCTAACACTGAAGTAGATCGCCGGTCCTAACACTGAAGTAGATCGCCGGTCTTCACACTGAAGTAGATCGCCGGTCCTCATGCTGAAGTAGATTGCCGGTCCTAACAGTGAAGTAGATCGCCGGTTCTAACACTGAAGTAGATCGCCGGTTCTCAAGTAGATCTCCGGTCCTCACACTGAAGTAGATCGCCGGTTCTCAAGTAGATCTCCGGTCCTCACACTGAAGTAGATCGCCGGTTCTCAAGTAGATCGCCGGTCTTCACATTGAAATATTTCGCAAGTTCTAACACTGAAGTAGATCGCCGGTTCTCAAGTAGATCGCCGGTCTTCACACTGAAGTAGATCGCCGGTCTTCACACTGAAGTAAATCGCCGGTTCTCAAGTAGATCGCCGGTCTTCACACTGAAATATATCGCAGGTTCTCACACTGAAGTAGATCGCCGGTTCTCAAGTAGATCGCCGGTCCAAACACTGAAGTAGATCGCGGGTTCTCACACTGACTAAAGATACAAGTGGACGGATGATGGGTCATGAAATAAGTCGTCGTCCTTAGGAAAGTCAGACTTTTAAACGCAGACATTCGAAGTAAGGTCGGCACTACGTCTTGTGCAGAGTACAGTTCAACAAGGTTAATGAGATGAACGAGATAAAACCCAGAGCCGCCAATTGCTTTAAAGCTTTAGCGAGCGAATCGAAAAACGAGAGGTTGGAAGAATTTATCACAGGGGTGGATAATGATAATACCCTCTATAATATCTGGCACTTGCATCGCAAGATGAATGGAAAGAATACAAGCCAGCTTATCCCCACTATTCGAGACTCCATGAGGACGCCACTGACGACAGATGAAGAGACAGGTTTCGGATATTTTAATCGTTTTGTTGTCCAGACTGTCAAAGGGGATAAAGATGTGCGTCAGGAAATAAGAAAACATGTTCTAGATAGTCATCAGGGAATAGACCTATGTAGACTTTATAACTGAGATAGAGGCGGTATATATTATACGCTCCAATAACAACACTGCCCCATGTCATAATGGAGTACATAAATTCCACATTAAGAGATTAGAGATTGTGCGAATGATTTCAATACTGGTAAAGAGAAGGCGTCAGTACCTGATGACTGGCTCCGTAGCTATTTGCGCCCACTCCGTACACTTGACATGGATTCCATGCTGCTCAGTAGCTATACAATAGTTACTATACTGTAAGTCTTTAGCAAGATGCTAGAGAAGATTGTGGCCAATTAAGAACGTGAACAGATTGTAGCTGATACCCTTGGCAGTTACAGACCAAAGAAAGAGACCTGGAATAATACTGGGACATTTGCACGTGATGTGTGTGGGGGGCTTCCAGTAAAGGCAATTAAAGACCAAAGTTGATCTAAACCTCGGTGATGCATATAGTCTGATAGATTTTGGGATCCTGCTAAACTGTGTGCAGCAGTATGGAGTCAATCCACGTCTTGTGAATTGGATATCAGCTGCTTTGATGGAGAGAAGCGCTGAACTCTACTTTAGATCTTAGCCACAAAGTTGCGATAAATATGTCCAGGACTGCAGCAAGTCTCTCCACTCTAACAGGTGATATTCAGCAATAAAGATTGCCAACATTCAACCGACAGGGAAAGGCCAAACGCTGGCACTTGCAGATGACATCTTGACGTACAGGACTGGCTCGAATAGGCTTGAGACGGTCAAAGACAGTTAAGGGACCTTGCAGAGAATCTCATAATTTGTTCGCTGATTTAAGCTCCCAGGTCAATTCTAACAAGGCTTCCAGGATGCGGTGTTCCTTGAACAATTATATTTCGAGAGTTGATCTCCCGAATGAGACCTTTGATGGACGTGCGATAGACATGTGGCAGGTTAGAGCAGGCTTTGATTGTTGCCTCTCATACAGAAACCACGTCGACCAGAACCTACAGAGATGCAAGCGAGGCTTGGGTGCACTAAAGAGGATGACAGCGGCAAACTTAGAACAACGACTGATTTTCATTCTATAAAGTCAGTTGGTATTGTCAGTTGGTATTGTCAGTTGTAAATTACGGACTGGGCGTCCTCACAACTATCAAAATTATAGCGTCAACGGTTAGAGAAATGAATGGATACGTTTGGTCCTAGGATAAATTAGATACATCGATTATTAAGATGCGGTGCATGCTGAGAGTTCTGTCTGTGACATCCAGATAAAAATTGGCATAGGGCAAAGTCTATTTGTGGGTGATCACCAACAGTCGGCATCGACTGGACAACATAGCCCAGGTATCAAGAGATCAAGAATAAATCGTCATGGATGGCACAGACATAGAGAACAATTGCACATCAAAGTTGAGACGATAGCAAGAGGAGTGGGTTCCAATGTCAAATTACCACATAGTCATCACAACCCTTGACAGGGAATGCAGAGAGTGGTGCAAAGGGAGAACAGAGCTCGAGATTAACAAGTTGATCAATGATAACATAGAGTACAGTGATACCATCAGATATATCGATTGATACGAAGTGAAATACCCAGTTGGGGCATCTGATCTACAGTGAGATCATTGATCGTCACTGACGAGGGCGTTTCAAACAGAACAGCAACCTCCAGTGCTAAAATGGAGATGGAAGTAGTGACAGCAGTTATAAGATGCCTATCTTAGACCTCTTTAGCAGGGGCAGTCATCGTTTTAGACTCCACATCCTTGCTTCAAAAGGCACAGACGGGATGGCTTAAGCATGAGTGGTTGGCAGCTGTTTAGGCATTTTGACTGAATGGGCTGGTGTGAATCTAATGCCCTGGTCATTCTGGAGTTAATGGCACCGAAATAGCTGACCTCCCGGCTTCACAGGCACCAATTACGAGTGCGCTAGATATGGATAAGAGAGACATTTTGAAGTCTATCACTGACTGGTTGTTAAGAGGACCACACTGAGATAGAGGAATCAGCAATTCATAAACTGCAGATCTTTGATATCTGATATCGAATGAGATTCAAACGGACTGGGCCGCAAGAGAGGGCGGAGCAGAAGTTTTCACAATCAACTAACTAAAGGAACCATCTATATACACAACCTTCGCCATTTAATAAGATGATCTGAGCACCTATCGATATTCCGGGAGTGCAGTGAAGGTCATTCTTAGGAACAGAACATTTCCAGGCACACAATACGCGTGTTCGGTCATCGCGTGAGAGTGTACTCTCATCAACTTCCACAACGCTGGTAGATCTGGGTAATTGGATGGCCGAGAGGCAGGTGGATAGGTAACATTAGATTGATTGTACAAGGACGTGGTTCACATCAGCCGACGCAACTCACTTGGTGTATGATAGCGAACTTAAGCTGCACAGGGACATGAGAGGAAAGTAAACTATCACAGATCGTAGTATGTAGTTTGTATGTTAATGAGGATCTTACGGAGTATTTCCTAGAAGTGTTGTGTGCGCATCAGCGAATCAACAAGGCCGATGTTACACAGAGAACATGTAGTGATAGGCATGGACGTGTCCGTATTACCCAGTGCAGTAATTGATTGTAGCACATCAACCATCCGCGCGCCTTTCCCTCCCCATCCTCTCCCCCAACAATTGACTTCCTCTGTTTTTTAATAATGATACTCGTGTAGCCTAGTCGACAGTGACCTGGCGTGCTAAGAGTGGGATTACACCGCGCCAGGGTTCGAAATCACGGACGGACAGAAACAAATCCGGCGTGGTTAGTTCCAAGTACAGCAGCTCCCCAGTCAACCCAGCTGTAAATGGGTACCGGACGTATAAGTTGGGGTAGGTATAAAGAGCAAGGAAGGGAACTGACCGCCCCACCTCACATAGACTGCGGCTTAGTCCATGAAGAGTTATCTTCATCTCCGACGGCAATTGTTGCCAAGTAACCTACCTTTACCTTCACTTGTAAATCTCGACTATATCTGAATCTTCCTTTTCGAGTTTCAATCCCCTCCACAAACTTATCGAACGTTTGTGTTTGACACGTTAAACTGCAGAATGGTGGGCCCTTGAGCGTGTTGTTGATAGCTTCTTAACATATATTCCAGTTTGGTTAAAATAGCACATCTCATCGATAGGCTAAGCAGAAGCAGCGAAGAAAGATACTATTATTTCAGCAGTTTTAAAAAAATATGTCGCACACGATGAATTTTGAGCAAAAAAAGTGTTACCTTTGAAAGTTAAGTGAATGATCCACATATCTCCTCCTCTTCTTTGTTCGCTCTCAATCTCCCGCTACCAAGCCCCGAAAAAAGCTTTGCAAGTAGCGGAATGTAGTCCAAAGAACGGAATGCGTTGTGTAGTGGTTTACAGCTTTGACTGCGATATTTGCACATTTCGGTCCAACACATCCGACTTCAGCAAGCATTTTTTTAGTACCGGGTTGCCCTCCCTCTTCGATCCCTTCTACCTAGCCAGTCTGCTCTATTGCAGCTTATTATCAAGGATCACCGCGTGAAGGCGTAGAACGGCCTTGGAAGCTATGGATCGCTGACCGCTGCAGTTCATGCGTTAATCAGCGTCTTGATCCCATCCACATATCTAATAAACATATCTTTCTTATTATTTTCCTAAAGATTAGCTTGTGCGCCTTCATAAACGAACAGAAAGTATATTGTATAAATGAACTGGGGAGTATTATAGGATCAAATTCTAATGTACTGTATGATGGCAAGTCGATTATTAAGTTTCGCATAGCTATTAAAAAAAAAGCAAAACCACTTAATAACATGCGATATAAAAACTGAGAAGCATTTATTATTGCGCGCAATTTGTATCTTATTTCTCGACATAATTTCTACTAATATTGATTTAGAAATCCCATCATTTTATCAGTGCACAAAAAACTTGCAACATATGTCTTGTGTAAACTGTCTCAGCCCTACTTGCACTTCAGGTTCAACCACTTCGTGCTGCGGGAAACGTCTCCTGCTAGGTTTGGTTTTTAGTTCACCACAACAGGTGACAATTTCTCGAAGCCAAGTCGGAATTGCACGTTTGATATTCTAGAAGTTGTCCCCTTAGTTGGTTCGTTTTCTTCTAAGTTAATTGATTCATTTGTGGGCTGGCATTGCCATGATTGAGCAGTACTCGTCTTGCAGAAGGCCTGAAAGTTTTTTTTATTTGCATACCGATACATCAACATAACTTCCCAGGATGCATTTCAGTATGAATATCCTTTTGAGAACATCCACATGCAACCACTCCCCCACCCCCCTTTTCCCCTTTCCCACCAAAGAGTAAAAGCATGCTGTTCTTTGATTGTACACTCTATAATAAACACGGACGCCATTTTGTATCTATACTGCACACATGCATGCGACACCTACCTTCTACTACCTAAAGTAATCACAAATCTGGATGTTGCTGCCACCTATTGACACCTTTAGAAACTAAATACATTTTTCAGCTATCCCATATCAGTGTGTGTTCTACGTACTGACTTACCTTCGTTTAACCGCATGCTATTGTGCGCACTTGAACACGCATTCGCATTCAATGATGAGATGACTTGTATCCGGCCTTAGTCAGAGATTGGAAATAATGCATTATATACTCGATTCATGAGAATCGAAGAGCTTAGAAGGAAAGAAAAGATGTAATCCTGAAGAACATAGAGAAAAACTACCCAAGCACAGACTGGGTCCATGCATACACTGACGGTTCTGCAACAAACGCAACAGAAAATGGAGCCTAACAAACGGTAGAAAAACAACACTGTCAGTGACAACTGGAAAATTCTCAAGCATTTTTAGAGCAAAGGCAGAGGCATTGAAGACTGCAGTAAAAGCAATGCTGACAGGCGAAAGGAACGTAAGCCATATAATCTAAAACACCAGAAAAATACATAACGAATTGATTTAAGATCAGTACTCTGTCAACTATGCCAGCAGTCTACACCAAAAAAGAGTCGTGGTACAGTGGGTTCTACCCACTGTAACATTCAAGGTAACGAGGAGGCAGACAGACTGACAAAATAAGGTGAAAGGTTACCACAACCAGATTCTAGTGTGACCTACGAAGAGTCCAAAAGGTTAATTAGGGCCAGATACATGGACAAATGGGAAACATAGCATACTGGCTACATACAAAAATGATGCTTATTACCAGTTGAACAGTCGAGAGAAGGTGGTGGTCTTCTAACTCCGCACAGACCACAATAGACTGAGGTATCGGTTAATCAATAAACCGAAGATAGCTGCTACTGACGAATGCACCTATGGTACAGGGAAAATGACCCCTGAACATCTGCTGCAAAATTGCCCAACATACAAGGACCAGTGTCAACACTAGACAAGCTCTATGGCAGTGTCGACAGCCTCAGGAGGCTTTCTTCTAACAAATTCACGTTCACGTCTGACAGCGTACGAAGAAGAAGAAGAAGCAGAAGAAGACGAAGAGCTTGTATCTATGATCAGCCACATCTCGCCAGAAAATCAATCGATAAAACAGTTCTGGTGAAATAGGCAGTTATTTTGGTATGGTCTTCTCTGATAGTATCACCTGATGAAACCTGCACCATTCGAACACCCAATCTTCCCAAGTGAGGCCACTGGTAACAAGCGACTTACAGTGCTGTCTAAACCGTCTAGCTTATAAGACTTCCCAAGCCACGCAGGCGTCTGATTATGGCAAAGTTATGGGATTCATCTCCCGTTTCCAGCACGCTACAGTCTATCCGCCTGTAGATGGGTACCTGGTTTACTGCTAGAGAAGGACAGGCGAATTGGCGACACCACCTAGTAAATAAGCTGGGGTATTGTACATTAAAGTCTCTAACACTTTATCCCCGACAGCAGCGTCGGCTATAGAACTGCATTGACTTTGCCAACTATAATTTGTTGTTCTTTTCTTTTGATGTTGTTGTTGTACTTCTTCTTCGTTCTCTTTTGCTTTCTTTTTATTTTTTTTGTTCTAGTTCTTATTTTTGCTTTTATTGTTCCTTTTTTTCTTTTTTTGTGTTCCTGTTCTGGCCTTGTTCTTCTTATTGGTGTTCTTCTTTTAATTTTTCTGTCTTTTTTGTTCTTGTTGTTGTTCTTTTTCTTTTTTTGTTTTAGTTCTTATTCTTGTTTTCGTTATCGTTGTTTTTATTACTTTGCTTTTCTTTTTTGTTCTTGCTCTTGTTCTAGTTGCTTTTTCTTTTTGTTCTTGTTGTTTGTTATTTTGTTCTTTGTCTTTTTTTGTTGTTGTTGCTATGGTTGTTCTTCTTCTTTTCTTTGTTATTCTTCTTCTTTTCTTTGTTATTCTTCTTCTTCCTCTTTCTGTTCTTATTTTTGTTCTTCTTTTTTGACATACGCCATTAAAAGCACGCAATGCCTTAGTTTAGAGTGAGATTACGATATCTGCGCCACTTAGCCTAAAACATCCGGCAACAGCACGACATTTTTGTTACCTAGATTGTCTTCCCTCTTCGGTTGATATTCTCGTAACCAAACTGTTCCAAGGGCGGCTACTGATAAGCGGATTATGGTCTTTGTCAGGTGTGGTTTGCAGACCCTGATGCAAGCACCCAACTATGAGTCGCTGGCTTCTGTCAACTCATTCATTGTGCTGCATCTACAAACAATGTTCTGTCTAAACAGTTTCCATTCTACCGATGTAGCGCATTTTTTACAATATAGCATATAATCTGCGCCAATAATGTATGATGTACCTTATAGCGAACATTCGAACACTATCACGTCTATATTACATTTTTTTGCCTACGCTATAACAACATTGCGGGACAGACCAGGCCATTAGCCTTGATTGGCTGCTGGTCTAGGAGTGAAGTCCCGACAGGCGAACAGATAGAGCATTGCTTTACTGATCCGGCATCTTCTGCAGCTTGCCTTCTTCCAAATGTATTGGTATCACATTTCCCTTTAAGTAAACAAGGCAAACCGAGAGAGGGATCATACTGCATGGGCAACACATAGTCTCTATATTTCTGCTCGGGCATTGTGCTAATAGCACAATTACTATCGTCTGACCTGACGAAAAGAGCTAATGATGGTGATGATGATAACACCATAACGTATACTCTACCTGTATAACGACATTATAACACCATAACGTATACTCTACCTGTATAACGACATTATAACACCATAACGTATACTCTACCTGTATAACGACATTATAACACCATAACGTATACTCTACCTGTATAACGACATTATAATACCATTACGTTTATTTTACTTTTATAGCTACTTATGTAGCTAATGTTCTACCTATTAAGTGTACGTATTACCAATAACACAATCACCAGGAGAACCCCTGCCAACCTTCATCCACATCCTCGGGATGGGAGGAAAGCTACATCAACCCACACTTAAACGCTATTTTCAGACCGCATGAAAGAGTAATGTTATTTATTTTGCTCAGTTAACAACAACAATTTAAAAAGCGCACGATTTACCAATGTAAAGTATTTTCAACATATTTAGCTTACTTTCTACTTATCTGCGTTATCTTTTACTTATCTGACTTATCTTCTACTCATTTGCCTTATCTTCTACCCAAATAGTTTACATTTTGCCAACATAACGTGTAGACTACCTTTATATCGTATCTTCTACTAATCTGTCTTATCTTCTACCCAAATAGTGTACATTTTGCCAACATAGTGCATAAACTACCGTTATATATTACCTACATATTTGCTTTATTATTTACCCAAATAGTGTACATTTTGCCAACATAACGGAAAGACTGTTTTTATATATTACCTTCTACATATTTGCCATATCTTCTACCCAAATATGTTTTATCTGTATTATGTAAGCTCTACCTAAATCGTCCGTTAGGTTCTAACCACAGGATATCCCACTCGCTACCAACCCTTGACTTTCTCTAATAACTTTAAACTGTTAATTCAATAAAAACCTGATATGGACTTGCCTTGGTGTGTAAGAAGCATAATGAGCTGATATAACATTTTGCAAGTGGTTGCGATTAGCATCGGCATGCATGCACACACTTCTCCATTTTACGGAAGGTATTCACTAACACATCAGGAGTCATAGACTCAATTTCAAGCCGAATTTTGTCTTGGCTTGTTGCGATTTCTTGGCTTGTTGCGACACACTTTTCATTTTCACATGCCCTGTAGGACGAATTCAGGTAGGCAAGGTCAGGCGACCTTGGTGACCAAAGTTCCGTAGAAGCGGCACACAATTTAAAGAAGGAAGCAATTTCATCTTTGCTGACATTTTAGGTGTGGCATGTAGCTCCATCCTGCTCAAGACAGACAGTACGAAGTTCCTCAACGTCCATCTGGTTCACATTATACCCAGGTCAAATTGTATTGAATCACCTTATTTGGTTTAAAAGTTATAAGAAAAAACAAAGCTCCGGCAGCGAGTGGGGCTCTTTGATGTGTTGGTGAATACATTCCGTAACATGCGGGCACACCGATGCTAATTGCGACCACTTGGAAAATTTGCTTTGAGCTCGTTATGCGTATTACACACTAAGTCATGTCCATGTCAAATGTTATTGAATTATATTATTTGGTTTAAAAGTTATTAGGGGAGCCCAGGCATGGCCATCTATACAGATGTCCATGACCCAGGGGCCGATATCGAATGGGAAACCCTGCATCGCGTTTATATCGTAATTTATACTCTTACCGCATAAGACAACATTTACGTTACACATCTTTTACACTGTGTATTTATTTTGTGTAACTGGCAAACACGCTTGTGTATTCAACATGTAATGTATATATAATTACAGTTCTTCTTTTACGTTTTCAATCTTCCGCTATCAAGCCCTGAAAAGTGCTTTACAAGTAGCAGGATCTTGTCCAGAGAACGTGATGCATAGTGGCGAAGTTCACAGGTTGACTGCGATATTTGCACCTCTCGGTCCACGCATCGGCCTTCAGACATTTTTGGGTACCAAGTTAGAGTTCCATCTTCGATCCCTTCTGATTAGCCAGTCTGCTCTGTTGATGTCTGTTATAAAGGATCACCGCGTGGAGATGTAAATGGGTTTTGGTAGCTCTGGTTTGCTGGCCTTGCCCCTAGCAGTCAGCTATGGGTCGCTGACCGCTGCAGCTCATGCACTGATCACCATAAATGCAGTAAAAATGTGTTGTTAAGGTTGTCGTGTTATAGACTTTGTTGTACGATGTTTCATCTTTCGAGAGATTGTATTACAAGTTCCGATCTACGCTGCTTTACTTTCCCTAACTCTAACAAAGTCATGTGCTCATTTATATTTAGGTTGTCTATAGCACTTATACCAAGGTTGAAAAAATGCTTCACGGTAGAAGAGTTTAATGTAGATAAATGTACAGTCATCCACATGGGTAGATCCAATATGGAACATAATTACAGAATGGGAGAAAACAATATTAGAAAGATAGATAAGGAAAGGGACCTATGGGTTATAATAGATCATACAGGAAAGGTGAGTGAGCAAGTTAAGGTAGCAGTGAAAAAGGCAAATGCAATGTTAGGTATGATAAAAAGAAATATTAAACATAGGAGCAAGGAAGTGATCGTCAAACTGTATAAAGCTTTAGTTAGACCTAGATTGGAGTACTGTGTACATGTGTGGAGTCCTTATCATAGAGGGGACATAAACATGCTAGAAAGAATACAAAAAAGAGCGACAAAGATGATAGTGGGGTTCCACAATTACAGTTATGAGGAACGACTCAGAAAAACCGGCCTACAGTGTCTCGAAGAGAGACGAATTCGTGGTGACTTAAAACAGGTTTAGAAGATGATCAGAGGAATCGATAAATTAGACTATAACAAGTTTTTTTAAAATACAGCCATCTACAATAACACGAGGGCATAGCTACAATCTGACTAAAGAGATGTCCAGGTTAGATATTAGGAAATATTTGTTTAGTCAGAGAGTGGTGTCTGCTTGGAATGCATTGCCAGGGGAGGTAGTGGAGGCAGGGACAGTTAATGCATTTAAGAATAAACTGGATGCGCATAGCTTTTAGAGCAAGGTGATGTAAATGTGACTGGTTGTATACAGACTCTGCAGGGTCTTCTAAACCAGTATAAAGACGTTAAGTTAAGTTAAGACTTCATAACTCTTGACCACAGATAGGTTTCAATAGTTTGAGAGCTCTAAAAACTTCTCCTAAATATTACAAAAGTGTACAATAGTGACGAATACGAAACATTAAGACAAGAAATAAAGCAAAATTCCACAAAAAAACTTAAACTCCTGCGGAGCACAGGTCTTTAGCAAATACTCACCATATGCGCATCATTTCTAGATACCCTTCGGAATTTCCTGTCTTTTTTATGTTTGTCTCGCCTTTCCTTCTCCGCGAATGTTAAGGTCTGCCCCTACTTCACTTGCCCTGAGGATTCCGGAACAGTGCCTGCCTTGCAATTATCTTTGGTGGTGGGATGAGCTGTATCTATCAACTGAATGTTCTGTATTATATAAATTTGTTGTGTCTTAACATTTGTATGCTATGAGACAGCCAGCGTCATGCCCAACTATCCACATACATCCATATAACATGTCTTTTATTTTGACATTGCTACTATTCTATATTTGAACAGCCTGAATAAAAAGCTGCTAAAGATCCTAATTTAAATATCAGCTAAACATGTCAATATAAATATAATCTAAACATATTAATATAATCTGCTAAACATACTAATATAAATATCAGCTGAACATGCTAATATAAATATCAGCTAAACATACTAATTAATATAAATATAAGCGGAATATGCAAGTATAAAGATAAGCTAAACGTTCTAATATAAATATCAGCTAACATTATAATATAAATACCCGCTAAACATACTAATATAATTATCAGCTAAACGTCATCACCATCTTCTACCCGCCTTCTGTTGTTAGACATCGTGGGGAGGTATAGTTTTCTATTCCAGCTTTGTCGCCGATGTTGTTGTAATTCCGTGTTTCTTCAGTGTCTCACTGACACCATCTATCCATATTTTTCGTAGTCTGCCTTTTGCTCTGCAGGCCTGATGTCTGATATTGTAGCTACGATCAGCTGTTAAATTTAGTTGTATTATTGTCAGGTGTCCGAACAATTTTATTCTTTGTTTTTCTATGTATTCCATCCACGGTGTTGCACCAACCTTCTGTCTGATTACTGTTTCATACTCTGTCCAGCCTTGTGATCCTGGACAGCCTTTCTCAAACACCTCATTTCGCATACCATGATTTGTCTTTCCTGTGCCTTGGTGAGAGTCCATGTCTGACACCGGTAGCAGAGAGTTGGTATAAAAATACTATTTATCAGCTGTCTTTTTGTCTTCATTGAAATGTGCTTGTGTCTTAGTAATGGGGAAGAGCTGATACGAAACCGCATTAGCTTTCTGTGCTCTAGATTTCAACTCTATACCTAGCATCCCATCTTGTGTGAACACGCTTCCCGAGTATTTGAATTACTGACTTGTTTAATTTCTGTGCTTTTTACCGGTTTATTTGGTGTTTTCTCCATTCTGCTGATTTTCATTGCCTCCATCATTGCTGTACTAATCTTCCTATTATATCTATCACAGGCATTGTCAAGGGCATTAAGATATTCTTTGCGGTTTAGTTCATCGGAATGAAACAGACTCTGATCATCTGCAAAAAGAAAAAAGAGCTCGTTAATTGTTGTGGTATTTGGTTTTGTGTCAAATGTTGTTCTGTTCATGGATACAATGAACAAAAGTGGAGATAGCCCACATTCCTGTCTCATACCGGTCTTAACTGCAAACCACTCAGCGAGTCCGCTTGGTGTTCTCACAGTACTTTGACTGTTTTTGTACATTGCTATTATATTTCTCAACAATTGTCCTTGCACTCCATAGTTTTCCACGATTTCCAATATGTTCTGTCAAGCCACTTAGTCAAACGCTTTCTCCTTGTATGCAAAGACGATGTTCTGTTCCTTGTTGCATTCAATAGTTTGTTCACAATTCTGCTTTAGAGTATAAATAGGGCATCTGTGCAAACTCTTCAGCCGAACATACTAATTTAAATATCAGCTTAGCATTCTAATATTAATATCAGCTAAACATCCAAAAATAAATATAAACTAGTCCTACTGATATAAATATAAACTAATCATTCCAATATAAATATCAACTAATCATTCCAATATAAATATCAACTAAATATCCTAATATAAATACCAATTAACATACTAAAATATAAATATCAACTAAATATTCTAATAGTGATGTTCATCCATCATGTGGGATGAAGACCACTCTCTCTGTCCAGCCGTCTAGACAATCTTTTCCTTTTGATCTTTCCGCTGAAATGGGTTACTTGCCTGGTGATTTGGATTACAGTGAGACAGTTTTACGCAATTTGTCAACCTCACTCTCTCGTCCTGAGCTACATTTGGACAGTGGCAAAACATTATCGAGACGACTGTAAATATCACAGGATGCAAATTATTCCTCAGGGCTTACTCCCACAGCCTTTCCCGTAAATAGGAATCTCGTAAGGCAGAGATGGTTTGATATCCAATAGAGAGGGAATGTAGAATGACCAGGGGTGAGTATCTATGTTCATAACAAATGGCACAGGCAACTGTAAGCACTAAGTAATGTTCCAGATATTTACAAAGTGAGTGCTGCCACCGAGTTAAAGTCAACCACCAACCCCCATCTCGTAGTGAGAATCGCACAACAATTAATCCGGTTTTCCTGAAACCCACAGGCGACAGATGAGGTAATCTAGTCAAATTGTAATGACGTGCGCGAACCAAAGATACAAGTCACAACAATTTCATCAATGGTAATGGTAACTGAATAAGTAGTTAATATTTGTTGGAATACCAATATAAATACCCACTAAATATTATAATATAAATATAAATTAACATACTAAAATATAAATATTCAATAAATATTGTAATGTAAATATCAACTAAATATCCTTATATAAATATCAACTAAAAATACTAATATAAATATAAACTAAATATCCCAATATAAATATCAACTAAATATAATAATATAAATATCAACTAAATATCCTAATATAAATATCAACTAAATATCCTAATATAAATTTCAACTAAATATCCTAATATGAATATCAACAAAATATAATAATATATCATCTAAATATTCTATCTTTTTAACTAAGGGACGATGAGGCTAACATATGGTCAGACAAAACACACTGATCAGACAATGTTAGCCAGGGTCAGGAGAAATAAACTGGCCAAGACCCTCACCTCACCTTTTCGTTGGTCGTCCTGGAAACGGGCTGTTGTCGAGGACAACAGTCTGGCTAACAAGGTGAGGTTCGACGTGATCTCCGCAGTAGTGATCGACACGCAGACGAAGCTAAGCATAGCACAACCACATGGAGGACCCCAGTCCACCTTCATCCTCACGCTCGAGATGTGAGGAAAGCTACTGCAACCCGTCACTTAATGCCCTCTTAAAGGCGCACATAAGCGTAAACCTACTCATTGTGGGCATTCGAAACAACAGCTTATCAACTAAATATTATAATATAAATATCAACTAAATATAATGACAAAAAAATCAACTTAATATTATACAAAAAATACTAACTAAATATCCTGATATAAATCCCTACTAAATATCCTAGTATAAATCCCAACTAAATATTCTAATATAAATATCACAATTAACTAAATATTACAATAAGAATACCAACTAAATATCCTATTTTGAATATCAAGATACTAATATGAATAGCAATTAATCATATCAATATAAATATCAACTAAATATACCAATACAAATATCAAGTCATCCTAATATACATGTAAATACCAATTTAAAGTCTTAATATAAATATCAACTAAAAATAGCAATACAAATATTAAATCATCCTAATTTACATGTAAATACAAATTTAAAGTCATAATATGAATATCAAGTAAGTTTAAATATCAGCTTAGCATACCGATAACAAACCAGCTAAATATCATTATAAAAAACTCATAATACACACTCAAACTTAAGTTTGCATGTTCTGTGTCCCTTGTGGAACATTTGATGTTAAGACCGAAAAAGGCAGATCATTCATTCGTTTGCCCAAAGATTTAATGATAGGAAAATTATTAAACATTGTGCCAGAATATTCGTCTCGAACTTACTCCGTCGACAGAAGCACAATGATACTCATGAATTTATATTGAATATACTCAGTCGATATATACCATATATGGATAAAAAGATTAGGTGGAAATTTGAATAAAATTATACCTCAACATCGCGCGTGTAAAGTTGATCTTTTAGCATGCAGTTACGCTTATGGAAACATTAGCTATACATTACAGGAAATGAATTACTAAGTTCTAGCTACTAAGAGAAATAGAAGATGAACACATAAAGCTGACTAGTTATGTAGAGTCATGCATGGGGCGCCACAACAGGAACGATCGGGTAGAAAAGTATGAAGGAATGAGAAGAGAAATACATGAAGGGACGAAAATGATGTTGAAAAATAAGTCAGGGGGTAATTGAAGTTTCATGGGCTGAGCTCAAGAGGACGGTCAAAAGTAAGCAGTGGCGATGATTGATGGCTCTATCTTTATGAAAATTGTGCATACTTAATTTAATATGAGAAAATGAAGTGCACTGTAAGACACGATCTTGGTTGAAATAAATTGAACCGAAGGACTTTTTTTGTCGAGGGTATTCAGAGCCAAGACACTGAGAATAACTACAGCACTTTTGATAGGGGAAATTTGAGTTGATGTTGTTGTTGTTGTTGTTGTTGTTGCTGCTGTTGTTGTTGTTGCTCTTGTTGTTGTTGTTGCTATTGCTGTTGTTGTTGTTGTTGCTGCTGCTGTTGTTGTTGTTGCTGTTATTGTTGTTGCTGCTGCTGTTGTTGTTGCTGTTATTGTTGTTGTGGTTATTGCTGCCGCTGTTGTTGTTGTTGTTGCTGCTGTTGTTGTTGCTGCTGTTGTTGTTGTTGTTGCTATATTGTTGTTGCTGTTATTGTTGTTGCTGCTGTTGTTGTTGTTGCTATTATTGTTGTTGCTGCTGCTGTTGTTGCTGCTCCTAGTGCTGTTGTTGTTGCTGCTGCTGTTGTTACTGCTGTTGTTGTTGCTGCTCCTAGTGTTGTTGTTGTTGCTGCTGCTGTTTGTGTTGTTGTTGCTGCTGCTGTTGTTGTTGCTGTTGTGGTTGTTGTGGCTATTGTTGTTGCTGCTATTTTTGTTGCTGCTGTTGTTGTTGTAGCTGTGGTTGTTGCTGCTGCTCATAGTGCTGTTGTTGTTGTAGCTGTGGTTGTTGCTGCTACTCATAGTGCTGCTGTTGTTGTTATTGTTGCTGCGGCTGTTTGTGTTGTTGTTGCTGTTGTTGCTGCTATTGTTGTTGTTGCTGCTCCTAGTGCTGTTATTGTTGCTGCTGCTGTTTGTGTTGTTGTTGTTGCTGTTGTTGTTGCTGCTGCTGTGATAGTTGCTGCAGTTGTTGTTGGGAAGGAGACTGCAATCCTTAGTTGTATTTTATTTCGAGTGAAATTCTCTTGTTTGGGGCTTGAGATGGCTTAGAGTACGTTCCTGGAGTCTGTTAGAATGACCGTTTGTAATGGAATTTTTCTGACGTTGTTTTTGTTGTTACATTTCCTGCAGCATCGGGAGCTTGCCCTTTCTCCCAATGCCATGTAATGGTATCTGAACGTGTTTCTCAGTTATTGTCTAATGCTGTTCAAAGGGTTCTATTTATCTGGCCTCACAAGAATAAGCATTTTCCTAACATCGTTGAGCTTTGAGCACCTAAAGAGATGATGATCAACGATTTCGTATGGGTGTGTACACATCTGGCCCTCTGAAGTGTGTTGTAATTGGACTCTGTTCAGGTGCTTGTTCTGAAGTCGAATAGTTATATTTATTCTGATTTACAGTTACAATAACAACTAACGAGACGCTGCCGCGTTATGCTTAAATACTTTAATCCTTATTTTAAATTAAACTAGGTTTCCCGATGCATCTGACTATAAAAACAGCTTGAATCTGCGCCTGTTCTTCGCCATAGGGTACCACGATGGTCTAATGACATTGTGCATCCCATCTGCTCATCTCGTCAGTGGACGGCTGCGCGAGCGGTTATAGTTGTATACCCTTCTCGTCCATCTATCGTCAGACATGCAGACCACATGGCCGGCCAATCTGTACATTTGTACCGATGCAGAGTCATAATTCTTTGGTCATTTAATCAGAATGCATTATCACCAGCCTGCAGCAAGAGCATATCATATGCGGATCTTCGGTCCACGTGCAAGGGGACGACCGAGGGTATCTCTGAGACACTCAGGAAACTACGCCTAACGACAGCACAAGCATCTAACCTGACAATAACAAGAAATCTGCGCATCCTGTCTTTACGATGCCTCATTTGCAAGAACAGAAGGACAAAATAACAAGACAGGAACAGATTAGAAAACATGGATTACTTGTAGGGAACCCGTAAGAGGCAGCACATCAAAGTGCAGTTGAAGTAGACAACATTTGCTGAATCTGTGAGCAGATACGAACTTGTAATCATGCACCAATCATATTTATAAAATGCGTAAGTCAGATAAGAATATAACAAATATAAAGTGGCATTGATCAATAATTATAGTGTGACTTCGTTCTCGTACTAATTAGAAATAAATACTTCGAAAAATAAACATTGATGCCGACACAAACAAAACCGACCCGTTATTCATTACGTCACAAAACGTAGTACGCAAGCGACAGTCTCGCAGCACAGAAACCGACATACATCGAACATGGACAGCTGAATCTCAAACACGTCGTACCTGACATATTCGAAGAGACAAGCAGAGATTTTGAAAACACTTCGGCAGAAGTGAGAGACAAAGAGACAAATTGTAAGGAATTCAAAGATGTAATTGCTAAATCGTTAGAACAAGAGGTGGATTAAAAAAGCTTTGGCAGTGATACAAACAATCAAGTTTGGTAGAATGGGGTTTTATAACTAGATATTTAAAAATAAGCTACTCAAAGTATAGCTAAATAGAGGATAAATGAAAACGCTTTAAAATATAGCTAAATCAGATAAATGAAGACGCTATGAAATGAGGCTAAATAAAAGATAAATGAAGACGTTTTGAAATATGGCTAATACATAGATAAATGAAAACGATGTTAAATATATCTAAATCAAAGATAAATGAAGACGCTATGAAATATGACTCAATAACAGATAAAGACGCTAGGAAATATGGATAAATCAAAGATTAATGAAGACGTTTTGAATTATGGCTAATACATAAATAAATGAAGACGATATTAAATATATGTAAATCAAAGATAACTGAAGACGCTGTAAAATATAAAAGAACACACAGAGATATCAGGAAAGTAGTAAAAGAAAATTCTTGGACGAGGAAAATAAAAAATAGTAATAGAACTGATTTCATTTGGTGCCTCCACTTGTAGTTAGTCTCTTGAATTGCTGAGAGTACCGACGACAATGCATTAGCTCCATAGCTCCCGCGTCGGCCTAGAAATTGTCCTCCCCATGTCTTCGTTAGGTACCCATTTACAGCTGGATCGACTGGGAGAGGAGGTAATGCTCTGAAAAAAAAATGCATGCCATGTCCGGTATGTCATAAGGAGCGCGACGTGATTTGAACCTGATCCGTTCAGAATATATACCAATCTACAATCCCTACGTCATACGCTCCTCTCAACGAAACCATAACATGTCTTTACAAACAATCCACACAAGAGTTTGACAAAGCCATGAGCAAGATATGGTTAATAAGCGTTTTATTCCATCAACATTTTAAAATGTCAGAAATTGCAGCACACAAGTCAACGAAAACAAACTAGATAATTGAGATATGGGAACATTCAAGCATAACATGGACAGATGATCAAAATTTAGAAGATTTCGATTTCGCAGATGACTTGGGTCGACTAAGTTCAACTTTTTAGGAAGCACAGGAAACGATATATCTGTTACATAACATATCAGAACAGACAAGAATCCAAGTAAATGGCTTAAAGATTAAAGGAAAGAATTTTACAAAGCTGCTGATATCAAGTTGAATGGAGATCTAATACAGAAGGTTTGATAGTTTCACCTGTTTAGGAAGTAAAGTGACACTACATGGAGAAACAACAAAATACATTTCTACTCATATTGCTTTTACCTCACATACGGCAGTAGGAAAAACAGGGAAGTAGATGTAAGAAAAGTACATATGCTGGGACTCATGTGAAGACATTAAGATACATTTTCAACAAGATATTTACACCAGCTCTCTGTTATCCGTGCCAGATAATGGTCCATGGCCAGAGCAACATAATGAAATTGGTTGTTCTAGTGGCTATTGTTAGCTCCTTTCCCCACAGGTCGTCATTCTTTATCATGTCCTGCCACTTTATGTCCGTTATCACTTGTATGCAGTTGTTAAAGAAGGACTGAAGTCTATGTTGTATCGATATGTCTCTCCAGGGGAGATAATATCGACATCATTGAATCTTTATTGCAGTTACAAATGTACAAATGTGAAGTCACCCCCACTGTACTGCTTCGACTTAAACTGTACATTATAATCTGTATGGATTAATAGATTAAAATGCTAGTGCTATTAAAGGTCCCGTTAACACGCCAATGTAACATATTGGGAATATGGTGTTAGACCTATGGTTTTCTTGGCCATCGTCTCAACGCATCGCCCGCCGCCTTTGCTTCTCAGATTGTTCTGGAACCCACTTTTTGAGGCTGGGTCGACACCAAGAGCCATTTATCGATCGAACCCCAATTGCTCGACTGAGAAGCCAGAACACTAACAACTGCATTACATCGGCTTTATTACATGTTTCATTAATTCTCTTTAGAGTTGTACCGAATTGGGGGATAGGACCGCTGTAACCTCCCAACCACACAGCAAAGGATAACTTTATCTACATTTTCTGATACCAAAGAAACGAGTTATTTCCTATTTTGTTCCTTATCAAATGTATAGCAGGAAAGAAACGTTAAGATAATTTACTTAGGAGAGACACTTCTCACGCCATTCTAAGCCAGACTACACCAGTGCACCCTGGTTGGAGGCAGAATAGGAGTTTGGTCAGCTCTGACCCTGATGCAAGCAGCCAGCTAAGAGTCGTTGGCTGCTGTCAGCTCACTGTGCTGCATCGTCAACCTCGGCTAGCAACCTCATTATGTTAAGAACGAATTAATACAGAAACCCAACTCCAAAACTCATGGCCGAGCTTCGTTACAGACACCCATTTAAAAAAAGGAAGGGCCGGGGCTGAGGATCTCGCTAAATGGTTTCTGTGAAAAAGTAACAGCTGAAAAAAAGAAAAATTATGAATTAGATAATTGGAAAATAAGAATAATGAATAATTAGAAAGATGACAAATATAAAAATGATGAATTATATACATGAAAAATAAAGTAATAGTGAATTAGATCGAAGACAAATAAAAATAATGATGAATTAGCTAGACAGCAATAAAATATTGATGAATTAGAAAGATGACAAATATAATAATGATGAATTTTGTAGATGACAAATAAAATAATAGTGAATTGGATTGGATGGCTGGCAAATAAAAATAATGATGCATTATATAGATGACAAATAATAATAATGATGAGTTAGATAGATGACAAAATAAGAATAATGCTGAATTTTATAGAAAAATAACAATAATGATGAATTAGATAAATAAGAAAAAAGAATAATGATGAATTAGATAGATAACTATTAATAATCATGATGAATTAGATAATTGAAAAATATAATACAAATGAGTTAGATAGATGACAAATAAAATATTGATGAATAAGATATAAATAGATTATAGATAAATTTGATAGATGACAACAAATAGAACAATCACGAATTAGATAGATAGCAACAAATAGAACAATCACGAATGAGATAGATAGCAACAAATAGAACAATCACGAATTGGATAGATAGCAACAAATAGAACAATCACGAATTAGATAGATAGCAACAAATAGAACAATCACGAATTAGATAGATAGCAACAAATAGAACAATCACGAATGAGATAGATAGCAACAAATAGAACAATCACGAATTGGATAGATAGCAACAAATAGAACAATCACGAATTAGATAGATAGCAACAAATAGAACAATCACGAATTAGATAGATAGCAACAAATAGAACAATCACGAATTAGATAGATAGCAACAAATAGAACAATCACGAATTAGATAGATGGCAATAAATAGAACAATCCCGAAATTAGATAGATGGCAATAAATAGAACAATCACGAATTAGATAGATGGCAATACAAGGAACTATCACGAATTAGATAGGTAACGAAGAAATAGAATAATGATGAGTTGAATGGCAGACAAATCGAACATTCGATTTTTGACAAATAGAATGATGGATTAGATTGCTGGTAAAAACAGTAATGTTGAAATAGACAGCTGATAAATATAAAAATGATAAATTACATACATGACAACAAAGAAATTGAAGATCAATGAAATAGCTGAACAATAGAATAATGAATAATTAAAAATCTAACAAATAGAATAAAAACTCAACTTAACTTAAACGTTTTTATACTGCTTTAGACGACATCAGAGTCTGTAGACAAGCAGCCACATTTGCATTGCCCTGTTTTAAAAGCTATGTACATCCAATCTATTCTTAAATGCATTAAATGTCTCTGCCTCCACCACCTCCTGGGGTAATGCATTCCAAGCATTCGCCACTCTCTGGTTAAGAAAATACTTCCTAATATCCAATCTGGACCCTTCTTTAGTTAATTTGTATCTGTGCCCTCTTTTTCTCGTTGGTGGTTGTTTTTTGAAAAACTTGTTATAGTCTAATTTGACCTTTCCTGTGATTATCTTATAAGCCTGTATTAAGTCACCTAGAATTCTTCTCTCTTCTAGACACACTAGACCGGTTTCTCTGAGTCTTTCCTCTGAACTATAATTCTGGAATCCCACTATCAGTTTTGTCGCTCTTCTTTGTATCCTTTCCAGCATGTATATATATCCTCTACGATAAGGACTCCGCACCTGTACACAGTACTCAAATCTAGTTCTAACTAAAACTTTATATAGTTTAACAATCACCTCCTTAATCCTATGTTTAATATTTCTTTTTATCATACCTAACATTGCATTTGCCTTATTCACTGCTGCTTGGACTTACTCATTCATTTATCATGTATGCTCTATTATAACCCCTAGGTCCCTTTCCTTATCTATCATTCTAAAAGTGTTCTCGCCCATTCTGCAATTATGTTCCATATTGGATCTATTAATGTGGACTATTGTACATTTAACTGTATTAAACTCCATTTGCCATTTCACAGACCAGTTTCGAATTTTATCTAAATCCGACCTCAATATATCCACCTCTGCTATAAATGGGACACTCCTACATAGTTTTGTGTTATCTGCAGATTTTTCAACCATGGATCCCGTATCAATGTCCAAATCATATATATATATATACCAAGAACTATATCGGTCCCAAAACCGAGCCCTGTGGCACTCAACTTTTTAATGACAAATTAGATAGCTGAAAATTAGAATAATGATGAAATAGATAACTGAGAAATAAAATATTGATGAATTAGATAAGTACTTCTAACAGCATGTATATGGTTATTAACAGAACAGCTACTGCCACCCGTGGTATCAGTAAGCGAACAGTAAATAACCTTCTTGGGTTTAATTAAGATATTTAAAGCTGAAAACAATTATGGAGAATTTCACTACACTGATCCGCCAATTCAGTGACGGCATTATATCACGGATACAGAATGAGAGAGAGAGAGAGAGAGAGAGAGAGAGCGCGGGGGAGAGAGAGCTGTTTGCTTGAAGCAGGGCTTTGTTCTTGCTCCCACACTGTTTATCATGATGTTTGCTGAAATGCTCTTTGAGGCTGTAGAATTAAGTGCTACCGGTTTCCACATCAGGCATAGGATATACATGGTGCTCTTCAATCTAAGGTGCTTACGATCTGTCACTGTCAGATGTGACCATTCGGGGCCTTCTATTTGCTGACGTCTGCCCCCTGAGCACTAGCTCAGAGCAGGACATGCAGTCTAATTTAGATGCGATTTCAAATGCATGCTCTCAATTTGGTCTTCAATAAATACACGCTAAATCGGACGTCCTACTCCAGCCTGCACCAGAGAATCCCTACTGCGAACCAACCATCAGAGTATATAACTAGCATCTACGGGCGGTAGTCAAAAGTAAGTAGCATGTCGCTTCTTACAACCGCTAACCTATTTGCCTGATATAAAATTCTTGGGTGCAGTACGGCACGTTGCCTTTACTTTCTGTACGGGAGGAGCGACACAAATTTATGTCTGCCAAAACTTGACACGAGCGTGATTCGAGCCGGTTGTGTTGGGATTGTGAAACGGACGCTTCACTCCTAGGACTTGCTGGCTCATTACGGGTGGTAGATGGATATAAATACCTTGGCAGTACACTAACCAGAGATGGGTTCATACATTCTGAAATCAACGCTAGGATTTCCAGTTTCAGAGCAGCATTTGCTCGCTTGTGTGAACGTGTTTGGAATCGGTGAGCATCAATGCAGACACCAAGTAATAAAGATATCGTGTCACCGTTCTTACCACCCGCTATGCTTGCGAGACCTGAAAGATGTACAGCAGTCATGTCAGACGGTTCAACCACTTCCAACGTGGGAGTCTACACCTGCTGTTCACGATCAACCCGCAGAAAAGGGTAGTGCTCCAAATGTGAAAACTCTCTAGCAGTTCCACTCTGCTGCAGTGCGCCTAGGATCGTTAGGCTAGACATGTTGTTTATATACCAAACCACCACCTGCCTAAGCAAATCCTTTGTGGAGCACGTAAGAAAGACAGAATAGAAAAAAAAACCGCATATGATTCGCTCAAAGTCCCCATTGAAAGGCCTCCATTTTGATAATGCCTATTGGAAGTCGCTTGCGTTGAACCTACTTGTCTGGCGTTCTTTAATCGCTTACAGTACTCGCCTAACTGAGCATCAAATCTCCGATGCACCGAGGGAGAAGCGAGCAGTCCGAAGGACCACCACCATCGTCCACGTGTATCCCTCCTGCAGTAAGGTGTGCAGAAAGGAGAAAGATCGTCACAACCACATACAGGCCCATTGTAAACCCCGTCTGTCCACATACGTTTCATGATGTCACTATCCTTGTTTGCGATGGGTAACTACTACTACTATTACAACAGACACTGCTACTACAGGTACTACTAGTACAAGTGCCGGTACTACTACTACATTTAGTACTACAGCTACTGCTAATATTACAACAGACACTACCACTACAGGTACTACTACTACGGGTACTACTATTACAACATACACTACTACTACAGGTACTACTACTACAGGTACTACTACTACAGGTATTACTACTGCTACTATTACAACATACACTACTACTACAGGTACTACTACTACTACATGTACTGCTACTGCTACTATTACAACATACACTTCTACTACATGTACTTCTACTACAGGTGCTACTACAACTACTGCTTCTACTACAGGTACTACTACTACAGGTACTACTACAACTACTGCTACTATTACAACAAACACTACTACTACGTGTACTACTACTACTACTGCTACTATTACAACAAGCACTACTACAGATACTACTATTACACCACTACTACAACTATTACTACATTTTTACCACTACTACTACTGCTACTACTACTACTACTACTATTACAACTACTACTGCTACTGCTGCTACTACTACAACAACTACTATTACGACTACTACTAATGGTGCTATTGCAATTGCTACTACTACTACTGCTACTATTACTACAACTACTACTGCTACTATTACTACTACTACTACTGTTACTACTACTACAGCTACTATAACTTCTACTACTGCTACTATTACTACTACTGTTACTACTACTACTAATATTACTACTCAGGGAGGAAGACTGACGTCTGATCAGGCACAACATACTGATCAGACATATTAGTCAAGGCCATGTAAAATTCACTGACCAAGATCCTCACCTCGGCTTCCTGGTAGCCCTGAAAATGGGCTGTGTATTAACGGGATGAAGGATCGACGTGAACCCCGTAGTAGTGAGTGACCCGCAGATGAAGCCAGCATAACACAACAGCTTGGAGGACCCCGGTCAACTTTCATCAGCACACTCGGAATGGGAGGAAAGTAACTGCAACCTGTCACTTAACGTCCTTTTCAGGACGCACACAAGAGTAAACCTACTCATTGTGGCCATTCGAAACAACAAGTATCACTACTACTACTACTACTACTACTACTACTATTACTACTACTACTACTGCTACTACTACTATCACTGCTACTACTACTACTACTAGCACTACTACTACTATCACTACTAGTACTATTACTACTACTACTACTACAACCATTTGAAAATTCACTTTGTCTTTTGCTTTGATTGTATTCTCCGACATACTGCTTTTAGCCCATCTCTTGATGTTGCTCTTCCACATAAAGCGATGTTCGCTGTTCGCCTTTTTTCAGCCCAGCATTGTTTTCAGCAGAAAATCGTGTATTTTTAAATGTTCAAAATATTTGATTCGTTATGTCTTTCGGTATTTCTTTTCAACTACTAATCTCACCAGAACTTCTTTGACTTGTTTGCTTTTTCCCCCAGGAAATGCGACCCATTCTTCTGTACATCCAAATTGAAATCGCCTCTGTTTTGTCCTCCAACTATTTGCGCATCGTACACTTTCCCACACCGTAAAGTAATGATGAATATACATAGCACGTGATTACTGGGTACTGTCCTTTTTTAGATTATTTGTTATTTTTCAGGATATCTTCTTCTTCGTCGATCGTTCTCAATCTCACGTTACCAAGCCCTGGAAGGTACTTTGAAGGTAGCAGGATGTTGTCCGGAGAACGGAATGCGTTGCAGCTTTACTGCAATATTTGCACCTTTCGGTCCGATATATTCGACTTCAGTAGACATTTTTGGGTCTCGAGTTAGCCTTCCCTCTTCGATACCTTCTCCTTAGCCAGTCTGATCTGTTGCAGCTTGTTATCAACGATCACTGCATGGAGGTGTTAGTTAGTTGCCCATCGCAAGCGAAGATGGCGACAGCGTCAGAAATGTTTATTCAGATGCCACTGCATGTGACTGTACAGTCCAAATTGAGTGTTACAAACTCTACCGCACGTAGGGCACACATTAACAGCATTTTTAGTTGGACAATCTTGCATTATTTCCTTTCGTGCAGCTCGCTTTTCCTGCGCCTCCGTGATGGTCCCCTGCTCAGCGGTACAATGACCATGTGTGACGGCAGTGCGTCAGTCTGAGCGGTTCGGAGCAAGCAACTCTCAGTCAGCAACATCAATGGAGAAACTTGTCAAAGAAACTTCTAGAGTGTCTTTGTATCGTTTCTTTTGTTCCCCCTTCCCTTAGAGCGCTGTCCCGTCATGAGCTCACCGTACTACAGTTGTTATGGGGGGGGGGGGGGGGAGGCGCTCATCTGCCATGCGAACACCATGCCCTGTCCTTCTGATCTGGGCTCTCTGTAGCAGCGTATGGTTGCCATAGAGTATAGCCCTGCTGAGGACTTCAGAGCTGGATACTCTCTCCTGATAACCGATCCTGAGCAGTCTGTGGAGACGACGTAGAAGAGTCTTGATAGCTCTGTTTTCCTGGCCATTACGCCAACAATCAGCTTTGGGTCGCTAACCGCTGCGGCTCATGCACTGATCAGCGTCTTGACCCCGCCAGGATATCAATACATTTCTCTTGTTGTTAATTATGTTTTAGGTCATTCTTATTTTCTTTTTCACGTTCTTTTATATCTACCATCACTTGTTATTGTCTGTACCAGATACAAGTAACTGCTTACTTATTTCAGTATCTCCTCGCTCACTACGATGGCTAGTGTGAACTTCCTATCTGTTTTGCTAATTTGTCGATTTTGTTAAATTTATTCAAATGTAATTAGGTACGGCAGTTACCCCACTGAGACTGAAGCAATCGAAACCCACTTCATGGACTGGAAGGCCTTTTACTGTTGCTACCGCTGCAGCTACTCAATAGATTCCGCTGCTTTCCATAAAACTGCATTCTTAACAATTACAACAACAAAAAAGTAGTAAATTGGGTTACTGCCATCTTTCAATCACAGCATAAAATGCGCATCTAAGGAGGGTTGACATATGATGAGGAATGCCCAGCCCAACGTAGCCAGGCATGTTCTGACATGGAATCCTGAAGGAAAGGAAAGAGAGGTAGCCCAAAAAATACATGAGGAAAATTATGCGAGAGCGAACTACGATTATATATTCTCACTTGGAGAGAGGAAAACAGATTAGACCAGTTCCCTGTATTCTGACGAAATAGGGTCTATGGTCACCATGGTCGAGAGGTAAGGCAACTCGCCTCTCAAAGCGATGATCGGAAAAGGTGGGTGATCGAATCCAGTAAGTTTCACGCGAACTCAGGTCTCAAGAGATGTATAACCAGAGTGCCTGCGTCTTGAGTTACTTGCGAAGACTCTTCCGAGTCTGTATACAACCAGATCCTTTTACATTCACTTGATATAAATAACTTAACCTTGAGACAAGGACAATAATTGCTGACCTGCAGCAGAGGATACAAGCCTTGGAGGAGATGTTTCTGAAGACTTCTAAACGTCACATACAAAGACCGAGTTACAAATGAGGAAAAACGAGAAAGAATTAAAACAGCAATAGGGCATTTTGAAGACTTCTTGACAACTGTTAAAAGAAGAAAACTCGCTTGGTACTGGCACACATTGAGATCAAATGGTCTTGCAAATACGATCCTGCACGGAAGGCGCGGGCAGACGGCGAAAATGTCCCAAAACAAGAGGTGGGAGGACAACATAAAAGAATGGATCGATTTCTGACCAGAGGAGGCACAGGCAGCGTCTGCTGACAGAGAAGGATGGCCTGGAATTGTAGAGGTGTTCCTATGTTTGCCACAACGACCTCACCGGTTACGGGATGACCTTACTTGACTTGATGCGCATCTAATCTATTCTTGAATGTACCAATTGACCCTGTCTCCACTACCTGTGGCAATGCATTCCAAATATTCACCACTCTGCGACTAAATTAATAATTACTAGTATTTATTCTGGACCTTTCTTTAATTAATTAGTAGCTGTTGATTTCCGTCGATTATCCTACAAACCTGTATTAAATCATCTATAATTATTTTTAGCAGGTCGGTTTTTCTGAGTTTTTTCTCGTAATTGTAATTCTGGAAACAAACACTTTCAGTTTTGCCGCTATTCTTTACCACTGATCCAAAGTATCTCGAGACCAGAGAGTAAGGTTGATGACCAACGCAGTTTATTCCTCGTCATAACCAAAATACAGTGCAAGCTACATCATCAAGACAAAACCACCGAACGATGTCGTCATCATCGTATGCGAAAGGCAACTGACAACTGACTGCTATGCACTGAGCTGAGCGGTGGGTGTAGATATAAATATATGTGTGTGTGTAAATATATATAAAATAGTTGTCCATCACAAGTGATGAAGACCACTCTCTTTGTTCAGCCGTGTGGACAGTCGTATCTCTTGCTGTGTCTGCTGAAATGGGTGACTTGCGCGGTGATTTGAATTAAAGTGAGGAAGAAACTGCGCCTTTTTTCAACCTCACTCACAGAGCCTAAGCTACCTTTTGCCAGTGGCAAGACATTCATCGAGACGACTGGAGATAGCATAGGATGCAGATTTTGTCTTATGGTTACCACCGAAGCCTTTCCGTAAACATGTAACCCGCAGGGTAGAAAGGTGGGATGGCATCTAACGCAGTTTGTCGTGCCTTTTCGATAACCACAAGAGGTCGTATGGACAACACTCAGCGTGTGAGTGAGTCTGGCATCTCTCCCCAGCTGTATTCGTTTCATCATAGTAGCATCTAAAATTCCCACACGCCAAATTCGTGAAGGTGAACCGGCAAAACTAACCCGTGAAATACGACACAGGTATAAGCGTAGTGCCATTCAGCCGGCGTCCAGACCAAATAAACGGATGGAAGAAATCACAAAAAATGAACGAAATAACAAGTCCCGACGGAAAACAACACCACGTTTCCGTGAACACAAGTGAAAGTCGTCGACTAGTGTGAATTCCAGGCAAATCCGTGGTCTGGCGGTATCCATAATGATCCAAAACAGTAGAGAAATGTAGACTCGCAGCCAGTTATGGCGCCATCTTTTGCCAGATTAAAAAAAAAAATATATATATGTATGTATATTTGTGTGTTTTAATAAACTCACATACTCTCACCTATCCATTTTCCCAGCAGCAACAATGGGACACACCTACACTACCCGAAGAACACAAGCCACACGGATTGTGTGATACAACACGATAGAAGTGGCGCGGATATCGTACAGTCTTGGAGTCTGTGCTCCTGGACACTGTGACGCCACAATGTCTACCAGTATCTATTGCTGGGTCAGTTGGATTGTCATCCTGCTCTCTGTCCTGCAGGTTGTCCATGCATCATGGTGGTAAGTCGATTTATAATCTCTTATGTCAGTAACACGTTCTAATAATGTAACTAGTGTGCGTATATATATATATATACAGAAAGGTGCACATATCGCAGTCAAGCTGTAAACTACCGACACAATGCATTCCGTTCTATGGGCTGCAATCTGCTACTTACAAAACCTTTTTTCAGGGTTTGATTGCGGAAGAATGAGAACGAACATAGAAGAAAACGACAAAGTAGGAGGCACGTTTTCTTTGTACACACTGCTTGTCGTCTGAAGTTACCTCGACGTTTGGAAATCGCGTTATCTGCCCTGACGTAAAGGTTGATTCTTCATTGGCATATCGCCCTGATATAACCGAATTACTTTCTTGGAAAAAAAAAACGTGATGGAATAAAGCGAGACGAAATTAATATTTGCAACGATATGGATGTTATAACAAAATGAATTAGCTAAATATACAAGCGAAATGTCGCGGTATAATCAAGAAGAACGTAATGTTAATTTGTCCCGGTTAAAATAAACAAGAGTTTATTAATTGGAACAGAATGTGGATTTAGACCAGAAGTTAACAGTTTGATAGCATCATCATCATCATGTAGAATGTCCTTTATGGAATGTCGCTCCAATCACATTCAGTCGGAAAAAAACCTATTCCCTTGCCAAAACTCCAACCTCCGCCAGTCATACCCAGGCATTCCTGGATATCTTGGTGCCTTCGTCTTCTTGGTCTACCCTGTCTCTTTTGCATGGCACCCTACCTTCCATCACTGTTTTTTCAAAACCGTTGTGTCTCTTGATGTGTGGGACCAAAGTATTTGCATTTTCTGGAATTGATAAACCAGTTCTCATCTATGTTCAACTCTTGCCGAATGTCTACATTTGTCTTGCTCTCTGCGTAGGGTGTTCTGAGGATCTTTCTGTAAAATTTTGAATCGAAGGATTGGATTCTTTGTCTAGAAGTTTTGGAAATCGTCGATGATTCGCAGCCATATGTTGTCACGGGAAAAACAGAGGCTCTCAAAACGTCTACTTTTGTCGTTCAGTTGGTGCTCTGTCGTAATTTCTTCAGGCTGTTCAGTCTCTGCATGGTCATGGCTAGTCTTCTTATGATTACTTTCGAGCAGTCGCCATTTTTGTCAATTCTGGAAATATTATAACGGTCCTTGAACACCTGTATGACAAGGCGTCCAGCACAGTTCTTGTGAATGGGAGGCGAGGGGACTGATTTCGCACATCAGTTGGTGTGAGACAGGGGTGTACACAATATTTCTTTATGCTTGTGAGACATTGACAGTTACAGCTGACCTTCAGCGAAGGATACAGGTCTTGGAGATAAGATGTTTCCGAAGACTTTTAAACGTCACTTACAAAGATCGAGTTACAAATGAGGAAATATGAGATAGAATTACAACAGCAATAGGGCATTTTGAAGACCTCTTAGCAACTGTCAAAAGAAGGAAACTCTCTTGGTACGGTCACATATCGAGATCAAAAGGTCTTGCAAATACGATCCTCCACGGAAAGGTGCAAAGCACGCGACGAAGAGGCCGTCCCAAAAAAAGAAGTGCCTGAGCTTGTGAGGATGTCGTCGCGTGTACCCCAACGACCTCATTGGTTACGGGTGACCTGACCTGACCTGAAGCCCAGATATTCAATATGCGTGATCTGATGTATTTCCTCACCACGCACTGCAATTTATGTTGACATCGTGTTTTGTCGATGGTCATTATCTTTGTTTTGTTTATGTTTATAAACAAGTTTTGATCTTTACTGTATCCATTTGAAGCTGAAATTAGCTGCTCTAGCCCTTCTGCACTTTTTGATAGTACCACTGTGTCGTCTGCGTATTGTAGCTCTAGAATCTCGTAACCGTCAATCGTAAATGTATGCTAGCAGGACAGGACAAGTTGTTGTTGCAAATGCCCACAAGGAGTAGGTTTACTCTTTTTTGTGTGTCTTCAAAAGGACGTTAAGTGGCTGGTTGCTGCAGCTTCATTAGCAGTATTCATCGTCTGCTTATCCCCACTTTTTCTTTAGCATTACTTATTTATTCAATAAAAACATTTTAAGTACAGTCTCAAATAGAGGTTAGCTTCAATTTCTCTTCAACATTATCTATCTATTGCCCTGGCGGTACAAACAGACAAACTGCTGCTCGTTCATTTAAAAAAAACATTATCTTCTCACTTGTAGTGCAGTCTACTTCCTGCTCGCTTGTCTTCAACCTTTCCTGCTAGTATGGATATGAGTGTCACCACAGAGATGCGACACCCTCTGTACAATAGTATCTCTGACATCAAGGAATCAAGAATAAAGAGAGGGGCGTCATGGATGGTACAGGCAGAGAAAATAATCGGAAATGTCACCCCAGCTGAGACGATAGCCAAGGGGAAGAATGGGTCCACACTGGTGATATAATGATATAGTTACAGTACCAGAGAGTCATCATAATCCTAAGCAAGGAATGCAGAGAACGGAGCAACGGGAGAGCAGAGCACTAGGGGAATCAGCTGATAAATGAGAACATGCAGGAGAGTGATGCCGTCATACACACTGACGGATCAATGCTGCGTAGTTGGACATCAGGCTGAGGCTTTTCGGCTAGAGTTAGAGGACAGGTCGTTGCCGAGTGAAGTAGGTCATATATGTCAACAACCTCCAGTTTGAGAATGGAGATGGAAGCAATGACATCAACGCTGAGATGTATATCTGTGACTTTTTTAACAAGGGCAGTCATCGTGACAGACGCGCAAGCCGTACTGATACAAAGAAGGTATCTGCAGAAGGGATGACTTTACTAAGAGTTGATAGTAGCTGTTGAGGCCTGAAACCTCCACTGGTTGACATGGATCTACTGTCCTGGTCATGCTGGGGTTCAGGACAACGAAAGAGCTGACATCTTGGCTTCACAAGCTCTCATCATGCGTATGTTAGTGATATATAGGAGTGACGTTTTGAAATCAATCAATCACCGCCTGTTAGATGAGGACACTACAATAGCTGAAGCAGCAATCCACAGACTGCAAAGTTTTGACATTAAACGAGGTTAGAGCAGAGAAGGCCGCAGGTGAAGAAGGAGCACGAGAGTGAATAACCAGCGAGCTACAGCGACCATCAGCATCCATACCCTCTGTCATTTGCTGAGAGACTGAGCCCCTGTGGGTTTTCCCGGAGTGCAGTGACGTCCATTCTGAGAAACAGAAAACAAAACAGAAACTATTAGTATGGTATTTACAAAATTCCCACGCCTTTTAATTTGGGCCAAAATATAGGATGTGTCAGTTCTTTACTGCTTTCAACAGTTCTCTTTTCATCCAGTTTTTTTAGGACCTCTTCATTTGTTAGCTTCTGTTTCCATGGAATGAGACTCATTTTCCCATACATCCACATCTACAGGGACTATCTTCTATCTTCTATCTTCTATCTTCTTGTTCATTGTCCACGTTCCAATACCATACAGCAGTGTTGAGTATATTAAACACTTGGCTGTTCACATTTGTAAAATGTAACCTAGCTCTCTAGAAATGAATATCTTCTTCATTCTGTTTATGTATTGTATTCAAAAATATATAAACATGCAGACACAATTATATTTAAGAGGCCGTCCAAGAATTTCTGACCAATAAGCAGTTTAGATTGCAACTAAATTCATTGCTATCTGACTAGCTAGTAATACGGAGTAAACGTGCGACATGACGGAGTCTTAATCGGCAATAAACAAACCAGAAAAGTACTTTAATCACCAAGCACAGCAGTTACTCGAAGATACAAGGTATATCTCGTGGCTACTCTCACCGTGCCGCGTGCCGAATCAGCATAAATCATACAGGACATGCTAGAGACTCCTACGGCGAGCAGTGCTGTAAGTCACCCATTTTGACAAGACCTCTAAAGTCACTTTACTGATTTAGAATCATTCGAGACAGTATCTTAAAATTCATCATTTATAAGAATTTCTTAAAGTATACTTTCTTCTCATAAACGCATTCCAGACACCGATAAAGGGATTGGAGAAAGCAAAACTCATTATTTTTTTCAGACCATCAATAACGGTTGTGTGTGCGCATAGGAAGACTTATGGCTTCTCGCGTAAAATATATAAACATCATAAAAGCTTTCTGCGATAATTTCCAGCGCTATGTTTGGAAGACTTGAATGGTTTTGCATTTAATCAGTAGTGAAACCCGGCTGCGTTATGTCCCCTTTGTTACTTGGCATAGATTGGGTTATAAAAAAAAAGCTAAGCCATCTCCCCTACTCGACAAAATTAAGACTTAAAATCGACAAATGATAAAACTTGACAAGATCTCGATTTCATAGCTACTAAATCTAACATTTCAAGAAACACAGAAAATGACAGATATACTAGGCCACCTATCAGAAAAGATAGTAAATGCCCCAAAGACGAACGCCATGAATTTTACAAAACTGTTGATATCAAGCTGAAAGAAGAACTATTTAAGAAAGTTGAAAGTTTCACCTATTTCAGAAGTAAAATGACACGAGATGGAGATATAATAAAAGAAGTTTCCATTCGTGTTGCTTTGGCTTCATGTTCCGTCAACCAGCCCACAAACATTCTTCTTTTCGCTTATCCTGCTTTACCTTTCAGCGTCAGGTTATGAAGAGATCTCTAGAAAACGAGCGCTAATGTGTGTCTTATGCACAGTGGCATTCAGCGCTTCAGATATGTCCGTAAGCCACATTTTTCGTGGCAGGCCTTTGACTTTGAAACTTTGAATCCGTGGTATTTACAAATCATTGCTTGGTGGGGCTTGGGGGTGGGGGGGGGGGGAATGCTTTGAGAGGCGAGAGACTTACCTCTCGTCCACAACAAACCTCAGAACCAGTTTCTTATTCCGGTCTTGTAATTTCGTCCCAAAGTGACCAGCGGACAATTGTAATGTTCATGTCCCCCAAAGTCTCACCGACGCAGTCATGTAGGCTCTGGAGGGGGAGCGGCTGATGGATCTGGGGTTGTCATTGGGCCTCTCTTTCAGATCAGAGGGTCAATACTAATATCAGGGTCTTTGGTTTCACTACATCTGTCTGGCTGCAGCACCACTAACTCTGCCTCCACCTACTGTTGTTTACTTGTAGATTGGTCACCCCTGTATGACAATATTATTTATAACAATACGATTAGACTGCACAACACATAAGTTGCTGTTGTTGTTGTTGTTGTTGTTGCTGCTGCTGCTAATGCCACTAGTTGTTGAGATAGCTACTCTTGACGAATTTCTTTGATGTCTGGTCAGTAGCTGCATATACATCATGAGGTGTATTTCAGAAAGTGGACAGGGGTTCTCCTGGTTGTAGTTCAATGTCTAGCGCCTCAGTAAGATCACCACTATGGGGATGACAGTGTCGATCCCCACCTCGTTAGCAGATTGTCAGGCAACAGTCTGCTCCCAGTGAGAACTGCCTGATAGTACGGTAGTGTCTTGATCCCCATATTTCACCTGACCCTGACTAACATAGTCTGATGAGCATATTTTATCTAACCAGTCGTTAGTATCTTTCCCTAACACCAATGTGATATTAATATTACAAATAACCCAGAAACATAGAATGTAACTTCTTCTTCTTTTCTTCTTCTTGTAATGTGATATTAGTATTACTATATAACCCAGAAACATAGAATGTAACTTCTTCTTTTCTTCTTCTTCCAATGTTATATTAGTATTACAAATAACCCAGAAACATAGAATGTAACTTCTTCTTTTCTTCTTCTTCCAATGTTATATTAGTATTACAAATAACCCAGAAACATAGAATGTAACTTCTTCTTCTTTTCTTCTTCTTGTAATGTGATATTAGTATTACTATATAACCCAGAAACATAGAATGTAACTTCTTCTTTTCTTCTTCTTGTAATGTGATATTAGTATTACTATATAACCCAGAAACATATAACGTAACTTCTTCTTTTCTTCTTCTTCTTCTTCTTCATCTTCTTCTTCTTCAATCAACTGATGATATGCTTCTAACTAGGTGAGGTTCACGAAGGAGACTGCTTTCAGGTATTCGCGGTCCCCACTGTTTTTCGAGTATGGTGCAGGGTCGCTTCCTCGGGCCAGACTGCCACCCTTTGGTCTGCATAAGTGATAAGTGGTGCAGTCCTGCAGTTCTAGTGCCTGCATGGTGCTCCGCAATCGCGTGTGGCGTTGTCTCTAAGTCTGCAATGTCCCGTTCTGGGTCTGAAGATATTTGTCTGCTGACCTCTGGCAAGTTTGCATATGCTGTCCTTTTCTGTTTTGCATTCTTTGTTCCTGTTTCTCTATTCCGTCCTCATTAATCGTTTTATGAGTGTATTTGCTTCCTTATAGCTCTATGGACGAGAGCCTGTGTGCGGCCACTTCCGGCTTTTGCGAACTCATTTGCCATCTCCTCTCCATGGATCATATGATGAGCCAGGATTAAATCTGTTTTTGGGACATCAACTCGATGTTATATTTTATTTCGTGTGAGAGTCTATCTTGTTTGTGGCTTTGGATGGCTTGAAGTACGCTCCTGACGTCAATTGGAACGACCGTTTTTCTGGTAGAAATGGAACTAAAAGTATCACATTTCGACCTGCAGAACTTAACAACATGCGACTTCGCCACATACTTGGTGTTTTGGTTACCAAATGTTGTAGCAGTGACACGTACATATTTGTGAGAAAGAAGACAACTATTAAATAACAAATATTTAGAGATAGATAGGAAACAGTCTCAGAAAGAAATATAACATTGCGAGATATGCGTTGGATTGAAAAACCGCAGCAAACGAAACAAGAGATAAAAACTCAAGTACACATTACGAAGAACGATGAAATACTCTTAAAACAACACAGACAGAATCTGGTGGGCGGAGTTAAAAGACACGGTCGAAAATATAAATCGATTGAGTACATCCTTTCCCTGGAAACATGCTGTGTCATGACAGTCTGGCTAACGAGGTGTGGATCTACGTGATCCACGTAGTAGTGAGCCTCACGCAGATAATGCCAAGCATTGTACAACGCTCTGTTGGATCCCAGTCCACCTTCATCAGCACACTCAGAATGTGAGGAAAAATATCATCGTAAAAATCATATCGGAACATTTAACGTCCTTTTCAGGGCGCACGAAAAAGCACACATACTGATCGTGGGAATTAAACAATAACAACAACAACAACAACAACAACAAGCTCTATGTTTCAAGAAGAGCCACAAGAATTACGCCAAGATAGTGTCGTTTAAATTTGCTTATAAGTTGGCCCATTTTCAGGCGCATCAGGGTAAGAAATGTAGCATACACCTGTATAGAATGTGCGTTCCATATCCTATTCCACTATTCCAAGACCGTGCCGTTTCCTTCCTGCTATCCCGAAATATCTAGTGCAACCTTCAGGTGTGGTATGTCTAGAAACGTGCTTCAAAATGCTGCTAGGATCAAAGGATATTGGACGGCATTCACGAAATGTCAAAGTATGAAGCCGGATTTGCAACAATTCTGTCACGTAATCTGTGTGTGGGGATAGGATACCAACTAGTCTGAGTTTATGCGATTGCCAAGTCACACTCCAAGAATGAACATATTAATACACACAATTATATGTTATCTGACAGGTTTTCTAAATTTGAAAATGAATATGGAAACGCGTTACAAAAAGCATGCTAAGTACTTTATAATCACCCGAGTTGTGCCCCCATGAGAAGAATAGAACCACTGTAATCTGCCAAGCATGTTGTCGCAAGCACAAAACGAGGGTTATGCATGGGGCTAGCAAACTCTTCAGGTAAAATCGCTTTAGTGATCCCGTCACTGGAAAATCTCGGATTGAGGATTCCTCCATAAGGGAAAGGAAGTCCTTTATCAGACTTGACCTGTTCATGAATCAAGTGTTAGCGACTTATGTATACTAAGCTTGTGAGGTTGGGTGGCCAGTTCGCTTACTCGTTGCCTTTTTCTTCCCTAACTGTAAGTCAGGTGCCAATTTACATCCGAGTTGACTGGAGGTGTATGTAGTGGGATTTGAACCCCTTACCTTTGCCATGAAAAGCAAGTGTTCTACCACAGCGAATCAGCCGTTCTATTCCTCCAGTGTCCAGAAATTTTGATGGTCCTATGTTTGACTCAACACCTTTCACCTACAGCTTCTGAGGTTCATCCTTGGCGTCTCATAGAGAGACAGGGTGGCAAATGCAGAGGTGTATTAATGTTCAATCGAATGATGTGCACCCTCTTTCGATAGCGAAGACTGCGATGTCTTGGTCATGTTCGTTACAGGGAAGACGGTCGCATCCCCAAAGATAATCTCTATCAGCAGCTGGCGTGTGGTAAAAAAAACAGTTGGTCGACAACAGCTGAGGTTTAAAGACTCATGTAAGCGGGACTGGATATAACATCTTGGGAAGACATAGCTGCAGACTGATCCCAATGGAGATGCAACCTGAAGAGCCACCTCAGGCTGGACGAAATTAAGCCATGCAACAAAGAGAAGTAAAAAAACAACGCGGGAAGGAAAAGTAAAACCAAAAGCCAAGTAGACAGTTGCTACTCCAACGTCGCGTCGACCTATAGGTCGACTATAGTCACACATGGCTGAAAGGGGCTACTTACTTATGTTTGTATTGAAACGAAAACATGAGTCACAATCATGTACTTTCATTCATTCAATCCTGTTCTTCTTTTGTCGTCTTTACTTTCTACCGGTGAAGCCCAGTGTCGTTGTATGTATTTGTCTTTCGCCTCTCTCGTGCCTCGAGTAACATTTTTCTCCATTTTACGGCAGGTCAATCCACATTTTCTTCGGTCTTACCTCTCGCCTTTCTTCTTGATGTTCTCCTGTAGAAGGTTGGAAGAACGATGTGGTCTGGCTACATTCTCACAACGTAGCCAAACCAATTTATTCTCTCTGGCTCGATGTACCATACGCAGAGAATTGTTGCAACATTCTCCGAATACTCATATTTATGATTCTGTCTCTACTGGTGTTGTTAGTGACCTTTCCTTGGCATCGCATTTCGCAGGCTGCTAACTATCATTCCTAGACCTTATTCAATGCCCATGTCTGTTTCAACATGGCGACACGACTTGCGTTGCGCACATGGCTGGACAATGTGTGTTTATGTGAAATTCATGCAATTACTACCTGAAATGTGGATATATATAATAAATTCGTATATTTCGTGGTACGTCTGATTTGCGTAGTGGCAAATCTGGATTTTCACAGCAAACTGAAGGGGTTCAAGCCTTGTTACAGACGCTTCAGTTTACCCATCTGTAAACGTATACTTGACTAAATATTAGGAAAGGGAAGGCAGCGAGAAAGGGAACTGGCTACCTCACCTCATAAACAAGCTGTGATCTCGTATAATGAAGTATCTAACACTTACGGAGGGCTACCTTCACTTATACCATGTTGACATAAACAAAAACACATAAGGACGTCTTGGCTACATATTGTTGGGGAGTGTGGAATGGGAATTGGTGAAGGCTATCGAGGCAGACACTGAAAACATTGTGGTCTTAAGCATAATAGATCAGAGGCGGCAACAGTGTCGCCATCAACGTCAAAGTATATCGCCTTGTTTTGTTAACCTGTTAATCAACTCGTCACTGTATCTCTTGAGTATACATACTCTTGGCTGGCTGATTGAACGGAAAACGGAGCACTTATGGAAATGTCCCATGTGTGATGATGTTGGTTTCTAGAATCAAGTATCAAGTGTTTACCACTCTGTCGCATACCTGCAGAACATGGAGAGTGTATAGAAGACAGGTAAGACATTTAAATCGTTTTCACTTGAGCTGTAGGATCAGCGTGATGAGCAGCGCGTGAGCTGCAGTGGTCAGTGACCCATAGCTGACTGCTAGCGTCAGGGCCAGCGAACCAGAGTGGCCAAGACCCTTCTACGCCTCAACGTGGTGATCCTGGATAACAGGCTGCAGCAGGGAAGACTGGCTAAGGAGAAGGGATCAAAGAGGGAATGCTAACCCGGTACTAAAAAAATGCTTGCTGAAGTCGGATGTGTTAGACCGAAAGGTGCAAATATCGCAGACAAGCTGTAAACTACGACACAACGCATTCCGTTCTCTGGACTACATTCTGCTACTTAAGCCCTTTCAGGGCTTGGTAGCGGGAGATTGAGAATGAACGAAACCAAGCCAAGCCAAGCCACTTGAGCTGTGATGGCAGAACAAATTGCGTAAATCTGAAATTCTTAGGAAGGTTTACATGTCGAGCATCCATATCCTTCTGTAAAAAGCGCAAATCAGATCAACTGTTTGCATGCCCGATGAGCGCCTCCATAAGCAGCTGCAATACGGTGAGATAAGAACAGGCAGCCGCTCATCAGGGGCTCAGAAGAAACGCTACATAGATCCATTGAAGGTGTCTGAAAAGATTTAATATTAACGTCACTTTGTGGAAGATACTTGCACAGAAAAGTTGCCTCTGTCGCGCTAACCTCACACAAGGTGCTCAGATAGCAGAGCATGTATATGTCACCGAGGCTCATAGAAAACGTGCTGCCCGAAAGAACAGAAGGCGCGACGCTTCCACAACCGACTCCTAAATTGTGCGCGGTGTATAACCGGGTCTTCCCTGCCAGGAAGATGGCTTGTCTGAGTAGCTGAGTGGTATGAGTGATGGCTTGTCTGAGTAGCACATTGGTATAAGTGATGGTTTGTCTGAGTAGCACAGTGGTATGAGTGATGACATATCTGAGAAGCACAGTGGTATAAATGATGACTTATCTGAGAAGCACAGTGGTATAAAAGATGACTTGTTGCAACAAAGATTCAGGAGTTATTCATTCATTTTGGTCTCTAATTCAAAGCATTCACAAATAATTACCTGACTTACATTTAATGAAGAACCAACAGCCAAGAATTTAACTTGCCACCCCGCTTCAAGAAACAACCACAACCTTCTATTATGAGGTCTCTAACACTCCATCCCTGACAGCAAATCCTGTTGTAGTATTAATTTCACCCTTTATCTACGTTCCACAACATTCACAGTTCTTTTACACAATATCTACAATGTATGAATATATTTAGTGTAGAAATCGTTCTGCGAGCAACATTATTCTGTTTATCCTGACATTCGAAAGCTGACGGCCGAAAAATATCACTAACCGTCACATTAGATGAGCGCTGAAGCCATATTACAAATCATTATACAGAATCTTTAATCTCTTAGCTATTTGTTTAATAGTCTTTGTACTTCTTCCTAGAATAATGTTTGCTATGGCGGGATACCCAGATTACGCGTCTTGCTTCTCTATCTGGTTAGTTCTATTATCAGATTTTTAACTATCGATCGTTTAATGTTGGTTGCTTGCATTGCATTACTGTAGCCACTTTGACTATTTGCATTGAACATTTCCCATACTTTTTTGTTTCTAAGCCGAATATGTAAGAGACTGCAGTAGTAAAGAATACCAGTATTGACCGACAGGGGTTAAGAGTAAAATGGAGTTTTACATTATTTCACTAACCCGTGCTCAACGGTTCAACCTGATTGGCAAAAATCAAAGTTTAAAATGGATAATGGAAAAGGCACGAAAGATAACATCAAATCAAACTAAATAAATATAAGCATAAAGGCTATTAAATATATAATTGTATATATATATATATATATAACACACACACACACACACACACACATATATATATATATATATATATATATATATATATATGTATATATATATATATATATATATATATATATATATATGACTTGTGAGACATGGACAGTTACAGCTGACCTTCAGCGAAGGATGCAGGTCTTGGAGATGAGATGTTTCCGAAGACTTTCAAACATCACGCTCAAAGATCGAGTTACAAATGAGGAAATACGAGATAGAATTACAACAGCAATAGGGCCTTTTGAAGACCTCTTGGCAACTATCAAAAGAAGGAAACTCGCTTGGTACGGTCACATATCGAGATCAAATGGTCTTGCAAATACAATCCTCCACGGAAAGGTGCATGGCAGACGACGAAGAGGCCGTTCCAAAAAGAGATGGGAGGGCAACATAAAAGAATGAACCAATCTCCGACCAGAAGAGTCACAGGCAGCGGAATCTGACAGAGAAGGGTGGCCTGGCGTTGTGAGAATGTCTTCATGTGTGCCCTAACGACCTCACTGGTTACGGGATGACCTGACCTGACCTGACATGACTTGTCGGTTTCCGGTCAAGGGCCTTTTAGGCTGCTGACTCTTGTAGTCCGGCCACGTGTGCTATCATATCTGCTTCTATATCATGATGAGGATTTATAATACTGTATCTTAATCAGGCTACCAATAGTAGACCATATTAGGATATGTTCTGTGCACCGTTTTATCATTGTGCTGTGTTTTTCAATTACTTTAAAAATTGTTTTTCTTTCTGTTATCGAAAATGGGTGAGTGTGCAGGCATTGAAGTCAACATCGTGGAAACGTTCCTTCATCCTGTTTCCACCTGTGGAGCGGGTTCACAAAACATTGTTATGCCATACCGTCATTCAATGTCCATATTATTATTGGATTCGTTGATCACAATTCATCAATTAGCTCATTACGTAATGTGCTAGTTATTTCGAACACTAAATGAAATCCTACCAAAAGCTCCAAATCGAGCGTTCTCATCGGTTTGATGTCAATATCGTTGAATGCTGTATGTCATTGTGACCTCGTTAACTATGCCGGTCAGTTTTTCATGAATATATCATGCAGAATACTCTGTTTCCGGCTTCCTCATTAGTGAACTTACCCAAGGAGCTGTCAATCTACGAACAAACAAACGATTGTGGGAAGAAAGGAAAATAAGAGCTATATTCAACAATTGCCGAACATATGTCACCAATGCAGAAGCACATACACATGGTACTGTTACAAATAAAGAGGTCAAGGCATGTTTAAAGAATAATAAAAGGGAATATATTGACAAGTTGGCACATGAGGCAGCAGAGAGAGAAAATATGCGAGATCTCTACACATTAGCAAAGAAAATGGCAAATAGATATATAGAGACACACAAATCAATCACAAATAGAGAAGGCAAGATATTGACTTAATAGTAAAAACAATAGAAACGATGGGTTGAGTATTTCACAGAAATTCTACACAGACCTGCACCACAAGAAACACCAAACATCCTGTCAGCAGCTTCAAATTCAAAATAATCATATTGGACAGATTAAAAGCAAAAATAGACAACAATCTCAGAGAGGAACAGGCAGGATTCGGCCAGGAAAGAACATACACATATCACATAGCTAACTTCACGCATCATAGTAGATCGAAGTATTGAATAAAGATCATTCCTATACACACATTTTATAGACTATGAAAAACGTTTGACAAAGTGGATAGAAGTACTGAATGACAACTGTTGAGACAAAAGCAGGTACCAGAGAAGATCGTAGTCCTCAACCAGAACATGTACGAAGATACAGTTGGTAGCATGGTAGATGAACGAGCCCCGACTGACAGCTTCGATGGGCTGAGACAAGAATGTCTGTTCTCGTCCCCCCATTCCTTTTGTTTATTGATGTATACGGAAGTCATAAATCGAGAGACACAAAATTGGTATTCGGTGGACACTTTTGTCACAATTACAGGACTTGGACTATCGAGATGATCTGGTACTTTTGTAACACATAGTCAAATGCAGCAAAAACTTGATAGATTAAGATTAAATGATTACACATAAAGAGACGCAGAAAGAGCAGCTCAGGACCGTGTTTGCTGGTGGGATGTTGGTAAAGGCCTGTGCACCGATAGGAGCGACGGGCTTTGATTGGTTGTTTGGTTAAATATATAAATTTAAAATCTCTAGGACAAACTTAAAAATGACGCCAAAGACATGGGCGATGGGCGGAGCTGGAAATGATGGCGCATAACAGGCAGACTTCGCGAGTATTTGTTTAAGACCTATGTTCCGTAGTGATTTGAGGCTTTTGATTGATTAACTAATATCATATGCCCTGCCGGTTGGCGTTGGCGATCATGTGTCTCCAACTCCTCTTATCACATGTGTCGTTTATCAGTGCCGCTGTTGATCGTTCTCCCACGCGATTCCTTCAAGCTGTCCAATATTTTCTCTCTCTGCTTGACTAATGTGCGTAACACTAAGTAACTTTGATTAATCTGCTGTAAATTCTAACCATTTGACGTTCCTAATGGCGCCATAGAGACTGAATGTGCCGTTTAAATAGCCCGAATATTTTATTTGAACAGTGTCTCCTGGGAGATGAGTGGCAGGTCAAGATCACCAACGAAGAGCTATTGGAGAGAACAGGCACTGTCGCGGTCTTGTCCACGCTTAGTCTTTGAATGTTCCAATGGCTGGAACGCATTCGTGGGATAGGAGTTGGCAGAATATAAAAATATATCTTTTTGGTGGATTACAGTTGGGGAAAAGTTCTCGGGCCCGACCACTACTTCGGTGTACACATGTATGCAAGAGGGATATGAATGATGGGGGCATCGATTTGGAATCGTGGGAACAGGACGCCATGAATAGTGATGTATGAGAGGACGTGATTAGGCATGAGTACGGACAAAGGAGATACTAATTAAAAGATGACTAAGAACTCAGCGTTTGAGAAGACACGCCACACCATACGATGCCGCAAACGGTCCTGACTTGTCTTGCACACACGGTGCAAGACGTTTCTCTGCTCGGATTGGTCTTACTTGGTCTTAACGACTCACAGTCGTTACCATCATGAACTCTAGTTACATTCCTTTTTTTCAAAGCAGAACTTACTACCGTCTGACATGACAGAAAGAGCCAATGAATAAATAAATGAACTTAAGTACCTGAGGTCAGTAAACTAAATCTACTAGGGGCGTTCAGAAAGTAATGCACATTCGTCCTTAGTTATGCTTAGTCGACCTGTAGTTCTACAGGTGCAGAAGCTCCTGTGCAGGTCCCAGCTCTGGTATGACCTGGATGTAAAGCGAGAATGGTTTCCTACTTAGCAGGCTAAGCTCGAGCAGCTTAATACTCCCACTGCGTTTTTCAGGAGCTGCTAATTCAAAAGGACTGACATTTCTACACAATATATATATATATGAATATGTCATGTAAACATCTGTATTATTCATCATAATCCCCAACAACTTGTACAGCTTTATGCCATAGCGAAACAAGTGCATGTATTCCTAGCCCGTACCAGATGTTGTCTTGATCATTTCTTGGCTGCATGAATCACTTCTTCATCCTCTTCAAACTTTTTCCCCCGGAGTGCATCTTTGAGTGGACAAAACAGATGACAATCAGAGAGTGCCAAATCGGGACTATATGATGGAATGGGTAGTACAGTCCAACCCAATTTGGTGATTGCTTCCCGTGTTGCCAAACATGTGTGTGAAGGAGAAGCAGGTCTGCTGGATTTTTGTTGCTATTTCTAAGTTGCTAACATGCGCCATTTCAACGATTGAATGCAGTTGTATTATTTGGCTGATTCCCGTGCAATTTAGTATACACAATTAACACATGCCATATTTGAAATGTGCCATGTGTCATGCTTCTATTTTCATTAATAGCTGAGAAAAACGATGTGATGCATTACTTTTTGAATGCCCCTCGTATATATTTCAAGTATTTTATTTATTATTTCACTGAATATAAAAGATTTGGAGCGACGATAATTTCAGCGATGACAGTTTGTAGTATATTTACAAGTTATCATCAACCAATCATAATCCGACGTTCGTTTCGGTGCATAGACCATCGACAACATCTCGGCAGTATACAAGGTTCTGGCCTGTTTTTTCTGCATCTCGAGGTTTAATAATTTAATCTTAGTTCCTTCTCTCCAGCTCAGGTGCAACGTCCTGGCTTTCACTGCACTACGTCATTCGTCTCGTTTCCGAATGTTCTTCCATTTTCCAAGGACGTTTGCTTTTGCTCTGTTGTCAACGTTTTCGTAACCAACTTAAAAAAAATATATTTGGGTGATCGGCCCTAACCTAACCTATTATATTCTAGGTGAGTTCTCCGTGTTTAGTCTATTCCAACCCCCATGAGCTATCCGTCTTGTGTAACACTTCTGGTAGCTTTTGCTTCAGCTGGATTAGTTAGCTCCAGGTACATTGAGGAACGCAATCTCCCTCACCTCTTTCTTATTCATTCGTTCTCCATATCCCGTTTCCAAACCATGAAAAGGGTTTTGCAAGTAGCAGTATGTAGTCCGGAGAACCGAATGCGTTGTGTCGCTTGTTTACAGCTTGACTGTGATATTTTCATATTTCGGTCCAACACATCCGTCCTCACCATTTTAATATGATTGACTAGAATTTGAGATAAATTTTGAAGTAGAGTTAAAGGACGCCGTGAACGACACGGATCACCCGAGGAGAGAAGGGCGAGAGGGAGTGAAAGACAGAGAAAAAAATTAAAGGACAAGCAGTTTGAAGAAGAGGTAGAAAGATAGAGTGAAGAAATTTGGAACTGCAAGTTGCAATTTTCACAGAGAACAATTTAAATTGCAACAATACGAAATACAAGGTCACAAGATTACTCGTTTCCAAACCGCCATCTCCTTCAGTGGTAAAGCTGGTGTTAGTGTCACAGGCATCGTCTGCTGCTCCTTTGACAATCGTCCTTGATTCTCACTTGAGAATAAACTGATCTCTTGAATTGGTTGCCTTCAGTAGCCCAGGATCAACATTTTACACATCTTTACAGTCATTTTCTTCTGCTTGTCTACCTTTTCTCTCCCTATTCGGCGTCGTTATTTATACGAATGTCACGATTTGGTCATTCCATGTTTGGCCTTTTCCCACTTGAACACTCCTGGCCACGTTACTTCCACTAGATTTTCTTTTCCACTTACTATCTGACCTCTGTCCTGAGCACAAGCGAGAAGTGCGATATTGATATTTTATGTGCTATCCAGCTAAGTACCTTTTTATTTTTAGCTCCTTAATGTGCTCATATCTGTATTCTACATTTATCCCTTCCTCTCTAAGTTGGTAAATACTATTTTTGTTGTTCAGTTTCCCTGACGAAAACATTTTGTCGTGAAGGAAGTTTCGTATCTGATTTTGTCTTTATTATCTGATTATTTCTATAAATGTTTTTTTCCCTCAACAATAGTGATGCAAGTGCTACTGCGCCCTTCTATTTAATTTAATAATCATTATTTCTGACAACGAGAAAATGCTTCTTCCTTCGAGACAAACCAAGATACTGGTGGACGATTCTCTTATGCTTTATGCGGAGCACATGCTGCCTACTGAAATATATATATATATATATGCGAGGCGTGTTAAAATGAAACCAGACTTAACTCCACCAAGTTAACATACGTTCGATTCGCATGATGACGTACTTCTGATGTAAACAACACATGCCAACCGTCAAATTTGCAAATTTTATTATCCTGCGATCATTGAAAACATGATGGGTGTGATATGGAATCCGTCCAGAGTTAATCAGCGAGCGGTGATTCGATTTCAAACAACTGAAGGATGTCGACCAGTTGACATTCATCGCAGAATACAGGAAGTGTATGTTGACAAAATTGTGTCGAAGACAACTGTGAAGAACTGGTCAACTATGTTTAAAAAAGGATGTGAGTTAACGAAAGATCTCGAAAGACTTGGTCTCGGAAGATCTTTCGTTAACCCACGTCCTTCTGCGATGAATGCCAACTGGTCGACATCCTTCAGATGTTAGAAACCGAATCACTGCTCGCTGATCAGCTCTTGACGGATTCCGTATCACAACCGCCATGTTTTCAACGGTCTGCTGAGGTAGCTGAAGGACATTTTACAAACTTGACTGTTGGTATGTGCTGTTTACACTAGAAGTGACGTCATTATGCGCATCATATGTATGTTGATTTGATGTAGTTTGGTCCGGTTTCAGTTGAACACGCCTCGTATATAAGTCAGAATAATAACTTCACATGTGACAAGTGTGAGAAACATGCGATTTTTTTCACGTGGATCATCTGGCAAAAATGTATCCTGATCGGTGAGTAGTGCGATCAGACACACGTGTGCACATGCGCGAACGTTAAAAATCCTTTGACAGTTGGAAATCGAATGGACTATTCCTAACAGCCACTGCTCTGGCAAAATTCAAGTTCAAAATCTAGAAGAATTCATCTAGGTATTCTCGCGCCACAAAAAATATGTCGCAAAAAGGGTACTGTGTGGCTGGCTATGCATCACGTCTTAGTTATGGCGTTAACGGAGCGGCATAGATGGTGCCTGACAGCCTGCGGGTCTACTTGGTCTAATTTACACTTCCACCACCACCAATCCTCCAAAATAGGCGATCGTATATTCCAGGGGCTAACGGTTGGTAACAGATACTGGGATTTTCGCCTTTCAAAAACTATGAAACAAAGGAAATAACAACACAAGTGGACTGTAGATAGATAGATAGATAGATAGATAGATAGATAGATAGATAAAGGGCTAGATAGAAAGATAGATAGATTGATATATATATATATATATATATATATATATAGATTGATAGATTGATAGATTGATATATTGACAGATTTATAGATGGATTGATGGATAGATAGATATATAGATAGATATATAGATAGATGGATGGATAGATGGATAGATAGATAGATAGATAGATAGATAGATAGATAGATAGATAGATAGATAGATAGATAGATAGATAGATAGATAGATAGATAGATAGATAGATAGATAGAAACAGCCAATGGTTCTTTTACGGGAACAGCGTGTTCATGGTTTCTCCGAGTTTTTAGTCAATCTTCAATATGACAAGAATCTGATCTCCCCTCTCTTGAGATCAGGGAACACTTGCAATTTCTATGAATCGAAATCAAACCGTTTCGTGCATTTGTTTTTTGAGAGGCAAGCACCTTTACATCTCAGCTAGAGCGACTTTTATTACATTGCAATAAAAATATATTGTCTTCTTTATAGCATCCGGTAAAGCGTGTGGCCAAGCGGTTCTGAGCTTGGCTTATAAAGCCAACGTGCCGGGTTCAAATCACTTTTTAATGAGTTGCTTGTGACTTGCTTGGGATTCCGGGGCAAAGTGGTTAAGCCGTCGGCCTCGTGATCAGGTAGTGTGGGTTCGACTCCGTCTTTTTCACGGCTGCTTGATGCGGGAGTCCCCTGCATCCCGTAGTCGCCCTCTAGTCGTCTTGTCCTTGACTTGCCACTGGAGTTGGGCAGCACGAGACGAGAGAATGAGGATAAAACGTAGCGCAGTTAATCCTTATTTAAAAAGTAACGTTAGGAAAATTAATTATGCCATCATCGTCTACGATGGACGGCGGCCTTTGCCTTTTGAATGACCCTGATTGACGTATATTCTTTGATATGAGTCTGACATACTGGTAAGACGAAGCTGCAGACCGATCTAAGCGGAGATATAACCTGAATGGCCACCTCACGCTTGGTAAAGATAAACTTGCAACACAGAGAACTGAAAAGACAATTGCGAAAGGAGAAAGAGAAGAATACAAGCTTGGCTTGGGTTGGCTTCGTGCGTTCTCAATTCCCCACTACCAAACCCTGACATAGGCCTAAGTAGCAGAATGTAGTCAAGAGAACGGAATGCGTTATGTCGTAGTTTACAGCTTGACTGTGATATTTGCACCTTTCGGTCCAAAACATCCGACTTCAGCAAGCATTTTTTGAGTACCGGATTAGCCAGTCTGCTCTGTTGCAGCCTGTTATACAAGATCACCGCTAGGAGGTGTAGAAGGGTCTTGGCAGCTTTGGTTCGCTGGCCCTGACGCTAGCAGTCAGCTATGGGTTTCTGACCGCTGCAGCTCATTCTCAGCGTCTTGATCCCAGAATTCAAGCTAAGTATATATTTTTGTGTGTGTTAGCACTCCAAATTTTCCTTTTCATCTCGTTCGCCATGCTTTTTCTTGTTACGTCTACACGGGAAGTCCAGTTCTCTGGATAAATATTGCCTTAGTGGAGAGTTCTAAGGGGCTTCCAAACAGCTTTGTGTTTGAAATTCATCTCGGTGTACCAGTGCTCAGTACGCAATTATTGGCAAAGCATAAACAGTCTTGAATGATATGTTTGGATGTATATGCTGCCTGCCCGCACGTACACATTGGCGACCGAGCCAATTTTAGCTGGTGTAAATTAATATTTAATTTGTTATGTCTCATTCTCAAGCAGAACAGGATCACTTGTTCTGCTCGATCAAAACAGCGATATTTGTCTTTCGTTTGGTCAAACTCCAAGTCATATCATTCTTTAGTCAGTCATAACTGAAAAGGGCTACTACTACTATTACTACTACTACTGCTGCTACTACTACTACTGCTGCTGCTGCTGCTACTACTACTACTACTACTACTACTACTACTACTACTACTACTACTACTACTACTACTATGATTGATATTGGTACCAAAATGTAGGAATAAACAGTGTATTTCTAAGATTATTCTTATTTGAAAGAAACAGTCTAGAGTGTTTCAAAATCGGAGAAATTTGATAGTGGACACTGTTCGCTTTTTCAATCCTTTGTGCGATCTCTCTGTCCACTCTACCATCACCGTTAAACAAATAATAAGTGAAAATATATAATATTAGGACGCTGTCATAAATGCTAATGGATATGGGCTTCACGGTGCGAAAGGCAGTTGGGGGCTTCAATGACATAGCGAGAGGCTGTGTTGTTACCGACAGGAGTGGTGCTTACTTGACAAGGACGTCTAGTATCTGAATGGAGATCGACGCCGCAGTGATTTTGGCTCTGAGGTAACTATCTGGGACCTCTTTAATACTGGCAGTAATCGTGTCTGACTGTCAATCATTGCTTCAGAAGGTGCCCAAGAGTTGGCTGTAGCATGAGTAGATAGTGACCAAAAATGCCTCGAACCTCATAAAACTTTTTGGAATCTACAAGAATGGTCAGGCTGAAGTTTGTGTGAATTAAAGAGATGACATGCTGGTCTCCGGGTGAGGCCATTGGCAATGGATTGTGGTGATATTATAACGTTTACCAACTGCCGCCTTTTGTATAAAGACACTGCAGTCGATGAACCAGTAAAGTACTTATCGCAAGATTTGGAAATCATAGCCAGGATCAGCATAGAGGTCTGAGAGGACGGAGCAGGAGTGTGTACAACAAGCGAGCTACACGAACCATCATCTACACTTTGTTATTTGTGGAGCGACTGCTCGCCTATGGGCCTGCCGGAGTGCAATGACGTCGATTCTTAACCGACCGGAACGTTTATCTCACTTTATTCTAAGACCACGTGACATGGTAACTTTTTCTTCGACACGACGTTTCCTTTCTTTCATTCCTGCGTTCGTCCTGAAAATAAAGATGTCGTGTCGTTATTTACAGCGGGGCCACGATATCTCAGCCTTTCGTCCCGACATATCCGCTTTCAACACGATACATGACATTTGATCATAAAAAGTACTCGATTCAAAAGGAAAGAGACCTAGGTGTTATAATAGATCAAATAGGTAAAGTGTGGGAGCAAGTCCAGGTAGCAGTGAAGAAGGCTAATACAACGACTGAGTATGATTAAAGGAAATATTACATTTAGGAGCAAGGAAGTGATAATAAAACTGTATAAACCATTGGTGAAACCTAAATTGGAGTACTGTGTTCAAGTTTGGAGTCATTATCATGGAGTGGAAATAGATATGCTAGAAAGGATGACACGAAGTGCTACACAAATGATCGTGAGATTCCAGAATTATAGTTATGAAGAAAGACTAAGAAAAACTTTGTCTATTGTCTAGAACAAAGAAGAATTTGAGGAAACTTAAGACGTTTATAAAGTAATCAATGTAAAGGATAAATTAGACTATTCAACGTTTTTCAATGTTCAACTGGCTACAAGAACAAGAGGGTACAGCTTCAAATTGTTGAAAGACGTACACAGATTAGATATAAGGAAATATTTTTTTAGAGTGGTGAATGTATGGAATGCATTGCCATATGATTTGTTGGGCGACAGGGTCAGCTAATCCATTCAAAAATATGATTGGATTATTAAAGTTATTTATAGTATCAGTGAAGTGGAATAAAGTGGCATAATACAGACTCTGTAGAGCCTTCTAAACTAGAATAATGACGTTAAGTTAAGTGAAGTTATGTATCTTGTCATTTTTAGAGAGACCTCTTGAATCAAATAAATTGTTCAATTTACGTAATTTGTAGACATCAGTCTTGATTATGCGACTGCCATTCAAAATTTATAGATTCTAGATTTGTTAAATAAGAAAACTTTATCTATTTGACATTAAAAAGACAAATCCAGCCTCTTATCAGAAAGTCACATCATGAAAAGCGGCGGATTGGAACACGCGGTGACAATTACTGGGATGAGCGGCAGCAAATAGAGACAATATTGGACACCTTGAAGGCATTGGACGGAAGGCAATCAACAGCGGGACTGATAAACGACCTGCGTGATAGGAGGAAATGGAGGCGCATGACCGCCAACACCAGCCTGCAGGACAATTCATCAGTATTTTATATCCGTAGTTTTCGGAATAAATTGTATCTCAATCTGTTGTGGCTTTTGAAGAATTTAAAGATTGATACTTGATCATCTCGGTTGAATGTTTTTTTGGGGGGTTATTTATATGATGATATGTGTGCTGTGATTTCCACTTGTTCTTCTATATCACTATCACAGGAGTCTCAGACTCTGTAGACCATGCGTGAGACGCCCTGTGACTTTTGTCAAGCTATGTCTTCTGTATTTCGACGCAGTCTGCTATGACTGTAAAGCCCGAACCGCGAGTGACAGTCCCTCTCCCAGATCGCACAACCTTGCTTAGAATGTTGTCTTGCCAAAGTGGTCCTTGTTCTCTCCAATCTTTCTGTTTTCTATGCAACCAGAAGACCTCTACGAGCGTCAGCAGCCACTTTGTCCCCTGCAACTGACTGTCCCGAGATAGCTCGATCCTGAGCAATTGATTCCCAGCTCTTAGATGGGATGTCGCGTGGCTTCATAACCCGTCTTGCATACATCTTTGAATCGTAGTGTGGGACGGCCCATTCTTTTAACTCCAATGACCAGCTATCCGTAGAGGATATCATTTGGAATCCTCTCATCTTTCCTGCAGCAAACCTGTCCCAACTATAGAAGTCGTCGATTGCTCAACTGCGAGTATAACATACATAGTGCATAGTATATAGCGAGCATATAGCTCTTGTGTATACACCTGGCAAACCTATTGGCCTCTTCATAAGTTTTTTTCCTATATCAGGTTGAGGTAGAGTTCCATCGTGTCTCCGTTGGCTTAGAATCTTGCAATGAGATGGAATTTACTGTATCACAACTCTTTTATATATTACCACTCCAAGTTCCCTTAGATTTGGCAGCATGTCTGTGAAGAAAACCAATTGTGTCTCTGTGTTTTTAATCTTGATCTTGATGACCAGTTCCTCAGTGTAGCTATGGGTCCGAACTTCGTCTCTACCGGACCCTGTTTTGGGCCACAGGAGTCCAGTGAGTGATAATCTCTCGGATGTTGTTGCATACGGCAAATTGATCTGACCAACACATTGGAGGTATTCTACTTGGTCCTTTTTTACCTCGGGGATACCAGACTGCTGTCACCGTGATCTATCGACCATCGTTTCGTCGGGATATCTGACCTGCCCAGCTATAACGATTTGTTCAGATCGTCAGAACCCGCTCAAATCGCTCTCCCATCCACCTTTCTCCCCTTCTTGCCCTCTGTAATTCGCCATTCTGTGGAGACAATTCCGTATGGAAGATCACCAGGAGAAGATGGTATCACCGTATCGCCGTGGAAGCAATCAATTCTTGCGGTCTACCATTTAACCAAGCCATAGCCGAACGTTGTAAACTTTATATCATCATTCCGGGCAACTAGATGACCTCCACTCTTACACAAGAAGGGAGACAAAGAGGGCCTCGGAAATTATCGTGTTTTTATCTGTCATTAGAAAATCTGATGCAGTTTTCAAGGTCTCTTTTTCTTCTTTGATGTTACTTGAACATTTTCCAATCGCCGCTGATAACTTTGGTTAGTTCAATTTCTCGTTGCTTTTTCTTCCCTAAAAATGAATCCGGTGCCCTCTTGCAACTGGACAACCCGGTTTGTTATTTCTGGCGTCGAACTTCTTCGTACGCTGTCAGACATCAATCTGAATTTGTTCGAAGAAAGCAGCTGTCATCCTGAGGCTGTCGACACTGCCATAGAGATTGTCTAGTGTTAGCACTGGTGATGGCCACATGTGCTTTTCTGGTACTCGTATGTCGGACAATTTTGCGGCAGATGCTCAGGGGTCATTTTCCATGTACTACAGATACATTCGTCAGTTTAATCTATCTTCAGTGTATTTAATAGATGGTACCTCCGTCTGTTGTGGTCTGTGCGGAGTCTGAAGACCACCACCTGCTCTCTTCTGTTCAACTGGTAAAAAGCATCATTTTGTGGTATATCCAGTATGCTCTGTTTGTAATTTGGCCATGTATCTGGCCCTAATAAACCTCTTGAACTTTTCGTAGGTCCCACTAGAATCTGATTGTGGTAACCTTCCACCTTCTTTTGCTTGTCTGTCTGCCTCCTCGTTCCCTTGAATGTTACAGTGGGATGGAACCTACTGTACCACGACTCTTTTGGGTGTGGACTGTTGGCTTAGTTGACAGAGTACTGATCTTAAGTCATTTAGGACTGTATTTTTCTTGCGTTTTAGTGCTGGGTTGAACGACTATGCTACAAAACAAAACTCCCAGCATTCAAAGTTGACCTTAAACATTTCCTTAGGGAAACGCAAACCATTTATCCTCACCAACACTGGCTTATCTCGCAATTCAACTGTAATTATTTCATGTCGCAGTTATTCTTCCTGCATAACTGCTAAATCGTTATTAACTGGGTGTAACACCAGAGCACATTATAGCTCATAACTTTAACAATCCACTTTTAACAGAGTCTCATAGTTCCACTCGTAGAGAAGATGAAAGCAAAATATAATGTGTACGCATTAGCTCAACCGTATGCGTGCTAAGAAACCATTATAGTGACTGCAGTTCTGCAGTGTCATTTTGTTAATTGACGTCGTTTGTCGAGACTTCAAAACGGTATTATTTGTAGAGGATACGACCTTCATATCAACGGGCTATCCAGATAAAAAAAAAGGTCATACAATAAAGACATACAAACAAGGATAACATTTACAAAACCGCCGCATTTTGCAAAGATACAGTGAACTATGTGTGCGGGACCGGCATTGCCCTTAGTTTTGGTAAATATTTCTGAATAGAGGCAATGAATTGCGGGGACACTCGGATGGTTATCTCCCTTGCATCCTGGCTACCGAGGTGCGCGCTGGTGATATGTACAACGACCCAGTTATTCTATTGGCCCAGCGGTTCCTAAACTTTTTTTGGCTTTTTTTTTCTCGCAAACTGAACTTTCAGAATAAATATTTACTACATCCAGGATGCATTTTTTTTTCTTTATTGATCATAAGTACATTGAACAACAACAAGGTCAGAGCCCAACAGTGTTTTATTTATAACTTCATCGTCATCATCATCATCAGGTGCCCTGCATGTTGGCGTTGACGATCATTGACCTCCATCCACTTCTGTCACATGTGTCGCTTACCAACTCTGTTGTTGATTGTCGCCCGTGCCATTATCTCAGGCTGTCTAGCATCTTCTCTCTCGGCCTTCCTCTGTCTCTCTTTCCTATTTTCTTGTCCGTTGTCACGGCGTGCTCCAAGCAGCCTTTTATCATTACATGCCCATGACATGTCCTGGTCAGTATGTCGTGCCTAACATGACGATCGTTTCAGTTCCCTATAGTATCAAATTGAGTACATACATTTAATAGACATTCTACCGGTAACTATTTTCATTCAAAACCACAACTAGGTTGCTGGGCTTACTTATTTTCTGGCTGCTTTGTTCTTCTGCTGCCTATTTTCATTCAAAACCACAACTAGGTTGCTAGGCTTACTTATTTTCTGGCTGCTTTGTTCTTCTGCTGCCTATTTTCATTCAAAACCACAACTAGGTTGCTGGGCTTACTTATTTTCTGGCTGCTTTGTTCTTCTGCTGCCTATTTTCATTCAAAACCACAACTAGGTTGCTAGGCTTACTTATTTTCTGGCTGCTTTGTTCTTCTGCTGCCTATTCCCCTTGTTGTTTTTCTTTCCCTTTTTATGTTTTTCCTCCTTCTTTTTCTACTCCTTCTCCGTCTTCTTTTCTTCTTATTACTTTTATTCTTTGTCATCTTCTTCTGTATGTATTGTAACTTATTCTTGTTTTTATTGTCCTTCTTCTTCTTGTTCTTTTCATTTAATTTCTTCTTTATTGGTATTTATTTTTATCATGTATTATTTTGTATTATTAGTATTTATTATTTGTTATTATTTTATTGTCATTTGTATTTATTTTATAATTTTAAAAATTTATTTGTAATTATTATTATTTATTGTTATAATACTTACGTAATAAATAAATAAACAGGAAAATATCGTTAATATTTTTCGTGAAAATGTCTCTAAATCTTTTAAAGCCTTTGTGCTTTTCTTGCAACTCTTACTAATTTCTTTCGCCTCGCCACGTCGTTTGGGAACCACTGTATTAGCTCCACAAGATCTTGGGAATAAAGGCAAGGTGTTAAAACTGGAGGTCTGTTTGGAGTGTCAATAACCCACCGCGGGGAGCCGGGATCTCCACTTAATCTGGATGGGAGCTCGTATTAAAACATTGACTGCCTTTCACACACAATATCAGTTGGAAGTCATGAAAGCCAGTTGCTATCCATCGGGAATGACAGAAAGTTGGAAGACTCAGATATAATCAGAGTAAAAGAAAGACGTATGAGACGCCAGTAAAAATAAATGCTTGAAGTAAGTGGGAAACAAGGAAAGCTGAACATATAGGGTTGAATGACAAATATAGGCAGAAGTGAATCCACTTTTAGACTCAACTTGTGTATTGTTAATGCTGATCATGAGAGGAGGATAGTAACTACATGCCAATTCCCAGCTCAGTTAAGGGATACATTGTACGTATGTTAAACAAGAGAAATAGCAGGCAGATCGACTTATAGTTTCTTCTTCTTCTTCGTCGTTCGTTCTCAATCTCCCACAACCAAACCCTGAAACGACTTAAGTGGCAGAATGTAGTCCAGAGAACGGAATGCGTTGTGTCATAGTTTACAGCTTGGCTGCGATATTTGTACCTTTCGGTCCAAGACATTCGACTTCAGCAAGCATTTTTTGAGTACCGGGTTAGCATTCCCTCTTCGATCCCTTCTCCTTAGCCAGTCTGCTTTTTTGCAGCTTGTTATCTAGGATCACCGCGTGGAGGTGTAGAAGGGTCTTGGCAGCTATGGTACACTGGCCCTGACGCTAGCAGTCAGCTATGGGTCGCTGACCACTGCAGCTCATGCGCTGCTCAGCATCTTGATCCCGACTTATAGTTTAACATTATATAAGTTCAGTTCACTTCATCCATGTAACTCTTGAGATCGTTGATGTACCACTGCTGACACCTCCCCAATACTGCGCCACCCCTCTCTGTCTGAAGCTGCTTTTTGTGAATCATCGGATTATGATGATGATATAATTCCCTTTAGGTGTGAGATAGCAGCTCTTCTAAGCCCAATGCCCCCCCCCCCCCACCCACGGACAAAAGCACACGTCCTCATCAATTGTTGAGGCGACGTCTAATCTTGTATAAAGTGCTACCTTAGAGGCATCATGATTGTGAAGGGGGATTATAGACCCATCTTTTGAGTATCCCCGAAAGAGGCAGTCCAGTGTGTCGGCATGGCAGGATTACGTATGGAGAGATCCTCGGGTCATAGACTAGTCTATGCATAGATGCTGTCTTCCCATCGTTTTCTCGGACATCTCCGCTTTCGTTTGCCTTGTGCTGTGTCCTATAGTATCGTATTTGTATGACCCTGGGACCTCGAGAAGTGATCATACCAAGTCAGCTTTCGCCCTTTGATCGTTGTGAGGAGGTAGCCGTAAAGTCCACTTGCATTCTCGATTCTTCGTCCAACTTCATCATTTGTGATACGTTCTTTGTAAGTGACATTTACGAGTCTTCTGAAACATCTCATTTCCATGACCTGAATTCTTCATTATGAGTCTGTTGTAATGGTCTATATTTTGCAGGCGTAGTGGAATATCGAAAGGACCATTTAGCAATTTAGTATGACCTTTATGGCGAGGGAGAGTCGTTTATCCTTTCATATAGTTTTCAATCGGAAAAGTCATGTTGTTATCTGTGCTATTCTGGCCAGGGCATTTGGTCATAATCTGCCATTCCTGATCGTCTTGCCTAGGTCCTTAAATTGGTTCACTATTTCAAGCTCCCGTCCATTTGTTTTGATACCAAAGTTGATTTCTTCAATGTTGTTGGTTATCAACTTTGTCTTTTCTACGTTTATCTCCATGCCAAAGCTCTGTGCTGTTACATCCAGTCTTTCGATAAATTCTCCAAGTTCTGTCACCGTCTCCGCCAGTCTGTCAATGTCATCCACAAAGCGTAAGTTGGTAATCGTTCTTTCCCCTATCCTTACGGTGCCAACATGATGTTCAATGACATCACTCATAATTCTTTCAAGAAATATATTGCAGAGTGTCGGAGAAAGTATGCATCCTTATTTGTCGCCGACGGATGTGAGGAACCATTCACCAATTTTTCCATCCACAAAGACTGAGCTGGTTCCCTTATCACTCAGATTCTCGATAAATCTCACAATGTTGCTGTTGATATTATATATCTTCAATGTTGTCCATAGCACATCATGCCAGACTCTATCAAACGCCGTTTCAAAGTCAATAAATCCAAGGTATAGGTGTTGTTGGTGTTCCAAATACTTCTCGGTTATTATTCTTAGATTGAAGTTCTGCTCGGTGGAGCTTCTTCCGGTTCGAAAACCTACCTGTTCTTCGTCAATGATGGTCTCGGCTTAAAGTTTCAGTCCGTGGATAATTATTCAGAGCAAGACTTTGCTAGGGTTACTAATGAGGCTAATTGTTTTAAAGTTTTGACAAAGCTTCAAGTTTTCTAGCTATCGACAAGACCGTCGATTTTGACCAGGTGGTCGGCCATTTTCTGTTGCAGGTGTATGTCAGGATGTCAATTATTGCATCATCACCCACCTGTATGAGCTCTGCCAAGATTGTATCCACTCCAGCAGCTTTCCTCTTCTTTAGCATCTTGCCCACTAATACCACCTCTTCTTTTGTTGTCGGTTGATTTTCGTCAATCTCAGAAGGTAAGCGGACGGTTACTCTTTCTAGCTCACCCCGGCACTCGTGATTGTATAAGTCCGAGAAGTACTCTGTCCGGCCTGTCATTACCTCTTGGTCTTTTGTAAGACATTTTACATTCTTATCCTGTAGTGTCATGCTACTTCTTTGTAAAGGCTCTATTAGAGCTTTGACAATCTTGTATGACCCGTTGCTATCATTTCTGCCCAATTGGTGCTCAATATCTTTAACCTGCTCATTGATCCATGGGTATTTAGCCTCTCTGATCTTGAACCTTTGTTCTCCATTTATCAACCATTGCTTATTGGACCCTTCTGGCGTGTTCGTTAAGCTCTTCAATTTCCTTTTCTTGTCGCAGAGATCAAGTATTTACTTTTTACTGAGGGCGTCTTTTTTGTCTGTTTCCCTAGTATCTCGTTAGTGTGTATATTATTGCTGCATTTCAAATGTCCGTTGTCATATCAATGTCTGGGTCGTCCAGTAGGGCAGTGAGTGATCCAAATCTTCATCATATCATAGCACCGAACGTTTTTATAATTTCGGGGTGTTTCACTTTGTCAAGGTTATTTCTTGTTCTAGTTGTCTCCTTGCTCATGACTTTCCTTAGACGGAGACGCATAGTCGTCAACAGTAAGTCATGATCGCTTCCTTTGTCTGCTCCTGGGAAGCTCCTGTGGGCCATCAACGACCTGTCTTTCTCCTTCATTGTACAAGCTGCCAGGCTTTTCCTTGCCCGTCGTTTGATGTAATACTTTGCCTTATGACGCTAATGCTGGATCCAAATCGTTTCTTGACCAATATACAGTCAATGCGACTATGTACCTTTCCAATCGTGCTCGGCCATGTCCAACGTTTAGATGATTTATTTGGCCCCAATATATTTGCCACCAGTAGCTTGCTGTAGAGTGCACATTCCAGGAGTCTCAGTCCTCGTTTATTTGTCTTCGTCTTTCCATATGGTCCGCAGTTTCCTCGCCAATCTCTCACTGCCGCTTCTCCAATTTTGGTGTTTCAGTCCCTTTGTACTACCGATATATTTTTGTTTGGTGTTTCCTTTACCAGTTATTGAAGCTCTTTGTAGAATGTATATATTTCACACGTATAATCTTAAGTGGGTTCGTAACACTATATTACAATGATGTTAAATGGCGTTGCTTTGAGTCGTATGCTGATAAATCAGCCAGATCTTGGTTGACAGTCTAACACACATCCAGGATTATTGTTTATGAACCAGTATCCCCAGTCCGTGTAAAAATTTGTCGTCAATAGAATTTGTGACCTTCCTCTGTGGCATACTCTCCGAAGGTTTTTCCAACGATCCTCGGATATGCCGAAGACATTCCATCGATATTTGTCCATCTCGCGTGTCAGCTCTTTAATTTTCCTGCATTGATTCATTGTTCTGACATTCCAAATTCCTAACAGAAAGTTGTCTTTTCTGAATTCGATGGTATCACTATTTGCACATATGACACGTTTGCCCTTGTGTTGGGTTACAGGCGCTGTCATTGGTATCCCAGGCCAGTCTAGTAGATTTTGGTTGTGTCATCGTTGGTGTGTCTTGGGCCGCTGTCGTTTGGTGATGTCCTTCTTATCTCCATGTTGTGCCCTAAATCTGACCGGCAAAAGCTCATCCCCCAGGGCGAGCATGAGCCTTGTTAGCCTATGACTTCGCGGTCATAGTTGCCCGGTTTGCATAGATTGGAGGTGATAACTTGTGCGTCAACTTTACCGACAGGCTGCTAATTTCACTTTTCGCCAGCTAGCATACCCCGACACAACTGGACTGCAGTATCGAGCCCTGACACATTATTACCCACTAGGGACAGTCATTAAGTAACAGCATTTGTATTATAAAGTGGATGGAAGAGTTATGTAGAACGGAAAAACTTGTTTCAGAACACAAAATGGCTCTTCAGTAATCCTCAATGCAGGGATAATGGCGATCGAGCTGTATGCGCATGAAGGGGAAAATGAGTCTTGGCAGCTATGAGTCACTGGCCATGACGCAATCCATCAGTTTTAGGTCGTTGACGACTACAGCTCATTCACTGCTCAGCATCTTGATACACCAGAACATAACACAACACAATACAATATGTACACTCGTTCTTTCTGAGTGACTTAGAATCGTAGACACTCAACACGCAGCTCGAATAGAGAATTGATGTCTTGTAAGTGTCTATAAATAGGAGAATGAGACTTATAATATCGGAAGACAGGAAAACACATTTAGGACGTCTTGGATAAATTAGACCTACTAAGATAGTTGATGACCGATATCAGAATCAGGCAGTTAAGAAAAGTGTCTATAACAATAGACATTACACCTTGCGGAAAGTAATAGTGAAGAGAAAAGTGAAAGACAAACGTGCCAGAGTAAACAACGTCATAAGGCAGAGTATTATATCAAACGATGGACAAAGAAAAGCCTGGCAGCTTGTACAATGAAGGAGAAAGACAGAAGTCGTTGATGGCCCACACAACTGACCTTTATGTGGATATTGCACTTGAACTGATTTGAATGGTTTACATGTTTTTCTGTATTTTAGCTTTGCTTATTTTGCAGTGAACGTATAAAATGACTTTAGTGGTGTCTTTAGTTTACGAAACGCGTTTTCTATATGAGGTGAAGTGATCTATTCGTACTTGTACGACAAAGATTTATGCCGTTAGTTTTAAAGATGTCTTAGTCTTAGTCGACCTGTACTTCTAAATACGTTGATGGCCATGTGCAGGGACGAGGATTTCCTGCCTAGCGGACTAGACTTGGTCAGCTTATTACTCCGCTGTGTTGAGAGCGAGACAAGACTAGATTTCTCATCAGATCAGTTTTGTAGTAATAAAGAGGCTGGGAACTGGGTATTACTAGACTAGATTATGCATCAGATCGGTTTGCAGTGAGAAAAAGACTGGAGCGGGAAAAGACTAAATTGCGCATCACATCGGTTGTGTAGCCAGCAACTCATCACATCGGTTGTGTAGCCAGAAACTCATCACATCGGTTGTGTAGCCAGAAACTCATCACATCGGTTGTGTAGCCAGAAACTCATCACATCGGTTGTGTAGCCACAAACTCATCACATCGGTTGTGTAGCCAGAAACTCATCACATCGGTTGTGTAGCCAGAAACTCATCACATCCGTTGTGTAGCCAGAAACTCATCACATCGGTTGTGTAGCCAGCAACTCATCACATCGGTTGTGTAGCCAGAAACTCATCACATCGGTTGTGTAGCCAGCAACTCATCACATCGGTCTTGTAGCCAGAAACTCATCACATCGGTTGTGTAGCCAGAAACTCATCACATCGGTTGTGTAGCCAGAAACTCATCACATCGGTTGTGTAGCCATAAACTCATCACATCGGTTGTGTAGCCATAAACTCATCACATCGGTTGTGTAGCCAGAAACTCATCACATCGGTTGTGTAGCCAGAAACTCATCACATCGGTTGTGTAGCCAGAAACTCATCACATCGGTTGTGTAGCCAGAAACTCATCACATCGGTTGTGTAGCCAGAAACTCATCACATCGGTTGTGTAGTGAAAAACAACCGCTCTAATCGTTCTGCCAAATAAAACGTTCGCATCCTTTTCCCTACAACTCTTTTCCATTTTCTCTGCTGTTTCACAGTCTAGGCGAACCACCACATCTATATTTACTAAGGACTCTCCTATCACTTACATAATGTATCACTATTATTATTTCAACCGTCGTCTCTGTCCTGACCCGGCAACCTTCTACTCTTCCCAGGGGAATCCCAACCGTCAAACAGTATTGTAATCTGGACCAGGACCGGAGAACTATCTCTCTGCCCGGGGATGAGCGTCAGAGCTGGACAAGGGAAAGCTGGTGAAACCAGGCGTGTTATCAGTCCGCGATGCGGTTATGAGAGATATTAATAGTCCGCTACAGCCAATGGGAACATTAAACTGGAATCTCATACCTTTATTTAGTTTCATGTAAAAGCAGTCCGCAGAAGTTACAGCAGGAAACCATCTTTTTCTTCGTCTAACGCTTTCAGCCAGGCATTATTTACAATACATTTAAAGATAAGTAAATGTATAAAGGCTATGTTTTTTTCGGTTACAACCTTTTATGTATATTAACACATGATTTTTGGAATTTAGAAGGAAATACAAAAGACAAATAGAAAAAAACACTTGGAGCATTTTGAAAAAATAATTAAAGAAAATCTTGTAATGCCGCATCCCAGTCAACTTATAACTACAAAACCGATCTGGTGCACAATCTAGTCTTGTATTGCCCTGTTCCCAGTCAACTTATAACTACAAAACCGATCTGGTGCACAATCTAGTCTTGGAATGCCCTGTTCCCAGTCAACCTATAACTACAAAACCGATCTGGTGCACAATCTAGTCTTGGAATGCCCTGTTCCCAGTCAACTTATAACTACAAAACCGATCTGGTGCACAATCTAGTCTTGGAATGCCCTGTTCCCAGTCAACTTATAACTACAAAACCGATCTGGTGCACAATCTAGTCTTGGAATGCCCTGTTCCCAGTCAACGTATAACTACAAAACCGATCTGGTGCACAATCTAGTCTTGTAATGCCCTGTTCCCAGTCAACTTATAACTACAAAACCGATCTGGTGCACAATCTAGTCTTGTATTGCCCTGTTCCCAGTCAACTTATAACTACAAAACCGATCTGGTGCACAATCTAGTCTTGTAATGCCCAGTTCCCAGTCAACTTATAACTACAAAACCGATCTGATGCACAATCTAGTCTTGTAAGGCCCAGTTCCCAGTCAACATAACTACAAAACCGATCTGATGCTAAGTCTAGTCTTGTCTCGCTCGCAACGCCGGACAGTAATAAGCTGTTCGAGTCTAGTCCGCTAGGCAGGATATGCTCCTCCCAGCTACATCTAGTTTTAGCCAGAGCTGCGACCTGCACACGGCCATCCACGAATGTAGGAGTACAGGTTGACTAAGACTAAGACATCTTCAAAATTAACGGCATGAATTCTTGTCGTACAGGCCGGTACCTACAGGCCGGTTCACCTCATATAGAAAACGGGTTTCGTAAACTAAAGACACCACTAAACAATCATTTCAGTGGTTTCATTACCTGGTTTTAGTTTCATCTTATTTCAGCATATCTGATTCCTTATTGAACTACTCTTTCTCGTACTATATGAACCTCTTTCTTATTGATTGTGCCATATTTTCCTCTCTTCTTAAATAACTATCGTTTCACGTTAGAAAATGTAGCCCGCCTTACTCACCACCAGAAACTGCATCTCAAAGAGCAGCACTCGTACAAGGGCATCGGAAACCCTAAATAAGTCAAGAAATATTTCCATTTCGCTCCTGCCAACCCCCGCACCCCCCCCCCCCCCCCTAAACCGAAAAAAACTAAAAAATGTCGTGTTTGTCAAAGCGTCTGGCATCTCACGAAACAAATATTCAGATTCGGCTAAAAAGGATTGTTTTAATCAAACAACGAAATCCCGCCAAACTGGCATATCACCTGCGATAGACACAGGATCAAATAGACGTAAATGTTTATGGAGAAAGTTCATTGCACCAAGAGACCCTGCACATCAAGTACTCTCTGCCAAAGTCAATACATTTTCTTTTTCATTTCATCTCTATGAAGTCGATAAAATAATAATAATAATTAGTATTATTAAAATAGCCCTGCGTATTTCTGTGTGAAAGTTTGTGATGTGGGGACAGTTCACCATGAGTTATGACCGGGAAAATTCACATTTTGAAAACAGTGGCCACAAACTAGGGACTCGCAGTGTTTACCCTGTACCCCACAAAGCAAATGGCGTTAAGCGCCAGGATAAGACATAGCACACGTTTTATGGAAATGCATTAGCTGGTTCCCTCCGTAGAGTCCATATTTCGGCTTGTAAATTTGATTACAATGCTGCAGAGCCGATATATTGGCTTGAACAGTTGGCATATTAATATTTAAAGGTTCCTCATTAGTACGTTTTCTCAAACCTATAAATGTACCTATACTTTCTACTGGGAGTTTTACATTAACAAATAATGAACCCAGAAATCCAATATATTGCTGGGTCTTCTTCTATTTGTTTCTTGTTTGTGCCTTTCAGCGCCAGGCTATGAACATGTTTCTTGACCAGGCCCTAGTACGTGCTTCGTACATGCGGAGCTTTACTGTTTATGTTATTTCAGCTATGTATCTTTTGCGTCGTCGGTCCTTGACTCTGTATCAGTGGTATCTGTATAGCTTTGCTTTCTGAGGGATACTATCTGCTCTAGTCTTGTTCTCGTGTTTTGATCCATTATGGATACGACCAGGCCACGGATTTGATTGGAATTCATTATTAGTTGACGATTTACACTCCTGTCCATGGAAAGGTGTTGTGGTTTTCCATTTGGATTAGTTAGTTCGTTCAAGTTGTTGTGTTTTTCACTTCGATTATCCTGACATGGTCTTCGGCTATTTGTAATAGTATTTCGGTTACTTTGTTTCGTATTTCTACGGTCCAGTGCACCAAACTTCACGACGTTGGCGTCCTTTGTCATGTTTGCTGACAGTGTCGGTTTTGGTGGGGCTGAGAAATGTACACACGGGCCAAAGCTAATGGACTAACACATCGCTTTGGAGAGATTGGACTGTGTCCAGTTAACAACATGTTCATGACACATCGCTCCCACAGTGAGTAATGTTGTCGAGAGCTAAGGCATTTGCCTCTCAAAGCGATGAACGGAAACCATGGCTAATCGAATCTCGCAATTTTAAAGTGACTCCTGATCTTAAGGAAGGTGGGAACAGAGTGCCTGCATCCCGAGTTACCTCCATTCGTCTTGACTTATGTATTGCCACTAGTTCAAGGTAGCTCGAGACCAGAGAGTGAGGTTGATGACCAGCGCATTTACTTCCTCACTACAATCCAAATAAAGTGCAAGTTACATAATCAGATCAAAACCATAGGATGATGTCGCCATCATCGCTTGCGAGAGGCAACTAACTTTGTATCTGGTGTATATCGTGTTTTATGGCCGGACCATTTGGTTTGCTGTCTATTGATGAGGTCTAGTATTGGTGTTGTGCCTACTTGTCTCCTAATGTCTTCATTTTTTATTCTATCCATTCTTGTTACTCTAATCATTCTGCGCAGACATTTAATCTTTGCTGTTAAGATGTTTCTTTTATCTTTGCTTGTTAATGTTCAACTCTGGCACTGATAACACAATGTAGGTATGAATATCGTGTTGTCCAGCGTTCTTTGTGTATCCATTGTCAAGTACTTGGATTGCGATATCGGGGACACTTGCACGATGGAAATGTCTTTGCTTTATTTCATGTTTTAGTGTTTGAGGTAAACGAGTTAAATAATTTAAAAAAACGAAAATTAACATTAAAAAAATAGAAACAGTGGTAAAATCAAAAGCAAATAATTGATTCGGTGCAGAATTAAGCTAGAAATACATACATTCAAAGTAATGAAAACATTTTTGTGTGTATCTGAGGATACTCTAAGTTATGGTGTGTGGGCGATGAATATAAATACGATCGTTAAAACATCAGATGAGCTCCAGTTTTTTAAATATTTATTTTTATACGTTTTACCACTTTTGAATATATATATATATATATGTATATATGTAAATACATGTATCATCATAATGTAGCACGTCTATTGCAATACGTCGCTCTCGGCTTTGCAGCCGATCTGTAAGACTCTCGTTGTCATCTTCAGGACCTCCATGATGTCTTGTGCCCATCTACTCCATGATCTGCCTCTGTCTCGCTTTCTATGTACGATACCCTCCAGTGTCGGCCATTATGGTATTAGATGTGGTCAACATATTTTAGCTTTCTGGACAAGATACTGTTTACTAACCATTTTTCCTCGATGTCCAGTTCTTGTAGGATATCTGCATTTTTCCTTTTCGCTATCGATAGTATTTTGAGCGCCCTTCTGTGGCATTTTAGTTTAAAAGATTCAATCCTTTTCTTAAGTGTTTGTGTGGTCGTCCATGTTTCACATCCGTACGTTGCAACTGGCAAAATGCAAGTTTGCAGGATTTTTATGTTCGTCATTTTATTAGTGTTCTGCCATAAGTTTATCATTTTCTTCAACCTCTGTATTGTCATTGTCATTCTCAGTTTGACTTCCTTCAGGCGATCCCCACTGTTGCTTGTAACTGTTTCCGAGGTACTCAAAACCTGTGACTTTCGCAATTTCCTGTTGATCAAGAACAACCTTAGGTTTGGTCTTTGTCTTGTCTGTGCTCATTATTTTGGTTTTACTTATGTTGAGGTATATATTTTGGTCTTCGCTGTGTTGTTTTACCGATAGGATCATCCGTTCCATTCCCGAAGCGCTTTTTGAGAGAACAACTGTGCCATCCGGCTATTATTGTCTTCATAATGGAAATAGTTTAGAGCGACTAACTTTGACTGTCGCTTGTAGTAAGTTTGTGGAGCATCTATCAGACCGATCCAATAATATCATAGCTGTATTTCATTTCCATTGGTGTTTTTTTTCCTAGGGTAATGATGGTCCAGTGGAGTCGTACTCTACGATCGTCACTAACAACATCGCGTTTAGCAAGATAGAAATACAGATGAGGATGCAGAACATGTAATATCAATGATATGTCGCATTCTAGTCTCTCATATCGCTGCTATGCGGTTTCTAGAAGCTACTAATTATCAAACTGATTGTTTCCTTGAAAGTTTATGACTGCTTTCTGTGCAACATTCCAAGATAACTTTTCATCACCTGTGAAGATATCACGACGACGATATCTCGGACGAAGTGACGTATCTGTAGTATGACAAACACAGACTCCTTGACTTTATCCTCACTAAGCCTTGGAAATGTCTCACGAAGGCACACACATTTCGTCTCATTTCACTTCGTGGCCTTTACAAAATTTTTCATAAGAACAAGTTTGACGTGGGTAAGAGGCTACAAGTGATTGCGCGGGTGTCAATCCGTTTTCTGGCAAATTCTGGTACGGCTGTCCTAAAGACAGTGGTGGCAGCAACACTTTGTAACTCTGCTGTAACGATATTAATATTGCGATGGCCTCCTGGTCACCACAATATGCCACTTATACTTCTGATAGTTTATGGCTTGTAACAGTTGTTTCATATTCTTGTATGCGTCTTTCATGTGGACTGCATTACCTGAGGGAAATAAATAGCGCAGCTCAACTTAGGCGAACAAACGAAGTCTAATTGTCATCTTTGTAATAACTCTAAGTGTCATCTTTGTAATAACTCTAAGAGTCATCTTTGTAATAAGTCTAATTGTCATCTTTGTAATAAGTCTAATTGTCATCTTTGTAATAAGTCTAATTGCCGTCTTTGTAATAACTCTAAGTGTCATCTTTGTAATAACTCTAAGTGTCATCTTTGTAATAACTCTAATTGTCATCTTTGTAATAACTCTAAGTGTCATCTTTGTAATAACTCTAAGTGTCATCTTTGTAATAAGTCTAATTGTCATCTTTGTAATAACTCTAAGTGTCATCTTTGTAATAAGTCTAATTGTCGTCTTTGTAATGAATTTGTTTTGTTATCATCAGCTACACTATAATAATAATATACATAATAATAGTTGTTTTTCGCAAGCGAAGTAAGCGAAAGTACCAGACTATTGCTGCATTATTGATCAAATCCTCGGACAAATCGTCGGGCGTGCTGTTGTTACGGGCAGCACGCTTTCGTTAAGCCTCCCTGATAGCTGTACTATCTGTGATCTGAGCACCATCGGTGCTACATGCGTGTCAGGTTTTGTGCAACCATCTCCCAGGAGATGACATACATATTGAAGCTTTTCTTCTGTCCCCTTGGATGAGTCTGCCTCTTGTGAGCTCACCGAGAATCAGCTGCTTGGGGATACGCTCATCTGACATGCGAACAGCATGTCCCGTCCATCTTACCATAGCATTTTGTAGAAGTCTATGGATGCTCAACGTGTTAGTATTGCTAAGAATTTAGCTGAGCTATTTACATAAGTGTATGGATGCTCAACGTGTTAGTATTGCTAACAATTTTAGAGTTATGCACTTTGTCCTGCCATCTGATCTATAGTAACCTACATAGACAGACCCACTATATCAACGCAAGCAACGAGTCTGTCATTTTGAAAAAAGAGAAGCAGCTTTACTTCTACCGATAGCGAAACAAAGACATATGTACCTTCTCTTATAGAAGGTACATCTGATTTAATCTGGACACCAATATCTCTTTTGTACTTTATAACACTTCCAGAACTCTCACTAGATTATTAAATTCACTCACTGTAATCGTTTGTGTCGGTGCAGACACTTTATTAGGCACGAAATCAGGACTTGTTGATGTACACGCGTTCACAAGGAACGCAGATTCAATAGCCTTACTTGGCGTTTATTGTCCAGAATATAAGAAACCGGTGAGTCCAGAACAAGAAATCCTTCCACGTGAGACACTAGTCGCAGAGCGAGCGGGTAGGAGATAACCGCTTTTTATTCTTAGAAATACCATGTCCAGTTGGAGAGTCATGCAAAAGTTACATTCATAGTTCATCAGTTCTCTTCACACATTTAGCCTTGAAAAATGTATCAATCGATTGTTGGTTCAACTGGCAGTGTAGATTCGTTGCACAGGATTCACAAAATATGTATGGGTCCCAATTTTGGTCCTGGTCCTGGTCACAACCAAAGTAATGTCTGCAAGCCTTCTTTATCATCGGTGTGATACCAAAGTCATTTGTCTGCAAATTTTGAAAGAAAAATCTGCACTTTTAACCTTTCACGAGAGATATTGACCATCACTCACATAATCTGCAATGTCAAATGATTGCAGGATGGAAATGTGGTTGCAATGACTGCTACACATTATACCATTCAATTGGCGCTCAAGGTTACTCATTTCGTGGCGAACCACGCACTCGACATGTGTGTGTGTGTGTGTGCGCGCGTGTATGTGTGTGTGTGTGTGTGTATATATATATAATATTATATATAAATAAATTCTCCTTTCGGCAATATCCAACTCAACGCCAGAGCTGGAACCTGCAAATGGGCATCCGCCCGTTTAGAAGTACAGGTCAACTAAGACTAATTATAGTCTTAGCCTTGGTTGACCTGTACTACATATAGGGAATGATACCTCTGCGCATGTCCCAGCTCTAGCGTGAACTTGGTAAAGAAGAGGGGGGGGTGGAGGATTTCCTGCTTAGCGGACTAGGCTCGAGCGGCTTATTACTCCACTGCATTGAAACAAGTGAAACAAGTACCGCAGAGGGTGGCTAACAGATGTGCGAGACCATCTCAATGGACTCAAACACTAACACATAGTAGACCCGCAGCCTGTAAGGCGCCATTTGTGCTTCTCTTAACAAGCCACCCAACATTGACCGATGACCAGTGTTATGCCATGTCGCACAGTTAGTCGGCTCTTACAACACGCTCTAGGTGGGGCAGGGATGCTATTCTTGTCCTTGTCATACACATACACAAAACACACACACACATATATATATTTATATATATATATATATATATATATAAATATATATATATATATATATATATATATATATATATATATATATATATATATATACATATATATATCTCATTAGCTCTTTCCGTCTTGTCAGACGATAGTAATTGTGCGTTGAAAAGGTATCCAACTACAGTCCATGACGGTAACCAATGTGACTCGTAAGACCAATCCGGGCTAAGAAGCGTCTTCCACAGTGTGTGCAACCGTTTGCAGCATCGCATGGTGTGGCGTGTCTTCTAAAACTCTGAGTCTTTAGCCTATCAGCAATCAGTACCTCCTGTTTCTGTATTCCATGTTTAATCATACCCATCCATGTAACACGATCCATGGCGTCCCAGGATTCCAAATCGATGCCTGCCTCATTCATATCCCACTTGCATACATCTTAGTACCGATGTAGTGGCTGGCCCCGAAACTTTGCCCCAACTGTAATTCCCCATAGAGAAGATATTTTGGTATTCTGCCATCATCCATCCTCCGAATATGTCCAAGCCAGCGGAGCATTCGATGACTAAGCATGGAAAAGATTGTGACAGTGCCTGTTCTCTCCAAAACCTTTGCGTTGGTGATCTTGTCTTGCCAACCAACGACCAGCATTCTGCGCAGGCACCTCATGTGATAGCTGTTTAGCCACCTCTCCTGGTGCATGTAGGTAGACCATGTCTCACTGCCATAAAGAAGAGTGTCGAGGACACAGGCCTAGTAAACACGTGTTTTTGTTTTAACAGGGAGCTTCTTGTTCTCCCAGACCCTTTTTGCTAATATGCTGTTTTATATATATATATATATATAATGCTCTTCTTCCTTATATAAATGTCTAGATGACCCACATTTAGAAAATACAGACAACAATGAAGAGAGCGGATCATCTCGAATAACAAAGGTTGATACCTAGTACAATATAATCTATAACATCCCCCATGGGAGTGTCAGATTTGCTAGGACACATATATTTTCTTTTGGTAGTAACGGATTTGATCTTTGTAACTAGCAATGGCTGGTATTTTAAAACGAAGCATTAAAACAGATGTATAGTAGACTACAATTCGTTTTAAGTAATTAATTATGTCGTGCTGGTTAACCGAGAACTGTCTATCTTAATTTTGTGATAAAGAGCAATGCGAGATCTGACGCACATAAAGAGCAATACTGCTAAATCCCACTTTAACGCAATCTGTTATAACGCATATTCGCTAATAGCGTGGTTCCAAATTGTTGACAGCTTAGTTCACTGCTAACCAGAGCTGCCCTGACCCTTCTACAAGTCCAGGTGTTGATTCTGGATAGCAGTCTACAACAGTGCAGACTGGCTAAGGAGAGGGGGTCGAATAGGGAAGGCTAACCCAGTACTCAAAAATGCCTGCTGAAGTCGGATGTGTCCGACCGAAAGGTGTAAATATCGTTATCAAGCTGTAAACTACGCCACAACCACATTCCGTTCTCTGTACAATATCCTGTTACTTGAAAAGTCCTTTTCATTCCTTGGTGACGGGAGATTGAGAACGAACGAAGAAGAAAAAGAAAAAAAAGAAAAAGTTGTCGAAGAAATCCAGTTAATAAACATTTTAAAAATGTATATTGTTTTTAGTCACTGATCTCCGGCCAACACCTTTGCTTTATTACGAAAACACGATACTCATTCATGCTTTACTCATATGCCCGTGAAGGTGCAGACAACTTTTGTTGTTCGTGTGTGAAGTGTCCAGCATGCACTGCCCATCTCTGGCAGCACTCAACGGTCTTTACAAGTTATAGAAAGTCATGGGACTGACGCACAGACAATAAGGTGGTTTGAACATTTGACAATGATGCAGGATGATTAATCTGAAGGATGATCAATCTACTATTAGCAGCTTGGTAAACTGTAGCGTATTGTCACCGTCGGGCGAATAATATTCATTTTGCCGTGATGAGCAAGTTATTTTACTTCTCCCTGGAGATTAACGTCTGGTAATACAAAACATACTGATCAGACTATCTAAGGCAAGGTCAGGTGAAACAGACTTATCATACTATGTAAGGCAGGGTCAGGTGAAACAGACTTATCAGACTATGTAAGGCAGGCTCAGGTGAAACAGACTTATCATACTATGTAAGGCAGGGTCAGGTGAAACAGACTTATCAGACTATGTAAGGCAGGCTCAGGTGAAACAGACTTATCAGACTATGTAAGACAAGGTCAGGTGAAACAGACTTTTCAGACTATGTAAGGCAGGCTCAGGTGAAACAGACTTATCAGACTATGTAAGACAGGGTCAGGTGAAACAGACTTATCAAACTATGTAAGGCAGGCTCAGGTGAAACAGACTTATCAGACTATGTAAGACAGGGTCAGGTGAAACAGACTTTTCAGACTATGTAAGGCAGGCTCAGGTGAAACAGACTTATCAGACTATGTAAGACAGGGCCAGGTGAAACAGACTTATCAGACTATATAAGACAGGGTCAGGTGAAACAGACTTATCAGACTATGTAAGGATAGGTCAGGGGAAACAGACTTCTCAGACTGTGTAAGTCAGTGTCCGACAAAACATACCGTTTGAACATGTTAGTCAGGGTCAGGCATAACATACTGACAAGACATGCCAGTCAAGGTTAGACAAAACATACTGTTGAAACATATTAGACAGGGTCAGCCATAAAATAATTATAAGACATGACAGTCAGGGTCAGACAAAATATAGCGGAGAAGAGCACACACCACTTCCACTGGAAACGGGCTGTTTTAGGACAGTGGAGGATCGACGTAATCAACGTAGTTGTGAGCGACACGCAGATAAAGCCAAGCATAGCACAATTGCCTGGAGGACACCCGTCCAACCTCTACAGCACGCTCGGGGAGTGTAGATAGCTACTGCAACCCCCTACCCCACCCCCACTTTACCATTTTTTTCACATTACACAAAAGAGTAACGTTATCACCGTGGAAATGCAATATCAACACCAATTTCAACACCAATATCAACACCAATATCTATCTACACCAACTGGCATAAATTAAACGCGACGTTTGCACAAGGCAGAAAAACGGCATGCCAACTAAAGAGACCATACTTCATACTAAAACAAGAAGACCCACCTATATTCGCGCAACCTAAGTAGAACATAAGAAAGTGAATACACAAACTATCAAGAATTTGACAATTGGAATACCAAAGCGTTTAAACAGAACACAAAGAAAGCAATTCCCTGGGCAATAACAAAGTATGTCTACACAGACACCCATTAACTACAAGTATATTTCTGAAAACAAGATCAATGTCGTAATGCCTTGTCTGTATAGCGACAACGGAGACGTAAGATATAAAGGAGGATTGAACAAAGCGATTACACTGTTGTGAAGTGGACACTAAGTCTGCGCTATATTGGAACAGATATTAATGGCTTCCAAATGTTTTTTCCTAGAAGTGGCACAAACGTCTGACGGTTTGCGAAATGTAGTGAAAGCATAGATGAATTGGCGAGACTACATCCCAGTGGCGGATGGGTTGGGGTTGTGTTCGTTCGTTTAAGAAGGCCAGTCCAGGGGCGTCCTACACCCAGTAGGCCTTGTAAATGTTATCCTTAGCTATTTGTAACTTGCAAGTAATATTTTTTTCTCGCTTGCCTTGCTTCGTAAGGCGAAGTGCGTTGTACTTAGTTAGATGGCAAATCGGTCCAGCGCATTGAACTTTGGCACCAATTTTGGTAAATGTGGCAACTTCTCACAGAGACAAGACCATGTTGTTTTTTTTTTGCTTTTCATGAATCTGAGTGTAAGCTGTGAATGTATAATTAACCTTGTTACAACTTCAGTACTCCCCTTTTCCCACTCCCACTGTAGATGAATAGTACAGTCCACTCGAAACGAGTCGCCTTTGGTATCTGTCGTTTTGCAAATCCTTCATCCACTATTGAAAACCACTGTTTCAGTATCAGTTTTTGAAGATCGTAAATATATCACTTTCAATTTAACACTCTTTTTCGGTATTTGTCATTGAAGATCGCATACCCATCACTCACGATTTAACAATTTCAGTATCCGTCGTTGAAGTTTACATATATCCTTCTTTTTATGTCTCAAATTTCATTTACAAAAGTACGCAGTAATGTCGTGTTTGAGGGACATAAAAGTTTCTTCGTGTTTTCCTTCAATGAAATAGCAATAGTACGTTTAGGTGACCAGGGCCCATCGCGTTCAATGACCATGTTCATGACCAGGTCTGATGACCGCGTCCCAGACTGCCTGCAGTTCCGTTGGGAAGGTGGCGATCTGTATCAGCCAGGTATTGCGAGGGCGGCCCCAAGAACGTCTCCAGGATAAACACGGCCTCAAGAAAGGAAAAGACAAAACAGATCCAAATGGATACAGGCCTATCAGCCTACTGAGCTGTGTCGGCAAACTGATGGAACGTATGATAAACACCAGAATGATGTGGCATCTGAAAGAAAAACACATACTAGTTCCACAGCAAGCAGGCTTTAGACAGCACAGATCCACTGAGGATCAGGTCATCATCATAGCCCAGGAAATAGAAGATGCCTACCAGGAGCAAAAACACATAGTAGCGGTTTGGGTGGACCTGGTAAAGGCATTTGACAAAGTCTGGAAAAAGGGACTAAGAGTCAAGCTAAGAAGAAGTGAAGTTTGTGGGAAAATGTACAAATGGATCAGTCACTACCTCAAAAACAGAACGGCCAGAGTTCAAGTACAAGGGCAGATGAGCAAAAAGGTGACACTTGAGCAGGGAGTACCCCAAGGGGGAGTACTGTCTCTCACACTCTTCCTGGTGTATATAAATAATATAACAGAGAATATACCAAGAAGAGTCCATAGCTCAATGTTTGCAGACGATCTGGCTATGTGGACCTCTGAAAAGAATCTCACCATAGCAAGAAATCGGATGCAGCAGGCGCTAGCATCACTGGAAGAGTTGGCGAACTCATGGCTGGTCAAAATGAACGAGGAAAAAACGACATGTACGATATTCTCGCTATCAAACAAACCCCAAAACACCAAAATAAGTCTTAACTGCAAATACCTGCGGCCAAACAACAACCCAAACTATCTGGGAGTCACATTTGATCGGCGCATGACATGGAAAAGTCAGATCGAGAGAAACCGAATGAGAGCCAGAGAAAGAATGGCAATCATGAGGAAACTTGCTGGCACAAGCTGGCGAGCAGACGAAAGTATACTAAAGAAACTGTACACTGGAAGAGTGAGACCAGTTCTCGAGTATGGCATTGTGGCATGGGTAACAGCAGCAAAGGCGAACTTCGATAAAATTAGTAAACTCCAAAACCAAGCCATGAGAGTTATAACAGGAGGCATGAAGTCAACGCCAATTGTAGAACTTGAAAAGATTACAAAACTGCAATCCATGACCGACAGAAGAGACTGCAGAGCCCAGCAGCAATCAGAGAAACTCAGAAGACTGACTGACCATCCAATGCACCAGAGACTAAACAGTTTCGGAAATGGGAAACTAAAGCGGAGAAACTTTGCAGAAATAGCCAAAGCAAAGATGCACGAAGACCACATGAACGCACTAACAACGTCAAAGCCCATCCCTACTGTACGAAAACCTACCTGGAGGTAGCATATATTTCCAGAGGTGGTAGACAATATACCAGGTATTGGAAACAAAAACTGCCAGACTGAAAAAGAAAAATGAGATACTACCCTGAGCTACATAACGAAAAACTACCCAAGCATGGACTGGACCCATGCATACACCGACAGTTCTGTAACAAACAACACAGAACGGAGGGGCAGGAGCATTTCTGAACCTACCAAATGGCAGAAAAATAACAGTCATTCGCTACTGGAAAATACACAAGCAATTTCAGAGCGGAGGCAGAGGCACTGAGGGCGGCAGTGGAAGAAATGGTGACAGGTAGAAGGAATGAAAGCCAGATAGTCCTGCTTACAGATGCCCTGGCCGTAGTCACAGCACTAAAAAGCCAGAAAAACACTGAACTTAATGATTTAAGAGCAGTAATCTGTCAACTATGCCAACTGTCCGCACCAAAAAGGGTAGTGGTACAGTGGGTTCCATCCCACTGCAACATCCAAGGCAACGAGGAGGCAGACAGACTGGCAAAAGACGGTGCAAGACTACCACAACCAGATACTAGTATGAGGTACGAAGAGTCAAAACGGCTTATTAGAGCTAGATACATGACCAAATAGGAAACCGAACATACTGGCTACACAAAAAACGATGCCTATTACCAGTTGAACAGAAGAGAGCAGGTCGGGGTCTTCAGACTTCGCACAAGCCACAATAGACTGAGGTACCACCTATTCAACAAATTGAAGGTAGATGGCACTGACGAATGCCCGTGTGGTACCGGTAAAATGACCGCTGAGCATTTGCTGCAAAACTGCCCGTCGTACGAGGATCAGAGAGAGCAGATGTGGCCATCACCAGTGGCAACACTAGACAAGCTCTATGGCAGTGTCGACAGCCTCAGGATGTGCGCTGCTTTTTTCGAAAAAATGAAGGTTGATGTCTGACTGCGTACGAAGAAGAAGAAACAGAAGAACACAGCATCTTCACGTTCCTCACCTCCGCATCCTGCCGGAGCACTTCGTGGGCTGCGACTTCTCGGGAAAGACGAACAACGTGATCAAAATGGAGAAGCTGAAGCAATGCCTGCAAGTTGAGTACGTCGAACTACTTCACTGTTGGAAATCATGTCATAACAAACGATCCCGAATCTTCGCCTCTGGTTGCGCAGATGGAAGGCCCCAAGACACTGCCGGTCCTGCTATAGTTGTGCAGATGGAAGGCCTCAAGACACTGCCGGTCCTGCTATAGTTGTGCAGGACTCGGCGACGTACAGGAGAGTGAGAACGATGCAGGAGAAGTAAATACGAAGCCTGGTCTCCAGGAAGAGAGTTTGCTTCTACCAGACTCTGCGGAGCTAGTTTTCTTTACTAATATAATTCCTCACGCCTTAACAACAAAGCCTACCTCTAAATACCAGACGCACAGGACACTTTGATTTCGTCTACATTTAATTGTTACTGATACGCTAACTCTTTTTAATCAATTCTGTGTGTTAGCGAGCGACTCTCCGAGAGGTGGTATTCTACGAGGCGTTTTCAAATGAAACCGGATCTAACTGCATCAAGGGAACATACGTACGATGCGCATGATGACGTCACTTCTGATGTAAACAGCACATACCAACCTTCAAGTTTGCAAAATTTCATTATCATCCGACTCATAGTTTCCTCAGCAGACCGTTAAAAATATGACGGATGTGATACGGAATCCGTCCATAGTTGTAATTATTCTTCTTTCTATTCTTCTTCATCTTCTTCTTTTTCATCTTCTTCTTCTTCTTCTTCTTCTTCTTTTTATTATTATTATTATTATCATTCAATTTACCTGAACAATTAGCTCTTGGGGATTTTAGTCATCTGTGCTGGTTGGAAGATGGGGCGGGGAATCCAGTGGCTTTCCTTCCCAACACGGATAGAAGTCAGAAGCGTATATCTCTCCTTTCCTTCCCAACCTGGATAGAAGTCAGAAGCGTATATCTCTCTTTTCCGACCAACCGAGAGGGGACGGAGGCGTGATCATTCGACTGTGTGCAATGTCGAGTGCTGAGCTAAAACAATTGGCAGGAGCCCCTGGCGTGCCATACCATCTCCATCAACATAAGGGGCCTCGGGATTATTCCCATATCAGTCAGTAACGCCATGTTACAGTTTTGCAATAGAGCAAGGACACGTTTCTCGGAGTACTATATCGAGTTTGGCACACTCAGCTCTGTGCAAATCTGAATCGTAAGATAATGGTTAGCTAGTTAGTCATGGATCCTGGAGAATTGATAGATGGATTATTTAATGAATGCAGAACTTGATATTTCGTTCTCAGAGCCCCTCACAATGAGATTACACCAAAACACGTTCGTGTTTGACTGACATGTATTTAAAGTCTTGATTTGGGTTTACCCCACCTGTAAAAGAACACATGTTAATGAAAATATCTGCAGCAGGTGATAAAAAGGTAGTTGGGAAAGCAGAAAAATAGAAGGATATATGAAACAAGAGATCGGAAGAAAGATTCTTATTTAAATAAATGAAACCGTAATTATGAATTAGGTAGGAATGCATAACAGTTTTAGTCTTAATCGACCTGTATGTCTACAGGAGCAGATTCCTATGTGCAGGTTTCAGCCCTGGTATGAGCCTGATGTAGCCTGGAGAAGAGTTTCCTGCTTAGCGGTCCAGGCTTGAGTAGCTTAATACTCCCCTGCGTTGGGACAAGCGCTTAAGGAGGGTGGTTAATCGATGTGTGAGTCAATCTTAATAGACTCAAACACTAGATCTTCTTCTTCTTCTTCTTCTTCTTCGTACGCAGTCAGACAGTAACCATTATTTTTTAGAAAAAAGCGGCGGTCATCCTGAGGCTGTCGCCACTGCCATAGAGCTTGTCTTGCAGTTCCACTGGTGATGGCCACATCTGCTCTCTCTGATCCTCGTATGTCGGGCAGTTCTGCAGCAGATGTTCAGCGGTCATTTTACCAGTACCGCACGGGCATTCGTCGATACCACCTATCTTCAATTTGTTGAATAGGTGGTACCTCAGTCTATTGTGGCCAGTGCGAAGTCTGAAGACGACGACCTGCTCTCTTCGGTTCAACTGGTAATAGGCATCGTTTTTGGTGTAACCAGTATGTTCGGTTTTCCATTTGGTCATGTATCTGGCTTTGATAAGCCGTTTTGACTCTTCGTACGTCATACTAGTATCTGTTTGTGGTAGTAATGCACCTTCTTTTGCCAGTCTGTATGCCTCCTCGTTGCCTTGGATGTTGCAGTGTGATGGGACCCACTGTACCACTACCCTTTTTGGTGCGGACTGCTGGCACAGTTTGCAGAGTGCTGCTCTTAAGTTATTAAGCTCAGTGTTTTTCTGGCTTTTTAGCGCTGTGACTACGGCGAGAGCATCTGTAAGCAGGACTATATGGCTTTCATTTTCTTTATGTGTTACCATTTCTTCCACTGCCGCCCTCAGTACCTCTGCCTCCGCTCTGAAATTGCTTGTGTACTTACCAGTAGCGAATGACAGTGTTATTTTTCTGCCATTTGGTAGGTTCAGGAATGCTCCTGCCCCTCCGTTCTGTGTAGTGTTTGTTACAGAACCGTCGGTGTATGCATGGGTCCAGTCCATGCTTGGGTAGTTTTCCGATATAAAGCTTAGGGTAGTATCTCTCCTTTCTTTTTCAGTCTGGCCGTTTTTGTTTCCAATACCTGGTTTATTTTCTACCACCTCTGGAAATATATCCTGCCTCCAGGTAGGTTTTCGTACAGTAGTGGTGGGTTTTGGTGTTGTTAGTGCGTTTATGGGATCTTCGTGCATCTTTGTTTTGGCTATTTCTGCAAAGTTTCTCCGCTTTAGTTTCCCATTTCCCAAATTGTTTAGTCTCTGGTGCGTTGGATGGTCGGTCAGTCTCCGGAGTGTCTCTGACTGCAGCTGGGCTCTGCAGTCTCTTCTATCGGTCATGGATTGCAGTTTTGTAATCTTTTCAAGTTCTACAATTGGCGTTGACTTCATGCCACCTGTTATAACTCTCATGGCTTGGTTTTGAAGTTTGCTAACTTTATAGAAGTTCGCCTTTGCTGCTGTTGTCCATGCCGCAATGCCATACTCGAGAACTGGTCTCACTCTTCCAGTGTACAGTTTCTTTAGTATACTTTCGTCTGCTCCCCAGCTTGTGCCAGCAAGTTTCCTCATGATTGCCATTCTTTCTCTGGCTCTCATTCGGTTTCTCTCGATCTGACTTTTCCATGTCATGCGCCGATCAAATGTGACTCCCAGATAGTTTGGGTTGTCGTTTGGCTGCAGGAATTTGCCATTTAAACTTAACTTGGTATTTTGGGGTTTGATGGAAAGCGAGAATATTGTGCATGTGGTTTTCTCCTCGTTTATTTTGAAAATACTAGATCAAAGTAGAAATGTGCTGATCTAAACATACCTCCTAGCAATGTCCGGTCTTATGCCATGTCACATAGCTGGTCGTCTCTTACGACATCCTCTTTGTGATGCAGGGGTGCTATTCGTGTTCTAGTCATACACAAAGACCCCAACAGACCACTAGGGCTACACATAACAATACAATATACAATTAGCTTGATAAACGATCGGAATAACCCCTTTCGCTGAGTAAATTTTCAAACAGAAAGATAGTGGGCCAGTCCCTTCACGAGAAAGCACCCTGTTCAGTCTTCACTGCTGGCTTATGGCGCAAGATAGTCTGGCAGTTTGGTGCGACATATTGTGGAACCTGCAAGTGTTTGTGAGCTGTTGTTCAGTTCCGTACAAAGTGTTCCATCTATTTGACTTCGGAGCAAGAAGCTCTTTCATAACACCGGTTAGCACCGGACATTCACAAAAATGATGTTCAACAGTTTCATAGGGATGTGTGCACAGCTGGCACTCTGGTGTACGTTCTGGTTGGATTTCTGTTCAAGTGACTGTTACAAGTTGTATGTGTTGAGTACGAAGTCGGAAAATGTGTTTTGGTCTCTCCTTTTCAGGAGGTTGATGTTGTCTTTTGGATGTGGGATGGCCTTGTGTTTGCAGATTTCTCTCCCAGTATTTCCAATTGCCCATCTATTCAGCCATAATTTTTTGTTCGCAGTCTTCAGTAATTGTTTGACTGTCTGTGTGGTTGTTGGTGTGTATTTTTGTTCTTCACTTGATCACTTCTTAGTCAGTGTCTTCCTTGTCATTGCCAGGTGTTTTTGAGTGACCAAGGATCCACAGTAAACTATTCTGGCTTCATGTCATGTGAAATATCTAGGGATTTTTGGGTAAGTTCCGGCTTACAATGAGCACCATCTTCCAGATCTTGAAGGGCAGATAATAAGTCAGATTACGATGCATTAGACTTCCGATGGTAAAGCTTAAAACGACATTGTATCGTTGTTTACATCGAGGTAACGATTTTTGCGCATTTCGGCCCAGTACATCCGATTTCAGCTGTTTATATTAGTACGGGTTTGTCTACTCATTGTGATGCTTATTCCTTTAGACAGCCTATACTAATGCAGCCCGTTTCCAGCATTGTCACTGGGAGCCGGAATTTGGTCTTAGCCAGCTATGGTTCACTGGTCCTGATGCAAACATCCAACCATGAGTCATTAGGTACTGTCAGCTCATTCACTGTGCATTTTCTGTCTCAAGTTGGGTCTTGGTCAGTTCGCTACACCTGGCCCTGATCCCTCTTCACTTTTTTTTTCCACGAAAATACACAGGCGTCTGTAAGCCGCTTGAGCCTATAATACCACACAACTTTGTCTCAGAGCAAGAGAAAGACATATCTCTTACCAGTGTTAATGTAGCACTACATATGCATGTGTTGAAAATATCAAGGTAAAGGTCAGTCTCATGGCAACAACTGTCATTGGAGATGACGTTAACTCTTCATGTACCAAGCCGCAGTCTGTGGGAGGTAGGGTGGCCAGTTCCCTTCCTTACTGTTTATACATTCCCCAACTCATACGTTAGGAACCAATTTACAACTGGGTCTACTGGAAGAGCGGTTGCACCTGGAATGAACCACTCCCGGATTTTGTTCTGTTTGTCCGTTATTTCGACTCTGTCGGGTTGTAATCCCAGTATTAGCAAGCCAGCTCACTGTCAATTAGGCTACACGCTCCACAACAGCTGTCGTACATATTGTACAAAGAAGATTGTATCTTCCCACTCCGTCTAACAACATTCGTGAACATACGAATTGATGAAGGTTTACATCAATAGAAAGTTTACTATTTCTTTTTGGCCACTGAATTTTGATGATTCATCATTGTATTTTATAATATACGAGTGATATTCAAATCAAACCGGGACTTTTTTGTAAAGAACATTTTCTTTTCAAGTAGTCAAAATGTCATCTATTTATCTATTTAATCTCCTTCAATGTTTATGCACTTATTCCAGGGTCAAGTAATGATTGAAAAGCTTCAGCGTTAAAAGCTTCATCTGTATGTCTGAACCAATACAGGACAGACTGTTTCACTTCGTCATCAGTGCTGAAATGCTGACCTACCATGAATTCTTTTAAGGGGTCCAAACAGGTGGAAATCGCTTGGAGTTAGGTCTGGACTGTAAAATTGAGAGATAAAAAAAATCATGACCTTTCATGTAAAACGTTCCTTCAATGCAGTGCAGGCTTAAGCTTGTCTCTGCTGGACAAAGGGGGGACAACTGTCTTGGCACCCAACGAGCACTAACCTTCCCAAAACGCAAATGTTCACGAATATTAGTGTTCATAGTACCCAGAGAAAGACTTAGCTCTTGTGTAATTTTGCGACAGATTATGTGACGATTTTCCAGGATAAGGCGTTGCACAACTGGATGTTCACAGGAAGGACTAGTGGGTTGAGAGCCACCACGGCCGGGATCATCACTCACGGATGTACGGCCTTCTATAAAACATTTACACCATTCACATGTCTTACTGTGATAGAGTGTCTCATCACTGTATTGTGATTGTAGTCTTCTGTAAGTTTCCCCAGGTTTTACACCTTCTTTTTTTCAAAACACTTCATCACAACACGCTGTCGCATGCAAGCACTAACAGTGATGTCCGCCATTTGTATTTATTTGTCACGTGACTGATCCATAACTAGTGCGCCACCTATCAGTAATAGGACACACAAGTGCCCCTAACTAATGATAGTAGTTCCAGTCCGCTATAGCCCATTCAGGTATGACTAGAAAAAACAGTGCATGTGTGGATTGAACGCCCCTCGTATTTTCCGGAGTTAGTCTCCGATACAACTGCATTGAACACATCGCGACGTCTAGCAAATTGTTCTATATATCTACAAACTGTCAGTAATATCTTGATACAATCATCTTCTGCATCGCCATCTTACACTCTACCTTAGGCCCCGCGCTTGCCGCTATCAACCTCTACAGACCATTGTGTCTTTTCATATTACCGGCTGCATAAAATAACTGAGATTCACACTGATTCGCCTATGAACTCAGCCACACCCACGTACAACGGAACATACGATACTGGCAAACGGATAAGTTGTATTTTCAAGCCTTCCATATGCTAACGTCGTCTGTAATCTTGGACATTTCTCCAGCATACGCCTTCCGGAATCAAATAAACATCGACACAAAAAAAGCAAGAAAATGTATACAGACAGGGAACAAAAGCCAGGTATACATACAAAGCTTAACAAACCAGCAGAATGATGGTGTGCTTCCTTAGCCTTCTTATTTTCATTTCAGAAAGACTCATTTTATGTTTGCTTTTATAAGCATCTTTATTTTACACACGTTTCCTAACAGACCTGTACCATTTGATTTCTCGAAAACCTACTTAGTCGAACGACTTCTGCCGTGCGGTGTTCAGGTAAAAACAAACAGTAACAGTAACTAGACAGCAGAAACATTATTCAAGAAATAAAGGGATTTAAATTTGGTAATTAACTTGACTTAACGTCTTTATATTGGTTTAGACGACACAGCAGTATGTAAACAACAAGTTCCCTTTACTTCACTTGTTCTAAATATAACTGTGCTCGTCCAATTTACTATTGAATGCGTTAATTGACTCTACCTCCACTATTCATGTGACAATGCATTCCAAGCATTCACCACTCTTTGACTATAAAAATGTGTCCTAGTATCTAATCTGGACCTCTACTCTGTTTCCTTTCTCGTCGCATTGCTTTTCATAACCGTAAAGCCGGTGTATATTTACAACTAGGTAGACTGAAACGGTACAGGTTAGTCAAGATGATGTCAGGATATTAGTTGTTTTGTATCAAAGGGTGTACATTTAGCCAGTATAAGGCTTGTGCTGTAGAGATTAGTCTGAGAGAAAATGTTTCTTTGATGTCATCAGTCATTTATTTTGTCGTGTTCAGGCTAAACAGAGAGAACTCAATATTTTATCATCTGTTCTCTAGCCTTGGAGCGTAGAAGCTAGTTAGAGAGAACTCAATATCCTATCAGTTATTCTCTGCCAGGGGTGTAGCTGTTGACCAGAGAGAACTCAATTTCTTGTAATCTTTTCCCTTGCCCTGGTGTGTAGCTGTTAGCCGCAGAGATATAAATATCTTTTTTTGTTCTCTGCTCTTGTGTGTAGAGTTTGATTTAAATGTGCTTGCTCTAACCGCTATGCGCACTAATTGTTACTGCCTTCACTACTTCCTATGGTAAAGCATTCCAAGCATTCCACACTCTCTGATACAAAAATATTTCCTAATATCTAATCTGGACCTTTCTTTAGTGAATTTGAAGCTATTCCCTTTTGTTCATGTAGGTATTTGCATTTTGAAGAAAAAAAATAATTGTAATAGTCTAATTTATCAATTCCTTTGATTATCTTATAAACATGTATTAAGTCACCTCGAATTCTTCTCATTTCTAGACACTGTAGGAAGGTTTTTCTTAGTCTTTCCTCCTAACTGTAATTCTGAAATTCCACTATCAGCTTTGTCACTGTTTTTTGTATCTTCTCCAGCATGTTCATATTTCCTCTACGATAAGGACTCCACACCAATACACAGTACTAATGCTTTTTACAATTTGACTATCACTTAATTGCTCCTATGTTTAATATTTCTTTTTATCGTACATAACATAGCATTTGCCATTTTCATTGCTACCTGGACTTGCTCACTCACTTTACCTGTATGATCTATTATAACCCCTAAGTGCCTTTCCTTTTCTTTCATTTAAATATAGTTCTTGCCCATTCTGTAACTATGGTCCATATTGGATCTACCCATGTAGATAAATGTACATTAATCTGCATTAAACTCAGTTTGTCACAGATCATGCCCGAATTTTATCTAAATTCAATCTCAGAATATCCACTTCTGCTTTAGATGAGACACTTCCGCATAGTTTTGTGTCATCCGCGGATTGTTATCGTCATGGACAGTAGTCAGACCATTTGTTTTCAAAAACACAACATGCTATCATCTGATAAGACGGAAGGAGCCAATAAATGATTGCCCATTTCTACCCTTGCATGGATGAAAGGTTGCGTTCTGATCGTCTCCATGCAAACCAATTACGAACATCTTTATTTTTGTATCTAATCTGCTGCGTTATAGGCATTTCTTTAACTGGATTTATGATCGAATTCCTCGGAACATAAATTAAAAGGTGTAAAACTCGCTACTTTATTCGAAGATAAATTACATCCATTCCCCTTCACATGTCATATTCAGACAGAATTTTGATATCAGCAGGAGAGAGACATTCAATAAACTCTACGTTTAGATGCTTCGGGAGCGGCGGTTTTTAACGCCGCAGATATCTAGTTCGAGGCTGTTCCATTGAAGAACTAGTTGTCATCGGGAAGACGGCTCCACGAGCGGTTTAAGTTTTATGACTTCCTATTACTCCTCGGCAATGATTCTCAAATTATGAAATGCCAAAACCAGCGCATCGTTTTGCCTAGCATTGTTTTCGCTTGATGTGAGACATATGAATACTAATGAAAACAAATCAAGAGATGACTGCTAAAGAAAGTAACAATAAGGCAAGCAGTTTTCGTTTGACAAATACTCAGAGCATAAAGTCTGGAAAAGCTTGTGACAGCGGGAAAGATAAGAAGGCAAGAAAAAAAGAGGAAGACAAAGAAAATGAAATACAAAGACATGATAATCTGGATCGGAAAACATAGACTGGCAGAAGCGCTGAACTGATACATGGTGGCATAAAGTGGCAGGACATTGTGAGGAATGAAGGCCGATGTGAAAGGATCCAATAACATCCACTGTAACATCAAATAAAACAAAGAAATTGCGGCCCGATAGGACTACGGAAGGCAAAGTACAACATAGTAATACTGGTTTTTGTATGGAAACCTCAAAGGAAGAGAGAGAGAGAGAGAGAGAGAGAGAGAAAGAGAGAGAGAGAGAGCGAGAGAGAGAGAGAGGGGAAGACATAAAAATACACGAAGAAGAAAATGTGAGAAGGAACTAAGATTAAATTATTACACCTGGAGATATTACGGAAGAGCAGAACAGGGCCGTGCATGTTGGTTGCATGTGGGAGGCATGTTTGCTGGGATGTTGGTGGGATGTTGGTGGGATGTTAGTGGGATGTCGGTGGCATGTTGGTGGGATGTTGGTGGGATCTTGGTGGCATGTTGGCAATGGCTTATGCAACGAGAGGAGCGACGACCTTTGAATGATTTATTCATTGATTGATTCATTGATTGATTCATTGATTAATTAATTAATAGCTTAACTCCGAGAAGGTGCCATCAATGTTACAATTTTCAGAGACACTTTCAGTGAGTCTCTTTTGCTCTTCTTCTGCCACCTGATGAGGGCCTGCCTGTTCCGAGCTCACCGTATAACCTCTGGATCACGGAATCATTTAGCATGCGAACAACGTGTCCGGTCAATCTATTTGCAGAAATGTATGGATGTTCAACATGTAAGTCTTGCTAAGAATTTCAGAGTTATGCACTTTTTTCGGGCCCGCGTAGCGTAGTGGTTAACGAGCTGGCTTCGGCTCTGAGTCGTCCTGGGTTCATTCCCCAGTTGAGGCAGAAATGTTTTTCAGACCGCAACGGCTCCTGGATCGGCCCAGCCTTAAGTGGGTTCAGTCGGGGAAGTAAAAGCCGCGAGGGAGAGGAGATGGCTACCGCCCTCATATAGCCGAGCCCTTGAAATGGGACATCGCTAACACCTCACACAGCTACGACAGTAATGCGGCCCAGATGATATATTTACGTTTTGGACATCAATGACCGGTTGATATATTTATGTTTTGAACAATCGAGGACCGGTTGATATATTTATGTTTTGGGCAATCGAGGACTGTGATATATTTATGTTTTGGACAATCGATTACCGAGTGAAATATTTATGTTTTGGACATCCAGGACCGAGTGATATATTTATGTTTTGGACAATCGAGGACCGAGTGATATATTTATGTTTTGGACAATCGAGGACCGAGTGATAAAATTATGTTTTTGGACAAACGAGGACTGAGTGATATATTTATGTTTTGGACAATCGATTACCGAATGAAATATTTATGTTTTGGACAATCGCTGACCGAGTGATATATTTACGTTTTGGACAATCGAGGACCTTCTTCTTCTTCTTCATCGTACGCAGTCAGACAGTAGCCATTATTTTTTCGAAAAAAGCGGCGGTCATCCTGAGGCTGTCGACACTGCCATAGAGCTTGTCTTGTGGTTCCACTGGTGATGGCCACATCTGCTCTCTCTGATCCTCGTATGTCGGGAAGTTCTGCAGCAGATGCTCAACGGCCATTTTCCCGGTACCACACGGGCATTCGTCGGTACCACCTATCTTCAATTTGTTGAATAGGTAGAAGCTCAGTCTATTGTGGCCAGTGCCAAGTCTGAAGACAACGACCTGCTCTCTTCTGTTCAACTGGTAATAGGCATCGTTTTTGGTGTAGCCGGTATGTTCAGTTTCCCATTTGGTCATGTATCTGGCTTTAATAAGCCGTTTTGACTCTTCGTACGTCATACTAGTATATGTTTGTGGTAGTCTTGCACCTTCTTTTGCCAGTCTGTCTGCCTTCTCGTTGCCTTGGATGTTGCAGTGTGATGGGACCCACTGTACCACTACCCTTTTTGGTGCGGACTGCTGGCATAGTTGACAGAGTACTGCTCTTAAGTCATTAAGCTCAGTGTTTTTCTGGCTTTTTAGCGCTGTGACTACGGCCAGAGCATCTGTAAGCAGGACTGTATGGCTTTCATTTTCTTTATGTGTCACCATTTCTTCCACTGCCGCCCTCAGTGCCTCTGCCTCCGCTCTGAAATTGCTTGTGTACTTACCAGTAGCGAATGACAGTGTTATTTTTCTGCCATTTGGTAGGTTCAGGAATGCTCCTGCCCCTCCGTTCTGTGTAGTGTTTGTTACAGAACCGTCGATGTATGCATGGGTCCAGTCCATGCTTTGGTAGTTTTTCGATATAAAGCTTAGGGTAGTATCTCTCCTTTCTTTTTCAGTCTGGCTGTTTTTGTTTCCAATACCTGGTTTATTTTCTACCACCTCTGGAAATATATCCTGCCTCCAGGTAGGTTTTCGTACAGTAGTGATGGGCTTTGGTGTTGTTAGTGCGTTTATGGGATCTTCGTGCATCTTTGCTTTGGCTATTTCTGCAAAGTTTCTCCGCTTTAGTTTCCCATTTCCCAAATTATTTAGTCTCTGGTGCATTGGATGGTCAGTCAGTCTTCGGAGTTTCTCTGACTGCAGCTGGGCTCTGCAGTCTCTTCTATCGGTCATGGATTGCAGTTTTGTAATCTTTTCAAGTTCTACAATTGGCGTTGACTTCATGCCTCCTGTTATAACTCTCATGGCTTGGTTTTGAAGTTTGCGAACTTTATCGAAGTTTGCCTTTGCTGCTGTTGTCCATGCCGCAATGCCATACTCGAGAACTGGTCTCACTCTTCCAGTGTACAGTTTCTTTAGTATACTTTCGTCTGCTCCTCAGCTTGTGCCAACAAGTTTCCTCATGATTGCCATTCTTTCTCTGGCTCTCATTCGGTTTCTCTCGATCTGACTTTTCCATGTCATGCGCCGATCAAATGTGACTCCCAGATAGTTTGGGTTGTCGTTTGGCTGCAGCAATTTGCCATTTAGACTTAATTTGGTGTTTTGGGGTGTGATTATTGAATATTGTACATGTGGTTTTCTCCTCTTTTATTTTGACCAGCCATGAGTTCGCCCACTCTTCCAGCGATGTTAGGGCCTGCTGCATCCGATTTCTTGCTATGGTGAGATTCTTTTCAGAGGTCCACATAGTCAGATCGTCTGCAAACATTGAGCTATGGACTCTTCTTGGTATATTCTCTGTAATGTCGTTTATATACACCAGGAAGAGTGTGGGTGACAGTACTCCCCCTTGGGGCACTCCCTGCTCGAGTGTCACCTTTTTGCTCATCTGCCCTTGTACTTGGACTCTGGCCGTTCTGTTTTTGAGGTAGTGGTTGATCCACTTGTACATTCTCCCACAAACTTCACTTCTCCTTAGCTTGACTCTAAGTCCGTCTTTCCAGACTTTGTCAAATGCCTTTTCCAGGTCCACCCAAACCGCTACTGTGTGTTTCTGTGCCTGGTAGGCATCTTCTATTTTCTGGGCTTTGATGATAACCTGATCCTCAGTGGATCTGTGCTGTCTAGAGCCTGCTTGCTGTGGAATTAGTATTCGTTTTTCTTCCAGATGCCACATCAGTCTGGTGTTCATCATACGTTCCATCAGTTTGCCGACACAGCTCAGTAGGCTGATAGGCCTGTATCCATTTGGATCTGTTTTGTCTTTTCCTTTCTCAATCGAGGACCGAGTGATATATTTACGTTTTGGACAATCGAGGACCGAGTGATATATTTATGTTTTGGACAATCGAGGACCGAGTGATATATTTATGTTTTGTACAATCGAGGACCGGGTGATATATATATATATATATATATATATATATATATATATATATATATATATATATATATATATATATATATATATATATATATTTTAACCATATCAGATCACCAGATTACCTTCATTTTAAATGTGCGAGTATCTTGTTTAAATGTAAATATATCACTCACGTTGATGAAAACAGATTAGGCCATTCGTGTTATCTTCTTGATTTTCATTTCTTATCTTCTCCACTCGGTTATTATTTTTCCAAGATATAAAAAGGTTTTGGCATGTTCCAATATTTGACCTTCAAGATTTATCTGCGGGGTTAATTTTGAGTTTTCTTTGCTAAATATCATAGTAAGTGTTAATGTCCAATCCACACACATACAGACCTGCACTATTATATGCATCTTCTTATCTATTTATCTGTTTCTAGGTGTTTTCTCCATTAATCAGATTTATCGTTGTCTAATTCTCGATCTATAGAACGTTATTGTTCATTCCCTGCTGGTTCCACATCACTGAATTGTTAGTTACTTTGTAGACCTCTATTACTTTAATGTATTAATAGTTATGTTTTCACATTTTCTATTGGTTCTTGTTTCTCTTAGGCTGTTCTGGTAGTTTCCATTGTGGACCAATGGACCGCCTAATGGATAGGAGAAAATAATACACCCGATTCTTTGCGCTTCTCCACTTGTCTGCTATATACTTCTAAGTTGGCTATGTACTTCTACTAAATCCTCTACTTCTACTAAATCCTCTATGTACTTCTACTAAATCCTCTATGTACTTCTACTAAATCCTATATTTACCTCTCCACCTGTTTGCTATGCACTTCTATGTCCTCCAAGTATTTTTCCACCTGTCTGCTATGTATTTCTCTGGCCTCTATGTTTTTCTCCACCTGTCTGCTATCTACTAGGGACAGTCATTAAGTAACAGTATTTGTATGAATGACACGTTAACTCTTAAGAGTGTGAACCAGAAATTGGTTGTTTTATTTTTTAGACATAGTTCCTGTGCCTGGCAACACACTTTGTCCACCTGTCTACTAGCTTGTGGATGTCCAACACACTTCGTCCACCTGTCTAGTAGCTTGTGGATGTCCAACACACTTCGTCCACCTGTCTACTAGCTTGTGGATGTCCAACACACTTTGTCAACCTGTCTACTAGCTTGTGGATGTCCTATGAGAACAAAAAGTCTTTTGGTGGGACCTTTAACACATTTTTACCACCGTCCCGACCTTGTTGTCAGCTTTCTTGTGACTCATCTACTACACACATTCCTGCAACCGAGGTCATCATAGGAAATTGTGTGCACAGCGCCGCGACTCATGTTGAAATCTACGCATATTTCATCTATCGGGACTCGCCTTTTGCTACAGACTATCTGGTCGATCTACTGTTTCACTGTGTCGGTAGCCACACTTGCTGGTCTCTCTCCCAGTGGTTTATCAATGCCGTTTTGTCTTATTTTTGAAATTTTGTTTATACATTCAAACACTCTCTCATCTGTCTCAGGCAACTGTCTCCATACTGAACATTCATTCTTCTGTTGATGTCAAAAGGTTTCACACTCTCTGCCCCCTCCCCCCCCCCCTCCCCGCCCCAAATAACAAACAAACGAATAGCGCCTCGTTTTTATTCCACGGTTCAAGTCGACAGATTGCGGTTATGTTGTACTCTATATTGCGTATGTGCTACTTCTGGATCATAACACCAACACACATTCTTCTTCTTCTGTCCTACTGCTCTTGCCTTACAGAAAGGATGTATGCGTACATATCCGGTTTCTACTAGGTGGAGGGTTGCACAGTCAAAATGTTGAACTTTTGAAGTGTATCCTTGATCCCATCTATCCAACAACGTTGCCGTGGCCAACCACTTGCTGGAAAACCTGATAACCTTCATGTATTATGATATAGGTGCAGGTTGTTCATAGTACATTCTTATCAAATGACCAAACCACTTTACTCTATGTGCTTCAATACAGTAGTCAACCGGTGTAGTGCCCACCATATTCCTAACCGTACTGTTATGGGTTCTGTCTCGAATTGTTTTTCACAAACATTGAGTATTGCTAAAGATCCTTTTTGTGTCCTGAAATAAGATCTTCCTCTGTACATACTCTTCCATGCTCTTTATAATAAATTTGCTGTTATTTATGTCTTCATAATTATAAGTCCTATATGTACATTTTCAACCTGTCTGCTACTGACATGCAATCTATCTGGTGTTTTATATGAAGAGGAAATAATTGCAAGCATGCTTTTATCAATTGATTTAAAGTCCTTTATCTCGGCGTTGAGTAGGATATTTCTGCAGGTTTAGTTTTCTCCCCATTTTTTCTTCTTTCTTCTATTTCGTCTACATGGCACGATTCAAATGAATTTACCTCGCACCGTTTCGTTGCGCAAATGACCTTTGCACCCGATTTCAATAAACGCTTCTACCCAGTAGCCTTTCCTTATCGTTTTGCTGTTCCCATCCTGTCAGTGAGGCAAAATGATTGTGTTCCGCTTCCGTTGACACCTACCAACCTCCAGATCGGATTAGGGAAAAGGAAAAGAAAAGATAGAAAAACAAGAAATAAGCAGTACCGTTACTTTATATATTTCTACTATAAGTTTACTAAGGTCTATAGTAACATTCACGTTGGTGAGGATTTGTCAGTTTCTGCTGCTTATCACGAGCAGTCCCATACACAAACAGCTGTCATCACCTCATACGATCATCACCAGTTATCAACAAACTCCAACTAGTTTGTCACGGAGACCTAGCATGGTCTTAAGTAAATATGTAGATATTTAGAATTAAAGTTTATTTTGATGTTGTACACCGGCCAGTAAGGGAGATAACCAGTTGTCATCGTTTCCTGACGGCTACTTGAAACTTGACCATTACGACCTCAAAGTTTTCGTTAGGTCGGTACCCAGGATGATTTCTCACCCTCAGAAGATGATTGTGAATTGTCTGAAACTTGTACGAGGGACAGTTCATTAAGTAACAGCAATTTTATGGATAATATTTGTTCTAGAACGCGAACCAGAATTGTTCTGTGACTTATTTTCCGACATAATTCTCATGCATGACAGCACACTTTGTTCACTGCCTTGTGGATGCCGCCTAGAAAAAAAAGTCTTTTTGCATGACGTTTAACAATTTTTCATCGGCTCCATTACCTCGTTGCCAGTTGCCTTGTAAACTCATGTGCTACACTACATACGTTATTATAACCGAAGTCATCATTAACAATTTCGTATGCAGTGCCGTGACTCATGTGGCAATCTACGGCTTTTTCATCAATAGTGTCTCGCCTGCTACCACGGACTAGCTGGTCGATCTGCTGTTTCACTGTGTCATTTGCCCCACTTGCTGGTCTCCCACGCTGCGGTTCATCAATGACGTTTCTTCTTCTTTATTGAAATCTTTCCACTCATTCTTACACTCATATTTAACTCAAACAACTTCATTCTTTTGCAGATATCCAGACGATATAGATGAACGCGATTAAAGAATTGTCATTACGTTAAACTAAAACTGTAGAGCTGAAAGAAACTACTAGGAATTGGAACAAAGAATGTATGTTCGTGACAACGATTACTAGACAAGTATTTATCTTCACTCGAGTAACTTACATAACGAACAACATAAAAGAAAGGCATGTAATTGGAAACCCCGAATTAGAACGCCGGACCTCCAAATTTCGGATGCACCTTGATACAAGATAATTAGGTCATTTAAAGCAATGCTTTCCAAGGTCATGGTCCACGAACAGCGGCCGGTCCACAAGCCGTCATTAGCCTGTCCACAATGAAACTGGTCATACAATGTAGACGTTTTCACGTTTGAGTCTCTGCTTCGTCCGATATTAAAATTTCATAGCTTAAAACATGATTTCAGCTATTTTTTTTCATTTTCAAACGGACGCAGCTCCTTCGATAAATCATATTTCATATCTGTGGTTTAGGCAGACAGGCTGGCTAAGAGGTAATCAAATCAATAACAGCAATACACACAATCAACCATACAGACAGTCAAACAACTTTTGAAGACTGCGAACAAAGAGGCTTAGCTGAATACAAAGGCAATGAGGAATACTGGGAGAGAAATTTACAAACGTGTGGCCGTCCCAAATCTCAAAGACAACATCAACCTCCCCAAAAGAAGAGATGAAAGCACCATTTTCCCGACTTCGTACTCAACACATACAACTTTAACAGTCACTTGAACTAATCCAAACACAAAATACTCCAGAGTTCCGACTGTGCAGACATCCACACGAAACTGTTGAACACCATCTTTTCGAATGTCTGCCGCTTACCGGTGTTAAGAACGAGCTTCTCCGTACGAGGCCAGACAAATGGAACACTTTGTATGGAACTAAAGAACAGCTGATAAACACTTGTAGCTACCACTATATGGCATTGGGTCAAAGGTCAAGAGCCGACAGTCCGCTGGATCAATAATCAACCAACCAACCAACTAACCAACCAATTGTAAGCCAGGTACTTAGTAACTTAAAATAACCGGAGAATAACCCACTTTCTATACCGTTTGAAGCGAGCATACTGTCAACTTTACTACTTAGACCCGTTTGTTTTTGTTGCAAATCTTAAATTAGCACTTCTTCTCTGTTCTTCTTTCCAACCACAGTGACTGCTATCACTAGGTACGATAAGGTTTTACCTGTATATGTGATATTATCTGTTGTCTACATTTTATCTGGCTGTGGCTTCATATTTCTCAACCTATTTGATCCCACATATTCCCTGTTATGTGATAAACACTCTTACACGTTATCTTTGAAGTAAATAACGGTTAAAGAGAATGATCCAAACCAAAAAAATTAACAAAACACACTCCAAGAAGTACCAAGTACAGGAAACGTCATAATACAAAGGTAAAAGCTACTGTATGGAGTAAAAATTAATTAAACAGCAATCAATATAATGTACGTTTATAGAAGATTGGGTCGCATTTTTTGGAAAGAGAAGAAAACAAATTTGGAGGTTTTGGAAAGGTTGTGGATGACAAGAGAATTAATGACCGAAATCAGGATTAGACAGCTAGATTAATTTGGTCATATAATAAGACATACCTGTATGTATGTATGTATGTATGTATGTATGTATGTATGTATGTATGTATGAATGTATGTATGTATGTATGTATGTATGTATGTATGTATGTATGTATGTATGTATTTATGTATGTATGTGTGTATGTATGTATGTATGTATGTATGTATGTATGTATGTATGTATGTATGTATGTATGTATGTGTGTATGTGTGTATGTATGCATGCATGCATGTATGTATGTATGTGTGTATGTATGTATGTGTTTGTGTGTTTGTGTGTGTTTGTGTGTTTGTGTGTGTGTGTGTGACACCTAGTCCCAATTTCCCTGTCGATGCTACCGCCTGCTAAAAAAACTGCCCCAATACTTGAACTCATGAGCTTCTTGAAGTGCAATATAATTTACACTTATCTTGAGTGATCCAGGTGCTCTATTAATCCTTATAGTTTCTGTTTTATTCTCGCTAATTCGCATATTATACTTTGCACAGGTAGTCGGATGTGCATGCGGTCTTGCAATTCATTTTAATCATCGTTCAGAAAACACTGACCATCTACAAAGAATAATTCGTGTATCAATGTTGGTGGCTATTATTTTGAGAATTAATCGATAATGCAAGTGCAATAATAAATGATGAAGTTCGTATCTAATGTAGATTCTTTTTAAATATCATATTTGAATGACAGTGTGTAGACTCAGTTCAGCTCCACTTTCCGCGACAAACACTTATTACTGCAGAAAGCGTTTCATGATGAATATATTTTGGGGAATGTCCTGTGCCATTCTTATTCCACCCTTTCCAAACATGTGCTCGGCAGAATGCTGTTTTTTTTTTTCCATTGTATTCTCTGTGAGCACGGACGCCATTTTGACGGCCATCTATAATCTCTCTAATCCTACCGAAGACGTATGTGTCGGACCGAAAGGTGCAAATATAGCAGTAAAGCTGTAAACTAGCGACACAACGCATTCCGTTCTCTGGACAACATCCTGCTACTTGGAAAGCCCTGTTCAGGGCTTGGTAGTGGGAGATTTAGAACGAACGCAGAAGAACAGAAGAATTCTCTCTAGTGTCTATTTTTAACTTACAATTTCTCCTACCAAACCCCTGACTGTAGTGGCTGTTGCTGTAATTAAACCTACATACAACTTTCATTTCTCAGGTACCTTGGTGTTGCCAGCTCCTACCAAATACTTGCAGATGAAGTGCGACATAAACCTGACCACGCATGCTCCGATCTGCAGTTTCTACAGCCGCATCAGAAAGAAATTTGTAGCAACGACGTGAAACTTCTAGAAGTTATCAGCAAAGGAGCTTCTATGGGGATAGAAGAGTGTCAATTTCAGTTTCAAGATCGTAGATGGAACTGTACCACATACAACAATACCAGTGTATTTGGACCTGTACTATACATTAGTAAGTAATTGTGTGTATGTGTACTAGTGAGTCTTATATCTTCTTCTTGTTTTGTCATTCTTGCTCTTGTCATATGGCGTCACAGAGAGGTGAGATGCGTAGATTTCTTGTTTTAGCCAATTGGGAGGCTTGTCATGTCGTAGGTGTAACTTCCTTAGAGTGTCATAGACACCTTCCATCCATCGACGTCGTGGTTTGCCTCTTGCTCGTGGGCCAGAGACCTGCATATGATATGATCTTGATGCAGGCTGGTCATAAATGACCAAATCACTTGATTTGAGAGTTAATGAAGGCACTAACTGGGTTTGTCCCCACTGTCTGCCTCACCGTGGTGCTGCGGATTCGGTCACGAATTGTATTTCCGGGTGCACTTCTCACACAGCACATTTCACAGCTCTCGATCTTACTCTTATGTAAGGACCAAAACTGACGCTGGCAACGCAATGTAAGAATAATTAATGTATTTATCAGCCTCCTCTTAGTTGAAAGAAGCATTATATGTTGTTTCAAAATCGGTGCAATTTGATAGTGGACACTGTTCGCCTTCTGAACTCTATATGCACTCTCTCTCTCTCTGTCCACTCTACCGCCGTCGTCAGTGAACATACTACCTAGGTATTTGAACTGTCGTACTTGCTCGATACTAGTGTCACAATGCTGTGGAAACTTCTCTGCAATTGTTCACGTGAAATCAACAAAGTCTCTGTCTTGCCTGTTTTGATATTCATGCCATATTCATATCTATATAATATTGTATTCTCGGGCCTGCGTTCTTGAGATTTTGATGTTTGGAAACTAGACGTGGAGCACTTATACTATGTATTAGCGGTTGCGCTTCCACATGAGGTGCCGACGGCGTATATTAAGATTTGGGTGACAAGACAAAGTGAAACATAATGTGATTTTACAACGAGCAAACATTCGCATCATATACTCGCAGTTGAGCCAACGACTCCTTCGGTGGTTGGAGCATGTTTACCTGATGGAAGACGAGAGGCTGCCAGAGAAAATCCTCTATAGACAGTTGGTCATTTTAGCTAGAAGAATCAACCGTCTCACATTGCGATTCAAAGACGTATGCAGGAGGGACATGAAGTCATGCAACATTCCACTGGAATGTTCAGGGTCGAGCTATTTGGAGATAATTGAAATGGGCATAGCTGCCGACGCTCGTAACGGCCTTCTGGCTGCAGAGAAAAGGGAAAGATTGAAGAGAAAAAGAAAAGATTGAAGAGAAGGGAAAGATTGAAGAGAAAATGGAATGATTTACGAGAAAATGAAAAGATTGAAGAGAAAAGAAAGATTAAAGAGAAAAGGGAAAGTGAAGAGAAAATGGAAAGATTGAAGAAAAGGGAAAGATTTAAGAGAAAGGAAAGATTGAAGAGAAAAGGGAAAGATTGAAGAGAAAAGGGATTAATGGAAAAGGAAATGAAAAGATTGAAGAGAAAGGAAAGATTGAAGAGAAAAGGGAAAGATTAAAGAGAAAAGGGAAAGATTAAAACGATCGGGGGACACTCCGGCAAGCCAACCACTTGTGCATGATTGTACCATCTTCGGCACTCACGGACCGGCCTTTAAAGTAAAAACAGACTGTATTGGAATACAGGAGACAGAGCTGTACAAAACTCACATCATGCCACGCGCATGGTCTACATAGATTGATACGCCAATCTGGATGGCTATTATGTGTATATTATCTACATATATATATATATATATGCATATGTGTGTACGAATGTTCGTATGTATGTACGCCATGCTTGGTTTTATCTATTGATACTGCTGTTATTGCGATTCGGACGTTTGTCGGTGAACGTCTGCAGTCCGAGTTTGTAGAGTTTGTAGAGAACTTGCAACACACTGGGTGTGGTTAGCGCAGATGATCCTGTATCCACTTGTATAAGTGGACAGCTCTTCAGATGAGCAGAGCATGGCACTTACTTGTTCTGTCAGTCAGAAATGAATGAGAAAAGGTGACAGTCACAAAACACCTAGATGGACATGAAAGACAAAATTGAAGACACAACAAAACATTGTGTAGAAAGGTTTATGGTAAGTCACAACGTAAAAATCACCTCGTCACTGAAGACGGTACCTTGGTTACCATAGAATGAAAAGAGTGAGTTAAACAGAAAGAACACCCAATAACAATGTCCTCACTGAAGTAGACGTACAAAGACACATATTGAACATAATACGGGATCAAGACGTTGAGCAGCGTATGAGCTGCAGCGGTCAGCGACCCATGGCTGACTGATAGTGTCAGTGCCAGCGAACCAGAGCTGCCAAGACCCTTCTACGCCTCCACGTGGTGATCCTGATAACAGGCTGCAGCAGGGCAGACTGGCTAAGGAGAAGGGATCGAAGAGGGAATGCTAACCCGGTACTCAAAAAATGATTGCTGAAGTCGGATGTGTTGGACCGAAAGGTGCAAACATCGCAGTCAAGCTGTAAACTACGACACAACGCATTCCGTTCTCTGGACTACATTCTGCTACTTAAGTCGTTTCATGGTTTGGTAGCGGGAGATTGAGAACGAACGAAGAAGAAGAAGAAGAACATAATACAAAAAACGAATGCTAAGTTGACTGGAACACAATGTGCCCCTTGAACGTCTTCTACAGAAGAAACTAGAGGGCAAGATCCAGCGGATAAGAAAAGTGGCGACAAATTCACCTTTACGTCTCAGACATGCAGACATTAAAGTACGAACATGTTTTTAAATTTATAGAGGTACAGAGGATAGGGTCCAATGGTGAGATATATACTTAGACAACTTTACAAGGAGAGATAAATGCTCATACAACCTTTCAAGGATATATATATATATATATATATATATATATATATATATATATATATATACTCAGACAACCTTACAACGAGAGATATATGCTCAGACAACCTTAAAAGGAGAGATATATGCTCAGACAACCTTACAAGGAGAGATATATGCTCAGACAACCTTACAACGAGAGATATATGTTTAGACACCCTTACAAGGAGAGATATATGTTCAGACACCCTTACAAGGAGAGATTTATGTTCAGACTCCCTTACAAGGAGAGATATATGCTCAGACAACCTTACAAGGAGAGATATATGCTCAGACAACCTTACAGGGAGCGATATATGCTCAGACAACCTTACAGGAAGCGATATATGCTCAGACAACCTTACAACGTCTTAGGACCGATTAACCGAAATGGTAGGGTCAAGTGGAGAGACATGCTCACACAATCTTGCAACACATTTTAGGACTGATCAACTAGCTGATTATTGTTGTTGTTGTTGTTGATTAAATAGTTATGTCCATGGCTTGACAAAAGCACTCGTCTGTTAGTCTGTGACGAGTAAACAAATTTTATTGACGAATACAAAAAATATTCGTTTTTAATTATTAATTGCCTTTTTAATCGTTATTACAAAACGACTCTCGCACGATTATTAATGATACTACTGTTGAAATAGATTGTATATAAGCTACCTTATGATGATGAATCTAAATGGACCCCCGCTACCACAATTTAAACATACAAAAGTGATCGATAAATGGTCAATAGTGCTAAAACTACCAGGCATGTTCAAGGTCACAAACGTCATTCCTCTGACAGTAGTGCAATTTTTCTTAACAAGAAATAGGCTAATACTGTGTACGTAATACAATACATTTAAGTTTGGTAAGCATTATTATGTAGAAATTAAGGTGCATTGGTGCCTAGTTTGAATTTGCCAACATAAATTGCATGACTGTAGTCCGATCATGCTAACTAGTGCAATTTTGTACTGACTGGTGAGCCACACTAGAACGTGTCAAGCCCTGTTTACGACGATCTGTTAGCTTTTCGCAGTATGTGCCAAATCTAAAAATCTGAAGGTGTCTAGTAGTTGATGTGGAGAAATGAATAACGTATTGGGTGATTGCTGCGGACCACGTACATACCTTTTGTCTTTCCGTAGCAAGCCCTGCGCTTACTTACTTACCTACTTTTCGCGTCCCAGGTACTAAGTCACACATCTCCAGTATTCATCCAGATGGATTGTCCTGTCGTTGCCACTCAGCAGATCGTCCATACTGCAAGTCTCTGAGAGCTTTATGTAGATCAACAGGTGATCTTGGACGTGTTTTTCCACATTCGCATGTTTCATCTTCTCTGTTTTCTCATCTCTTTAGGTTTTTCTGCATTTGGATACTCCAGTTTAAAGTATATTTAGCAACTTTCATGTTATGAAAGGCAGGTGATGTCCAGGTGCAGTGCTGCACTAGTGAACATCCAGTGTTACACAGTTTCATGTAAATGTTTGCAGGTGGGCTAATTATGTTCGTTTGCTGAATTGGATTTCATTTTCAGTATATTTGTTACGGCTGTTGTGTCGGGAACTGAAAAGCTAGTCTGGTAAGGAACAACATACTGATCAGGACGTACCGTCAGTGCTATTCGCAATATACTTACCAAAAAACCTCACCTTTCTTGCATGTAAAGTTTCTTGGAAATAGGTAGTTTATGAAACAGTCTGCCAAAAAACAACATATTTAGTCCTACAGTGGATTCCAGTCTATTGTGAGATCCTTGGAAACGAGAAAGCAGATGAGCTCGCAAAAGCAGGAAGTGGCGGAATACAGACTTGACATCAACAGAGCTATAAGGAAGCAAAGACACTCATCAAACGATCCGCCAGGACGGAATTGAGAGACCAGCACAAATAATACAAAGCAGAAAATGATTGCATTGACAAACTTGACCGAGATGGGCAGACAAAGATCTTCAGACTCAGAACGAGGCATTGCAGACTTAAGTTCTACCTCCACAGAACGGGTCTCTGAAACAACACCAGCTACGATTGTGGAGCACCCAAGCAAACACCAAAACATATCTTGCAGGACTGCCTAACTTATACAGACCATATAGAGACAGTCTAGCCAGGGGGAAGCAACCATGCTCGAAAAGCTGTGGGGGACGGGCGAAGACCTGAAACACAGTCTCCTTCGTGAACCTTACCGGACTAGAAGCGGAGCATCAGTTGATGGAAGACAGTCCGGTTGGCAAGATGTGGATCAACGTAATACCCTTAATAGTGAGTGACACGCAGATGCTGCCAAGCATAGCAAAACAGCCAGGAGAACCCCGGATCACCGTCATCAAAGCGTTCGGGGTGTGAAGAAAGCCACTGTAACCCGCCACTTAACGTTTTTCTCATTGCACACAAAAGAGTTACAACACTCGCTGTGATCATTCAACAACAACAAGGCTCTTTAAGGTCTGTCCTAAGTTAAAACGGGGGCTATATTTGTTTCTATTTCGGTGGGACATTTCTCTACTCTTGTGGCTGCGATTAGCCTTTCCTTTCTATGTGTGCAGTGAATCCTTTGTGAAGTTGGCTTTAGTTTTTGGTTCTGCTTTCAGTATGTTGGAAAGAGTATTTTCTTCTTCTTCTTCTTCTTCTTCTTCTTCTTGTTCTTCTTTTTCTTCTTCTGCTCCTTCTTTTTCTTTGAATATAGATAATGGCTCAGTGACCACACCTGGAGGGTTGGGGGCGGGAGGTGGGGGGACAAATATAACCCACTTTACAGCTACAAGGCCTTCTTCAGAGATACAGATCAAGCGAAAAGATCTATCAAATTGTAGCAGAAACCAAGATATGGAATACAATAATCATGCAATACATTTTTAATTGGTTTCCATTACCAGGAATTGGCCAGAACGTGTTAGACACGATATGAATAAAAAGTAGACCAAACAATTTTATTACATGTAAAATGAAGAAATGCAGACGCAGACACAGTCATTAAAAACAAATTGGTAATGACTAAAGCACCGCATTAAGACAAAGACAAAAAAATACTCCAAAGCCATAATGTCCCAGTCAGAGACAAAAAGAAAAAAGAAAAAAAAAAAGACGAAAACATAGAGGCAAAAGAAAGACAATTACACGACAGCAGCCATGTTATCTAGAAAGTGGTCGAGAACTCGAGAAAAAATATGTTTGTATCGATTATTGATTTTGAGTTCTACCGCAGAGTGGTATTTATTTTTCCCATGCCCCGAATAGCTAGGATGGTAAGCTCTTATTTTCTGTATCATACATTGAAGTAGTGTTTATATAGCTTACTTTCAATCCAGGTGAGTCTTTTGACAAGTGTGAATGGCAGGATGTAGAATGTCATGGGTTGGATAGTCTTCTACCTTACGGAGTTTAGACTACACTGCTGTTAACGTGTCATTGCTCCAACTGTCTCTTTCACACACATATTCCTTTTGAAAACAAATAATAAGACTGTACAATAGTGTCTTCAAACTTATTTGCTGTACGAACCTATAATACCACCCTACTCAGATGATAAGGAGGACAAAGAAAATATAGCAGTGTTAAAGAAGCACATATATTAATAATTTAAACTGCCACCCAGATTGCCAGAGGGAAGAAGAGTGCATCTTTCCATGACCTATATCGACATAAATGCATGTGCATAATGCACAATAATCATCTTGTTTAGAACAAGATATGCAGTCTACCATGACGGAGTTTTCGGCGGTGTGCAGTAGCTTTGTTCTTCTGATCAACACTAGAACAACTGTGATAATCTTCCAACCTGCTACTTGGGGGCGTCCATTGAACCAAAGGTTACTGTTCAGAACAAACTTCTACAGGAAGTCGATATCTTCGCCTACCTATTCAGTGTCTCTTCATGTCTCTTGATGTGACCAAAGTATTTGCATTTTCTAGCCAAAATGGAATTGATAAACCAGTTTTCCTCTATGTCCAACTCTTGCCGAATGTCTACATTTGTCTTTTTACCTGTCCAGGGTACTCTGAGGATCTTGCTGTAACATTTTGACTCGAAATATTCGATTCTTTGTCTGGAAGATTTGGTAATCGTCCATGATTCGCAACCATAAACGGCCACAGGAAAAACACAGGCTCTCAAGACTTTTACTTTTATCATTGTTTTGGTGTTCTGCCATCATTTCTTCAGGCTGCTCAGTCTCTGCATTGCCATGGCTATTCTTCTAATTTCTTTCGAGCAGTCGCCATTTTTGTACATTCTGGAGCCCAGATATTCAAAATGTGTGACCTGATCTATTATCTCACCACCCACTGTAAATTTATGCTGACATTGTCACATCAAGAGACACAACGGTCTTGAAAGAACAGTGATGGAAGGTATTTTGCCAGGCAAAAGGGAAGGGGTAGACCAAGAAGATAATGGCATCAAGATTTCCAGGAATGCCTGGGAATGACTGTCACGGAGGCTGGAGTTTCCAAAGGGAACCAGTTTCTATAAGGCAGAATGTGATGGGAGCGACGTTCTATAAAGAACATGATGACCTATTCACTACCCTCACTAGAGAGGCTAATATCGACACTGAGGTCAACAACACGATTGCTAAGGCGAGCTCTGCGTTTGGAAGGTTCCAAGCAAACGCAAGGCATGAGTGTCAATACCAAGATAAAAGTGTTTCGTGTTGTAGTCATATCCACTCTTCTGCACGTCTGTGAAGCATGGCCAGTGTTTAGCAGACATGCCAGACACTTATATAGTTGTCACTTAAGTCGTTAGGCTGCTGATGATCAGGTGGCAGGACAAAGTGTCTAACTCAGGAATTCTTAGCAGGACTAGCATGTTGAACCTCCAATCACTTCTGCAAATAGCTTAGTTACGATTGACGAGATATGTTGTTTGCATGTCCGATGGACGCATTCCCAAGCAGCTGTTATGTATTAACTCAAACACGCAAACGCTCATCAGGAGGGCAGAAGAAACTTACAGAGACTCATTTAAAGTGTCTCTGAAAAGCTTTGACACTGATCTCCCCTCCTGGGAGATGCTTGCACATTACCATACCACCTGACACGGTACTTTCACAGAAGGTGCTTAAATAGAAGAGTGAAAAGGCATCGCGGAGGCTCAACGAAAGCGTACTGCCCAACAAACAAAAACGCACGACTCATAGCCGGCTCCCCACATGTGTGCCCCGAATGTGGCAGGTCATGCCGTTCCCGGATTAATCTTTACAGACATAAGAGATTACATTTCATAGTAAATGTATGTGGTCGTCGCCATCTTCGCTTGCGGTTGGCAACTATTAATATTATGAGGATAGGAGACTAACATCCAGTCAGGCAACATATACTGATAAGGCTCTCACCTCAACTACCAATCAGTTCTCCATATACCACATGTTGTTTTATGGCAGTCTTGCTAACGGGTGGGGATAGACACTGTGATCCCCACAGTGTTAAAAAATTGTTTATCTTTTCGATCAAACCAATTTCCCTGTTTGCAATTATTTTCAAACAAGCACTTATTAGTTAGTCTTAACTACGAGTGGGATTCAAATGACAACCTTGAAAGTGGGTTAGAAATTAGAATTAAAAACCATGCCTTTCTATTGTAACTGGCGAATATGGTTTCTAGGAACGTAAAGGGTGTCCTATACGTGCCATTGCGTTGCAGGCGAACAGCATTTCGTCCTAATTGACGTTACAAGATGGTCACCCCACTATTGACATGCACCAAAGAGGAGCAACGTTCTGTTATCCGTTCTTTTTAGTAGCGAATGGCTGAAACCTTTAACAATTCATCAGCGAATGAAGGTATAAAGGTCTAGTACTGTGATATATGTCGTTCATTCCAACAAGTGTATACGAGGAGTGAGAAGTTCCAAAATGGCATGCGTTCTGTGACACATTGTTCACAACCGGGTCAGGCACACCGAGTAGTAGCCACAGAGTCAATTGCAGCCGTTGACCGCCTTGTAAAGGAAAATCGTCGACTGACTGTGAGTAAAAGGCATTCTTCACAGTACCGAACCTTCATTGGCTGATGAATTTATATGTATCATCCCTTTGCTGCTTAAAAGACGCATAACAGAACGTTACTTCCCTTTGGTGCATGTCAAAAGTGGGGTGGCCATCTTTAAACTGGAATTATGACGTTATGTTCGTCTAGACCGGGATGACATGTGCATGGCACTCTTGACATCCTTAGTAATCATATTAAAAAGTAACAATAGGCATGGTTTTTCTAATTTATATCCCACTTTTAAGAGTTTTCATTTGAAGCACCCTCACTCATTAGATCGACTTTTCTTACCGTGAAATGTAAAAGAGTTTCACGTACATTATTTATATTTATTTTAAGAAGACAGAAAGTAAACTTTCAAATGAGTCAAATAAATATATTTTAACAAACATCAAAGCAACTTTAGAACCTCATTCATGGATGGAAAGCACTAAACCGGTCGATTATGCTTGTGTCTTGGTATGTACTCAAGTTCACGGTGTGATAAACACATTTTCTATACGTCAATTACCTAAACAGAAAGGTGGTTTTATTCTATTCAAAATGCATCAAAGATGGGCACGGAAGAACTTAGAGTGTTAAAAGCTGTCGAGTATCTCGCTCAGTTCGCCCGAAACAATGGCATCCATCGATTTGAACATCATTCAAGTGGTTTCCTTTCCTCTTTGGGCTGAGTCGGTTCATTATAATCTGGTAAGTAAACACGCGATGTGACGGTTCAATTATGTGGTATCCATTCTGTAAATGTGTGTCGAGAATAGTTCAGGCTTTTCCTTTTTATGTTCATTTTAAACCTTCTTTTGATGATACGCGTGCCTCGCAGCTACACAGCCTTAATAATTTTGGTAATGTTAAAGCATTTCTAGTTTTCTATTTAAGTGTTCTCTTCTTAATCGACAACTCTTTTTGTTGATATCCCGTTCTTCGTATCAGAACTTTTAAATGTAACTAATTATAACACAATAAATAAACATAAATTCTTCTTCAGATAACTATAAATTCATTTATTAGAATTAGAGAGGTTCACCGAGTTCTTTGTACATGACAAGGTTAAAAATAGCCCCACTGCCCCATAGAGAGCATGTCGTAAGAGGCGAGTAACTGTGTAACATGGCATAACAGCGGCCATGGTTTGATGTTTTTTTTAGAGCAGCATAGATGGCGCCTAAAAGGCTGTGGGTCTACTTTTCTCTAGTGTCTGAGTCTATTAAAATGGGCTCGTACATTGGTTAAACACCCTCCGCGGTACTTGTCCCAACGCAGCGTAGTAATAAGCTGCCCCAGCCTAGCCCGCTAAGCAGGAAATCCTCCTCCCGGCTACATCCAGAGCTGAGACCTCAACAGGGACGTCTGCCTCTGTAGAAGTACAGGTTGACTATGAACTAAGATTAAGAAAAACAGAGGCTATACATGGGCACAAAGGAAAGATCTAGACCTATAGGTTTGGTACGTACTAATTCCAGCATGAAATAAATAAATTACATAGAAGAGATAAAAACCTCACGTTTCAGTTCAGAACAGAACACACCAGAGTCAGTAATCATTTTAACCGCATCAATTCCCAGAATCTGTCATTGCGCTGACTCTGCTCTCACCATAATGAAACAGTTATACACGGACTTGAGGAAACAAATTTACAAGCACTGCCGACAATTGCCATCACGCTGTACGAAGCAGTGAAAAAAACCGAAGAAGATTTCTATAAAAATGGCATTTTGCTGTAAACAGCAGATTTGCTCAGCAGCTATGTGATAACATCAACTAAGTGCAGCAGTAAAGAATTTTGGGTACAATTCGCAACAGCACGATGAGGAAAGGATGGTAACTACATCGGTTATTTATTGTTTTGAAACACTGAACATAAAGCGGTTTTGACATTTGACAAGGATGCAGTATGATCAACCTGCTGTGAGGTTACACTACATGGAGGTTTCAGGACCACGAGCAAGAGGTCAGCCTCGACGACGATGGATATGGGATCAAAGAAACACTCCAAAAGTTCAACATGCCATCAGCTCATGCCTCCCACCTAGTGCAAAGCAGAATAATATTAAGAAGATAGAAAATGAAAGGGATCTAGGGGTTACAACAGAGGTTCGGTGAGTGAACAAGTTCACGTAGCAGTGAAAAAGGCAAATGCAATGTTAGGTTTGATAACAATAAATATTAAATATTGGAGCAAGGAAGTGATAGTCAAACTGTATAAAATATTATTAAGACATAGATTGGAGTATTGATTTCATGTGTGGCGTCCTTATCGTAGCGGGGATATAACCACGCTGAAAAAATGTTCAAAGAAGAGTGACAAAACTGATAATATGCTTCTGGAACTTTAGTCATAAGAAAAGAATTTAAAAAACCGGTGTCTAGAGACTAGAAGAATTATATGCGATTTAAAACAGGTTTATAAGATAATGAAGGGAAAGCATCAAGTAGATTACAATAAATTTTTCAAAGTACAACAGGCTACAAGAACAAAGGGAGACAGCTACAAGAACAAAGGGAGACAGCTACAAGAACAAAGTACAACAGGCTACAAGAACAAAGGGAGACAGCTACAAGAACAAAGTACAACAGGCTACAAGAACAAAGGGAGACAGCTACAAGAACAAAGTACAACAGGCTACAAGAACAAAGGGAGACAGCTACAAGAACAAAGTACAACAGGCTACAAGAACAAAGGGAGACAGCTACAAGAACAAAGTACAACAGGCTACAAGAACAAAGGGAGACAGCTACAAGAACAAAGTACAACAGGCTACAAGAACAAAGGGAGACAGCTACAAGAACAAAGTACAACAGGCTACAAGAACAAAGGGAGACAGCTACAAGAACAAAGTACAACAGGCTACAAGAACAAAGGGAGACAGCTACAAGAACAAAGTACAACAGGCTACAAGAACAAAGGGAGACAGCTACAAGAACAAATTACAACAGGCTACAAGAACAAAGGGAGACAGCTACAAGAACAAAGTACAACAGGCTACAAGAACAAAGGGAGACAGCTACAAGAACAAAGTACAACAGGCTACAAGAACAAAGGGAGACAGCTACAAGAACAAAGTACAACAGGCTACAAGAACAAAGGGAGACAGCTACAAGAACAAATTACAACAGGCTACAAGAACAAAGGGAGACAGCTACAAGAACAAAGTACAACAGGCTACAAGAACAAAGGGAGACAGCTGCAAGAACAAAGTACAACAGGCTACAAGAACAAAGGGAGACAGCTACAAGAACAAAGTACAACAGGCTACAAGAACAAAGGGAGACAGCTACAAATTAATTAAAGAAAGGTCCAGACAAGATATTAGGAAATATTTATTTGCGTCAGAGAGTAGCGAATGCTTGAAATGCATTGCCGCAGAAAATAATAGGGGCAGGGTCAGTTAATGCATTAAAATATACTAGATGCATTTACTTATTTTAATCTATTACCAGGTCCTCGATGGTGCTACGGAGTTTGTGCCTCGTGATGAGATTCCCCAAAATATGGAGAAGAACAGAGCACCTATGGGTTAAACTATCTATTACAGTTGGCCATGGTTAAACCGTGTGCAGTGACGTTGATTGTTCGACTAAACTAAACTAGTTATTTTTAGACCAAGTTGACTAGAAGAAACTGGCTGTACACAGACTCTGTAGAGCTTTCTAGTCCAGTATACAGAAGTCAAGTTAAGTTAAGCATGTTCACAGGACGAGAGCAGCAGGAAAAAATAAAGAAGACGAGGTTAAACAGCAAGAAAAACTTGCGTTTCTAATTGTTTTCATTATCCTCTTTTCTTTTTACGTATTGTTTGGTGCACTTCTTTACCCTTATTAAAAAAATACGAAAATAATTATCACCACTTTGTCGGCCATTTTGAAGCTTCCATTTTTTGTTTAGTGACTATCATAGCAATATTTTTTCCCTAACTTGACATTATACGTTTCTTAACGCCCAGACATATTCGAACGGATTTACAAATCCTCACAAAATATGGGAAAGTGATTAGTACAGGGTGTCCCACTCCCTACCGGCCCCTGGTTGTCAATTTAAACTTTTAAACCAATGAACATAATTCAATAACATAGTCAAGCTGTAAACTACGGCACAACACATTCCATTCTCTGGACTACAATCTGCTACTTAAGCTCTTTTCAGAGTTTGATAGCGGGAGATTGCGAACGAACGTAGCCAAGCCATTCAACAACATGTACAGTGACACACTTTTGTGTTTGAGAAACATAATGAGCTTATACTAAATGTTGAAAGTGTGCACGCACGCGAGTGTGTGTATATATAGGATGTTCCACTGGCTGTCAGTGCCTGGTATTCTCTTAACACATTTAAAGCAATGCACGTAATTCAGATTAATTTGACATGAACATACTGTGAACCAGTTGGGTGCCGATGAACTACATACTGACTACAGCAGGAAGTAGTACATGTCTCACCTCAAATATCAGCATGGCTGAAGTTGGTTCCTTCTTTAAAGATCGTGTAATTTCTAAGTGAATTTGGCCATCAAGGTTGCCACGACTGACCTTACCTTACGAGATTTCTACCTTGGACATGCATAAAGGCAAATTGTTTCTCAACAAGCCAAGAAATTTGATTAATATACAGCAAAAAACATGTGCAGGCATGCCTTGATGCTAATGATGACCACTTGCAACATTTACTGTGAGCAATTTTGCTTCTCACACACCAAGGTATGTCCACGTCAAATTTAATTGAAAAACGTTCATTGGTTTAAAAGTTAAAATGCGAAACCAGGGGCAAGCAGCGAGTGGGTTTACATGTACAACGGCTTGCAGTACATTGCAATGAACTGAAAATACGATCACACAGATTGACTCAACCTGTACATCTGGGCTTAGGTCAAAGTCTGCACGGGTATATCTTGGCTTAGACGATCCATTTGATTGAAAATTCAAATTTTGTTTAAACATTTTTTGTTGTTGTTGCGTTCGCCTTATTTCTCTTTTCCCCAAGGCGGGTGTGCGTTACACTGTGGCTTTTTATTTTGCGCCTATCGGCCCAGTGCATCCGACTTCAGCATGCATTTTATGTAAGGGTCTGCTTCCTCCTGCATTTTCTAAGGGTTTGCTTCCCCGGGGTAACGGCGGGTGCTGTGATGGGGAACGAACCCAGCACCTTCTGGTTGTGAGCCCTGCCACTTAACCACTTGGCCACACCGTCCCCTAAACATTCAAATATTCTTGGTTGCTTGAAGTTTTATTTTACTTGTTGGTTTACATTTGTTTTTCGGTCTCTCTTTATCTCTCACACACACTCTCTCTCGCTCTTTCTGTGTCTTTATAGACCATTATTGTCTACCTGTCTACTATAGGTGCGTACAGTGTATAGCAGACACATCAGAGAGTTGGATCGTTTTCCATTGTGATGTCTGCGTGGGATGCTCAAGGTCAGGTGGCAGGACAAAGTTCCTAACTCTTAAATTCCTATGCAGGTCAGACATGTTGAATATTCACACGAAAAGATGGACGGGACATGTTGTTCGCATGCCCAATGATCACCTCTCCAAGCAGCTGATATGCGATGAACTTGGAGCCCATCTAGGGGACAGCAGAAATACTACCAAGACTCTTTGATACAACAAAACAATGATACCACTTTCTGTAAGATACTTCCACAGAACCGTTCCCACTGGTCCGCTAGCGTCACACAAGGTGCTCAGATTGAAGAGCGAAACTTCATCGTCGAAGCTCAGAGAAAACAAGCCCATAAAGAATAGAATGCACGGTAATTCCACAGCGGGCTCCTCACATGTTTGCCTCGAGTACGGTAGAGTCTGCAGTGCCACGATTGAACTTTACAGTCATATGATATCACATCTCGCAGCACAATGCTGTCGTCACCTTTGTATTGTGACGGGAAACTATTGAGCTCTTTCGCTATTAATTTCCAAGAAAGGGAAGAGAGAGAGCTCAGAGATTTACAGGCGAGATAATTGATCCATTACTGAAAAGAGAGTAAGCAGTTCGTGGACACTTGGAAGTGGTACATATCCTCTTGGTGGCACCAACTTTCCAGCATGTGGATGTTTTCACTCCTAAAATGACATAGCAAAAACTTCTGTAAATTTGGAGTAGTCATCAATCCACAGATCAGAAAGCAAGGACACGAGCAAGGACACAGAGCCCAGATACGTGGGCATAAAGTTGCATATGACGCTGTCATAGACCACACACAGTCTGCAAACAAAACGGAAGAAACATGCGAGAAACAATTTCATTCAAAAATTGACTGCCACAACATGAAGAGCACATCCTCCGAACATCAGCTCTGACTCTGTGTTTCTCTGCAACTAAGTGAGCCGCCAGTTTGTAAAAAAAAAACTCTGCGCATGACAGCGAGTGGTAGGAAAGTAACAGGACCTCTACTCCAACTGGAAAATAAACTCTATAAATGGCGTAGCACCACATGAGACACAAAGAAGTTTCGTAATAGTTCAAGGCCCTCTAAAGTTGGACACCATGTACAAAACGTAACACTGCCATCTAGACTACGTTTCTTTCAGTCACAACAGCCACAACAGACAAGTATTGGAAAACCGAGCATCGAAAAATGAAATGAACTGATGCAGATTCCATGAAGCGAACTGCAGGAGGAACCTGCGCCTGGACATTGCTCGCCTTACGCAACGTGGGAGTTACTACATAGACTCTGTACATGTGTATCACTATACAGGAAGAACGTATTGTTGGTGGGGAGGGGGGGGGGGTGGGGGGTACAGGGATGATGAGGCATGCGACTGTGGAGCAATACAAAACCCAGACCTCTTCTGGAAATATGCAATATTGATGACATGTTGAGGGGGAATAACAAGGCAATTCACGTGGCTGAACATTGGAAACATGATGTCTGATGTGGTGTGCGGGACGCGGAAAGAAAGTAAGCAAATGGTTCACAAAAAAGGGCTCTTGAAACAATACCCCAGATAACATGCGAAGGTTCAATTGGTTCTGTCAATTATCGATTATTGCCTGGCCTCGGCTGCCTGAATAATGGTGCATGGAATAATGAAATAGGACCTAGGTTCTATTTTGTTGGTTTCCGAAACTGGAGGTAATGATAAACAGGGACAAACGGGGGCATTCGTATTGCGGCGTTAGAGGTGAAATTCGTGGATCGCCGCAAGACGAGCTACTGCGAAAGCATTTGTCAAGAATGTTTTCATTAATCAAAAACGAAAGTCAGAGGCGCGAAGACGATCAGATACCGTCGTAGTTCTGACCATAAACGATGTCGACTAGCGATCCGCAGGAGTTGCTTCGATGACTCGGCGGGCAGCTTCCGGGAAACCAAAGTGTTTGGGTTCCGGGGGAAATATGGTTGCAAAGCTGAAACTTAAAGAAATTGATGGAAGGGTACCGCCAGGAGTGGAGCCTGTGGCTTAATTTGACACAACACGGCCAACACTGAAATGATTGACAGGCCGAGAGCACTTTCGTTGGGTCTAATATGGAACGGGTGCTGGATTTAGACCCTCAGAAATCTGGCTCTAAGCTCTCTGTGGCTGGATTGGCCCTGATTCAGTGTTCGATAAAGGAAATGACGGAAGGGCACCACCACGAGTGGAGCCTGCGGCTTAATTTGACTCAACACGCCAACACTGTAAAATAACTGACGGACTGAGAGCACTTTCGTTGGGCCTAATAGGGAACGTGTGCTGGTATTAGACCCACGGAAGACAGGTCAGTATTTACCCTCTTCATGAAAGAGCGTCTGCTACGGAAATCCTGCTTAACCCTACAGAAATCGTAGGTTCCAGAAACTTGGTCATTGACTGACTAAAAAGCCCTCTATTGATTCGTTGGGTCTGGTGTTAGACCCTCGGAAGACAGGTCAGTTTTAACCTACTAATGACAGGGCGTTGCTATGGTAATCCTGCTCAATTCGAAAGGAGCCGCAGACATCTGGTTCACGTACTAGGCTGATAAGCCAATGGCGCGAGGCTATCATGTGAGGGATTACGGCCGAGCGCCTCTAAGCCGGAATCCCGCCCTAAATCTCCGCACCACTGTGATGGGAGGCTACGAGATGGCTGGGACCTGGGGCTCGCGTCTCATCTCGGCCCGGTAGATCCGCAGAAATGCACCTGGTTAAATGCACTCCTGCCTTGCTCTTTACCTCTGTCTGCTATCAGTCATCCCAATGGACGCAGAAGAGATGCAGTCCAGCGGACAACCTCCCAGGTGGCGAGGAATGCTAGGCGTGCCATCACTGCAGAGAAGCCGAGAAAATAAAGGGAGCAAAGAGATACCTCACTCACATGCACATGCTACGTTTCTGGCAGGGTGTGACGATGCCGAGACACAGTCACACTGGACTGCCTCTCTTCCGGGATAGGACAAACTAGTACATAGTCCATCATATCATATCATTGCCAAACCCTATAGACACGAGTAGGGAAGACTCGTTAGTCCTGTAAGACAACTTCCCAAAAGAGAAAAAAACTCTGACCAAAAACAACTGCTGCCTTGCAGTTAGGCTGGGGACAGCCAAAGGCTAAGGAGGGCATCCCTACAGAAACGTCTGTTGAAATCGGGTGCACTGAGCCACAGGCTTAACAAAATAAAACAGTACAACGTATATCGCTGTAAACAGCGTACGATGATGAAGAAGAAGAAGATTATTGCCTGGGAATTCTCACATTGTCAAGGTCACAATGTGAGCGATTGGAACGCGACTGTTCCGTGTGTGCATGAGGGATACCCCCACATAATGAAAATGCGATTCATGTTCGAAGTTCATTCTGTAATTCTAGATACACACTGGGTCAGACCGACGCCTTCGCGCGAGCAGTTACAGACAAGAGGCGTACACTGCTCTTTAACATTGCAGATATTAAAGTTATAGTAATGATTAGTGAGATGTTGGTTAGAGGGAGAAAACAAAGACTAGTGCAGTGACAAATCTAACTTCGAGATTAAACAACTAATAAGTAAAAATGTCCCGGATTCTGATCTGGTCTACTCGGTAAGCTAGACTGTGAGGCAAATTCGTTGCAGAGAGTAGCGGTGAATACTTGACATATACGTCCAGCATGAGAATGGAAATCCAGACAGTGACGTCGGCTCTAATGTGGTTGTCTGGAGCTTCTTTAAGGAGGGCCGGAATCATATCTGACTCTCAATCCTTGCTTGAAGATGTGCTGACGGGCTGACTGGGACATGAGTGGATAATGCACATAGAGACCTCAGACCTCGCGTGGATCTCCAATCCTGGTTATGATGGGGTTTGCGCGAAGGAAAGAGCTGACAAAATATCTCCAGGGGCACACGTGGTGGGAACATTGGCAAGGGATAGAGGTGACATTTTGAAGTTGATCAAAAAAACACTTTTCGGATGAAGCCAGTCGATGAGCAAGCGATGCACAGTTAGTATTTCAAAATCATACGTGGATCTAGCAGAGAGGGGCGCATTAGAGTGTGGAACAAGAGTGTGTACAACCAACGAGCTACAGGAACCATCAGTATCTACACTTTTCATCATTTTCTGAGAAGGATGAAGACCAATGGATCTTCACGGAGTGCAGTGGCATTTCTTCCAAATAGAACATAAGGAAGAAAGGACAAATAATGATATTCAACTCGCTTCTCGGTGAAATGGTAGAAGAAATGGAGAAAGTAGCTGGTGTGTCAAATAAAAATATAAATTTTGAGTATATACATTGCAGGTATTGAGGCTGATACAGCGGTTCTATTTATTGCGTGGGATGTTTCGAGGAGGGTTTGGTCGGGCCTTGCAATTACACGACGTTGGGGGGCTATTCCCAAAAAAAAGTGATGGATGTTAAGGGAGAGAAAGCGTTAGGCCCCTATCTCAGTTCCGGCTGTCCTTCAGCAAAATTAACCACCGGTCGGGACTGAAGTGTTAGGGGGCTTCAAAATAGTAGAAACAGTTTCTGTAGGGCGGAGTACTCGGTTCTCTTCTTCGTTGTATTTTCCTTCCCAACGATAAGTTAGGTACCAATTTGCAGCTGGGTCGGCTGGAGTGTGACTGCTGTGAGAGTTAAACCTCGTAACTTTGCCGCGAAAAGCGAGTGCTCTACCACCCAACTAATCATACGCTCCTCATACGTGTTTAAACAAAAACTATGGATTTGGAAAAAAGGGACAAAGGAGGCTCCCACGCAGATAAAAAAAAAACGTAACGAAGGCAATGAAATTGTAGAACGAAAAATAATGCGGTGTTGGAAACAGCGTCAGGCCCTAACCCCATTGACATTCTCTGTTTGCCGGGGTTATTAGCAAAAACAGAAAATTTGGATCAAACGAATTCTCCACATAGCTCTCTGTTTGATCCTTCGTCAGAAAGCAAGGCAGTGTTTGTATCCATATGAAGGCGGTTTGGGATCACATGGCTTACCCTGAGTTCAAGATATTACCGGCAATCTAAAGTTCCTCAGAGACCGCACTTGCGCCGACTGAATCACTTGTATCTTAACCCAACATCTCTCGAGAGAGAAGGCACTCAGAATAAACACGGATTTGCTTTTGTTGAACATCGCTATCTTGGAGTCTGAAAGATACATAAACGCCAATGCTATCCGTGCCAAAGCATTAGCTGGCATTTGGGATTCAGACGCACGATTCTCTATTGTCCAGGTCAATGATACAGCCTGTCCCTCTTTCTTCTGGTAACTTTAACGAAATCTGCTATGTATGTTGAAGGATAGATGCAGTTGATAGGCAGTTGAGTCTAAACCTTAGTACATATATTGACAGACTATTACACGCTTTAACCAAAGAATAATCATGAAGTGAAACGTGAAGCAAGTCTTCCCTTGAGGATAATCTGAGAATCAAACAGAAAAACGTCTCTAGCAGCAACAGTGATCTGAAATTGCAGAAACTATTGTGCATATTCACAAGCTTAATGAGGCGTGTACAGATTACGGTATGAAAATCAACATAGAGAAAACCGAAGTTATGTCGATTGCAAGAAAAGAAACAACAATAAATATATTTGTACAAAATCAACAAGTAACACAAGTGTAACATAATCTCAGAAAATGGCAAAACAGTCACTAAAATCCAACGCAGATGTAATAAAGCAAGTCAAATTATTGGGCAAATGTCCCCGATATTACAATGTATATACGTGACAATGGATACAAAAAAAGAATGCTATACAGCACGATATTCCTACCCACAATGTGCTATCAGTGCCAACATTGGACATTGACAAGCAAAGATAAAAGAAACATAGAAGAAATGCTTACGCAGAATGCTTGGAGTAACAATAATGGATAGAATCAGAAACGAAGGTATTAGGAAACACGTAAGTACAAGACCGGTGCTAGACCTCATCAAAAGATAGCAAACCAAATGGTTCGGTCACAAAACACGACAGACACCAGATAGCTAGTTAGTTGTCAATCAATGATGACAAAATCATCAGACAGAGGATCATGTAACTTGCAGTATATTTGGATTATAGAGAGGAAGAAACTGCGCTGTACATGATACGTCAAACACCAGACAGTATCCATCACAAAGCAATGCTATACAGATACAATGGATACAAAGTCAAAGACCGAACACGCAAACGATGGATAGCTGAAATAACAGAAGCAGTCAAGATCCCCATGTACGAAGGACATACCAGGGCACGGTCAAGAAACCTCTTCATAACCTGATGCTAAAAGGCACAGGCACATACCAGGACCCGGTCAAGAAACCTCTACATAACCTGACGCTGAAAGCCACAGGCACATACCAGGACCCGGTCAAGAAACCTCTACATAACCTGACGCTGAAAGCCACAGGCACATACCAGGACCCGGTCAAGAAACCTCTACATAACCTGACGCTGAAAGCCACAGGCACATATCAGGGCCTGGTCAAGAAACATCTACATAACCTGACGCTGAAAGCCACAGGCACATACCAGGGCCCGGTCAGGAAACCATCTACCGGGTTGTAGCCCAGTGTCGTGGTATGTATTTGTCTTTCGCCTTTCTCGTAGCCCTAGTAACATTTTTTTCCCATTTTACGGCATGTCTCTTTTACGCTGTCTATCCACCTTTTCCTCGGTCTACCTCTAGCCATTCTTTCTGATGTTCTCCTGTAGAAAGTTGCATGAACAATATGGTCTGGTTACATTCTCACAATGTGGCTAAACCAATTCATTCTCTGTTGCTCTACGTACTGTATGCAGGAGATTGTTCCAATCTTCTCCCGAATTCTCGTATTTGTGATTCTGTCTCTTTTGGTGTTGTTAGTGACCTTACGTGGGCACTGCATCTCGCAGGTGGCTAACGTTCGTTCCTGTGCCTTATTCACTGCCCATGTCTGGCACTGGTAGCACAGGGTTAGGATTATGAAATATAGTAAGGCTATACTATAAGGTTAACGTTATGGACGTCCCATAACAGTTATTTACATTATTAAACAAATGTTTATAATACTAGTTATACTAGAACATAATATCTACCCGTCTATCGAACTGTACAACATGAAAGAAAAAATTATTACAGAATGGAAGAAAATAATATTAAGAATTTAGAAAGCTAAATAGGATCTAGCGGTTATAATAAATAATACATTAAGATGAATGGGCAAGTCCTGGCAGAAGTGAAAAAAGACAGTTGTAATGTTAGAAATGATTAAAAGAAACATTAAACATAGGTGCAAGGAAGTAATTGTCAAGCTGTATAACACATTCGTTAAACATAGATTCAGTGTTCAGGTGTGGAGTCCTTATCGAAGGATGGCTATAAACATGATGGAAAGGATACAAAGAAGAGTGACAAAACTGTAAGTGAAAATCCATAATTCTAGTTAGTAGAAAAGAGTATGAAAAACAGTCTAACGCTGTCTAGAAAAGAGAAGAATTAGGGGTGACTTTATACTTCTTCCATGTCTGCATTCAACTCCATCTTTTCAACAATAGGAGTTTTTTGTTCGTGTCCAGGTATAACATTTCATGTGTTATCCAATTTGTTCCCGTTAATTACTTGTCTTTAGTGTCTCATTACCATGAACATTACATCTATTGAAAATGAAGCCATCGTGTACTTTTCTGCAACAACAGTTGTTCTGTTATAAATCGTTTGTTTATCGTGTTGTTGTCGTTTTTTGTGACTGTAACGTGGTTTGCTGTGGCATAGCACTCCTTAAGTGTAGTTGCAGCTTCTTTCTTGTTGCTTAAGGTCATCATGTCTGATTGAAATGCATTTAGGGTAGTATCCTTCATGGTTCAGGACTCTTGTTAGTTTCCAGAGCATCGTTCTATATTTATCAAGATTGGGAGATGTTTTTTCTTACCAGCTATCCCTTGTTTTCTAATTTAAAGTTTGTTTGCATTATTCATTGGTTTCTTTAATGTTCACTTCTATTGATTACTCCCTCTTCGCAAAGTTTCTGGCATCTGATAAATTATTAGAACATTTTTTTTGGGGGGAAGGGGGGGGGGGGTGGGGAGTGTGCTTTATTTCGCTATTCCCCAAGGCGGTGTGCTTTGCACTGCGGTTTTTATTTTGCGCCTGTCGGCCCAATTCATTGACTTCGACATGTATTTTATGTAAGGGTCCGCTTCCTCCTGCATTTTCTAAGAGTTTGCTTCCTCGGGGTATCGGCCGGTGATGTGATGGGGATAGAACCCAGCACCTTTAAGTTGTGAGCCGTGTCACTTAACCACTAGCCCACGTTGTCGCTTGAATATCCAGTGAAAATTTCAGTTTAATATATCTTTCTTTTCCGACAAATTACACACACACACACACACGCACGCACGCACGCACACAACACACACGCACCCCGCCTCCCCACACCCCACACCACACACACCCCACACACACACACACACACACACACACACACGCACGCACGCACGCACGCACACAACACACACGCACCCCGCCTCCCCACACCCCACACCACACACACCCCACACACACACACACACACACACACACACACTTATGTATATATACATATAGACACATACACTTTGAGAAAATATTGTTTGCATGGCTATAGGCGTTATTTGAAATAATTTGCCCTAAATAGGGAAACAGGCTAACTTGCTCGATTCATTCGTTGGCTGTCTAAAATCAGATTTGCTGTTTAACTGTTTGTGCAATCATCACAATGTTAGAATCGTTAAATGATACTGAATAAGGTTATATTGATGGTCATGAAATGGAATGTTTTAGTTTTGAAAAAAAAAACTTTGTTACGATGAAAATGACTTTTTGTTTTGTGGAGATTAGCAAGACTTTTATTTAGTGATTTCGGTCATTGATGAGTCTCAAAAGTCTATATTTTGTTTGAAATTGTGGCAGATGTTTCTATCGTAAAATGTTACGGTTTTGGTCTGACTTCTTGGTACGCGTGGCCTGAATATGAAATTGTAGCTCTATGAAGGACTGTGGTTATGTTATATTCGGTCTCTAGTATGAGTAGAGTAGCTCACATTTCATACGTGAAGGCACCAGTTCCCAATTTTCGCCACGCTCTAATAAACTCAAATGTAAATGAGTATATAAACTTCTGTATACTGGTTTAGAAGGCTCTGCAGCCTGTATACAGCCAATTTCTTCCACTAAATGTGATCTAAAAATAACAAAGCATATGACATTTATTTTTTAATGCATTAACTGACCACGCCTTTACTATTTCTTGTGGCAATGCATTCCAGGCATTCATAACTCTCAGACTGGAAAAACATATTTCTTAATATCCAAGCGGGGCCTTTCTTTAAGTAATTTGTAGATTCTCTGTAGATCCTTCCTCTGGTAGACGGCTGAACTCTGAAAGACTTGTTATAGCCTAATATATAGTGCTGTTAGGGAATCACCCACAAAGAGACAAGAACTGGCCACATCACCTCAATACAAAGTTTAGTAACACCTCAATAGGGCTACCTTTAACTTCACGTGTCACTGGCAAGCTTGACACGCGCTTGTGTTTGCTATTATATTGTTTGACGGTTCGTTTGTTCCTTTTGTCTGGAATGACCGCCAAGTCTGAATTCTTGGTGCAGCATTAATGAAAAGAACTTTTGAATTTATTCACAGAGAGTCGGGAGACGGCTTACATCTACGCAATTTCATCGGCTGGAATCATGTACAGCGTCACTCGCGCATGCGCGAAGGCAGAGCTCGACAACTGTGGATGCGACAGCAAAGTTCGACATCGGGACCCAGGGGCGGACTTCGAGTGGGGTGGGTGCTCCGACAATATTCGATATGGGGCCCGCTTCTCGAAAGAGTTTGTGGACTCTGATGAAGTAAAGAATAAAGACCACGGAAGTATGAACCTCTGGAACAATGCAGCTGGCAGAAAGGTGAAAACATTTTTTTCCACTTCTACTTCTTTTATTGTTTATCTGAGAGTTCGTTCGGTATGGCTATATTTCACATTTGTTCTGCGATTTCTGCGCCTTTCGGCCAGGCACATCGGTGCTAAACAGACACTTCTAAAAACAAATGACATAAAACTTGAGCTTTGTAAATATTACTTATTATACAAACCTGACCCATATGATGTTTGCATGACTCTGAAACATGGAAACTAGACAAAAAGGATGAAAAGACACAAGCAGTTCCTGAGATGTGGTACTACTGCATAATGCAAAGAATGTGTTGGACAGAAAAAGGTCAAACGAACAACGCGCTTAAAGGCGTAGGGTCACTTAGACAACAAATATTTTTTTGGGCGTTCGCCTTATTTTTCTCTTCACCAAGGCGGTGTGCGTTGCACTACGATTTTTATTTTGCGCCTGTTGGCCCAGTGCATTCGACTTCGGCATGCATTTTATGTAAGGGTCTGCTTCCTCCTGTATTTTCTAGGGGTTTGCTTTCCCGGGGTAACATCCGGTGCTGTGATGGGGAGCGAACTCAACACCTTCGGGTAGTGAGCCGTGTCACTTAACTACTAGCCCATGCTGTCATCAGAGACAACTAATGACGAGTACACAAAAAAGGTAGATTGTCTTGGCTTGTTCATAACATGAAAAATTGAGGTTTACTATTGAAAATACTCCAAACATTAACATCACGAGGCGTACAAGAACATTAGGATGCCGACATGTAATGCTAGGACAGTGGCATGATGAGTGGACGTCTCCTTTTTCTTGTTATTCAGATTTTGTCAAAAAAATGACTTTTGTATCGTTGTGCCATAGTTTACAGCGTTGCCGTGATATCTGCGCCTTTCCCCACGACACATCCTATATGTCAGCACGGCATATTTGGGGCCGGGCTTACCTTGCCTCTTGGGTTCCTAGTCTCTTAGCCAGACTGCATGGTTGAAGGACTGCCACTTGATGGTGGAAAGGGGTCCTGGTCAGACATAGGTCTTCATGCAAGCAGCCAACTATGAGTCTATGGCTGTTGTCGGCTCATTTGCTGCTGCATCTTCGATCCCTCACCAGAAGACGCCCCGAGAGATGAAAGATACCCCACAGACAAAAGCACACTTATTTCCAGCAATGATTTACAGAGGCAAATTGTTGAATAAATCACCAGACACGGATGGAATAACAACCGATCAATTCGAGCTTACGGCAACATAGAAGTCAATTGGCCGAAAATAATTCTCACTGCAGCGTTGAGAGACAGAGTAGCCCCAAAAGACTTGTAAAATGACATAATACTGCCCATTTGGAAAAAAGTCCCTATAAAAGGGACTGCAACACATATAGAGGGCCCCATGATATTGTTAGGCATGCGTACCATGTAGTCTGATCCCCTGAACTTTCTTATCAACGTAGTATCTACGACATCATTGAAGCAAGTTTGACTCCTGATGGCGGTATTGCGGATGGGGTCTCGTAACGTAAGTGACAGTGTTGTACGCTCTATCGCTGGTTGAGTAGCCTGAAGTCGCGCTATGTCACTTGTTCATAGGTTCCACACCTCGCAGCCACACGCCTGGAATGGCTAGGCTGTTGAAGGTGTGAGCTCTCGCTTTGTGGTTTTTCATCTGTCCACATTTCATTGTATATGTCATGACCTTAAATATAAATACATATAAATGTCATGATAGTATGTAAATGTACAACTTGATGTCATACTAACTGATGTACAGTCAGTTATAATAGCACTAAAATCCCACACGAACACTGAACGAATTCAGGGCAACCTTGGCGAAAATGTCTGAAGTGTTCCAGAAGTCAATAGTCGGAGGATATCAGCACACTGTTAGAACAATGGACACGAAGCGACCGAGAGTCTGGCCAAAGATGGAGCGAAATTTTTATAGGAAGAATACCTGGACAACTGCGAAGATGTAGAAGCGAAAATGAAAGGAAACTCCACAAATATCACACAAATGACGGACTCTACCAACTGTTCAGGAAAGACCAGTTTATTATACTTCGAAATGCCCACAACAGAATGAAACACTACATGTACACTAAATTCAAGATAAGTACGATAATTTTTTTTTTACAACCTGGAAAACAAGACAGCAGCACACGTACTAAAAGACTGCTCTCAGGACACATAGTTGGAGAGAAGAATGTGGCCTATGCAAACTCCCACGTGGAAAAAAACTGTATCCCGGTATTAAGACCCCGGAAAAGACAGCAGAATTTATGATAGATTATAGAGTAAAACTCTAAATGAGCAATGGTCGCAGAAGAAGAATATAGATGTCTCAACAGTATAACGAAGTATATGTTAAAGTATGTCAGTATGTTGAGGTGCATACAGATGCCAAGATTATGTAGATTTACGTACATATATAATGGTCGCATGTAGAGATACATACAGACGTCATCATTGTATATCGATGTACATGCATTCTTCATGATCGCATATAGAAGTACACACGGAAGTCATGGCCGTGCATATACAGTGTCCAACTCGCTACCAGCCACTGGTTTTCCCTTATAACTTTTTAACTAATTCACATAATTCAATAACATTTGACATGGGCATACCCTGGTGTGTAAGAAGCATCATGATCGTATAGCAAATGGTGCAGATGATCGCCATTAGCATCTAGGCATGCCTGTACACACTTCTTTGTGTTACGGAAGGTATTCACAAACATATCAGCAGTCACAGACTCAATTTCCCACTGAATGTTTTCTGGCAGTTTCCTGAGATTCATTGGCTTAGCGCAATACACTTTCCCTTACAGTATGTCCCATATGAAGAATTCGGGTGGGGTAAGGTCAGGCTATCTTCCTGGCCAAAGTCCCTCTCAAATTAGATAATATTCAAAGAAGGTAAGAATGTCAGCCATGTTGACATTTGAGGTTGTGACTGTAGCTCTATTCTTCTGAAAATAGCAAGTACTGAGTTTCTCGTCTGCCAACTGGTTCGCATAATGCCATTGTCAAATTTGATTGGATTGTGTTTGTTGGTTTAAAAGTTATAAAAACAAAGGACCGGCAGCGAGAGGGACTCCTTGTAGTTGTCATGTATGTAAAGAGAGATATGTGGAATAACTTATTTGTGGTGAATGGTGGACAAGACTATTATATTGCTTCCCGCTCTACAGCGCTAAAACACATTGGTCCATTCACACGAAAGCACAACGACTGGTTCCACGGAAATGATAGCGAAATTAAGATTCATCTGGACGCAGAGCGTCAATTGCACAGGGGTCTTAAAAATGTTACACCTTCCTTGTCCAAGGAAATTGCTTTCATTAGAGCTCGAAAAAATAGACCAGAAGAAACTTAAGCAGTTACAAGATTTCTCACTAAGCAAACTGACAGACGAGATAGAGGCGTTTAATGTGCGTCATGACCCCAACGGGTTAACACGCGGCGCTGAAATCCTTATATGGTCCACAGCCTTATTGTAACTCTCCAGTTCAAAACGCCGATAAATTGATAATAACAAAAACGCTCATATCCTCGACAGATAGGCAGAACATTTCTGTAACATTCTTAACACTCCATCATCCATAAATGAAGAGACCATCCAACGCATGCCCCAGGCAGAAATGAACACGGCCATCAAAACTCAAGGTGAAGTAGAGATGTGGAATCAAGAACACAGAAAGCTAATGTGGTTTCCTATCAGCTCTCACCATTACTAGGACACAAACACATTCCAATGGAGACAAAGAGACAGCTGATAAAAAGTATTTTTATACCAACTCTCTGCTACCAGTGTCAGGCAGTGACTCACTAAGGCACACAACAAAAAATATCGTATGCAAAATCAGGTGTTTGGGAACGGCTTTTGGGGTCACAAAGCTGGACAGGTTAAAAAACGAAATAATCAGACAGACCGTGTATGCAACACCGTGCATGGGATACATATAAAGGCAGAGAATAAAATGGTTCGTATACCTGTCAATAATGCAACCAAAGTTACCAGCTGCTCGTATCTACAATATGAGTCATCAGGATTCCAGAGCAAGTGGCAGACTACGAAAACTATGGATAGATGGTGTCAGTGAAACACTTAAGAAACACGAAAAGACAACAACATCGTCGGCAAGGATGGCACACGACAGAAAACTATATCTCCCCACGGAGTCTAGCGACACAAGTGGATAAAAAACGATGATTCTGATTTATATGTAACACTTGATCACTTTCATTTTTAGTTTAATTGTTATTTGTCTGGTTGTTATCCATTCATTCATAGGCGTCTCAGTTTTTGCAGACCATTCGCGTGGCACCCTGTGAGTAGCCTCTCAGAGCGCAAGCCTGGGCGCTGAATATGGAGACCTTGGGCTGCCAAACTGCATGATCCTCCACTCTTGACATCGCCTGTGCAATCCAAAGGATTGCAAAGCATGACAATTTGACACCAGCTCAGCTGCATGTTGCCGCAATAAGTTCGCAATTTTTAAACCATCTGCCTTAGGTGCTACCACTCCGGATTTTCTGTCTGGGTTTATTCCCGTAGCGCTACCCTCTCCCGAGGTTTCCACAAGGCAGTGGAGTCGTTGCCCGCAGTTTCTAGTTACTCGAGACATCCGATGATGCTCTAATCGTCACACGACTAGCCAGCACTCCCTGGCACTTGTGGGTTTAAAATCAGAGTTCCTTTTCTCCTAAGCGAACTGCCTGAAGTCTAACGAACTTCGTCTAACCAGGTTTAGAGTTTACCTTCTTGAGATTGACTGCCAACCAAGGCTGATGAAACTCAATCTGCCCGCCCAGTTATACCGCCGGGTACTCGGTCGAGACCCCAACGCAGGCTCTGTAAGAAACAGGGGTTCCCTCATGAAGGCGCTGCTGGGGTCACAATAATATAGAAGAGGCCATTGGCACGGAGACGCCTGAACGGCAAATCGAACAGATAATCCAACACCGATCTCTACACCTGTTATCCATTAGAGGTGTTGAAATAAAGTTAAAAAAAACCAAACTATTATAATAATTTGTTAAAATAATATCAACTTACGTTTACACATACAATTCTTTTCAGACCATCAAAGACGATACAGACATTCAGTGCAAATGCCACGGTGTATCAGGTGATTGCTCCGTGAAGATATGCTGGCGAAAGATGCGCACCTTCCGAGAAATCGGGACTGCTCTTAAACAAAAATTCGACGGTGCCAGTTTCGTGCGCTGGGACAAAAAGAGAAGTAGATTGAAGCGCATCACTGGCAAACAGAAGCGGCCAACAAAGACGGACTTGGTTTATCTGACTGAGTCGCCAGACTTCTGCGAATACAACCCTGGTTACGGGTCGCTTGGCACCCGAGGACGTGAGTGCAACAAGACCAGTTACGGACTTGATGGCTGCACGCTGATGTGCTGCGGCCGAGGGTACCAAACTCTGGTGAGCGAGGAGAGACTGGACTGTGACTGCAAGTTCTACTGGTGCTGCCGAGTAGAGTGTAAGAAATGCACTAACGTCTTAGAGAAGCATTACTGCAATTGAGGCTTCCAGGATATTGTTTTTCTAACATGGCTGTGTTGTGGGACTGGTCGTTAGAGAACCTACGACGACGCATTTATGGTGCTTGCGTCTTAATTCACCCCAAACAGAGTTCCATGTGTTCCAATCGTACGTATTTGACAACTTATGACTGTGGCGGGACATTCCATTTCGGGGTAATGTGAGGACAGGTGGATATAATTTTATTTTAGATATAGAAGTAAAGATTTAGATAAATATTGAAGTGTAGAAGGGATATTTATATTAAGTTTTGCGAAGGGTTAGGGTTATGGTTAGGTTTAGGGTTATGGGTAGGTTTAGGGTTAGGTTTAGGGTTAGGGTTAAGGTTAGGTTTAAGGTTAGGGTTAAGGTTAGGTAAGGTTTAGGGTTAGGTGTAGGTTTAGGGTTAGGTTTAAGGTTAGGTTAGGTTTAGGTTTAGGGTTAGGTGTAGGTTTAGGGCTAGGTTTAAGGTTAGGTTTAGGGTTAGGTTTAGGGTTAAGATTAGGTTTAGGTTTAGGGTTAGGGTTAACTTGACGGTTTAGGGTTAGGGCTAGATTTAGTTTAAGGGTTAAGGTTTGAAATAGGTTTAGTGTTACGGCCAGGGTTAAGTGTAGCGTTAGATAACATGATTTGATAGTACGGATAATGTCATTCTACTGTAGAAACTGGAAACTACTCTCCATATCGTGGACCAACATTGAACGTTTCAAGAAATTCTTTGCTTAGACGGCAGGAACCAGCGGAAGGAGAAGTGGAAGCATATATTATTGTCTATTATCTCAGAATATTTGACACTACTAACGTTTGACAAGTTAACTATTCTGTCACATCACTATCTCAAACTGGATGGTAAGAATGTATAATTCTTTTGTTTGGGGTGAATTAGGAAGCATGTACCGAAACATTTAATTTTAAAACGTTTTGCTACTCTACTTTGGTATTATTTCTGAACAGTCAGTTGTTAAAGAAACCAAAATGAGTCTGTGTTGGTGTGTGTCTATTGCCTCTTTTAATGTAAGTAATAATCATAATACTTGTTCATCGCAAGAAAAGATAGCGACTGCTTCAGACATGTGACCGCATATGACTGTACAGTTCAATCTGAGCGAGACAAACTCTACCACACTAGGGACACATACGGAGAGAGTTAGTAATTAAGTGGTCTTGCATTATCATCTTTTCGTGCAGCTAACTTTTAATATGCCTCGAGCAATGGTTTTCGTCTCAGCATGCACGCAGTATGTGTGATGGCAGTGAGCGAGGCTGAGCAGTTTGAAGCAAGTAGCTACCAGGAGGCGACATCAATGGAGAAACTATTAAAAGAAACGTTCAGGAGTCGTTGCATCGTTTCTTATTTTTCACTGAAGAGCACATGTTTGTCTTGACCTCGCCGTACGACAGTTGCTTAGGGAGGCGCTCATCGTGTATGCAAACAACATGCCCAGTCCATCTGATATAGGTTCTCTGAGAAACAGATTGTGGATGCCAGAGAGTCTTACCCTGCTGATGACTACACAGTTACGTACTCTATCCTGCCAACTGATCTTGAGCAGCCTGCTAAGACATGTCCCGTGGAAAATGTTGAGCTTTCTGGCATGACTATTGTACTGTCTGTAAGCATGGAGGGTCCGTGTGGAAACTGGTTGTATATAGACTCTGCAGTGTCTTCTAAACCAGTATAAAGACGTTAAGTTAAGTTGTGTTCTTCTGCAATTCTAAATGATGTTGTCTCTTGTAACTCAAACAGGGATGTACAACGTATGGTACACGTACATAAAATTAGCAATTATGAACTTGACAAAGCAGTATTGCATTTACTGAAAGCCGTAACCATACCGGAAGCTTTTTTTAACACCTCCACGCGGTGATCCTGGATAAACGGCTGCAACAGAGCAAACTGGCTAAGGAGCAAAGATCGAAGAAGGAATGATAACCCGGTACTACCAAAATTATTGCAGAAGTCGTATGTGCTGGATCGAAAGGTGCAAATATTGCAGTCAAACTGTAAACTACGACACAACGCAATCCGTTCTCTGGACTACATTCTGTTACTTAAGACCATGTCAGAGTTTGGTGTCGGGAGATTGAGAACGAACGAAAGCCAAGCTAAACTCTATTTGACGCACTGGAAAGTATACTGAACTTTTACGAAGGCTCACATTAAGTTATGTGAATGCATTAATGTTAGCTAAACGACAAGTGTATGCGTGAATGTTCACTAAACATCAGGTGGATTATTGGAATGTACACTAAATGAAGTTTTGTTTTTAATATAACCTCGGAAGTACGCGTAGGTTTATTAAAAGTTACCGGGGCGCTTGGAAATTTACTGCATGTCAAATTGGGGTACATGAAGGCTATGTAACGATTGACAGTTACATGAAGGTTTAGATAAGGATGGATAAGTAGGTGACGGTTCAGATAAGGCTTGATAGGTAGGTGGTTAATATAAGGCTTGATAAGTAGGTGAAGGTTTATTTAAGGGTTGAAAGCCTTGAAAGGTGAGGCTTATATAAATCTTTGTAGGTAGGTGGAGGTTTATTTAAGGTTTGAAAGGTAGGTGAAGGTTTATATAAGGCTTGATAGGTGCATGACGTTTTAGATAAGGCTTGATTTGGTAGGTGGAGGTTTATTTAAGGTTAGAAATGTAGGTGAAAGTTTATATCAGGTTTGATGGGTAGGTGAAGGTTAATATCAGGCTAGCTAGGTACAAGGGGGTCGCTGTGGCGAAGTGGTCAAGCCGTTTGCCTCCTGTTCAGACGGTCGGGGTTCGATTTCGAACTGCGACGGTCAGTCCATGATGTCAATTTTTTTCAGGAGATCCCTGGGTTCATCGCTAGACGTTTTAGATAAGGCTTGATTTGGTAGATGGAGGTTTATTTAAGGTTAGAAATGTAGGTGAAGGTTTATATCAGGTTTGATGGGTAGGTGAAGGTTTATATCAGGCTAGCTAGGTACAAGGGGGTCTCTGTGGCGAAGTGGTCAAGCCGTTTGCCTCCTGTTCAGACGGTCGGGGTTCGATTTCGAGCTGCGACGGTCAGTCCATGATGTCAATTTTTTCAGGAGATCCCTGGGTTCATTGCTAGAGCTACGGAGTTCGTGCTTTGTGCGATGCTCTTGACAGATGGGGTACCCATCTACCGAGAGAGACCGAGCTAAAATGGGGAAAAAACCCGAGGCTATGAAGTCGAACCCCCGCTTAAATTTTTTTTTTTAAAGGTATAAAAAGGATTACTACGTAGCATTAGCCATGGTGTGGTGTCCTGAAAGCCGAGACGATAAGGGTGGTTTTAATAAAAGCCAAGATGAAGGGGAAAGTGTTTACTTACAAGACAATACGGTACTATAAAGTTTACTAACAGTCCAGGAGAAAAATTATTATTTAGTGAACGCCAATTAAGTACAAGTGGTTCAGGGCGGCCTACTAAAAGCCAATGTCACCCGGACAGGTTTACTAAAGGTTAAAAGCGTTTAGGAACTGAAATAGTTTATCAACCTTTGCTCTATATCACTGAATTAAATGCTACTGTTTTAACATGACATCTATGTAAAATGTGTGTATTTTTTAATGGAGAAAAACGTTTTTTGCTTTGGTGAAGTCACCACGAAATCAAACCACTGTTATCAGAGATCAGAGCCGAACTGGGAAAACTCCAGAGATCCTCAACAATAGCGCCCCAGTGGGTACCCTCCATTGCGGAATCACGGGAAACGAGAGAGCTGATGCTCTGGCAAAGATGGCAGCAAAAAGGCACAATTGAATCACAGAGTATCATACAGAGAAATCAAGAACATCATGAGAAATCAGTATATACACCAATGAAGAGAATACAGAAACATAAGCAGTACACCAGACCCAATTCACCAACTCAAAAGAAATCAACAAACTACCTTATTTCGTCTGAGAACTGGACACTGCAGACTATTAGAAAATCTCTACCGACTGAAGATCTCACACACCGATGAGTGCCCATGTGGAACAGGAGGCCAGAACCCTGAGCATATTCTACAGGAATGCCCAATCTATAGGGAAATGAGATGACAGACCAGGCCAGAGGGTGTGGAGCTGAGACAAAAGCTATGGGGCAGCCGTTCCGACCTGGTGAAGACTGCAGACTTCATCATGGTGACTGGCCTGCAGATATAGTAGGACCAAAAGATCCTGAGCGCAAAGAAGAAGAGAAGGTGATGAATGGTCATCCAAGCACAGGGTACTAAAACATAAAGGTATTGGTCGCGAGGTTAGGCATCCGCCTTTGGCGCCGGAGGTCGCGGCTTCAAATCACGATAGAGACCAAACAATTTTTTTTTCTCGTGGATCTTCTCGTAAAAATTCCCCTGATCTCTAGTTAGTGAGATCGGACGCCCGTGTTCAGTGCCGATCACGTTAAAAATCTCTTGGCAGCTAGAAATTGAAAAGAGTAGGCTTAACGGCCGCTACCAAGACAAAATTTAAAATTCTAGTTAAAAATCTACCCAATATGATTTTTTCGTTCCCCCAGGAGGTTTGTTTAGAGTAGCATGTAGATGGCGCCTAACTGGCTGCAGGACTACTTAGCTCTACTGTTTGAGTCTAATCAGATGGACTCGCACATTGGTTAAAACCATACTCTAAGAAACTGGTTGTAAACAATCTCTGCAGAGTCTTATAAACCATTATAAAAGACGTTAAGTTAAGTATATTTACATATATTTCTTCCAACCAGTTTGTACGACTTTTTTAACTAATTATAACAGCCAGTTTTAAGAAAACAGAGAATCTCACTTTTAATGCTGAGTCGCACATTCTATTCCTGCTGATTATCTTTGACAATGCCATGTTCCAAATGATACCGTGGGTATGTTGATAAAGCAAACGTTACCAAGTACGGGTTAACTAAACGCTTTCAGGCAAATATCAAACTATGGAGCTTTGTCCATAGAAAATTACGAAGAGGCTGTTCAACACAGATTTACAGCACGACCTTATGTATGGCTTCGCTCATCCAAGCTATGACAAGCCTCAAAACAAGATAGATTATCATACGAAATAAAAGATAACATCGTGTTGTTGTCCCAAAAAACAAAACTAGTCTTACAGTGGATTCCGGCCTTCTGTGGAATCCTTTGAAACGAGAAGGCAGATGAGATAGCAAAAGCCGGAAGTGAGCTATAAAAAAGCAAAGACATTCATCAAACGATCCAGTTAGCATGAAATGGAGAGATCAGCACAAAGAGTACAAAACAAGAATTGACAGCACAGACAAACTTGGCAGAGATGGTCATTTAACGATCTTCAGACTAAGAATGGGGCATTCCAGACTCAAGGCCCACCTCCACAGAATGAGTCCTAGAGACACCGTCACTAACAAACAAACAAACAAACACAAAAACATGTCCTGCAGAACTGCTCCACTTATGCAGACCAAAGAGAGGCAGTCTGGCCCAGGGAAGCAATCATGCTCGAAAAGCTGTGGGGGACCGGCGAAGACCTGAAACTCCCACTCTCCTTCGCGAACCTCAGTGGGTAAGAATCATAGTTTGAGTTGATCGAAAAAAGAAGAAGAAGAGTAAGAAGCTTCGTAGAATGCAACATTACCAAGGCTATCAGATCGCAATACTTGTATCGCTAGATAAGTAAAAATGGCGATCATTTCAACAAGAGAACCTTTAGAATATCAAATAATTTGGTTACTAGAACAAAACATCGAACTGCGTAATAGTGAAAGGGTAGACGCGGGCAACGAGAGCCCCCTGGCAAGGCTGGTGATACAGCTGAGAAAAGGGTGTCGCGAGTGGGGCGGCATAGCACAGAAGCTTCAATACAGGAACTGATCAAGCAACGCTCAGGACCACAAAACCCAAATCTGTACACAGGTGGCTCCGACGGCAGAGATGCAAACACGTGCGGTTGGTGTTTCATCGGCTTGCAAAATGGCAAGGAAGTGGTGGAGAAATCATATGCATACTCTACTGTCACATCGAGTGTGAGGATGGAGATTGAGGCGGTAACAGCGGCCCTGTGACACACGCAGTGACACTGTCAGACTCGCAGGGCATGCTTCGTAAGATAGAAAGGTGCATGCTAAGAAGGGAGTGGACTTCTCTTCTGAACTCTGGTGTATAGGGTGTCACATGGATCTACTGCCCGGGACATGCAAACGTCATAGGCAACGAAAGAGCTGTTGCAGTGGCGGGACGAGCTGTGGTGAGCGACGCAGTGATGACGAGAGATAGGGTTGAGTTGATAAGGGCAATCATGGACAGTCTACAGAATGATGAAGAGGGTCGCGAAAATGCATATGTACAGAGGATGATGGATTTGGGAGTAACTAGGGGATAGGGCAAAAAGTATGTTCTGTCTGGAAAGATTCAAAGAACACAAAATCAACACCTGACTGGGAGTATGCATACGCTTTGACGGCTTCTTGGACCGTTCTGCCGGCTTCTTGGACCGAGAACGGAGCACTTATGGCAGCGTCCCCTGTGTTGGTTCCTAGAATCAATAATCAACTGCGCAAGTCTTCTATTGACGAGTCCCGCTCAGTTCAACCAATGAGCAGTTTGGTCATTTCGGACTAAATAAAACATTTATCAATCGAAACATTTTCCATTCCCTGTGGAGCATTTGTCTTCTACAAATAAAAACACATAATTAAACGTTGACCCGTTCATATCTGTTAAAGCATATGTGGTTAAATGTTTCTACACGATTTGCTAGCCAGGCCAAATCACAACCTTTATTAGTCACCCCTTAAGACATTCATGGGAGGTTACAGAGTTAGTATTATTTGCTCTTTTTTAGGGGTGGTCGGCGGGGAGGGGGGAGAGTAAAACCCGGGGCATGTGGACGTATTGGACAAAAACAAAATAACTAGTATCGATTTGGTTAGTCTAGCCGAAAGTGGTCTGGTATTGTCGTGATGGAGCAGTACTTCTTTTGGAAGCATTTCTTCGTGGATATGCTTTGTAGAAAATCCACCCGCCACCCCCTACTTACAAGCAGAAAATCACGCTGTTCTTAAATTGTACGTTGTGGAAGAACAGATGCCATTTTTAAATATAGCTGCGCACATCCATGCGACACCTAAATTCTGCTACCTAAAGAACCTGCAAAGCTGGATGTTGCTGCAAAACAATTTTAGAAACTACCAATTATATTCTCAGCTATCCCTTATCAGTTTGTGACCTACTTACTGACCTATCCTTGCATGTTTGGTTACATTAATACTCTCAGCACCAATAATATCTTAAACATATAGCTAACTACTTCTTTGTTACTTAATTAGATAGTTACTTAGTAAGTTTCATACTTGGTTACTTAATTAGTTTCTTAGTGTCTTGGTTACTCAGCTGCTCACTTAGTTTCTTAGTTAGTTACTTAGTTAGTTAATTAGCTAGTTACTTAAGTTAGTTATTTACATAATTTCTTAGTTATTTACTTAGTTATTTTCTTAGTTAGTGACTTGATTAGTTCCTTAGTTAAGTTAGTTAGTTAGTTAGTTACTTAGTTAAGTTAGTTAGTTACTTAGTTACGTTAGTTAGTTACATAATTTCTTAGCTAGTTACTTAGTAACTTAGTTAGTTACTTAGTTAGATAGTTACTTAGTTGCTTGGTTAGTTAGTTACATAATTTATTAGTTAGTTACTTAGTTAGTTAATTAGCTAGTTACTTAAGTTAGTTATTTACATAATTTCTTAGTTATTTACTTAGTTATTTTCTTAGTTAGTGACTTGATTAGTTCCTTAGTTAAGTTAGTTAGTTAGTTAGTTACTTAGTTAAGTTAGTTAGTTACTTAGTTACGTTAGTTAGTTACATAATTTCTTAGCTAGTTACTTAGTAACTTAGTTAGTTACTTAGTTAGATAGTTACTTAGTTGCTTGGTTAGTTAGTTACATAATTTATTAGTTAGTTACTTAGTTAGTAAGTTATTTAGTTACTTAGTTAGTACGTTACTTAGTTACTTACTTAGTACGTTACTTAGTTACTTACTTAGTAAGTTAGTTACTTAATTAGTGAGTTACATAATTTCTTAGTTAGTTAATTAGTAAGTTACTTAGTCATTTAGTTAGTTACTTATTTAGTTTCTTAGTTACTTAATTAGTTGCTTAGTTACTTAGATACTTTGTTTCTTGATTAGTTACTTAGTTAGTTGCTTAGCTAGTTACTTAGTTACTTAATTAGTCAGTCTGAAAGTTGGTTAATTTGTCCACTTATACTCAAATGGCGACGATGGAAGTCTACATCGCCTATCTTGTGCCAGATTGGTAGCGAATGACGTGAATTCGTCTTGCTGAAAAACCGTTTTACGTTGTGTGTTTACGTTCCTCTCGCTCGCTCTCTAGCTCGGAAGCCGGACATTACAAGAGCGCATGGGAAGCTAATCAGGGGTAACATATGCCCAAATGTAACCAAAAGGAACATGGTGGCAATGAACATGATAACAACGAATGCAACTGATGATTTCAAATAGAACAAATAATGATAGATAGAACATACCACCTGCAAGTTTGCTTACAACTAACTAGACGGGCACCAGATTTGAGCATGAGTTTGCATATTATAATGTCCTTTACGAAGTGGCTGAAAAGTTTAGAAAGAAAGAAGAAAGATGAAATAAGTTATTTTCTTACTGAATGCCGTGTTTAGCTCCTAAAATACACGGAGCAAGCACATAAATCAGTGCGTATTTGTTGTAATGTATTTGTACAGGTGTGTGGCTGCGCTGTTGTTGATTATTTCTCATTGCAGGTAGATTTGTTTGTGTCCATGAAGCAAGGCGTGCCAATGATATCAAACACATATTGATATGCGCGTTCATGTTACCTGTTTGCCTTGTAGTATATATGTATTTGGGAGATGGAATGGCACAGTGGTTAGGGTGCTTGCCTCCAAGTCAAAAATTGACATGATCCACAATAGATTGCAATCTAGCCAGTTGTTTATGGGTACCTGAATTTGTTAGATTCAATGGAAACAAAAGGGAACTGCTCATTGAATCTAACAAAAAGCTGATACTTCGTATAATGAAGTCTCTAACAATTCACTTACAGCGGTAGTGGTTGCTACGGGACCTTTATATTTGATTGATGTTGTTCTTGTTCGAAACTACTGGTGCTGATTTGAGTTGACTCTTGACAACGTTTCTTTTTTAGTAGGTTACAGTTGTTCTACTATCAACCTGAGTCGTTCGAAAGATGGTCGGCAGGTTTCCTCCTCACTAGTCCAATGTGACGATTCTCGGTAACATCACCACTTCAAGTATTACTGTGTCAATCCTCACCTCGCTGGCAGACTACTGTCACGAGGCCTGTTTCAGAGAGCACGAACGAGGACGAGAGTGGCGTCTGGATCAGCATGATTTATCTGACCACTATTACTCTTCTCTCCCACCTGGATCCGCATGATTCATATGACCGTGATTACTCTTATCTCCCACCTGGATCGGCATGATTCACCTGCCCTTGATTACTCTTCTCTCCCACCTGGATCAGCATGATTCCCCTGCCCTTGATTACTCTTCTCTCCCACCTGGATCAGCATGATTCACCTGCCCTTGATTACTCTTCTCTCCCACCTGGATCGGCATGACTCACCTGCCCTTGATTACTCTTCTCTCCCACCTGGATCAGCATGCTTCACCTGCCATTGATTACTCTTCTCTCCCACCTGGATCAGCATGCTTCACCTGCCCTTGATTACTCTTCTCTCCCACATAGATAACAATCTTTCCCCTGAACGTGATTACGCTTCTCTCCCACATAGATAACAATGTTCTACCTAGCCCAGATTATTCTTCCCTTCCACCTAGATCAGTATATTTTACCAGACCCTGATCACTAATCTCTCCCATCTAGATCAGTATGTTTTACCAGACCCTGATCACTAATCTCTCCCATCTAGATCAGTATGTTTTACCAGACCCTGATTACTAATCTCTCCCACCTAGATCAGTATGTTTTACCAGACCCTGATCACTAATCTCTCCCATCTAGATCAGTATGTTTTACCAGACCCTGATTACTAATCTCTCCCACCTAGATCAGTATGTTTTACCAGACCCTGATCACTAATCTCTCCCATCTAGATCAGTATGTTTTACCAGACCCTGATTACTAATCTCTCCCACCTAGATCAGTATGTTTTACCAGACCCTGATCACTAATCTCTCCCACCTAGATCAGTATGTTTTACCAGACCCTGATCACTAATCTCTCCCACCTAGATCAGTATGTTTTACCAGACCCTGATCACTAATCTCTCCCACCTATTTCAGTATGTTTCACCTGACCCTGATTACTATCCGCTCTCAACTTGATCAGTATATCTCACCTGGCCAAAATCTCTCTTCTCTCCAGTATTTAATAGTTAAAGGTAGAAATAAGCAGCCACTGCCGTCGTGGATGAAGACACCAGCCTATGTATCCAATGTTGGTGATAAGCTGATGAAAAATATCTAACAGAACCGCCATCATTCCAGATAGGCGCTCCGATGAGATCTTCGAGAAGCGCCCATATTATGAAACAAACGGGACATTCACACTCTGTCAAACTGCGCAAGTCGTGATTTGAAACTGAGACTGGAAAACAAGCTCACAACTCCTAAACTATAGGTTACCCTTTAACTATATACATGTTTAATGTTGTTGACATCGTTGTTAGGATCTACTCGTGTTTAGTTCCTCCATCTTGGCGAATGTTTTCTGTTGATTTTGTTTCTGTAAACGATTTCGCCTTTATTTTTGCCGAAGGTAGTATCTTTGTGGTAGTTCAGTGGTCTTCGAGGTAAAGTGTCCGTCTCGGAGGCCTGAGGTAGCTAGTTCAAATCACGTGGATCTTCTAGTAAAAATTGTCCCTGATCTCTGGGTAGCGAGATCTGACTCTCGTGTTCAGTGTCAATCACGTTAAAAATCAATTGGCAGTTAGAAATAGAAAAGAGTAGGCTCAAAGGTCGCTGTCCGGACAAAATTCAAAATTCAAGTTTAAGTTCTATCCAAGTTATGTGAACTTAGCCCCAGACTTAGAAAGCCGCAGGACATTTAAAATACCTATTATGGATAGCCGTAGCCTTCGGCTACCTGGCAACAGATATTAACAGGCTTGTTTGAATACCAGGATTCCAAGTATTCAAAGTAGTATCTTTAACCATTTTTTAAAAATTTGGTAGTTATATCATAGCGAATGAGCCATGTAAAAATAATTGAGGTCCGAGATTAATCTCTTAGGAGAGCTAAAAAACAACTCCTCCTGAAAATCAACGCCCGCAATATTCAGGTTTCACTGCAGGCTGCGTCGCCATCGACGCCACCTTTTCACTTCACCTGCTTATGGAAATACACTTTGAATTCATTTGCTCCCTACATGTTGCTAAGGTTGACCAGAGCAACCTTCGATTGTATGGATACTTCTGCTTTGTGGACGATCTTAGGATGTGTGGAAATCTCCAAAGCCATGTTGATGTAAATAGCGGAGCCCCCATCGCAACACTAGCGCAAGAATTCACCTTGTCCAGGATTATATGGAGAAATTCACATCAACTTCTTACGCTCGCCACGGATGTATTATCCCCCCCCCCACGCCCCCCCCCCCCCGCCCCCCCCCCCCCCAATCGCTGTTCTGCCGTGGTATGGATTGATCCTTACATATTTGGAAACGCACAACCCAGGCGTCTTTGTCGGACAACTGGGTTTGCCAGCCTCGTTTACTCAGACAACGTCCTTAGACCAGATTCAGACTATCATATCTTTATAACTTCCCTGGAGAACATAGACTGTTCGCATATTTGTCTCAATGTAAATATTTCTTCTGTGTAGCTCTTTCCTTGCCTGAACCCAAACTGGTTATTGTCTAGTTGAGGTTCCAGTAACGGTCTTGCTCTTTTTTTCTAGCAGAAAATAAAGCAGGCAGAAGAATTTAGATATTTGGGAACTGTTTTTACTGAGGACAGCAGACGAGATAGAGATTTAGGGACGATAGTGCAGTTGTCAAACGGTGTCACCTAGCAACTGTCTCTACTACTAAGACACCACAAGATTTCCCTCCAAGCAAAAAAGCAAATAATATATATCTGGGTTCCAACCCTGTGCTACCAGTGCCAGACATGGGCATTGTATAGGGCACAGGAACGAAAGTTAGCCACCTGCGAAATGCGGTGTCTATGAAAGGTCACTAACAACACCAGAAGTGACAGAATCACAAATACGAATATTCGGCAGAAGGTTGGAATAATTTCCTGCCTACAGTACATCGAGCAACAGAGAATGAATTGGTTTGGCTACGTTATGAGAATGAAACCAGACCATATTGTTCATGCAACCTTCTACAGGAGAGCACCAGGAAGAAGGGCGAGAGATAGACCGAGGTAAAGGGGGATAAACAGCTGAAACAAGACTTGCCGTAAAATGGGGTAAAATATATACCACGACACTGGGCTACAAGCCGGTAGAAAGTGAGACGACACTGGGCTACAAGCCGGTAGAAAGTGAGACGACACTGGGCTACAAGCCGGTGGAAAGTGAGACGACACTGAGCTACAAGCCGGTAGAAAGTGAGACGACACTTAGCTACAACCGGTAGAAAGTGAGACGACACTGGGCTACAACCCGGTAGAAAGTGAGACGACACTGAGCTACAACCCGGTAGAAAGTGAGACGACACTGAGCTATAATCCGGTAGAAAGTGAGACGACACTGAGCTATAAACCGGTAGAAAGAGAGACGACACTAAAATTCTAAAATCTTTAAAGGGTTCCGACTGCTGCTGGAACCATTGTCCGCCGTATCCAGGTCACCATCCAATACTACATCTACCTCGGTAGCAGACTTTTGATATACGTAAAATGCCAGACATTGCTCGGAGAATCGGCCTTTTGGTGTCACTCATGAGCTCCCTGAACATAGTCTGAACCCAGCTACGTCAATGTTATGTTATCACATTCCTTGTGTAAGACTCCACAAAATAGACGGCATTACAGAGAGAGCAAAAGCGCCTGGAGGCCTTCCTCGTGCGTAACCAACGATGCTTCACTGGAACTTGCTGACAGGAACTGGTCGACAACAATGAGGTCACCTGACATACACAACTCTCTTTAATGCTGGATCAACACCGACTCTCTTTTCCTACATGTGGCGCACCTCTCTCAAGACGTCCAGACCCGTAAGCTTGAATATATGTCCACGGAATAGAGGGGTGTATAAATACCCCACCCCTGTCATGGAATCGTCCATGGGGACGCCCGTGTAACACTAGGCTGAGACAAATCACTTTAACCCATTCTATCTTGTTCACAACCTAGAGCTCTGCCATCTACTGTGGACATAAACCGTCAGTGCTAAGGCCATGGTTGTCTATGCGGATTCTTTATCAGAAAAGGGATTCAGTTGGAACAAATCGCTGGATTGTATAGAGAGAAATGAATTGATTGAATACTTTGGACCTCTGAACACATTAATTTCTGCAATGTAAGACTAGTAATATATAATACAGGTATATTTATAAGTCTAAGAATACATTGTATGAAGAAACCTGTATTGTAAATATAAACTAGCCTACCGTATAACACGTTTTTTTTTCAAAATACGTCCTGCAAGAACAAGAGGGCACAGCAACAAATGATTTAAAGATAGGTCCAAATTTGATACCAGGAAATACTGTTATAGTCAGAGTGATAAATGCTTGGAATGCATAGTCACGGAAAACAGTGGAGGCAGGGTCAATTTATGCATTCAAGAATAGATTGGATGCGCATTGTTATTTTTAGATGAAGTGAATGTAAAAGAAATGGTTGTATACAGACTCTGCTACAGAGTCTTCTAAAGAAGTATAAAGTATAAATATACCAACTGTTCAATCCAATATATCAGTTCTACAGCAATTAGGGAATCAGTAAACATACTACATTAGGTGAGCCAGACCGCGTCTGACTGTATGGAAATAAGAGGCTTCTAAGCATATTCACATCTACGGTGTCAAATGTCAAACCCCTCATTGTTAGCGAGGCTACTGTAATACAGTATGGTTCATGGAGCACAGCGGGAACATGAAGTGGAGGGTCTTAGTCAATATATTGCACCTGAAACTAACTCACACGTGTTTAATGTAATGTAGTATGTTTGTTGTGTGGAGTAAATTGGATTAAATATTGAACACATGCGTCTAACGTACGAAGGTAAGTCAGTAAGTAGGTCACAAACTGGTATGAGAAGAATTTTTTTTAATGTAGTTGGTAGTTTATAAAGGTATCATTAGGTCGCAGCAGAGGACGGCGTGGGCTAGTGGCTAAGTGACACGGCTCACAACCCCCAAAGATGCTGGGTTCGATCTCCATAAAATGCAAGCTGAAGTCGGATGCACTGGGTCAACAGGCGCAAAATAAAAACCCCAGTGCAACGCACACCGCCTTAGGGATTAAAGAAATAAGGGGCACGCAAAAACAAAACAAACAAAAAACACAAAAATTAGATCACAGCAACAATCTCTTTGTCATTACTGTAGGCAGCAAACGCTATGTATCGCAAGCATGGTCTGTGTCCGTAAATCTCACACAGTATTGGACTCAATCTTTCCTTTGCTGCCATAAGATCCGCTCAAAGTACTTTGAGCTTGCATTCTTCGACATTTATTCAGATGTTCGGGGTCTTGGATGGCTTCACATTCTCATATATTCCCCCATTTTTTTTCAAGTTCGTTTTGGATCTGGTCGCTCCCGTTCGTAATCTTTTTAGGGCTCTTCACGCAGGGTATGAGGGTATGATGATTCCGTGGCGAAGTGGTTAAGCCGTCGGCCTCGTGATCAGGTGGTGTGGGTTTGTCTCCGGACTCCGCCGTCTTTTTTTCACGGGTGCTTGATGCGGAGTCCCCTGCATCTCGTAGTCGCCGCTTAGTTGTCTTATCCTTGACTCGCACGGATGACAGGGCGGCTCGAGACATCGTGAGGATTAAAAGTAGCGCAATTAATCCTTACTCAAAATAACGCTAGCAAATAAATTATGCCATCATCGTATATGATTTGCGGCGGCCTTTATCTTTACCTTTACATCATAAAGTATGGCATATTATGCTCTGTCGCAAGTTCTTCTTTGATCTCCAGCAATTTCTCATCATATCTTTGACGACATTTTTCAGTGCGGTTTTGCTCAGGTTTCTGTAGAGTTTGAAGGAAACTTTCCTTTATTTCAGGCTTCAGTCTTCTGGATTATTTCCACAAAAGTTTCATAGGGCTGCTTTTTATTTTCGATGTCTGATGCAACATATCTCCTGTTTTTTGGTGATGCCATGCCAGCTATTGCATCAATTTTATACGCTGACGTTGAGCATACAAGAATGTAACTCGGACACAAAATGCGTCGGTGCTCGCAGAATTTGATCAAAGAACCGTGTGCTGTTATGCGATTTTTTGATGGGCAAAGGACTTTATGCATGGGATTTTCATAAGTAAATGCTTTCAGTGAAAACCTGTTAATACTTTGGGATGTAAGTCTAAGAAAACGTCTAGACCTTGCCCACTAAATGAATACTGTTCCTCCATGACAATACCAGACCACTCGGTTAACAGATGATCCAATATATCAAACAGAGTGACAATTCAATGAACATACACTTTACAGCCCTGAGGTAGCCTAGAACGCTTGCCAGCTATTCGTCGCACTACAGTCCCACCTTGACGGGAGAAGTGTCGGAACGACGAATAAGCTGAACGTGAAGTGAAAATGTGTCCGAGACAACAGACCAAAAAACTTCTATCCTGCGTAATTCAGTGCACCGATAAAGCGATGGGATAAGTGTAGCAATGTTGGTGAAAATTATGTTGAGAAATAAGGTGCACTGTATGTGCAACAATAATTGGTTTTCAAGTTGTATATCATTTAGCTGAAGTTAAAAAAAAATAATCCATTTGTGACCTATTTATTGACTTGAATTCGTAGTTCACATGAAGTCAATTAATATTGAAAATTAATGATTTGTTACCCAATCAGTGATTACGACCTATGTTTTTGTGTAATGTTTCTGCGTGTTTCTGTTATGTTATATATAAACTGTTTTGTATCTGTATTATATTAAATAATTACGTTTGTAAACCCAAAGGCACTAGTGTTCTTGTTATTTCATTTAACATTTTGCTGGAAACGTTTCTTTCATTTTTCCTCATTTGCAACAGACATAATTCATTGCTGGCAGCGGTATTTTTTTGTACTTCTTCTTCTTCTGCTTGGGAAGGAAGACTAACGTCTGGTCAAGCAAAGTATACAAATAAGACATGTTAGTCACGGACAGGCAAAATATACTGGACAAGTTATTAAACAGTCATAGCCCATCGCGAAGCGGTTATGGCCACAACGTCAGACGGTTTTGCCTAAATAATGTGATGTGAGCTGTATGAGGATGATAGTGAGGAAGATTATGCGCTGGTCATCAATCTCACTCTTATTCCGAGTTACCTTGGATCAGTGGCAAGACTATTGGTCGAGACGACTGGAGGTAACTCGGGATGCAGGCACGCTGGTATTACCTCACGTGAGACCAGGAGTCGCTAGAAATCTGGGGGATTTGATCGCACACCGTTTCCGTTCATCACTGTGAGAGGCGAGTGTCTTAACCTCTAGATTACAGCGACCCGAGCGACTGGACAAGATCCTCACCTTGGCTTTCTCGAAGCCTTTCCTGGAAACGGACTGTTTTCATGGCAGTTTGGCTAACAACGTGAAGGGTCGACGTGATTCCTGTAGTTAAACTTAACGTCTTTATACTGGTTTAGAAGACCCTGCAGAGTCTGTATACAACCAGTCACATTTACATCACCTTGCTCTAAAAGCTATGCGCATCCAGTTTATTCTTAAATGCATTAACTACCTCCACTACCTCCCCTGGCAATGCATTCCAAGCAGACACCACTCTCTGACTAAAAAATTACTTCCTAATATCTAATCTGGACCTCTCTTTAGTCAGCTTGTAGCTATGCCCTCGTGTTATTGTAGGGGGCTGTATTTTAAAAAAACTTGTTATAGTCTAAGTTATCGATTCCTCTGATCATCTTATAAACCTGTATTAAGTCACCACGAATTCTTCTCTCTTCGAGACACTAGTAGTATATAACGTAGGTTTCAACTATTAAAACGGCGCTTTTTTCCTCTTTAATTGCTCTATGATCCACACGCTCAGTGGCGCTTATGTTATATCATATGATCCACACAGGGATCGGCTTGACCTTGGTTCCAGCCCGCGTATTCCCCAGATATGTAATATGCAACTTCGCTTCGCGAAGTTATCGATTTTTATAATTAATAGGGGTAGCTAATTATTGATTTGTTGTTGTTGTTGTTGTTGTCCTAGCGTATTTACAATATATACACAAGTAGGCAAAAAAGACGAAACAAAAATATAATGGATATATACAGCTTTTATTTTTTGGGATCAATATCACAATGACTCGCAGTTCATTTCAAGCATCATTCTAAGTGGCTCAAACCACTCTTTATCAAACTGTTGACATCTGGTTGATACGTCTGTGTAGTTCTTATGGTACTTTCACTCGGCAATGTAGCTTGCCCACTTTCCGATAAAATGAACGAGTGGAAAGGTGTGATGAAATCTAAGCAAGATTTCACATCAGCATGAGTCAGCCCAGATATTTCGTACACATCTTCCGCAATTGACGAATAAAGAATCAATATTGCCGCTGCGACCTCCCGATAATTATATATGACACAGTTTTTATCTAACAGCGAATTATCCGCAATTAAATACATTTCTAAAAGTTCTTGGTTCCCGAAGGAATGTTTTTTACATCTAGCCACGTCTAAATAAATATCTAAATATGAAACAGTTGTACTTACACATAACCGGAAATCTAGAATTTTGAGAATGCTTCTTTCTTTAGCAAATATGACTCTTATTGGGTAAACGTTATTCACCATATCACTCAGTTGAGTGACCGATAAAGTGCAAGTCTCTTCATATTTGCTACCTATTCACAAACAAGTTATAGCAATTAGTTCTAAGTCTCTAATGTTTATTTCTCCAGTCTCTCCGCTTAAGTATCTATCAAATATGTCTACGGTTAAATGAAAGATCAATTTCTCAAAAGAGAATACTCGACAAATATCAACAATATAATATATAACCATAGCCCTAGCGCGCTGTGTGATAACACGTGAATGCCTCAATTTATCCGTTGACCTAACATGAACCCTTTGGTGTAACACAAGTATCGTGTCACGTAAGTCCCTTTCAGTAACACTGTAATCCGTCATTCTCACAACCCGACAAGTGACAAATGAGAATTGGCAGTCGAGTTAACAGTTGCGTTCGATAGTTTTGACCAAAGTTGTGAGGTGTCTAGTTAGAGAGCGCGTAAATTCTGACCAGTACAACCTAAGGTATTTTATAGCTGTACCCACATTTGTGAATACATTAAATGTGTTATCATCGTCAATTAGTCCATCTTAATCGTGACACGCTCACGAAACAACTCAACCCGGTCGCTAACAATCAGACTCGCTTCACCGAGTGTCAATTATCTAGGAAGGAGTGTCGCTATTAAACAGCGGGTAGGAATTTAGTCAAAACCTCAGTGTTATCAAATCAAACTGAAATTATTTTAAACACCAGACATTCGTTAATTATTTTTTCTGTGCAAGCGAGACCCGAAAAAGTGTGAAGGGTACTTACCAGATAAATTTTGTTTCAGATAACGATAGGTTAAAACAGATAATTGGAAGCGAGCAATTACCTAGACATTTTGTCTGATAGACGAACAGTAAATTGACCTTCTCTGACACAAAATCATTACCGAAACCAGTCATCGAGTTAACTTAATTCACACGCACTTACATTAACACCAATGTGACAATATAATTGTGTGACCTATAAAGGTTTAAAATGCATTACAATACGGAGTCAGAATTGTATTACTGATAGCTGAAAAAGGCATTCTCAATCAGTGCTTACAAGTCTGCGCTCACAGATCGACATAGGAGCTGTGTGTATTTCCCGTTTTACATACTAAGGTACGTGTTATACTATATCTTTATATTATACCTGATTAAGAAATGTATATACATAAAGATTTGCTTTTTTTATGCTAAGAATAGCACCACTGTCCACAGAGAACATGTCGTAAGAGATGACTGTGTGACACGGCATAAAACTGTCATCTAGGCTGAAGTGTTATGGGATATCTTTGTAATAGAGGGTACCCAAGTGGCTCTATTTGGTTGGAGTATATTGAGATGATCTGATACCTATATATATATATATAGGTAAGGCGTCACTCGCCACCTGTAGACCGGTACCAACACCCTCTCTGAGTAGCGCTTTTCCACCATTTTTTAACACAGGTAGTATCATTCTACCCAAACCACCAAAAAAACTTCCAAAACCATGTCCTCTTTGACTTCTACCACCGATAAACACCGGTATTCCATGCCTCGTACACTTTAGGACTTCGTCGTAGTGGAACGTGTCTCACCATTTTCTATTCGAAATCAAAACGTTTACTGGTTCGAAAAAGTAGTGTCAGCACCCACGTACCGTTAGCGAATGGGAGTGGTTTACCCATTTCGTTGGTTAAAAGGATTTCCACAGTGTCGAAAGAAAAACGACTCAAGGGAAGGTAGTGTGGTTTGTCTTAAACCCTAAAAACGGAGGCCGATATCCTATCCAAAATAGGTACAATCCGTAAAAGGGGTACAAGGATGTCACCAACAGGTCTCGCCGCCGCAAGATCGCAATACAAGTACACATTTTTCATTTCGCTATCCATTTGCAGTTCTTTCGAACCCTCTTGTCTTGGGTTTGTTTTTGATATGTGTGAGGTCTTAAAACCTAAAATATGTCTCAGGTTTTCACTAATTTCAAGTTCACCTTCGAATAGTTCCAATATAGGCTTATCCTCTTTCAAAACAAAGCTAAAGGGTGGGGTGTTACTCCCCATCAAATCATCACTAATTTATTTAAAGCTTCGATTAACCCACTGGGTGACTGGTAAACACCAGGTTTCAACGAAAGCTGGGACGGTTCTGTATGTTTCTTGTTGGCTGGAAAGTATTGAACCCAAACTTCATTCTGTAGAATGTTAATTTATGTATCCGTTTTCTCCTCAGACTGTCCCACCTGTCTTGGGTTGGATTTTGTTATATGCGAGGCACTGAAACCTAAAAGATTTTTCAAACTTTGACTAAGTCTTACGACGGCGCCAACTTCGAATAGCTCCAAAATAACCTTATCTTCTTTTAAAAGAAAAATAAAGGGTGGCACTTTGTTAGTCACTGACATACCGAACACGAGCTGATTCAAAGCTTCCATAAACAAATTGGGTGACTGGTATAAACCTGGATGCAGCGTGAGTAGTACAGAAGTTTTATTTCGCGTATTGGGTAGAAATTAACGTAGCCACACGTCATCAGCTAGAACGTTGTAATAACTTTTTGGGAATTGAATCTCAACCAACCCCACCTCGTACTGCGACGTTAACTCTAAAGTCTGCGGTAATTTGACGATGAAGTGACCAGCGGAATTATCAGGATATAAACTTAGAGAGGCGTTACTAGGCAGGGTCACATAAAAACTCATGGTTTCTGACAAGTCAACTTTGGGTTCGGGAGCATATACCCTAGACAACTGCTCGACAAAGCAGCCCACAATTTTCCGTCACGTCCTTCACTGCTACCCCCTGTCAGATTAAACAATGAAACCGCGATTACCGCATATATAGTCAGCATCTGGCAGACGAAAACTATTTCTACTCGCGGAAGTAGTTTTCCAAAAAAAGGTCAGAGAGAGGTTCTACTGTCGCGTTCACCCGACTCTTCGACTACACGCAACGGTATTTCGTGATTTTTCTCCTCGGGTTCCATCATTCTTTATATATCGCACCGTCTCCGGCTGAAATCCAACTGTTGAATGTGTGGTTATAGCCAAACCATTTGACTAAATACTCATGCCTACCATCCACGTAGCGTTCCTGAATAAAGCTTTCAACGCGGTACGTGGTCTTATCACCGACTATCTGGAGTTCTTCCTTTTAAAAAGCCCTGCGCAGTTCCTCCCCACCGTCATCTTTAACTACATACGTTATCGGAATCGTTCTGTTTATTCGTCTGATAGTAAATAGCTTCTCTGTCCAGGCTGGTTTATAACCCTCTTTAAATATTTGTCTGGCTTCAGCTAGCCTTACACGAGCGCAGACTTTAAAAACAGGGTTTCCAGGGAGGACAACTGTCGAATACAAGTTACGCCACACTTCTTCTTGATTGGTTAAGTTAACTTGCGTGGGTGCCATCTTAATGCTCCTGTGGTACGAATTATTGTAGTTTTGAACCAAGCGATCAATTACGTCAATATATTTAAGTTTATTCGACTTGGTAAAATATCGCCACATCTTTTCCTTCAAGGTTCGGTTGAAGCGTTCGACTATAGCAGCTTTAATATCCTCGTTCTCGGTCGTAAAAAAGTGCACATTCTCCTTTCGTAGATAGGTGATAAAGGCCTTGTTAAGAAACTCACTTCCTTTGTCCGTTTGAAAGTTTATCGGTTTCCCGCGCTTAAAGATTTCACGCACAGCCGCGACTAGAGCTTTTCCCGTTTTATTTCTAATTGGAATTGCCCAGGCGACTTTACTGAAAATATCGATACACGTCACTAGGTAGGAAAACCCGTCGTTGTAGTTCTTTAAACTATGCATATCGATTAAGTCAGCTTGAAATTGTTGGTTCGCGCCACTCGTTACGGTAATCCGCCTCTTAAATTTTCTTCGCACAGGTTTATGAAGAGTATAAGTCTCTTGGAGTCCTTATCCAGCGTTCAACTTTTTTAGAATTAAGGTTTGTATTCCTGTGTAATCCAGAAACTCCACCAAAAGCACCCGGCCTACCAGGGTCGTAGTAGTCTTGGCTCAAATGCTTATTCACCATTTTTCACATTTTTTGCGTTTTACTTTTCTTTTTTCTCTTTCTGAACGCGTATGGCGAGACACCACCGATCGCTTTCTCCGCCTTATTCGCAACAGGTGTGACTTGTTCGATCGGTAACTGTTGACTTTTGTCGTCTACGGTGTCCTTACGTACCACCGGTGACGCTGGCTGGTCGAGGGTTATGTGTTGTGTAAAATTGACTAAACTTATCGGTTTGTGTTCGTACTGATCTAGGCGAGTCAGATTCCGTTGAAGTGTTTGTCGGTATAGCTTGGCTTTATCACCTGTCGATATATCCTCTCGAAGCAATACTCGGTGCATTTGAGTATCCAAGTCTTCTAGATTATCTCTTAACGCGTTCGGTGGTCTATAAAGTTGTGTTTCTAACAACCGAGGATCTACAAAAACCATTTTCTTGGCCATTGTTCAAAGACCCAAGACACCTTTCAACACGTTTAGTATAGGACTCAACAAAGTCCCTATGAAACCACCTTTTTCTAAAATTTGTTTCCGTCTTTTCAGCGACAACTTTTTAGTGAGTGCTCTCAGACTACGTTTGTATCGAACGATTCAAGTTCTCTGACTAGACGTCAGCGGAACGTTGCCTTTTAATACGTTATAACAACACTCGCAGAGTGTGTGGACGAGTTCCGGTGACGCAGTTTTTACAATAGCTTTGATGGCTGCAGGCTTAGCCGCACCCATGAATTGTAAGATTTCACCATTTCGTTTCAAATTCTTCTCCATTTCGCTATTTAGGTATGTAAACGACCTGAAGTTCGTCTGGAAATATGTTGCCTCGCAATCTCAGTGGATCTGGTGTCTCCTGTCGAAGATCGAATAACAAATAACAGTGTGGTGAGCGAGTAGCGTCTTTAAAGCTTTCTTGGACACAGGTAGTTTGACCGGGGTACATTTGTTTGGCCAGATTCGTAATCTGCGAAGCATCACGCGGGTTTTTGAAAACAACCAAATAGTGAGAATTTAAACTGATAGTTCTTTGTTCCTTATTTTTTCCAAAAATGTTTTATACGATGGATATAACGCTTAAATTACGGTGGTGACTCCCACGCGTAAAGAGTTTAGTGATTCTAGCATCTGTCTCACTCATCAAGTCATCCAAGACTACCAAACGACGCCTATCTCCTCGCCATTGTTCAACCTCTGGTAGGCCTTCTATAAACTGAACACCCAACATGTTGTTGTACATTTCCTGCCACTCCCCATAACACCAGATTACTTCGTCTGGTGTGGGTACGACCATCTCCCCGAGATATTTCTGGAACCGTTGTACAAAGACAGTTTTCCCACAACCCGTTGGTCCAGCCACGAGAGCCATGAATGGATGGGTCCATCTCGGATCCATGTTTCGTAATGAAGGGCGCTTCTCGGTTGTTGTTATTTAAAAATATCTAGTTTGCGACTGCTTCATCGTTTTACTGTCAACGCGGGTGGGAATGAGGCGGCGTAACCTCTTTGTTGAGTTATAAAGATGACTGGTTATAGCTTAAACTTGGCATTCAGAGCAGATACAGCTATAGAAACACATCGTTCCAGATTGCTGAATGAAGAATAAATATTCATTACTACCGCTTACTTCGAATTCAGAGCAGATACATGTACATATAACTTGTTCGTTGATAGCGACCCTACACTGTGGTGAAAGTATGTCTTCTAGTGATTAGTCTTAGATTATTTGTGTAGTACTTTTATAGAAACGACACCAACACGCGTAGGACTTTGTATAGACGACACGGTTCTGAAAAGTGATTGACTAATACAGAAAAGCCACCCGTGTTGGAAAGCTACTCGCCGAGTGTGACATTGACGTAATTGTCTACAGCTAAAGCAAAGTCTTCTTGAATTTTCAGGACATTCACGTCAGAATTATATAACGTGTCGTTCACGGTTTTCCCGATTCGAAAAACGAGCGTATACATCACCATTAAGTGGCCATAGTTGACCCTGTTATCCGAAAACAACTCATCACTAACGGTTTTAAAAATGTCTATAGCGTTATCTTTAGTGACCTGTTTGCAGAGTGACGTAAATAAAAGATCGTTTCCACGAATTATCTGGTGGAAAATGGTTCTCATTCTTGCCGTATACATTTCGTTATTTACAACCTGAATTAAACCTAACGTGAATTGACCGTTAGCCATGTCTTGCGACTGGGTTTATGTGTAAATAACTTATATATCTAAGAGCTTGTACTTTTAAATACATTTTTTTAAAAATATTTTGAGGAGTAATCATCTCTCTCTCTTTTTTATTTTCACAGAATGACTTCCAATGTTACTTTTTACAGTTGCACGCAGTGTTCGCGCCGGTTCAGGCAGCTCACAAATCTAACTCGGCATGTAAAGAACGTCCACGCTGAACCGCGTTTTCCATGCCCACTGTGTGTGGGGTTTGCATTCAACAGAAGCGACAGCCTGCAGCGTCACATAGCCAAGTTCCACCAAACAGCTCACACTGTCCTCCAACCTACATACCCTCTTCACCTGTACCAAACCAACCGCCTTACCAGGCTGCACCCCTCACTCAACCTACCCACTCTACAACCTTACTCGCTCTAACCTGCACTAGGTGTGGAAAACCTTTCACCCACCTCAGAAGCCTTAATCGACATTTCCGAGTCGCTCCCTCCCTCCACCTGTATAGTTGTCAGATATGTGGGGGGAATTTTACTAGACTGGATGCCTTACATCTTCACGTGCAGCGGCAGCACGTGACTTCTTCCTCAGCCGGGTCTTCCAACCCAGACTTTGTAGTCCCAGTTTCAGCCGGTCCTTCTTCTTCTTCCGTTAAACGACCAAGCGATCCAGGAGCTAATTATTCGGGTACCGCTAAACGACCCAGACCTACTTCTGATCTCGACACTTTAGCTGACGTCCCTGCTGATCTTCGACAGCTCTATACGGATAACTGGCCGGCGATCCACACCCACCACCATACTAACAAACACATGTCAACTTATACATTTTTCCATCGACCAGACATTACACAACCGGTAGATTGGCACGAGTTACTAACATCCATCTTTAACGTGCAAACGAAACGCTTCAAAATAAATTATAGTCACCACACCCTGTTAAGACACACTGAGACGCGAGCACTTAGATATTACCACGCCAGTCACAATAATAGCGGTGTCTTAGACAAACCTGTTTTAATTAACAACCTACACGATTTTCATAAGTTTGTTTCACAAGTAGTCGATAATGACCCACTGAACTTTACCCATCACAATAGACCCAACACTAAATATTACGTAGAAGCCCTACCGACCACCTCTTTCTATTTATACCACCTCCAAGACTATCCTATAGGGTGTTATGTAGTTGATCTCCCACCCTACATTACAAACAATCGCGCCATTAGTACATTGCAACACGACTCAAACTCAAAACCTTATGTAGATAATCTTTGTTTTTTTAGATGTTTAGCAACCTTTAGGGGTGTTCCCATTTGTAATGTTAGGAAAATAACGAGGCAACTTTTCACTCAGTGGGAAATACACCAGGGTCTCGCGTCTCTTATCGACTTCCCCGGGATTTATTTAACTCAAATTTCCGCCTTAGAACAGTGTTTTGGTTTGAACATCGACGTGTTTGAATACGACGAATCGGAAACACTTTACCCCAAGCGGTAGTACTCATTATAAAGACACCTTGCGGCTCTTGCTCCACGCCAATCATTTCATGTTCATATCGGACATTAATAAAACCGCCCACAGCTTTTCCTGTTCCAGGTGTGGGAAGTTGTGGAACTCGTATAACGAGCTGAATAGACACTCGAAAACATGTGCAGGAGGTGTAACTAGAGAATGTTTAAAGGTGGTGTTTATACAGTACCCGAAACTATTTGGGAATCGATCGCGGCTCATGGAATAGAGGTTGATACAACTTGGGTCTACCCCTATAGGGCAACCTATGATTATGAGTGTTATTTCCCGAACGCTGATTTGCCAACTGGGGGTAACGCCACCACTTTTACAGCCAAACATGTCCCATTGTCTTGTTCGGTAGCTTCCAATGTTCCGGGTCTGGAAGCCCCCGTCTGTTTTATTACCGAGGGTGACCCACAAGTGTTAGTGGATAAGATGTGCGACCATCTGACCCTTATAGCGGACGAGGCGTATGCCTTGTTGCGACAACATTTTGACGGAGTGTACAACCAACTAACAGAATTACCAGGGAAGTTAGTTGATAGGTTAGACGCTTATTTACGCGAACTCCCGGTGTTAGGTTTCAACTCGGGAAAATACGACGTAAATGTTATAAAACCATATTTCATCAAACATTTCTTCCAGTCCCAACAGGGTAACGCGTTTAAGTACCTAGTCAAGAGAAATAACAACTTTATGTGTATTTCGACCGCCAAATTAACATTTTTAGATGTTATCAATTACTTAGCCCCGGGTTTTAGTTTTAGTAAATACCTCGCGGCCTATAAAGTAGAGGAAACGAAAGGGGTTTTCTGTTACGAATATATAACAGATTTACGTAAATTAGACGAACCCCAATTACCACCCCATACGGCATTTTTTTAAACCTCAAAAACTGTAACGTGTCCGCTAGCGAGTATGCATGGGTTCCAAATGTCTGGTCTGAAAAGAAAATGTCTACTCTGCGCGATTTTCTTGTTTGGTATAATAAAAAGGATGTCGTGCCATTCTTAGTTGCTTTAGAACAACAAGTTAACTTTTACGGGAATCTAGGGGTCGATATGTTTAAAGACGCCCTATCTGTTCCTTGTGTAACCTTAAAGCATCTTTTTAGCACCCTACCGACAAATGTGGTTTTCTCGTTATGTTCGAAACGAGAACAAGATTTGCACGCCACTATTCGGCAAAATATCGTCGGTGGTCCTTCTATTATCTTTCATAGATACCACGAAAAGGGTAAGACTGTCGTTAGAGGAAACCCATCCAAAGTTGTGCAGAGTATTAAGGGCTATGATGCCAATGCTCTTTATTTGTGGGCACTAATGCAAAAGATGCCTACTGATTTTCGTATTAGACGGAAAAAAGATGACGGTTTCAGGCAGTATAAACCCCTTAGATACACCATCCAATGTCGCGAGTGGTTGACGTGGGTAGCCCATACCAAAACAATCGAATTGAAGAACCAGTTCAATGGTCGCGAGATGGCTTTGGAACCTAAACATATTAGAGTTGACGGTTGGGACAAACAATCTCGAACAGTCTACCAATTTCATGGTTGCCTTTTCCACGGACACACCAACTGTCCCTTAACCACAGGTCGAGATACTAACCCTGTCAATAACAAATCTCTGGTTGAGTTGTCTGAAAAGACACATGAAGTTAGTGAATACCTAAGGACAGAGTGTCAGGTTACTTTGGTTGAGATTTGGGAATGTGAATGGCACAAACTCAAAACGTGTGACCCTAGTATAAAGACTTTTCTGAAAGCAACCTTTCCCCAGCCAAAACCCTCGTATAAAAAACATAAGCACCCCCTAACGGAGCAACATATCCTGGCTTCTGTTGAAGATGAAAGTTTATTTGGTTTAGTAGAATGCGATATTCACGTCCCCGACCACCTGAAGTCATTTTTTTCAGAGATGACCCCAATCTTTAAAAATGTTGACGTCAGTCGCACTGATCTTGACTCGGTCATGCTCGAGAATGCCGAGAAGCATAAACTCTTGACCACCCCTAGACGAACGTTAATAGGGAGTTATGTGGGTCGTAAAATCTTGTTGGCGACCCCGCTCCTTCGTTGGTTTCTGTCCAAGGGGTTGAAAGTCACGACCATTTACCAGGTGATTGAATATACACCTGTGACTTGTTTTAAAGAGTTTGGAGATATGGTTTCCGAGGCACGCCGACAAGGTGATCGAGATGAGTTTTATTCCATTACTAGTGAAACGATGAAACTCTTAGGGAATTCTGCGTATGGGAAAACCTTAACCGATAAGGCAAAACACGTAGATGTAAAGTACACCACCGGAGAGGGAACGTCAAAATTAATAAACTGCCCCGCTTTGAAAAAATGAGTCTATTAACAGATGATATTTTTGAAGTCGAGTTAGTTAGAAAGAAAAAATTAATTGGGATCTCCCCTTGCAAATAGGTTTTTTCGTTTACCAGTACGCCAAACTTCGGATGTTGAGCTTCTATTATGAATGCCTAGATACATTTATAGATAGAGCCAATTTTCAGTTGTGTGAGACAGATACAGACAGTCTGTATCTAGCGTTATCGACGCCCACTATGTACGACGCAATAAAACCGAACCTGTGATCCGAATTTTATAGCGAGTACGATCAGTGGTTCCCTGCCGCTACCTGTCCCGAGCACCGAGACTCGTTTATTAGTAGTTAGGGTGAAGTGACTTTTGATTGTCAGAAATGTAGAGAAGCTCGCTCGTATGAAACACGAACGCCCGGTTTGTTTAAATTAGAGTACGAGGGAGCTGGGATGATCTCTCTTTGCAGTAAAACCTACCACTGTTTCGGCACTAAGGGTCTAAATAAAAATTATACTAAATTAGATAAAGACAATTTTTTAGAGGTCCTAAATACGCGCCATAGCCAAGGTGGGAAAAATGTCGGATTCAAAGTCCACAACACTGGTATCTACACATATACACAACACAGAAACTCGCTATCCTATTTCTATATAAAAAGACACGTACACGAGGACGATGTCACAACGTCTCCACTCTCTATCTAAATATTCCCAGTGCTACTGCTGTAACCTTACACTTTTTATCGATTCCTCGGTACATGCTATGTGCTGTACAGCTGAGATGGACTGGTGCTGTGGTCTGAATGTCGTCTACCTACGAAACTGTTTTATGTTGAACTACAAAAAAGCAAGCCGTGTGGAAAAAGATACAAAGACACGTTAATTATAATAATGGTGTTCACCCCACTGACTGGGGGAGAACCACCGACAATCGTTCAGACTAACGGAGAACTGTTGCAGCATATAAGGCAACACGAATAATAGACGTCGAAATGTCTTATTTCTTTATCTTCATATCAATACTTAAATGTTACATTGACCTACTCCCCGGTACATATTATGTACTGTACAGTTGGGATGCCCTGGCTATGTGGTCCCCATGTCGACTACCTACGAAACTGTTTATTGTTTAACTACAAAAAAGGAAGTAGTGTATAAAAAGATACAAGGACACCTTAATTCTAATAACTGTGTTAACCCCCATGACTGGAAAAGAACCACCACTAATCGTTCAGACTAACGGAGAACTTTTGCAGCATATAAGGTAACCTGGTTTGAGCCACTTAAAATGATGATTGAAATGAACTGCGAGTCATTGTGATATTGATCCAAAAATATAAAAGCTGTATATATCCATTATATTTTTGTTTCGTCTTATTTGCCTACTTGTGTATATATTGTAAATACGCTAGGACAACAACAACAACAACAACAAATCAATAATTAGCTACCCCTATTAATTATAAAAATCGATAACTTCGCTCTGCGAAGTTATATATTACATATCTGGGGAAGACGCGGGCTGGAACCAGGTCAAGCCGATCCCTGTGTGGATCGTATGATATTACATAAGCGCCACTGAGCGTGTGGATCATTGGACAATTAAAGAGGAAAAAAGCGCCGTTTTAATAGTTGATTCCTACGTTATATACTACTGCCACTGTAGGTCAGTTTTTCTGAGTCGTTCCTCATAACTGTAAGTCTGGAATCCCACTATCATCTTCGTCGCTCTTTTTTGTAATTCTTTCTAGCATGTTTATGTCACCTCTATGATAAGGACTCCACACCTGTACACAGTACTCCAATCTAGGTCTAACTAAAGCTTTATACAGTTTGATGATCACTTCCTTGCTCCTATGTTTAATATTTCTTTTTATCATACCTAATATTGTATTTGCCTTTTTCACTGCTACCTTAACTTGCTCACTCACCTTTCCTGTATGATCTATTATAACCTCTAGGTCGTAGTAGTAAACCACACGCAGATAAAACCAAGCATAGCACAACCGACTGTAGGACCCTGGTCCATCTTCACCAGCACGCTCGGGATGTGAGGAAAGCTACTGCAACCCACCACTTGTCATCCTTTTCAGGGCGCACAAAAAAGAAAGCCTACTCATTGTGGGCATTCGATAAACAACAACAACAACCTCTTCTGCTTTCTCGTTCGTTTTCAAAACTCACACAATCAAGCCCTGATAAGGTCTTTGCAAGTAACAGGGTGTATTCCGGAGAATGGAATGCATTGTGTCGTAGTTTACAGCTTGACTGCGATATTTGCACTTTTCAGTCCGACACATGCGACTGTAGCATGACATTTTTAGGTATCAGATAAGCCTTCTCTTCGATCACTTCTCCTTAGCCAGTCTGCTCTATTGCATTGTGTTATCGAGGATTACTACGAGGTTGTGTAGAAGGGTCTCGACAGCGAACTGTGATACGCTGACCCTAACGCTAGCAGTCAGATTTGAGTCGCTGCCCACAGCAGCTCGAGCACTTCTCAACGTCTTGATCCCTTATATGTGGAAATTCATCAATCATTTAATCAATCAAAGCCTGTCGCTCCTTTCGGGACTTAAGCCATTCGCTACCCTGCTCCAGCAAGTTCGATCTGAATATTCATCATGCTGTAATATTAACCATTCTGCTACAGGGCTGTGAAATATGCGCAGTGCATAGCAGACGGTTGAATCGTTTTTCCTTGAGCTGTCTAACTAGGCGGCACATGATGATGTGGCAGGGGCAACTACCCAACTGAACTTTTTTGCAGGTCAAACATATTAAGCATCTGCAAAAAGTTCAGTTAAGGTGGACAGAACATGCTGTTCACATGCCCGACGAGCGCATGTCCAAACAACTGCTTACGGTGTCCACAAAACAGGCAGCCGCTCTTATTGTGGAAAGAAGAAACTCTACAGAAAATTCTAAAAAGATTCAAGATTCACGTCACCTCCCGGGAATTGCTTGCACAGAACCGTTCCATCTGACAAGCTAGTATCCCCCCATGTGTTCATATCATCAACCCCATCACTGAGGCTAAGAGAAAGTGTGCCGCCAGAAACAACACAACGAACGATAGTTCCACCTCCGTCTCCTCACTTGTGTGCCACAGGTGTGGCAGAGTCTGCCGTGTCAGGATTGGTCTTTACATTCATATGGAAACATATCTCTCAGCACGTTTAATGTTGTCGTCATCTTTGCTTGCGATTGGCAACTATTTGTACTGTTATTATCGAAAGGATCTATAGCGTGGACATTAGATATGGATATAACGAAACATACTGACCTCAATAAACGACCTCTTGATAGGAAAATTATGTATCATTACACAAATTATAGTAATATTGGTGAACTCTTAAATGAACTTCTTTTTGCTGACCATCAAGCAGTCATAGCAACTTCAGAGCCACGAATGCAGCAACATATTGATAAACTAAATAAAACATGTGAAGAATACAACATGTGAAGAATACAACATGACAATCCATGTAAAAAAAAAACTGAGGTCAGGAAAATATCTAGAACAACCGGAGACATTATTATCGCTATTGAAAAACAGCAAATCAAACAGGTGAAAGATTTCACATACTTAGTGAGCATGTTATCAGCAAATGGAAGAATAACAGCGGAAATCTAACAAAGATGCAATGAGGCAAATCTGATCATTGGCCAATTAACTCTAATACTTAATTGCAAGCACGTGACAAAAACTACCAAAAGATCTTTATGCAACACGATTTTCGTCCCGACACTACGCTATCAATGTCAAAACTGGACACTAACATCAAATGACTCTACATCGTAACAACAGAAATTAAATGCCTGCGAAAAATATTGGGAGTACAAACAGAAACAGATTCGGAAAATTATGACATCAGGAGACTAGTGGGAACAACAGCAGTATTACTACTACTAGTTCTGTCCTACGACATTTTTCCCATTGCTGGGTTAGTCGAGAGGTTTTGAGGGCTGAGGACTACAGACCGCTTCGCCACTGCCGTTGCCACGTCGTGTGCTGGCTATGTTTGTTTATTACACCCCCAACAGAAAAACAACATATGCATACCGGGGATTCGAACCGCTGCCCTCCTTATCGGCAGGCAGACCTCGAAACCATTCGGTCACGCGCTCCTCACACCAGTATTACACTACATTAAAAGACAGCAACTAAAACCGTTTGGCTACGTAACAAGACTACCATCACACAGCACTTCACAATAAGCAATGCTATTTAGATACAACGGAATCAAGCTTAAGGCAGACAAGGAAAAAGGTGGCTTACAGAAATATTGGAAGCAGTAAATGTGACTGTGAATGAGGCTCACAGACGCGCTCGTTCATATCCTAACGCTGAAAGGATAACAGAATAAGCGAAAAGACAGAACGAAGATAGATTAGACAACTATATACTTATCAATATAAGTTAAGGGTCACTAATTCAATCTCACTGTACAAAAAATCCAAAATTATGCAACTGTTGCTCAGTCATTTGGACATCAGAGTGTGACAGTTTCATGAGGAGGAATGATCCTGTATGGAATAAATTGCTGTTTATTTTTACACATCCTTCTGGGATGAAGATGACGAGCAGCGTATGAGCTGCAGTGGTCAGCGACCCATAGCTGACTGCTAGCGTCAGGGCCAGCGAACCAGAACTGCCAAGACCCTTCTACACCTCCACGCGATGATCTTGGATAACAGGCTGCAGCAGGGCAGACTGGCTAAGGAGAAGGGATGGAAGAGATAATGCTAACCCGGTACTAAAAAAATGCTTGCTGAAATCGGATGTGTTGGACCGAAAGGTGCAAATATAACAGTCGAGCTGTAAACTACGACACAACGCATTCCGTTCTCTGGACTACGATCTGCTACTAATCCCTTTCAGGGTTTGGTAACGGGAGATTGAGAACGAACGAAGCCAAGCCACACATCCTTCTTTCTGTACCTGCGGTCGACAATACGCGGTGAAAGCAAACGGAACAAATACACAAACACAAACCCGTTTCCAAGCTCGGGAACGCCTTCGACTTTGTCTTGATTTAGCTGTGGCCAGATAATAACAATTGCCAGCACTCTGTCTCCACTCAAGTCATCATTCCAAGCCCGTTAATGTACTTCAGAAATTAAACTTGTAGGAAATATTTTGACAACGTAATTCCAGATGAAAATATAAAAGTTGAAGTAAGCAAATATTTATATACCAGGCGTTTTCAAATGAAACCGGACCAAACTGCAACCGGTGAACGTAACAATATGCGCCAGACCTGGTCTCGGATAATCTTTCGTTAACTCACGTCCTTCTTTAAACATCGTTGTCCAGTTCTTCACTGTTGTCTTCGACACATTTTTTTCACTATACACTGCCTGCATTCTACGATGTATGTCAACTTGGTCGACATCCTTCATCTGTTAGAAACTGAATCAGCCCTCGATGATCAACTCTGGATGGATTCCGTATCACACCCGCCATGTTTTTAACGGTATGTCGAGAAAACTGTGCGTTGGAGGAAAATTAAATTGTGAAAACTTGACGGTTGGTATGTGCTGTTTACACTAGACGTGACGTCATCATGCGCATTGAACGTATGTTCACTTGTTGCAGTTTGGTCCGGTTTCATTTGAACACGCCTCCTACATTGTGTTTACTTACAATGAACTGGAAATAGGAAAGGTAGAGAATAGAATATAAAACGGCTATTATCTTCTACTTTTTCTTCGTCTTTTTCTACGTCTGTTGCTGTTTCTGCTTCTCAATCTTATGGTATGACTTTTCTTATTCTTTGTACGCTTCTATTCTTATATGTACCTTTAACTAAAGATGGGGAAAGAAAACTAACGTCTGGTCAGGTATAACATACTGACATGTCTATGTTAATCATGGTCAGGTGAACCATGCTGATCAGACTATGTTAGTCAGGGTCAGGTAGAACATTCTGATCAAACTATGTTAGTCAGGTTAGGTGAAACATGATGATCAGACTATGTTAGTCAGGTTAGGTGAAAAATACTGATCATACTATGTTAGGCAGGATCAGGTCGAACATACTGATCAGACTATGTTAGTCAGGGTTAGGTGAAACGTGATGATCAGACTATGTTAGTCAGGGTTAGGTGAAATATACTGATCAGACTATGTTAGTCAGGGTCAGGCGAGTAAGACTGATTAAGACCACACCTCACTTTCAAGTAGTTCTCCCTAGAAACAAACTATTTCTTAGTAGTCTGGATAACGAAGTGGGGATCGGTACTGTAATCCCCATAGTGGTATGCTTACTGAATATGGGGCCTTGCACTGTACTACTGTCACCAAAAACCCGGTCTACCCTCTGACGTACACCTTAGCATCCGAGGAGAGCCACTGTAACCTGTCAGCAAATAAAGTTATGAAGAACATCTAACCCAAGTGCGAGTACTACTATCAAAAAGATGATGTGTGTACTATTGGCTGTCTCTCACGTTTCCTGTTCCATACTAGCTGCCATTATGACCTAATTACTAGAACTCCGTCCATGAGAGCTTCAACTTCGTTGGCTTCCTATTTCCCTGATCTTTGCCAGATGCCCTTCGGTTTTTTATTTTCTCCACCCTGCTGGTTTTATTTAAGCTTATGTCTGTTAATGCCATGGCCTACTTTAGAAATACCGTCTGACCCACCGGGAAAATCGCCTTGAAGCGTCACACTCCAAGGCCGACAAGGTTTAAAATCAATACATCCTCCTCACAGAGCAGTAAAACAAATTCATGGTACAAAATACAACAAATTACCTTTGGGAGTGGTTCTATCACAAAATCCTGCTCTGAAACCAACTGCATATTCATCTTTGTTTCCCGCACACGCTATTATAATTGCACTGATAGCTAACACATGACAGTTCCGTTATTTAATCAGCCTTGTAATGTGGCGTTTCAAAAAGAATTCTCCGGGAATCATAAGACATGCATCTACAGTAGGCTGCGGTCTTTCCCAACTGTTTTACTACTTTGGACCAATGAAAATATGAAATATTTTTCCAGGACCAATGACAATTTGAAAAATGTGCAAGTTTGACATACTATCGGAACATACCTCACACATAGTCAGTTCACTGCATGTCGCTATAGTGAAACCAATCTTTAATATCATCAACATTAGAAAAGACAAAGTAACGAAAGAAGAAATAGTTTCATCATCATCATGTAGCATGTCCTTTGCAGAACATCGCTGTCATGACAACCTATTTGTAGGAAACTCTATCTTTCGCCAGTCTTCCGGCCTGTTCCAAGATCAAATCCAGCGTATCCTTGATGTCCTGGGTCCATCGATCGACTGTTTCTTGACATGTTTGCGTTCAGTAGTTTGTTATTGCTTTCTGAACGTTGTTTTGGCCGCTTACCACGTCTGTGCCTGGTGCACCCTTATCCCAATACTAGACCATTCCAGGTCCTGCCTTCGAAGTCGTTGCTGACTACGTCGGTCCTCCGTCTGATCCACCAGCAGACGTGTGCACTGATCAGGGGTTGACTTCCTCTTTTGTCTACTCACTCACGTATTTTAGCCGGCTAGCCAAAGCCGTTGCCCGGGGGGGGGGGGGGGGTTGGGGGGTTGGGGGGGGGGTTGGGGGGGGGGGTTGGCGCTGCCATGCAAAGGCAGACTCTTGGAGCCATACTTGAGCTGGACAGAAGTGGGGGAAACCAAATAGGATCCTGGCCATCTAGGATGTGGCTGCGTCTCACCGTGAGGTACTATCCCTTAAACACACTTCTGTCCTACACCCCCCCCCCCCCAATGGAAATAGTTTAAATATAATTAATTAATATCATAAAATAGCATTCTCGTTGGGCGTGTGGCCATGTGTATTCGATTGCATAAGGTCTGATTACAAGAACTCTAAAACATCATTAGATTGTATGGAAGACAGTAGATATGTGTGCAACTTGGTCTTAGTCTCTACGATTCTACTTGCCTAGATGGGACCTACTCCCCCGCCAACTTTCCTGTTGGTCATACTAACACATGAGAATGAGACAAGAGAGGAGTTGTTGTTGTTGTTGTGTGACTGACAACAATGAGTACGTTTACCCTTTTGTGTGTCCTGACAAGGACGGTTAGTTTAATAGCTTTCCTCACGTCTCGAGCGTACTGATGAAGTCGCTCACTACTTCATGAATCACGTCGATCCCCCACGTCGTTAGCCAGACTCCCAAGAAAAGCAGTCCCTTTCAATGGAGGCCACGTAGAAGACGAGATGAGGGTCTTGGCCAGTATATTTTGCCTGACCCTGACCAACATGTTTGATCAGTAGGTTGTGACTGGCCAGACGTTTGTCTTCTTCGTAAGAAGAGTTGTTAAATTTAACATTCAAAAGTGAAATAATATTTTGGGGAAATAATTATTTGATTTACTTTCTATTCTAGATCGTCGCTCAGAATAGCCGAAATAGTAAGGCACTGTCCAATTTCTGGTAAAAATATAGTTACATGCCATGATGATGATGATGATATAATCCCTTTAGCTGTGAGCTGGCAGCTCTTGACAGCCTAATGCCTCATGGGCAAAAGCACACATCCTCCTCAATTGTTGATGCGACGCCCAATCTCGTATAAAGTATGTTGTCTTAGAGACATCATGATTGTGAAGGGGGTTATGGACTCATCTTTCGAGGATCCCCGTCCAATAGTCACGTCCTGCTAGGGGCATATCATTTTCATCTTGGTCTGCTATCTCATCATTCTTCCGTCAGTTTTGCCAGCCCATCTGCAGTGATGGTATGTGTGGCATTCCCCGAGGCCTGGAAGCTGTTCATAAAAGGACTGGTCTGCATCTCTTCGTCATCCATGGGGATAATTGATAGAGGACTAATAGTAAAGAACGAGACAATAATGCATTTCCCCCATGAAGTGTGGATGGATTGGGGCAGCGCAGAGCATGTACCACTCGCCGGTGGCATCTGCAGCTATAGCTATAGGGCTTAACCTGCTCGTCACCAGTTTTGTCTGGCCCATTTCAAATTTGAAATTCTGTACTTGCTTGCTACCAATATCGCTGATGTGGAATCGTCTCTGCACTTATTCACTTGAAATCAACATAGTCTCTATCTTGTCTGTGTTGATCTTCATGTCATATTCGTTGCAAGCGAAATGGAGATAGTTCAGGTGGTTTTGTAGGTCTTCTCCATTTTGGTAAAAGATGACATGATCATCAGCAAACACTATTTCATCGAGGGACTCTTCAGGAGGATTACCCAACTGTGTATTGTTATCCATGTCAATTATTAACAAAAATTAATTATATCAGAATCAACAGCAGAAGGAAATGTTATGGTAATTGGGGTCTCATGAGCAGAGCTCAATAGGACGGCCCAAAGAAGCAAGCGATGTTGATCATTAGGTGTAGCTCTATGCTTCAAACGGAACCTGAAGGATTCAGTGAAAGCCTGCGTACATGTGTTTTCTTTTCATTTGTTCTGTTCGAATGGTTACATTTGTCTAGAATTATTTGAAATTGAGCAAAATCTGGACTCCATTTTTACTTATTATTCCAAACAATGGAACCAACACTCATACGTTCGTCAGTTCTGTTTTTGTAACATATACATATATTATAAAAACAGAAGAGGAGACGGATGGACCGACACACAGGTAGGCAGACAGGCAGACAAACCTACAGAGAGACAGCCAGATAGACAAAGACTCAGAAAGACATATAGATAGACAGACAGACAGGCAGACAGACAGACAGACAGACAGGCAGGCAGACAGACAGACAGACAGACAGACAGATAGATAGATAGATAGATAGATAGATAGATAGATAGATAGATAGATAGATAGATAGATAGATAGATAGATAGATAGATAGATAGATAGATAGATAGATAGGTGTATGTATGAGTGTTGTCACTACCAACAATCAACCGATCTAAGGTCAAGAATACTGTAAATTGAATACCATTGTTTGCAATAATTCCTAAATTACGATCGGGACAAAATGAAGACGTGTTTTCTCTTCTAAGTATCACGCGTTGACAAGACCTTGTATTTGAAAGTATTCAGGACAATTACGTGAACTACAAACTATCTTGGGGTCCTTTCCTTTAAAGAGAGATGAAATGATACATAACTCTTCCAATTTCCTCATGTGCCTTGTGTGCACTTCATGTTTAAAAGCATCAACAAATCTCCTGTGACTTGCGTTTCAAATGAAATACCAAATACTCCCAGTTGCCCTGTTGGCGAATTTTCAATTCCACACTTCTGCCTCGAGCATAATTGTGTTGCCAGTTATGAAAAGGAAATTACCTTTGCCGTATCGTCAAGAAAAACAATAAAATAAACATGGCAACGTTTTGAGGGGCTGCCTTGACTCCAGACAGCTGTTATGTATTTGTTAAGAAAGTCCGCATCGTGTGTGGAATGTCGCGTTTGTCGCCTCTTTTATTAAGTTATTTCTAAGAAACAGACTCAAATGAAACACACATCTTTCACCAGCGAGAAGGATAAATCAAATAACAAATTAAGCTTTTACATTCGTGTATTTTCAACGGCGATTTCTGAATAGGTTAATGTACACACGATAAATATTTCCTCGTGAAAATATCAAACGTTATCAAGTTACGCGCGTGCATGGAATAATTCTTCCCAATAGCTATTTAGGTCTTTATTGACCAAAGTGTCGCTGTCTGGGGAATTGGAGCTTGGGTCGACCTCTGCTTCTTGTCAAAGTTAAATAGGAAAATTGCGCCCTTTCATGGCATGATCAATTATGCAATATTTCTTGCACACAAGTCGAACAGTTATTTCATTATGGTATTGTCTGCCTGACGAGTTCGACCAGGTCAGGGGTTTCTTAGCCCGTGGTGCACGGACCCCTGAGGAATATGAGGATAAATGTAAGTGTCGGTAAATTGAGTTAATCCGTCTGGTTTCCCTTAACAGATGGACCGCATTAGGGGGCTCTCGACTGGGCATGTTTTCATGAGGTTATTTATGTGGCCTAAGTTTCTGTTTTTTTTTTATTTTAAAGAATTCAACAATAGGTGTTCTTTGCATCCCCACTCTTCGCTTACTACGCGAGTTCAAATCCAATGCACGTTTAATTATGTTAAATTTCTTTGTGAGATTCTGTCCCATCCTTCTCCACTATCTTTCTGCAATCTGCATCTATATTTGTTGTTTTCCTGCTCTTTGCTACATATATTTATTTGCTTTTCAATCAATAATAAATCCGACCTATCCCAGTGGAGCATGGGTCTATATAAAAAACACGCCAGTTCTGTCAACATGTTTCCTGTAGATCTCATATTGCTATCCAGCTCCCTCTACCGTGATTGCATCGGTCGTCCCATACTTCTCCTATCGTGTGGATTCCAGAACAGAGACTGTCTTGTAGTGTTATCAACTGGTTTCCGTAAAGTGTATCCTCTCCAGCGCTAGCTCCTTTCCCGTATATCATGTCCCACGTGTATATATCTCTTTCATTCTAACAGTTCCACATTTCTAATTTTATCGTACCATTTTCTCCCTTGTATTCTGCGTAGGCATCCATTTACGGAAGTCTATACCTTTTTCGTAAGTGCCTTTGTTGCTGTCCATGATGCAAAGCCATATAACAGAACTGACTTTACGTTGCACCTGAAGATCTTTAATTTGGTGGTGGTTTAAATTTCTTTTCATTTCTATAAGTTCCCTAACGCAATGAAAACACTTCTCGCTTTCTGTATTCTTAACTTTACCTGATTTTGTGTACCTCCTAATATGTTTATGTTGCTACTAAAATATATGAACGACCATTCTGAACGAAGATGCCCACCTAACACAATTCATGTTGACTAGAGACTGTCTGGGTGAAGGTCTGCGCTCTAAATACGATATTATTATTTCAACATACCACGTTTGTTGTTGTTGGAATGCCCGCAAACTCTTTTGTTCGCTCTGATAAGGACTTTAAGTGGTGGGTTGCAGTTGCTTTCCTCACATTCCGAGCGTGAGGATGAAGGTGGACCGAAGTCGTCCAGGCGGTTGTGCTATGATTGGCTTCATCTGTGTGTCACTCACTATAACGGGGATTACGTCGATCACCCCCCCCCCCCCCCCCACCCCTTTGTTAGCCAGGCTGCCATGGAAACAGCCCGTTTCCAGTGAGGGCTACTAGGAAGAAGAGGTGAGCGTCTTGGTTTCAAACAATATATCAGGCACGTTACTGTTGGAAAGCCGAATCCTTTATAATATGAGCAATCCTGACAAGGTCCGTTTTGGTGAATCGATTTAAAAGTAATTTCTATTTATGAATTCTGGCATTATGTTTACATCACGCTTTTTTCTGCTTCTTTTTTCTGTTTGTTCAAATTGTCTTCTTTTGATTCATGTTATATCTGCAAGCCAGCTTTTACTAGGCTAGAAATCCCTGACCTGCATATCTTGTTTCTTAGTCAGGTAATAGAATTGAGTGAGGGGATGTAAGGGGTGGGGTGGGGGGGGGGGGGTGGTGAGAAGATTGAATAATATTTAATCACTACTCATTGAAGATCGAGATTTCTGATCTGCAAACAGAGCAATTAATGTCGATATTCTACAGCTGGAAGGGAATTAAAAATATTTGTTGCTTTTAAAAGCGATATAAATCACAAAAATGTCTTTAAACGCAGTTAGTTTTCTGTGTGCTTCTATGAATATTATTTTCTGAAGATACCAGACTCCATAGATAGAAAGAGACGAGACTACAGAGGGCAAATGCTATCATTCACCAACTGGCTACACTACTAAGACACACCAATATTTCACTCCAATATAAAAAAGCAGATGTTAAATAGTATCTTCATTCCTACCCTGTGCGATAATGCTAGAGATGGACATTGAATAAGGCCAAGGAACTAAAGCTGGCCACCTACAAAATGAAGAGACAAAATCACAAATATGAATTTTCGGGAGAAGGTTGAAATAATTTCCTGCCTAAATGACATCAAGCAACAGAGAATTAAATGGTTTGACCACATTATGAGAATGCGACCAGACCACATTGTTCATCAGGTCAGGTCAGGTTATCCCGTAACCGGTGAGGTCTTTGGGGCACACGTGAAGACATCCTCACAACACCTCGCCACCCTTCTCTGTCATGCAACCTTCTATAAACGAACATCAGGAAGAAAGGCGAGTAGACCGACGAAAAGGTGTATAGACAACGTAAACGAGACCTACCGTAAAATGGGGATAATTGTCACTCGGATCACGAGAAAGACGAAATACATACATACCACGACACTGGGCTACAATACGATAGAAATTGAGACAACAATAGAAGAAGAAGAAAAAGAAGAAGAAACAAGAAGAAGAAGAAGAAGAAGCTCTGATACGTATTCCACAGACTTTGCAAGATAGCCAGAATCCTACTTAGGATAGATTACCATTGGCTTTATCCGATTGGTGAAAAGATTCAAAGGTTTCACCATACTACACTCTGCGTACAAAGGTTTCAACACACGACCTTAGGTGTACAAAGGTTTAGCTACAATATCTGAGGCGCATATAGATTTTACCACACCATCGCAGGGGTATTATCGTTTCAGTACTCTTTCCCACGGGTATATTGGTTTCAGTACACTATCCCATGAGGACATTGGTTCCAGTACATTATCGAAAGAGTAGAATAGTCCCAGTATACTATCCAAAGAGTAGAATGGTTCCAGTACACCATCCTTCTTCTTCTTCTTCTTCTTCGTACGCTGTCAGACGTCAACATATATTTTTTCGAAAAAAGCAGCGGTCATCCTGAGGCTGTCGACACTGCCAAAGAACTTGACTAGTGTTACCATTGGTGAAGGCCACATCTGCTTTATCTGGTCCTCGTATGTCGGTCAGTTTTGCAGCAGATGTTCAGCGGTCATTTTCCCAGTACCGCACATGCATTCGTCAGTGCCACCTATTTTCAATTTATTGAATAGGTGGTACCTCAGTCTGAAGACCACGACCTGCTCTCTTCTGTTCAACTGGTAATATTCATCGTTTTTTGTGTAGCCAGTATGTTCTGTTTCCGATTTGGTCATGTATCTAGCTCTAATAAGCCTTTGGGCTCTTCGTATGTCACACTAGTATCTGGTTGTGGTAGTCTTGCACCTTCTTTTGCCAGTCTGTCTGCCTCCTCGTTGCCTTGGATGTTACAATGGGATGGAACCCACTGTTCCACTACTCTTTTTGGTGCGGACTGCTGGCAAAGTCGACAGAGTACTGCTCTTAAGTTCAGTATTTTTCTGGCTTTTTAGCGCTGTGACTTCGGCCAGTGCATCCGTAAGCAGGACTATATGGCTTTCATTTCTTCAGTACACTATCCGATGTGTAGAATGGTTCCAGTACACTATCCGATGTGTAGAATGGTTCCAGTACACTATCCCATGAGTAGAATGGTTCCAGTACACCATCCCATGAGTAGAATGGTTCCAGTACACTATCCCATGAGTAGAAGGGTTCCAGTACACTATCTCATGAGTAGAATGGTTCCAGTACACTATCTCATGAGTAGAATGATGCCAGTACACTACCCTATGAGTAGAATGGTTCCAGTACACTATCCCATGAGTAGAATGGTTCCAGTACACTATCGCATGAGTAGAATGGTTCCAGTACACTATCCCATGTGTAGAATGGTTGCAGTACACTATCACAAGAATACAATGGTTCTAGTACACTATCCCATGAGAAGAATGGTTCCAGTACACTATCCCATGAGTAGAAGGGTTCCAGTACACTATCCCATGAGTAGAATGGTTCCAGTACACTATCCCATGTGTAGAATGGTTCTAGTACACTTTCACAAGAGTACAATGGTTCCAGTACACTATCCTATGAGTAGAATGGTTCCTGTACACTATCCCATGAGTAAAATGGTTCCAGTACACTATCCCATGAGTAGAATGGTTCCAGTACACTATCCAAAGAGTAGAATGGTTCCAGTACCCTATCCAAAGAGTAGAATGGTTCCAGTACACTATTTTAAAGGATACAAAGGCTTCACTACACTAACTCATGAGAACAAAACTTACTCCAAACGATCCAAGGGTTACAAAGGTTTCCTGCACTTTCCAGGGAAAATACAGGTTTCACCGCCCTTCCTCAACAGTACAAAGGTTTCACCGCACTATCCCAGAAGTACAAAGGCTTTATCACTCTACCTTTAGAATACAAAGATTTCACCGCACTATCCCAGGAGTAGAATGGTTCCAGTACACTATCCATGTGTAGAATGGTTGCAGTACACTATCACAAGAGTACAATGGTTCCAGTACACTATCCCATGAGAAGAATAGTTCCAGTACACTATCCCATGAGTAGAATGGTTCCAGTACACTACCCCATGTGTAGAATGGTTCCAGTACACTATCACAAGAGTACAATGGTTCCAGTACACTATCACAAGAGTACAATGGTTCCAGTACACTATCCTTCTTCTTCTTCTTCTTCTTCGTACGCTGTCAGACGTCAACATATATTTTTTCGAAAAAAGCAGCGGTCATCCTGAGGCTGTCGACACTGCCAAAGAACTTGACTAGTGTTACCATTGGTGAAGGCCACATCTGCTTTATCTGGTCCTCGTATGTCGGTCAGTTTTGCAGCAGATGTTCAGCGGTCATTTTCCCAGTACCGCACATGCATTCGTCAGTGCCACATATTTTCAATTTATTGAATAGGTGGTACCTCAGTCTGAAGACCACGACCTGCTCTCTTCTGTTCAACTGGTAATATTCATCGTTTTTTGTGTAGCCAGTATGTTCTGTTTCCGATTTGGTCATGTATCTAGCTCTAATAAGCCTTTGGGCTCTTCGTATGTCACACTAGTATCTGGTTGTGGTAGTCTTGCACCTTCTTTTGCCAGTCTGTCTGCCTCCTCGTTGCCTTGGATGTTACAGTGGGATGGAACCCACTGTTCCACTACTCTTTTTGGTGCGGACTGCTGGCAAAGTCGACAGAGTACTGCTCTTAAGTTCAGTATTTTTCTGGCTTTTTAGCGCTGTGACTTCGGCCAGTGCATCCGTAAGCAGGACTATATGGCTTTCATTTCTTCAGTACACTATCCGATGTGTAGAATGGTTCCAGTACACTATCCGATGTGTAGAATGGTTCCAGTACACTATCCCATGAGTAGAATGGTTCCAGTACACCATCCCATGAGTAGAATGGTTCCAGTACACTATCCCATGAGTAGAAGGGTTCCAGTACACTATCTCATGAGTAGAATGGTTCCAGTACACTATCTCATGAGTAGAATGATGCCAGTACACTACCCTATGAGTAGAATGGTTCCAGTACACTATCCCATGAGTAGAATGGTTCCAGTACACTATCGCATGAGTAGAATGGTTCCAGTACACTATCCCATGTGTAGAATGGTTGCAGTACACTATCACAAGAATACAATGGTTCCAGTACACTATCCCATGAGAAGAATGGTTCCAGTACACTATCCCATGAGTAGAAGGGTTCCAGTACACTATCCCATGAGTAGAATGGTTCCAGTACACTATCCCATGTGTAGAATGGTTCTAGTACACTTTCACAAGAGTACAATGGTTCCAGTACACTTTCCTATGAGTAGAATGGTTCCTGTACACTATCCCATGAGTAAAATGGTTCCAGTACACTATCCCATGAGTAGAATGGTTCCAGTACCCTATCCAAAGAGTAGAATGGTTCCAGTACATTATTTTAAAGGATACAAAGGCTTCACTACACTAACTCATGAGAACAAAACTTACTCCAAACGATCCAAGGGTTACAAAGGTTTCCTGCACTTTCCAGGGAAAATACAGGTTTCACCGCCCTTCCTCGACAGTACAAAGGTTTCACCGCACTATCCCAGAAGTACAAAGGCTTTATCACTCTACCTTTAGAATACAAAGATTTCACCGCACTATCCCAGGAGTAGAAAAGTTCCAGTACACTATCCATGTGTAGAATGGTTGCAGTACACTATCACAAGAGTACAATGGTTCCAGTACACTATCCCATGAGAAGAATAGTTCCAGTACACTATCCTATGAGTAGAATGGTTCCAGTACACTATCCCATGTGTAGAATGGTTCCAGTACACTATCACAAGAGTACAATGGTTTCAGTACACTATCCCATGAGAAGAACAGTTCCAGTACACTATCCCATGAGTAGAATGGTTCCAGTACACTATCCTATGAGTAGAATGGTTCCTGTACACTATCCCATGAGTAGAAGGGTTCCAGTACACTATCCAAAGAGTAGAATGGTTCCAGTACACTATTTTAAAGGATACAAAGGCTTCACTACACTAACCCATGAGAACAAAACTTACTCTAAACGATCCAAGGGTTACAAAGGTTTCCTGCACTTTCCAGGGAAAATACAGGTTTCACCGCCCTTCCTCAACAGTACAAAGGTTTCACCGCACTATCCCAGGAGTGCAAAGGCTTTATCACTCTACTTTTGGAATACAAAGATTTCACCGCACTATCCCAGGAGTACAAAGATTTCACCGCCCTACTTCAATGATACAAAGATCGACAAGATCGACAGGGAATTTGAGACTAGGTGTCAGAAAGCATCTGCAGCAACTTATAAGCTGTCACCACTGCTTAGACACTCGCGCATTAGTTTGGCAACAAAGCAACAGCTGATGAACTGTATATGTATGCCAACTCTGTGCTACCAGTGCCAAATATGACATCTGTCAATGGCGCGTTAGAGGCGAATTTCGACGTGTGAAATGAAGTGTTTAAGGAAGCGTTCGGTGCTACCAGAAAAGACAGAATGCGGAACGACGACATTCGTAATATGGTCGGCACCACGTCTTGTGCTGAATACATTTTCAGGCAGAAAATAAGTTGGTTTGATCATCTCATGAGAATGCATCCTCATCAACTTCTACCGATGGCTTACAACGCTGGCGGAATTGGCTACAGGGCAAGGGGGCAGCCGCGATGCAGGCGGATAGATGGCATTAGATTGATTGTGCAGCGGCATGGGTTCACATTGACCGACGCAGCGCACTTAGCGCAAGACAGACGATTTAAGCTCCCCACGACGCTTAACGGCAGAAGTGGAAAGAAAACTAACTAACCCAAGGGGTGCACATACTTTATTACATTAGGAGAAGGCCACATGGCTTTACCACTAACAATGTAGTCAATAGACTTCACGAGACTCTCAGCTGGGTTAATACAATTCAGGACTTTTATCTGGGTCAATAGACTTTAGGAGGTTTAAATGGATCAATAGGTTTCACAAGATCCTGAACTCGTATAATAGACCGGGAGCCGATCAACTGGCTCAGTAGACTTCACCAGGCTGTCAAGTAGGATAATCGATAGACTTCACCAGGCTGTTAACTAGGTCAATAGACTTAACCAGGCTATTAATTGGGTCAATATACTTCACCATGCTGTCAACTAGTTCCATAGACTTCATAAGACTGTCAACTGGTTCCAAAGACTTCACAAGACTGTCGACTGGTTCCAAAGACTTCACAAGACTGTCAACTGGTTCCACAGACTTCACAAGACTGTCAACTGGGTCCACAGACTTCACAAGACTGTCAACTAGATCCGTAGACTTCACCGGACTGTCCACTGGGTCTGTAAACTTCATACCAGGGGCTATCAAAGAAGCCGACAACATGATGATGATATAATCCCTTTACCCGTGAGCTGGCAGCTCTTGACAGCCCAATGCCTCCCGGAGAAAAGCCTATGTCCTAAATTGTTGTGGTGATGTGTATAGTTGGGTGTGGTGGTAGCAGCAGGTTCTGCAGATCGGCCAGTATTGGGCACACAGTCAGGAGGTACTCGACTGACTCGTCGTGGTCATGGCAAAATCTGCAGTTTGGTTCACGTATTCAGATGTTTGTTGAGAGGAACAAGGCCTGTTCTCAGCTTGAAGATCAAACTCTCGTTTCAGTCCTGGTGATCTGGTTTTTCTTGGTGTTTGAAATATACTCGGCCTATCTGGGATGTAGCCCACTGGTTTAGCCACTCCTACCTGTAGTTATTTTTCAGGATTTGCTTGCAGGTCTGTAGTGTGATGCGAGGTAGTGAAGCCAAGAACATAGAAATGATTAAGAATCCAAGGTCTAGACATGTGTTTGCCAACTCGCTACGCTGAAATGTAGCCCCCACTGAAGCATACAACGAGAGACAATGTGTAATTGTAGTCTGCATGTCAATAAACAGCGATCAGGATACTTGCGAATGCGATGCTCTTCAGAACCAAGAACACCTCCTCTCATGCCCAAACCTTCCACACGCATGTACATACAATGGAAGATCTGCTCGATGGACACGACACGGCAGCCAAGGTGGCTGAACATTTTACCTCTGCCGCCTCGTGGCGTGGACACGGAACGTGAGTAAGTGGTACAGGGATGCAGTGTTCCTGCTGGATTTTCTTCCTCAGCTTCAACACGATGTACCTATTGCTGCAAATAGCATAATCTGGAGAGAAAAGGATTTTAATTATTAGGGGACTTTAGCTCCAATAATCGTTCGACAATATTTGTATTTAGTGTTGCTTCCCTTGACGCGAACAGCGTGTTTTTGTTTTCAATAAATGTTGTATCTATTATATATAATTTAAATATTCACAGTAAAGAAGGACCACGATAAGGATAAATGAAAATGCTGGTAAAATAACCATTATGTTAATGTGAAAAGGTGTGTCTCTAATATTATGATAAGGTAGGTAAAACATAATCGTATTGTGACACGAGTGCAGAGACTGGTGCAATGAGAACGAAGACCTCGAGGTTAAACAATTAACTGAGCTCAAGACGTTCATGATGTGACATATACTAATGGATCTTAACTTAACTTAACATCTTTATACTGGTTTAGAAGACCATGCAGAGTCTGTATACAACCAGTTTCATTTACATCACCTTGCTCTAAAAGCTTTGTGCATCCAATTTATTCTTAAATGCATTAACTGTCCCTGCCTCCACTACCTCCCCTGGCAATGCATTCCAAGCATTCACCACTCTCTGACTAAAAAAATATTTCCTAATATCTAATCTGGACCTCTCTTTAGTCAGCTTGTAGCTATGTCCTCTTGTTATTGTGGGTGGCTGTATTTTTAAAAACTTGTTATAGTCTAATGTATCCATTCCTCTGATCATCTTATAAACCTATATTATGTCACCACAAATTCTTCTCTCTTCTAGACACTGTAGGCCGGTTTTTCTGAGTCGTTCCTCATAACTGTAATTCTGGAATCCCACTATCAGCTTTGTTGTATTCTTTCCAGCATGTTTATATCCCCTCTATTATAAGGACTCCACACCTGTACATAGTACTCCAACCTAGGTTTAACTAATCCTTTATACAGTTTGACTATCACTTCCTTGCTATTATGTTTAATATTTCTTTTTATCATACCTAACATTGCATTTGCCATCTTCACTGCTACCTGAACTTGCTCACTCACCTTACCTGTATGATTTATTATAACCCATAGGTCCCTTTCCTTATCTATCTTTCTAATATTGTTCTGTCCCATTCTGTAATTATGTTCCATATTGGATCTACCAATGTGGATGACTGTACATTTATCTACATTAAACTCCATTTGCTAGCTTACAGACCATTCTCAAATTTTATCCAAATCCGACCTCAATATATCCACTTCCGCTTTAGATGAGACATACTGCATAGTTTTGTGTCATCAGCAAATTTTGCAATCATGGATCCCATATAAATGTCCAAATCGTTTATATATATCAAAAACAAAATTGGTCCCAAAACCGAGCCCTGTGGCACTCCACTTTTCACTTTCCACCACTCAGAGTACTCCTTTTTTATGCCCACCCTCTACCTTCTTCCTGTTAAATAATTTTCAATCCATTTGGCAACTTCCCCACCTATTCCATGTGATTTTAACTTTCGAAATTGTGCCGCATGATGTGAAAGCCGAAATGGGTTTGTCTGCCCGGATGTGAGGCAGAGTCATTGTTCATCAGATCGTGGCATTAATTAGGGGAATCGTCATTATGAGATTGAAGATCAAGGCACTGACTTTGGTTCTGAGCTTGCTTTTTGTGATCTGTGGCTCTCAGTAATTGCCCCTGAATGTAAATTAAAGCAGACACATTCATCAGTATTTCTTATGTTCAGTTTGCTGAATACACACCATTAAATCTGTTATGGATATTTCCTTGCTCTTTAGTCTGGTATTGTGATCTGCGTTTGGGAGGCCATATGTAAACGTCTAAAGTCGACGAGCCAGCGGCATCACCACCAAGGTTAAAGTATATCGTACTGTAGTGTTATCCATTTTGCTGCATGCCTATGAAACATGGACAGTTTATAGCAGAGACTCCTGACAGCTTCATTGTTTTCACTTGCGAAGGCTGCTCAGGATTGGATGACAGAACAAATTGCCTAACTCTGAAATTCTGAGGACAAACATGTTGAGCACCTATACTATTCTGCTAAAAGCTAATTTAAGATGGACAGGACATCTTGCTTGCATGCCCGATGAGCGCATACCCTAGCAGATGTTATACAGTGAGTAAGAATATGCAGACACTCATTCAAGGTTCCAACCAAGCAAGTCTTGTCCTATTTTTTGGTTTTCTTCATCCTGGAGACGTGCAATATTTTCATTTCATTTTGTTGTCAACAATTGTCTGCTTTTTTTGCTTCTGTTCCATAAGCTTATACATGTTTTGTTTTTGTTTGTGTGTGTATCACTCCAAGTCATATCATCATATAGTCAGTCATGACTGAAAGGGGTTACCATACTGTTCCATATGGAGTTTCTGATCATTCACCATCTCCCACATTCACACTAATGGACTCCTTAAAAAATATGAAGCATCCAAATCCACAACAAATTGGTAACCTTTTATTGCTGAAAGAAATCTTAGCATTAGACAACAACAAAACAAAAGTGTCCTATTGTGTAAAAAGTGATAATACTAAGGTCAGTTTTACAGCTCACAATTCACACAGGCAAACATTCTGCAAGCAAAAAAGCAGATGATAAATAGTATTTTCATTTCTACCCTGTGCTTCCAGTGCCAGACATGGGCATTAAATAGGGTTCAGGAATGAAAGTTAGCGACCTGCAAAATGTGCTGCTTACGAAAGGTCACTAGCAACACCCAGAAGAGACAGAATCACAAATGTGAATATTCAGAAGATTGGAACAATTCCCTACCTAAATTACATCCAGCAAAAGAAAATGAAATGGTTTGACCACACTGTGAAAATGCAACCAGACCACATTGTTCATGCAACCTTCTACAAGAGAATATCAAGAGAAATGATGAGAAGTAGACAGAGGAGAAAGTGGATAGACAGCATAAACGAGACCTGGCGTAAAGTGAGGATAAGTGTCACTATGGAGTTGAGAGAGGCAAAAGACAAATACACACCACGACACTGGTCTACAATCCTGTAGAAAGTGAGATAACAAAAAGAGGAAGGAAAACAAAACAATCTGCTGAGTAAGAGCCGGCCAAAGAGGGTTGTACATGAGTCTACACAAAAGAGGACTTCTCCAAGATCTCAGACCCTATAGATATTTTTGAAAGAGACATGGATACAGCGGGATTAAGATCAATCTGTATTATAGGTGAAATGGTTTTTAAAAAATTGGAGGGGTTGAAAATGGATAAATGTCTAGGTCAAGATGGTATTTATCCAAAATTTCTGTTTTGAATTAGAGACCAACTAGCAAAACCATTAGATGTATTATGTTCTCAATCACTTGTAAAAGGGATTGTTCCAGGAGATTGGAAAGATGCAGGAGTGATCCCCTTATTCAAAAAAGGATAAAAATCATTCAGCAAATTATAGACCGGTGAGTTTAACGAGCATAGTCTGTAAATTGATAGAGTCAATAATCAAAGAAAACATTGTAATGCATTTAGACAAGTTTAATCTAATCAGAAATAGTTAGCATGGGTTTACTATTGGTTATCATGCTTAACAAATCTATTAGAATTCATGGAGGAGGATACTAAAATAATAGATAAAAGGGAGCCAGTGAATGTTATTTATCTAGATTTTGCAAAGGCCTTTTATAGAGTACCTCATCAAAGATTATTTCGAAAGTTAAAATCACATAGAATAGGTGGGGAAGTTGCCAAATGGATTGACATTTGGTTAACAAGAAGAAGGCAGAGAGTGGGATTATATAAGGAGTACTCTGAGTAGAGTGAAGTAAAAAGTGGAGTGCCACTGGGCTCAGTTTTGAGAGAAATTTTGATCTTGATATATAAACGATTTGGACATTGATATGGGATCCATGATTTCAAAATTTGCTGATGACACAAAACTATGCAGTAGTGTCTCATCTAAAGCGGAAGTGGATATATTAAGGTGGATTTAGATCAAATTCGAGAATGGTCTGTAAGCTGGCAAATGGAGTTTAATGTAGATAAATGTACAGTCATCCACATGGGTAGATCCAATATGGAACATAATTATAGAATGGGCAAGAACAATATTAGAAAGATAGATAAGGAAAGGGACCTAGGGGTTATAATAGATCATACAGGTAAGGTGAGTAAACAAGTCCAGGTAGAGGTGAAAAAGACAAATGCAATGTTAGGAATGATAAAAAGAAATATTAAATTCAGGAGCAAGGAATTGATAGCACACTGTATAAGTTAGATCTAGATTGGAGTACTGTGTACAGTTGTTGTGTCCTTATCATAGATGGGATATACACATCCTGAAAAAGATAGAAAAAAGAGTGACAAAGCCGATAGTGGTATTCCAGAATTACAGTTATGAGGAAAAACTCAGAAAAACCAGCATTCGGTGTCTAGAAAAGAAAAGAATTTGAGATGACAATACAGGTTTATAAGATAATCAAAGGAACAGATAAATTGGACTATAACAAGTTTTTAAAAATACAACCACCTACAAGAACAAGAGGGCATAGCTACAAATGAACTAAAGAACGGTCCAGAGTAGATATTAGGAATCATTTTTTTAATCAGAGAGTGGTGCATGCTTGGAATGTATTGCCACAAGTAGTAGTCGAGGCAGGGACAGTTAATGCATTTAAGAATAGATTGGATGCACAAAAGCTGTTAGAGCAAGGTAATTTAAATGAAACTAGTGGAGCCGCGTAGCGCAGTGGTTAGCGCGCTGGCTTCGCATCTGAGTGGTCCTGGGTTTATTCCCCAGTTGAGGTGGTAATGTTTTTTTCAGACCGCAAGGGCACCCGGGTCGACCCAGCCTTAAATGGGTACCGGTTCAGTCCGGGAAGTAAAAGCGGCGAGGGAGAGGAGATGGCTACCGCCCTCATATAACCGAGCCTTTGAAATGTGAGATCGCTAACACCTCACACCCCTACAGCAGTAATGCTATGGGATACTTTACTTTTTTACTTAGTTGTATACAGACTCTACAGTCTTCCAAACCAGTATAAAGATGTTAAGAGACTGCTAACCTAATAATCCAAAAACCATTGCCATGAAAGCCCATTGCAGATGATTGTAACCAGGCTTCCTGAACGCTGGTTAGGGTAAGCCAAATACAGTGTTGACTTATTCTTCAACAAATAGTTACGTGGAAAGTCTAAGAAAAACCGTTCTACAGTGTCAAGAAAGAGAAGAATTCGAGGTGATACAGGTTTATAAGATATTCAACGCTAAGGTTAAATTATACTTTAGCAGGTTTTTCAATATACCTAGGCATACAAGAGGGCACAGCCACAAATGAATTTTAAAAAGTTGCAGATTAGATACAAAGAAATACTTTGTTAGTCATGAAGGGTAAATGTGTGGAATGCATTGCCCCAGGAAATCAGGAGGGTGGGAGGGCAGGGTAAATTAATGCATTCACTAATAGATTGGATACACACAGTTATTTTTAGATGAAGTGAATTTAAAAGAAGCTATTTGTATGCAGAATCTTCTAAACCAGTAAAACGATTTAAGCTTAGTTAATAATTGGAATCAGCCTTCCTTATAGCTAGTAGGGTAAGCCAAATGCAGTATTGGACCTATGCTTCAATAAGTGACTGGAACCAGGATTCCCAAAAAGCTGCTTAGAGTAAGCCATACGCAGCAACAGATCGATGCTTCAACAAATGAAGATATGGTAAAATGAACTGCTGCTAAGGTAACTCTGAATTAGGATTATGAAGGAAAGAACTGCAGAGATATAGATACCACAAGGTCAGGACTAAAGCAACTATAATAGTATAAATACAAATGTGATAAATGCAGCAAGAACATATATAATATAGGCAAAATTCAGCAACAGGAATGACAATAAATTAGACTATAACAAGTTTTTCAGAATACAACCACCTACAAGAACAAGAGGGCATAGTTACAAATGTACTGAAGAAAGGTCTAGAATAGATATTAGGAAATATTTGTTTAGTCAGAGAGTGGTGAATGCTTGGAATGCATTGCCACAGACAGAAATTAGTGCAGTCAGGGACAATTAATGCATTTAGCTTAACTTAAACTTAACTTAATGTCTTTACACTGGTTTAGAAGACTCTGCAGAGTCTGTATACAACCAGTTTCATTTACATTACCTTGCTCTAAAATCTATGTGCTTCCAATAAATTCTTAAATGCATTAACTGTCCCTGCCTCCACTACCACCTGTGGCAATGCATTCTAAGCATTCACCACTCTCTAAAATATATTTCCTAATATCTAATCTGGACCTCTCTTTAGTTAATTTGTAGCTACGCCCTCTTGTTCTTGTTGTTGGTTGCATTTTTTAAAACTTGTTATAGTCTAATTTATCTGTTCCTCTGTTCTTCTTATAAACTTAAGTCACCTCAAATTCTTTTCTTTCCTAGACATTGAAGGCCGGTTTTTCTGAGTCTTTCCTCATAACCATAAGAGTAGATTGGATGCGCATAGCTTTTAGAGCAAGGAAATGTAAATGAAACTGGTTGTATACAGACTCTACAGAGACTTCTAAACTTGTACAAGAACGTTAAGTTAAGCTAAATGGGCAAATATTGGGAAATATCAGCAGCAAAAATGATGAAGAGCTAAAGACATAAGTACAAGAGAGGCATGGATAGTATTTGCTAGTCAAGTAGGCACTTGAAGATAAATAATGTTTCATTAATGTAAACAAATTTTGTTATCATCAGCCTCAATCTGGTTCTCAGTTTTGTTGAGTTCCATCCACCAGATTCCAGCGCTCTTCACCAGATGTTCCTTATCCTCTTCATTTGTCTTTTTCCCTGTGGGCTCCAATCCAGCACATATCTGGTTATATTACTGGCTTCTTTCTGAGGGTGTGTTCAACCCATCTCTGCTTTCTCTTGTAACAGATGTATTTATTAAAACAAGTATGTGAAAACAGATATAGTTTTATTTTTGCTAGAAAAACTAACTATGATACAGTCAGTAGAGACAAAAACAGCACTGGCTGTTTAAACACTGACAAATTTGACAAATACAGCATTGGCAGTTGAAAAACTGACAAAAACATTACTGGCTGTTTAAACACTGACAAATTTGACAAATACAGTATTGGCAGTTGAAAAACTGACAAAAACATTACTGGCTGTTTAAACACTGACAAATTTGACAAATACAGTATTGGCAGTTGAAAACTGACAAATATAGCAATGGCAGTTTAAACACTGACAAATACAGCACTGACAACTGCCAGTACTGATAAACAGAACACTAACATGGCCAAAGACGAGGTGAATGAGATGACAGCTGTCAGTGATAGCTGTCAGAAAACCAGAGGTGCCCAAAGCCCAACTCTGCCTCCAAGTAGTAGCCATGGAAGCAGGCTGAATCCATGCTGCTTCGCTGAGAGATTAAGGATTTAAGAGTAAAGAAAAGCCCAGTTCCAAAAATATGCTGCCATAAAATCAGAAATGTCAGAACAAGAAGGTCAGCTATTGCAGCCCTTCTGTAAACTGTGACCTAAGGTAACAAATTGTCCATTACAGGACAAACTAGGAAAAAAATGTAGCAGAATACTAACAAATACATCATCATCATGTATCATGTTCTTTGTATAACATTGATCCAATCACAGCTCGCCTGAAAGAAACTCCTTCCCTAGCCACATCTCCAGCCTCTGCCAAAGTCATGCCCAGGCATTGCTGGATATTTTTGTGCCATCATCTTCTCAGTCTGTCCCTGCCTCTTTTGCCCGGTACCAAAACTTCTGTCACTGCTCTCTGAATACCATTGTGTCTCTTGATGTGACCAAAGTATTTCCATTTTCTGACCATGATGAATTTATAAACCAGTTCTCTTCTATGTTCAACGCTTCAATACATCCCTGACAGATACAACACTGACAGATACTTCACTAACATATATATAACTTAACAGATACAACACTGACAGATACTTCACTAACATATATATAACTTAACAGATACAACACTGACAGGTATAACATTGACAGATACTTCACTAAAAAATACAACACTGTCAGATACACTAACAGACACATCACTGACAGATACAACACTGGTAGATACATCCCTGACAGATACATCACTGACAAATACAACGCTGACAGATACATCCCTGATAGACACACATCATTGACAAATACAACACAGACAAATACATCAATGACAGATACATTATTAACAGATACTAGACTAACACATATATCACTGACAGGTATAACATTAACAAATACCTCACTAACAGATACAAAACTGACAGGTATAACACTGACAGATACCCCTCTAACAGATACCTCATTAACAGATACCCCACTGACAGATACATCACTGAAGATACAACACTGATAGATACAATACTGACAGACATTACACTGACAGACACATCACTGACAAATACAACACTGACAGATACAACAAAATGTTAAGATATTGCAGCCTTGCTGTAAACTACGACACAACATCCTTTTCATAACAGAAACACAGAAGAAGAAGAAGAATTGGAAAACAAAAATATGTCACTTAAATTGTCAGAAGGGATCAAGATGCTGAGCAGCACATGAGCTACAGTGGTCAGCGACCCATAGCTGCATGCTAGCATCAGGGCCAGCGAACTAAAGCTGCCAAGACCCTTCTACACCTCCACGCAGTAATCCTGGATAACAGGCTGCAGCAGAACAGACTGGCTAAGGAGAAGGGATTGAAGAGGGAATGCTAACCCGGTACTCAAAAAATGCTTGCTGAAGTCAGATGTGTTGGACCGAAAGGTCCAAATATCGCAGTCAAGCTGTAAACTACAACACAACGCATTCTTTTCTCTGGACTACATTCTGCTACTTAAGCCCTTTCAGAGTTTGGTAGCGGGAGATTGAGAACGAACGAAGCTAAGCCAAGCCAAATTGTCAGACAAGATGGATTTTAAAAAAATTAATTACTACTGATTTATTGTGTTAACTAATATTATTCCCTGTAGTGAAATCAAGTTCACTTTCCTTTAAAGTATTTTTCTGCCATTTGCAAAGCACTAGGCTAGAGAGCCAATTAAAGCAAGTATTGAATTACAAATGATCAAAATAAATGAACAAAGTTAAACAAACAAACAAGCAAAAAAGAATCTAGAAACAAAAGTATAGGCTATAAGAAATGTTGTAAAACATTTTTTTAACGGAGCACATGTAGAAGAAAAAAAAATGGTCTTCCTAGTTTGTGGGAAGGCCAATGAGATCTATCAGTTTCTTGGATGTCCGTATCCCATGACAGCTTAGGATCTGATCTGCTCGATTTAATCCACTTAGTAATGATCCATGAAATGTTGATATAAAGTCCAAAGAGTATGCCTCACCAGCAAAGAGAACTCTTGGATTCTGTGGTGAGATAACAATTTTTTATTTCAACTAGGTTTAAAATTGGATTGCACTCTGTCCTACATGATACAAAACCAGGAAACAAAACAGAATACATGCAAGAAACAATATCATCTGAAAATTAACTGGCAGAACATGGGAACACAGTCCTATTTTTCTTTCCCTGTGCATTCCGTGTTAGGGCTTGTCTGGCCACAGTAAATGGTGCTTTCTATAGCATGTGTCCTTTCCAAAACCCCAGTTTCTATCTTTTTTGTGTTTGTTCTCAATCTCCCGTTACCAAGCCCTGAACAAGGTTTTGCAAATTGCAGGACGTAGTCCAGAGAACAAAATGTGCTTGTGGTTTACAACTTGACTGCAAAATTTGCATCTTTTGGTCTGACACATTTATCTTCAGCAGTACTTTCTATTTTTGATCTGTTACTCCCCTGGTTGGTGTTGGCTCCTTTGCCTAAGGTCTTTACTCATCACAATGTCTTGCTAGCCTATGCCCATATTCTCTGTTATCATCTATTAACAAACAACTGAAATTTCCTCTGTATTGCCTTTGTCATTCTCCAAGTTTCTGCTCCGTACAGGAGTACTGACTTGACATTGGTATCAAACAATCTTAACTTGCTTTCTTCTTCTTGTTCCTCTTCTTTGTAATACTGCTCTTGCCATGCAGCATTGTCGAGAGGAAGGATATGTATATTTATTGTTATTGCCAAGTTGAAGGCTTGTACTTTTGTGTAACTTTCTGAGAGTGTCAGAGACACCTTTGATCCATTAAAATTGAGGTAAGATTCTTGCTCATGGATTGGAGACCTGCATATGATATGCTATTGCTGTGGATTAGGTCACGGATTTTCTTTCCAGTTGCACTTCTCACACAGCGCATGGCACAGCTCTGGATCTTACTTTAATGTGATTCTAATATCGACCAACATTGACAATGGCAACTCAATGCAATAATAAATAGTGTATTTATCAGCTTCCTCTTAGTAGAAAGATGCACTCAGGATGTTTCAAAATCTGTGCAATTAGATAGTGGACAGTGTTCACTATCTGAATTCTATGTGTGATCTATTTGTCCACCCTGCCGTCATCAGTGAACATACTACCTTGGTATTTGAACTCCCATACTTGCTTGATACCAATGTCACTGCTGCGGAAACTTCTGTGCACTAAACATGCAAATAATCTTTATTTCCTTTGACTTCCATATATTATTCAGTAACAGGATAGTGGACAGTGTTCGCTTTCTGAATTATATATGGGATCTCTCTGTCCACTATGCAGTCATAAGTGAACATACTGCCTTAGTAGTTGAACTCACATACTTGCTTGATACCAATGCTGTGAAAACTTCTCTGCACTTAACAAGACACAAATCTTTATTTCCCTGGATTTACATATATTCTTCAGTAACAGGAATGCTGTCCCTTTCTTTCCAATTCTAGCCCTTACATCTGCCTCTATGCCCTCTGAAGTATCATTGGTGCTGATCAAGAAAGATAAGTATACATACCATCATTTTTTTAGTCTTAGCTATTTTGGGTCATATCACATTTAAGATACTCCAAAACAATATACGAGGAGTGTTCAAATGAAACCGGACCTAACTGCACCTAATGAACATATGTATGATGCTCATGATGACGTCGCTTCTGATATCAACAGCACATACGAACTGTCACGTTTGCAAAATTTAATTATCCTGAAACTCATTGTTTTCTCAATCGACTTGAAAACTTGGCGGGTGTAATACAGAATCCGTCCAGAGCTGATCAGCGGGCAGTCATTTTGTTTCTAACATATGAAGGATGTCGACCACTTGACATTCATCACAGATTGCAGGCAGTGTATGATGACAAAAGAGTGGTGAATGTAAGCTATGGCGACGGTCCACCCAAATTGATGCATCAATTTTGGGGATGACATCTTCTGGCGCAACAATATGCGCTGACCTGGTCTCGGAAGATCGATCTTTCATTAACTCGTATCCTTTTTTAAACATTGTTGTCCAGTTCTTCAATGTTGTCTTTAACACACTTTTGTCACCATACACTGCCTGTATTCTGTGATGAATGTCAACTGATTGACATCCTTCAGCTGTTAAAAACCGAATCACCACTTGCTGATCAACACTGGACGGATTCTGCATCACACTCGCCCTGTTTTCAACGATCTGCAGAGGAAACTATGAGACGGAGGATAATTAAATTTTGCAAACTTGTCAGTTGGTATGTGCTGTTTACACCAGAAGGGACATCATGCTCATCGAAGTTATGCCTACTTGATGCTGTTAGGTCCGGTTTCATTTGAACATGCCTCGTAATTAAGCATAACAGTTCAGAAAATTAAATACTACCTCAGAGGAAGGCAGAGGTGCTCCAAGATTGATCAAATCTTCTTCACGAATGCCAGTCTTTGGATAACTGTAGGTGCCACGAATATAGGGATTTGACAGCCAGTTTGTCCTGAAAATTTGATAATGATAACAGTTATTATTCTTGAACTAAATAGAGAAGTAGAATGCTGAGAGGTTAGGTTGCAGATCATCTAATCAGAAAGACATTGGCTCATACTCCAGTGATGATCTAGATGTATTTTTATCTATCCTGCACATTGCATAGAAACTCTGCAAGTGGCCTTTATTCCTTAGCTCTATGATTCTCTGAGGTCCCCAACAATGAGAAAACCAACATTATCTTCTTCTTAATATTTGGTTTTGTATACTTGTTTTATGCCACCAGATGGTTCGCCTCCTTGAAATGACTTTGGTGGTGGGGACAGGATGGGCTAGTGGTTAAGTGACATGGCTTACAATCCAAAGGTGCTGGGTTCGCTCCCCAAATCCAGCATGGGTCATTACCCTGGAGAAGCAAAGCCTTAGAAAATGCAGGAGGAACCGTCCCTTACATAAAATGCATGCTGAAGTTGGATGCACTGGGCCAACAGGCGCAACATAAAAACATAGTGCAATGCTCACTGCCTTGGGGAATAGAGAAATAAGGCAAACACAAAAATATAAAAGAAAAAAGAACCAAATAAACATATATGGTAAGTCGTCACTGGCTCCCTATGGTTTGTCTAGCATGTGCTTCTTTCTTTGGGTCTGGTCCTCTCATGGAAGTTTTGATGCAGAGGGCATGTCTGTATGGTGTGTTCTATTGACCCTTCTGACATGTGCATTCTCCAATCTGCGCTGCTTTAATTTTATTTCAGATGCCATCTCTGCATCGAAGGTAGCCGCAATGGATCTCCAGTGTGCTCTCTTGCCGTAATTGTGCAATCTGATAGACTTTTTCCAGTCCATCTCCTGATCTTATCCACCCACTTAAAACATTGTCTGCCTCTTGAACGACTGCTTTCCCCCTTACCCTTCAGTATGGCCTTCAACAAGGAGATATGTCTTGTTAAATGATCAAAATAACGTAACTGTCTAGCTCTGATTTCGGTCGTTAATTCTATTTTCACCCTCAACCTTTCCAATACTTCCAAATTTGTTTTCTTCTCTTTCCAAGAAATGCAACCCAATCTTCTATATACCCACATTTTGAAGGCTTCAATACTCTTTTCTAACTTGTTATTCATTGTCCATGTTTCTGTGCCATGAAGTAGTGACGAGTATACATAAGACCTGACAATTCTCATTTTCAAATTCTGATTTATTAGTTTGAATGTCAGTATGTGTTGCATGTTGTCGTATTCCATCTTGGCCATACCTATTCTCTTTCTGATTTCATTTTCACAGCTGCGTTCTTCCGCTTGTATATGACCTAGATAGGAGAAACTCTGTACCTGTTCCAGTAGTTGATCTTTTATTTTTATCTGCATACATGGTTTCTTGTCACTTTTCCCAATTATCAAAGTCTTTGTTTTCTTTATGTTTATGTCTAATCCAAACTATTGACTTATTGTGTATATTGTTGTCACCAGCTCCTGTAATTCTTGCTCACTTTATGCCATCACAACTGTATTTTCCGCATATCTAAGATTGTTCATTGCCACTCCTTCAACGAAAGTTGCAAGTATGTATTTCGCCCGCAATGACCTGTTCTAAGAGCAGAAAATTGTGGTATATTGTTTCTTGTTCAGTCTGTTGATGTGGTCTTGTGGGTGCTGCTCTTTTGCTGTTTCCACAGTTGTTTATATTTGTTTTCAATGTGTGCCCTAACTTCTGGCAGTGATATTGGGTGGGTGAATTGTTCTTTTTGTCTGCTCTCCCTGGTAGATCTGTCTGCCCTTCTTGGCCAGTTTGTATACACTCTCATTTTCCAACATAATGATTGTCATTTATTTCATATTTCATGGCTTCTAAAATTTTTTATTCTGCGACCCACTTGAATCAGACACATCTTTTCATGACACTTCATTCATAAATGCAATTAGTACTAACACTGTATTTTTACCATATTTGCCAAAGATATTTTTTTGCTGAAGGCTAAAAAAAATATGAAAATAATTTTAATTTTAATTAAATGGATGTGATTGCTTATTCAGACACAGAAATTGGAATTGTGGTTTAATATTAGCTGCTGCTAGTCTCATAGCAGTCTCAGTGTTCTTCAGACTTGAGCGATATTTTGTTTTAGATTAAATTAAAATAAGGCGAGGCAGTGATGGCACTGTGGATGAATAGAGTAAGAACAAATATTGTAATCCTGGTGTTCACTCGGGCACATTTTCCCTATGCCAGGTAGATTCTATTGTTTTGGCTATAAGTAAAGGGTGAGGTTGATTCCTCTGTGCGGCTCGCTAGACCTGAGGGAGGTGCTAATGATAACACTCAGAATCGACCTGAAAATTGACTTAACTTTCTATCCTCTCGTATTTGGCGGACTTCGTGTTGTAGGTGGCCTCCATTGCTTTGTTAAAGTGACTTGTCCAGTGATGTAAGTAATCAGATCTGACATATATGACTCTCTATTTATAGGTTGAATCAAATATAATTTATGACACAGTACAAGCCAAAAATATTATTTTCAACCTATATTTGCAGAGTACACAAAAAGACACCACCATCTTTGTCTTAAAAAAATAAAGTGACAAAAAAATGATAAATAGGTATGGTCTAATACCATACTGAGACAAAAACACAAACATACAAAACATACGTTGCTGCCAATAGGCCTTCATCAGGGACAATGAACAACAACAATACTGTACTAGCAAATCATGGAAGAATACATAAATGGGGGGGGTGTCAACATAAAAAGAGAAAAAATGTACTTTACTATAGAATCTTCTAAACCAGTATAAAGATGTTAAGTTAAAGAGAGAACACCACATCACTCCTTTTAAGGTCGGGAGCCGGATTCCAGTGACAGACAAAGGTGAGATGAAGTGGCCAGGAGGGCGCTAGAAGGAGATAAACCGCCAGATAAGCCAGTGGCAGCCAGATATAGAAAAAAATATGTAAATGTATGTAGACTGGAATGAGATGAGAATTTAAGAAACGGTTTTGTTTTTCATCCATCGTTTTTGAAGTAGACCACATTGTCATCTGGCAGTCCTGGAGTGGGTTCGTAGGTGGCTGATCCAACCAATCCAAGTCCAAAAGCATCTGTCAGAGTAAGGGCAGAGAATCACTGTCTGGCCATCAGACGGATGCAAGTCGTCTCTTGTGCTACATATCCCTCATCTCCTTGCAGCTTCCTTGATTCTTGCCTTCCTTGCCTGACTCAAGTCTGCCATAAAATATTTTCTTTAGAAGTCACTCATCTTAAATTGTGAACAACATGGCTAGTTCATCTAAGCTGCTATTTGCATAGAGTTGAGTGGATACTTGTCATGCCAGCCAGCAAAAGAACTTCTACATCTGTAATCCTATTTTGCCAGTCCATTTTATGTTCAGCTGTTTCCTTAGGCAGCCCAGATGAAAGTGTTCAAGCTTCTTCGCATGTCGGCTGTACACAGTCCAGGTTTCACAGGCGTACAGAAGAGTTGGTAGGACGACTGCTGTATAAACCTTCAATTTGGTTACAAGCTTAATTCCTCTCTGGTTCCAAACTGAGGATCTTAGTTTTCCAAATGCTACATGTGCTTTTGCAATTTACTTTATGATCAATGTGGAGAGTGTGCTGATAAGGTTTACAAAGCATTCCACCAATTTAAACTTCTGACCATTGATAGTGATAGATGGCTCACTGTAGCTATTTCTTGGGGCTGCTTGGGAAAAATGTATGGAAAATATTATTGCCATGTGGTTGGAGGCAACCCATACTGGAGATCGGTCTGTTCTCACTGGTCAATTAATGATGATTGTCAGAGAAGCATGAAACTAATCCTGTGACACAAACATGAGCTTTACGCCGGTGCCCCGATATTTTATTTTAGGTACCATGTACGTTTAAAATATCAGTTTTCACAAGTATGTGGTAATAAATGGCAGAAGAGCTGCTATTGCTAATTCTGATAGTTTTGGAAATACTGTTTAAACCACACATTTTGTTTTCCATTGTCACCACGACCCTCCCCAAAAATATTTACACATCCCCCCTAGAGGGGTTGGAACTACTAGTTTGGAAGCCTTGTACTAGATGGTTAAGATAGAATACTTGGACTCTGGTATAGAAACTGGCAAGTGTATGCCTATTGCCAAGTAGTCAAAGAGTTTCAACAGTAGGCTCTTTGCAATTTAACTTCTCATCACAGCGTACACGACCTAAGGGAAGGATTGGAATTTCAAAATTTTTTTAATTTAGAAAGAAAAAAATAATTTTGTTCCCAAGTATAACAGCCTGCTCATTTTGATTCGCAGCTGCCAATTGTTCTTTTTCATGCACAGCATGTATGTGGAGGCCTCTGAGTTTATTGTCCATCTCTGATAGGACGGCACTCTATTTCACATTCTTTAAGACTAAGGTTTAGTAGCAGCTGGTGGGTTTCAAATTCACACTGTTTTATGCTTGTGTTTATTTCTTGAGAGGCAAGCACACCCAAGATGATAAGATGGATGAAAACTTCAAACTAATATAACCTAGCATAGTATGCAAATAGCCAAAGTGGTTTACTAGGAATAGTTGTAAAAATAAGTGACAAGTAATGCGTCCATAAATTAGTGCATATTATGAACTCAATAGAAGTGAGCAAGTGATAATCTTCAACTAGAGATCGAGATATCATTACTTCAACAATCTAAAGATAAAAACAACTGAGTGCAACTGTAGTACTGACAAATATTGTATAAACATCTAATGCAAAAGTCACCACCATATGAGGAACAGATAAAGTCCATTTAGCTATTACTTTACCAGTTATTATTCAAAGGCAAACTTAAAGAAAATTATGAAAATCTCATCAATTAGTCAATCAAAACCCTTCTAGTTCCTTTTGGAGCATAGGCCCTCAACAAATACTCATCAAATCTTCTTGTCATGTGCCATTATTGTTAGCTTGCCATGTCTTTCCTACCGTGTTTAGGTTTATTTTGACTTTCTTTCTCCATGAATGTTTAGGTCTGTCCCTACTTCTTTTACCCTCAGGACTTCAGAACAGAGACTGCTTTATAATGCTATCAGCTGGTTTCCGTAATGTGCATCCTATCCATTGGCAATGCCTTCTCTTTACATCTAGTCCAACAGGCACCTGTCCGGTTCTTTCGCACAGTTCTATATTAGTGACTTTATCATGCAGATTTATTCCATCAATTTGGAACAAGCATCAGTTGATGTAAGCTCATGTGCCTAGCCATTATTTTGAACTTGGCATTTGAAAGTATTTGAAGACAATCATGATGAAAAGATGGTAATCATGATGAAAAGATGGCAATCATGATAATGGAAGTGAGGATCGCTGACTATGAAGAATGCCATTTGCTGAGAGACTGAGCATCCGTTGGCCCTCCAGAATGCAATGACGTAGATTCTTAAGATAACAGAACAGAACAGATTATGAAGAATGCCATTTGCTGAGAGACTGAGCATCCGTTGGCCCTCCAGAATGCAATGACGTAGATTCTTAAGATAACAGAACAGAACAGATTATGAAGAATGTCATTTGCTGAGAGACTGAGCATCCGTTGGCCCTCCAGAATGCAATGACGTAGATTCTTAAGATAACAGAACAGAACAGATTATGAAGAATGCCATTTGCTGAGAGACTGAGCATCCGTTGGCCCTCCAGAATGCAATGACGTAGATTCTTAAGATAACAGAACAGAACAGATTATGAAGAATGCCATTTGCTGAGAGAGACTGAGCATCCGTTGGTCCTCCAGAATGCAATGACGTAGATTCTTAAGATAACAGAACAGAACAGATTATGAAGAATGCCATTTGCTGAGAGAGACTGAGCATCCTTTGGCCCTCCAGAATGCAATGACGTAGATTCTTAAGATAACAGAACAGAACAGATTATGAAGAATGCCATTTGCTGAGAGAGACTGAGCATCCGTTGGTCCTCCAGAATGCAATGACGTAGATTCTTAAGATAACAGAACAGAACAGATTATGAAGAATGCCATTTGCTGAGAGAGACTGAGCATCCTTTGGCCCTCCAGAATGCAATGACGTAGATTCTTAAGATAACAGAACAGAACAGATTATGAAGAATGCCATTTGCTGAGAGACTGAGCATCTGTTGGCCCTCCAGGATGCAATGACGTAGATTCTTAAGATAACAGAACAGAACAGATTATGAAGAATGCCATTTGCTGAGAGAGACTGAGCATCCGTTGGCCCTCCAGAATGCAATGACGTAGATTCTTAAGATAACAGAACAGAACAGATTATGAAGAATGCCATTTGCTGAGAGACTGAGCATCCGTTGGCCCTCCAGAATGCAATGACGTAGATTCTTAAGAGAACAGAACAGATTATGAAGAAAGCCATTTGCTGAGAGAGACTGAGCATCCGTTGGCCCTCCAGAACGCAATGACGTAGATTCTTAAGAGAACAGAACAGAATATGAAGAATGCGATTTTCTGAGAGGGACAGGGCACCTGTTGGTCTGCTCGAAACACAATGACGTAGATTGTTTAAGAGAAAAGAACAGAACGGACTATGAAGAACGCCACTTGCTGAGAGGGACAGGGCACCTATTGGTCTGCCCGGAGCTCAATGACGTAGATTATTTAAGAGAAAAGAACAGAACGGACTATGAAGAACGCCACTTGCTGAGAGGGACAGAACACCTATTGGTCTGCCCGGAGCTCAATGACGTAGATTATTTAAGAGAAAAGAACAGAACGGAACGGACTGTGAAGAATGGTGAGAATGATGAGAGTTAACATTGTTTTTCCAAACAGCTTATACGAATATGTTTACTAACTTAATACACAGCTGGACAAAATACGTTGTTAATAGAGGTACAGCAGTAATTATGTCTTTTGATTTTGTTTTAGTAATGTCTCTTTTATGATGGTCTAGTTGACATTTATGATGTTATCATTACAAACTGACTCACTTGTAAATTTGCACAGGCTTTGGGATATTCTCATACTCCTTGAGAAATTTTTGTAGAAGCTCATGGCAGACATCCATCACTTCATCATCATCAAGCTGCTCAACAACTTCAATCTGTTTGAAATGAGAAGTATAATTATCAGTGACAGGGGCTAAAGGAATAAGCTAAAAGAGCAGAAATATTTTTGGGTTGCACTTTTAAAGTTATTACGCACAAACAATTTTAACGTGGTAATAGTCTTTTGACCACCTAGTGGTCTAGAGGTAAGGTAGAAATAGAAAAGAGTAGGCTTAACAGCCACTGCTCTAACAAAATTCATGTTAAAAATCTACTCAAATTTTGCAAAAAGGGAATTGTGTGGGCTACATCATCTGGTGTTTGACAGGGCTGCGTTCTTACTCCTGCACTTTTCTGCTATGCCATGGACTGGATCCTCATACAGTCTTCTTTACACAACCCCGGGGATAACCGATCTCGTCTACGCTGATAACGTCGACGAAAATCCAAAACTTCAGCAGGGGCGCCTCTGCGCTCAGCATCACCATGAATGACAACCCTGTTGCAGCCACTGTGGACTTCGTATACCTCGGCAGCAGACAGTCATCTAACGCACGCAGCAGCCATGACATCACCATAGGATGGGCTTAGTGGCTTCATCGATGCACTTGCTCCGCAGAGTCTGGTCCCAGCAAAGGCTCTCCCTGGAGTCCAGGCTTCATATTTACTCATTCTGCATTATCCCCATTCTACTGTACGGCTCCGAGTCCTGGACACAACTACAGCAGGACCGGCAGCGTTTTGAGGCCTTTTACCTGCGCAACCAGAGGCGCATCCTCGGGATCGTCTGGCATGACATGATTTCCAATAGTGAAGTAGTTCGACGTACTCAACTTGCAGGCATTGTCTCAACAATTGATTGCTGTCGTCTCTCCCTTTTCGGTCACTCCTTTCCCTGGAAGTCCAAGCCCACGAGATGGTCCGTCAGGCTGTGGGGGTGGGAAGGGGGGGTGCTATGGGAAGAAGCAGTGCTCATTCTGGAGACGTCCTTGGGGCCGCCCTCCAACACCTGGCTAAAACAGATCGCCACCTCCTCAACAGAATTACTGTCCGCCTGGGACGCGGCCATCAGATGTGGTCATGGACATGGTCATTCAATACGATGGGCTCTGGTTGCCTAAGCGTACTATTGATTATTGATTGATTGTGGCTATAACATCTGGTCTTGGTTATGTCGTTAGTGAGTCGCATAGATGGAGCATGACAGGCTGTGGGTCTACCTTGCTCTAATTTATGCTTCCACCGCCACCAGTCCCAAAAATAGGTGATCGTGTATTCCAGGGGCAACCAACCTAATGACATTTTGCCTGCCATAAAATATGAAACAAAGGAGGTACCTCTCCACAATGTCTAATGACACAAGTGGACTGAAGATAGATAGATGGATAAGTCTTATGATTGTCCAGCTACTATTAAACAGTGGGCGGTAGTGAGGTCTGGGCTGGACATCCCGCTCGTTAAAGGAAAGTGAAGTGTCTGATATAGCCTCTCCTTTCCAGGTGTAGAGATCGCTGTTGGATTCACTGTTCGGCTTGTCGTTCAGAAGTTTCTATGCCAATGGCCTCTCCTACATTATTGTGTCCCCAGCAGCACCTTCATGAGATGCCCCCTGTTTCTTACAGTGCCTGTTGTGGGGCGCGACCGAGTACCCAGAGGTATAACTGGGCGTGCAGATTGGGCTCATTAGCCTTGGTTGGCAGCCAATCTAAGAGAAGGTAAACTCTGACTCTAAACCCGGGTAAACAGAGCTTATTAGCCTGTTCAGACATTTCGCTTAGGAGAGGAGGAACTCTGATTTTAAACCCAGAAGTCCCAGAGAGTGCTGGCTATTCTTAGGACGATGAGAGTATTATCGGATGTCTCGAGTAACTAGCATTTGCGGGCAACAACTCCATTGCCTTGTGGAAACCTCTGGAGAGGGTAGGGCTACGGGAGTAAACCCAGACAGAAAAACCAAAGTGGTAGCACCTAAGGCAGATGGTTTCAATATTGCAAACTCATTCCAGCAGCTCCTGCAGCTGACCTAGTGCCAAATTGTCTTGTTTTGAAATCCTTTGGATTACACCAGCGAGGCTGAGAGGGGGATCATGCAGTTTGGGCAGCCCAGGGTCTCCATATTCAGCGCCCAGGCTTGCGTCCTGGAGAAGCTACTCACAGGGTGCCACGCGCATAGGCTGCAAAAACTGAGACGCCTATGAATGAATTAAACATTATTTCTTCACATCTTGAACAAAATCTGCAATCTGAAACACTCCTCTTGAAAATCGTATTTTTTTCAGTGTTTGATAAGGTGCTCTGCATCTGACATGGCAGATGTGTGTACATCACAGCAAATGAGCAAGATTGCATTTGGCTGTGATGTTTCATGTGTGTATCCATATAGAGGAACTGTCAGTTCACCTACTGAGGTGAAAGCAGGCAGTAGAGCTGAGCTTGACAACAGTCTCAACTAAAGTATCTCTCTCGCAACAAGTTGGGGAATGACAAATTAAAAACAGGTATCATTTTTAAATAGTAGATTCTCTCAAGGCCCTGAATGTTGGCGGTGTAGGTGAAAACCCGCCAAAGCTCCTCAGAATTATTAGTCTTCTTCTTCTTCTTCTTCTGCGTACACAGTCAGACAGTAACCATTATTTTTTCGAAAAAAGCGGCGGTCGTCCTGAGGCTCTCGCCACTGCCATAGAGCTTGTCTTGCAGTTCCACTGGTAATGGCCACATCTGCTCTCTCTGATCCTCGTATGTCGGGCAGTTCTGCAGCAGATGTTCAGTGGTCATTTTACCAGTACCGCACGGGCATTCGTCGGTACACCCTATCTTCAATTTGTTGAATAGGTGGTACCTCAGTCTGTTGTGGCCAGTGCGAAGTCTGAAGACAACGACCTGCTCTCTTCGGTTCAACTGGTAATAGGCATCGTTTTTGGTGTAGAATTATTAGTCTAACATTCAGCATTGCTCAATGTCGGGTGTATGTGCTCCCCTTGTGGTCAGAAAGCGCCAAAAGCTTTTTAGTTTTTGTCTGGAGTGGAAAGTAAAGTCATAGATTTCTCTGCATTATTATAGGGAATCCACAAAAGCTAATCGCCCAGGGAATCTGATTTAAACAAACAACGACATTCTCCTTTTTATGTATTTTTAAAGCTGATCTAAATCAGCAATTCTCAAATGGTTTTGTCTTCACACTCCCAAAAATGATTAGAAACCCCCTTAATGATTCTACATATCAATGTTTACAGTGTTAGAGTGTCAAACTTAGACATTTCATGAAACTATTTGCAAACAGTTTAATAAATATAACATTATGAGATGAAGCAGTTGATGGTAGAATTGATAAATAGCACTCAATATAGGAGGATGGGGAGAACGTTGATTGCTGACACCAATTGATATGGCACTTGATAATGGTGATTACAAATTTAGAAATTTAGCAAAAATTTTGAATTAATAAAATGTAAAGAAAACAGAAAAATATTGTAATTTTTTTATAATGGAATGAGGATGGAAAAAATGTAATCAATCATTTAAAATGAAAATAATATTAAAAAACAGTTTTATCCTGTTATTGCAGTTACAAAATATGTCATTGTTAATAAAAGAAATATTAGCAAGCCCCCACATTCTATACAGTTTTACATAACTAATATTCTTCTTCTCCTTTGTCGCTCATTCTTAAACACCATCTACGAAGCCCCAAATAGGGCTTTGCAAGTAGCAGGATGCATCCGGAGAACTGAATGCGTCGTGTTGTAGTTTCCAACTTGACTGCTACATTTGCAATTTTCCGTCCGACACATCTTACTTCAGCTTGGCAATTTTTTGGTACCTTCCTTCTTCAATGCCTTCTCCTTAGCAAGTCTGCCATGTTGCACTCTGTTGGTCCAGGATCCCCATGTGGAGGTGGATAAGGGTGGTGGTAGTTCTGGGGCCCTGACGCCATGAGTCAGCTTATGGTCACTCAACTCATCCACTGCTCAGCATCTTGATCACCATAAAACTAACGAAAAACTAGTTTTACAACAAAAACAAAATATTGTAACCTGATCCAGATTGAGCCAGACCTCCAAAATATTGGGATGATCAAGTACAGTCTCCACAGACTGGATATCATACCACCAGGGCTTGCCAAACTAAAATATAATAGAACAATGATTTTAGATGTATATTCTCACCATGGCTACATATTTTAACCTAAGCTGGCTACTTGAGTTGTGCAAGAAATGTTAATAGCTTCTCAGGTAGTATTTCGTTGGGTTTATGACATTGTCATCTGTTCATGTTCTTGTCTAATAGCTTGAAAGTCCCCAAACGAAAATACTAAAATATGTTGTAGCATATTATTGTGTTCCCTGATATTAAGACATAGATTTGGTCAAGGATTTAATGGAGGGCAGAAAAGACAAAAATTGTAAAAAACTAAATGTGGCCAAGAAAACGGCTCCTATTAAACTGAGAGGTCTAAACCAAACAGCAAGAGAGAGCTAGAAAAACAAAACTGAAAGCCTCAACCTAGACAAAGAAGGGAACAAGCTATGGAAGCTAGTCAGAGCCATGAATGGCGAAACCCCTTCAAACAAACAAATTACCATCAAGCAGGGCGAAAACTTACTCACTGGAAAAAAAGCCGCAAACGCTTTTGTCAAACACTATGCCAGAGCAAACCACATCGAGGTCCCTGCAGATAGGCATACAGACATTAGTGAAGAGCAAAAGAGGCACGAAAACATGAATACGGCACCAGAAGAGCATATGATGGCCAAATTAACAATGAGTGAAATGGAAGAGGCCATGAGAACATTAAAGAAAAGGAAATCTCCCGGAAAAGACGGGATAACAAACAAAATGCTGATGGGGCTGGGCCAAACAGCGAAGAGGAAACTGCTATCAGTCCTGAACCAAAACTGGAAAAGGGATATTGTACCCCAGGCATGGAAAGACGCAGTACTTGTACCAGTACCAAAGAAAGGAAAGGACAAAACAGATCCAAATGGATACAGGCCCATCAGCCTACTGAGCTGTGTCGGCAAGCTGATGGAACGTATGATAAACATCAGACTGATGTGGCATCTGGAAGAAAAATGAATACTAATTCCACAGCAAGCAGGCTTTAGACAGCACAGATACACTGAGGACCAGGTCATCCTCATAGCCCAGGAAATAGAAGATGCCTACCAGGCACAGAAACACACAGTAGCTGTTTGGGTGGATCTGGAAAAGGCATTTGACAAAGTCTGGAAAGACGGACTTAGAGTCAAGCTAAGAAGAAGTGATGTTTGTGGGAAAATGTACAAGTGGATCAACCACTACCTCAAACAAAGAACGGCCAGAGTCCAAGTACAAGGGCAGATGAGCAAAAAGGTGACACTCGAGCAGGGAGTACCCCAAGGGGGAGTACTGTCACTCACACTCTTCCTGGTATATATAAATGACATTACAGAGAATATACCAAGGAGAGTCCATAGCTCAATGTTTGCAGACGATCTGGCTATGTGGACCTCTGAAAAGAATCTCACCATAGCAAGAAATCAGATGCAGCAGGCCCTAACATCGCTGGAAGAGTGGGCAAACTCATGGCTGGTCAAAATAAACGAGGAGAAAACCACATGCACAATATTCTCGCTTTCAACAAAACCCCAAAATATCAAATTAAGTCTAAATGGCAAATTCCTGCAGCCAAACGACAACCCAACCTATCTGGGAGTCACATTTGATCGGCGCATGACATGGAAAAGTCAGATCGAGAGAAACCGAATGAGAGGCAGAGAAAGAATGGCAATCATGAGGAAACTTGCTGGCACAAGCTGGGGAGCAGACGAAGACATACTAAAGAAACTGTACACTGGAAGAGTGAGACCAGTTCTTAAGTATGGCATTGCGGCATGGACAACAGCAGCAAAGGCGAACTTCGATAAAATTAGCAAACTCCAAAACCAAGCCATGAGAGTTATAACAGGAGGCATGAAGTCATCGCCAATTGTAGAACTTGAAAAGATTACAAAACTGCAATCCATGACCGACAAAAGAGACTGCAGAGCCCAGCAGCAAACACAGAAACTCAGAAGACTGACTGACCATCCAATGCACCAGAGACTAAACAATTTGGGAAATGGGAAACTAAAGCGGAGAAACTTTGCAGAAATAGCCAAAGCAAAGATGCACGAAGACCCCATGAACGCACTAACAACACCAAAGCCCATCTCTACTGTATGAAAACCTACCTGGAGGCAGCATATATTTCCAGAGGTGGTAGAAAATATACCAGGTATTGGAAACAAAAACTGCCAGACTGAAAAAAGAAAGAAGAGATACAACACTGAGGTACATAACGAAAAACTACCCAAGCATTGACTGGACCCATGCATACACCAACGGTTCTGTAACAAACACAATACAGAACGGAGGGGCAGGGGCATTCCTGAGCCTACCAAATGGCAGAAAAATAACACAGTCATTGGCAACTGGAAAATACACAAGTAAATTTCAGAGTGGAGGCAGAGGCACTGAGGGGGGCAGTGGAAGAAATGGTGACAGGTAAAATGAATGAAAGCCATATAGTCCTGCTTACAGATGCCCTGGCCGCAGTCACAGCACTAAAAAGCCAGAAAAATACTGAAATTAATGATTTAAGAGCAGTACTCTGTCAACTATGCCAGCAGTCTGCACCAAAAAGAGTAGTGGTACAGTGGGTTCCATCCCACTGCAACATCCAAGGCAACGAGGAGGCAGACTGACTGGCAAAAGAAGGTGCAAGACTACCACAACCAGATACTAGTATGACATACGAAGAGTCAAAACGGCTTATTAGAGCTAGATACGTGACCAAATGGGAAACAGATCATACTGGCTACACAAAAAACGATGCCTATTACCAGTTGAACAGAAGAGAGCAGGTCGTGGTCTTCAGACTTCGCACTGGCCACAATAGACTGAGTTACCACCTATTCAACAAATTGAAGATTGGTGGCACTGATGAATGCTCATGTGGTACAGGGAAAATGACCGCTGAACATTTGCTGCCAAACTGCCCGACATACGAGGACCAGAGAGAGCCGATGTGGCCATCACCAGTGTCAACACTAGACAAGCTCTAGGGCAGTGTCAACAGCCTGAGGATGACCGCTGCTTTTTTTTGAAAAAATAAAGGTCGACGTCTGACAGCGTAAGAAGAAGAAGTATGGCTGGGTCAGGAGACTTTTGGAGCTGAGAAATGTGGTCACAATACTACACAAGTCATTTCTCAACTGGCAAGTGGGATAGAAGAGACCATCCCCATACAGTATGGCTGGGTCAGGAGACTTTTGGAGCTGAGGAATGTGGTCACAATACTACACAAGTCATTTCTCAGCTGGCAAGTGGGATAGAAGAGACCATCCCCATACAGTATGGCTGGGTCAGGAGACTTTTGGAGCTGAGGAATGTGGTCACAATACTACACAAGTCATTTCTCAGCTGGCAAGTGGGATAGAAGAGACCATCCCCATACAGTATGGCTGGGTCAGGAGACTTTTGGAGCTGAGGAATGTGGTCACAATACTACACAAGTCATTTCTCAGCTGGCAAGTGGGATAGAAGAGACCATCCCCATACAGTATGGCTCGGTCAGGAGACTTTTGGAGCTGAGGAATGTGGTCACAATACTACACAAGTCATTTCTCAGCTGGCAAGTGGGATAGAAGAGACCATCCCCATACAGTATGGCTGGGTCAGGAGACTTTTGGAGCTGAGGAATGTGGTCACAATACTACACAAGTCATTTCTCAGCTGGCAAGTGGGATAGAAGAGACCATCCCCATACAGTATGGCTGGGTCAGGAGACTTTTGGAGCTGAGGAATGTGGTCACAATACTACACAAGTCATTTCTCAGCTGGCAAGTGGGATAGAAGAGACCATCCCCATACAGTATGGCTCCAGTAAATAGCAACCTCTACCTCCGTTCTGGACGAGACCTGGAACCATGCGGCAGCAGTTGGTCATGGATGTGGTCAACTGACGCGACACACCTCAGATGCCTAAGCAAACTTTATTATTATTACCAACATTGAACTGTAACGAGAATATTCATATTAGTAAAAACAGCGATTACAAACTAGTTTGGAAGTGAAAACAAAAACTTCATATAAACATGTGTGCGTCAAGAGTACAAAGGAAAGGAACAAAACTGATAGCGGAATTCTGGAATTACAGCTATGAGGAAAGACTCAGAAAAACCGGCATACAGTGTCTAGAAAAGAGAAGAATTCAAAGTGACTTAATACAAGTTTATAAGATAATCAAAGGAAAGGATAAATTAGAATATAACAAGTTTTTTTCAAAATACAGCTGTCTACAAGAACAGGATGGTACAGCCATAAATTAATTAAAGGAAGGTCCAGATTATATACTCTGACATATTTTTTGTAGTCAGTGAGTGGTGAATGCTTGGAATGGACTGCCACAGGAAATTGTGGAGGCAGAGTCATTTAATGCATTCAAGATTAGAGTGGATGCACATAGCTATTTTTAGAACAAGTGAATGTAAAAGAATCTGGTTGTATACAGATTCTGCAAAGTCATCTGAACCAGTAAAAAGACATTAAGTTAAGTTTGAACATTAAGACACAAGCTCACATTAATGCTTAGCCGGTCTCAGGTGTTTGACCCCGTTCAGGTTCCACATGCAATGCTAGTCAGTTAAGGTAATGTTGAACAACAGCTGTAACACATATTACAGTCAAATGAACTCCTAAGACTGGATATGCAGCGGTGAATAAGCTGACAGCAGCCCAGTGACCAATAGTTGGCTGTGTGAACCAGGGTCAGTGAATTAGGGCTGAACAAGACACTATTTCATCTGCAAGTGTAGCCCAGAAACTGACTGCACCCATACAGCCTGAATGACAGAATAGGAATTAAAAAGGGAAAGTAAACCCGGTTCCAAAAATATTGTACTGAAACCGGCTATGTTGGGTCAAACGGCACGATACCATAGCTTTGCTGTAAACTACAATTCAACCTAACATAGCATCCTTTTCATTACAAACGCAGAAAAGAGAAAGAAGAAGAGGATGAAGAGGTAGATGAAGAGGTAGACGAAGAGGTAGAAGAAGAAGAAGAAGAAAGCAAAGTGAGAAAATATTAGATAGCTTGAAGAAATCACATGGGAGACAATCAATAATTTAACTAATAACCGTTATACATGATAAGATGAAGTAGAGATACATGATTGGCAACGTCAGTCAGCAATGCACTTGATGATGATGATCAAGGAACTATAAATCTAATTTTACATATCCTTTATAAAACCAGAGACCTCAATACTGAAACTTGCATCTTTTATAAAATGTAGACACATTTATTTAAATGTCAGCAGTTAACGTGGGTTTTCTTGAAATATGTAATGAACCTGCTTGCAAATCTTCTTCTTTTTCATCTCTCAGTTCCCTATTTGACGAAGCATAAGTCGAACACTGCATTTGGTTTGCCATAACCAGCATTTAGGAAAGCCTGTTTCCTCTCATTTTTAATGCCGTTACATAGCAATGTTTTCCCATAATGAGGTTGATAGCACATGCACAGCCCTCTTTAGTCACCTTTTATGACAGGCAAGGAAGAAAATAGTCCAGAAATGAATCTGCTAGTTATCTATTTTCAGCTGCAATGCAAATGTTAGTACTATTTGATATCCTCATAGGAAATTTATTATCAGAACTCATATTTTGAATTAATTTAACAGGAAACTGAAGACTGAATGGAATTCTTAATTACTTTTATTTTCTAAGTTGTATTTATATCTCAATCTCAAAATCTTGCAATTTGACCAGGCACGTGTGCCTGATGCCAGGTAGCCAAATGTTTAGTAAACTCATTTCGCTCTTTTGCCATGGTGTACCGTATTGGGCCCAGAGTCTCCATTATGCCATCTCTCCACCTCAACGTTGGTCGTCCGCGATTGTGACTAAAGTTGTATGGCCACCACAACGTCACTCTACGTGTCCATCCGACATACGAACCACATGGCCGGCCAATCTGCATTTTCACTACAGCGAAACATCTATGATGTCAGAGAAGGAAGTTCGATGTCTGATCTCTGCATTGTGGATTTGGTCTTAAGTTAAAATCTTCATTGTTCTTCACTCCATTGCTCGTTGGGCAACACGTAGTCTCTCTTCATCAGCTTTCTGTAGGTTCCATACCTCGCAATCATATATCATGCCTGGAATAAACATGCTGTTGAAGGTGTGAGCCCTAGCGTTGACATTTCGCATCTGTTGCAGTTGAAGCTTAGCTAACCTGCTATTATCCTTTTTGAGATCTCCCGATTGATTAAATGGGAGTTTGTGATTTCTTAGCCCAAGTAGATATGCGAATTGACATTTTCGACTGGACAATCTCCAAGTCGCATATCTGCTTTTCGGCAGAAGGTGTTGAGCATGAACTGAGTTTTCTTTCTATCGATTTGTAGGCCAACTGCAACACTTGCTCTGAGTTCATTTAGGCTTTTCTCCACTTCTATGACGTTGTGGCTGATGATGACTATGTTATCAGCGAACCTCAGATAAGTAAGAACTTGTCATCCATGTTTATGCTCATATCCTCCCAGTCCATGTATTTAAAGACCTCCTCACGTGCTGCTGTAAATAGCTTTGGTGAGATTGTATCACCCTGTTGGACACCACGTTGTATCGGTATCATGATCGGTCTATAGAATAGGGTGATATCTGTTGTGCAACCGCTGTTTATCTCCTCTTTCAGTTGAGCGTATTTTTCTGCAATTCCCTGATTTCTCAGGGCATTCAGCACTGCAGTTATTTTGATGCTATCAAAAGCTTTCTCATAATCCACAAACACAAAGCATAAAGGCACCTGTACTTCATGCGCCCTCTCCATTAATTGGTTGATTGTGTAGAGGTGGTCAGTGGTTGAGAAGCCTTTTCTAAAACCTGCCTGCTCTCAGGGTTGGTTCTCATCTAGTAGCTTTTCTATGCAGTTGACGATCACTCTGGTGAAGAGTTTCTAACAGGCATTTAAAAAAATTCCTTTGCATCATTTTGAACAATGCTTTCTACAGAAAAAAAACCCACATAAACACACTGAGGATGGTGTCAAGTAAACAATACAAGATACAGCTAAATCATACAGGTTGAAAAGTGTAGGGGTGTAAAGTAAATTATAACTTTGTAAATTTTATTTTGGCAATTAACGTCTTGAAATTTATCTTCTTCTTCTGCGTTCATTCTTATTCTCCGCTTACCTCCGCCTACCAACAGGACTTTGCAAGTAGCAGGATGTAGTCCGGAGAACAGAATGCGTTGTGTCGCTAGTTTACAGCTTGGCTGCGATATTTGCACCTTTCAGTCCTACACATCTGTCTTCGGCAAGTTGAAATTTTAAATATTGTTAAAGTAGGAAACGAACATTGTATTTTATTGATAAATGTTGAATATTTGTTTACTGGGCAAAGAGAATAAAACAATATTACCCTTGTTTTCTTTTGGCATCTGTCACTCGCGATAGAAATGGGATGGGAATCCAACCATAAGAACTCAAATGACTCAAAATAACTTGTGCCATGGTTATTCCAAAATGGCTTCTCCCACTTGATGAAGATCTGTGAAAGTTTAGAAAATAATAGAAATGTTATACAGCACTATACTTAAATAAACCTGATCAAAGAACTATAAATCTAAGTACACATATCTTTAATAAAACAGAGATCTCAACAAGGATATCTTGTTTTTACATATATTAATTTCATACTTGTCGTATGGATGATATAGATACAGTTTGAAAACCTGGATAACACATATGTTTTTACTAATGGTGGAGGGTGGGGGGGGGGGAGGGCGTTAGGGGGGTTAAATACAAACCTAGACTGCACACTGTGTGGTGATTCAAGGGTTAGCAGCCTATATTTTCTCAGCCCTATAAATCTGCTGGTATTTGGCTTGTTTGTCTTCACTATCTGGTGCTGCAGATTCAGTCACGGATTCTCTTTCCAACTGCACTTCTCACACAGCGCATCTCACAGATCTGGATCTTACTCTTATGGGTTTCAAGTAAGGACCAAGATTGACATTGGTTACACAATGCAGGAATAAAGAGTGCATTTATCAGCCTCCATGTAGTGGAAAGAATCACTTTAGGGTGCTTCAAAATCGGTGCAATTCAATAGTGACACTGTTTGCCTTCTGAATTCTATGTGCGATCTCTGTGTCAAACTCTGCGGTCATCAGTGAACACACTACCTAGGTATTTGAGCTCTCTTACCTGCTTGATATGTCTCTGCTGTGGAAACTTCTCGGCATGTTCATGTGATCAACATAGTCTTGTCTGTGTTGATCTTCATGTTATATTCGTTTCATTGTTTGTATGAACGCTAAAAATCCACATGCCCAAGCACTAAATATTACAAGGAAAATAAGGATAAATAGCTCTGTCTCTGACCATCAATTTAAAGTATCCTCCCACTAATAAAGTTGTCTTTCTTTAGCAGGACTGGATGCTAATTTTTTAATGGTTTTTAGTAAGGTCATTTAATATGACCAACATATTTTCAGTCAATCAAATCAATCTATAAAAAAATCTGAATACTCTCTGTGGAGCATAGGTTCTCATCATATCAAGTCTTCCAATCATAAGCCATCTGAGCCAGTTCTGGTCACATCTTGTCTGATATTAGCATTCAGTTCCCTCTTTCATGAGTGTCTCTGGACGATGAGGCTAACATCTGGTCAATCAAAACACACTGATCAAACAATGTTAGCCAGGATCACGAGAAATATACTGGCCAAGACCTTCACCTGACCTCCTCATTGGTCCTTCTGGAAATGGGCTGTTGTCGAGGACAACAGTCTGGCTAACAAGGTGAGGATCGATGTAATCCCTGTAGTAGTGATCAACACGCAGATGAAGCCAAGCATTGCGCAACCGCCTGGAGGAACCCGGTCCACTTCATCAGCACGCTTGAGATGTCAGAAAAGCTATAACATTCTGCCACAAGTGTCTCGGCTGTCTGCTATTCCTCCTGTCTGGGGGAGTTTCCAGAATATAGACTGGTTTCTGTAATGTGTGACCTAACTAGCGCAAGCTCCGTATGTCGTGCTCCACTGGTATCTGTTCCATTCTTTTTAACAGTCACACATGTGTGATCTTATCATACCACTTGCACCCTTGTATTCTAAACAGGCAACCATTTATAAAAACCTATGCCTTTCTCGTAAATGCTTTTGTTGTCTCCCATGATTGTGAGCCATATTATAGAGTGAACTTTTACTTTGGAGTTAAAGATTTTTAATTTGGAGAGTTTTAATTTCTTTTGATTTTCACAATGCCCCTAATACAATGAAAACTTCTCTCGCCTTCTGTATTCTTAACTGAACATCATTTTCTGTACCTCATTATTGTCTAAATTGCTACCAATATATATGTAAGATTCCAAATTCTGAAGGAAGGTGACTCCCAACATATTTCTATCGCCATTGTATTTATTTTGAAAACTTTTTATTATTTTATTATTTTTAGATCCAATTGCAGTGAACTCTCCTCAAGTATACTTATCTTATTGCATTGACTGTAGGTATGGGTCAGAAGAGCCAAATCTTTGGCAAAGTCAAGATCATTAGTTGTCTCGTCAATGTCCAATAATGCTATTGTCGATGATCAATGTTGTTGACTTCATAGTCCAGCCAATGGCATCAAGAAAGGTAATGGTGATAGTAGAGAGCCCGCTTGAACCCCTGTTCTTATTTCTCAGAGTTCAGAAAGTCAACCTTCAGTAGCACTCAACATCTTCTATGTTTTTCTGGATTATGTTCAAGAACTTCAGAGACTTTCCACAGTTACTGAACAACATCCACAGTGATACTCTGTCCAAACTGTCAAATGCTTTTTCATTGTTCACAAATCATAGAGAAGGGGTTGAGTTCCATTCTACCCTTTGCTCAACTTTTATTCCCAGTGTTGCTATCTGGTCTGTTCAGGACCTATTTTGATGAAAGCTGGCCGGCTAAACTTTTAACTATTTATCTATGGCCTTTTATAATCAGAGACTGTTTGGCCTAGGGGTAAAGCAACCATTTCACAATAATCATGCACCTTGTTCGAATCACGCTTGTGTCCAGTTTAGCAGACATGGTTTTTTTTCGCTCCTCCACCTATGGAAACTAATGGCAACCTACTGTACTGCGTTCTTGCCAAGAAACTTATAACAGCCAAATAGGTTGGGTTGGCAGTTGTAAAAATGGACGTTCTGCAAAGGACATGCTACTTACTTTACTTTTTAGATCTCTCTAGAATGATCCTTTTCAAAACTTTCCATGGAACGAATAATAACATTATTCCTTTATAATTGGTACACTGCTGCATACCTGCTTTCTTTAACAACTTAGTTACATAGTCCACTTTCCAATCATTTCTTCTCTCTCTCAATCTTTACCAAGTAATTTGTATACTATTGTTGTTGAAGTTTCAATGTCAGCTATGATCTCTTCTGTGGAGATATCCTCTGATATTTTGTATTCTATCATTCCATATTTCACTATTCATTCCAAACTTTCTCAAATCTTTTTATTTGTTCTCTTCAATGTCCACAAGATGACTTCTGCTATTCTAAATATCCACAGGTTTCAAAAGCTTCATCACATTTTTAATTTACAGATAAATAATACTAAACCTTTCCAATGGCACCAAACCCAATGTGCTGTAAGGCCGACTGGAAGGGGCCTGGCAGACTGGGGAAGAATATATCCTTGTGGTAAGCTTGCATGCAGCCAGCGCTAATTGTAACAATCACATGTTCCGCTTCTATCACATCACCGTTTGTACAGGTCACCACAACTTTACTATCTGCAGATGGTTGTTGCTGCACCGAACTCTGATTCAGACAAATACAAAGTTTGTAATGGCTATAGTTATTTTATAACTTAACTTAAGTTAACTTAACTTAACTTAATGTCTTTATATTGGTTTATAAGACTATGCAGAGTCTGTATACAACCAGTTTCATTTGCATTGCCTTGCTCTAAAAGCTGTGTGCATCCAATATATTCAATTTGCAATCATTATCCTTGCCTCCACTAATTTCTGTGGCAATGCATTCCAAGCATTCAACACTCTCTGACTAAAAAAAATATTTCCTAATATATAATCTGGACCTTTATTTACTTAATTTGTAGCTATGCCCTCTTGTTCTTGTAGGTGGTTGTACTTTAAAAACTTGTTACAGTCTAATTTATCCGTTCCTTTGAATATCTTATAAACTTGTATTGTCTCCTCGAAATTCTTCTCGTTTCTAAACACTGTGGGGTGATTTTTTTAAGTCTTTCCTCATAACTGTAATTCTGTAATCCCACTATCAGCTTTGTCGCTCTTCTTAATATCCTTACTAACATATTTATATCTCCTCTACGAAAAGGAATCCCCACATGTACACAAAACTCCAATCTAGACTTAACTAATACTAATACTTTATACAGTTCAAAAATAACTATTATGATTATTATTTGTCTATAAAATTAATTTATGATTAAATTAATGACACATTCACTGATCCAAAAGTTCAAGTTACCTAACAGAAACTATAAACATAACTAGCAGACTTGTGCAGAGCATCTGTCGAACTGTACCATTGGAAGAAACAGCAGCAATTTAACAGTTAAAGGGTCAACCCCCTATCTCAATCTGCCTGTCTCCTCACTCCTGCATCCTGTGCTATCTCTAGTCGTCTCGATAAATATCTTGCCATTGACCAAAGGTAGCTCAGAACCAGAGTGCGAGGTTGACAAAAAGATACAGTTTCTTTCTCTCTTTAATCCAAATCACCATGCAAGTACCCCCTTTCAGCGGATACAGCAAGAGAAAAGACTGTCCACACTGCCGAACATAGAGAGTGGTTTTCATCACATGTGATGAATAAACATCCTCCTCATCACTTGTCAATCACCCCTCCCGGATTTTAGTGGATGTTTTCAAAAATGGCATCATTCCCGAATTTAAATTTCATGGTTAAAATTTTTAAATTGAAATATTGGGTATTCCAGCATTTGAACCCAGAACTTCTAGACCAGCAAGCCGATTAGTTGTTAAACTTTCACAAGTAAGTATCTCATGTGAGACAGACAAAAAAAATGTAACTTCGTTTAAAAAAATTATGTAGTTTTATTGATTGCACAAAAATTATCTCCCTTTATCATCTACAACCATGTAAATTTGCAGTCATTTGCAATCAGGAAATAAAAAAACTATAGATGTTTCCCGATCTTAACTATTTAAAAAAATAAACTGTTTATCTACTCTAGTGTATTTAATAATTTAAGAAATATTTTTATTTCGACGAAACTATGAGTGGAGGATAATGACATTTTACAAACTTGATGGTTGCGTTGGTATGTGCTGTTTACACCAGAATTGACACCATCATGTGCATCGTACATATGTTCACTTGGAGGCAGTTAGGTCCGGTTTCATTTGACCAAGCCTCATATATATATAAATGGCTATTTTCGTCTTTACATGTGGTTTTAAGGGATTAAAAGTCTCATTTGGCAGCTCTTTTCAGCACACTTTATCACAGTGAGTGCAGTTCTTGGATACATGGTACATTTTTTTTGCATTTGTCACTTTTTTTTCCTAACGGGTTTAAAGCGTTTCCTCAATAGTCTCTACACCTCTATATAATGTTGTTATCCAAGCGACACTATCCTCAAGCATCTCATCCCACTTTTGAAAGTCAATGGAAATATCTTTCATTGGCGTCTTACATACATATTTGTATCTTAACACTGGATGAGTCTTCTTCTTCTACGTTCATTCTCAATCTCTTGCTACCAAGTCCTGAAAGGGACTTTGCAGGATGGGGTCCGGAGAACGGTTTGCATTGTGTTGCTAGTTAACAGCTTGACTGCGATATTTGCACCTTTCGGTCCGACACATCTGTCTTTGGCAGAACTGGATGAGAGAATTAATTGTAAGATAATTGGAGTGTTGAGAAAACTGATAACCATTACGTGAATGTAGTTATGAAAAGTCAATTGTTTAAATGTAAAGTATTTGTGTGCAGATTTATCAATAGGTTGACAAACAGGCACCCAAATAACTATTGAAAAGTCTGCATGATGAAGTTTGAACAATTATAAGGTATGGCGGTTGCTGTGTTGTATGGTCCCAAATGATGCTACACCAGAGAGTTAAATTGGTGATGGGTACCAATTTCCAACTAATTACTACAAAGATATTTGCAGCACACAGGATCTGACACATTCTTACAATGGGACTTGTTCCTACTCTCCGTAGATGGGGTAAGCCTCTGTTGCCCTAAATTCAGACTGATCTGATAAGTTGGGCTTGGCTTGGCTTCGTTCGTTCTCAATCTCCCGCTACCAAACCCTAAAAGGGCTTAAGTAGCAGAATGTAGTCCAGAGAATGGAATACGTTGTGTCGTAGTTTACAGTTTGACTGCGATATTTGCACCTTTTGGTCCAACACATCCGACTTAAGCAAGCGCTTTTTAGTGCCGGGATAGCATTCCCTCTTCGATCCCTTCTCCTTAGCCAGTTTGCCCTGCTGCAGCCTGTTATCCAGGACCACCGCTAGGAGGTGTAGAAGGGTCTTGGCAGCTCTGGTTTGCTGGCCCTGACACTAGCAAATGTGGTGATTCTTCTTCTTCTTCTTTTCCAGTGTTTATCCCGAAAAGTACTTTCTGATGTTATGTTGTAGTTTACATCAAACCTGTAAGATCTGTGCATGTTGAGTTGATTGAATGTATACGTATCTGTGCATGTTGAGTTGATTGAATGTATACTGTGCATGTTGAGCTGATTGAATGAATACTGTGCATGTTGAGCTGATTGAATGTATACGTATCTGTGCATGTTAAGCTGATTGAATGTATACGTATCTGTGCATGTTGAGCTGATTGAATGTATACGTACGTATCTATGCATGTTGAGCTGAATGCGTATCTGTGCATGTTGAGCTGATTGAGTGTATAACATCTGTGCATGTTGAGCTGATTGAATGTATACATATCTATGCATGTTGAGCTGATTGAATGTATACGTACGTATCTGTGCATGTTGAGCTGAATGCGTATCTGTGCATGTTGAGCTGATTGAATGTATACGTATCTATGCATGTTGAGCTGATTGAGTGTATAAGATCTGTGCATGTTGACCTGATTGAATGTATATGATCTGTGCATGTTGACCTGATTGAATGTATACGATCTGTGCATGTTGAGCTGGTTGAATGTATACGTATCTTTGAAAGCTATCAAAGTCCATCATAAAAACACAATTAACGTTCCATACTCTCAAATAAAAATAAAACAAAAAATGTTTTCATAATAGAAAGACACAGTTTCTTGCTATATTAAACCAACCCAATCTATGAAAGACACAGTTTCTTGCTATATTAAACCAACCCAATCTATGAAAGACACAGTTTCTTGCTATATTAAACCAACCCAATCTATGAAAGACACAGTTTCTTGCTATATTAAACCAACCCAATCTATGAAAGACACAGTTTCTTGCTATATTAAACCAACCAAATCTATGAAAGACACAGTTTCTTGCTATATTAAACCAACCCAATCTATGAAAGACACAGTTTCTTGCTATATTAAACCAACCCAATCTATTTTCATAACAGGGGTGTTGAGATGTATAATCTCCCGTGGAACCAGATCAGCTATAGACTTCAATATGGCCACCATCCCTCCATGTGTATTTGTGTACTCCTCCCCTTTGAATACAATGTACTTGGATGCTCCCCATGCAGAGAGGTCCTCTGGGTCTGCAATGGCATTGTCTAGCTTGTGATATGCTTTGTGCCATCTGTAATTAGAACATGACAACTCTTAAGTGTAAGCTTTCTACCAATCGTCAACGTCTGTGTCTCTTATTTGAAATGTGTTGCCACAAAGTCAACGAACGACTATATATTCCTTAACATGTTTCTTGTTTGACTCAGTGAGTGACAGAGATGAGAATGGGACTATAACCACACTGAGACTCTGTCATAAGAGTCAGCAGTGCAGTCTGACTTCTCTAATGTGGAAGTCTCCCCAACTGATGACTCTGGACACCCCATTAGACACACAGGTCAAAAGTCTACTAAGTGTGAAGTAGCAGCTTGCAGTGAGTGAAGAAAAGCTTTTGAAACAATGCCTCAAATATTCTACGGGAAAACAAAAACAATTAACTTAGTTTTTCTAAGGAGTAGAAGAAAAACAAGAAAAAGAGGAAGAAGAAGAGAAGAAGAAAAGGAAGAAGAAGAAGAAGAAGAGGAAAAAGAGGGAGGAGGAGAAGAACCGGTGATGTCATTGGGGTACACATGAAGACATCTCCACAACCCCACATCATCCCTCTCTGTCAGGGACCGCTGCTTGTGCCTCCCCTGGATGGAGATTGGTCCATTATTTTATGTTGTCCTCCTATCTCCTTTTGGGATGAACTCTTCGTCGTCTGCCTTGCACCTTTCCGTGCAGGATCGTATTTAAAAAAAAAAAAAAAGAAAATGAAGAATAAGAAAAAAAGGAGGAGGTAAAGAAAAAGAAGAAGAAGGAGAAGAAGAAAGAGAAGAAGAAGAAAAAGAAGAAGAGAGGAGGAGGAGAAGGAGGTAAAGAAGAAGAAGAAAAAGGAGACGAAGCAGAACAACAAAAACTGTATATGGAACTAAACAGATAATAATAAATTTATGCAGATACCACAATCGTTGTATTTGGACACACGCAGCCCTGCAGCAGATGGAACGTTCCTATAATTAAAGAAAGCAATACTGATAATAACAATGTTTTAAAAATAGGTACTGAAGAAAAAGAAATATCAAAACAAGTGAAAGAAACAGATTCAAGAAATTTTGTTATAAAGAGCAATAAAATAAATAGCATAAGAAAACAAAAAAAGGCATTACAAGGAGAAAGAGCTGTTCACAGAGATGGACAACAAAGTCTGACCTATATACAGCATCATAGAGCTGTACATCTTCACTTGACAAACTTTCTCTGTGTAGATCCAGAAACTTTGTGTATGCTTTCACAAAATTATCTCCATCGCTGGTTGAATCATCCTTCAGAGGTTTATTAAAATGGCAGTTAAGTTCGTCGTACAAAAACTGGAGAAAGTGAAGTACTTTTTTGCCTGGAACCTGAAAATTGAATTTTAAAAAAGCTAGGGCAGCTTTCAATGCATTCTCTACAAATAATGGATACATTTATTTTTTGTAAATCTGAACCAATGGTTGATTTTGTGTGCAATAAAACATCCTTAAGGGCCTTTTATTTTGGGAGAGAGAAAAGAACTAAGGCAACCTACTATGCATGCTGGTATAGGCTGTTTATTGGAACAATTTTTATATCTCTGATGGGAAATGCAGTTATTTATGCAGACAAGATGAAACATTCCCGGGGAGGGCACTTACTGCGGAGAACGGACGATCGTTAGAGCACAGCGACAGAAATATGGTACCCTAGTAGCTACTGGAGATCCACTGTAGCTGATCTTTCGATGTGAAGATGGCATATGAACCGAAAATATCATATGCACATGGGATCAAGATGCTAAGCAGCACATGGGCTGCAGTGGTCAGCGACTCATAGCTGACTGCCAGCGTCAGGGCCAGCGAACCAAAACTGCCAAGACCCTTCTACACCTCCACGCGGTAATCCTGGATAACAGGCTGCAGCAGGGCAGACTGGCTAATGAGAAGGGATTGAAGAGGGAATGTTAACCCGGTACTCAAAAAATGCTTGCTGAAGTCGGATGTGTTGGACCGAAAGGTGCAAATATCGCAGTCAAGCTGTAAACTACGACACACACAACGCATTCCGTTCTCTGGACTACATTCTGCTAATTAAGCCCTTTCAGTGTTTGGTAGTGGGAGATTGAGAATGAACGAAGCCAAGCCAAGCCATATGCACATGAATGCATGCTAATCCACACACGCATACAATCTACACATACATATATAGATATTTACATATGCATGTGCGTGCGTGCGCGCCCGCGCTCGTGTGTATGTGTGCACATTTTAAAAGAGACTTAGAATTGTTGAAAGAATTGGTATCAAGTTAGACTTTTACGCAAATCTGCGTGAAAATATAGAATAATGATTGTTCTATGGCAAATATGAATGCAAGGGATCTTATTCACTGGTTCTTTTTCTTTTTTTGCAGCACTGATTAGTTCCCTTCCCTAACTTAAAACAGTCAAGTACTCATTCTTATAGCTGAACACACTAAAGCGTAGCGAGACCGGATCACGAACTCACCGCCATTTCCGCATAAAGAAAGCGCTCTAACAATCCAAAGCATCGTGAGGTTATTTCTTATCTGCCTGTCCCACTTTGACCCTCACACTCTCTGACAAATGCATGTATAAAAACACTACAAAAAAGTCTCACTTTGTTCCCCTTTGACGTGGTGAACTCCCTTGGAACATCATGTAATCTGCTGCTTTGATAATCATCTTCATCATATGCAACTATTCCAAGTTTCTGTGCAATCTGAAATGCTGGATTCTGCTCTCTTCCGTGCACGAACTGAGCGCCAAAGTCAATGTTCTTACCATCTGTGCATGTTAGGTAGAATCAAGTGATTTTCAGACATCATGTTATAATAATACATGGATGAAAAGGTTTACATTTGAATCAATGGAAAGATGGATTGACTAGTAAGCATGTCGATGGCATGTTGGATAACTCTGTAAATTGTTAAAGAGACAAACATAAATACATAGATGGACATTTAAACACGTATACGAAAAGTACATAGGTAGATAGATAGACAGACAGGGAGAAAGACAGGCAGGCAGACATACAGACAGATACATGAGAAGGCATATGGATGTGTCAGCTGCAGGCAGATATACGACAAGTAGATAGTCGGACATACAGTTGGACTTACAGAAGTACGCACTGAAAGACGGACGGACGGACGGACAGACAGACAGACAGACAGACAGACAGACAGACAGACAGACAGACAGACAGACAGACAGACAGACAGACAGACAGACAGACAGACAGACAGACAGACAGACAGACAGACAGACAGACAGACAGATAGATAGATAGATAGAACTATGGTGATTACAATTTCGTTTCCCATCTCGAGGGTTATATTTCTGTAACACAGTCTCTCTTAGGTGCCTTAACGAGATAGTGACGTTGGGGCCTTTATCATTATGTTTCACACCTGACCCTGGTTATGCATGGACATTAACGATCTGACATCCTAGCTTCGAAACATCGATAGTTGTCCATTCAGATATTGACACGGGTAACGTGAGATTTGGATATGTGGGACCTAATGTGATCAATATTGAAGCAATATTGAACATCTATCGGAGACTTATTCAAATCAGTCAGGGGCCATATTTAAATCAATCAGGAGGACATACTGAAATTAGTCAGAGGGACACATTTAAATCAATCAGAGCGTCATATCGAAATCGATCAGTTAGACATACTGAAATCATACAATGACTACCTGTTGGACAAAGATGGTGCATGAGATTGTAATTAAATATAGATTGAGCACAGAAAGGCGTCTGAGAGAGAAGAGCATGCATGTGTATATTCAGTGAGCAACAGAAACTATCAGTAATCTAACTATCCGTCATTTACTGAGAATGTCTGACCTATATGAGTCTGCTTAGATTGCAATGATATCGATTAGGATTAACGTAACATAAACATGTTTCACATACTAAATAATGTAACACAAACATGTTTCACATACTAAATAACGTAACACAAACATGTTTCACATACTAAATAACGTAACACAAACATGTTTCACATACTAAATAACGTAACACAAACATGTTTCACATACTAAATAACGTAACACAAACATGTTTCACATACTAAATAACGTAACACAAATATGTTTCACATACTAAATAACGTAACACAAACATGTTTCACATACTAAATAACGTAACACAAACATGTTTCACATACTAAATAACGTAACACAAACATGTTTCACATACTAAATAACGTAACACAAACATGTTTCACATACTAAATAACGTAACACAAACATGTTTCACATACTAAATAACGTAACATAAACATGTTTCACATACTGAAGAGTGTTAGTCGACCTGTACTTCTACAGAGGCAGATGCCCCTGTGCAGGTCCCAGCTCTGGCATGAGCTGGATGTAGCAGGAAGTAGGATTTGATGCTTAACTGGATAGGCTCGAGCAGCTTATTACTCCGCTACGCTAGAACAACTGTTAACCGATGTGCCAGTCGATATTAATAGACACAAACACTAGAGCAAAGTAGACCTGCAGGCTGTTAGGCGCCATCTATGCTGTTTTTAACAAACCAACTAACCATGGCCGGTGTTATGCCATGTCACGAAGTTAATCGCCTCTTTCGATATGCTCTATGTGGGGCAGTGGTGCTACTCTTGTCCTTGTCATACACAAAGACCCTGGCAAACCACTAGAGACATACTGAATAACCTAGCATAAACACGTTTCTCATACTGAATAACGTAACACAAACATCTTTCCCCTACCAAATAACGTAACACAAACATCTTTCCCCTACCGAATAACGTAACACAAACATGTTTTCCCTACCGAATAACGTAACACAAACATTTTTCCCCTACTGAATAACCTAGCATAAACACGTTTCTCATATTGAATAACGTAACACAAACATCTTTCCCCTACCAAATAACGTAACACAAACATCTTTCCCCTACCGAATAACGTAACACAAACATCTTTCCCCTACCCAATAAGGTAACACAAACATGTTTCCCCCACCAAATAACGTACCATAAACACGTTTCACATACTACATAACGAAACACAAACATTTTTCATGGACTAAATAACGTAACACAAACATGTTTCAGTACTAATTAAACGTAACACAAACATGTTTCACGTACTAAATAACGTAACACAAATATGTTTCACGTACTAAATAACGTAACACAGACATGTTTCACGTACCAATAATCTCTCCCTTGACCCGTCCTCCTACGTAGTCCTGCGCTTCCAGTACAATGACATCCCTCACACCGTTGTGGGACAGCCATGCAGCTGAGGTAACACCCGCCACGCCAGCACCAACAATGACAACTTTTCGGGAATACTTTGCCATCTATCCAAAGGATCTACAAGTAGCAATCAAGAAAATGTTTTATTAATGGCCCAATGGGTGAGAACACGAAGAGCACATGAAGCATTATAGTGATCAAGTGAAATCAGGAAAACTCAGTACGGCAATGACTACATTACAACATTTTGAAGTGTCACATCTTGGAAGATGACTACACCGCAAAAGATGAATCAACAACTCTCTGACTGCTGAGAATTGATATCGAAAGAGGTTCGATATGACTGGGGCGAAAAAGAGGATGGAGTAGAAGTGTACATTCAACGAGCTGCAGGAACCATCAGTATCCACACCCTTCGGTATTTACGGAGAGAGACTGTGAACCTATGGGTTCGTCCGGAGTGCGATGAAGTCGATTTCTTGGAACAGAACAGAATATTGTTTGGTCTGATTAAAGGTTTGCCTTTCTGAATTACAAACAGACCGTAGTCCCCTGGGTGATATCATGATGTGTTGACCAGTATATGGATGGGTGTGTGTATCTGTTTGTAATGTGGACGTACTGACCAGTGTATGGATGCGTGTGTGTATCTGTTTGTAATGTGAACGTATTGACCAGTGTATGGATGCGTGTGTGAATATGTTTGTAATGTGGACGTATTGACCAGTTTATGTATGCGTGTATGAATATGCTTATAATGTGGACGTATTGCCCACTATATGGATGCATGCGTGTACCTGTTTGTAATGTATTCCACTATGACAGTTTTGCAGTACAATAGTTTTACCAGATCTTTCTGTACGTGGAAAAGTGGCCATACCGAGAAGAATCCCCGACATGCGCAGTCAGACCCGACACGAAATGATTTCGAACCCGTTATGTTGGAATTGCAAACCAAGCTCGCGCTCTATTGACACCCCTACACTACGCACCTCCTCAACAGAAGATTGTCTGTGTATGGGTCATTGCGGAGGAATGAATTGTAGTGCAGTCACTCATGTATACAATGATTCGGAGGCAGATCTAGATGGGTGAGAATGTATCGCCAACCTCAGGTGGTATGATTGATAATGAATGCTGCATTTATAGACACTCGATAACAAGTCTAGAGCAGGGGTAATACTTCTAGCAGCTGAAGGCCATCTTATGCAGTCATCAACTAATACAGCATTCACAGTATCACCAGACTCAGGGATGTCATGTGACATAGAATGATGCGGACGGTCCTCACCGACGAGGATTAATACATTACAATTGTTATTATCATTATTTTCCCTTTTTGTATTGAGTGTGCATTTCAGCGTCATGATATGAAGAGGTTTCTTGACCGGGTCCTAGTTTGTACATGTGGAGTTTTACTGTTTGTTATTTCTGTTATCCATCTTTCAGCGTGGTCAGCCCTTGTTTTTGTATACATTGTATATCTATAGCTTTGCTTTCTGAGGAATACTATCTGGTGTTTGACATGTCACGAGGCCGAACCATTTAGTTTTCTGTCTCTTGATGAAGTCTAGTACTGGTGTGGCTCCTACTTGTCTTCTAATATCTTCGTTTCTGATTCAATCCATTTTAGTTACTACAAGCATTCTGCTCATGCATTTTGTTTCTGTAACTAAGATATTTCTTTTATCTTTGCTAACGTCCAATTCTGGCAGTGATAGCACAATGTGTGTAGGAATATTGTGGTGTGTAGCGTTCTGTTTGTATCCATTGTCACGTGTTTACATAGTAATAACTGGGACATTTGCCCAATGATTTGACTTGCTTTATTACATCTGCTTTGGATTTCGGTGGCGCCTTTGCCGTCTGCTGAGATTATTTTAGCAGGTACTTATGTTATCATAATGATATTAATCAGTAAGTAGGTCACACACTGATACGGGATAGCTGAAAAAATGTAACTGATATTTTCAAGAGGTGTCGTTATGTGGCATCAAACTCCAACTTTGCGATTATTCTATGCAGCAGACGATATGTGTCGAATAAATGTGTGTAGTTACAATTAAAATCTCGTTCGTGATCACAGTGTACAATCGAAGATTCGCGCGCTAATGTACAGTTTTTTGTGCGGGCAAAATTACTTTCTACATATCATGTTCATTGTGTTATACTGTTCTGCAAAGTTTTGTTTATGTTTCGGTAAACTATTCGTAGAATAGCAGTGTCGCACGCGTTAAGAGTCCCTCGACAGTTGGAAATCGAAACGAGTAAGCTTAATTAACGGCCGCTATCCGAGAAAAATTCCAAATTTTGTTTAAAATCTATCCTATCTATTACAGGATCCTCGTCGGTGCTACGGAGGTCGTCCATGTGCTGAGATTCTCCCAAAATATGGAGAAGAATAGAGAACCCTATGGGAACAGAGAACATGGGAACAGAAAACTTATGGGAACAGAGAACTTATGGGAACAGAAAACGTATGGAAACAGAGAACTTATGGGAACAGAGAACTTATGTGAACAGAAAACTTATGCGTCATTTGGTTGATGACCAATATGATCTGCCTACTAATTTGTTCCTGTATCGATACTTCTTGGTCTTTTCATAAGGGGGCGGGGGGAAAGACTAACGTCTGGTCAAGCAGAACATACTCATCACATATGTTACTGGGTAAGACTCTGACCTCGACTTCCTCGCAGTTCTCCCTGGAAACGGACTGTTTTCGTGGCAGCCTTGCTAACGAGGTGAGAGATCGACGTGATCCCAGTAGTAGTGAGCGACACGTAGATGAAACCACGCATGGCACAAACTCCTGGAGAACTCCAGTCCACCTTCATCAGCAAACTCGGAATGTGAGGAAAGCTACAACAACCCACCACTTAACGTCCTTTTCAACAACAACAACCTACATCAGGTTGAAGTCGTTTTCTAACTTCTCTTCACAGGCCTTGACGTGTTTATGACATGTGCTTCACTGGGAGCTGAAACGTTTGACTGACAGCATGTTAGATGACACTATCAATTGCTTCTTACGACATGCTCTCAATGTGGTAGTGGCCTTATTCTCGTCTATGTCACACACACACACAGAGACCTCTCAGGAATCACTGAATTTAGTAAATGAGAGTAATATTACATAACGAAACGTGCCAGGTTTGAATCCCTTTCTGCTCAGTTTGACAGACCACTCATGTCACAGGGTGTATTTTTATAGTATGACTGCTTCTTCCTGTCGACGCAGCTCTAAATGGGTACCTGATGAAGTCATGGGGAACATTTCTGAGCGGTCATGAGAGCTACGGAATCCCTCCTCTGTCGTTGACACTTTAACCCATCGTCCCTAACATGTCCAATACAATTTGTTCACAAACTCTGTTCAAGGCGATCTTTCACTTAAACTAAATATTATAACATTATTTTCATTCAATCTGTAAGCAAATAGTATACGAGTGATCCAAAGAAGTACCTACCTGCTCTTATGAATATATACTTCGTACTTCAAGGTTAAGTGTGACAATGGTTTAGCAACGAAAGGGACTGAACACACGTGAAATAAAGTAGGTTTTACGAACCATTTTCCATTGCGGGGATGTTGTGATTGGATGATCGAATCACGTGATTCTCGCTTGTTGTGCGAGAAGGTCAATGGCTAAAATTCCGGACAAGCCCTAATCTGTCTTTCTTTCTAATTTTTTGTTTTAAATCTTACCAATACATTCCATTCTGTTATGGTGTCAATAAACATATATGTGAGAGCGGAAAACAGATGCGGTTTGTTTATTTTCCGACTGTAAGCGCCACTGAATTCTTATAGTCGTAGAGCGAGCTCGTTATTTTTAAACAATAACATTTGAATAATGTTTGAATGAAAAGAAACATCTTTTCAACACTACATATTTCCTTTGCAAAACTTTATTTCCAAGAGATACGGGGGTCTAGGGGTGTTCTCCTCACTTAGTGTGCTCGAGGCCTCCATTAAAATCATGTACGAGTCTTATGATTATTAAAATTTTATGTTTAAAATATGATTAAAAATTGAATCAATAGTGATGTTCGTCCATCACTTGTGATGAAGACCGTTTTTTTGTTCAGCCGTGTGGACAATCTTTTCCGTTTGCTATGTTTGCTGAAATGGGTGACTTGCGCAGTGATTTGGATTCAAACGAGGAAGGTCTGCGCAATATGTTAACCTCACTCTCACGTCCTGAGCTACCTTTAGCCAGTGGGAAGACATTATCGAGACGACTGGAGATATCACAGGAAGCAGCTTTTTCCTCAGGGTTTACCCCAGAAGCCATTCTCGTAAACAGGTATCCACCAAGGCAGCCGGGATGTGACATCCAATAGTTTTGAAATGTAGAATGACCAGGACTAAATCTCTATTTTCATTACAAATGACACAGATAACTGTAAATACCAAATAATGTCCAAGACATTCACAAAGTCCTGTGACAGAGTGAAATTCAAAGCCACCCACATAATGACAGATGTACTATGTTTAATCCAGCTCATCTGAAACTCACATGAGACATGGAAGGATCAAGATGCTGAGCAGTGCATGAGCTGCAGTGGTCAGCGACTCATAGCTGACTGCCAGCGTCAGGGCCAGCGAATCAAAGCTGTCAAGACCCTTCTACACCTCCACGCGGTGATCCTGGATAACAGGCTGCAGCAGGGCAGACTGGCTAAGGAGAAGGAATCGAAGGGGGAATGCAAACCTGGTACTCAAAACATGTTTGCTGATGTAGGATGCGTTGGACCGAAAGGTGCAAATATCGCATTCAATCTGTAAACTACGACACAGCGCATTCCGGTCTCTGGACTACATTCTGGTACTTAACCCCTTTCAATGTTTGGTAGTGGGAGATTAGGAATGAACGAAGCCAAGCCAAGCCAAGACATGGAAAGTAATCCAACCAAATTGTGATGATGTAAATAAAGATACAAGTTACAAAAATGGCGTCAATGACAATGCCAACTGAATAACTAGTCGATCGTTGATGGTAATCTATTTGGGCCACCTTGATTGAGAAATGCCCCATGACATAAGGATGACAAGTATAACAAGAAACAGTAATCAGTGTTACAGTAGTTCTTATTTCTTAGTCGACCTGTACCTCTACAAGGACAGATGCCCCTATTCGGGTCCCAGCTGTGGTATAAGCTGGATGTAGCCGGGAGAAAGAGTTATGTTTAGCGGGCTAAGCTCGAGCCGCTTAATACTCCGCAGCATTGGGACAAGCGTCCTGCGGAGGGTGGTTAACCGATGTGCGAGTCCATCTTAATCACTAGAGCAAAGTAGACCCGCAGCCTGTTAGGCACCATCTATGCTGCTCTAAACAAACCACTTAACCATGCCGATGTTATGCCATATCACACAGTTAGTCTCCTCTTACGACATGCTCTCTTTGGGGCAGTAGTGCTATTCTTGTCCTTGTCATACACAAAGACCCCGGCGCACCACTCGGGTGACCCCTTCGGACCATTGTAGACAGCCGTCAAATCCACACAATCCCTATGTGCATATCAAATGTCAGGAGACAAATACATGAATCCGGCTTGCCTCTTCCATGACGAAATACACAGCAGCTGGTAATAACACGCTTTCATCCATCCTACATACCAGTAGCACGTGTTTATGACTCAAGAAAAACGAAATACTTGATTTTCAACAGTCTTTTGAGGAGTACACAAAAACACAGCGCCATCTATCAATCTCTGTCATACGACTTTATTCACATCGCTGAAATAGGGTTTTTAGGCTGAGGACTACTGGTCGGTTCAGCATTGCGATGCTGTCACCACGTCATGTGCTGGCTTTGTTTATTTGACCTCCAACAGAAAAACAATAAATGCTCTACTGGGTTTTCGATCCGCTGCCATCCTTGTCGGCAGACAGGCATTCAAACCATCCGGGCTATCAATATTTTCAATACCAATTGCACAGCTCCACAGGCGGACATATGTTCTCTCTGCGTCTGCTAGTTAGGCAGTATACTACATCGAATCAACAGAAAAATAAGGAAAGGTAGTATTAAATCAGAACTTGTATAAGAGAACGATCGTCTTCTTCTTTGCGTTCGGTTTCGTATGCTCGTTTTATGCCACCATGGGCTGCCTCCATGAAGTGACGTCAGTCGCAGGTCCTCAATGGTTCCCCACAGTTTGTCTTGTATGTCTCTCTTCTCGAGCCAGGTCTTCTCACGGGAGCCTTGGTACAGTGGACATGTTTCCAGGATGTGTTCTGGAGTCTGGGGTCCTCTCTGACATGTGCATTGTGCAGTCTGTGCTGCTTTCATTTTATGCATGTGTGCATTTAGTCTGCAATGACCTGTTCTGCGGCGAAAAATGTTGATATACTGTATCCTATTCAGTCTATTGATTGGGTCATGTGGGTAATTGCTGTTTGTTCTCTCTATCCACTGTTGTTTATATTTATGTTGGATGTGTGCCTTGACTTCTGGCAGTGGCACTGGGTGGGTGAATTGTTCTCTTTGTCTTCCCTCCCTGGCCAGTGTGTCCACCCATTCTTTCCTAGGTATGCCGCAGTGAGCTGGAATTTACTGGAGGGTGATTTTACTGTGGTCTGAAAGCTTATATAACATCCCGTCACATGTTACTTTGCGTTGCTGAATTCTAATCGAGTCAGAAACCGATTTACTGCTAGATGAAATATATTATGGCCTTTCTAAGTTCCGTACCTGATAAGTCCTGTTATAAAGGGCAAGAACTTCAATCCTCTATAAATGTCCCACTTAACACGCAGATAGGTAGGAATAGTTGGTGTTTAGAATGGTGGAATGCATTTATGTTGTTACAAAGTCAAACAGATGTGCTAGTATCATGCGCTCGGTACTGCCACAACTCAGTTACCTGGCGATTTGAGATACAGTTGGTTTAATTACTAGCTGAAAACGCATGTAATAATTCCGGGAGCCTGTAGTGTAGTAGGGACAGTATGTGGTGATAAATTATAAGAAAGTAAATAAAACATGTTGTTCTGGAAAATGAGAATGATGACACAGGTTGTTCATAAATTGACGCTGTTTTATTTACTTTCGTTGAAGATTGACATGTTATGTTTGTTATTGTAAATACACTAGGGTCAAGACAGTTTTGGTTTTGATGTGACCGCGAAAATTAGACACGACTATAATGGATTAAAATATGGCTCGGGAGAAAGGCCCAGCCTAACACATAACTCACACGCTGAGTTAAGTCCTTACAACCTCTTGCGATTATGGGAAAGGCATGACACACATCGATATATGTCATCATCCCCCCCCCCCTCCTCAGCTGCCATTGCGGGATACCAGTTTATGTGAAAGGCTTCGGGATTAAACCCTAAGGAAAATTCTGCATCTCGTGATATCTCCAGTAGTCGCGACAAAGTTTTGTCACTGGCCGAAGGTAGCTCAGGACCAGAGAGTGAGGTTGATAAAAGGCATCATTTCTTCCTCACTTTAATCCAAATCACCGCGCATGTCACTCATTTCAGCCAATACAGCAAGAGAAAGGACTGCCCACACGGCTGAACAAAGAGATTGGTCTTCATCACTTGTGATGGACGAACATCATCAGGGCCAAGATGTAGCAGTGAATGAGCTGACAGCAGCCAGCGACTCATAGCTTGCTGCTTGCGTCAGTGTCAACGACTCCTGAAAACAACCTGGTGTTGTCCCTAGTTTAGTCTAGTCAATGGATACAGGTCGTAGTGGAAAGGCAACCCGGGTATTAAAACAAACTAGCATAAATTGGATGTGACGGGCCGATAGGCACATATATCGCAGACATGCTGTAAACTACGACACAGCTTTATAATGTCCTTTTCAAGACGGACGCCGAAGAAGAAAAAGAAGAAGCTAATGCCACTGGTACTTCGGTTAGGCACTCTTAACGACTAACTTGGTGGCGGATTACGGTGGCTCTGCTTTCATCCCGGAACGTACTTGGGAAGGTGGATCAGGGTCTTCCTGGCGGTAGTACAATCTGGGGCTCCTAAGTAAGATGACCTCTATAGTAATCACATTTTAGATTCCTGCGTAGGCCAGACTGCCATGCAATAGCATGTTTCCAGTGAGAACTGCCAAGACCTCGTCTTCTTCGATCAACTGATGCTATGTTTCTAGCACGGTGAGGCTCACGAAGGTGAATGTGTGTTTTAGGCCTTCGCATGGTCCCGCCATAGGTTTTCGATCATTGATATCATATTTCTGCGGCATATCAGAAAATCACAGACAACAAAGGCTAGCAAAGGAGGGAACAGAACGAGAATAAAAATAACAGGCAATCACTTTCAAAGAAAAGAAGACCCTCATCAAAGCCATCAGGAAACGAGCGTAACTACTGATCCTTTTCCGCATAAGAAGAACTGGACATAACAGATTGAATGGCCACTTACACCGGCTGAAATTGACGCCACCGCCCATGTGTATTTGTGGGCAAGTAGCATAGACATCCGGACATATCCTGCAAAACTATTATAACATTAGCTAATTGCGTACTGCGGCACACGGACACGAGCCACCACACAAAGCTGTTTGGCAGCCTCGAATTTTGGACTTAAAATTAGGTGTTTCCAATTATATTGTTGTAATAATACTATTAAAACGAATTCACCCCAGCATACATCTTGTAGAAAGTTAAGCTATTCAATGGGAGTTCAGTTTTCCTTTTTGAGGGTCGCATGTATATAGCATAAATGATAAGGTGGCAGCGACAAACAGAAGGATGGGGTTCGCTTCTTCTTCTTGTTATTCTTGTCATCCCAGACGATGAGATATAGGTTCGACACTACATTTGGTTTACCATAAACAGCCTTTAGGCAAGCCTGAATCCCGTTTTTTTTGCAGTAGGATTTCAATAGAAATGGTTTTTACATGGAGCTCGATTACCCTGCCAATGTCCTCATAGCAATCTCACTCTCAGGTCTCCAGAGTCGTCCCGAAATACTTAGAACAGTCACTTTTCTTTTTGGAACTGCACGATCCCTGACCGAAGATCAATTTTTAAAGTCTTGGCAGTGGTCTGCCTGTGGCAGGAATCACAGTCAACGGAAATTTGCGTCACTTCCATCGAAGACCATCTACCTGACAGCAAATTGATTTATGATGTAAGCAATGGTCACTCGGACGATTGGCTTTGCGCATCCGCCATGAATACTTTGCTCAGTCTGATCCCAGTAGGAGAGCTCCCTGGAAACCAAGCTTGGTCTATATAGATCATGTGTAATATCCAATCGTTTTGTATCACTTCGATACCTGGACGGTCTTATGGGGGGATTGGAGCGGTCTTCCATATGGGCAACCGACGCCGAATCTTTGGTTGATATCACTGACCAGATTGAGAATATAACGGAAGGTGTGTTAACCATGGGTACCTCGGTTACTGACCAACCACCATAAGGAAGAACTCATGGGATGGAGTTTGAACCACTTGCTGCCATACTTTTGCGCACAGTAGCATGTGAACACGCCTCGGTCGCATTCCTTCAGCTGTTAGAAACCGAATCACCGACGGATTCCGTATCACACCCACCATATTTTCAACGGTCTGCTGAGGAAACTATGAGTCGGAGGATAATGACATTTTGCAAACTTGACGGTTAGTATGTGCTGTATATACCAGAAGTGACGTCCTCATGAGCATAGAACGTATGTTCACATGGTGCAGTAAGACCCGGTTTCATTTGAACACGCCTCGTATATATACATATAAAGTGCCGACTCAGCACATATACTTTTACCCATAACTACATACAATGGTTTAAGTTTGAGGTGTTTTTCCTTACTACAAACCATCTTACATCAAATAAAACTAAGTTTAAAGAGAACTTATAATGTTTATCAGTATTGTATAATAATAATAACAATAATATTTATAATCATCATCACGAAGCATGTCCTTTGCAAAACGTCACTTCCATCACAGTCCGTCTGAGAAAAACTTGATCTTTTCCTCAATCTCCAGCCTGCTCTTGAGCCATACCCAATCATTCCTTGATTTCTTGATGCCATCGCCTTGTTGATCTGCTTCTGTTGCCCGGCAGCGTACCTTTCATCACCGTTCTCTCAAGACAATTGTGCCTTTTGATGTGGCCAAAGTATTTCAATTGTATTTTTATGGTGGAATTTATGAACCAGTTCTCATCCAAGCCCAGCTCTTTGTAGAATGTCTGCATTTTGGTCAGTGGTCAGAGGACATTTATATAACATTTTGATTCAAAGGACTAGATTATATTCATTGAGACTTCAATAATCGTCTTTGTTTCGCAGCCATATGCTGCCACAGGTAAAAAATACAGGATCTCAAAATGTTCACTTATGTTGGATGGATTGTCATAAGTTCTTCAGGTTGTGTAGCCTTTATATTGCCATTGCCAGTTTTCTTCTGATTTCCTCTAGGCAATCGATATTGTTGTCAAATCTGGAGCCCAGATAATCGAAGCTCATGATTTTTTCTATTTCCACACTCACGAACTTGAATTTATGTTGACTTAATGTTTTGTCGGTGGTATATTAATAATAATAGATTAAAATGAATATTTAATATGTGATGGTCACTCTAGAAACATTGATTTTATATAATATTCTGGGACGGCTTGGGCTAGTGGTTAAGTAACACGGTTAAGTGACACAGCACCGTCCGTTACCCCGAGGAAGCAAACTTTTAGAAAATTCAGGAGGATGCATACCCTTATATAAAATGCATCTCGAAGTCGGATGCACTGGGCCGATGGGCGAAAAACAGAAACCGTAATGCAACGCACACCGACTTGGGGAATACAGAAATAAGGCGAACGCAAAAAAAACCAAAAAAAAAAACCAAAAAAACAACCCAATATTCAATTCAAAGACTGTCGCACACCTTGGGTAAGAGACAAGAATATGCCTACATATGGAAACAAAAAGTAATCACGGTCATGAGAAATATGTTGATCATGACCCCCACCTCATGTTCTCATTCGTGCTACCCGTAAACAGACCGTGTCACGGCAGTCTGAACAACTAGGTGTAGGATAACACTGTGATCTCCCTAGTGGTGAGATTTTTCATGAGTTTCGCATTGCACTCCGAACAGAAAGACACTGATCCACCTTTTCAAGTGTGCATTGAAGTGAAAGAAGAGCCACCGTTTCCTTCTACCAAAGATAAATCAAGCGGTAACTAAACTCCGTGACACCGCTTCGAACAACACAACAAGACAATAGACGATTTATTTTATATATAAAAAATAATTACCAAGTCTATTTCAATTGCTAAGATCAACATTGGAATTTATAAGATTGAAGAATAAAGTGGGCTCAGTGGTCTAGAGGTAAGGTCTCCGCCTCGGGTGCCGGAGAACGCGGGTTCGAATCACGGTGGAGACCGGGATTTTTTCACGTGGATTTTCTGGTAAAAATTCTCATGATCTCTTGGTAGTGAGATCGGACTCTCGTGTTCGGTGTCAGCACGTTAAAAATCGCTTGGCCGTTAAAAATCGAAAAAGAGTAGGCTTGACGGCCGCTGCCCGTATAAAATTCAAAAATCCAAATAAAAAATCGATCCACATTATGTGTACCTTCCGCTAGGACTAGTAAGCCGCAGGAAGTTCTAAAATACCTACTACATCTAGCCGAAGCTTACGTCTACATGTCTGTTTGATTACCAAGATTCCAAGTACTCCAAGAAATATAAATACTGTTTGCCACTTCAATCGCCATCCAGTGTATAGGATACGTTTTTATTTTGCACTCGACTGACAGAAAAACATATCATCTGCATAGGTTTTAAACCCTTGCTCCATTTGTCAGGAGACTTGTATCTGATCAACGCTGCGTGAAATATTTTGAACTCTCATTCAACTGTTTGCCAACTATCTTCTTGATTCTTTTGTTCCACTGCTCTTGCTATGAGGCGTCGCAGAAAGGATGTGTAGATGTTTTATTATCGCCAAGTGCAGCTTGTGCTGCAGTAAGGTGTAACTGCTTCAGAATTTCAGAGACACCCTCGATCAACTGACTTCGTAGACCGGAATATGATATTCTCTCGCTGCAGGCTGGTCATAATGCATTCTGATTAAATGACCAAACCACTTGATCTGTTGGGCGTCAATGAAGGCACTAACGTCTCATACCGTTCATCTCACAGCTTTGGATCTTAGTCTTATTAGTTGCCAGTAAGAACCAAGATTGGCATTGATAACACAATGTAGGAATAAATAATATATCTATCAGGCTCCTCTTAATTGACAGAAACACTCTAGGGTGTTTCAAAATTGGTGCAATTTGATAGTGGACATTGTTCGTCTTCTAAATTCGATGTGCGATCTCTCTACCACTCTGCCGTCTTCAGTGAACATACTACCTAGGTATTTAAACTCCCTAACTCGCTTGATATTTATGTCACTGCCGTGGAAACTTCTTTGTACTTGTTCATGTTATAGCATCATAGTCTCTGTCTTGTCTGTGTTGATCTTTATGTCATATTCATTACAAGTGAAACGGAGAAAGCTCAGGTGGTGTAGTAGGTCGTCTCCATTTTGATTATAGATGACGTGATCATCAGCGAACAACAGTTCATTTAGCGACTACTCATTGGGATTAGCTAACTGTGTAATTTTATCCATATAAATTGCCAATTCAAATGGAGAATGAACATATCGCTGCCGTGTAACACTTAGCACTGTAAACCAATTTGTCACACTGGCTTTTGGAACCGTTTGACATTGTGAAGCAGAATGTGCTGTGCCTAATTAAACAGCAGAAAACGTCAACATCCCGCCACGTTCAGGCGACGATGGGCTAACACATTAGTAAAACAAACAATCTTTTGGAAGTAACATATAGCGCTCTGGACTTGTTATAATCTAAATCATTAATTAGTACTAACCTCATTAGTGGAATAATTGAACGACATTATTACTGTAAACCAGTGAATGCCATACCGGCAACAGTCAAGTATCTGGTCTAGACAACCAGGGCAAGTCGCGCTGATCGTCCTTGACCCGACAACATACAGGTCAGAAGGATAGAAGCGATGTGTTTCAGTCAGGTATTGTGCGAGCAATGCCAAAGATGACTCAATAAAGTGGGCAGCCTCTTCCGCTCCTGATTTACAGGGACAGGTGTGGAAGCTGTCGAGCCGGGACATCCTTTGTAAGTCGGGCCAAGCTCCCGAAGAAATAGCGGCGGAGCAAATGCAGTGGGGAGGGAATGCTCTCTCAAGTTGTTTCCGTCGATAGACCTCGGTGAAAGTGACTAGGTCCTGCTAGTGAACTCCAAAGATTCGTCGTGTGCCCATGTGGAAGACCGCTCCCAATCTCCCCATAAGACCGTCCATGTCTCGGAGTGGTGCAAAGGGATTTGAAATTTCACAGTATCTATACAGACCCAGCTTGGTTTCAAGGGAGAGCTTCTACTGTGATCAGACTGAGCAAAGTATTCATGGAGGATGCGCAAGGCCAATCGTTCAAGTGACCATTGCTTACATCAGAAGTCCATTTGCTGTCAGGTAGATGATCTTCGATGGAAGTGACACGAATTTACTTTGTCTGTGATTACTGCCGCAGGCAGACCACTGCCACGACTTTAAAAATTGATCTTCGGTAAGTGAAACGTGCAGTTCCAAATGGGAAAATGACTTTTAAGAACTGCGGGGTACCTCTGGAGACCTAAGAGTCTGAAATTGTTATGATGGCGTTGTCAGCGTAATCGATGTCCATGTAAAAACCATTCTTATTGAAATCCTTTGCACAAAACGGGACCCGACTTCCCTAAAGGCTGTTTATGGTAAACCAAATGTAGTGTCGGACCTATACTTCATCGTCTGGGATGACAAGAATAACAAGAAAAAGAAGCGAACCCCATCCTTCTGTTTGTCGCTACCAACTTATCATTTATGTTTTATATATGCGACCCTCAAAAGGAAAAACTGAACTTCCATTGAATAGCTTAACTTTCTACAAGATGTATGCTGGGGTGAATTCGTTTTAATAGTATTATTACAACAATATAATTTGAAACACCTAATTTTAAGTCCAAAATTACGCCTACGTGTGAAGCCCAGGTCTCTGAATTGAGGTTGCCGTGATGGAGAGTTCTTCGAGGCTGCCAAACAGCTTTGTGTGGTGGCTCGTGTCCGTGTGCCGCAGTACGCAATTAGCTAATGTTATAACAGTTTTGCAGGATATGTCCGGATGTCTATGCTACTTGCCCACAAATACACATGGGCGGTGGCATCAATTTCAGCCGGTGTAAGTGGCCATTCAATCTGTTATGTCCAGTTCTTCTTATGCGGAAAAGGATCAGTAGTTACGCTCGATCAAGACAGTGATTTGTATCTCTCCGTTGGTCCGCTTTCCTGTTGGCTTTGATCACGGTCTTCTTTTCTTGGAAAGTGAATGCTTGTGTTTTTATACTCGTGCTGTTTCCTCCTTTGCTAGCCTTTGTTATAATCTGATGTGCCGCACAATGATGGTACCATTGCTCGAAAACCTTTGGCTCGACCATGCGAAGGCCTAAAACACGCATTCACATTCGTGAGTCTCACTGGGCTAGAAACATAGCATCAGTTGATCGAAGAAGACGAGGTCTTGGCAGTTCTCACTGGAAACATGCTATTGCATGGCAGTCTGGCTTACGCAGGAATCTACAATGTGATTACTATAGAGGTCATCTTACTTAGGAGCCCCGAATTGTACTACCGCCAGGAAGACTCTGATCCACCTTCCCAAGTACCTTCCGGGATGAAAGCAGAGTCACCGTAATCCGCCACCAAGTTAGTCGTTAAGAGTCCCTAACCGAAGTACCAGTGGTATTAGCTTCTTCTTTTTCTTCTTCGGCGTCCGTCCTGGAAAGGACATTATGATGTTGTGTCGTAGTTTACAGCGAGTCTGCGATATATGTGCCTCTCGACTCGTTACATCCTATTGGAGCTGACGTTTTTGGCTTGCCTTCCCACTGCGACCTGTATCCCTTGACCAGACTATACTAGTGACAACACCAGCCTGTTTCCAGGTGTCACTGACAGCGACACAATCAGCAAGCTATGAGAAGATGTCTGCCCTTTCACTGCTGCATCTTGACCCTGATGATGTTCGCTCATCACATGTGATGAAAACCACTCTCTTTGTTCAGCCCTGTATCAGCTGAAATGAGTGACATGCATCAATTATTTTGCCTGTATCCAATTTAGCACTATAATCTATAGGTCCTACTGCAACAAATTATGTAATATGATCAGCTTTATGTTTATCTGATATTTTTCTGTTAATTGACCTCAGCCAGTATCAATTATTGATTTTACTTTTTTACAGGCTTCGGAATCAATATCATGAAATATGACAGAATCAGTATTGCAATTCCAAACTCTTTCTTATAAAATATATAATAGTTCATATAACCTCAATCTTCCATCAACTGTAGTATATAAAGCAAGATACATGTTTACATTAGCATTTGGTTTTAAATAATGTTCTTTAGTATTTTATTCTAACAGAAATACATCGTTCTCTAATATCAAAAAGCCTAGATTTTTATATTTATCACGTGACGCAAATGAAAGGCGCCTAACCCACACCAATCGAACTTTTTCTATTTACACTGCTGTCGTCCCTGTCAATTGATAATCGGCAAATACAGCCAAAAAAGTCGATGTCCCTGTAGGACATAGCTGCCACCGCCATCTCTACAACAAACTAGCTTACTGACCGTCTGTCAAGACGAAAAAGGCCATAACATAACATGTTTATCATTTTAAAAAATATGTGTACATTCTGACATCAATTTGGAATACATTTTTTAGTATAATTATCTTTCATACCAAAATGAACCCATAAAGAGTTTAAACATATTTTAGCATGAAGTTTTAATTCAGCATTACATTTTACTTTATCAATATCTAAATCATCAGCTGCATTATCTATAAGGTATTGTATTTTAGTGACACAATTGTTTTCATTTTTACAGTTTTTTCAACATATGCACTTACAACCAGAATCCTCTAGTTTATATTTCATAAATAGAAACATATTATTCAATTAAGCCTGTCCTTGTTTCTTCAAAATGTTCTATTTTATATATTTCTAATATCGTATAACCTTTTCCTAAAGCATTATCAATTTCAATTGTAGCCCACATTCCCCAGACATCCCTTTCTTCGTTATTATGATTATATTTGTTATTTCAAAAATCTTGATAATGTTGGCATTTTTTCATGACATAAACTTTCTCCTATTTTGAATTACGCTTGCCATGTATATGATTACAAAAAGTATTTATTTGTTCCATACATTTGTTTACATAATTCAAATAGAAATTTATGAGCGTTTTTTGTTGTTGTTTATATAGTAAAACAGGACATAATAATTTTCTAGGTAGCAATATTTTACATTTCATAATACCGAAGTATCTTTCTTCAATGACAATGCGCTGCAAATATTCTTTTGGAGAAACATTTATAATCTTTATTGGTTGGCCTATAAGATATTCATCATTTTTATTTACTGCTATTTACCATTTAATCTTTCTGTATTATTATATTAAATGAATATAAAATGAAACTCTTTTATTGATTGGTTTGATATTTTCATCTACAGGTTGATAATAATTTTTAATAAAATTACATTCCCAAATTGTAATTATTTTTAAGTTTCTGTCTTTGTAATGTTCTTAAATAGCTTCTAATCTGTTCATTGTTTCTTTATATAAAGTAGACACAATTTTATTCCCTTTTCTTTTACATATTTTTTTTGGATGGTAACATTTTGGGCATCCATGAAAATAATAGCTATATAATTCGAAAACACAAGATGTTTTATTTTCATAATAGTAATTCATCAAGTTCGTTTTTTTTCTTTGGAGCGCCACGGGCTCCATTCATATAAATAACTTTTTCACCTCCTCTTCTGGCATAATAAATCTGGAATAAAAGCACATGAAAAATGTAAACATATAGCAAACAAGAAGGAGACAAAAGTAGACAAGTTGGAGATAAAAGTTGGCAAGAAGGAGATCAAAGTAGACAAGACGGAGACACAAGTAAGCAAGGACACAAAAGTAGAAAAGAAGGAGACAAAAGTAGGCAAGGAGATAAAAGTAGACAAGAAGGAGATAAAAATAGACAAGAAGGAGATAAAAGTAGACAAGAAGGAGATAAAAGTAGACAAGAAAGAAACAAAAGTAGACAAGAAGGAGACAAAAGTAGCAAAGAAAAAGGTAAAAGTAGACAAGGAGACAAAAGTAGACAAGAAGGAGATCAAAGTAGACAAGAATGAGACAAAAGTAGATAAGAAGGAGATAAAAGTAGACAAGAAGGAAACAAAAGTAGACAAGAAGGAAACAAAAGTAGACAACAAGAAGGTAAAAGTAGGCAAGGAGACAAAAGTAGACTAGAAGAAAACAAAAGTAGACAAGAAGAAGGTAAAAGTAGACAAGGAGACAAAAGTAGTCAAGAAGTTGATCAAAGAAGACAAGAATTAGACAAAAGTAGATAAGAAGGAGATAAAAGTAGACAAAGAGAAGAACAAAATTGAAAAATTTGGTTATGTGACTTTGATGTAAATGGAGCAACTGAAAATGCAAAAATTTCACAATAAAAATGGAAGATATAAAAACACTTGTTTAAAAAAAATTAACGAGATGAAATCAAAGAACAAATGAAAGAAATTGATAAACAAAAATATAAAACTAAATACCATTTATTAAAACATAAATAATATTATCAATGAAGAAATGATAAAATTAGTTGATCAACAAATGAATGAATATGAAGAAGAATTAGAGCAAAAACAGTCTTTAATTAACGGATATGAAACAATAATTGGTGATGATAAATTCAATTATGAATTTTACAATAAAGCAAATAACAATTATGTAAACAGATTGATTCTAGTAAATCGATATATAAAAAAAAAGTGTCTAAAAGAATAATAAATAAAATAAATAACAAATTAAAAGAATTGAGCAGATAGATAGGGTGGACAGAGTCAAAATAATAATTTTATAAAAATATAATTTAAATTCATATTTTGAAATTAATAGATTTATTTTTCATTTATTTCTTCACATATTTTTATTGTGCAAGAACATTCTTCGCCAATTTTTTATTATTTTAATAAGGGGAAACTCCACTCCCTCTGGATAATATATTATTTAAAATATTCTTTATTCTGGAGTAGATTCTGTAGTATTTTTTTGGTGCTACTTTTTTAAAATTAAATTGTATCTATAATTTTACTAGCAGCTTTATTTCCTAATTGTGTTGCTGTTATTTTGCCTACGTTTGCAACTACTTCTTTTGCTGCAGATTGTACTACTTTGCTTGTAACAGCAGAAAGTAAAGAATCAAAGAATCCTTTTCCACCAAATTGTTTCTTTCTTTTTTTCTTTTTTCTAAATTATTCTCCTTTATTAAAGGCAAATTATTGACTTAACATTGTGTTATATTCTTCATCAGTTATTTTGTTTTGTCTATATAACTGGTATGCTATATTCATCCTCTAATCATTTACATCAGTATTTCCTGCTTCTTTATTTGCTAATAATATTCCATATCTTTCTGCTAATTTGTTTGGATCTGATGGTACTTCTTAATAGTTAATGATTTTTTTGGTATATATTGAACATTATATTTTTTCATTTTGTTCCTGTATTAGAGGATAGTCTTTTATTAGAATCATAATATACATACATAGCATTGGTAGAATATAATATGTTTGCATAATTTGTAGTATCATCTTCTGAATAATTTTGTGGATTTTTGCTAGTTAGGAATTCTCATAATCCTGGAGTTTCTTTATATTTTGTTTCACCTAGAAGAATGTCCTTGTCATCAATTTTTACTTCCTTATTTCCAATATAAAACTTATCATCTTTAGTATAAATACCATACTTAATATCTCCTGTTATTTTTCCAAGATATGGTTTTAAATAATTAACTGCAGTAGAACAATAGTATGAAGAATATTAGTTTAAAATTGTTGTTCTAAAGCTGATTATTTTAGAATTTGTAAAGCTAATTGTTTTAGAATTTCTGCAATTGCTCTTTGCTCTTTTAGTTATTGGAGCAAACGCTTTTGAAGATTTTCTTTTCATTTCAATATCGCAAACTCTTTTACTCATTTTATTTAATTGAATATTTCTTTTTGTTTGAAGCAAATCCGTTATCATTTGATCTCTTTTTATGAGATCTTTGATATTTGAGAATACCATCTATTTTATAATGTTAATTTTAATTCAAAACCTTCAATTAGTTTGATTTCTATTTATGGATTCATCTAAAAAAAACTTTGAACTTTTGGATGAGTTATTGTTTTTTGCTTATCAAAAAAGTTTTAATGTTAAACTATGACTACAGTATGTTTTCTTATTTCTTCTTTCATATCTTGAAATTTAGTTTCTTCTTCTAAAATAATTTTTAATTCTTTTTCAGAGATTGTTTCATCTTCAAAGGCTTTAGAAGCATGATTATCTAGTGTATTGTTTCTGATAAGATTAAAATCTGTCTGTGCATATCAGCTTTATGTTGTAGTTTTTTATTGATACATTTTATAATAATACTTCTATCTCCCATTCCTAATGCAGCAATTTCCATACCTTAAACTATTGGTGCTACAATAATTTATGTTAGTAAGCCATTTCCTGTTGCTCCTATACCAATTGCAGAAGTAGTTCAAATTGTATTAGTTGCATTAAGTATAGATAATGATTTTGTATATGTTTTCAATGTTTTTCTTCTTTATTTGTTTTCCAAACAGTTTTGAATATTAAGAATCTTTTGACTGTTTCTAAATTAATTAATGCAATTTCATAAAGTTTATCTTTATCAGGTTCTAGTGGGAAAATAAATGTAGTATTGAAGGCAGTTTTATTACTTTTAACATTAATCTGGTCAGACCATTTATGTCTTGTGTTTTTGCTATTTCTTTAAGTATGCCTTCCATTTTTTATTTATTTGTATGTAACTTCTGGAAATAAAATGTATCAAGTTTATATCTATATTTTCCATTGTATTTATCACTAAAATTATCTATAACAATAAATCTATATGGCTTTTTCCAACATATTTTAGAAAGCTTTTTAAATTCTTCTATTTACATGTCAGTGCTTTCATGGTCTTGATAAATATAGTTAAGATTTTTTGCATCTAAAATAGTTTGCCTTGGTAATTTAAAATAGTTTTGTGCTAAATAAAAACAATCAACATTACTATGTCTTCCTCTAACATAATAATCTTCACATTTATTTTGTTTATCTAATAACAGATCATCAAAAATCAATCTGTTTTTATCTGCAGCATTTTGTTTTCTGGGATCTAGAACATCATTTGCATTTTCATAAAAACAGCATTTTATAGGAGATAGGAGATTTATTGTAGAATTGTTTTCCAGCTTCTTCTAAATTTTGATGAGTATAAATATTATTATCAGTGCAGTAGTTGCATGATACATGAGGAAAAGATAAAAATAATTAGGATCAATGCAGCAAACACAGAACCAATCAGGCTGAGAGGAACGCCACTGGAAGAGGTAGAGGTATTTAAATACCTAGGAAGTATCATCAACAAAGAAGGAGGGACAGACAAGGATATAAAAACAAGGATACAAAAAGCAAGATTCGCATTCGGAATGTTGAAACTGATATGGAACTCCAAGGAAATAAGAAGGAAGACAACAATAAGGATGTTCAATTAAAATGTGAAGCCAGTCCTGCATATGGAGCAGAAACTTGAAGGATGACCAAAGGCAATGACATGAGACTGCAGGGTTTTGTCAATAGATGTCTGAGAAAGATTCTTGGTATAAAATGGTTTGACAAAGTTATAAACGACAGACTGTGGGAGAGAGCGGGGCAGGAAATATTAGGAACAAAGGGCAACTGGTGGGTCATACATTAAGAAAGCCCCAGGACAGTATCACCAGGCAATCCCTGTCATGGAACCTCCAGGGAAGGAGAGGCATAGGCAGAACAAGGAATACATGGAGAGGACATCTGGAGGCGAAAGTAAAGAAAACAGGAAAAAGCTGGAGGGAAGTGGAAAAGATTGCACAGGACAGAGCTGCTTGGCGAGGGTTGGTTGAAGGCCTATGCACGCCTGTGTGATAGAAGGTGAAAGAGAGAGCGAGAGAAAGAGAGAGAGAGAGTCCAGTTATTAAATAAATTTAAAATAATTTATTTTGGTAAGGTTTTGTTCAAATCCAGTTTTAACTATTTTATATTCGGGTTGATAAACCGATTTTCCAAAGACCTGAAGTTTATCATAATCTAACCATCCTTCATTCAGAAGAAGATTTAAAAGTAAATGAGTTTTTCCAGAACCTGATTTGCCGACTAATACCTCTTGTACTTTTTGGTAATAATGGACTTTTGGTTTTTTGATAAGTTTTCATTCCATGATAAATCTGTAATACCCATTATTAATAGGAGGAAAAAAAATAGTGTCTCACGAGATGAGAGCCACTGGTAAATCATCGTGAAAGGAATGCATCTTTCAGACATGCGCAGTGTGGCCTTAGTTGTAATAAACTTCTTCTTCTTCTTCATCGTACGCAGTCAGACGTCAACCTTTATTTTTTCGAAAAAAGCAGCGGTCATCCTGAGGCTGTCGACACTGCCATAGAGCTTGTCTAGTGTTGCCACTGGTGATGGCCACATCTGCTCTCTCTGATCCTCGTATGTCGAGCAGTTTTGCAGAAAATGCTCAGCGGTCATTTTCCCGGTACCACACGGGCATTCGTAAGTGCCATCTATCTTCAATTTGTTGAATAGGTGGTACCTCAGTCTATTGTGGCCAGTGCGAAGTCTGAAGACAACGACCTGCTCTCTTCTGTTCAACTGGTAATAGGCATCGTTTTTTGTGTAGCCAGTATGTTCGGTTTCCCATTTGGTCATGTATCTAGCTCTAATAAGCCGTTTTGACTCTTCGCATGTCATACTAGTATCTGGTTGTGGTAGTTTTGCACCTTCTTTTGCCAGTCTGTCTGCCTCCTCGTTGCCTTGGATTTTGCAGTGGGATGGAACCCACTGTACCACTACCCTTTTTGGTGCGGACTGCTGGCATAGTTGACAGAGTACTGTTCTTAAATCATTAAGTTCAGTATTTTTCTGGCTTTTTAGTGCTGTGACTACGGCCAAGGCATCTGTAAGCAGAACTAAATGGCTTTCATTCCTTTTACCTGTCACCATTTCTTCCACTGCCGCCCTCAGTGCCTCTGCCTCCGCTCTGAAATTGCTTGTGTATTTTCCAGTAGCGAATGACAGTGTTATTTTTCTGCCATTTGGTAGGTTCAGAAATGCTCCTGCCCCTCCGTTCTGTGTTGTGTTTGTTACAGAACCGTCTGTGTATGTATGAGTCTAGTCCATGCTTGGGTAGTTTTTCGTTATGTAGCTCAGGGTAGTATCTCTTCTTTCTTTTTCAGTCTGGCAGTTTTTGTTTCCAATACCTGGTATATTTTCTAACACCTCTGGAAATATATGCTGCCTCCATGTAGGTTTTCGTACAGTAGGGAAGGACTTTGGTGTTGTTAGTGCTTTCATGGGGTCTTCGTGCATCTTTGCTTTGGCTATTTCTGCAAAGTTTCTCCGCTTTAGTTTCCCATTTCCGAAATTGTTTAGTCTCTGGTGCATTGGATGGTCAGTCAGTCTTCTGAGTTTCTCTGATTGCTGCTGGGCTCTGCAGTCTCTTCTGTCGGTCATGGATTGCAGTTTTGTAATCTTTTCGAGTTCTACAATTGGCGTTGACTTCATGCCTCCTGTTATAACTCTCATGGCTTGGATTTGGAGTCTGCTAATTTTATCGAAGTTCGCCTTTGCTGCTGTTGTCCATGCCGCAATGCCATACTCGAGAACTGGTCTCACTCTTCCAGTGTACAGTTTCTTTAGTATACTTTCGTCTGCTCCCCAGCTTGTGCCAGCAAGTTTCCTCATGATTGCCATTCTTTCTCTGGCTCTCATTCGGTTTCTCTCGATCTGACTTTTCCATGTCATGCGCCGATCAAATGTGACTCCCAGGTAGTTTGAGTTGTCGTTTGGCTGCAGGTATTTGCCGTTAAGACTTAATTTGGTATTTTGGGGTTTGTTTGATAGCGAGAATATTGTACATGTCGTTTTTTCCTCGTTTATTTTGACCAGCCATGAGTTCGCCCACTCTTCCAGCGATGTTAGGGCCTGCTGCATCCGATTTCTTGCTATGGTGAGATTCTTTTCAGAGGTCCACATAGCCAGATCGTCTGCAAACATTGAGCTATGGACTCTTCTTGGTATATTTTCTGTTATGTTATTTATATACACCAGGAAGAGTGTGGGTGACAGTACTCCCCCTTGGGGTACTCCCTGCTCAAGTGTCACCTTTTTGCTCATCTGCCCTTGTACTTGAACTCTGGCCGTTCTGTTTTTGAGGTAGTGACTGATCCATTTGTACATTTTCCCACAAACTTCACTTCTTCTTAGCTTGACTCTTTCCAGACTTTGTCAAATGCCTTTTCTAGGTCCACCCAAACCGCTATTGTGTGATTTTGCACCTGGTAGGCATCTTCTATTTCCTGGGCTATGAGGATGACCTGATCCTCAGGGGATCTGTGCTGTCTAAAGCCTGCTTGCTGTGGAATTAGTGTGTGTTTTTCTTCCAGATGCTTAATCAGTCTGGTGTTTATCATACGTTCCATCAGTTTTCCTACGCAGCTCTGTAGGCTGATAGGCCTGTATCCATTTGGATCTGTTTTGTCTTCTCCTTTCTTTGGTACTGGTACAAGTACTGCGTCTTTCCATGCCTGGGGTACAATACCCCTTTTCCAGCTTTGGTTCAGGACTGATAGTAGTTTCCTCTTTGCTGTTTGGCCCAGCCCCATCATCATTTCGTTTATTATCCTGTCTTTTCCGGGAGATTTCCTTTTCTTTAATGTTCTCATGGCCTCTTCCATTTCACTCATTGTTAATTTTGCCATCATATGCTCTTCTGGTGCCATATTAATGTTGTCGTGCCCCTTTTGATCTTCACTAATGTCTGTATGCCTATCTGCAGGGACATCAATGTAGTTTGCTCTGGCGTAAGGTTGAACAAAGGCGTTTGCTTCTTTTTTTCCAGTGAGTATGTTGTCACCCTGCTTGATTGTAATTTGTTTGTTTGATGGAGTTTCGTCATTCATGGCTCTGACTAACTTCCATAGTTTGTTCCCTTCTTTGTCTAAATTGAGGCTTTCTGTTTTGTTTTTCCAGCTTTCTCTTGCTGTTTGGTTTAGAGTGTATTTGTATTTCGCCGTTGTGGCCTTGAGGGCGATATTAGTTGCAATAAACAAAAGCATAACGACACTTTTAGAAAAAAATGAATTCACTTATCCTCTTAAATTTGTACTCTGTCAACCCAGATGATTTTAAATATAGAAGCTGATACGATTCTAAATATAGATATGGGTTGATTCTATATTTAGAAGTGCCATCATCATCAGGCCATTCAGTCCTAGGACTGGTCAACAAGCTCATGGATTTTGTCCTTCCATTTCTGCCTATCCACTGCAGCCGTCTTCAGCTCAGCATACATCTTCACAGCGATATCTCTGCAAGCTCGAGACAAAAAGGTATTTCTAAGTCTTCCCCTCCTTCCCTGCATAATGTCCTCCAAGACCTTTTTGACTGGGCCCTCTCGTCGCAGATTATGTCCAAACCAGCAGAGTAGATTTCTTTTCATCTTTCGTATCAACTTTAGACTTTCTCTTTTCTTCCATCTCCGCCAATACCTTTTCATTTGGGTTCTTCTGGGTCCAGCTCACTCTTTCCATCTTTCGGTAACACCACATCTCGAAAGTTTCCAAATATGTTTCCTCTCATTTATTTATAGTCAATGTTTCCAAGCCATACATTGCCACAGTCCAAACATATGTGTATAAGATTCTTTTCTTTAGAGACATAGAAATGTTATTGGATGTAAGGATTCTTTGTTTCTCTCTAAACACTTTCTTTGCCATTACAATTCTAAATTGTGATTCTCTACAGCGTCATGCATCTTCTGTTATGGTTTGACCAATATATGGGAAATGGAATACCTGCTTGACTTCTTTCCCTTTGATGGTTACTCTTTCACTGGTTGGTTCTTTGGCTATGATCATTGTCTTGGTCTTCTCTATGTTCACTTTCATGTCATATATATCTGCAGTGTTGCTAATTTCATTGACTATCTTTTGTAGATCCTCCTCCGTCTTTGCTATAATGGCTTGGTCATCAGCGTATTTTATTGCCTCCAGTTGTTCGCCCTTTACCCCCAGATTGCATTTCCTCATTGCTTCAGCCATCATCACCTGTGAGTACGCATTGAACAGGCCAGATGACAGTGGACATCACTGTCTTACTCCTTTTCTTACATGTCTGTGGGCCCTTCTCTTAATGACATGATGGCCTTTTGGTGTGTGTATAGGTTCTGCATCAGCCGGAGGATTGGTTCTTCAATTTCGGCATATTCAGGATCTCAAAAAGCCTCTTACAGGACACTATATCAAACGCCTTCTCATAATATATGTAACAGATGTACTGGGGTCTTACAGGACACTCTATCAAACGCCTTCTCATAATCTATGTAGCAGATGTACTGGGGTCTTACATGACACTCTATCAAACGCCTTATCATAATCTATGTAGCAGATGTACTGGGGTCTTACAGGACACTATATCAAACGCCTTCTCATAATCTATGTAGCAGATGTACTGGGGTCTTACAGGACACTCTATCAAACGCCTTCTCATAATCTATGTAGCAGATGTACAAGGGTCTTCCAGGACACTCTATCAAACGCCTTCTCATAATCTATGTAGCAGATGTACTGGGGTCTTCCAGAGCACTATATCAAACGCCTTCTCATAATCTATGTAGCAGATGTACAAGGGTCTTCCCGATCGATCACTTTCTCCATAAGGAACTTCAATGTACCAATTGTATCTCTGGTGTCTGATCCTCTTCTGCGCCCAAATTTATTATCTTTAAAATTGTAGGAGAACTAATTTAAAGAAAAGATTAGTAGATCCATATGGAAATAGTAAGACAAGAAAGTAAGATGGCCGCGCTTTAACGTCTGCGCTCTAGACTCCGTCCGGTGTTTGTGTCGTTTTCCGATGTTTGGTGGTTCCTTTTCGGATTATATTTCACAGCTACTTCATTTGGTGGTTTTAGGAACTTTATTCTGTAGAATTAATGTGCTTTCAATCGGTTAACCTGTTTGTTATGCTGCATTTCGTTGCATTTCGTGCCTGGCTTAAGCCGTGGCAGACCAGTCCATGATGGAGTTCAACGTTCCGCTTAACTGCACTCCAGAATTCAGTCAAGGTTACTACAGTTCAATGACCTTTCTGCACGTACTGAACCCGACTTCCTCATGCCCGCCCCTGCCTCCACGGGAGGTTACACGATATCTCTCCCAACTCCGTGTTTTCAGCACAGCAAGGGTCCTGCTGACCAAAAGGCGGACACAATCAGAAGCCTCGACAGCGGGACACGGACAAATAGGGAGTTTGACACGAACAGACACGGAAAGCCTGACACAAACATTAGTTGAATACACTCCCCACCGCCCTCAATCAAAGGCAGCGGAGTACTCGGCTCCACCAGGGAAGTCTGTAGAGATTTCGGTCGACACGCTACGCATGAACACATCCTCAGCAGTTGGACATGGTAGTGGTCAATCGACGCAACGGACCTTTGATGCCTACGGGAACATTATTATATGGAAATCTTCCTGATTTCAAGCCACAGCCACTGAGCAAACGAGTAGAGTACATGAAGCTGTGATGAATCATGATATTTATTATTTACAAAACTAAGATTTTAAAAAAAAACTACAAAATAAAACATAAATTACATTAACAAGTTAATATGTCGAGCAAAACATGAACAGAAAGACAAATATGTATAAAATAATGCGAGCCTGACAAACAATGTTTTGGTAAAAATAAATAACAACTGTTTACTCAGTTGACATTTTGAACGGTGAATGTTATGTTGCTTGAAGCATGCCGTTATTTAGATCACATAGGTCTATTACAATTTATAAACACATCACACACGCACCTACTTACCGATGAAAATAAGTAACTAGAATATATAGTATGTAAGGGTTTACCAAACCAACCTTGTTAGTTAAATATTACAGTATTGTAGTTCGGGAAGCGTTCGAATTTAACGGCTGGATTCTACTAAGTTAGTGAGCACGATTGATGATACACAGACACAACATAAAAAGACGGGTTCGAAAGTTACCGGGTTCATAGGTCATAGTTGAGTACAGCACTAATTTCAATATAGTTTTTCTTTAAATCCCACATGAACGACTATTACAATTTAATTTTACCATTTTTCTTTTTTTGGTTTGAGGGGCACGTGAAAAGAAAACCTGGGTTTGTCCACGTTCTGTGACTTAAGTTTGTTTGCACCGACATAATCAAAGCCAGAGTTCAATTTTTTCTATTTAAATTTGTAATGACAGGTCAGAGTTCAGAGTTCAGACCCGACCTTGAAGGCTTGAAGAAACGTTATGGGCTTTATATTTAAAATCAAAAGATAAATTGAAAGATATAAATATAGATCGACAGAAACATGCACAAATTCAGCATAAGTTAACTTAGACAACGTTCCCACAATTAGATAAATGCCGATTAAAAAGGTGTTGTATAGATGCCCATTAAATGTGATGTATAGACCTGAATCATCAGTGAATGAGGTCTTTAGATCCCCTATTGAAGATGTGTAGAACCCATTATAGTTGTTGTATAGGTCCCCTTTGAAGGTGTTGTATAGTTCCCATATGAAGTTGTTGTATAGATCCACAATAAAGGTGTTATATAGACCCACAATAAAAGTGTTATATAGACCCACAATAAAGGAGTTTTAAAGCCCAAAATAAACGTATTCTATAGACCCACAATAAATGTGTTATATAGACCCACAATAAAGGAGTTATATATATATAACCACAATGAAGGTGTCGTATAAACTCACAATAAAGGTGTTATATAAAAGCACAATAAAGGTGTTATATAGACCTACAATGAAGGCGTTGTATAGGCCCAATTAAGAGTTTTAAATAAACCCCATTAAGTGTGTTATATTATCCAATTCAATTATGAAATTGACCTCATTAAACGCGATGCTCGGATCTGTTTGCGGAGAAGCTCCTCCACCCTTTTCTAGAACGTCTGCAGCTTCATTACCTGCCAAATTGTAGTACGAGATATGACCAACTTTGTGTGTTATGTTGAGAACTGTGTCAGAAAACTCTTGCATTGCTCGTAATCTTTATGTTTCTGTTGTCTTATAGCTGATCAAACAGACGAGGCATCAGTCAGGAATACTCAGTGGTCTCGAGGTAAAGGTATCCGCCTCGGGTACCGGGGGTCGCCTATTCTTCTTCTTCTTTTTCTTCTTCTGCGTTCGTTCTCATTCTCCCGCTACAAAACCCAAAAAAGGCTTAAGAAGCAGAATGTAGTTCAGAGAACGGAATGCGTTGTGTCGTAGTTTACAGCTTGACTGCGATATTTGCACCTTTCGGTCCAACACATCCGACTTCAGCAAGCATTTTTTGAGTACCGGGTTAGCATTCCCTCTTCGATCCCTTCTTCTTAGCCAGTCTGCCCTGCTGCAGCCCGTTATCCATGATCACCGCGTGGAGGTGTAGAAGGGTCTTGGCAGCTGTGGTTCGCTGGCTCTGACGCTAGCAGTCAGCTATGGGTCGCTGACCACTGCAGCTCGTGCGCTGCTCTGCGTCTTGATCCCGGTCGCTTATTCACATCATGGTGGTGACTGGAATTTTGTTCACGTGGATCTTGGGGTAAAAATTCTCCTGGGTAGTGAGATCGGACTCCCGTGGTCAGTGTCGAGCACGTTAAAAATTCAATGGCAGTTGGATATCGAAAATAGTAAGTCTTAACGGCCGCCGCCTGGGCAAAATTCAAATTAAAAAATCTGCTCAAGTTATTTGTACCTTTGGGACGATGAGGCTATGGTCAGGCAATGTTAGCCAGAGTCATGAGAAATATTCTGGCCAAGACCCTCACCTGACCTCCTCGTTGGTAGTCCTAGAAACGGGCTGTTGTCGAGGACATCATTCTGGCTAACAAGGTGAGATTCGACGTGATCCTTGTAGTAGTAAGTGACTAGCAGATAAAGCTAAGCTCCACCTTCTCGGAATGTCAGGAAAGCTACTGCAATCTGCCACAAGTTCCGTCCTTTTTAGGGCGCACAAAAGGGTTACCAACCTATGGACTCGCTCATTAGTATTAAAATAAAAAACACCCTGCAAGAAACTGATTGTATACAAACTCTGTAGAGTCTTCTAAGCCAGTATAAAGACGTGAAGTTCAGTATTCTTGGTAGACTTCTTCATCTTGGATTACAAGCTCAGCATTGCTCTGTAGTGCCTCTGTTTCCGATCAGATGTTATCAGAGGATGTTTCCATTGTTAGAGCTACAGTTTTTCTTCTCCATGTCTGTCTGTAACGACCTCCTCCAATTCATCAGACGTGGCTTTGTTAGCTGAGCCATCTGTATATACATTTAATCGATGTTTTTAGTTGGTATACTCTTCTCAGATATTCTTACATGATAATGTTCCATTCTAAATATGCCTGTTCCGTTTTGTCTGTTATCTCTAGGGCTTCTACCTTCTCATGGAGTATTCCTTTTTTCCATGACATATTGGGGTTGTTTGTTCCAGGTCTCTAGTTAATGTTCGGTTTAACAAGCCATCTAAAATGCAATGCGAAGAAGTTCTTCCGCTTATTTGTGGCCAACATCTAACTGAAATGTTCCCCAATTTTATTACATCGCTTAAGCTGTACTTGGCAATGTTCATCACTATCCGTGAACTGTAAAGGAATTTTTTAAAACTTTAATTGATTGCAAAATCACATTTCGATCTGCCATTACTGAAGAGCGATTCAATTATGTATGCATACTGTCTCTAGAAAATGCATTGCATGAAGCTCTCACTTGACTAAACGCGAATATGTTACTAAACAACAATTGAAACATGATTATTTGTAAAATTTGCTTTTAACAGATTTTATTGATTGTGGTCTTTTCTGTGTTTTATTACATCATTCTATGATGCACCGGGCATGTATTCAAGATTTTCATAATTTCCCTTCCTGCTCAGTGGATTTTACATGGGAGATAATCTTCCTCTTCTTCCCTGAACAGAATTTTGCAAGTAGCAGGATGTAGTCCAGAGAACGGTATGCGTTGTGTCGCTAGTTTACAGTTTGACTGCGATATTTGCACCTTTCGGTCCGACACATCCGTCTTCTGCAGAACAGGGAGATAATCTAACACAGCAGTTTTCACCACAATTCACAAAAAGGAAGGCGGCGCTCTGGCAGACCCACTCTGTCCCAGTGCTTAAGAAAATATTGTCCAGTGAATACCGGTAGCATTCCAGGAAACGAGGAGGCGGACAAACTCGCCAGAGATGGAGGAACACTGCAGCAGAGTGATACAGCAGCCACATAGGATGAGACAAAAGCAGCCACCAGGGCCACGTACAAAGAAAAATGAAAAAAAAGACAACAATGTCTTCAAAGAAAACGATGGTTACCACTAACTCTCCAGGCGAGATTAGGTGATCATTCTCCGGATACGCATGGGACACAACAGACTGAGATGTCATCTATACAATAAGTTCAAGATTGGCACTAAGGATCTTGCTATTTGTGACACAGCCCTATGATAGCAGAACACATTTTACAGTCTTGCCCATCGTATACAAACAAAAGAAAAAGCATTTGCCAACAGCCTGTCTCCTTCCACGAGAAGCTGCACGGAAGTGCACGGAGACTCAGGTCGGCTGTTGCCTTCGCTAGAGTCATTGAAGTGGAGGTCTGAAAACGAGCGAGAAAGGAGCAGAATGACATGTGATATCCAGGGGTTTCGTTGTTTTTATTTAAAATGTATCGTGATAAGTCGTGGGATAATCCGACTGAAGAAGATAGCATTAGTTACTCAGACATTGTTGAGTTCGAAGGAGAGGGAGGGGGGGGGGGGAGCGGGGCATAACCATTCACGACTTAGGATACCAAAGGGATCAAGAGCAGTGGTCAACGACCCATAGCTGACTGCTAGCATCAGGGCCAGCGAACCAGAGCTGTCAAGACCCTTTTACACCTCCACGTGGTGATCGTGGATAACAGGCTGCAACAGAGCAGACTGGCTAAAAAGAAGGGATCGAAGAGGTAATGTTAACCCGGTACTCAAAAAATGCTTGCTGAAGTCGGATGTGTTGGACCGAAAGCTGTAAATATCGCAGTCAAGCTGTAAACTACGACACAACGCATTCCGTTATCTGGACTACATTCTGCTACTTAAGCCCTTTCAGGGGTTAGTAGCGGGAGATTGAGAACGAACGAAGACAAGCCAATCCATATCAATGTTACTCATCTTTCATAAAAAGTTTGAGACGTAGATCTGTCCTAGTAAAACCCGTGTCCTACGCCTGTTATTAGCAAGCGGCACATCTAAAGATCAATCTTAATAGCAAATGTTAGTAACGTGTGCACTGTAAAATGTACATATACTGAATATGAGGCAGAAAGCGGCATCATTGCACTTGAAAAAAATGCGATATTCTCAGACTGAAGATCAAGAGCTGAAGCCTTGGAACACAAAACGTCTCCTGATGTTAACAACGTCCGGAAATTAATTAACCAGCTGTCTACATCTCATGGAGAGGAATTTGTGTTCAGTGTATACTTGAAAATGTCGGAGTCCAAGCGAATGAGAACGCTGATAAGCTGGCCGGAAATGGGGATTGTTTCCTGTCAAGCTCCTTACAGGGTGTTGACCCTTTCAGTCCAGTTTTTTGTGCTATTCTATCTGCTTTCATGTAGATTCAAAATACTATATCTATAGCAGGCGACAGATAGTGGATTATTTTAGGGTATGCTCTGTGCTCCGTTTCTATCGTTGTGCTGTGTTTTTAAAACAAATATTTTGCCACCTGTTATCGAAAACATGTGAGCGTGCAGACGTTGAATCTGTTGTTTGCGAATGCCCACAATTAGTAGTTACTCTTTTGTGTGTCCCGAAAAGGAGGTTAGGTGGCAGGTTGTAGTAGCTTTCCTCACATACCGAGTGTGCTGATAAAGATGGAAAGGGTCCTCCAGGCCGTTGTGCTATGCTTTGATGCATCTGCGTGTCGCTCGCTACTACGGAAATCACGTCGATCCCTCACCTCGTTAGCCAGGCTGCTATGAAAACAGCCCGTTTTCAGGTACGGCTACTAGGAAGTCGAGGTGAGGGTCTTTGCCGGTGGTTTGCCTGACCCTGACTAATATGTCTGATCAGTATATTTAGCCTGACTAGACGTTAGTCTTCCTCCTCTGACGTTGAAGTAATCATCGTGGAACCGTTCCTTCAGCCTTTTTCTACGTCTCGAGCAGATTCGCAGTTATTTTCCGTCACATCCTCGCTCAATGTCCATGTGGATGGATTCATGCATCGGAAATCGTCTATTTTGCTCATTTTGCAATGTGCTAGTAATTTCAAACACTAAATTGAATACTACCCAATGCTCGCCATCGTGCTGTCACGCCGGTCTGATGTAAGCATCATTGAACGCTGTAAGCCACTTGTGGCCTCGTCAGCTATGCTCTCCTAGCTGCGAAAATACTAAATCTATTAACCATCATTATGTTAAACGATTCGGAGACCTGGATTATCCTGCAACATGACCAGAAGCACATTAAAGCGTTCCACATGCGCAGTCAAAGGAGCGATTCTCAGCATCCACTAGTACGATTGGTTCCTACACATAGAAGCCACAGAGGCCTGGACAGCATTTACAGCCCGCTACATCATCGCCACCTGTACTTATTCGTGCACGTGACCGGACGTCCCGATGGAGTACCAAGCCCACCAGCATTTGAAGAAGGCCATGGACATTAGTAACGACCTTTACCCCACGACCGCCCTCGTACATCCTGACTGGGCCAAACAAGAATGAATTACCCTCACTGCGTGCAGCCCGGACCACATTTATTCATCGTGCACATGGCCTATTGTCGCGATAGACCCTCTTTGTATTAGGCGTATTACTACTCATACTACTACTACCACAACTACTAATACTATTACTACTACTACTACTATCACTACTACTACTACTACTATTACTACTACTACTACTATCACTACTACTACTACTACTGCTACTACTACTACTACTACTACGACTACTACTACTACTATCACTAGTACTACTACTACTGCTACTACTACTACTAATACTACACCTACTACTACTACTACTTCTACTACTACTACTACTACTATCACTACTACTACAACTACTACTACTACTACTGCTACTACTATTACTACTACTACTACTATCACTACTACTACTACTACTGCTACTAATACTATTACTACTATTACTATTGCTACTACTACTACTGCTACTACTACTACTACTACTACTACTATTGCTACTACTACTACTACTACTACTACTACTACTACTGCTACTGCTACTACTACTACTACTACTGCTACTACTACTACTATTACTACTGCTACTACTACTACTACTACTACTACTATCACTACTACTACTACTTCTGCTACTACTACCGCTACTACTACTACTACTATTGCTACTACTATTACTACTACTTTTGCATGTACTAATACCATAAATATTACTATTACTGCTTCTAATACTACTACTACTAGTACTACTACTACTACTACTACTACTATGTATCACTATTAAGAATTAACGTCTCCAGACAGTCAATAGCTTTATCTACACAGGCAGTACCCTCACTTGGGAGGCGAATATTGACTGCGAGGTCAACAACGGCTAAAGTTAACTCTGTATTAGGGAGACTCCAAACAAACGTCTAGAACCTACAAAGCATCAGTGTCACCACCAAAGTAAAAGTTTATCGCGCTGTAGTGTTATTCTCTCTGCAGCCTGTGAAGAATGAACAGTATTTAGCAGGCATGCCAGACAGTTAAATCGTTTTCAATTGAGTTTTCTGCTTTCAGTTGGCAGGACAACGCGCCTTATTCTTAAATTCTTAGCAAGACCAACATTTTGAGCATTCATGCACTTCTTCAAACAGCTCAGATAAAATGGGCATGTTTTTCGCTTGCAAAATGAGCGCACCCCCAAGCAGCTGTTATTCGGTGAGCTCACCACAGGTAGACGATCACTAGAAGGTGAGCTATGAAGACTCATTGATAGTGTCTCTGAAAAGCTTCAACATTGGTGTCACCTCCAGGGAACTGCTGGCGCCCTAGTATCATCGAAGGTGCTCAGATAGCAGAGTGAAAAGCCAGCGTGGAAAACTACGATTCCACTGCCGGCTCCATGTACGTGTGCCCTGAATATGGCAGAGGATGCCGTTCCAGGATTGGTCTTTACATCCATCAGATAACACATTTTGCGATAATATTCTGATGCTGTCGTTGGTCATCTTCGATTGCGGTGAACAACTATTATTATTATTTTTATTTGCTGCTACTGGAGAAAAAAACAACCTTCCATTGTTAACCTTTGCAAACAAACACACAGTTGAGAAAAATAAGCACCCGACTTCGTAATTAAATGCAAACATTCATTATAGAAACCAAAATATACATTTTTGATTTGTAAGCTTCCATTGTTGAGTATTACACGTATCTGCACATACATTTCAACAAATAAAACTTTGTTTTGTTTATTTAGAGCTGACCATATACAATTTTTCAATTGTAAAATACAAACAGAACATATTTAGATCAGTGGCCGTGAATTTAAGTGGGCACACGATATTTAGCTAACTGACAAACGAAATGAGTGTCGAAGGAACTCAAGGATTATCAACAACACTGAACGAGGAGTAAAGAAGATTAAAAATAGTGTTAATGCTTCAAAGATAAAAATCAACATATTTAAAAGACATTTTATGCATGATTTTTTGTTCCGCGACTTTTTGAGGGTTTGCTGTTTTATCAATAACCTGCAGGCGATTCTGTTTATTCCATCTTTTAAAATATCAAACAAAACACACGAGTGTATAATTAATATGGTCGTGCCTCGCTAAATGAAGTCTCAACATTCATGAAACAAAGTTAAAGATGTCTTCTTCTTGTCTTTATCTTTCTACATGTGAATCAAGCGACAAACGTGCAGGTACGTTCCTCTACCCCTTTCATGTTTTAAACGACGTTTGAATCAAACAACTTACAAGTGGTTACGAAAAAGTGATATCTTCTGCGATTAGAGATGACGTTTTTAGTTCCACGCACACCCCTTTTTATTGGTATTTCCTCCCATGGTACCGATAGTGTGAGATGGTGTCCTCATTTCGTTAGTCTTCCGACACACGGTTGAAACTTATCCACTCCTGATTTGTGCACATGTTCATGCCTGATTTAATTCCATCCACGGGGAACTAAGACAATAGTTCGGTCAGGCACAACATACGGACTAGAACGTCGCGACAGGGTCAGGCACAACATACGGACTATAAAACGTCGCGTCAGGTTCAGGCTAAAATGTCTAAGACCGCTATCTCTTTTCCATGTGGCTTTCCCTGGAAACAGGATATTTTCAAGGCAGTCTAACTGACAAGATATAAATCGACGTGATACCCGTATTTGTGAGCGTCACGCAGAGAAAGCCAATAATAGCACTACCGCCTGCAGGACCACGGCAGACCTTCATCAGCACGCTCAGAATTTGAGTAAAGCATCTACAACCAGCTCTTAACGCCCTTTTCAGGGCGCACGAACAAGTCTTCTGCTTCTTTTATGTACGTTTATCCTATTATGCCTTTCAGCGTCAGGTTATGAAGAGATCTCTAGAACAAGTACGCGTACCTCATGATTTCAGCGTCAGGTTATGAAGAGATCTCTAGAACAAGTACGCGTACCTCATGATTTCAGCGTCAGGTTATGAAGAGATCTCTAGAACAAGTACGCGTACCTCATGATTTCAGCGTCAGGTTATGAAGAGATCTCTAGAACAAGTACGCGTACCTCATGATTTCAGCGTCATGTTATGAAGAGATCTCTAGAACAAGTATGCGTACCTCATGATTTCAGCGTCAGGTTATGAAGAGATCTCTAGAACAAGTACGCGTACCTCATGATTTCAGCGTCATGTTATGAAGAGATCTCTAGAACAAGTACGCGTACCTCATGATTTCAGCGTCATGTTATGAAGAGATCTCTAGAACAAGTACGCGTACCTCATGATTTCAGCGTCAGGTTATGAAGAGATCTCTAGAACAAGTACGCGTACCTCATGATTTCAGCGTCAGGTTATGAAGAGATCTCTAGAACAAGTACGCGTACCTCATGATTTCAGCGTCAGGTTATGAAGAGATCTCTAGAACAAGTACGCGTACCTCATGATTTCAGCGTCAGGTTATGAAGAGATCTCTAGAACAAGTACGCGTACCTCATGATTTCAGCGTCAGGTTATGAAGAGATCTCTAGAACAAGTACGCGTACCTCATGATTTCAGCGTCATGTTATGAAGAGATCTCTAGAACAAGTACGCGTACCTCATGATTTCAGCGTCATGTTATGAAGAGATCTCTAGAACAAGTACGCGTACCTCATGATTTCAGCGTCAGGTTTTGAAGATATCTCTAGAACAAGTACGCGTACCTCATGATTTCAGCGTCAGGTTATGAAGAGATCTCTAGAACAAGTACGCGTACCTCATGATTTCAGCGTCAGGTTATGAAGAGATCTCTAGAACAAGTACGCGTACCTCATGATTTCAGCGTCAGGTTATAAAGAGATCTCTAGAACAAGTACGCGTACCTCATGATTTCAGCGTCAGGTTATGAAGAGATCTTTAGAACAAGTACGTGTACCTCATGATTTCAGCGTCAGGTTATGAAGAGATCTCTAGAACAAGTACGCGTACCTCATGATTTCAGCGTCATGTTATGAAGAGATCTCTAGAACAAGTACGTGTACCTCATGATTTCAGCGTCAGGTTATGAAGAGATCTCTAGAACAAGTACGTGTACCTCATGAACAGGAGCATTGACTGCCTCGAAAATTTATGTAAGCCACCTTTTACGTTGCCTGATTTTGACTTTGAATCCATTATATCTAAAAAGCTCTGCTTGTTGGGCTGTGATGTGTGGTAGTAGTCTTGTTACGTGGCCAAAACATGTTAGTTGCTGTCTTTAAATGCAGTATAATACTGGTGTTGTTCCCACTAGTCTCCTGATGTCATCGTTTCTGATCATGTCTCTTCTTGCTACTCCAAATATTTTTCCCACGCAGTTCATTTCTGTTGTTACGATGTAGCGTTTTTTAATTGATGTTAGTGTCAAATTTAGACATTGATAGGATATTGCCGAGACGAAAATCGTGTTGTATAATGCTCTTTTTGGTAATTATTATCACTTGCTTGCAAATTAAGTATTGGAATTATTGTCCAATGTTCTGATTTGCCTTAGTGCATCTTTGTATGATTTCCTCTGTAATTCTTCTGTTTGCCGATAACGTGCTCCCTAAGTATGTGAAAACTTTCACCTGTATGATTTTCTGTTTTTCAATGACGATATTGATGTCTCCGGCTAATCTAGATATTTTCATGACCTCCTTTTTTTCTTCATTGATTTTCATGCTGTATTCTTTACATGTTGAATTTAGTTCATTTAATAGTTCATCAATGTTGCTACCTTATTGGTGTGTTGGCTGTTTTACAAATGTTGTTTACATATGTAATGAACAACAAAGGGCACAGCACAAATACATGTAGTACATACCTACCTCTACCTACCTACCAGTACCTACCTACCTGTACCTACGTACCTGTAACTACCTACCAGTACCTACCTACAATTACCTACCTACCAGTATCTACATACCTGTACCTACCTACCAGTACCTACCTACCAGTACCTACTTACTTGTAACTATCTACAAGTACCTACTTACTTGTAACTAATAACTTGTAATCTACCTTCCTGTGCCAATATGTACCTAACTACCTGTACCTACCTACTTACATGTACATACCTATCTGTACCTATCTACCTGTACCTACCTACCTGTACCTACCTACCTGTACCTACCTACTTACCTTTACATACCTTCCTGCACATACCTACTTGTATTTTTGTATTTACCTGCACCTACATACCTATATTTACCAGTACCTAATCTCAGACAAGTTGATACTACCTACAGTTGATTTAGCTGTAAATTGTCACCTTATATACCGTTAGAGAAGGAAGGTCAGCGAGGAAGGGAGCTGACTACCCCACCTCAAAAACAAAATGTGACTTCCTAAACTGAAGTCTCTCACTTCCTCCCCCTATATATATATATAAATATATATATATTTATATATATATATATATATATATATATATATATATAAATATATATATATGTGTATGTGTGTATGTGTGTGTGTGTATCACAAAGTCAAGTATAACACCACTGCCCCACAGTGAGCATGTCGTAAGAGGCGACTAACTGTGTGACATGGCCTAGAACCGGCCATGGTTAGGTGGTGTGGTGGGCAGCATAGATGACGCCTAGCAGGCTGCGAGTCTACTCTACTCTAGTGTTTGAGTCTATTAAGATGGACTCGAACATCGGAAATCACACTCAAAGAAACTGGTTGTACTCAGACTCTGCAGAGTCTTCTAAACCAGTATAAAAACGTTATATTAAGTTAACTGTCTGCCATCAATCTACCTATACCTTACCTGTACGCAATCTCAGACAAGTGAAAACTACATACAAGAGGTAGGCAAGAGGTACTGTTATTGATTCTCCATTAAATAGACAGCTGTGTAAAAAAGAAACTTCCTTGAAGTGCTTGTAAGCAAGATTAGAGTTAACGACACATACACTACCAGAGCTCGGACTGTTCATCCCTGTATTCAGGCTAGAAAATTATTCAACAAACAACACGAAAATGGAAACGGAAAGAATACATTTTGGCGATTGCGAGAAATTTTAAATAAGTCGGAACTTCGAAGACGCATTCTGATAGATAAAACATAATTTGCTACGAAGAACAACATATTTCTGCGTGTGTTTACCCTGACCTGGGAACAGCACAATGATCAGGAACTGGGGAAAAAAAACAAAAGTAGTAAACAAACCAAAAGGATGTAAATAAAGAAAGGTGATGAGAATCCAAAAATGTAGTTTTCCAACTTTAATTGTCTTGCACGTGCACAGAGATCTTCTCCAACAACAGCACGTGTGTCTATGACTTTTTATGTCGTGTGAGCGAAAGCAGACTTTGAAATATTTCAGCTTCTAACGCAAAATCGTTTTTAACCCTTGCTCAATAACAAAGATGTTATACAAAAACTTGCACTTTTCTGTAGTATAATGTATCACTATCATCACGTGTCATGTCTCGTGACAATAAAGATTAATTGCCTTCGCATCCATCTCTTCTTTGAGCATACTAGGCCCCCAGAACAAATGAAGACCAAGGGGAAAAAAAAAGAGGAATTCAAAATTGAATTCAGTTTTACAAAAGAACAATAAGGGAGGCTGACCAAAGGGCAAAACAGAAAGAATGTCTGATAATGGAATTTGTCCCATCCATCTATATGGGCAATCGTCTTCTATTCTTAACTCAGTTCATCGTTAACAGATGCCTACGAAGGATTTGTCGTTCTTTAATGCCCACAAGGAGTAAGTACTCTTTTGTGCGCCCTGAAAAAGACGTTAAGTGGCGGGTTTTAGTAGCTTCCTCATATCCCAAGAATACTGATGCAGGCGTTTTTGCTATGTTTGGCTTCATCTGCATGGCGTTCACTACTGCAGGGATCACATCGATCCACATCTCGTTAGCCAGGCTGCTTTAAAAACAGTATGTTTCCAGGGAACGCTACATGGAAGATAGATTGTGTTTTGGTTAGTATATTGATCCTGACGTGACGTCCTGGGCAGTATGTTGTGCCTGACTTCATCAGCATCTCAATTCCCCGGCTATGAAATATATTGGACATGAAGTGGCAAGACAAGGCGAGGAGTGACGACCAATAGGAAAGAAGCCAACACCATCCATTAGAAGAATAAGGAAAGAAAATTGGACTGAAAAGGACACCATCCATTATAGCTAGACAGGCTCTTACATGGAATCTTCAAGGAAAGAGCGAGAGAGAGAGAGTAAGAGAGAGAGAGAAAGAGAAAGAGAGAGAGGGAGAGACAGAGAGAGAGGGGTAGACACAAACAAAAAAGGAGAAGAGAATGTGAGAAAGAACTAAGATTAAAGAGCAGCAGAAAGAGCAACACAAAGAGCAGCAGAAAGGGCAGCACAAAGAGCAGCACAAAGAACGGCACAAAGAGCAGCAGAAAGAACAACACAAAGAGCAGTAGAAAGAGCAGCACAAAAAGCAACACAAAGAGCGGCAGAAAGAGCAGCAGAAAGACGAGCACAAAGAGCAGGAAAAAAAGAGCATTACAGGACCGTGTGTGATGATTGATTGTTGTCAATGGTCTATGCACAGAGGAGAGCGACGGGCTTTGATTGGTTGATTGATTGGGCACTATTATTTTCCAGACCTTAGGTCAATTAAATGTTCAGTGGTTCTTAGGCCAACGTCTGCTATTTTTCAAGGATGAAGCCAAGCATAGCACAACCGACTGCATGACCACGGTCCACCTTCATCAGACCGCTCTGGATGCGAGGAAAGCTGCTATAACCCATCACTTAACGACGTTTTCAGGGCGCTCAAAAGAATAGACATACTCATTGTGGTCATTCAACCCGATGAAAAGAAAATGTTTTGCTAATTATCTGTGACTAGCGCTTTAATTAGATTTAAATGAGGAAGATGTGTGCTATCATCAGTGTCACTCTCTTATCCCAGTCTGCCTTGGTTCAGTAACAAGACTTGTTAATCTAAATATATATATATACACACACACACACATACGAGGCGTGTTCAATTTAAACCGAACCGAACTGCACCAGCCGTCAAGTTTGCAAAATGTCATTTTCCTCGGACTCATAGTTTCCACAACAGACCATTGACAAACAAAGCGGGTGTGATACGGAATCCATCCAGTGTTAATCAGCTAGCGGTAATTCGGTTTCTAACAGCTGAAGGATGTCGACCAGTTGACATTCATCGCATAATGAAAACAGTATATGGTTACAAAAGTGTGTCGAAAACAACAGTGAAGAACTGGACAACGATGTTTAAAGAAGAACGTGAGTTAAATAATGATCTTCAGAGACCAGGTAGGGCGCATATTATTGCGTCAGAAGATGCCGTCGCCAAAATTGATGCAGCAATTAGGTGGACCGTCATCGGAGCTTACGTTCGCTAGCAGAACAATTCGTCGTGTGGCTAGGGACAGTTCAAATGGTGGTTAGCAAGAAACTGAAGAATCGGAAGGTGTTTACAATGGATACCTCGGTTGATGACCAACCACCATTAGGAATAACGCATGGGATGGAGTTTGAACCCCTTGCTGCGATACAGAGAGTAGGGTGATTCGTTTCTTTTGCGCATAGTGGCAGGTGATGAGTTGTCATGCCACCATTTTGAGCCAAGCAGCAAAACTGATAGCATGCAATGGAAACGACCCGGATCACCGAAAATAAAAAAATTCAAATCACACATTTACGCTGGTAAGATTATACTGACAGCGTTTGGTTTTTTTTAGCCGTGGGGGACTTTTGTTGGTAAACATTAAAAAGCCGGGTGTGTACTTCAATGCCATCCTCTACAATGACACACTAGACAAGTTGCACACAGCAATCAAGAATAAACGACCAGGCATGCTTTCGCGTGGTGGGATTCTGTTGCACGCAAATCCGCGTCCACGTGTCACGAAGATTGTTCAGAAAGTGTTAGCACAGGAAAGGTGGGAAGTACTTCCACACGCATCCTATAGCTCCGATATGTCCCCTTGTGACTTTGTTACTTCCATTTTTTCGGACCATTAAAAAAAGTTCTGAAGGGACAAAGGTTCCACTCCGATGCAGGCGTCATGGCCTCGGTGACCAAGTGGTTCAAAGAGCAACCAAAGTCATTTGTTTGGTAGCATCCTTCGTCTACCCAATCAGTGGGATGCGTGTCTGAATGCCTATGGCGACTTTTTGCTTCATAACAATTGCTATATCAAATTATGTCTTACCACAATGAAGAATTATGAGAACCATAGGGACACAAAACACAGTATAAATGTCTATTCAACAAATGAACACAGAAGGTATTTGAAAATTGTGGATAAACATTTTTTTAATTTAATAAAGTACAAACAACGAAATACAATGAACATAGAGATTACGATGGGATCAAAGACAAACAACAACAGAAACACATTTTCTCTGAAACATTTCCCAGCCAAATCAATAATGCTTGTCAGCGGATAATATTGAGCGCGAATTGTTTTCTTCTTTATTTGTGCTAGAGCTCTTGCCTTGCAGCGTCGTAGGGAGGAAGTATGTGATGACCTGGTTTGAGCTAGGTGGGAGGTGTGTAATGCTGACATTCTGAACGTTTTGAGTGTTTCTTTAATCTCCTCTATCAACTTAATTTGACTTAACCTCATTATACTGGTTTAGAAGACACAGCAGTGCCTGTATACAACAAGGTCCTTCTACATATTGCCGTGAATGGTACTTCTACTTGTTGCCTTGAGTGGTAGCACCTTTCCGTAACCCCAAGCTGTCACAGGAGTATCACTCAGCGTCGGATCGATATGTCTTGGGCATGATGCTAACCCTGCAGGGTCCGATCTCACCTGGACGATGTGTGTAAGACAATTATTGGCCAATATGCGCATTTCCTAGTCACACCAAAACCGACACTTATTAGCAAGCATCATGAATGACGTCATTCTCGTGAAACCGAGCCATGTGCACTGGACCGTGGAAAATACGACAGATGGTAACCGGAATACTATTTTTAATAGGCCCTGGCCATTATACTAGCAAAATTAGGAGAGATAATACAATTTATTTCAAATACGAATCCTACCAGCCCCCCCCCCCCCCCCCGCGGCATAGTAGGCCGCAGAAAGAAAAAAACGTCACTACGGACAACCTTCAACTACCTGACAGCAGGTATCTACTGCCTGTTGAATACCAGAACTCCAAGTATTCCAAATAAGTGCATCTGTGTTTGCAGTCTTTGTTAATTTTTCAACAGTGTTTTAGTTATCTATATACATTCTAATGTTGCTTGAGTTTAAAAGCTCATGGTGCGTATGACTGGAAAGTTACTTATTTATCTTTGTTAATTAGGAGCAATAAGTTATTCTAAGCGAGATAAGCCTGTTACATGTTTTAATATGTATAAGGTCAAATTGATTGTTTTAGTTAATCAGGACCATTATTTAGTCGAAGAGAGATAAGTATGTTACATGTTTTAATTTGAATAATGTCAAATTATTTGTTTTAGTTAATCAGGGGCAATTAACTATTCTAAGTGAGATAAGCCTGTTACATGTTTTAATATGTATAACGTCAAATTGATTGTTTTAGTTAATCAGGACCATTATTTAGTCCAAGAGAGATAAGTATGTTACATGTTTTAATATGAATAATGTCAAATTATTTGTTTTAGTTAATCAGGGTAATTAATTAGTCCAAGAGAGATAAGTATGTTACATGTTTTAATATGAATAATGTCAAATTATTTGTTTTAGTTAATCAGGGGCAATTAACTATTCAAAGTGAGATAAGCCTGTTACATGTTTTAATATGTATAACGTCAAATTGATTGTTTTAGTTAATCAGGGTAATTAATTAGTCCAAGAGAGATAAGTATCGTACATGTTTATATATATATATAAATATATATATATTTAAAATGGCGATTCTTTCTTTTTGGTTAGTCTTTAAATTTGATGTATATTACAATTGTTAGCTGGTCCGAAAGGAGAATAAAGAATAGTAATACTGTAACCTGCATGACATATCATAAGAGGCGACAAAAGAAGGTTGGGAACTGTGCTGCTCTACTCCATCCTGTATAAATTAAAGAAAGAATGATTAATAGATAGGTCAACAATTGATGAAGTTTCATCCAGTTATTGAAGAGCTCTGCTCCACAGGGAACTGAAATGAATTTGTTTGTTTGATTGATAGATATAGTTCAATGATTTCTCCTTCTATCATTGTAAAAGATCAAATTTTAAAAGACCTCCTGGAAGACCCTTCTCCTCTCTCCCTCTCTCTCCCTCTCTCTCCCTCTCTCTCTCTCTCTATATATATATATATATACCCCCCACTCCCCGCTCCCCAGGTGGCAAGATTCCTTCGAGTTGCACACAATTCGCGATTCTAAAACAAACAAGTTAGTCTTCTACTGGACAATCCGTATGTCGTTTAGACAGAGCCGACTAGAAACTAAGCTGGCACCACTCCCCCTCCCCCCAAATCACCTCCCCAAGACGCAGTACTGCTCTAGCCTAGCCCACTATGCAGAAAAATGAACCCATCGTCTACCACTAGCTCAAACAAGAGTTGGGACCTGCACAAGAGACAACTGACCTTGTAGATGCACAGGTCGACTAAGACGACGACTAATTCTAATTGTACGTCACAAATATAACGTCGTTATGTTAATGAAAAACTGACCAATAGTACGCTGCCATTGAAGAATTAAGGCAAACGTTGAACATTGTTCTTGAAGAGATCCTGTTTGGTGATTTAGTTCGTTTGGCAGAAAGTATTTAAACACTTCTATCTGCACACAATTTGATTAATAATTCCGAACTAAAAAACACTGTGGCATCTGCAAGAACGATTAAATAGTGTGTACATATAGAGAGCCGAGAGAACCATACGATTCCAATCCGCCGTTTTAAAAGAGAATGGACATATGAATCTTTAGTTCGTAATGTCGGTTCTGCTTAAATTAGCATCATGGGAAGGAAGACGCTTACCTTGGCTTCCCAGTAGCCATTCCTGGAAACTGTTTTTATGGCAGCCTGGCTAACGAGATGAGAGATCGACGTGATCTTCGTAGTAGTGAGCGACACGCAGATGAAACCAAACATTGCACTACCGCATGGTGGATCTCGGCCCACCTTCATCAGCACGCTCGGGATGTCAGGAAAGCTACAACGAACCGCCCCTAAACGTCCTTTTTAGGATGCACAAAAAGGGTACCCATTGTGAGCATTCCTTAAACAAACTAACATCATAGCTAACGAAACAAAATGAAATTTTGTAGACATTTAATAAACAAAGTAGTGAAAACAACCACATCAACAAGTATGTTATGAGCACTCTCTGAAAACATACAGCAGACAAAAGACAGAAAAGGGAAGTTATAGATAATCCTAGACCCAAGGACATTAAGGTGTTTGATGTGCCGTGCTGCAAAATAAAATAAGTTACGGGATTCAGCAATTAGACACCCCTAAAAATGATGCTATTATTTACCTAGCTAACTTCGCAAAGATCGATTGTAACTACTTCGTAAAGATAACAATTTTTAAATGAATTAATTCATTATTTTATTAATTTAATTGCGTATTTATTTATTTATATTCCATTGGCTGTTTTTGTATTGTCAGACGATAGTAATTGTGCTTATAGCACAAAGTCCGGGCAGAAATATAGAGACCATGTGTTGCCCATGAAGTGTGGTCGCTCTTTCGGTTTGCCTTACTGCTCCAAGTGAAATGTGATACCAATACATTTGGAACAAGGCAAGCTGCAGAAGCTGCCGGATCAGCAGAGCAACGCTCTATCTATTCGCCTGTCGGGGCTTCACTCCTTGACCAGCCGCCCACCAAAGCTAAGGACTTGGTCTGCGCTGCCAAAAGGATCAGTTGAGGTTGCCTTTCCTCGCTCTAGGATAAGGCATTGTATCCTCCTGCGTTTGCTCCTTCACACATCGTCGGTTGTCAGGTTTGGTAGATGCTGACCAACTTTCAGAATTATCAGAAAATAGGTTGCACAGCCATATCTGACAAAATCCAATAAGGTACGCCAGTATCTTATCTGCAAGGCTTCAGACGGTTTGAAATCAAGAGGTTTCCTTCTCCTAGATGAACTGCCTTCCTAGACTTTCGAGCCCCATCTGCCCGAAACAACTGGTTTTAAGGTGCCAGTGACTCGCTTCCGCACCTTCTCCTGTTAGTCAAAACAGTTCTGCCGCGCAAATGCCAGGAGATGGACTTTGTTGTCAGAGGCTATATGAGACGCACGCCATGGGAGCATGTAGTTGGTGTTGAGAGTTCATCCTCAACCCCACCTCCGGCTATAACAACATTTAGAACATTTTTATAATCATTAATTATTATTTTACTTATTTATTATTTTATTTATTATTTATTTATTATTGACTTATTTTTAATTTATTTATGTTTTGTTTTAAAATTTATTTATTATTTGATATTACTGACTTATTTATTATTTATTTACTAATAGTTTATATTTATTTGTTAATAATTGATTTCAATATTTACTTATTCAATTATTTATTTCTTTATTATTATTTTTTAATTTTTTTCGTTTATTATTATATGTATTGTTATTTTTGTATTCACTTGGTTTATTATTTCTTTTTTTAAATGTTTTTTTAAATGTTATTTGTTTCTGTATTCATTTATTATTTATTTATTGTTCTATTTATTTATTATTTATGTAGTACATTATTTTTTTCATTTATTTTGTTTTTTTTAAGTAGTATATTTTTAACAATTGTATTTATCATTTATTTTTTAATTTACATATTTTAGTTTTATTTATTTACTATTTTATATTGTATGTATTTGTTTCTGGTGGGGGGCAGTTCAAGAATATCTAATTAGTCGAATTCATTAACTCGTGTCTTTCATTGCAACGAGGCACATTCATTATTTGGGGGTCTATTGTTAGAATCTGTATTACCTATTATTTTTCATTCTTTTCTCATGTTTTCGCATGTTTTCCCAGCCCTTACAATTTCTTAAAATATCACTATTTCAATTGACTTTACATAACAAATAAAATGATTCATATGATACGTACAATTCATTTGTGACTAAGAGCCAACAGTGATAGCATTAGATGAGATAACGATTTGGAAATGAAATGAACATACACTAACGAAAACAGATGGTGGAAACCAACAACAAAAATGTTAAAAAACATAAGTCGAATTCACACAGAAACAATGATACGTCCTCAAAAAAAATTCATAATAACAAAGCTTTATAGCTTATCAACAAATATGTTTTCGTCGCGAAGCAAACACAAACAGCCGAGACTAGAGATGTATAAATAAAATAAAGCAATAGGTCAAACATGTTATTTCAAACAATAACAAAGCAAGTAATTAAAGAATATGACAAGTAAAATTAAATCATTTTGAAGTGATAACGGATGAAACCGAAGCAGTTCCACGCCAGTTTTACAAGACCAAAGTACATCAAATGTTTACCGATAGAGTTGTCGAACCTGTTAACAAGGACTGGGTTTACTTCCGCAGCCCTACCCTCTTCCGAGGTTACCACAAGGCAGTGGAGTCGTTGCCCGCAGATGCTAGTTACTCGAGACATCCGACGATACTCTCATCGTCCCAAAACTAGCCAGCACTCTCTGGGACTTTTTGGTTTAAAATCAGAGTTCCTGCTATCCTAGGCACATTGCCTGAACAAGTTTACAAGCTTCGTCTACCCGGGTTTAGAATCAAAGTATCCTCTCTTAGATTGGCTGGCAACCAAGGCTAATGAGCTCAATCTGCCCGCCCAGTTATACCGTGGGGTGCTCGCTCGCGCCGCAAGAGTAATCCCATATAGAAAATCCGGAGTGGTGCCACCTAAGGTGGATGGTTTCAAAATTGCGAACTTATTCCGGGAGTTCCTGCAGCTGAGCTGGTGCTAAATTGTCATGCTTTGCATTCCTTTGGATTACACCAGCGAGGCTGAGAGGGGGATCCTGCAGTTTGGGCAGCCCAGGGTCTCCACATTCAGCGCCCAGGCTTGTGCCCCGTGAGGCTACTCACAAGGTGCCACACACATGGTCTACAAAGACAAAGACGCCTGTGAATGAAATGAATAACAAAGACTGGATACCGGGGAAAAGCACACATGGAAATAGTGCTGCTTTCTTTTGTATAGTTTACGTGATGTCTGATGACAATAATAATAATAATAATAGATGCCCAAGGCAAACAAATGTGACAACAACATCAGAAGTTCTGCAAATGTGATATCTTATGACTGTAAAATCCAATCATAGCATGGCAGGCTTGTACACAGATATGACGAGTCAGATGTGGAGTCGTGCGCTCTATTCTTATGGGCGGCTCGCTGTCTCTGATCTCGGGCGATCAATTTCGTTCTGCGGCCTGAGCACCTTGTGTGATGTTAGCTCGTCGGGTTGAAAGTTTCTGTAGGGAATTCAATGCTGCTTTTCAGAAACATGTTTGAAGACGTCCAATGCTTGAAAGAGGCCTTATTTAATCTAAACAAGCATAACTCATTATAAATGAAACAGTTCTTTTTAACCTTGCATGTATATAATAATTTGTTGGTAATCTTGTATATTCGGATTAAGCCTGTGAAAACATGTAGTGTCTTAGGACTGTTCCTTTTTAACTACAAGGTGAAACCAGCTGTAGCCGAGTGGAATGAAGCGCTGAAGAGCTCAGAGTTTGGAGTTCCAGGTTTGTGTGGTGCAGTTTACCCGTTGCCTTTCTCACAGGCGTGCCTGTCACCCGTAACTACAAACAGCCAGGCGCCAATTTACTGGTAGACATGCCAGGGATGAGGCGATTATGTTACTCACCTGGTCGGTTGAATGTGAGAGACAAGGGAGCTGGCAGTTTTTTTCATTATTTAGAAGACAAGAGATATATTTGAGAGAAAAGTGACATATAAACAATGCCATTCTTTTTAAGACAAGATAGATTTATGTCAAGGAAAAATGATCTAAAACTTGCCATTCTTTTCAAGACAAGATAGATTTATGTGAAAGAAGTGAACTAAAAATGCCATTCTTTTCAAGACAAGATAGATTTATATGAGAGAAAAGTGACAAAGAAACAATGCCATTCTTTTCAAAACAAGATAGATTTATGTCAATGAAAAGTGACCTAGAAACTTTGCCGTTCGTTTTAAGACAAGATAGATTTATGTGAGAGAAAAGTGACATAGAAACTATGCCATTCTTTAGAAGATGATAGATTTATGTGAGTTACCTCGAATTCTCTTTCTTGTTGATAATTGATACAATTATGTAAATAAACAGTAAATAGTTTGTTTATGTCGATTCGTCGAAATTAACGAGGACCTTCATATCATTGCTGCATATTATCATTCACTGAATACGCATGAAATTGTTAGCCAAACAATAACATTTTCTTCAACCCCCCCCCCCCTTTCCTTACTACGCCCCCCCCCCCACTTCCTCAACTAAACAATAACTACTTCTCATGTTAGCTTCACATACCAGTAACATTTTCTTCAACCCCCCCCCCCTTCCTTACTACCCCCCCCCCCTTCCTCAACTAAACAATAACTACTTCTCATGTTAGCCTCACATAATCCCAATCAACTGTTAAAGCTGATATATTTTTAAAAATCGATGCAGTGGTCCTTAGATGTACGAAACATGTGTTGCGCTTAAGTATATTACACGTGCTTGTATCATGAGGTGGAAACGTTGTATTGGACACCCGGCCTTGAATACAAACCCGGTTTTCATTATACTAACACGTCGTATCCTAATTTTGCGTATTCTCTTCAAATTCGAACAAGATCTGTCCTTTCAGTGAAAATCACTTTTTTGGTGCCTGGACACACAAAGCTCTTCTTCAATTGCTTACTTAGTTATATATGTCAGAACAATAAATTAAAAATTTGCATTTGTAATGTTGTATTACACAAACCGCCATAACCGAACACCAGATAGACTGACATATACATTAGGTCTCTTTCCACCATCTGTGACAGGTATGAATGATGATAAGTCACATAATTCGCTGGTTGTACATAATCCTGATTTATCTCGTGAGCTCGTCACTGCTTGACCCCAGTTAGGTTTGGTGATGGTTCACATAATTCTCTTGGAGCTCCTCAATGCTTGATCCCAGTTGGGTTCCAAGATACTGGATTCTTCGAACTTCTGTTTATCTATTGCCGTGGCTGAAACTGACAGGTGGCCTTTGAATGATCTCAGCACAATTATTTTGAGCATAACGAAGGCCTCTATTGAGGATGGGAATATAGTAGTTATAGAGCAATAAGTTGTTATGCAAAGTTACTGGGTTCAATCCCGCTTTTAACAAACTCCAATCTATCCATTTGTAATTTGGTACCTGGCTTACTGTTAGAAAACCAAAGGCACTGAGGAAAGGGACTGATCAACTCCATGTAATTAACCGCTGAGGCAATTAAGTCTTCGACCCTTCATCCCCGACAGCAGTGTCTGCTACAGAACTACAAGATAACGAATGTTGCGTGCTCTTTCGAATCAAGCATATCAACTTTTTCATTGCTGTGAACCCACGACATGGGCAAGACACCTGATCCACGACGACTGAAAAATGTTCGTATTTGCACATCCGTTGCGTGTATGGCATTACAAACACTCTGATCATTCGTTGCATCTCCCAGCCAGGTAAGGTAATACAGCATCACCAGAACCATAAACTCCACTGTCATGACAACTTCTCAGCTGTCTGTCATCGTCTAACGCCTATAGGTAATGAGTGTCGTACGTCCTTGAACATGCAACTTTCTGGCCTCATCTGTGGATAAAAGATAAAGTAAATATAAAAAACAATGTTTTTCGGTACAAGCATTTCCCATATTTAGACAGGAAAATGACGAAACAATTATAAACGGAATCAGCTTTGCCTCCATATTTTCAACCAGTGTAGTACAGTAGCCCATTCAGTCATAAGTGACTATATGATGATATGACTTGGAGTGGTAAACAAAAAATATATACTTTGCTTTTATTGTTGACTTTCCCCCGGCGGCGTTGTTTTTTTTCTCTGCTCTGTATTTCAAGATCTTCTCTTTACCGAACGTGAGATCATCTTTTAGGGTACACCTCAACATGAATCGGTCTGCAGCTTCGTCTTCCCAGGACATCACACTCATGACCAAGTCATCGTAGTCTTCGCTGCATAAGAAGCGTGTACATGCTTGGGAAACCAGTAGCGAGAAGTGCACCTCTGCACGTGTTGCTCTATCGCTCTATCTCTCGATTGGCATGGGTTTCCCAAGTCTCGCTCGCTACCATATAGGAGCGCGAGGATGAACAAAGGCATTGTACACCACGGTCTTGGTTTTAATTGTCAGTTTCTGGGTTTTTTTTTAAACACACGTTGTAAGACGAGCAAATATAGCAGCAACTTTGCCAATGCGACTGTCTATTCCTGGGTCCAGAGAGAGAGAGAGCTTGTCGTTGATAAGGGATCTCAGGTGTGTAAATTGGTGTATAGCTACCAATTTACTTTCAGCTATTAATGAATATTTGGGAATCTAAATCACTGAGAAAACGTATCAAACTCAAAATAATAAACTCTAACGTCATCTCAAGTACTCACAAACGGTTGTGAAAGCTGAAAAATGACAAAGACGTTTAAAAATAGATTGAATGCATTTGAAAATAAACGCATTAGACGTCTATTGGACGCTGCCTGAAAAGGTTTTATGACTAATGAGTATATACGACGAGAGTTCAACAATGGCCAACTGTAATCTAAAGTAGGTTCAACCTACATTATGTTTCTAATGTCATCAAACAAAATCTAGGGCGTACACCAAGCATATGCTGCGGATGACCAAAATTAGACTCGAGTTGCATGTGATTAAATGGAAACCTAGCGACAAATGAAATGGGGGTAGACCCAGAGCGTTCTCAAACTCTCACTTCCAAGCCCTGAACGTTATAAAACTCTCACTACCAAGCCCTGAACGTTATAAAACTCTCACTACCAAGCCCTGAACGTTATAAAACTCTCACTACCAAGCCCTGAACGTTTTCAAACTGTCACTACCAAGCCCTGAACGTTCTCTAACTCTCACTACCAAGCTCTGAACGTTTTCAAACTCTCACTACCAAGCCCTGAACGTTCTCTAACTCTCACTACCAAGCCCTGAACGTTCTCTAACTCTCACTACCAAGCCCTGAACGTTCTCTAACTCTCACTACCAAGCCCTGAACGTTCTCAAACTCTCACTACCAAGCCCTAAAAACGTTTTGCAAGTAGTAAGACGTTGTCCATAGAACCGAATGCGTTATGTTGTAGTTTACAGCTTGACAGCGATATTTACACATCTTGGTCCGAAACATCCGACTTCAGCATGGTATTTTTGAGTACCGGGTTAGTATTCATTCTTCGATTCATTTTCTTAGCCAGTCTGCCTTGTTTTCAGCCTGTTATTCAGGATTACCACGAAAAGATGGAGAAGAGTTTTGGCAGCTCAGGGCCCCTGACCCTGACCTCTCAGTCAGCTGTGGGTCGCTAGCCCTAACGCTCTCAGACAGCTCAATGCCGCTGACCTTGACGCTCTCAGTCAGCTCAGGGCCGCTGAAACTGAAGCTTACAGTCAGTTCAGGACCGCTGACCCTGACGCTCTCAGTCATCTTTACGCCGCTGACAGCTACAGCTCATGTACTGCTCGTCAACTTGGTCCCGATGCAACAGTGAAGGAGCTGACAGCAAACAGCGGCTTCTAGACTGCTGCTTACATTAGTATCAGTGACTCATAACTGACCAAGACCCTATTCAGGCTCAAATTTTCCACCCAGGAAACAAACTGCGACCATGCAACCCGGCGATGAGATTAGAGTTCGAAGAGGGAAAACAAATCCGGTTCCAAAAAAATTACATTCGGAAATAGGATGTGTCAGGCCAAAAAGCGCAAATATCGCAGGCTAGCTGTAAAGTACGACACAACGTTGCAGCGCCCTTTTCAAGGCGGACGCCGTAGAAGAAAAAGAAGATCGAAAACACGTTAACTATTAGCAGAAGTGATCTAAAATCACTGTTTAAAAGGTAGACATAGCTTCAAGTTTTGCGATCTTCATGGATAAGTACTTTTCAGTGCTGCCAAAGAGTTTAAACTTGGATGCCAACTACTCTTTATACCTCATACGCCCTGATATGGCCAAGGAGACTCACGCAGCAACAAATATCGTTAGGTGAAGATTTTTATCACTTCCATCCAGAAATATAACCTCTTCAAACAGGTAGATCCGAATTTGTTTTTCTCATGCTCTTTTTCATACATTAATTTACAGATTGTGGAAGAATATTACTCATTTATGAATTGATAAACCATTCAACAGTGATGTGCTGTGTACATTAAAATGGAGGGTGTGGTACAGCCAAGCCATCTTGGCGCGCCGAGTTTGAGAGGGACCACAGTTAAACTATGTAGTAATGACGTGCTAAAAATAAATAAGAACGCCAAGACGTATAGCTGCAATATCATATCGTATTAGTGTCACGATATATTTCTAATGAACTTGATGCTGTACAGCCGTGTTGTATAAGTGAGGTAGTCATTAACTCTTTTAGAAATGTCATGTTTGTTAGTTAATGTTTACTTGACCGTTCAGCGCCGTCGGGAGCTTATGACGTGTGTCATCTACCAAGTGCGTTGGATTGGTAGTAGTGAGTCCGCGTCGTTATACATTCATAACGAGGCAGAGTCAGTGATGCTGCACGAGGACAGAAGTGATGAAACGAACGACCCAGATCAGTACTGGATCTCTGATCAGGAAAGAGATGGTCAGTGACAATCCCAGATCCATCTGTCCAGACTCCCTCCAGTGCCAGCATGTCTGCGCGGGGGAGACTTCTGAGGTCATGCATATTCCAATTGTCCGCTGGTGACTTTTTGACTGCACAACTAGAAGGAGAAACTGGTTGTCTACAGACTATGCAGTCTTCTGTGGGTCGCTGTAGTCGAGAGATAAGGTATTCGCCTCTCCAAGCGATGAACGGAAACGGAGGGCGATCGAATCCCGCAAGTTTTCAAGCGATCCCTGCTCTCTCGGGAAGTCGGACCGCAGTGCCTGTATTCTGAGTTACCTCCAGTCGTATTAACGAGTTCGTTTTAACAGGTCCAAGATAATTCGGGAACAAAGAGTGCGGTTAATGACTAGATCAGTTGTTTCCCTCTTTATAATTCAAATACAGCGCAAGTTACTTAATCAAGACAAAACTGCCTCATTCTGATCATATCATGGGCAACTAACAAACTAACTAATACAATCATAAGAATCCATCTGCCTCGATGTGGGCTTCTTGCCCTGTAGCCATATCTACCAGCATTGTACGGTGATGATGGTGTATTTCTATTGTCTTTCATATAGAACGAAGTGCTGACCATCTTTCAAATATCTTTATTTTGTTGTCTGTCTTCCCTGATAACAACGATGCTCTTTCTAAAACACTTCATTTAACAAGTTGACGTTCTGCCTCGACGGTGACCATGTTTAGCACTGATATCACAGAGTAGGCATGAATATACTGTGTATGGGCTTTTGCTTTGTTGTTGATAGAAACTTTACGTCATTACCTTAACAGTTGTGCTTTCATAAAGTTAGAAAAAGTAACATAGTTACAAATGATAATCATTAAATGCCATGTGCATTCCGTTTTATTGAATGGAGAAGAAACCTGGATCATGATCAAGAAATAGAGAAGTGTTTTGGCGCCTTTAAAATGTGGTCCTTCAGAAGACTTGGGCGAGTTTCTTGGATAGATAGAAAAAACAAATAGTTAGGTTCTGGAACAACTCAAGGTGGAAAACACGCTTCTGATGAAGATAACATATTTTGGTCATGTTAAGCGACATGAAAGTCTGCTGACAAGTGTATTGGGGGAGGGGTGGAAGAGGAGCGGTCTAGAGAACTAGATGACGGCAGAGGTACAGATGGACAAACAACATAAAGATGTGGTTAGGACACAGTTTGACTGAGTATGTCAACCTACAGAGGCAGCTTGAGATCCATTATCGTCAATCTCCGATGCGGAGACGGCACTCTATGATGATGATTCGAGGAAACAGATTTGGAGTATATTTTGATATTTGATGCAGAAAGGACATCAGCAGATGACTTATAGATGGCCATTCCCTTTCAGCAAGAGAGTATCCATGCTATTGTTTCTAGTAGCTGCATTTTTATATATACTTTACTTCGTCCTCTGATCTGTTTGGCGCACTCGTTTAGTTTAAAACTCCTGAAAGTGATTGATTTGTTTTTCTATGTCGTTATCGGACATTCAAGGGTCAAGATGCAGCAGCACATGAGCTGACAGGGGCCAGAAAATCATAGCTGGCTGCTTCCATATTTGCAAGCAAAATATAGTTGACCAAGAACCTATTCCAACTGCACGTGGCAGCTCTGGAAACAGGTTGCACTTGTCGCTAGTGTAGTCTGGCCAAAGAATAGGGATCGTAGGGGGAAGGCAAACCAGACAATCAGAAAAGTCTGCTGTAATTTGATGCGGCAGTCCGAAAGGCATATATATCGCAGACTTGATGTAAACTGCTTTACTAAAAACAAACCCCTAACGAAAAACCCAAATATCTGGCTAAAGAAGATCACATAAAACAGGCTGACATCCTCGAAGTCGAAACGTGTGAGGCCCACATTCAATAACCATGGATACGAAGCCATGACAGGTACAAAATAATCTTGATGGTTCAATATATGCTGAAAAGTCAGAAATAAACTCCTGCATACGTGTATTCACAGATGGATTGTAATAGAGAATGGACAAGGAGAAGCAGGGAAATCGTTATTGCCCACTCAAACGGCAACATAGAACTTCACTCCATACCAGCAGAAGAGACCTGCACACATTTCAGAGCTGAAGCAGCAGCTATACACGAGTAAACGAAAACTCTTATCACCCAAAACACAACTACAAGGAAAACGGTCATTTTAGGAGACTCCGTGAGCTTTCTTCAAGCCATCTCAATCCTCAAACAAGATGGACTCTCACACGAAATAAATTGTGGCAGCAGGTTGCTGTCCCAGAGGACAGATCTGGTCATTCGGTGGATTCCGGCAGATTGTGTGATCCTTCGAGGCGAGAGGGCCGATATGCTCGGAATCTAATGGGCAGAAGTGGTAGCACACAGACTCCCCATCCACGGAGCTATATAGAAGCGGGGGCACTCATCAGTTGATTAGTTTGGACGGAGTTGAGTAAACCAGAATTGTCCCAAATATTATATACAGAGAAAACCCAATGATCAACAGAAACAACACTGGAAGCGAAACGTTTTTGGATCTGTATTTGAACTTCAAAAGACAGTCAAGTTTATTTTTTAAAAACTACATTGCAGATACAGGCATTATATTTTCAAGAGAACGGAAAATAAAGTACAGAATGTTTTCAAAGCAATAAAATGAGTTCTTCCATTGGCCCTAGCTCCAAAACAACTGACGACGTAGTTAAGTAATTACATAACAATACACTGATGTCGGGGATAAAGTGTCAGAGACGTAATTGTACTATCTTAGTCGACCTGCACTTCTACAGGGGCAGATGCTCATGTGCAAGTCCAAGCTCTGGCGTGAGCTGGATGTAGCCCACAGGAGGATTTCTTGCTTAGCAGGCTAGGCTTGAGCAGCTTATTACTCTGCTCCGTTGGGACAAATACCGCGAAGAGTGATTAGCCGATATGCGAGTCCTTCTTAATTGACTCAAACACTAATGACAAGTAGACGCGAAGCCTGTTAGGCGCTATCTATGCTGCTCTTAACAAAACATCTAAACATGGCCAATGTTATGCCATGTTCTCTGTGAGGCAGTGGTGCTATTCTTGTCCATGCACTAAGGCATATTTTATTTACGAAGCTAGTGGTCAGTTTCCGTCCATGCTGATCCCTCCCATGAACTCATTTGCAGCTGGTTCAACTTGAGTGGGCTGATATCGGAATTTTAAATTGGTGCATTTCTAGCTAAAGACGACAGACCAGGTTCATGCACATCTCTGAAAATGAGATGCTTCTATGTCTCTACAGACGATGTAGCTATTCATGTCCGCTCTTCCGGCGCAAGAATTAAAAGTTTGACCAGGGGACTACACTGAATACTGAAATCTCTGTTAGTCACATCAAAGGCTGAAATTACTCTTTGTGCTCCATAACAATAAAGACGTTTTTAATTATTTTATTTTGGTTTTTACATTGGCACGCACATTATCATACATATACACACAAACACACACCGACACACACATATACATGTACAGGAATACAGACCAACACACATATACATGTACAGGAATACGGACCAACACACATATACATGTACAGGAATACAGACCAACACACATATTCATGTACTGGAATACAGACCAACACACATATACATGTACAGGAATACAGACCAACACACATATACATGAACAGGAATACAGACCAACACACATATACATGTACAGGAATACAGACCAACACACATATACATGTACATGAATACAGACAAACACACATATACACGTACAGGAATACAGACCAACACACATATACATGTACAGGAATACAGACCAACACACATATGCACCAAGACACAGACCAACATATATACAAATCAACACGCACAGCAATACAAACACACAAACATAAACACAAACATACACACACACACATATCACTGGAAGCAACATGAAAACCTGGTGTTTACAGTACATTGCTATTACAGTGGTTAGCGGCCTTTCTTACTTCATCCTACAAATTTTCCAGTGGAGTCAGGTAACGAGAATGGACGCTGTAACAATGTTGTGTGTGTGTATGGTGTACGTACATATAAACATACACACATACAAACGCGCGCGCACGCACGCACACTCACATACACACACATAGAACACAGTAAGAAACTACTAACATTGCGAAAACACCTACAAGGTAGAAGATTCTTCAAATCACCCTGTCATTCAAGTTAGCAGCAGTTCTGCTGTTGAGGGATGGTCTTTTTTAGTTGAGGTGTCATCTATTTTTTGAAAGACAACTCTAGCAACATGTATGGAACGTCAATGTTTTAAAAAGTGAATAATTCGTGTGGTTTTTCCTACCGGGGATTGGAAGTGAAAGGCAACTATAATTAATTAACACCCGTAACAGTTTTACGGTGATCAGGTGCAGATATGATAAACGACATAATTTGGTGAACGATCTCATACATTGCCTTCTTTAGCAGAGTTTTACTGCGTGTATATTGAAGTGCATTTCACAGGATCCTTAATTGTGGAAGAATGAATAGGGTTCAATGGACTCTATAATGTAATATCTCAAAAGAGCAACAAAGTAGGGTTGTGCATTCAGTTTCATTAAGCTAAATAAAGTGCAACAGGAACCAGTGCTGGACAGGCCAGTACACGCTTTGGGGTCAGGCGTTCTATAAGCATGTCAAATGGTAGTGTTTGCAGTTGTTTCTACTGGAGTGAACAGGACGAAAATAATGACCAAGGTATGTCAGCCGAAAAAAACAAGAAAGTAGTCGAATTAATGCAGAACTTTACTTTTAAATGTTAAAATGGGAGCAAGATACTGACCAGTGCATGAATTGCAGCGGTAGCGACGTAAAGCTAATTGCTGACGTCAGGGCCAAGACCCTTCTCGACCTTCACGTGGTGATCCTGCAGCAAGGTAGACTGGCTCTGGAGCAGAGATCTGAGAGGGAAGGCTAACCCGGTACAGAATGGCTCTGAAGCAGAGATCTGAGAGGGAAGGCTAACCCGGTACAGACTGGCTCTGGAGTAGAGATCTAAGAGGGAAGGCTAACCCGGTACAAACTGGCTCTGGAGTAGAGATCTGAGAGGGAAGGCTAACCCGGTACAAACTGGCTCTGGAGTAGAGATCTGAGAGGGAAGGCTAATCCGGTACAGAATGGCTCTGAAGCAGAGATCTGAGAGGGAAGGCTAACCCGGTACAGACTGGCTCTGGAGTAGAGATCTAAGAGGGAAGGCTAACCCGGTACAGACTGGCTCTGGAGTAGAGATCTAAGAGGGAAGGCTAACCCGGTACAGACTGGCTCTGGAGCAGAGATCTAAGAGGGAAGGCTACTAAAAAAATGCCATGCTGAAGTCGGATATGTCGGACCGAAATGTGCACATGTCGCAGACAAGCTGTAAACTACGGTACAACGCATTTCGTTTTCTAGACTACATCCCGCTACTCACAAGTCCGGTTTAGCGCTTGGTAGCGGGAGTTTTCGAACGCACGACGACGAAGAATAAGATGAAGAGAAAGAAGAGGAGGGGGAAGAAGAAGAAGACAAAGAAGAAGAAATGTTTAACAAACAAAACTTTGTAAACATGGCAGGGTCGTTCTTGCTGTATTAAACACCTCATTTGATTATGGTATTTGAGTAAATCTGCGGCTTCCTCTTCGACATTCGTCCTGAAAAGAACATTATTGTCGTTATGTTGTAGTTTACAGCTAGTCAGCGTTATCTTATTGTCGTTATGTTGTAGTTTACAGCTAGTCAACGTTATCTTATTGTCGTTATGTTGTAGTTTACAGCTAGTCAGCGTTATCTTATTGTCGTTATGTTGTAGTTTACAGCTAGTCAGCGTTATCTTATTGTCGTTATGTTGTAGTTTACAGCTAGTCAACGTTATCTTATTGTCGTTATGTTGTAGTTTACAGCTAGTCAGCGTTATCTTATTGTCGTTATGTTGTAGTTTACAGCTAGTCAGCGTTATCTTATTGTCGTTATGTTGTAGTTTACAGCTAGTCAGCGTTTATCTTATTGTCGTTATGTTGTAGTTTACAGCTAATCAACGTTATCTTATTGTCGTTATGTTGTAGTTTACAGCTAGTCAGCGTTATCTTATTGTCGTTATGTTGTAGTTTACAGCTAGTCAACGTTATCTTATTGTCGTTATGTTGTAGTTTACAGCTAGTCAGCGTTATCTTATTGTCGTTATGTTGTAGTTTACAGCTAGTCAGCGTTTATCTTATTGTCGTTATGTTGTAGTTTGAAGCTTATCAACGTTATCTTATTGTCGTTATGTTGTAGTTTACAGCTAGTCAGCGTTATCCGCGCCTTTTTGCCCGTTACCTCCGATTTCAGTACGATATTCTTGGGAACGGATTTGGAATTCCTTCTTCGATACTCAATAATTCTTAGCGAGATTGCATTGTTGCAGTCTTTTCCTTGGCAACTACTTCGAGGCCAAACTGGGTCTTGGCCAGTTATGGGTTGTTGGCATTGATGCAATTAGCCAGCTATAAGTCGCTTCTACATCTTAGGCAACTCTGGATGTTTCATTGATTGATTCATCTTTCGATCCAATTAAACTGCAGAGAAATACAAACAGTAATGACCTAAGATCAGTACTATGTCAACTATGCCAGACGTACAAACCCAGAAAAGCCGTATTACAGTGTAGCAATCAAAACAATGATTAAGCAGACAGGTTGGCAAAAGAAGGTGGAAGGTTATCATAACCAGATTCTAGTGTGACCTACGAAGAGGCCTTAATGTTTATTAGGACCACATACATGGACAAATTGTAAACAAAGCATACTGGTTACACAAGAAATAATGCTTATTTCCAGTTGAACAGACGAGAGCAGGTGGTGTCTTCAGACTCCGCACATGCCACAACAGACTGAGATACCATCCATTCAAAAAACGGAAGATGGGTGGCACTGACGAATGCGTCTGTGATAATAGGAAAATGACCCTTGAACATATTCTTCAAAATGTCCCAACACAACGAGGACCAGAGAAAGCACACGGGGCCATCACCAGTGCCAACACTAGACCAGATCTATGACAGTGTCGACAGCCTCAGGATGACAGCTGCTTTCTTTAACACATTCAAGTCGACGTCTGACAGTCTACAAAGGAGATGATGAAGAAGAAAAAGAAAAAGAAGAAGAAGAAAAATAAGACGAAAACAAGAAAGAAGATGAAGTAAAAGACGAAGAAAAAGAAGAAGAAGAAGAAGAAGATGAAGAAGAAGAAGAAGAATGCGGAGAAGAAGAAGACGAAGAGATGATGAAGAAGACGGAGAAGATGCAAAAGACGAAGAAAAATAAAAAGATGAAGAAGAAGATGAAGAAGACGAAGAAACACAACAACAACAACAACAAACACAAGAAGAAGAAGAACAACAACAAACTCAAGAAAAAGAAGAAGAAGAAGAAGAAGAAGAAGAAGAAGAAGAAGAAGAAGAAGAAGAAGAACAAGAATATTACGAAGAAAAATGAAAATGACGAGGATGAAGAATAAAAGTACGAAGTAGAAGAAGAACAGCATCTGTATTGTCGGTTTCTTCTTCTTCTTCTTCATCGTACGCTGTTTACAGCGATATTTACGTTGCACTGATTTATTTTGTTAGCCAGTGGCTCAGTGCATCCGATTTCAACAGGCGTTTCTGTAGGGTTGCCCTCCTTAGCCTTTGGCTGTCCCCAGCCTAACTGCAAGGCAGCAGTTGTTTTTGGTCAGAGTTGTCTCTCTTGGGAAGTTGTCTTGCAGGACTATCGAGTCTTCCCTACTCGTGTCTATAGGGTTTGGCAATGATATGATGGACTATGTACTAGTTTGTACTATCCCGGAAGAGAGGCAGTCCAGTGTGACTTTTTCCCAGGATCGTCACGTCCTGCCAGAAACGTAGCATATGCATATGAGTGAGGTATCTTTTTGCTCGCTTTATTTTCTCGGCTCATCTGCAGTGATGGTACGCCTAGCATTCCCCGCCACCCGGGAGCTTGTCACCATAGGACAGGAGGTGCAATGTCCGCTGGACTGCATCTCTTCTGCGTCCATTGGAATGACTGATAGCAGACAGATGCAAAGAGCGAGGAAGGAGTGCATTTTACCAGTTGCATTCCTGCGGCTCGATCGGGCCGGGACACAAGCCCCAGCCACGTCGTAGCCTCCCATCTTAGCAGGCGCTGAGATTTTGGGCGGGATTCTGGCTTAGAGGCGTTCGGCCGTAATCCCTCAGATGGTAGCTTATCAGCCAAGCACGTGGACCAAATGTCAGCGACCTGTGATTCCTCTCGAAATAGTGCATTTGACCAGGTGACAAGCCTAGTCTTGCACGGAGATGTTGTCCGCCTAGGAAGCGGACATATCTCATGGTCAAGGGTTGAGTCTCAGCGGTTCGATGTGAGGTAGCTGATCTACTGCTTAGGGCACCCGACCGAGAACTAAGTCTTCTACAAATGATTTCATTCCTCATCGCCGTATGGGGTGAATATCGAGCGGCTTCCCGCCCGCTTTTATCAGCGGACGGCAGAGACCTCATTCTGCGGCTTGACCGGGCGGGGCTGGAGCGTGGCCCCCAGGTCCCCACCATATCGAAGCCTCCCTTTGCATTCGTGCTGGGCTGCTTTTGGGCCGGATTTTTGGCTTAGAGGCGTTAGGCCGTAATCCCTCACCTTGCACCGTTGGCTTATCCGCCTAGTACGTGAACCAAATGTCTGCGGCTCCTCTCGGGCTTAGCAGGATTACCGTAGCAAAGCCCTGTCATTAGTAGGGTAAATCTGACCTGTCTTCAGAGGGTCTATTTCCAGCACCCGTTCAATATTAGCCAGACCGTATCAATAGAGGGCTTTTAGTTTGTCAATGGCCAAGTTGCTTGAGCCTGCGATTTCTGCAGGGTGAAGACCAGATTACCGTAGCTATTGTCGGTTTCAATTTCAATGGTTTTACATGAAGCGGTTGCTATCCCCAAACACAACTCTCTTTAATCGTATTTTACTAGATACTTTGGAATGTTACATTAGCTCTCATCTGTTCAACTCGGAATCCACCCTGGTGGCTGCAATCAGTCATTTAGCTTCATCATTTTACGTCTTATGATTTACACATAATGTATCCTATGGAACCAATGCGATTCCTAGCAGGGACACAACAAGACGTATAGTTTCAATAAACGTGTCAGTTCCCACGCCAGGTTTCTACTGAACGAGATGTCTCATAGCCACGTTGTATAAGTGTGGTAGTCATAAGTTCTAACGATTTGGAACTCTGTCAAACACAGAGGAAGATAAAGCGAGCTTAGATGAGGTTTTCATAATTGAAGCAGCTGAGAAAACACCACGCACTGTTCCGCATCGTGGCGCGCACGCATAAATTTGTAGGCTCCGTGGGATGAGAAGACCGGTGTTTCAATTATAGACCTCTATTACGAACGTGGCTTGCCAGATAGGACATTTAAAATATAAAAATGTTCTTCGTTTGGTGTAGTTTCTTTAACAATGGTCGATTCATTGAGTTACTATATTCGCATGAATATCTAAGGTTGCTATGGATTACTTTTTATGCCAAAGTGGCTTGTGGGAGGGCAATGTGTGTGACAGAAACGAAAATATTATTATCACACAAAAAGCCTGCTGTAAGTGGTGAGAGTAGTGGGTAGGGCACTCTCAAACTCATGATGTGATACATTTCTTTATTGATAATTTGGAATTGTCTTCTGGATATGACAGAAAAACATACTTGTAAAAAAAGCATTTTAAATACGATACATAAATGACAGAGCCGAAAGCGCGGTACTTGCATTTTAATTTACACCAAACAAAAGAAGTATCTATTATTAGTACCGAATTTAAGAATAGTCGCCTTTTTAACTGTTGTGGGTGACAGACTTTCTGCGAAAATAGACGAGAATTTCTGGTTCGGCTTTTGCTCCAACTTATTCCTGCCGTTTTAGCATTGAATTTCTTGAATCTGGCAATGTTAGCCCTAACAATAATCCTAACACTAATCCTAAACCTAACCCTAACCGTTACCGTAACCCTAACCCTTCGCAAAGCTTAATAAACCATCTTTTCTACACTTCCATCTTTATCTTCCTTTAACTATGTATTTCAAATAAAATTATCGACCTGTCCTCCCTTAACCCGAAATGGAATATTCCGTTACAGTCATCAGCTGTAAAATACGTACCATTGGTAACCCATGGAACTCTGTTTGAGGTGAATGAAGGCGCAAGTACTAAAATAGTGTTCCGACTAGAATCAGAAAAAGAAGATGGTTTTATTTTCATTAGTAAGGATAAAACCTATTGTCTCTACTCGGTTTTATGTAGAATATCCTATATAATAATGATATTTTAGTTACATCTAGGTCAACGTCTGAACACAAACCTCTTACGTCAGGTCAGGTCATCCCGTAACTGGTGAGATCGTTAGGGCCCTCATGAAGACACCACCTACAACTCCACGCCTCTGCCTGTGCCTCTTAACTTAACTTAACTTAACTTAACTTAACGTCTTTATACTGGTTTGGAAGACCATGCAGAGTCTGAATACAACCAGTTTCATTTACTTCACATTGCTCTAACAGCTATGCGCATCCAATTTATTCTTAAATGCATTAACTGTCCCTGCCTCCACTTCCTCCTCTGGCAATGCATTCCAAGCATTCACCACTCTCTGACTAAACAAATATTTCCTAATATCTAATCTGGACCTCTCTTTAGTCAACTTGTAGCTATGCCCTCTTGTTATTGTGTCGCTCTTTTTTTGTATTCTTTCCAGCATGTTTATATCCCCTCTATGATAAGGACTCCATACATGTACACAGTACTCCAACCTAGGTTTAACTAATCCTTTATACAGTTTCACTATCACTTCCTTGCTCCTATGTTTAATATTTCTTTTATCATACCTAACATTCATTTGCAGAAATTAGTTCGTTCTTTTATGCTATCCTCCCAACTTTTTTTGGGACGACTTCTACGTCGTCCACCCTCTTCGTAGTCCGCCTTGCAACTTTTCAGGATGGATCTCAATATGTGGCCGTTTCTTCTTCTTCTTCTTCTTCGTACGCAGTCAGACAGTAACCATTATTTTTTCGAAAAAAGCGGCGGTCATTCTGAGGCTGTCGCCGCTGCCATAGAGCTTGTCTTGCAGTTCAACTGGTGATGGCCACATCTGCTCTCTCTGATCCTCGTTTGTCGGGCAGTTCTGCAGCAGATGTTCAGCGGTCATTTTACCGGTACCGCACGGGCATTCGTCGGTACCACCTATCTTCAATTTGTTGAATAGGTGGTACCTCAGTCTATTGTGGCCAGTGCGAAGTAGGAAGACAACAACCTGTTCTCTTCGGTTCAACTGGTAATAAGCATCGTTTTTGGTGTAACCAGTATGTTCGGTTTCCCATTTGGTCATGTATCTGGCTTTGATAAGCCGTTTTGACTCTTCGTACGTCATACTAGTATCTGTTTGTGGTAGTCTTGCACCTTCTTTTGCCAGTCTGTCTGCCTCCTCGTTGCCTTGGATGTTGCAGTGTGATGGGACCCACTGTACCACTACCCTTTTTTGTGCAGACTGCTGGCACAGTTTGCAGAGTGCTGCTCTTAAGTCATTAAGCTCAGTGTTTTTCTGGCTTTTTAGCGCTGTGACTACGGCGAAAGCATCTGTAAGCAGGACTATATGGCTTTCATTTTCTTTGTGTGTCACCATTTCTTCCACTGCCGCCCTCAGTGCCTCTGCCTCCGCTCTGAAATTGCTTGTGTACTTACCAGAAGCGAATGACAGTGTTATTTGTCTGCCATTTGGTAGGTTCAGGAATGCTTCTGCCCCTCCGTTCTGTGTAGTGTTTGTTACAGAACCGTCGGTGTATGCATGGGTCCAGTCCATGCTTGGGTAGCTTTTCGATATAAAGCTTAGGGTAGTATCTCTCCTTTCTTTTTCAGTCTGGCAGTTTTTGTTTCTAATACCTGGTATATTTTCTACCACCTCTGGGAATATATCCTGCCTCCAGGTAGGTTTTCGTACAGTGGTGATGGGTTTTGGTGTTGTTAGTGCGTTTATGGGATCTTCGTGCATCTTTGCTTTGGCTATTTCTGCAAAGTTTCTCCGCTTTAGTTTCCTATTTCCGAAATTGTTTAGTCTCTGGTGCATTGGATGGTCTGTCAGTCTTCGGAGTTTCTCTGACTGCAGCTGGGCTCTGCAGTCTCTTCTATCGGTCATGGATTGCAGTTTTGTAATCTTTTCAAGTTCTACAATTGGCGTTGACTTCATGCCTCCTGTTATAACTCTCATGGCTTGGTTTTGAAGTTTGCTAACTTTATCGAAGTTCGCCTTTGCTGCTGTTGTCCATGCCGCAATGCCATACTCGAGAACTGGTCTCACTCTTCCAGTGTACAGTCTCTTTAGTATGCCTTCGTCTGCTCCCCAGCGTGTGCCAGCAAGTTTCCTCATGATTGCCATTCTTTCTCTGGCTCTCATTCGGTTTCTCTCGATCTGACTTTTCCATGTCATGCGCCGATCAAATGTGACTCCCAGATAGGTTGGATTGTCGTTTGGCTGCAGGAATTTGCCATTTAAACTTAATTTGGTATTTTGTGGTTTTATTGAAAGCGAGAATATTGTGCATGTGGTTTTCTCCTCGTTTATTTTTACCAGCCGTGAGTTTGCCCACTCTTCCAGCGATGTTAGGGCCTGCTGCATCCGATTTCTTGCTATGGTGAGATTCTTTTCAGAAGTCCACATAGCCAGATCGTCTGTAAACATTGAGCTATGGACTCTCCTTGGTATATTCTCTGTAATGTCGTTTATATATACCAGGAAGAGTGTGGGTGACAGTACTCCCCTTTGGGGTACTCACTGCTCGAGTGTCACCTTTTTGCTCATCTGCCCTTGTACTTGGACTCTGGCCTTTCTTTGTTTGAGGTAGTGGTTGATCCACTTGCACATTTTCCCACAAACATCACTTCTTCTTAGCTAGTATTCGTTTTTCTTCCAGATGCCACATCAGTCTGGTGTTTATCATACGTTCCATCAGCTTGCCGACACAGCTCATTAGGCTGATGGGCCTTTATCCATTTGGATCTGTTTTGTCCTTTCCTGTTTTTGGAACTGGTACCAGTATTGCGTCTTTTCATGCCTGGTGTACAATTCCCCTTTTCCAGCTTTGGTTCAGGACCGATAGCAGTTTCCTCGTCGCTGTTTGGCCCAGCCCCATCAGCATTTCGTTTGTAATCCTGTCTTTTCCGGGAGATTTCCTTTTCTTTAATGTTCTCATAGCCTCTTCCATTTCGCTCATTGTTAATTTGGCCATCATGTGCTCTTCAGGTGCCGTATTGATGTTGTCCTGCCCCTTTAGCTCTTCACTAATGTCTGTATGCCTATCTGCAGGGACCTCGATGTGGTTTGCTCTGGCATAGTGATCGACAAAAGCGTTTGCGGCTTTCTTACCGGTGAGAAAGTTTTCGCCCTGCTTGATGGTAATTTGTTTGTTTGATGGAGTTTCGTCGTTCATGGCTCTGACTAGCTTCCATAGCTTGTTCCCTTCTTTGTCCAGGTTTAGGCTTTCCGTTTTGTTTTTCCAGCTTTCTCTTGCTGTTTGCTTGAGAGTGTGTTTGTATTTCGCCGTGGCGGCTTTGATGGCGATGTTTGCCTCCATAGATTGTTTTCGCTCTGCCATGTTCCTAGCATTTGTTACTGCATCTTCCGCTTTCTGCAACTCATCATTCCAGTAGAGCTTATAGTTTTTCCTAGCTCCTTTTGGGATGGTTTCAGTGGCGGCTTTCATTATTGCCTTGCTTAGGCTTTCCACCATGGGCTTCATTTTGTTGTTTCGTGTGTTGATGGTTTCACACAGCCCATCTGTCAGGATTGCAAATCTGTCCCAGTCGGCTCGTTTGTAATTCCAACGTGGGAGCGGTTTGGTTTCCTTTTGGCCTACTTCCATATCAATGTCTAGCCTGATCGGCCTGTGGTCGCTACCTGCCAGTTGGTTTAGCACCTGGCGGTCTATTTTATGGTGTATGTCCTGTGTGAAGAAGGCCAAATCTGGAGTCGAGGTGGTACGCCATGTTCTAGAATAGAAACTAGGGGTATCCTCCGGCCTATTGATTAGGGAGAGATTTGTATCTATCTCCCAATCTTCCACTTCGTCACCTCTGCTGTCTGTGCCAGAGTATCCCCATCTCTCCGAGTGGCTGTTGAAATCTCCAACTACTATGCAGTTGGAGTCTCTGACCTCCATACTCAAGAGCGATAGGTCTCTATTTGGTGGTCCGTACAGATTGAAAATGCGGAGCTTCGTCTCTTGAGCCATTATGTCAACTCCTACAATTTCTGCTTGTCCGGTGTGATTGACAGATACCGCGCTACTCGGTATGCAGTTTCTGGTCAGTATCAAGACCCCTCCTTTGTGGCCTTCTCTATCGAGACGGAAGGTCTGGTATCCTCTGATTGAGAATTTATGGTTATTGTTGAGGTGCGTTTTCTGGATACATGCCACGTCAATCTTACCTTCATGCAGGTGATGTGTTAGGGAAAGTTTTTTGTTAATGACTCCCTCCGCATTCCACTGTAGTATTTTGAGGGTCTTGAGTTTTTGGTCAATAAAAGTTGCCCCATAGCCATGTGCCTTGACTCCACGACACGTGGTTGGCCGTTTCAAGGCGAGTTTCCTTCTTTTGACAGTTCCCTAAAAGTCTTAAAAAGGTTATATTGCTGTTGTAATTCTTTCGTGTATTTCTTCATTTGTAGCTCGGTCTTTGTAAGTAACGTTTAGAAGTCTTATAAAACATCTCATCTCCAAGGTCTATATCCTCCACTGCAGGTCTTCTGTACTTGTCCATGTCTTACAAGCATAGATGAATATTGACAGGACCAATGTTCGCATTAATCTGATCTTCGTGCATGTGGTCAACCGTGTGTTTTGCCAGATTTTGTTAAGCCGTGCAAGCGCCGCTATTGTTATATGCTATTCTGGCCAACACCTCACATTTTGTCTGTCGTAGAAAATTATTGTTGACTTTCATATTATTATTGGAACATCAAAAAATGAACATGTCCAAAAAATGACTGCTGGTCAACAGTGAGTTGTGCACCGCAAGCATAAGACGGTATTGTCTTGCTGATGTAACGTGCCCTGTTTTTGGATTATAGTAAGAAAGTAACTGCTCTGGTTATCAACCCCACTCTCTGGTTCTGAGTTATCTTGAACCAGTGGCAAGACATCACTTTTTCCATCACCATCTGAAATTAGTTGCACTTCTTGTCTTATTCAACCTGAATGTTAGTCCTTCTTTGATTAAAATGGCTGCCTCGTGATTTTCAAACAGGTTCTGGAATACCCTAATGAGGTAATTCAGGATCCAGACACTCTGGTCCCACCTCTCTTAAGACCAGGAGTCGCTTGAAACTGACGGGAATCGATCGCCCACCGTTTCCTTTAATCCTTTTGAGAGACGAGTGCCTTACCTCTAAATCACTGGTACTCTCATATGGGTTGCTAATGCCAAACGTGGACTTTAAGAAAATGTCTAGAAAGAAAGATCAGGACGTGTGAAATTAGATTTCTCCGGAAAACCATCCACATAATTAGCAGAAGCCGAATGCGGAACGAAAAGGGTGTGATAGATCATTGAAGCAAGACCAATTAGCAAATGATGACAAGAAAATCAAGTGGTGCGGCCACCTAATGAAAATGAAACCTCACCAACTACCATTGTGCGACAATAACGTACGGTGATCATGTTTTCGTAACCCTGCCAGAACGATAGGCAGATAGAAAATGTTGCCGATATTCACAATCATCATGGGATGATTACGTCAGCGTCGGGCCCAGGACAAAAAACGGTGGCTGCACACGACGCCTAATGCCACAGTGGATGGTGTAAAGCAAGAAATTGTTTGGTCTTTTGGATTCATCTGTAGCATAGGTCTGGCACTATAGCTAGCACCTTTACAGGAAGCCGTTATCCCAGCTGTGGTAGTTTCCATCTCAGTGATTGTCTGTTATAATGTAGATACCTAATCCACGATCTACATTAATTGCCTTTTAAGACATGCTTGGAATGTCGCAGTCGAAACCTTTCTCCATTGGAATAACAGTCAAAAATATTCACGATTGAAATGGCAGTCACAACTATGCGCTATCGGAACGGCAGTCAAACCTATTCGTCATTGAAATGCCCCAGTCAAAACTATTCGCTTTTGGAATGTCACAGTAAAAACTATTCGCTATTGAAACATCATAATCAAAACCATTCGCTATTTGATTGTCACAATCAAAACTATACGCTATTGGAATGGCAGTCAAAACTATTCGCTATTGGAATGTCACAATCAAAACTTTTCGCTATTGGAATGAAAGTCAAAAACTAAACGCTATTAGAAAAACACAGTCTAAATTATTCGCTATTGGAATGTCACAGTCAAAATTATTCGCCTTTGGATTGTTATGCTAAAAAACTATTCGGTATCGGAGTGCAACAATCCAAACTATTCACTATCAGAGTGCTACAATCCAAACTATTCACTATCGGAGTGCTACAATCCAAACTATTTGCTATCAGAGTGCTACAATCCAAACTATTTGCTATCTTCAATAAATTATTAATATTTTATTAGTATGCTCTGTTATTTAACTAGTTTATTGAGATAAAAACCATTTTCTTGTCGTTGTCTGACTTTTTAGGAATAACATTCTAAACATTTTAATGACATTTTTGGCCTGTTCGCACGAATTTCTACATACTCCAGCGACCCGTATGATCAAGTACATTACGCGTTTCCGTAACCAGGTGCCTGTTTCGAGACGGGAAAGGATAGGTGGCTTTCCTGGGTATTAAAACAAACAACTGCCTACATTTTGCAACAGATTCTGTGCGGCATCTAGGACAAAACTGTTGTTTCTGAACAGGCAAATAACAAATGCTAATTTCTCTCCCTTTTGTTGTAAAAACGAATTTCTATCAACAAAACAGCCGCAAAAGTTTTGGCGGTGTATAGATATGGCTAGTGAAAGCAGAACACGAACAAACATCTTCTATCTTCCCCGCTCTCTACTCCTTCTGATGCCATTTTCTTTCGATCTGCCATCTCTCTCATTCTTTTATTCGAGACACGAGTAACAACGTACCGGTGGATGAGTTTATTGCATGCAAAATAGTGTTTTCTGATTTAAAATTACTTTGATCATTTAGGTAGAGCGTGCAGCCTAGTAGACAGTGAGCGGGTCTTGGCTTAACGTGAAAGGAAAGTGAAGCGTTTGTTATAGTCTCTTTTTTCCAGGTATAGAGATCGCCGCTGGGTTCACTATTCAGCTTGCTGGGCAGAAGTTTCAATGCAACGGCCTCTTCTACATTATTGTGTCTCCAGCAGCGCTTTCATGAGGGGACTCCCTGCTTCTTACCGAGTCTTCCATGGGGCGCAACAGAGTACAGGAGGTGTATCTAGGCGGGCAGATTGAGGTCATTAGCCTTGGTTGGCAGTCATTCTAAGGGAAGGTAAATTATGACTCTAAACTGGGGTAGACGAAACTCGTTAGCCTGCTCAGGCAGTTCGACTAGACGAGGGGGGAACTCTGAATGTAAACTCACAAGAGGCAGGGAGTGCTTGGGACCGAATTTAAGGTAGCGACGTCACAGTTTAGTCCACGTTTCAACTGTTGGGGTGTCAAAGATCTGCGAGAATAGATTAGCATTTATGTTGCCGCTTATTCCTACCGTCATAGCAATGAACTTCTTGAGTCTGTCAGCGTTGGTTGATGATAATTAGAGTAGCATCCAGTTTCTATAGCGATGTCAGACGATGTAATAATAACCATGTTATCTAACCTTAACCATAATCCTAGTCCTAACCCTAAACCTAACTATAACTCTAATCCTAACCCTAAATCTGATCCTACTCAAAACCATAACCAAAATCCTAACCGCAATCCTTACCCTTACCTTATCATCAACCTAAACCTAACTATTATCCTAAACCTAACCATTACCCTAAACCTAACCATTACCCAAAACCTTACCATTATCCTAAACCTAACCATTAAACTAAACCTAACCATAACCATAACCTTAAATCTAACCATATCAATAATCTAACCCTAATGCAAACCCTAACTCTAACCCTAATCCTAACCCTAATCCTAACCCTAACATTAATCCTAACTCTAAACATAACCATAACCCTAAACCCAACAATAACACTAAAATTAACCATCACCATAACCATATTCCTAATATTGACCTTAACCATAAACCTAAATCTAACCATTACCGTGACACTTCACAAAACTCAATCAAACCATCTTTTCTCCACTTCTATCTTTATCTAAGTCTTAACTTATTTATTTAAAATAAAATTATATCGACCTGTCCTTCCCTTAGCTAGAAATGGATTGTCCCTTTACGTAGAATGGGAACCAAGAAAACTCTGTTTGGGGTGGATTGATACGCAAGTATCATAAAATATTAGGAAATTAAATAGTTTGCGCTGGTATTTTCATATAATTAACACAGATGTATACAATATGAACTTGGGTGTTGTGTTCATTGAGAGTCACATATAAAGCTGCCATGCTGGTCAAAGATATCCCATACGTGCGTGATGCCAATTGTTCGTTGCTTTTTTCGTAAATAGGAAAAATAAGAACAAAATTTGAAGAAATATTTGTTGACGATTATAATGCTAGAACTCTACTCGTAACTCTTCAAATGCTTTTTTTACAGGTCTCTGGACTTGAGAGTTTTACAGAGAACGTCTCAGATTTCAAAGAGATTTGTGAAGCGTAGGAATGACAAAGAAGGCATTCCATGAGAAATGGCTGAGCGCGGAGAATGCAGAGAAGATTCACGATTTCGGGAGGTTTGTGTATTTGTTCAGGAGCAACTGAAATGCTACGAATCTTTAAATTGAGACTAAACACTGAATATGTTATTTGTTTCATGGTTTCTTCTTTTCAACCTCGCAAGTAATGAAGACATATCATTATTGATGTTTCATTGCATGAAGACTGTGCCAAGCAATGTGTGCTCTCATTCGGTTCGTAATTTCTATAAAAATGTGTTTTAAACAGATCATACGGCGAGGGCAATGCACAACCCTTTTTATTCCCCTTTATGGACATCTATGGAACTACGGAGGTCCTTTTTGTCCTAGTCAGCAAGCAGCCCCAACATCATCTATATGGCATGTCCTGAAGATTGCTTTGAGTTTAACGCGGTTGAAGGCTCAGGAACGGATACCAAAAACTGTTTCCTGATTTACATGTCGCTCATGGTTACTCTAATGATGTGTTAATTGTTTCCATATGGTTCTTCTTTGGCCTGATAAAGACCTTTTGGTTTCGTCCATGTTTATGTTTCGAAGCGTTGTGTAAGTCTTACTTGTTTGTGTTTATATTGCTTAACGAAATGGGATTTGTGGCTAAAACGTCATACTGGAAAATTAACTTTTTTGATCTTCTATTACCTAGAGATTAAGTGGTACAGTGATTAGTCTCTCTTGCATCAATAAGAACCGGGTTTGCTCTAAAGTCTCAATACTTTCCAGTGTATCCCACTTTAAATTGGTACCTATTATATTTATGAAAATCAAGGCAATAATAAAAGGAACTGGTCACTCTATTTCACAAAATACAAAGACCTTATTCGGCTGTCTCTGACCAATTGATGCCCCAACCTTCAGGAAACATGCAATAGATTCCACATGCTGAGGCAAATGATCAGGCAATCCATTTCGCTGAATACTGGATGCACGATGTATGACGTGTTTCTTGGACAAGGGAAGTAAGTAAGCTGTCTCTAAAGCTTCACCCACAACTGCAGGAAAAGTTACGTGGCTACCTATACATGTAAAGGCTGGATTTGTGATCGAAGGGACATATCTTCGTTAGCATGGCGGCTTCGTCTTCTTCTTAGTATTATATTTAGAATATTTAATTTCATTAATGTTATTTTTTCCTTTGGCAGCGAACGGCTGCAAATATCTACAGTTACCCAATCCTCAATGAAGAGAATCGAGTCCTTTGAGTCAAAATGTTATTCAAAGGTCCTCAAAATACCATATCACGAAAGAAAGAAGAATGCAGACATCCGACAAGAGTTGGGCATAGAAGAAAACTGGTTCATAAATGATATCATGAATTGAAAAGTAAAATACTTTGGCCACATCAAAAGATACATCGGTCTTGAGAGAACCGTAATGGAAGGTTTGGTGCCGGGCATGAGAGCCAGAGGAAGACCAAAAAGACGAAGGCATCAAGATGTCAAGGAATTATTAGGTTTGACTAGAACAGGATTGAGATTTGGTAAGGGATCAAGATGCTGAGCAGCGCATCAGCTGCAGTGGTCAGCGACCCATAGCTGACTGCTAGCGTCAGCGGCCAGCAAACCAGAGCAGCCAAGACCTTTCCACACCTCCACGCGGTGATTTTGGATAACAGGCTGCAGCAGGGCAGATTGGCTAAGGAGAAGTGATCGAAGAGGGAATACTAACCCAGTACTAAAAAAAATGCTTGCTGAAGTCGGATGTGTTAGACCGAAGGATGCAAATATCGTAGTCAATGTGTACAATACGATACCATGCATTCCATTCTCTGAACTACATTCTGCTAATTAAGCCCTTTCAGGGTTTGGTAGCAGGAGATTGAGAACGAACGAAGCCAAGCTAAGCCAAGATTTGGTAAGAGACCGAATTTCTGTCAGACGGGATGTGTTGGGAGCGATGTTCTGCAAGGGACATGCTGCGTAATGCTAATTTTTATTCGTAATCTTCCTCCTCCTCCTTCTAACAAAACAAATGACCAAAAACAACAGCAAAGAAGACTGCAATAGTAGCACCATAGCTTCCATTGATGGGTGATTGTCGGATAAGTGGAGTGTCGCTGTCAGAAGACGAACGTAATTGCATATCAACTGTTTTAAAATGTCCACAAAAAAGTTATTTATCAATAGTATATTTATCAATAGTATATTTATCAATACTATATTTATCAATACTATATTTATCAATAGCAATGGTATATTTTTGCCAACACTTTGTTATCAGTGTTAAATTTGGACTTTTGGCGAAGTTTTAAGAGAGAAAGTCTACTTTCTACCTGTGGCATGCTTGAGAAAAATCCCGAACGTCACTACAAGAGAGAGACATGTCCGTTTTTACTGAAAAACGCAGATTTACAAAATAATATATACGTGTGTCGATAGCAAGATCAGAAATGTCAAGTCCATTTGAACAGGCACAGGCGTTCAGTGAGTTGCAAAATGACAAACCACCCGTAGTTGAAGGTGGCGAGCCAGCCGTAGTTGAAGGTGACGAGCCAGCCGTAGTTGACGGTGACGAGCCACCCGTAGTTGAAGGTGACGAGTCACCCGTAGTTGAAAAATGACAAACCACCCGTAGTTGAAGGTGACAAGTTACCCGTAGTTGATGGTGACGAGCCACACGAAGTTGATGGTGACGAGCCACCCGTAGTTGATGGTGACGAGCCAGCCGTAGTTGAGGGTGACGCAGGTGAAGAAATCGACATGAACGATGATCATTAAAGTCGACAATGAACGCTGACCAACTTTGACCTCAATTTCATGACGAGAAATATACTTCAACAAATAATGAACGACCAGATGAACGCATTACACTTTTCATTTTAAAAAAACTAAAACGCGAAAAGATTAAAGGAACCAAAAGCGCAGATATACGAATTTACAAAAGAAACACCAACAATAATACCAATTACACTCCTGCAATCCCCGAAACAAAAAAATGTGTCGTAGTACAAGAAAAACCGTGTACTGAAAAACGTATTTGTTGTTATATTGACTTATTTCTGTCGTCAAATCTTTTGCGAGCGATGTATGAACTTTGCACTAGTTTCTATACCACATTATCAGTGATCTGGCTTTTGTTATTACTCATAAAGACATCGTCCAAGGTTATGGTAACTGGCAGGTTCTTCAATAAATGGCCAAAAATACAAAGAATAATTTAGTTATTTGATCTCCTTAATTCAAAGCATTCCCACATCAACACTTCTTCTTCTTCTTCTTCTTCTTCTTCTTCGTACGCTGTCAGACGTCAACTTGAATTTTTTCGAAGAAAGCAGCTGTCATCATGAGGCTGTCGACACTGCCATAGAGCTTGTCTAGTGTTGCCACTGGGGATAGCCACATGTGCTTTCTCTGGTCTTCGTATGTCGGGCAATTTTGCAGCAGATTTTCAGCGGTCATTTTCCCTGTACCACAGGTCCATTCGTCAGTGCCACCTATCTTCAGTTTATTGAATAGATGGTACCTCAGTCTCTTGTGGCCTGTGCGGAGTCTGAAAATCACGACCTGCTCTCTTCTGTTCAACTGGTAGTAGGTATCATTTTTTGTGTAGCCAGTAAGTTCTGTTTCCTATTTGGCCATGTATCTGGCCCTAATAAACCTTTTGGACTCTTCGTAGGTTACACTAGAATCTGGTTATGGTAGTCTTGCACCTTTTTTTGCCAGTCTGTCTGCCTCCTCCTTGCCTTGGATGTTACAGTGGGATGGAACCCACTGTACCACTAATCTTTTTAGTGCGGACTGCTGGCATAGTTGACAGAGTATTGCTCTTAAATCAATAAGTTCAGTATTTTTCTCGCTCTTTAGTGCTGTAACCACACCCAGAGCATCTGTAAACAGGACTATCTGGTTTTCATTGCTTTCGCCTGTCAGCATTGCTTTTACTGCAGCCCTCAGTGCCTCCGCTCTGAAATTGGTTTAGAATTTTCCAGTTCCACTGACAGTGTTATTTTTCTACCATTTGTTAGGCTCAGGAATACCCCTCCCCCTCCGTTCTGTGTTGTGTTTGTTACAGAACCGTTGGTGAATGCATGGGTCCAGTCCATGCTTGGGTAGTTTTCCGCTATGTACCTCAGGGTCATGTCTCTTCTTTCTTTTTCAGTCTGGCTGTTCTTGTTTCCAATACCTGGTATATTTTCTACCACCTCCGGAATGATATGCTGCTTCCATGTGGGTTTGCGTACAGTAGAGATGGGCTTTGGTATTGTTATAGTGTTCATAGGGTCTTCGCTCATCTTTGCTTTGGCTATTTCTGTAAAGTTTCTGCGCTTTAGTTTCCCATTTCCATATCTATTTAGTCTCTGATGCATTGGATGGTCTGTCAGTCTTCTTAGTTTCTCTGCTTGCTGCTGGGCTCTGCAGTCTCTTCTGTCGGTCATGGATTGCAGATTTGTAATCTTTTCAAGTTCTACAATTGGCGTTGACTTCATGCCTCCTGTTATAACTCTCATGGCTTGGTTTTGAAGTTTGCTAATTTTATCAAAGTTCGCATTTGCTGCTGTTGCCCATGCCGCAATGTCATACTCGAGAACTGCTTTCACTCTGCCAGTGTACCTTTTCTTGAGTATTATTTCGTCTGCTCCCCAGCTTGTGCCAGCAAGTTTCCTCATGATTGCCATTCTTTCTCTGGCTCTCATTCGGTTTCTCTCGATCTGACTTTTCCATGTCATGCGCCGATCAAATGTGACTCCCAGATAGTTTGGGTTGTCGTTTGGCTGCAGATATTTGCCATTGAGACTTATTTTGATGTTCTGTGGTTTATTTGAAAGCGAGAATAAAGTACATGTTGTTTTGTCTTCATTTATTTTGACCAACCATGATTTCGCCCACTCCTTCAACGATGTTAGGGCCTGCTGCATCCAATTGTTTGCTACGGTGAGATTTTTTTGAGATGTCCACAAAGCCAGATCGTCTTCAAACATGGAGCTGTGGACTCTTCTTTGTATATTCTCTTTGATGTTGTATATAAACACCAGAAAAAGTGGGTGACAGTACTCCCCCTTGGGGTACTCTTTGCTCCAGTGTCACCTTTTTGCTCATCTGCTTTTGTACTTGGACTCTGACTGTTCTGTTTTCGAGGTAGTGGCTGATCCATCTGTACATTTTCCCACAAACTTAACTTTTTTGTAGCTTGACTTTAAGTCCCTCTTTCCACACCTTGTCAAATGCCTTCTCTAGATCCACCCAAACCGCTACTGTATGCTTTTTCTCTTGGTAAGCATCCTCTATTTCCTGTGCAATGAGAGTGATCTGGTCCTCAGTGGATATGTGTTGTCTAAATCCTGCTTGCTGTGGAATTAATATGTGTTTTTCTTCCAGGTGCCACATCAGTCTGGTGTTTATCATACGCTCCATCAGTTTACCTACACAGCTCAGTAGACTGATAGGCCTGTATCCATTTGGATCTGTTCTATCTTTGTCTTTCTTTGGTACGGGTATAAGTACAGCATCTTTCCATGCCTGCGGTACAATTCCATTTTTCTAGCTTTGGTGCAGCACTGACAGTAACTTCCTCTTTGCTGTTTGGCCCAACCCCATCAGTATTTCATTTGTTACCCCATCTTTTCCGGGCGATTTCTTTTTTTTTAAAGTTCTCATGGCCTCATTCATTTCATTCATCGTTAGTTTTGCCATCATGTGCTCCTCTGGTGCAATCTTGATGTTGTCGTGGCTCTTTTGTTCTTCACTAATGTTTATATGCATGTCTGTAGGGACATCAATGTGGTTTGCTCTGGCATAATGTTCAATAAAGGCGTTTGCTGAATTTTTTCCGGTAAGCATATTGTCACCCTACTTGATGGTAATTTGTTTATTTGATGGTGTTTCGTCATTCATGGCTCTGGCTAAATTCCATAGTTTTTTCCCTTCTTTATCTAGATTGAGGCTTTCTGTTTTTTTATTCCAACTGTCTCTTGTTATTTGGTTCAGTGTTATTTTGTATTTCGCAATGATGGCATTGAGGTCGATATTTGCTTCCATAGATTGCTCTCTCTCTCACTGTCATGTTCCTAGCATTTGAGACTTCATCCTCAGTTTTCTGCAGTTCATTATTCCAATATGGCTTGTAGTTTTTCCTTGCCCATCTTGGGATGGTCTCGGTGGCTGCTTGCAGTATTGCTCTGCCAAATAAATACGAGTATTGATGCTTTTCAAGATGTGTTGTTGAATATGTTTATTAAACGCGTTCGGGCTGCGCAGCGCATGATTGCATCGGTCAGCGACCCAAGGCACTGCCAGCTTCAGGGCCAGCGAACCATAGCGTTCAAGATCCTGGAAATACGGCTTCAACAAAGCAGACTGGCTAAGGAGAAGGAGTCGAAGACTGAAGGCTAGCTAACACGGTACTCAAAAATGCCTGCTGAAGTCGGATGTGGTGAATCAAAAATGCAAATATCGCAGTCAAGATGTAAAATACAACACCATGCATTCTGTTCTCTGGACTACATTCTACTACTTTAGGTCTTTTTTCAGGACTTGGTAGCGGGAGATTGAAAACGAACGAAGTCAAGCCAAATGAGTTCCTAGAGTGAATTGTCGCTTTCAAGTAGCCTCCACCTAGTGAAGTTGACCCGCTATTGCGTAAATCGAACAATGAGAAAAAGAAACATATCTAAGCTGTGGCCCAATTAGCACATCTTGAACTTGACCCTGATCTTCATGACCTGTTGATCAGCGTACCTCTGAGTCCAAACTTTGCCTTCAACGGACCTTGTCTTGGGCCACAGAAGTTTAGTGGGTAGTAAACACGTCCCCAGAGGCGTCTTGCGTGTTGTTGTGGACAGCAGGGGAGTCTGACCAACGCATTGGAAGTCGTCCCCGCGGTATCCTTTTGTCTCGTGTGTACCCGATTGCCGTATTCCATTGGCCATCGTTTCGTCAACATGTGACCTGTCCATCTACCGTTGTATGTCAGAATTGTGACCATTGTGCATTCGTTAGTTGCAGAAAGTGTTTCAAACCATGCGTCTTTCAAGAGAGGCTGAATTTGCTTTTTAGAGGGACCAAAGATGCAGCAAAGCAAAAGAGCTGACAGCAACCAGCGACTCAAAGCGACTCAAAGCATAATGGTACGAAAACCATAGCTGCCCCTATTCCGCCTCTAAGCGGCGGCCCTAGTAACAGACTGCACTAGTGTAGTCTGGTTAAGAGAATGATTTGGGGAGAAAACTAAATGTCTTTATACTAGTTTAGAAGACTCTGCAGAGTATGTATACAACCAGTTTCATTTACATTACCTTGCTCTAAGAGCTATGTGCATCCAATTTATTCTTAAATGCATTAACTGTCCCTGCCTCCACTACCTCACGTGGCAACGCATCCCAAGCATTCACCACTCTCAGACTAAAAAAATATTTCCTAATATCTAATCTGGACCTCTCTTTAGTTCATTTGTAGCTGTGCTCTCTTGTTCTTGTGGGTGCCTGTATTTTTAAAAACTTGTTATAGTCTAATTTATCCGTTCTAAGACTAATGCCTGGCCAGGCAAAATATACTGATCAGACATGTTCAACAGGGTTAGGAAAAATATACTGACCAAGGCCCTCTCCTCGGTTTCCTCGTAGGCCTCCCTGGGAACGGGCTCTTTTCATGCAGCCTGGCTAACAAGGTGAGGGATCGACGTGATCATCGTAGTAGTGAGCGGCACGCAGATTAAGCGAATCATAGCACAACCGCCTGGAGGACCCTGGTCCACATTCAACAACACGCTCGGGATGTGAGGAAAGTTAATGCAACTCGCCATTGAAGTCCCGTGAAGAACTGGACAACGATATTTAAAGAAGGACGTGAGTTAACGCAACAATATGCGCCTGAGCTGGTCTCGGAAGATCTTTCTTTAACGCATGTCCTGGTTTAAACATTGTTGTCCTGTTCTTCACTGTTGTCTTCGACACACTTTTGTCACAATACGCTGCCTGTATTCTGCCGTGAATGTCAACTGGTCGACATTCTTCAGCTGTTAGAAACAGAATAACCGCTTGCTGATTAACTCTGGACGGATTCCGTATCACACCGGCCATGTTTTCAACGGGCTGCCGAGGAAACTATAAAGTCGGAGGATAATTTTGCAAACTTGACGGTTGGTATGTGCTGTTTACATTTCAACTGACGTCATCATGCGCATCGTACGTATGTGCACTTGTTGCAGTTTGGCCCGGTTACATTTGAACACGCCTCGTAGTTACATCCTTAAATCTGTATCATACATAAATTTAAGACAGATACGCATTTACAGCTGAGTACCATAGAGAGTGTGTCGAGACCAGGAACTGAACCAGGTGCCCTTGCCACTTTGCTGCTCATTATTCGTGGAACTTTCTCCAACTACGTTTTATCTCCATTTTTTGACAAAGACGGTACTACCAGGTGCTCGGGTCGTTCTGTCCCTGTCTGGTTTGTTAATGCTGGAGTAATGATGATCTTAAGAAGATAACACTAAGATGTTTGGAGGAATTTATAAAATGATTGGAAGAGAAGCCTCGTTATTATTTGTTATACATTGTGTTGTCCTAATGTTCTAGAACGTCTGTTCTAATTAGCGTGCAGAATTTAGAATCTCAAGCCAAACTTATTTCTCAGAGCTAATTTAGCTTTTATTTTGAACTAGCTAAGTGTCAAAGAAATAATAGTTCGCAAAAGTCATTGATAGGCCGTGGGTTAAAGAAAGTTAAAATTACGATTCCAGACCTTAGCCGACAGGTATCTTCAGTTCAAGTGCCATCTCCGCATCGAAGGTCGGCTGCAAGGGATCTCCAGTGTACTTTATCTCTTGTCGCAATGATGCTATCTGACAGACGTTGTCCAGTCCATCTCCTGATGTTATACATCCAGTTATAACGTTGGCAGCCTCTTAGTGGGTCACTGTGGTCAAGAGGTTAAGGCACTCCCCTCTCATAGTGATGAACAGAAACGGTGAGCGATCGAATCCCGCAAGTTTCAAGCGACCCCTGGTATTACGGGAGGTAAGACCAGAGTGCCTGCATTCTGAGTTACCTCCATTCGTCTCGACCAATAATCTTGCCACAGGTAACTCGGGAAAAGAGATAATGGCATGTCATCAGCGGATTTTCGCCTGTCAAAAATAAATGCAAATAAAAAGGCCACACCTCCCCACGAAATCTAAAAACACAAGTAAATTGAAGATATAATAGAGTTAAGGAGTTAACGTATATATAAAATGAACTGTCACAAATGGACAAGTGACTTACTGGCTTGTGTCTGGCAGCACTATGACAGAATGTACACACAGGCTTTGACATATCCAGAGTTTGATGCCCCCTTATGATGGCCTGATGTTTGATACAGGGCTGCTCTGAGCACTCGGCCCCAACCATCAGGACTGTGCTGAGGTGGGCAATGTAACTGGCTGCTAACCGGAGTGTCTCTATTTTGGACAATTTACGGTCAGCTGGCTCTGTAAGAAGAAGAAAAATACCAATAATAAATAAATATACGCAGTCAAAGTTTTTCGGTACAAGCTTTTATTTATATTACGACTCCTTTGCGGCTGTTTTCTGGGAAACATGTTCGTGACTTTCCTACTCAATGAAGTGCAATTTGATAGAGGACACTGTTCGATTAGTTCCGGTTCCGGTCAAGATGGCGGGTTATAAACAGCTTTCTTGTATTTGTTGACGGTTTAATATTTATTACTTTGCATTGTTTTAAAGAGAGCTGTTACAAATGTAAGACCTACAGGAACTACAAATAATGTTAAAAATGATCCTACAACAGGCCCAGCAACAATACAATAAAATAGTACGCTTAGGCGACCAGGGCCCATCGTGTCGAATGACCATATCCATGACCACGTCTGATGGCCGCGTCTCAGGCAGCCAGCAGTTCTGTAGGGATGGTGGCGACTGTTTTAGCCAGGTGTTGCGAGGGCGGTCCAGGGGACGTCTCTGGGATTAGCACGGCTTTATCCCGTAACTCGCCCTCCCATCCTGTCGGAGCATCTCGTGGGCTGGGACTTTCCGGGAAAGGTGAGCAGCGTGACCGAAGAGGGAGAGACGACGGCGATCAATCGTTGAGACAATGCCTGCTAGATGAGTACGCCAAACTACTTCACTGTTGGAAATCATGTCATGTCAGACGATCCCTGGGATGCGCCTCTGGTTGCGAAGGTGGAAGACTTCAATACGCTGGTGGTCCTCCTGTAGTAGTGTCTAGGATTCGGAGCCGTACAAAAGAATGGGGACAATGAAAGGAAGAGTAAATACGAAGCCGGGTCTCCAGGAAGAGCCTTCGCTTGGACCAGACTCTGCGGAGCGAGTGCATGGAAAAAAACCGCTAAACCCATCCTACGGGTGATGTCGTGGCTGCTGCGTGCGTCAGAGGACTGCCTGCTGCCGAGGTAGACGATGTCCTCAATGGTTGTCGTTCACGGCGATGCCCGGCGAAAAAGGGTCCCTGCTGAGGTTTTGGATTTTCGTCTTCGTCCAGGAAATGTGCAAGCGTAGGTGTGAGCCAATCGATCCATTGCGTCTAGGGACCATCCAGGGCCTGAGAATCGTAACCAGGTATGACGACGTCATCAGCGTAGACGAGATGGGTTACCCGGGAGAAGCCGACAAGGACCCCTGGTTTGTGTGCAGAAGATTGTGTGAGGATGCAGTCCATGACGCAGCAGAAAAGTGTATGGGCCAGGACGCAGCCCTGTCGGATACAAAATGATGTAGAGAACTCCTCTGTGAGATCCCGCCCGAGCCGAATTTAGGAGCTGGCGTGACTGTGAAGCTGCTCAGTTAGGTTCAGCAGGGTGCCTGGAATGCTCATGTATTGTAGGGCGTTCCACGGGGCGTCCACAGAATCGAAGGTAGGTCAAAGTAAATGACGGGGAGAGGGCGGTTAAACTCGCGGTGCAGTTCTGTGAGGAGGCAGAGGGCGAGAATGGTGGAACGAGAAGATGTGAACCCTAACTGTTGGGGGCGACGATGGTAAAGCGAGAAGATGTGAACCCTGACTTTTAAGGGCGACGATGCCTCATTAAAAGGGACTGCAGTCTGCAGAGGAGCACATGTGCGAAGGCCTTGTTGGGGACAGACAGTGGGGTAATAGGCCTGTAATTGCAGCATTCCAGACTGGAGCCCTTTCCCTAGTACAAGGAAATTATTATTCCGTCGCCCCATACCGCGGGCACTTGGCCAGTGTTCTACACCGATGTTGGTGCAGGGTGTGATAATCCGGTCCAGGGTGGTGGTCATCGGGTCTAGGGTGGTGGTCATCCGGTCCAGGGTGGTGGTCATCGGGTCCAGGGTGGTGGTCATCGGGTCCAGGGTGGTGGTCATTCGGTCCAGGGTGGTGGTCAAAGGGTCCAGGGTGGTGGTCATGGGGTCCAAGGGGGTGGTCATGGGGTCCAAGGTGGTGGTCATCGCTTCCAGGGTGGTGGTGGTCATCGGGTCCACGGTGGTGATCATCGGGTCCAGGGTGGTGGTCATCGGGTCCAGGGTGGTGGTCATCGGGTCCAGGATGGTGGTCATCGGGTCCAACGCGTACATTAAAAGCTTAGAGAGAATATTGTCGGGGCCCGCGGCTCTGCCGTCTTTCAGTTTTTCTTTTGCTGCCTTTATCTCGGCAATGTTTGGGGCGTCGGGGGCTGATGTCCGCGTTAAGAGTTGATGTGAGAGACTCACGGAGTGTATCTGGTGAGTGGGTGGCGGAAGGGGGGTTTAGGGCTGCGTTGTATTGTTCGACCCACCTGCTAGCTATTTCTTCTCTTGTGGTGCAGGGGAATCCATCGTACTTATTCGGGCATTGGGGGATGCCGGAGAGACGTTGGGAGGGATCGTAGCTGAGCGTTTTTATTGCGGGATATGTCGCTCTCATGTCGTTGCGTACTAGACCTTCCACTGCGTTTTCGGCTATGGAGTTGTAATGGCACTCAAGGTCTCTCTTGGCTTCGGCCCGGAATTTGTTTTGTAGGCGTCTTCCTATGACCCAGAACTGTGTCGGCAACTTCGTGGATGGCCTAGGCAACAATGGGCCAGGCAGATCTAGGGTCATCAGGAAGGATACCCAGAGCGCCAAATTTGCTATAGATGCGACATATTAGGCTGCCAGACTAGGGTTGGTACGCAGGGAATCCGTATCGTATCTGACAACTGATACAGTCTTTTTGTGGTACCTTGGCAAGACGGCCACACTAGCCACGAGGAGAAGATGAGCAGCGCTGGCAGGTGCCTCTGCTCCACAGTGCACCCTGAACGATCTGATGAGACCTGGATGTCTAGACAAGATGTGATCCAGCTCATTTCTGGTCCTGTGATCAATTGAGATCCATGTGAACCGGTGGGATGCGTTCCGTCTGAACCAAGTGCCAGCTATCCTGATCCAGAAAGAGGCTCAGAAGGAACGGAATCTGAACGTGCTGTTTGTCGTAGACTCCATGCCCTTCCGGTCAGTTCCGGGGGTGGCATTGAAGTCACCGAGGATGATAAGCTCGTTGAGAGGGGGAACTGTCCGGGCGGAGGAGGTCAGTTGGGAGTAAAACATGTCCTTTTGGTAGGTGGGAATGCGTACTTCTCCACAGAAACCCAGTTCTGCATTTTGAATCATTAAAGCATTTTTGTATGGACAAGTCATTCGAAGATCCGTCAAACGTTGAAAGACTGACTAGATGTACATGCAGCAACTCAGAATCAAATCAGCGAAAAGACAACTTCAAGAAGAACGGTCATTCTTACAGGCTTCAAGAGGGTACTTCAAGCCATCTAAAGACCCAAACAAACTCCTTCACAAAATTGTTGTTGTTGTTTAATAAGAGGGTACTTCAAGCCATCTAAAGATCTGAAGATACTCCTTCGCAAAATGCTTGTTGTTGTTCAATACCCACAATAAGTAAATTGACGCCTTTTTAGCCCTGAAAAGGGTTTTGAGTAGTGGGCTGTAGTAGCTTTCCTTACATTCCGAACGTGATGATGAAGGTTGACCGCGGTCATCCAGATGATTGTGCTACTTTTGGCTTCATCTACGTGCCGCTCACTACTACGGGGATCACGTCGGCCCACATCTCGTAAGCCAGACTGCCTTGAAAACCTCCGGTTTCCAAGGAACGCTACGTGAAAGATAGATAGTTGTCTTGGACAATATGCTGTGCCTGACTGGAGCTGCGTCTCAGTTATTCTTTACATTACATAAGATATAACATCTGGTTGCTGTCTCAAAAGAACAGATTTAGTTCTTTGGTGCAAACCGGCCTACTATGAGATACGTTAAGAAAAAGAAGACAGATAAGCTCACAAAAGCCGGAGGTGGCGGCACACAGACTCGCCATCCAAAAAGTTATAAATAAGAAGAGACACTCATCAAACGATCCACGAGGACGAAATAGAGAGACCAGCACAAAGAATACAAACCAGGAAAGGACAGCATAGACAAACTTGCTAGAGATGGACAGACAATGATCTTCAGACTCAGAACGGGGCATTGCAGACTCAAGGCACACCTCTACAGAATTGGCCCTAGAGAAAACGTCGCGTGCGATTATGGAACACCCAAGTAAACACCAGAACATATCCTGCAAGACTACCCTACTTATGTAGGCCAAAGAGAGACAGTCTAACCTGGCGGAGCCACCATGCTCGAAAAGCTGTGTGGGACTGGCGAAGACATTAAACACATCGTCTCCTTCGTAAACCTCACGGCGCTAGAACCATAAATTCAGTTGATAGAAGAAGAAGAAGAAGAAGAAGAAGAAGAAGAAGAAGAAGAAGAAGAAGAAGAAGAAGGAGGAGGAGGAGGAGGAGGAGGAGAAGAATCTACAGAGTATGGGGAAGTTAGTTGAAATAGAAACAATGGAAGTCTAGGCAAACTGACGTCATGTCAGGTGAAATAAAAGCTTGCAAAAAGGCATTTCTATATCGGACACTGTCGTCGAGGATTAAATGGTTGTTTCTCATTTTGTTAGATCTCAATATTTTGTAGGAGCTAGTTCCATGATAGCAATTTCTCTAACAAATAAAGGACTGAGAGGTTTTTAAAGGAAAATATGAAGCTATTTTAATCTGACATTAGTAAATATTATATGAAGCAAGCAACGGGTTACAACATTGAAACTGTGATGGGATACTTGCCGGGAAACTTTCCAGAAGTTGCCTTCTAGAGTTGTCTCATTCCGTCAAGATAGCGGCAATGCCCCACAAAAAAACATCAAACTACGACAGGACTTATTCGACTCAATTGTCTTGTAGGCACCTCGTTAGCAGAGAAACATGGCCACTAACGAAAACACTAGAGAATCAATTACCGACAACGGACACCTCACTTGAACGATGTCTTTCAGGACTGACAATCAGCGCTGTCTTTCAGGACTGACAATCAGGCAACAGCGATAGAGGTGACTTTACAATAGCGACATCCGAAGAATGTCACAAGTCAAAGACATTCAACACGATGTAAACCATTCGAAAAACTGATGGGATGGCCACACCGAAAGGTGGAGAGACGAGCGCTGGAGTTCCAGAACTGATCTATGGTATCCTCGGTAGAAAGAAGAGACCCCGCGATCGGCCACCGACTAAGAGGCACGACTGGATAGAGAGGAACAACAACATTTGTGTTCCTTATATAATAAACTGCTTATCCACTGGTAAGCTCGCTCTCACGACCGCAACAAGTAGAAACAGTTGGGACACCCACAAGGTCAACCGCCTTGTTCAAGAACGGGCTGATTAAGATTAAGCAAGGGGTTTACGAGGAGGAAGTGGAGAAGCAAAGCATCCAGGTCACACCCAAAAATGTGCAATTTACCAACTCAACATACATTTCTAATTGGTGGTGGCGATTTGGTGGACTCGGGCAATCACATTTGAAAATATGGACGGGAGTTGAGGGTGTGTAAAAATGCTCTATAAACTGTTGGTCTTTTTTTATTTATCGACTTTAAATACTTTTAAAGTGTTTTTTTTAATGTCACTGTAAAATGTATATTTGTACACATTAAATTTGAACCAATTCAGGAAAAATTAAGCTATGAACATTAACTCTTGCTCCTGAGAAGTTGGGGAGCCGCGTAGCACAGTTGTTAGCGCTCTCACTTCGCATCTTAATGGTCTTGCGTTCATTCCCAAGTAGAGACGGAAATGGTTTTTCAGACTGCAATGGCACTCGGGTCGACCCAGCCTTAAATAGATACCGGTTCAGTCCAGGAAGTAAAGGTGGTCGGCTAAGTGATTTGGGTTACAAAATGATATGGGCCTAACACCATATTTCCTATGTGCCACATAGCGTGTCGGGATCTTTCCTTTTTTTTTTTACCTACCTGAGAAATTGACATTTTTAGAGCAGGCCCCAAACAATTATTTCCAATTTCGTTAATGAAAATTATATGTGAATTAAGATATTTCTACACCAAAAATATTTTGTGTTCAAATTAATTCTATCGCCATTACAACCATCCAATTAGGTTCTCGTTTTCTTTCCTGTTGCATTTTTACTTTTTATTCTTCCTTTATGAAAAACTCCATTAGAAGCTTACTGCTTTGCTTAGTTAGCTAGTTAGTAGCCCCTTTCAGTTATGACTGACTGCAGGATGATATGACTTGGAGTGATAAACACAAAAAAGATATACTTATCTTTTATTTTTTCTTTCTCTTCGTGGCGTTGCTTTTCCCCATCCCCGTGTTGCAAGAGCTTCTTTTCACCAAGCGCGAGTTGGCCATTTAGGGCACATCTCCACTTGGATCTGTCTGCAGCTTCGTCTTCCTTACACACATCTTTGAACCTCAATTGTGGTCAGCCGACTATTCTTGTGCCATCCGCCAACTGTCCATACAGGATATGTTTGAGAATGCGACCGTCTTCCATGCTACGAACATCACCAAGCCATCAGTCTTCGCTGCCTAAGGAGAGTGTAAATTCTTGAGAGATCGAAGAGAGAGTTAACCTCTACATTTGTCCCTCTGTCTCTTAATCAACCCTAAGAATTGATGGCTGGCGCCGTAGATGGAAGGTGTTAAGTCAGTGATCGCTGCTTTGCAGGATAATAACTAATGTATCAAACGTGTACGTATTTTCGAACGTAGACCAGACATCAGTAGTTGACCAGTGTATATTGCAAAATATTTTGTACAATACATCATGATGATGATGGTGGTGATCATGATGGTGGTGGCAGTGATCATGATGGTGGTGATGGTGATCATGATGGTGGTGGCGGTGAACACGATGATGGTGGTGGGGATCATTATGGTGGTGGCTGTGATCATGATGGTGGTGGCGGTGATCATGATGGTGGTGATGGTGATCATGATGGTGGTGGCGGTGAACACGATGTTGGTCGTGGTGAACACGATGATGGTGGTGGTGATCATGATGGTGGTGGCGGTGATCATGATGGTGGTGGTGGTGATAATGATGGTGGTGGGGATCATTATGGTGGTGGCAGTGATCATGATGGTGGTGGCGGTGATCATGATGGTGGCGGTGATTATGATGGTGGTGGCGGTGATCATGATGGTGGTGGTGGTGATCATGATGGTGGTGGGGATCATTATGGTGGTGGCAGTAATCATGATGGTGGTGGGGATCATTATGGTGGTGGCAGTGATCATGATGGTGGTGGCGGTGATCATGATGGTGGCGGTGATCATGATGGTGGCGGTGATCATGATGGTGGCGGTGATCATGATGGTGGCGGTGATCATGATGGTGGCGGTGATCATGATGGTGGCGGTGATCATGATGGTGGCGGTGATCATGATGGTGGTGGCGGTGATCATGATGGTGGCGGTGATCATGATGGTGGTGGCGGTGATCATGATGGTGGTGGCGGTGATCATGATGGTGGTGACGGTGATCATGATGATGGGAGTGGTGATGATGATAGTCGTGGCGGTGAACACGATGATGGTGGCGCTGATCATGATGATGGTGGTGATATTGCTAATGATGATGGTAATGGTATTGGTGATGATCAAATTGTGATGATGGTGGTGAAGATGACACAACGTTTAACACCCACTCACCTGTTGGTATAAGAGTTCTCAGAGTAACAAAAGCCGTATTGACACTGTGTGTCCTGTCTCTCTCACGTGCGTTTGCAGAACATCTGGGCTTGGGATACTGTCCAGAAGCGTCTGGCTGTCCACCATCGTCCCACATATCTGACACACCTGCCGAACCACTCATATCGTTCTTTTCCACTAACGACCACTGAATTCGTTGATGAGGTAGTTTACTGTCCTCACTATTATAAATACTCGATGTGCTAGTGTGTTTAACTGCAGCACAGTTTATATCGAACAGCAAGGTGGACTGTTTGTCAACGTTTACAGCACCCTCCTGATGGGGATTATTCTTGGAGCTGAAACTGCTGTTTTGGTTTAACTTTTGTAACAATGAAAGTGCTGACAAAATGACGTCTGAAAAGTTGTCGACTTTATTGGCGTTAACAGATATCTGTTTTTTTCTGGATCTTAGGTCTGAGTTGAGCTTGTTTTTATCGCCCATTTAGGGTTTCTGTTGGACCGGAGATGCTGTGCTCATTGATTCTGGTATCTGTGGGTAGAGTTAAATATGTTATTTGATAACATATGTAAATATGTGGTTACCATTGCTGTCGAATAGCATGTCTTTAGCAGAACGTCGCTTCTTGCAATCTTTCTGTTATTAGTTTCTCAGGTGGCTTTACGGAAGATTGCCATTATCTCATGTACGTGAAGGTTTGACGCGCCGAGAAAATAACACCGTTCTGCCAAATTAGACATTGCGGGATTCGAACCCGGTGCGATAGGTTTGTGAAACGGACGTTACATACCTAGACCACGCTGAATTACGATTTAATATTGGAAAGAGGTATTGATATTGTCAAATAAACACTTAATGAGGAGCAGGTGGTCTACTGGTTTGGACACTAGTCTAGTGTCAAGAGGGTCAAACGTAAGGTTTAATCCCTGTTTTTCAAACCGGAGAGAAATAAAAACCTAGCCTGCACACCATGTTGCATCTGCTTAGAGCAGCAGCCTTTTTTCCTCAGCGAAATAAATCTTCTCCATTATCCCCATCAATGGAAATATATCCCGTGATATAACAAGGACAGAGAGGCAACAACACACATGGTAGGTAAGAAGTTGCCACGGTTCAATTGTATTCTTAGAGAAGAGATATAACAGAGGCTGATCTTCTTGTTAAACGGTTAAGCTCTTTATTAAGGACTTAACCAAACGAACACAACAGAACACAGAATCCAAGTGAGTTGAACAAGTAATGAAATTGAAAGTAAGATGCTGGCATGGTACAACGTTATAAAAATGAGTAAATGGTAAAAGAAATCCTTGCTTATAATAATAATAACACGTATTTCCGAGAGCTAATGATAAATATATATTATATGCCACCAAACAAAAAAGGAGCCATTGGTAACCAAAGAAATTCTAGACCTTTGTGATAGAAGAATGAATGTCACTGAAAAACCAAAATCTTCCACCTCATGAGGTCGGCAGATATTAAGAGGTCGAGAAGCAATACAACAAAAGAGGAGAGAGGCGAAAGAAGCGTGAATATGTGAGCAATGTACAAACATCGAAGAGAGATTAAACAGAAATTACGCTAAAGGAGCATACAAGGTGGTTAAAAAAATGGTAACACCAAGACAAGGCAGGAACTTTATGATCCAGGATAAAAGCGGCAAGTGCCTTATTGAAGACGATGACGTTCTGGCACGATGGACAGAGTACTGTTACGAGTTTTACAACTATGAGGGGCGGAACGAACCTGAGAAAATAATCCCTGCAACACCAACAACTATTGAGGATAACCAACGGATAACGAAGGAAGAGGTAACTGCAGCGGTAAGGACATTGAGAAAATGGAAAGCTGTCGGCGTGGTCAATATACCAGCAGAGCTTTTACAGGCAGGTGGGGAGATAGTGGTGGAAGACCTGACACACATCTGTCACAAAATATGGGCGATAGGAAACTGACCGGATTTATGGACAAAATCAATGGCTACCTAAGTCTGGAAACCTAAAGCTGTGCCAAAATTACAGAACAATAATCCTCATCAGCTACTCTAGCAAAGATATGCTTAGATTAATCCTCGACCGATTGAAACTCCAAGCAAAGAACATCATTGCTGAGGAGCATGCATGGTTCAGACAGGGAAGTAGCACTACAGAACATATATTTAATTTAAAGCTGCTAAGCGAGAAATATCTAGAACAGCAGCAAAAACTGTACCATGTGTGTTTTTTTAAATTTTAAGAAGGCGTTTGATAGGGTAGGGCATAAAGCGCTATGGGCAACCATGAAGATGTTTAAAATCAACGGAAATATTATAACGGTCCTTGAACACCTGTATGACAAGGCGTCCAGCGCAGTTCTTGTGAATGGGAGGCGAGGGGACTGGTTTCGCACATCAGTTGGTGTGAGACAGAGGTGTACACTCTCTCCAACTCTTTTCAATATATTCCTTGAAAGAATTATATGAGTGAGGCACTTGGAGGTCACGTTGGTACTGTCAAGATAGGGTAGCTGAACGATTACCAACCTTCGTTTTGCAGATGGCATTGACGGGTTGGCGGGTTCAGGGGCGGAGCTCCAGGAGTGAGTCTAAGGGCTCGATGGGACAGCTCTTGACTGTAAGGGATGAGGCGGGGGGGGGGGGGGAGGAGATGGACGCTGGAAGGACAAAATTAATGACCAACAAAGCCAAAGGCTTCAAAAGTGGGATAAAAGCTAATGACCAGGAACTCGGGAGGGGGGTTGGCCGTCTTAAATATCTGGGTTCGATTATTGGTTGTGAGGGATCAAAATGTGAGGTGCTGGCCAGTGCTGGTGGTGATGGGGGGGGGGGGGTGGACGGACGATATTAAGGTGAAGGAATGGACGGGTCTCCGACCGGAGGAGGCATAGGTGGCTTGGGATTGTGAGGATGTCTTCATGTGTGCAACAACAAACTCACTGGTTGCAGGATGATCTGACCTTATATATATATATATATAATTTACAACAATATAGAGTAATATCAGTATTAAATGCAATAAGGCAAATGCATTGCAAACAATCATGACTTAGGTACGTGTGGAAAGCAGCTGTTGCGGCCTCTAACCTCCAGTGGTAGACATGGATCTACTGTCCTGGTAATTTTGGAGTTCAGAGCAGCGACAGAACTGCCATCTTGACTTCACATCATGGACACGTTAGTATTGGCTATGAATGGCACTTTGAAATCAATCAATGACCGCCTGTTAGATGAGGACACCGCAGTAGATGAAACAGTTATTCACAGGCTGCAAAGTTTCAACATTAAACAAAGTTTGAGCGGAGTAGGGCGCATGAGAGGACAGAGTAAGAGAGTGTACAACCAGCGAGCTACAGAGACCTTCAGCATCCATGCCCTGCACGATTTGCTGATAGAAACTGAGCACCTATTAGTGTGCCCGGAGTGCAGTACGTCGATTCTTAGAAACAGAAACAGAACCAATCATTCAAATTGGTACTACAGTTGATAAGATTAATATTCCAACCATGTCGTTAAGATGACTAAAGAGGGTTGTGCATGGTTAATGTTCTTAATATGTAAAACCATTGCTTTAAAACAGCCACAGCAGGTGCTAGCATACAAGCTTTGTTTAAATGGGGCAGCTGTAGAACTGACCCTAGAAAAGGTCAATATATCAAACGATTTCAACAGTAATGCACATAGTTATCTTACAGGTCATGCTAAACTGCTTTCATTTGTTCCGTTAACAGCAATAATGCTTATATAATGCCCATGTAATAAAAGATTACAGGAATTATTTTTAAAGCGTACGAGGATAATAAGAACTTCGTTTCGGATCTTATTTCTTTGACAAAATCTTTAGTTCGCGCCGTTCCATTGCTCTCTGATTAACTCTTAGATTCTAGTCGTCTGTTTTGTGTAAGTTCAACGCTTCTAATTAGTAAATCATTCCTGGAAAGATCATGCAATTCAAAGTGAGTGCTCTTGCCGTAGTGTCTCTTATCTCTTGGAATATCGGCTTAATTGTGTTGAAGCAGTACCAAGCTGGTTTTCGTCGTCGAGATGTCGTAGTCAATTTTGTTTGTGCCATTTATCTCTAGGGCTTGGTAGGTATAGCAGTTGACAAATATTGCTCGGTTGGACTTATGGTACGCTTGCCTGCCAACAGATGGATACGTAGAACAATGTTTTGGTGGTTCTATGGCAATACGTCCACAGGGCAGCCCACCTATCCGGTCGCTGAATGGACTGACCACAAATCTAGGCATGCAATGGTCATTATCATAGGCGCCTCAGTCTCTATAGACCATGCGCTTGGCGACATGTGAGTTTTGTCCAGTTCTGCCCCCCGGTATTTCGACATTGTCTGCTATGGCTGCAAAGGCCGATCCACGAGTGACAGTCGCATATGGCACAACCAAGGTGAGGAAGCTGGTTTGCCTGGCTGTTCCTTGATCCCTCTATTCTTTCACTTTTCTCTGCAACCAGAAGGCCTCTACAAGCGTCAGCAAACACTATGCCCCTAACTCCAACTAACTATCTCCAAACATCTCGATCCTGAGAAATGTTTTCCCAGCCCTCGGATGGGATGTCGCATGACTTCATGTTCCTCTTGCATACGTCCTTGAATCGCAATGTATGACGGCCGATTCATCAAACTCAAATGGCTAGCTGGCATTGGTACAGCACTGCAGAAGATCAGGACGTTTACATAATACATGGGCTTCTTAGCATACGTCAAAATCGACGGACTGACGCCCAGGATAATGTGATATCCAGGATAATGTAATATCCTGATTTAAGATAGCAATTTTGAGGCTTTTAAGATGCTTTGCATTGGAAGGATGGCAAAGATCAGCTAGATATAGAGAACGTCGAATAAACTTGGTGCTAGAAGCAGTGGAAGAACAAAGAAGACATTATAATAATAATAAGGCCAATATTCTCTTAACTTGGCCACACTTTGACACAATGAGCGGTCAAGAAATACCTTCATTACACAGTATTACAGGGATCCGACAATGAAATCTAACGGCGAACTCAGTAGGGCAGTAGAGAATAAATGGTGGAATTAGAACCGGGATCAAGATGCTGAGCATTGCATGACCTGTAACAATCAGCAACCCATAGCTGACTGCTAGCCCCAGGACCGGCGACCCATAGCTGACTGCTAGCGTCAGGGCCAGTGAATCAGTGCTATCATGACCCGTCTACACCTCCAGACGGTGATATTGGATAACAGGATGTAACCGAGCAGACTGGCTAAGGAGACAAGATCAAGGCGGGAAGGCAAACAATTGTGCAAATTTCGCAGTTAAGCTGTAAACTACGACACAATGCATTTAGTTCAGGATCTGTCGGGCTTGGAGAGTCTGGTCACTTGCCGGAAGATAGAGAGACATCGAGTGTTAAACATAAAAACATCTAGTTGTGTTTGTCGGATAAATGCAGTGTTGGCAACTACGTCACACCAGTGGATTACAAGGATGCGCCTCTTTTGTGCACATATCTCATTACAATAATAATAATGTTCACTTAAGCGTCAATGGCCCGTTGTGACGATCGACCCCTACTAAGTACAACTACTGAGGGTTGTTCCTGCGTAGTGTGTCGACCGAAATCCCTTCAGACTCCCCAGGTGGAGCCCAGTACTCCGCATCCGCGAGATGAGAGTCGCGAGGAGTGTGTGTTGAGCCAATATTTGTGTCGGCGTCCCTAACCGGTACGTGTCTGACTCCATGTTTCTTCGCGGTCCGCCCCCATGGCCTCTGGATTGTGTCCACCTTCCGGTCAGTGGGACTCTTGCTGGGCTGGAAATTTGGAGTTGGGAGAGGTATGGTGTAACCTCGAGTTGGGGGGGGGGGGGCAGGACGAAGTCGACTTCAGTCCAAGCAGGAATGCCCTTGAGTAGTGAAAACCTGAGCTGAATTCTGTGTTGCAATCAAGCGAAACGTTCAACGCCATCCTGGACTGTTTTCTCACGGTTTTAAGTCATTCACAACCGCAGCAAGGTGCAGCATAACAACAGGACAAATGATCAAAAGCACATAAATTACACAGAATAAAATCCTTGATACCACCTGGTGAAGGAGTCGAGATATAATAATCCCATCAGGCACAAGTAAACAGCAGAAAACGACACAATCACCGGAGTAAGTCGAGAGGGCAGCAAGTCAGGCGTGGCCATCTTACTATTTGCAAGACCGTCCAAATTTCAGAGAAATATTGAAGCATTGTAATGACGCAAGATTTGTAAAGGCGCAGTTTGGATTTCAGGGAGAGCCTCTGTTGAGGCCAGACTATGTGCAAGGAATTCATAGACAAGCATGCCCTTACGATCCTTCGAACAATGTCAGGACTGCTACCCACGTTAGATTTATGTTTGTTACTTAGAAAAAGTCATTGGTAGACTCGACAGCTTGCCGTTTACTGTAATTCTCGCTTTAAACGCGGACCATCATCAGACCTTTCGATTTTGGTCTTCGTTCAGAAAATATGGAGACCCAGATATGTTACTGATCTTCTTCTTCTTCTTCTTCGTACGCTGTCAGACGTCAACCTGTATTTTTTCGAAAAAAGCAGCGGTCATCCTGAGGCTATCGACACTCCCATAGAGCTTGTCTAGTGCTGCCACTGGTGATGGCCACATGTGCTTTCTCTGATCCTTGTATGTCGGGCAGTTTTGCAGCAGATGTTCAGCGGTCATTTACCCGGTACCACACGTGCATTCGTCAGGGCCACCTATCTTCAATTTATTGAATAATGTTACTGATCGTTCCAAGTGTTCCAAGGGGTTTATCAGTGCCAATTCGTGTCATTACAGGTAACTATTAAGAGATGGGCACTGGGCACGCAGCCTGACCAAGTAAAAGGAAGTGAAACAATTGTAACTTTACATACTAATATAAATGCTATGACACAGGCTTTTGCGATGGAGGCTAATTGAAATAACTCAACTTTACTTTCGGTAACATTTTCTTCCTCTTCTTCTTGTTCTTCTTCATCTTCTTTGCGTTCGTTCTCAATCTCCTGTTACCAAGCCATAAACAGGTCTTTGCAAGTAGCAGGATGTAGTCCGGAGAACGGAATGCGTTGTTTCGCTAGTTTACAGTTTGACTGCGATATTTGCACCTTTCAGTCCGACACATCCGTCCTCGGTATGGCGGTAACTTCATTATACTGGTTTAGAAGGCTCAACAGAGTCTGTATACAACCAGTTTATTCCAATCCATCAATACTAAAAATAACTGATTAACTGGCCGTGCCCCCACCAGATACTGTGGCAATACATTTCAGCCGTTTACCACTATCTGACTAAAAACATATTTCCTAATATATGATCTGGACCTGCCTTTAAAAAATTTCAATCTGTTCTCTCTTGTTCTTGTAGCCGGTTGTACTTTGAAAAAAAATAATTTATATAGTCTAATCTATCTTTTCCATTGATTATTTTTAAAGATGCATTAAATCACTGCGAGTATTTCCACATAACTATAATTCTGGAATCCCATGATCAGATGTGTCGTTCTTCTATGTATCCTTTCAAGCTTTTGCTTTACATTCGGAAGACTATAACAATATTTAGAAATTGTACTATATAATTTATAATATTAAATAAAAATTGAGGATACTTATTTCATTAATGCGAAATTTACTCTCAAACAGTTTTCATTTGAAGATTCTCAAATATTTTCCTATTTTCCTTTTTTCTTTTAATATATAATTTCGTATTAGTGATGAACCATAATTATAGATTGTCGTAAGATGTGACAGTCAAGCTAAGTTAAGTTAATAGAACTGAGTTAGCGTATACTTTTAACATTTAGCACATTTTGAAGTTAAACGCGCTTCAAAAATATATTTAATTGACGTTTTTTTTTTATCTTCTGGAAATGGGAAATCTTTTAAATATTAAATTATATTGCGAAAATAAATTATATTATTATCCTCATTAAGTAGGTAAACAGAACGACATGCAGTAATTATATTAAATTATAATATAATATTACATGATTCATTCATACGGTTATTTGCGTCTGTAATATTATAAATGGGACATACATACACGCACCAATACATACGCACGCACGCACGCACAACGGACATCTGAAGACAGAACTTGCTGGAAAAGGGTTATCATTTGCCCCCGATTTGAGCGACAAGCATTTATTGTAAGTTGACGTGTCGCTGTTGTTTTGTGAGATGTTTATAACAATGTATATTGATTAGCTAAGTGTTTATATTGGTACTCTTTGCTAAAAATATGCTCTTTGATATATTTGTGTCAATCTTGCTAGGCATCCATTTCTACATTAATAAAATATAATTTATTTGTATTTGTATTTATTTATTTTAAAAATATTAATGTCCTGACGTTGTAGCCCAGTGTCGTGGTATGTATTTGTTGACGCCCAGTGTCGTGGTATGTATTTGTTGTAGCCCAGTGTCGTGGTATGTATTTGTTGACGCCCAGTGTCGTGGTATGTATTTGTTGTAGCCCAGTGTCGTGGTATGCATTTGTTGTAGCCCAGTGTCGTGGTATGTATTTGTTGACGCCCAGTGTCGTGGTATGTATTTGTTGTAGCCCAGTGTCGTGGTATGTATTTGTTGTAGCCCAGTGTCGTGGTATGTATTTGTTGTAGCCCAGTGTCGTGGTATGTATTTGTTGTAGCCCAGTGTCGTGGTATGTATTTGCCCTTCACCTCTCTCCTGACCCGAGTTACATTTCCCCCATTTTCCGGCAGGTCTCATGTACCTCGATCTACCCCTCGCCCTTCATTTTGTAGAAAGATGCATGAACATTGCGGTCTGGTTGCATTCTCACGATGTGGCTAAACAAATCCATGATCTATTGCTAATTGTAATTTTGGCAGGGAAATGTTCCAACCGTCTCCCGATTATTCACATTGGTCATTCTGAAGAGTACACTACAACACACAATCATTCAGATAGTATTAGACTGCCACATCATCAAGATGGTAGACAGGATAGAACCAAAAGGTATTAGTCTACGGTTGAAAAGCAACGCGACGATTGTAATCCAAAATAAGACAAAAATAGCTAACCAACAACTTCTAAATTGAAATGAAATCATTTGATCAAACAACTTCAGAAGAAAGTGTAAATATACGTGACATAAACACGTAAAGCAAACATCTAATTAAAGCACATTTAAAATAGATAGTTTCTAGAACAGATAGTACACTAACCGGTTAAATATGACACATTGTAAGCGATCGCCAAATTATTTCATTATTTATTTATTAAACGGAATTCAATTATAAGGATCATTTCTGACAAAAATAACAGTGATATCAAAATAAGCAATCCTTTATCGCATACAAATTAAATGTAAAATATTAACACCTAAATTGCAACTGTGGAGATACATAAAAACACGGAATATTTGCACATCGAAATATTTCATAAACGATTCCTTTTCAACTGCAATTAAACTATAAAATCACCTGGTTAAAAATAATAACACATAATAGCTAAACACTTGAGGTGAATAACATAACAGGCACGACTGATTACAAATAATAGCACATAATAGTTCAACACTTGAAGTGAATGCCATAACAGGCACGACTGATTACAAATAATAGGATGATCGTAAATGATGTGAGAAAGATTAAGCCATAACATGAAAACAATTAATGCGAATATCGTATGATAGGTACTATAACAGAGAAAAATAATGTCCCTATAAAAACATTACCTGCATTAAGACAAATACTGGCCACATTCAAAAGGTTACCTTAATATTTGTCAATTTATGACAAGTAAGTGACGGTATCAAATCGAGAAGTGTTTTGGTTATACAGAAGCGGCAATAAATTGTGAAAAAAAAGGAGCCGCGTTTCCAATTTCAGCTTTCCCCGTTGGACGAACAGTAAGTTACAGCGAGCCTAGACCTTAACACGGGTTTGGTGATGCCCCAGGACAGATGCGCCAGTCTTTGAAGTGATAGCCTGCGTTTGGCGTGAGTGGTCAAGCAATACGTGTGGGAGCGTGCTTGAGTGCGTGCGAGCATCGTCGCTTAAATAAGAAATCCCCACGGATGTTTATGCTAAAATTTGTAAAAATCTGTATGGCTTTGAGAAACGTTTTTTAAACATGTATTATTAGCGCCCATTAAGTCCTACCGTCAAATAAAACATATATTAGTAGCTTCCTGGACGTCTTTAAAATATGTTTAAAATTGTTCAATAGCTGTTAAAAGCTTAAATGCGAGAGCTCGACTGCAACGCCCCGTCTCCCCATATGGATGTGATTGGTATCTAATGTGTTTAGGTCTGGGTGGAGACTATGTTGTAATATCCTACATGCAATAGCCCACAGGAGCATGGAAGTGATAGTCAAACTGTATAACTTATTAGTTAGACCTAGATTGGAGTACTGTGTTCAGGTGTGGTCGTCTTATCGTATAGGGGATATAAAAACCGATTGTGGAATTCAAGAATTATAGCTATGAGTAAATACTCGTATAAACCGGCCAGCAGTGTCTAGAAAAGAGAAGAGTTCTAGGTAATTTATTACAGGTTTAAAAGACAATCAACTGAAAGAATAACAGATTACAACAAGTTTTCTTTTCCAAAATACAAGAACAAGAACAAGAGGGAACAGCCACAAATCAATTCAAGAGAGGTTCAGATTAAATATCAGGAAAAACTGTTTTAAGCAGATAGTGATAAATACTTCGAATGCATTGCCACAGGAAATAGTAGAGGCAGTGTCAATTAATGCATTCAAGATACTGGCAGTTCATGAGGACTGTTGAATTGTGAAGAGTACAGATACTGGCAGTTCTTGGGGACTTTTTAATTGTGAGTAGTACTGGAAGTCTACGAGGACTGATGATTGTGCTCATTCCTAATCAATTCTCTCAGTTGCCCCACCTTGCTGACCCACGTATGATTCTGTTAGTGCATGATTTGCTGGTTCTTCTATCCACCATATCACCACTGATTGATCTAAATATATTCTCATATCCAAAGTCACAACAATGGACGAATTTAAAGTTAGGTTTTGTGTTGCTAAGGAACGGAATTTGTTGGAACTTCGATACAGTTAGTTGTAAACAAAGAAAGTGTAGTCATGACAACCATCTAGAGTCAAGTAATCAAATTGTCCAATTTTGATCGAACTGGAACTATATTCTATAGTCGCGCAAGTATTGAGTGACGAAATACTAGCACAGTTGTACAATATTTTTTAGTATACCTCGCTGGTCTAGTACCTCAACCTATTTCTATCGTGTGACAAGCACTTCTATCATTTGGAGGTCTGGTGTTTGAATTTCGGGCTGCCATTACATCACTTTATTTTCCGTTGTTTGTTATGTGTATCTTCTTCTGATGCGTCCAGGCTTTTTGGCCATGCTTGATCTGTAGTCTCCGTCACTAGGACGAAGTCCGCAGTCTTTTCCTAATCCAGGGGGCAGCCCGACAGCTTCTGCGTCACATCTACTCCCTCTGGCCAGATCTGACAGCGTTGGTCTCTGTGTATTGTTAAGTTCTATAGGATGTGTTCGGGGTCTGGATTCTGGTTCCACATGGGCAGTTACTTGCGTGAGATATCTTGAGCCGATATAGGTGACCCAATAGTCTGCATTGGCCTGTTCTCAGGAGAAAAATGGTGGTTTATTGGTGTCTATGGAGCTGGTGGATTGGGTCAGGTCTATTGCTTACTTCCATGTTTTTCTTCTATTTTGAGTTGTACTGACTGTGTATGATTGTTTTTGCCTCTCGGTGTGACACTGCATGGATAGGTTGCTCCATCTTATCACCTGCTTTTGGCAGGGCACCAGCTCTCTCATTCCCTGTGATTCCACAATGGGAGGGTAGCCACTGAAGAGCAAATGCTGATGTTCTTTAGATTTTGTTGAGCTCTGATCTAATTTCCTGCAGCATTTGTTCACATCTAGTGTTTTGTGCTGCTTCCAGTAATTATCTGCAATCTGTAATAAATACAATATGAGATGACGGGTGTTTGTCTGGTCCGGTGAACATTCTTACGGCCTGTAGTAGCGCCATAAACTCTGCTCTAAGGCTGGATGAGATCTTCCTAGTAGAGAAAGCTCTATGAGTTATTTTCCCATTGTTTTATCTTACAGAAATGCCTCCTCCATTATCCGTAGATGCGCCTTCTGCAGATCAATCTGTGTATACGTGAGTCCAGTCCTTACGGCTATATTGTCCTTCAATCATCTTCTGAGCTAGAGGTTTTATGTGTTTAGCCTGGTCATTTTCCTTTTTTATTCCTTGGATCTCTGTGGTTATTAGGATGTTTACATGACAATAGTTTGACTCCTTATAGTCAGTGAGAATGTCAATTTCTATGAATTGTTTTGGGAGAATTGTGGCTCTGCAGGTGTTTTGAGTTGCAAAAAAATCGTATTTTCTTTAGTCGGATATTTGGTCAGATTTTGGCTTGCATATGCGGATTTGGCATTTGTTATGTATATTTCTCGAGTGGAGATAAATGTTTATCTTGTGACCGTCATCTCGAACAAAACTTCTTTGTCTTGCATGGCCATAAGCTAAACATGACTAGAACTAGATCATTAATATCTAAAGTCTCTATGTTTTCATCGCTACATTCACGCCTTCAGTCCATAATCTTCTTCCATGAATTCGTTCAAATATTGTCTTTGTTGTATCAATTGCCGAGTTATAGTTTCTGAAGTATTTGTTTTAATGTACTCAACAGCTTCCTAGTGTTTGTTTATGTTTTGCAATGTTGTTATGTTGTATTGTATCATGTAATGATGTGTAATGTTACGTTGTGTTCTGTTTTATTGTGTTATGTAATGATGTGTTATGTTATGTTGTGTTATGTTTTATTGTGTCATGTACTGATGTGTTATGTTGTTGTGTTATGCTATATTATTTTATGTTGTGTTATGTTGTATTATTTTACGTTACATTGTGTTATATTATGCTGTGTTATGTTATGTTGTTTTATGTTACGTTGTATTATAATGTGTTATATTATATTGGGTGATGTTGTCTATTCAATGTTATGTTACATTATGTTATATTATGCTTTGTTATATGTCTATTAAATGATATGTTACATTGTGCTATATTATACTCTTATGTTGTGTTACGTTGTGTTATGTTATATTGTGTTATGTTATGATGTATTATGTTGTGGTATGTTATGTTAAGTAAAACCAACATCACTACACTCTGAACAGCTCAATATGTGCTTATATTTTAAAGAGTATGATGGAATCCTGTAGATCGCAGGTCTTACACACTCTTACAGCTTAGGTGCTGCAGCTACCTATCTGATACAGGAGTGCTCACCATATGAAAAACATAAAACACATACAGACATCACTTTTGCCATTCCTAGACATGCTTAATGCAGATGCCACTAATCTCAGGCTAACCACTGCTTTCAATAACATAAAACACGTGCATGCATCAAATAAGGGCATTTCTAAACCAGCTTCATGGAGATACAATAATATCAGGCTAACCACTGCTTTCAATAACATAAAACACGTACATGCATCAAATAAGGGCATTTCTAGACCAGCTTCATGGAGATACAATAATATCAGGCTAACCACCTGTTTTAATAAACAGAAAGTACATACATACATCGCTTGTACCATTCCTAGACATGCTTAAGATACCAGTAATCTCAGACTGACCCCTGGTTTCATTAAACTGAAAGCACATACAGACTCCACTAGGGCCATTGTAAGACACGCTTAATGCAGATACCAGTAATCTAAAACTGACCACCGCTTTCACTGAACATAATCCGGTTGACGTATGGAAGCAAACACATACGACGTATGCACTGGTTAGCCGTTCCTAGGTTCTCAACATAGGCGTCTGTTTTGTCACCTCTTTGATAACTCAAACAAAAAGTGTGCACCCTGTCCTTTGCAAAACGTCGCTTCTTACAACCGCCAACCTATTTGACTGGTATAACGGTAACTAAATGTATAGAAGCGTCAGGCACTGATTCTGTTCTTAGACTGCGTTTTAAACTGTATTGTATTTTAGAGCGTCCATAGACACGATATTTACTACAATCCATCTATCTGGTCGCAATATCACATTCACTACCTGTCTTCAAGTATTGGCTAGCACACATTTTTCCCCACTTCATATATATTTAAACTGCGAATAATTTTCCATTTTAACTCTCTGTGGCTCAACTTAAATATGATGTTTTTATTTTTCAAAATTAGTACTTATTATTCTTGTATGCTTATTGTTAGGACAATGCATATGTACCATTTAACTAGGCTTAAAAATGCAAGCATTAATTAACAAGACTAGGCACATCTGGTATTTTAGAAACACTATGCACAATAAGATATAGCGAGATATGCCTATACCGATATATGTCAACATATAATGGAGCGCTAATTAAGGTATCTAGCTATCCAAATTAGTCGCAGCGTCAATCAAAAGTTGTACATCTATATGGAAAATATACCATGAAAAGCAATCACAGTTCAGAAAATAAAATCTCCCTCACTTCTATCATTTGATCTCTGATCCAGAACAAGACCAATTTCTTTTTGGAAGTCCCTACACAAATTATATAACCATATTTTCTCCATTACCAGAACTACAACGATAATCGAATGTCATGACACGTCATGGCAGCAGCGACGCCATAATACATTCACACAGCTCACCTGCTGTGACTTACTCTGATAAAATCGATAAATGTGGACCTTCTGATACCTCTAAAGCAGATTACGGCTCCGATGAACAGCATAACGGTCGGTTTAGTAAATGTCAATCCCGGGTCTATGTGCCATAATTTGTGTACGATGCTCCGGAGACTGCCAAGCTAATGTTTGTGACGCGGGTTTGAGTGAGAATCTCTTCAGAACCACACAGTGTTATTAAAATTATTCACATCTCTAACCTCGCTAAAACTCGTGACCTGTATACTTAATTATCCTGGTTTAAAGCTGACATTGTCAATCATAGAGGTATTTCCATTCCTTCACGAATACATAGTGCACTCGTTTCCTTCAGGGAGTATATAGGCGTACCAATTTGTCACGTTTTCTGCCCCTTAGAGGCGGGGCTTCATAATCATCAATCTTTGAAATGAAGTGAAAGACAGGACCAGGCTGCAACGAGAGGAAGCAGAAGGGAGGGAGCGGAAATGGAATTCAAGAAAACACAAATTTTGAAAGAAGTTAAAAAGAAATCCACCTATGATTGATAGGTAGCAACACGCAGAAATAAAGAACGCACAGAGTCAAAATTACAGTTTCTTTCTCTCGCGAAAGCTTCATGGGTGTTCAGGTTTGTCTGTGAAGAATGTCGTCGTAATTCTGAATTGCGTTGCTTTTTTTAACTTGTACACGTAAAATAGCTAGCAATATGTGTAAATATGACTCTCTACACATGCAATTTTGATACGGAACAAGAGATAGATATTGCAATTAAAGTATGTACTTGTTGAGTGTTGAGCGTTGATTAGCGTTGTTGTTGAATGTCCACAATGAGTAAGTCTACTCTTTTGTTCGCACTGAAAAAAGGCGTTAGGTGGTGGGTTGCAGTAGCTTTCCTCAAATCCTGATCCTGCTGATGAGAGTGGGCCTGGGTAGTTCAGGCGGTTGTTCTATGCTGGCTTCATCTGCGTGTCGTAAACTACTATGAAGATCACGTCGATCCAATACCTCGTTAGCGAAGCTGCCATTAAATGAGCCTATTTTCAGAGAGAACTGCAAGGAAGTCGAGGTAGGGGGTCTTGGCCAGTATATTTTGCATGTCCCAGATTAATATGTCCAATCAGTATGTTTTACCTGACCCTAACTAACATGTTCGATCAGTATGTTTTGCCTAACCCTGACTAACATTGTCCAATCAGTATGTTTTACCTGATCCTGGTTAACATGTCCGATTAGTATGTTTTACCTGACCACGACTAACATGTCCGATCAGTATGTTTTGCCTAACCCTGACTAACATTGTCCAATCAGTATGTTTAACCTAACCCTGACCAACACTGTCGGATCAGTATGTTTTACTGACTCTGACTAACACTATCCGATCAGTATGTTTTACCTATCCCTGACTAACATTACCCGATCAGTATGTTTTGCCTGATCGGACTTTAGTCTCCTCTCCCCCAGTGTAGTGATAGAGAACGCGCTCGTCAATAAAACCTGATCATAAGCACGGACAAGACTAAGACAATAAGCACTGACAAGATGAAAACCAGACCTAGAGATGCCCTAGAGAAGCGAACAGTTCAGAACGTCACGAGTTTTACATTTCTCAATTCGACTATAAGTAACAACGGAGTGAGGCAAACAATAAGTAACAAGGGAGTGAGGCAAACAATAAGTAACAAGGGAGTGAGGCAAACAATAAGTAACAAGGGAGTGAGGCAAACAATAAGTAACAAGGGAGTGAGGCAAACAATAAGTAACAAGGGAGTGAGGCAAACAATAAGTAACAAGGGAGTGAGGCAAACAATAAGTAACAAGGGAGTGAGGCAAACAATAAGTAACAAGGGAGTGAGGCAAACAATAAGTAACAAGGGAGTGAGGCAAACAATAAGTAACAAGGGAGTGAGGCAAACAATAAGTAACAAGGGAGTGAGGCAAACAATAAGTAACAAGGGAGTGAGGCAAACAATAAGTAACAAGGGAGTGAGGCAAACAATAAGTAACAAGGGAGTGAGGCAAACAATAAGTAACAAGGGAGTGAGGCAAACAATAAGTAACAAGGGAGTGAGGCAAACAATAAGTAACAAGGGAGTGAGGCAAACAATAAGTAACAAGGGAGTGAGGCAAACAATAAGTAACAAGGGAGTGAGGCAAACAATAAGTAACAAGGGAGTGAGGCAAACAATAAGTAACAAGGGAGTGAGGCAAACAATAAATGAGAAGGAGAACGAAAATAACACTACATAGTTTAACTAAAATGGAGAACGTATGGCAGGATACAAGTTGAATAACAAAAATAAATATCCTGAGGATTTGAATCTTCCAGTTGGGAACGAACAGATGCTCTACCACTTGATCCACTACACAACGTATTTGTTCGTCTCTTTTTTTTTGTCCTACTGCTCTTACCATACGGCGTCGCAAAGAGGTGGGATGCGTAGATTTCGTGTTATCGCCAAGTGGGAGGCTTGTGCTGTAGTTAGATGTATCTTCCTGAGAGGTTCAGACACCCTCGATCCATCGACGTCGTAGTCTGCCTCTTGCTCGAATATCGGAGACCAGACCTACATATGATACGCTTTTGATGTAGGCTTGTCATAATGCATTCTGACCAAATAACCAAACCCCTTGGTTTGTTGAGAGTCAATGTAGGCACTAACTGGAGTTTACTCCACTGTCTGCCTAAGCGTGGTGTTGCGGATTCGGTCACGGTTTGTCTTTCTGGCTGTACTTCTCACACAGCGCATCTCACAGCTCTGGCTCTTCCTCCTATGAGTTGAGTTGCTAGTACGGATCAAGATTGACATTGGTAATACAATGTAAGAATAAACAGTGTATTTATCAATCGCTTTTTAGAAGAAGCAATTTAGGGTGTTTCAAAATCGGTGCAATTTGATAGTGGACACTGTTCGCCTTATGAATTCTATATGCACTCTACCTTCTTCAGTGAACATACTCCTTAGGTATTTTAACTCCCATATTTGCTTGATACCAACGTCACTGATATGACAACTTATCTGCAATTATCCACGTGAAATTAACATAGTCTCAGCTTTGCCTGTGTTGATTTACACACCCTACTGAAGAAGAATAAATCCTTCGAGCTAAAATGCTGCAGGAAAATAGCATGGATAGCAAACAAGAAAAACACAGCAATTCTACAGGAGCTTGATATAGAGCAGAATTGGCTAGTAAACAACATTGCGTTTAGGACAGTATCTTATGCTGACCACATCAAATGGCACAATGACCCAGAAGGAACGATACTGAAGTGTATGGTGCTTGACAACAGATGAAGAGCCAGCCCAAGGTGCGGATGGACACGTGACTACATATGCTCGGTGGTTGGCAGTGGCATACGGGGGAAAGCTGTCTAAGGATCGAATTTCTTACAGATCGGTTGTCAAGAGCGACGTTCTTCAAAGAGCAAGCTACATGATGATGATGTTTACCAAACTAACTGCAGTACAATACCCTCTTATTTCAAACAAAACAACAATTATTGATCGTATATCACTTTCAAACAAACCCCAAAATACCAAAATAAGTCTTAACGGCAAATACCTGCGGCCAAACGACAACCCAAACTACCTGGAAGTCACATTTGATCGGCGCATGACATGGAAAAGTCAGATTGAGAGAAACCGAATGAGAGGCAGAGAAAGAATGGCAATCATGAGGAAACTTGCTGGAACAAGCTGGGTAGCAGACGAAATTATACTAAAGAAACTGTACACTCGAAGAGTGAAACCAGTTCTCGAGTATGGCATTGTGGCATGGACAACGGCAGCAAAGACGAACTTCGATAAAATTAGCAAACTTCAAAACCAAGCCATGAGAGTTATAACAGGAGGCATGAAGTCAACGCCAATTGTAGAACTTGAAAAGATTACAAAACTGCAATCCATGACCGACAGAAGAGACTGCAGAGCCCAGCAGCAAGCAGAGAAACTCAGAAGACTGACTGACCATCCAATGCATCTGAGACTAAAAAATTTTGGAAATGGGAAACTAAAGCGGAGAAACTTTGTAGAAATAGCCAAAGCAAAGATGAGCGAAGACCCTATGAACGCACTAACAACACCAAAGACCATCCTTACTGTACGAAAACCTATCTGGAGGCAGCATATATTTCCAGAGGTGGTAGAAAATATACCAGGTATTGGAAACAAAAACAGCCAGACTGAAAAAGAAAGAAGAGATACAACCCTAAAGTACATAATGAAAAACTACCCAAGCATGGACTGGACTCATGCATACACGGACGGTTCTGTAACAAACACATCACAGAACGGAGGGGCAGGGGTATTCCTGAGCCTACAAAATGGCAGAAAAATAACACTATCAGTGGCAACTGGAAAATACACAAGCAATTTCAGAGCTGAGGCAGAGGCACTGAGGACTGCAGTAGAAGAAATCGTAACAGGTAAAAGGAATGAAAGCCATATAGTCCTGCTTACAGATGCCCTGGCCGTAGTCATTGCACTAAAAAGCCAGAACGAAACAGAACTTAATGAGTTAAGAGCAGTACTCTGTCAACTATGCCAGCAGTCTGCACCAAAAAGAGTAGTGGTACAGTGAGTTCCATCCTACTGTAACATCCAAGGCAACGAGGAGGCAGACAGACTGGCAAAAGAAGGTGCAAGACTACCACAACCAGATACTAGTGGGATATACGAAGAGTCCAAAAGGCTTATTAGAGCTAGATACATGACCAAATGGGAAATAGAAAATAATGACTACACAAAAAACGATGCCTATTACCAGTTGAACAGAAGAAAGCAGGTCGTGGTCTTCAGACTTCGCACTGGACACAATAGACTGAGGTACCACCTATTCAACAAATTGAAGATTGGTGGCACTGACGAATGCTCGTGTGGCAACGAGAAAATGACCGCTAAACATTTGCTGCAAAACTGCCCGACATACGAGGATCAGAGAAAGCAGATGTGGCCATCACATATGCCAACACAAGATAAGTTCTATGGCAGTGTCGACAGCCTCAGGATGACCGCTGCTATTTTCGAAAAAATACAGATTGACGTCTGACAGCGTACGACGAAGAAGAAGAAGAAGATCGTATATCACAGGGAGAACACAACAACACGACTTACACGTGGAAGAATTTGAACTGTCTCGCTTCTCACAACAAAGTTATCAGTTTTTTTCCTTGTTACCAACACGTTCCAGTCGATCAAGCTGTATGTGGTTACTTGACACAGAACAGAAAACGCAAGAAGGAAGGGAACTAGTCACTCCACTTCATTAAAAGCTGAGACCCGGTTCAGTGATTTCTCTAAAGTTGAAAGCTGTGTTGGCAAATAGATTACCTTTACATTGTTACCGGAAGTGTATAATATCCACTTCAACTTCGTCATCAGTAACTTATTTTTATTTTACTGAACCTACCTCCTTACCAGGCGCGTCAGCAGGGTTGCGGATTGCTGAAAGGCCTCCTAATTTGGAGGTTAGCTGCGAATAAATAAGCAGCCGTGGACAAAAACGGGTCGGCAGGCATGGAGGCTGTAAGGAGGCAGCCCCTCCACCATGCAAAGACACAACAGGCTAATCACCTGTTTGTCTTAAAAAAACTATTACAAGTCAAAACATAGAGAAAACCGGATTGATCTCAACGGCGACGAACAGGCGAGAAATAAGGACTACGATTTACGGAACATGGAATGTAAGAAGTATAAACGGACAAGAAACATGAACTAATAGAGGAGATGAAGAGAGTAAAATTGATAGTCCTGGCACTTACAGAAACAAAGAAAAAGTGACAGGGCGTTCTGGACCATGACGGCAACATGTTATACTACAGCGGAGTTCCCATGAGTGAACGAACCAAGGCAGGGGTTGGCTGTATAGCAAAATAGTAACAACAAAGCAAACATTAAAGGACGGAAGTTCATTTCAGAACGTCTGATGGTTCTAAGTCTACAAGAGGAAGATAGTAAAATGGATATCGTCACTGTGTATGCACCAAACGAAGATGAGAGTACTGGCATAAACGATTAATTTTATGAGCTCCTTCGAAGGACCATTGACGATTGCCATAATGAAATACTTCTCCTTGGAGACTTCAACGCAAGAGCTGGAAACGACTATTCTAGATGGGATGGAGTGATCGTTAGGTATAGAGAAGATGTCTTAAATGACAATGGCAAACGACTGCTGAGATTCTGCAGAGAACAAAACCTTGTCATTACAAATACAAGGTTTCCACACAAGAGTATCCATGCCTACACAAGATGTGAGCCGGCAAGAAATGAAAGATCTATAATTGACTATGCAATAGTGAGGAAAACTGATTTCAAGTATGTAAAGGATGCTAGAGTGTTCAGAGGACCAGAGATAGGAAGCGACCACTACATAGTTAAAATAAAGAGAGAAATTGAAAAATACTATCCAGCCAGGCAACACCCATCAGCAAGCATGAAACATAACGCACAAGGAGAAAATAAAATTAAGGCTTACAAACTACGAGAACCAGATGTTAAGAGGAGATACCAAGGGCTTATAACAACAGCAATAGAAAGGATAGAGGAATCTGAAGAAGATATGGAAATGCTCTGGGTAAAATTCAAAGACATTCTCAAAGAGGCAGCAGCAGAGGCATGTGGTCAAACCAAAGAAGGGTGGAAGAGAAAGAGTACACCATGGTGGACAGAAGAAGTGAAAAGAATAATACGAGAAAAGAAAAAGGCATGGAAGCAATACCTAAGGGCTAGGAATACAGAAGAACAAACAAAGAAAAAAAAGGATAATGTACATTTTAGAACAGAAGCAAAGAAGACTGTGCTCAAGGCCAAACAGAAATCCTGGGAAGAATGTGGAGAGAAACTGGAAAATAATGCTGGAGAAAACCAGAAACTGTTCTACAGGACCTTAAAGAACATGAGGAAGGAAAAGGAATGCCCCCTGAAATTTGTTAAAGATAAACAAGGTGCGATGTTGACTGCCCCAGAAGAGTTAATGAACAGATGGAAAGAATATTTCTCAGATCTCCTTGGAGTGGAGGAAAACCAAGCTCTGGAAGTAACAGTCCCAATTCAAGAGGAGGGAGCCATGGAGGGAAACGATAATATCACAATGGAAGAACTAAAGGCAGCATTGGAGAAAATTAAGATTGGTAAAGCAGCAGGACATGATGGTATAACACCAGAAATGGTTAAATACATGGGAACAGCAAGAGATACTATTCATGAAGATTCTCAAGACAGCTTGGCGCCACAAGAAGATACCAAGAGACTGGGAGGTTGCAATTATAATACCAATATTTAAAAAGGGCGACAATCTACATTGTGAAAATCACAGAGTTATTTCCATTCTCAGTGTCCCCGGGAAAGTCTACTCTAGGATTCTAGAACGGCGATTAAGAGGTCTAGCAGAGCCAAACATGGATGAAACTCAATGTGGGTTTAGGGCAAACAGAAGTACTCAAGACCTTATCTTTACACTCAGACAGCTAAGTGAAAAGGCTCTTGAATATGATAAAGAGATGCATCTCTGCTTTTTGGATTTGGAGAAAGCATTTGATAAAGTTCCTTGGGACAAACTCTGGGAGTGCCTGACAAGGAAGAACATCCCAGGACCCCTGATCTCTGCCATACAGAGTTTCTATATAACATGCATAAATTATGTGCGGACATCAAATCAAAAGTCAGGAGAGTTCAAGACCAGTAGCGGAGTAAGACAGGGGGACATTCTATCACCGTACCTTTTTATACTTCTCCTGGATGAAGTCATCAAAGTCTGCGAGGAACGGACAAAAAAGTATGAAGTAGGGTACTGGAAGATGAGACCAAGTTACATATCGGAACTAGCATTTGCAGATGATGAGGCCCTGATCACGAAAACCGAAGCACATCTCCAGATCAACTTGCAAGTCTGGGAAGAAGAGTTGAAGAAGAGAGGAATGCACATCAGCAACTCCAAAACAAAAACCATGGTGATCGCCAGAGATGAAAAGAGACATCAAATAACCCTGGGAACACGAACACTGGAGCAGGTCAGCAACTGTAAATATTTAGGAGTGGTAATAGACAGCAGGGGATGAATCAAAGAGGAGTTAACTGCTTGAAAAGCAGCAGCAGGTAGACTTTTCCATGCAATGAACAGAGGTTTCCTCAGTAAAAGAGAAATAAGCAGGAAAACAAAGATGGATGTATACCGCACGACCTATGTGCCTGTCCTGACATATGGATGTGAGTCATGGGCAATGACTACAGCCCAAGAAAGGCAATTACAAACTTCAGAAATGAGGTACCTAAGAAAGGCGGTTCAGGTGACGAAAAGGGACAAGATCCGTAACAGGACAATACGAAGCAATCTTGAAGTTCAACCCCTGCAGACACGAGTGGAGCAGTCCCAAATACAGTGGTTTGGCCATGTCTGTAGAATGGAAGAAGATCAGATACCAAAGCCGTCATGGGAGATAAAAAGTCAAGGACGCAGACGTCCCAAAGTACGTTGGGAAGACAACATACGACAGTCCCTAAGTGATAGAGGGCAGGATTAGAAAGAGGCCATAAAAAAAACTGCGGATAGAGCAGTGTGGTGTTCTATTTGGCAAACCTCTACACCTCACGGTAGAACAGGAGCCACTAAGTAAGTAAGTAAGTACTGATTTAGAAAGATCTACAGAGTCTGTATACAACCGGTTTATTCCATTCCACTCCATCGATACTAAAAATAACTGTGAGCATCCAATATATTTTTGAATACATTAACTGACCCTGCCTTTACTACATCGCGTGGCAATGCATTCCAAGCGTTCACCACCATCTGACTAAGAAAATGTTTCCAAATATCTAATATGAACCTATCTTTAATAAACAATTATTTGAAGCTGTGCCGTCGTATTCTTGTAGCCGACTGGACTTTGAAAAGCTTAGTATAGTCTAATTTATCATTTCTATTGAATAATTTATAAACTTGCATTATGTCACCTCAAATTCCTCTCTTTTCTAGACACTGCAAACCTGTTTTTCTTTGCCTTTCATCATAACTATAATTCTGGAATCCCACTATCAGTTGTGTAGCTATTCTGGGTATCCTTTCTAGCATGTTTATATTCCCTCTATGATAGCATCTAGAGATCTGAACACAATACGCCAATTTAGATCTCACCAATGATTTACATAGCTTGACTATCACTTTCCTGCTCTTATGTGTAATGTTTCTTTTAATCAAACCCAGGATCGCATTAGCTGCCGCCTGGACTTTCTCCCGTGCTTTACCTGTAAAATAAAATCTATTATACCACCTAGGTCCCTTTCCTTTTCTATTGTCTTAATATTGTTCTCTACCCTTATGTAACTATATTCCTTATTGGATCTTTCCATATGGGTGACTGTACATTTTTTCTACATTAAACTATATCTGCCAGCTCTCAGTACCTCCAACCTTTTCTAAATTGCTGCCAACATAATAACTCTAACTCTTACAGTACCCTGTCTGCCTGTACCCTGTCTGCCTGTACCCTGTCTGCCTGTACCCTGTCTGTCAGCACAATCTATAAGCACCTTTGTTCTCATCATATCTAATTTCAATGACAATTCAGTAAGTACATTTATTTTTCATTTTGTTCCTAATATAATTGTGTCTTATATTGCACTAGAATTGCTTATGGACGTCGTACGTTTTAAAGTTATCTAACTATATCATTGCTCTGCTAAGGAAGGGGGAATTACATGTTTCGTCTCCAAAAAAACTCAAACCCTCATCAAGAATCCTTATTTTTGTTCAGCAAGGTTTTCTACTATCAGATTCAAACCCCCTTGTGGGTCTTGTCAACGACTTTACCGTCTGTCGGTGTCGGGCATGTTGCTGGTTTATGACATGCCCGTGATAAGACTTCAAGTCTCGTGCCTGAACCCAGCCTGGAGATGTTCCTTAATATGTCATCACCTGCGTCAATTTCAGCACGATCGACGAGCGGTAGATGAGCCTTAGATACGTCTGCTGGAAAGATTATCACCTTAACCATCTCTCTCTTCGCATTCTCAACAGCTCTGTTCGTTTCTCACAAACAACTGCCACGTTGGACGTGCAGGGAAGAAGGTTTGAACACAGTAGAGTTGAATATAACGTGAATTTAACTTTCGCGAACTTAAGTTTCCGCGTTAGCGAACATAAATACCGTACTAATGCTTTATGTTGCTTATATACTGTTGTTGTACGCAGAAAGAATATTAGCAGTTTTTTTCGCCTTATTTCTCTAATCCGCAAGGCGGTGGGCGTTGCACTATAGTTTTTATTTTGCGCCTGTCAATCCAGTGCATCCGACTTCAGCAAACATTTTATGTAAGGGTCTGCTTCCTCCTGCATTTTCTAAGAGTTTGCTTCCCCGGGGTAACGGCCGGTGCTGTGATGGAGATCGAACCTAGCACATGCGGGTTGTGAGCCATGCCACTTAACCACTAGCCGCCTAACTATTAAATTATTAACTATTACATTGATTTAGTTGAATATAGAAAAGTAAAGGGTTTTCTTCACTAGACTTAACAGCTGCTTTGGAATAACGTGTTAGACACTTCAGCATACGAAGCCTCAGCTTGTTTGATGTTGTAGTGGTGAGTTCCCTTCTTCGCTGCCTTTTCTATACTGAACATTAAGACAGGTATCCATTTGCAGCTGGGTTGACTGGAGTGTGACGGTTTCATGAGTTTCTTCACTTCTTCGGCGTTTATCCTGAAAAGTAAGCTGTGTCGTAGTTTACAGTTACTCTACGATATTTGAGACTTTCGGTCAGGCACATCCAATTTCAGCTGGCTTTATTTAGCACCAGGATGGCCTTTCCAGTGCTATCTATACCCCTTGGCCGGACTACAATTGTGACTAGTACAGCTTACTTCCAGGGCCGCCAGGTGGAGGCAGAACAGCGTCTTGGTCAGTTATGGTTCTCTGACATTGATGGAAGCAGCTATGAGCCGCTGGCTGCTATCAGCTCATGTGCTGTTGCATCTTGGTCCCAGTTGCGAGAGTTGAACACCAACATTTTTGCCGTGAATTGTGAGTGCTGTACAACTGCACTAATTGAATTTAGAGGTTTGTTTTTCGACGTTCCACTAATACGTCGGTGTTCGTTTGCGATCAACGCTTGCTCCATTATTTCGGGATTTTTTGACGCAATGAGTTTGTCACCTGTCCGTGAAGCTGAATAGTTAGTTTAATTGTAAACGCTAAGAAGAAAAAGGGTGAATGAAATAGTTTTTATTTAAATATCAATCTAATTGAGCACTATTAATATTGCTCAACTGTCAAAAAGAAACATTAATATTCTTCTTGAAAAAATATATCGAATAATGTTGATTAGTTTGGTCCTCCTCGTATCATCTTGATGTTAATCTTGTTGACCCGTTCCTTAGCATTGCTGCGGGTCTCAGCTTCGTCTTAAGCGGACCCTTTCTTTGGCCACCGAAGCCCAGTGTGGGGTAAGTACTCCCCTAGAGGTATCTCGGGTATTGTAGCGTGCTGGAAGGAAGTCTGATCAACGCATTGGACGTCTTCCCCGCGGTCTTTAATTGCCACAGGCTGTCGCTGTGCTCCATTGACTATCGTTTTGTCGTAACATATGACTTGCCTCTCTGTATTTTGCCTTGTCTGCATGGATGTCCGCATCATTCAACGGAGACAGTCGTTTTATGTCAGAATTGTAGAGACCTTGCAAACGTTGGCCCCGGAGAGTTTTACACGTTACCTACATTCGGGGGAAACACCTGCCGCCTGAGTACCACACTCCTACGCAAGAATGGAGACAAAGAGGATCTCGGAATCTATCGTCTAATTACTCTACTCGCGATCACTTACAAGCTGTTTGTAAAAGGCATCTTTGCCAGAGTCCGCAAAACTCTTGAAGAATCGCAACCAGTCGAAAAAGCAGGCCTTTTTTGTTCGTTCAGCACAATGGACCATATTTTAACCTGCTGTCACCTTATTGTAGCAGCACGAGGGTTCCAGACGCCCTTGATGTTAACCTTCATTGACTATAAAACAGGCTTTTGATTCGGTAGAACAACATTTTGTCTGGAGTTAACTGTTGGAACAAGGTGTAGATCCTAGTTACATCAGAATTTTTGTCAACAGTTATTCTAACTACACTACCACATTTCGTTCCTTCCAATGTTCAATTGTGGTGGTACCTCGTATCATAGTGCAGGAATATGTTATGCTTTTAAATGAATTCATGAGGGCTCTAATCGACTCTGATTTCCAATGCATACTTAGGATGGTGCAGAAGAACTGACTGTTTAAATGATCGTTTTTCTTGCAGTGTTTTAACTGATATGAATATGAGTTGCTCAACAGCTGCTCTGAAACACTGGGGCAAGAGTCCGCCCGGGTCACCATCGCTCAGACAGGTTCTCTGCATCATCTGGAGTCCGACAGGGATGTGTTCTCGCCTCGGCATTACACTGCCGGGGCTATGAACTGGATCCATTGTCAGCTGAAGATTGGTCACCATCGGACAGCGGCGTGTGACCAACCTCGACTGAACAGATGACGTATTCATACCAGACTCATGCCCCAGGCACTGATACTCTAGAGGTAAGACGTCAGCCTCGGGTGCTGGAGGTTGCAGGTGCAAATCACGGTGGAGATCGAGAATTTTTCGCGTGGACTTTCAGGTATTTCCCTGGATTTCTGCGCGGTAGAGATCGGCCGCCCGTGAACAGCGTTGCGAACGTTAAAAATCCATCGGCAGTTAGAAATCGAAAAGAGTAAGCATAACGGCCGCAGCCCGGACAGAATTCAAAATGATGTTAAAAATGTAACCAATCTATCATAAGATCCTGGCAGGTGCTACGGAAGTCGTGCACTGTACTGAGATTCTACAAAAAAATATGTTTTAAACCAAGTGAAATGACGTTGATTCTTCAACTAAACAAAACTAAACTGATAAAACTACCGGAGCTGCCGAAAGAGTTTGCATCTCATTTAGGCCTCTACATTTCATGAACAAAAACAATAAGAATTAGAAACTTGGATAAAACCCCACAGGGCGAGGATGCTATCATCTGGTCAGACAAAACACACTGATCAAACAATGTTAGACAGGGTCAAGAGGAATATACTGGCCAAAACCCTCGCCTAACCTCCTCGTTGGTCGTCCTGGAAACGGGCAACAGTGGGACTAACAAGGTGAGGATCAAAGTGATCCCCGTAATAGTGAGTGACACGCAGATAAAGCCAAGCATTGCACAACCGCCTGGGGGACCCCGGTCCACTTCATCAGCTCGTTCGGGATGTCAGGAAAGCTACAGCAATCTGCCACAAGTTCCGTCCTTTTCAGAGCGCACAAAATAGTTACCAACCCATCGTGTTCAATAGAAACCAACCAACCAACCAAACAACCAACCAACCATCAATGCCCTGCATCGAGCTTGTAAAAACCAAGCTATCAATTTACATAACCTGTGTCCCTCCCGTCCTGCTCTATCTAGACTATTCTGCAGCCCGATCACAAGGACATTGAAGCCTTTCAGAAGCGAGGCCAGAAGCTGAAATAAACGAGTCTACAAAACGACGAAGGTGGACAGGCTTCGAGAGCAGACTGACCGTACTACACCTTCAGGTCAAGAGAAACAATTTGCAGGAGAATCAGCAGAGTGAGATCAGATGGGGCTCAATAACATACATGAACTACAGGGAGTGGAATCAGGTCTATCTTACTGAAGAGCTTTGAGTTCTAACTTATGGGGGCTACTTAGAACTGACAGTAGATAGAGAGAAAGACAGACAGACAGACAGGAAGACATACAGACATACATACAGACAGATATATATATATATATACAAACAGACAAACAGGTAGACATATAGACATACATACAGACATATATATATATAAATATACAGACAGACAGATAGACAGACATATAGATAGATAGATAGATAGTTAGATAGATAGATATATAGATAGATAGATAGATAGATAGATAGATAGATAGATAGATAGATAGATAGATAGATAGATAGATAGATAGATAGATAGATAGATAGATAGATAGGTTGTAAAGTAGATAAATAGATAGCAGGTAAACAGACACACGCACGCACGCAAGCACGCAAACACACACACACACATCCAGACAGACATACATACATACAAATAAACATATATACATACATACATACATACATACATACATACATACATATATACATACATACATACATACATACATACATACATACATACATACATACATACATACATACATACATACATACATACATACATACATACATACATATACAGGCAGGCAGACAGACAGGCATATATACTTCTAGCCTTCAATGCCGCTGCCGCTTTGATTTATGTATCTCTCCATAGCTGATAATAAGTAGCAGAAATAACACCCCAAACACGACGAGATGGATGTGGATACTGGGATATGTCCATCAAGGGTCAGCAAGCTACCTAACTTCGTCTCCGAACTGGCCACAAAAGACTGGTACATTACATGTTCACCAAAGTCAAAACAGTTGCGACCAGTCTATGTTTCTGCTGCTTGACAAACATGACAGCAGCACATGTACTTCAGGACTGCCTCCAGCACACAGATCTCAGACGAAAGATGTGAGCCGCCCAGATTCCTCTCGAGAAGAAACTATTCGGCTGTATTGAGACTCAGAAAAAGAAAGCAGACAGTTGGAGAATGCACCCCAGTCTAAATGAGTAATGATCGCATAAGAAGAAGAACTATCGATACAAACACTTATAGATAATTGGCATTGACTGAACCAGGAGAGAAAAAAAAAACACATAAACAACTAACAAATCGCAACAAAACAAAACAAAAAAGTGAGACCTTGTGAGCGTGACGTGTTGTTTTATTTTTCTCCTGTTGCGATCACTGTTGAATTTTAAAGACTTTTCACCTTATGCACAGCTTTCGATCAATTTGAAAACCAAAACATTGTTCTACGTGTTCATTTGTTGTCAGCATGCGTACTCCATGTCCAGTCCAATTATGTGTGCGTGGTATCTCTGCTTCCACAACGTACTAAAATAAAGTCTGATGTCGAATTTCTTGGTTTCTGATCTTATTCCTTATCAGCATTTTTAGTACGCGCCGTTTCACTGCTCTCTGAGAGACTCTGAGCTTCCCAGTATCTGTTATTCGCTAGCTCCTTCCCAATAGCTGTTATTCGCCAGCTCCTTCCCAGAATCTGTTATTCGCTATCTCCTTCCCAGTATCTGTTATTCGCTAGCTCATTCCAAGTATCTGTTATTCGCTAGCTCCTTCCCACCATCTGTTATTCGCTAGCTCCTTTCCAGTATCTGTTATTCGCTAGCTCCTTTCCAGTATCTGTTATTCGCTAGCTCCTTCCCAGTATCTGTTATTCGCTAGCTCATTCCAAGTATCTGTTATTCGCTAGCTCCTTCCCACCATCTGTTATTCGCTAGCTCCTTTCCAGTATCTGTTATTCGCTATGTCCTTCCCACCATCTGTTATTCGCTAGCTCCTTTCCAGTATCTGTTATTCGCTAGCTCCTTTCCAGTATCTGTTATTCGCTAGCTCCTTCCCAGTATCTGTTATTCGCTAGCTCATTCCAAGTATCTGTTATTCGCTAGCTCCTTCCCACCATCTGTTATTCGCTAGCTCCTTTCCAGTATCTGTTATTCGCTATCTCCTTCCCACCATCTGTTATTCGCTAGCTCCTTCCCAGTATCTGTTTTTCGCTAGCTTCTTCCCAGTATCTGTTATTAGCTAGCTCCTTCCCAGTATCTGTTATTCGCTAGCTCCTTCCCAGTATCTTCTTCTTCTTCTTCTTCTTCATCGTACGCTGTTTACAGCGATATTTACGTTGCACTGTTTTGATTTGTTAGCCAGTGGCACAGTGCATCCGATTTCAACAGGCGTTTCTGTAGGGATGCCCTCCTTACTTCCCAGTATCTGTTATTCGCTAGCTCCTTCCCAGTATCTGTTATTCGCTATCTCCTTCCCACCATCTGTTATTCTCTAGCTCCTTCCCAGTATCTGTTTTTCGCTAGCTCCACACTTCGCATCCGTATATCATTGCTGGACTGACCATATAATTAAAAGTGTGTTCTCTTGCCGTGGTGTCAATCATCTCTTGGGGTATTGGCTTAATGGAGTTGGGAAAAACTAAGTTGTTCTTCGTCGTCTAAAGTTTTTGTGTTCGATTTAGTGGTTGGCATTCATCTCTTGGCCTAGGTAGATGTAGGCGTTGACATTCTCGATGGTTTCCTCTCCTGGCTTAATTTCCTGCTTTTGGACAGTAACGGTTTCTGTGATATTGTGTTTTATTTGTATTAATGTTCCGACCAGCAGCTCTGCTGGCCCCATTTATGTCGTTCAAGGATTGTTGGGCTTCATCAATCGTATGACTTATCAGCACGATGTCATCAGCAAATCTTACATTGATGAATCACTCGCAATCTATATTTACACGTCTCTTGATTCAATGAAATTATTGGAAAATATCTTGGAGAGGCGCTGTAAATAGCTTTGCTGAGATGGTGTCGTTATGTCGAACTCCTCTTGCTATCGGAACACATACTGGACGGTGGTCTAGCGTGATGGTTGTATTGCGGTCTTTACTATTTACATCAATCAGCCAGATATATATGCCAAAGATTCCCTGGTTTCTGAGAGAATTTTCTATAACATTGATAAATATTGTCAAAGGTTTTCTCGTAACCTATAAATACAAGACAGAATAGTATGCGACGCTGACGTGCCTTCTCGATCGGTTGATTGATCGCAAGGAACTGGTCAATGGGGGAGAACCCTTTTCTGAATCTGAATTGTTTAAAACGTAGAGCACAACCAACAAAAATAGATGTTGTTGTTGAATGCCCACGATGAGTAAGTTTACTTCATTTGTGGACCTTAAAAAGGGGCTTTCTTCCTATCCCGAGCGTACTGATGAAGGTCGACAGGATCCTCCAGGCGCATGTGCTTTGCATGACTTCATCTGCGTGTCGTTTACAACTACGGGGATCACGTCGATCCCCCATCTCGTAATCCAACTACCATGAAAGAACATCTTTCCAAGAAGACTTCGTGGAAGTGAAGTGTGTGTTTATTTTATTCTAAACTAAGATTGTCCGATTAGTATGTTTTGCCTGACCAGACGTTAGTCTCCTCTCCCCAACAAAGAAAATCAGAATCCACAACACCGATGACCACCTAAATTCCAATAATTTCCCACAGGTAAACATCTGTCACCGTTCATTGAATCCTCTGAACAACCTAGGCCTACTGCTCCGTGATTTAACCTTGTCGTGTCGGCGCCAGCTCCTTCCCGCCTTCGACACGTAATTAGCTCTAGTTCCCTAGACTCTTTGATGTGCTAGGGATGTGTCCGAATAAGGGAACACCTGACCTGAAGAAACGTGCAGCCAGCGGGAACCAACCGAGGAAATATCCCGCCCCGAAAACTGATAGACACAGATGTGAAACTCATCACTTACGCTACACAGTCATCGTTTTTTAACTGCTGGGCGCTCGTAAACCTTCAACGCAGTGACGTCGTGCCTGCAACAAGAAGGCAGAAAACTGTGTACGGAGGTAGGCAGAAAAGGATATTACAATGGATGAAGAAGTAGACAAGGCTAAATAATGGGGAATTGGTAGGGATGTGAACATAGAGAAATAAACAAAAAATAGGATTTGAACAAGGCAAACATATATAGATCGGTGGATCTGTTTAAAGAAAGAAAAATGTAAAATATATGAGAGAGAGAGAAGAGATAGAGAGAGGGAGAGAGAGATCGCATAAACAAATAAAGAATTAATATATATAGAGAGAGAGATATGGCAAACACAAATAAAGAATTAATAGACGAAAGGGAGAGAGAGAGTTAGAGAGATATGGCATAAATAAATACCGAATTAATAGAGAGACAGAGAGAGAGGGAGAGAGATATATATGGCAAAAACAAATAATGAATTAATAGAGAAAGAGAGAGAGAGAGAGAGAAAGAGAGAGAGAGAGAGAGAGAGAGAGAGAGATGGCATTAACAAATGCAGAATTAAAAGAGAACGTTAGAACGAGTGGGAGGGAGAGTGAATACCTTTTTTTCTGAGAACAGGAGACTAAGGACAGGCAGAGAAAGACAAAAAAGACAAACAAATGAAGAATTCGTTGCGGTAGAGAAATAGACATTACGAAATAAACAATTAAAGAACTGATAGAGAAAACTGAGGGAGAAAAATATATAGAATGATACATAATAACATTGAGCGAGAGATAAATCTATTTTTAAAGACATTTAAACGAGTTAGAACTCTGGAGAAGCCTCTATGAATGATGGATGACCACCAAGATGAAAATCTCGGCCTGGGGATTCAGATGGTGTTCTTGATCTGACACTGATATCAAGCGATGTTGTTCCCTTCACATACTGGAGTGTACTGGGTACAAAGGATAGTGACCACCTACCACGTGTCGTCCTTTTCGCGTAAGGAAAACCCACCAGACACAGAAAACCCAAACAGGTCTCAAAATATCAAGCACTTGACCAGGGCAATGCTTTACATAAACTGCTTCAGACAATTAAGCGCATGGCCCCTAGATACCCTTTTGTCAAGCCGCGCTGACTGAGCAAAACGATACATCAATCATGGAACGAAGATCAGATGGTAACAGAAGAGTGGCGGGAAGCCCGAAAGAGACGGTTAAGAATGTGGATAAGGTTAATACGTTGGGTGACGAAAAGCAGACATACTGATCAGACGTTAGTCAGCGTCAAGCAAAATATACTGGCCATGACCACCATCTGAACTTCCTAGTAGTTTTCCCTGAAAACTGGCTGTTTTTACGACAGTCTGGCTAACGACGTGAAGGAGCGACGTGATTCCCGTAGTAGGGAGCGACACACAGATGAAGCTTTTCATAGCACTACCACTTGGAAGACCCCTGTCCGTCGTCACTTTGACGCTCGGGATGTGAGGAAAGATTGTGGAACTCATCACTTAAAGGGCGCACAAAAATAGTCAAAGGCGTCTCTGTCTCTATAGACCATGTGTTCACTGGAGCTGTATATTTTGTCCAGATCTGTCTCTTGTATTTCGACACTGCTATTGCTGTAAAGGCTAATCCGCGAGTGGCAGTTCCAGTCACAGATCGTACAACCATACTGAGGAGGCTGGCTTGCCTGGCTGTTCCTTGATTTCTTCAGTCTTTCTCTTTTCTCTGCAGCCAGAAGACCTCTACGAGCATCAGCAGTCACTATGCCACCTGCGACCGATTGTCCCCAGTTAGCTCGAAGCTGATCAATTTCTTCCCAGCCATCAGATCAGATGTTGCATGACTTCATGTCTCTCTTCTATATTCCTAGAAACGCTGTGTGCGACGGCCGATTCTTCCAGCTCCTATGGTTAGCTGTCCATAAAGGATATCCTTTGGCGCCTTTCGTCTTCCATGTGAAAAACATGTCCCAACCACCGTAGACATCGCTGGCTCAACATCGAGTACATGCTGTGAGTGTTTGCTCTCTGTAAGACCGCATTATGTGACACTCTCTCTCTTGCCACCCAATCCCCAATATATACCGTAGACACCTCATGTGTTCAGTGTAAAAGCTCTTGGTCTGGCTTCCATACATGAGAGTGCCGAGAACGCAGGTCTGATAGACCCGGACCTTGATGTAGTGAGACAACGCAGTGTTCATTCAGACTCTCTTCGGCAGGCGGGCCATGCCTACTGTCTTCTCGAGAGAGGGTGTAGCTGATTGCAGACCCCTAGATAAGTTAAACTGTTGACCTCCAGAGAGACGCCATCAAATCTTTATGGATATGGAGGCCTAGTTGTAATACCCTGTGAGCAGACCTTCGTCTTTTCCAGGCTTTTCCACTCCTTGGTGAATTTGTCTCCCACTCTCTGCAAGGCCTCCTCATTATTAGTCACTACAACTGAATCGTTCGCAAATAGTATCTTCCTAATGAGCACCGTCCTCACCTTGGTTCTCGCACGCAGTCGGGACAGGTTAAACAGCCGCGCATCTGACCCGGTGTGCAGATAAACACCGCCCACAGACGTGCCATACGCGTAGGATAGGAGCATGGAGAAGATGCTCCCAAAGAGGGTCGGTGCGAGCACACATTTCATACTTCACTCCACTCTTGATGGGAAAAGATTTTGAAGATTATCCGACATATAGAACTGAGCAGAATAGAAATTATCATGCTCCGTAGTTGTTGTTTTTTTTGGGTTTTTTTTTTCATTTTTTTTTTCTGGGGGAGGCAGCCGATCTTCTTGAGTAGTTCGAATAGACCCTTTTTACTAACTAAGTCGAAGGCCTTGGTGAGGTCTAGAAACATCATAAAGAGCGGCTGGTCTTGTTCTCTGCACTTCTCCTGAAACCCTGGTCGCGAACAGCCTCACGCGAACAGCATCAACCTGTTTAGTAGCATGCGGGCGTAAACTTTGCCTACAACGCACAGGAGCGAGATCCCACTATAATTATTGCAGTCCCCGTGGTCACCTTTGTTTTTGTAAATATGATGGCGGCCCGCATATCTTTGGGGGACTGCACCTTCCTCCCAGTAGAGGAATAGAATATCAAACATCGGCTGAGCTAGTGCTGTTTTCCTACATTTGATGGATTCGGGTGGGATACCATCTTCCCTGATGCTTTATCATTTGAGAGGTAGTTGATATCGTATCAAGCTCATCCAGTGTAGGTGGTCTGTCAAGTTCATCTATAATGGACAGGGCCTGTAGAACGCTATCGTACATAAAGTAAAGATTTCAAGATAGATAGACATAGACAGAAATACGGAGGGACCGACAGACAGGCGGGCAGGCAGACAAACACCAATACTTGGCAGCAATACAATGTTCAACACATGTGATTATACACACACACACACACACAACACAAACACACATACGCGGGCGCGCATCTTTCCTCTCTCTATCTATCCCTCTCTCTCTCTCCTTTTTTTATTCACCATGTCTACCCTTCTCTCTGTCTGTTTCCCTGCTTCTGTCTCTCATTGTTTCACTTTGTCTATCTCTCTTCCTCAGTCTTTGTCTCTGTCTCTCTTTGTCTCTTTCTGTCTCTCACTGTCGCTGCCTCTCCCAATCTTTCTCTTCCTCTGTACTATGAGAAAATGACATATAGGAGAACTATTATGATCATAAAAGATCCCGTCACGCCATGCGGCGCATATGAAATATGGTGTCAGGCCCATATTATTTTGTGTTAGGCCCATATTATTTTGTGTTAGGCCCATATTATTTTGTGTTAGGCCCATATTATTTTGTGTTAGGTCCATATTATTTTGCGTTAGGTCCATATTATTTTGAGTTATGTCCCTATTATTTTGTGTTAGGTGCATATTATTTTGTGTTAGGTCTATATTATTTTGTGTTAGGTCCATATTATTTTGTGTTAGGCCCATATTATTTTATAACTCACGGCACCTAGTGGATGATGGGTTCAGCCTTTACTTCCTTGACTGAACCGGTACCCATTTAAGACTGGGTCGACCCAGGAGCCATTGCGGTCTGAAAAACCATTCCTGCTTCAAATTGGGAATGAACCACTCAGATGCGAAGCCACGAGCGCTAACCACTGCGCATAATCATACTGTCAACAATGAAAATAAGAACTTGATGAAACGTGATAAAAAGATTATTTTAAAACACAGAATGGCTGGAAAACGTTGATTTATTTATATTTTCAATACATTAAATCTCCTTTTATCGATCGCCTTATATCCACACTTCAGAGTGCGTTGTATTTAATTTTGTATCGATCACCCCAGTGTCCCCGACAGCAGCACGAATGTTCTTAATATATTCACTTCCTATAGCGACACGAACTAGCTGTTTCCTGAATCCACTAAGGACTTCGCCACGCCTCAGATGTACTGAATGATCCCCTCAAAAATTAAACCAACAGGTCCTTCCATGGATATATTTAGCAATGAAATTCCCAGCTTTCCTCTTCACCACTCGTGAAGCATTAGAGGGTATTGAAAATGTGTTTATCAGATAGACCCCCGCCCATACTTGAGAAGTTTTTCAAATAGATTCTAGAAAAGCCAGAGCTTAAAAGCCTATATAAAATGCTATTTTAAACATCTAACGAAGGTAGAGTAATAAAGGTTAATGTATTCATATAGAAGGCATTGCTGACGGGAATGATGTGGTATGGACTAGGCGTTGGTACTAGTTCCCTTTCTCACTGATTTGACTTCCCTACTGTTAAGTTGAAAGCCCATTTACAGTTAAGAGAAACAAGCGCTATATATACTCTGCCACTTCCACGCTTAATTAAGGAACAAGGAAATACGAGGGGTGTTCAAGTCAAACCGGGATTAATTTATAACGACATTTGTTTTTCAAGTAGTCAAAATGCCATTAATTTCTTCAATATAATCTCATGCAACGTTTATGCACTTATCCCAGCGTTTAAGTAATGTTTGCTAAAGCTTCAGCATATAAATATTTTGTCACTATGTCTGATCCAATCTACTACAGCATGTTTTACTTAGTCATCAATGCTGAAATTCTGACCTGCCTGCAATGCTGTTATGCGTCTAAGCAGGTGGAAATTGCTTGGAGCGAGGTCTGGGATGCAATACCTTCCAGCAGATGGCACATAGTGCGATGAGCCGTATGAGGTCGAGCGTTATCTTGAAGAAGCAAGACGCCTATTTGTGATCAAACCCAACGAAAATGAAAATGTTCATGAATAATAGTGTTCACTATACACATGAATAATAGTGTTCACCGTACACATGAATAATAGTGTTCACTGTACCCATGGATAATAGTGTTCACCGTACCCATGAATAATAGTGTTCACCGTACACATGAATAATAGTGTTCACTGTACCCATGAAAAATAGTGTTCACTGTACCCATGAATAATAGTGTTCACTGTACCCATGAATAATAGTGTTCACCGTACACATGAATAATAGTGTTCCCCGTACACATGAATAATAGTGTTCACTGTATCCATGAATAATAGTGTTCACTGTACCCATGAACAATAGTGTTCACCGTACCCAGAGAAAGACTTGACTTTTGTGTAATTTCACGAGAGGCTGTACTACAATTTTCAGGATAAGGCGTTCCACAATCTAGATGTTCACAGGAATGACGGTTGTGGATTGAAAGCCACTATGGCCGGGATCATCACTCACGAATGTACCGCCTTCTTTAAAACGTGTACACAATTCAAATCTCTAACTGTGACTGAGTGTCTCATCCCCGTATCAAATGTCTAACTGTGACTGAGTGTCTCATCTCCGTATCAAATGTCTAACTGTGACTGGGTGTCTCATCCCCGTATCAAATGTCTAACTGTGACTGAGTGTCTCATCCGCGTATTGTGATTCCAGTCTTCTGTAAATTTCCGCAGATTTCACGCCTTCTTTTAAAAGAAACTTAGTCCTTAATGGATTCAGGAAACAGCTAGTTCGTGTCGCTATAGGAAGTGAATATTAAGAACATTCGTGCTGATGTCGGGGAACGCTGGGGTGATAGATACAAAATTCAATACAACGCACTCTGATGTGTGGAAATAAGGCGAACGATAAATAGAGATTTAATGTATTGAAAATATAAATAGATCAACGTTTTCCCAGCCATTCTGTGTTTCAAAATAATCTTTTTATCACGTTTCATCAAGTTCTTATTTTAATTGTTGACAGTATGATTATGCGCAGTGGTTAGCGCTCCTGGTTTCGCATCTGAGTGATCCTGGGTTCATTCCCAATTTGAAGCGGAAATGGTTTTTCAGACCGCAATGGCTCCTGGGTCGACAAAGTCTTAAATGGGTACCGGTTCAGTCAGGGAAGTAAAGGCTGACCCCATCATCCACTAGGTGCCGTGAGTTACAAAATAATATGGGCCTAACACAAAATAATATGGGCCTAACACAAAATAATATGGGCCTAACACAAAATAATATGGACCTAACACAAAATGACATGGGCCTAACACAAAATAATAAGGGCCTAACACAAAATAATATGGACCTAACACAAAATAATATGGGCCTAACACTAAATAATATGGACCTAACACAAAATAATATGGGCCTAACACAAAATGACATGGGCCTAACACAAAATAATATGGGCCTAACACAAAATAATATGGACCTAACACAAAATAATATGGGCTTAACACAAAATAATATGGACCTAACACAAAATAATATGGCGCTAACACAAAATAATATGGACCTAACACAAAATAATATGGGCCTAACACAAAATAATATGGACCTAACACCAAATAATATGGGCCTAACACAAAATAATATGAACCTAACACTAAATAATATGGACCTAACTCAAAATAATATGGACCTAACACAAAATAAAATGGGCCTACCACAAAATAATATGGACCTAACACAAAATAATATGGCGCTAACACAAAATAGTATGGACCTAACACAAAATAATATGGGCCTAACACAAAATAATATGGACCTAACACAAAATAATATGGACCTAACACAAAATAATATGGGCCTAACACAAAATAATATGGGCCTAACACAAAGTAATATGAACCTAACACTAAATAATATGGACCTAATACAAAATAATATGGACCTAACACAAAATAATATGGGCCTAACACAAAATAATATGGGCCTAACATAAAATAATATGAAGCTAACACAAAATAATATGGGTCTAACACAAAATGCTCATTAACAAAGGCAATGGCAAATAGACATATACAGAAAGACAAACCAATAATAAATAGAGAAGGCATATTGACATCATCGGAGGAACAAAAGAAACCATGAGTTAAGTATTTCAAAAAAAGTATAAACAGATCTCCACCACAAGAAGCACCAAACATTCTTCCTGTAGAGGAGACCCTGAACGTGAACGGCAATCCACCGAGTAAAATAGAAATCCAAAAGGCCATATCCAAACTCAAGGAACCGGAAAGCGGATGGACTAGATGGAATAACAGCAGAAGCCATAATCGCTGATATAGATAAGACCACTGATACATTGCAAGGATTATTCAAGAAGATATTAGAAGAGGAAAGAGTGGCAATATAATGGGAAGAAGGACATCTGATTAAACTGTCTAAGAGGGAGGGGGGAATCTGGTAGATTGCAGCAGCTATTGTAGGATTACATTGCTGTCGGTACCAGGCAGGTATACAACAGAATCATCTTGGGCAGATTAAAAACTGAAGTAGACAAAATAAGCTCAGAGGGGTCTGTGTGGGCTAGTGGTTAAGTGACACGGATAACAAACCGAAGGTGCTGGGCTCGATCCCCATCACAGCACCGTCCGTTACCCCGGGGAAGCAAACCCTTAGAAAATGCAGGAGGAAGCAGGCCCTAACATAACATGCATGCTGAAGTCGCATGCACTAGGCCGACAGGCGCAAAATAAAAACCACAGTGTAACGCACACCGCTTTGGGAAAAAGAGAAATAAGGCGAAAGAAAAAAAAAGCTCCTAGAGAAATAGGTTGGATTTCGCCAGGGAAACTCACTCACAGACCAAATAGCTACGCTGCGCATCAGAGTAGAACACAACATTGAATGGAAATCATCAATATACACACATTTTACAGACTATGAAACGGCGTTTGACTGTGGGGATCGAAGTACCCTATGACAACTGTTGAGATACTACGGGGCACCAGAGAAGTACACAACCCTCTTTCAGAAAATTTACAAAGCCACAGTAAAGGGGTACATGAAGGAGTACTGACTGACAGCTTTGGAGTACAAACAGCTGGGAGACAGGGATGCCTGCTCTCACCTTTCCTGTTCTTGTTGGCTATAGATTGGATAATTAAGACATCAATCGAATGCAAAAAAACTGGTATACAGTGGACGGTATTGTCCCAATTGGAGGGCCTGGACTACGCAGATGATATGGTACTTTTGTCACATAGTCATAGTCAAATGCAAGAGAAACTTGATAGGGTGAAAGAACAATCGGCCAAACTGGGACTGAATATCAACATGAAGAAAACCAAGCTCCTTAAACTCAGCACTAACAGCAAAGAACCAATCATGCTGGAAGGAGAGCAGTTGGAGGAAGTGGATACCTGTATCTATTTATGCAGCACAATTGACACGTCAGGAGGTACAGATACAGATGTAAGTATCAGGACACGTCAGGAGGTAAAGATATAATGATCAGGACACGTCAGGAGGTACAGTTGCAGATGTAAGGATCAGGATACGTCAGGAGGTACAGTTGCAGATGTAAGGATTAGGATACGTCAGGAGAGACAGATGTAAGGAACAGAACACGTCAGGAGATACATATGTAAGGATCAGGACACGTCAGGAGGTACAGATGTAAGGAACAGAACACGTCAGGAGATACATATGTAAGGATCAGGACACGTCAGGAGGTACAGATGTAAGGAACAGAACACGTCAGGAGACACAGATGAAAGGATCAGAATTGGAAAGGCAGGAGGAGTATTCTTGACACTAAACAATATATGGAAATCGAGAGATAAAAAATTGTCACTCCAAAATTAGAATATTCAACCACAAGTCTCAAGTCTGCTGTATGATGCCGAGACATGGAAAACGACCAAGGTCATACAACAAAGACTCCAGTCCTTCGTTAACAGGTTACTACGAAGAATAATGGGCATAAAGTGACAGGACATGGTGAGGAATGAAGACATGTTGGAAATGAGCCATTGGAACAACAAATTAAGCGAAGAAAGGCACAGTCTAACATAGCCAGACAGGCTCTTACATGGAATCCTTTGGGGAAAAGAGAAAGAAGTTGACCCAAAAATACGCGGAGAAGAGAATGTGAGAAGGAGCTGATATTAAATAATGAGACCTGGAGAGAGGCAGAAAGAGTAGCTCAGGACGGTGTACGCTGGCGAGATGTTGTCGATGGCTTTTGAGAGTGCAGCCCAGGACCGTGTACGCTGGCGAGATGTTGTCGATGGCTTATGAGAGTGCAGCCCAGGACGGTGTACGCTGGCGAGATGTTGTCGATGGCTTTTGAGAGTGCAGCCCAGGACGGTGTACGCTGGCGAGATGTTGTCGATGGCTTTTGAGAGTGCAGCCCAGGACGGTGTACGCTGGCGAGATGTTGTCGATGGCTTATGAGAGTGCAGTCTAGGACCGCGTACACTGGCGAGATGTTGTCGATGGCCTATGATAGTGCAGTCTAGGACCGCGTACACTGGCGAGATGTTGTCGATGGCCTATGATAGTGCAGCCTAGGACCGTGAACTCTGGCGCGATGTTGTCGATGGCTTATGAGAGTGCAGTCTAGGACCGTGTACGCTGGCGAGATGTTGTCGATGGCCTATGATAGTGCAGTCTAGGACCGCGTACACTGGCGAGATGTTGTCGATGGCCTATGATAGTGCAGTCTAGGACCGCGTACACTGGCGCGATGTTGTCGATGGCCTATGAGAGTGCAGCCTAGGACCGTGAACTCTGGCGCGATGTTGTCGATGGCCTATGAGAGTGCAGCCCAGGACCGTGTACGCTGGCGAGATGTCGATGGCCTATGAGAGTGCAGCCTAGGACCGTGAACTCTGGCGAGATGTTGTTGATGGCCTATGAGAGTGCAGCCCAGGACCGTGTACGCTGGCGAGATGTCGATGGCCTATGAGAGTGCAGCCCAGGACCGTGTACGCTGGCGAGATGTCGATGGCCTATATAACACTTGATGTTTGACGGCAACGTATTATACGCGACTTTATCTAGCTATAACGATTGCAATGAGAAGTGATGGACAGAGTTAGCAAGCTTATGAGATGAAGACAGAAGTGAAGTAGGGATGTCCCGTGTCAATCATTATCTTCATGTCACTGACTGCGTGATGCGATTGACCACGGATAAAACCCCAAGAGTAATAAGATCCACATTATTTTCTACCATGGAAGATCTAGAATACGGAGATGCCACTACATTATTTATACAATTATATCAATACATTACTAAAATATGTAAAGATTGAGTGTGTATAGTCAATCACGAAAATGGACTGAACATTTATTTGTATAAAAAACAGAAGTCCAAGTCTTAGTTTTAGTCTTAGTCTTAGTTCACCTGCACTTCCACGGTGGCAAAGGCTTCTGTGCAGGTCCCAGCTATGGTGTGAGCTGGATGTAGCCTAGAGGAGGAGTTCCCGCTTAGCGGGCCAGGTTCGAGCAAACTTATTACTCTGCTGCGTTGAAACAAGTGCCGCAGAGGAATGTTAACTGATGTGCGAGTCCATTTTAATATACTCAAACACTAGAGCAAGATAGACCCGCAGCCTTTTAGGCGCCATCTATTCTGCTTTTAAAAAATCACCTGATCATGGCTGGTGTTATGCCATGTGACACAGTCGCTGCTTACGACATGTTCTCTATGGGACAGTGAGGCAATTTTTGTCCTTGTAATTTTTTTTTTCGTTCGCCTTATTTCTCGATTCCCCAAGGCGGTGTGCGTTGCACTGTGGTTTTTATTTTGCGCCTGTCGGCCCAGTGCATCCGACTTCAGCTTGCATGTTATGTTAGGGCCTGCTTTCTCCTGCATTTTCTAAGACTTTGCTACCCCGGGGTAACGGGCTGTGCTGTGATGGGGATCGAACCAAGCCGTCCCCTGTCCTTGTCCTTCACAAAGACCTCAGAAGACCACCCGGCACTGTCCTTGAATATTTGGAATTCCCCGCTAAGTTAAATTTAAAAGAAAAAATTATGTAAGTCGGAAACACGTAGACACTACAGAAACAATTTAAAACTGGTAGGACTCAATGATATTTACCAGGTGCGACATATTCTCATTGCCGTAGTGACGTTATTACGTCTGTGTTACACACAGAGAGATTATTTTATTCTAGAATGATTAGACCACACTGTTAGTCGCTCACAGTGTGGCAGTGATATTATTCACTTCCGTGTCACACTGAGAGGTTCTTGTATTCCAGAACGGTTTCACCGAACTGTCGCTGACGGTATAAATGTGATAGTATTCTCCATTATGCCACACATACATTGTTATTTGCTAGAAGTTTTTCTTGAGCATTCTTCCTTCTACCTTTCATTCTAAAGTTAAATCAATGTTGTTTCTCTTTACCTCCAGGAAACAAGAACAGTAAGTTTGCACTTCTTTATTTTCCTTGTTTACTGCAAGCTTCAACAGTCACAAATATATTTTCTCTTTCTCTCATTAGAGCATAGCAGTGGCATAGTGGAAAAGCTCATACTCCTCTCTGTAGAGGAATCGGGGCGATCCCTTTTATTAAATTGACCCAGTTGTAAATTGCTACCTAGTTAACTGTCAGCGAATGAAATGTGGTAAGTGATCTGGCCTTCATACCTCAAAACAAGTAGATATAACAAATGTGTCGTTCGATAAGACATTTTTGTTTTTTTTGTTTTTTTTTGCGTTCGCCTTATTGCTCTAATCCACAAGACGGTGTGCGTTGCACTGTGGTTTTTATTTTGCACCTGTCAGCCCAGTGCATCCGACTTCAGCATGCATTTTATGTAAGGGTCTGCTTCCTCCCGCATTTTCTAAGGGTTTGCTTCCCCGTGGTAACGGCCGGTGATGTGATGGGGATCGAACCCAGTACCTTCCGGTTGTGAGCCGTGTCACTTAACCACTAGGCCCCGCCGTCCCCGGTAAGACATTTGATTTATATCAAGAGAATTTGGTTTTGTTTTTTGGGGTTGTACGGGCATAACCGTGACGAATGTCGGTCCAAAACGTTCTGAAACTGCATCGTAGGATAAAGCTTCATTACCATGTAGCATGCCCTATGCGGACCGTCGCTCCCATCACAGCCTAACTGAAAAAACTCGATCTCTGGCCAAATCTCCAGCTTGCTCCAGTCATTTCTTGACATCGCCTTCTTGGTCTGCCTCTGCCTGTCTGTCCCGGCACCATTACCTCCCATTAGCGTTCTCTTAAGTCCGCTGTGTCCATTGATGTGGCTAAAGTATTTAAATGGTATGTTCATGTTGGAATTTATGAAGCTGTTCCCCTCTATGTCCAACTCTTGTCCAATGGCTGCATTCTTCATTTTTGGTCCATGCTGTTCTCAGGACCCTTCTATAACATTTCGACTTGAAGGGCACGATTTTCTTTTTTTTTTAGGTTTTTGTAACTGTCTATGTTTCGTAACCGTATACTGCGACGGGAGAATAACAACTTCTCAAAATTCTCATTTTTGGTGGTTTGCTGGTATTCTGCCACCATTTTCTCAGGCTGTGTAGCCTCTGGTATTCTGCCAACATTTTCTCAGGTTGTGTAGCCTCTGATATTCTGCCAACATTTTCTCGGGGTTGTGTAGCCTCTGGTATGCTGCCAACATTTTCTCAGGTTGTGTAGCCTCTGTTATGCTGCCAACATTTTCTCAGGTTGTGTATCCTCTGGTATGCTGTCAACATTTTCTCAGGTTGTGTAGCCTCAGGTATGCTGCCAACATTTTCTCAGGTTGTGTAGCCTCTGGTATGCTGCCAACATTTTCTCAGGTTGTGTAGCCTCTGGTATTCTGCCTCAGGTTGTGTAGACTCTGGAATTCTGCCAATATTTTCACAGGTTGTGTAGCCTCTGGTATTCTGCCAACATTTTCTCAGGTTGTGTAGCCTCTGGTATTCTGCCAATATTTTCTCAGGTTGTGTAGCCTCTGGTATTCTGCCAACATGTTCTCAGGTTGTGTAGCCTCTGCATTGACACTGCCAATCTCCTTCTGATTTTCTTTGAGCAGTTACCATTGCTGTTAATTCTGGAGCTCAGATGAATTTCGTGACATGTTCTATTTCTTTATCACAACATTAAATGTAATGTCGACTTCTTGTTTTGTGGGTGGTCCTTTCCTTAGTTTTGTGTACGTTTACAAAGAGTCTTTGAACTTCGCTGCATCTGATAATTATAATACAAAATATGTTTACATAATTGGAGATATAAAAAAATACGTTGATCTGTAACAACTTTTGAATGACCTGTCCAGTATCTGTCAAAATTGCAGACTAACAGGTCGCACTAGTAGAGGTTGGAGTAAACAGTTTCAGCTCCCTAGGTTTGTGGGACGTAGGTTAACAATGGAGAAATATGGCTTGGCTTGGCTTCGTTCGTTCTCAATCTCCAGCTACCAAACCCTGACAGGGCTTAAGTAGCAGAATGTAGTCCAGAGAACAGAATGCGTTTACAGCTTGACTGCGATATTTACACCTTTCGGTCAAACACATCCGACTTCAGCAAGCATTTTTTTAGTACCGGGTTAGCATTCCCTCCACGATCCCTTCTCCTTAGCCAGTCTGCTTTGCTGCAGCCTGTTATCCAAATAGAATTCCACGCATCCCGTGAACGGCCATGTGAAGTTAAATAAAAGCGTTCATAAAGCTGCTACGGGATTCCTTTGACGTTGTTTCACCATCTTCATTTACCTTACTTCTTCTTAATTTCTGCACATATTAATTGTCAGAGCAGTGTACATCCCTTTCTTTATATCTATCTCTATCAATTCATCCATCCACACGTCTTATCCATTCTTTCATCCATCCATGAATCCACTCACCAATCCATTCATCCACACCCCCCCCCCCCACCCCCGCATCCACCCATCTACTAATCCAAAACGCGTCTATCCGTGCATCCCCCATCCCCACGTCTATCTGCCTGCCTGTGTGTGTTTATGAATGTCTGCCTGACTCTATCTCTCTCGCCTTATTGTCCATATTATCTCTCTCTCTCTATATATATATGTGTGTGTGTGTGTGCTTTAATCATCTCGTTTTTCTGTACTCTCAACATACAGTTCAGAATACAAAATAAACGAGTTGCTAATTGAACTATTTGGATGATCAAGGGCATCCCAGTGATCGCAGCTCACTACTAGCTAAAGGATAACAAAACAACACAGACCAGTAAAGCTCACGAGCATCAACATGGCCTATCAAACCACCATCTATAAGGAATATCTATCCCAACAAAATATCTACTGATTATATCAGAAATGGTGTCAATGAATATGTTGTAAGGATATTAACTTTGTTAACTCGTTGTTTATGTATTCGTTGATTTATCAAATTAAACAAAGGAAGTTGCATAACAAACACTGAGGTCTGTGATGTTAGAGACTTCCCTGTAAAGTGTCTCAGTTGTTGTGAAGTGAGGGTGTCCGGTTCACTTTCTCGATTGTTTGTCTTACATTTCCCAAAGAGATACATTTAGTCAACGATGTTAGTAATGAAGTACTAGAGGATTCATTGTTCCGAGAAAGCAGATTTTACGAGAACCAGTTTGTTTACTGTCTGTCATGTTTTCTCTAATAACCAATAATTTATCCATCTACACAGCAAAACCACTAAACGAACCTTGTACCTTCTCATTAGACGCATCTGAACTAGCATTGCTATATGGGCTCTACATACATGTATTGGGTTCTTATAATGTTGTAATTGTGTTTGCTTGTACCGTGTTATGCCTCTATTCGAACCAACCACATTTGTATCTGCTATTTATCTTATTGAACAATTATTACATTATGGCTCAAAGATCGTATTCATTATTTTAATGTAAGTTCTTGACGCTAGTTGTAAATAAAATAAGATCAAAGCAAGGCCTGCAGTAGATGTGGTGTGTTTGAAATATCTTTACATAATCTACATAAATTGTGTAAATGTTGGAAGAAGGAGTATCGTTTTTAATATTTAAATTCGAACTATTATTTACGTTTAAATGTTTATCAACATAGCATGCTAAGATATTTATTTTTAAACTTATAAAGGGTTGCAACCACATAAATTGAAAAGAAGAAAAGAAAACAAGCGTTATCTTTCCCTGAATATTGTTTAAAAGTCGCAAGAGAGAACCTGCCTTGGGCGTCACCCCTCAGTCTAGGGGTAATTTAATACAGCCTAGAAAGAGTGATCTATGGCCCTGCAGCAGATCCACATGGCTGTACATATTGCGATTATGCACGTAGGATGTAAAGTTTTAATTTTCCACTCGACCAAATTTCTCTTGCTCGCTTTCAGCTTATTTACTTGACATATGGGGAGAAACCAGCTCTGATCCCGATCTACCTGTGTAAGATAGCATCCTTACACTGAGCTGAACCTTGAACCTACACGGAGGCGTCGAAGTCGCTGAATAGACTAGGCAAGTGGGTTTTAAATGAGTTTATTCTTCATTTTTACAATACAAATCATTTCATGGTTATTTTCATTCAAACTTCTTACACTCGCATTTTCCTTCAATTGTAACAACAAAGTTGTGAGACAGTTTCAAAATATTTGTTGTTTTTTTTTTTTTTTTTTTTTTTTTTTTTTTAAATGATTATACATTGTATACAGTTCAAATGTCATTTTTGGCATTTGAACATTTACAATTTATATAAGTTTATATACACACACACACCCACACACACAACTCGCACATACACGCACTCTACAGCCACACGAACCGAAATTGCTAAGGATTTCAAGTGCATGTCAATAATGTATAGTTTGTGTTTCTGTGTAAATATGTTAGGGAATATTTGTGTAGTGTAGATTCTCTGTTGATAAACTGCTTTGTTTCTACATATCCATATAAGGTGTCTGAAATCTGCAAGTAAAGTTAATAGTCTATTCTGCGTGTTTCTGTCTGTTCTGGAAATGGTATTTAGCATGATTGCTCTGTACATGTTTACTTTAATTTGTGTGTGTTTATTTATTGTTTGTCTGAGTGTTGCTAAAGTTTCTGATATGATACTGCATTGGTAAAAAAGATGATCTTCTGTTTCTTGAATGTTCTGTCTGCATAGTTTACATTTTGGCATGCTTGTTTTTGACATGTGTGCTTTTTTGTATAGCGTCGGTGTTATGCTAAATAAAAGTCTGTATGTTGTTTCTTTAGTTTTTGGAGCTATTTTTAATGCATGTAAAGTTGTGAAAATATTTGAATAGTCTGTTATAAAAAAATTATATCCTCTTTTTATTCTATTTTTAAGTGGGGGTTCTTGGGTTTGTACTAACATTTTATAAATAGTTTTAGTCTCTTGCTTTATTAAATGTTCATTATTGTGTATATGCTTAATGCATTCTTTATAATAGGGAGGTAAGTTTCCAAAGGAGTGTGGCATATTATTGTTAAGTTTACAGAATTTAATAATTCTGAGTCCCACATAGTAGTGCGCTAGTGGGTACTCAGTTGGATTCGCGATTATTTGACCAATAAATTTAATTCTAAGGGCTTTAATTGTTGTTTTTATATCTTTTAGGGAGATCCCGCCTCGATTTTTTTCTTGTATTATTGTTTTAGTTTGAATGCTATGAAGAGTAAATCTAAAAATGAAATTTCTAATGAGGGCATTTATTTCTTTACTGGTCTTTATTGGGGGGGCTAAAGATGTTTGATATATATATAAGTTTGGGTATAATAAAGGTGTTTATTATAACGCTCAAATATTGTTGTAGTTTTAAATTTATATTTCTCTAATTTATTTGTAATTTGTTCTATTACTTTTCTCCACATTTCTTTATTTTGTTCATAGGATTTGCCTGGAAGTCAATTCCATATATTTTGAGTTTATTTTCTTTCACTTATTTGAAGGGGAAGTCTGTTTTAAATTTCCATTTGCCTATTCCCATTCTGCTCATTCAAGCGCTTTGTGAAGGTCTCACAACCTTCACGTGTACTTGTTGAGGTGCTCTCTGCTGAGTACAGTTTAGCGTAGAAAAGTCTAAACGCTTGACCTATTTCCTTTGTCTCTGTATAAATATTTCCCCCCTCGTCCTTTATTTCGTGTATCTGTCTATTCCTTTGTATGTTTTGTTCTACTGCTAAATATTGTTTACTGGGTGTTTCTTGTGTTATAGAATTTAATTTTGTCCTTAATTGTGCCCCTTGTATCCTGTGATTTTCAATTTTGTCTAACTCTTCTTGCAATAAATGAATTACGGGGGCGTTTTTATCTATTAGTTCAGTTAGTCTAATGGCTTCTTCTGTAATTTGTTTATTTCTTCTTATATTTTTATAAATAATTTTTGATATTGTTTGTGTTCTTTCTTTAATTGTTCTTTTTAATAAATCCCAATATTCTGCTAAATTTTCAGTTGGTGCGGTCTGTACATAATCTTGTATTAAATTCGTTATATTTTTAACAAAATGTTCATTTTTAAGTAGAGAGTTATTAAATTTCCAATGTACAGACTCGGTGTAGTTTGTGTTTGTATGTGTTGAGTTTACGACTATTTCTACTGCTTTGTGGTCTGTAAATGTTCTATTGTCTAAATGACGTATTTTACTTATTATATAGTTTTCATGTGTATAGAATCTATCTAATCCAGTTGATGTGCCATGAGTATATGTTTTGTCTGTGTATGTTGTCTCCTTGCCCTCTGGATATTTCCGTCTGTATGTATCTAATAGGGCATGCTCATCTAAAATGTATTGTAGGATGTCGTTTGTTTTCCTTGTTGTAATTCTCACATGCGGTGTGTCTAAAGGGTTCAATGTGCAATTGAAATCCCCACCCATTATGATTTTATGTTTTTTGTATTGTTGACTTAATGTGTTAAAAAGATTGTTATAAAAAGTATACTGCTGTGTCTTTGTTGTGGGAGCATATAAATTAACTAGTGTGTCATTGTTATTTAATTTACTTTTAACTTGTATTATTTGTACCCTACCCTCTGTGTCTCTGTGGTTATGCGTCATTTTCCAACTATCTGATGTCTGTAAAATAGCTACTCCTGTCTGTGTTCCTAAACTAAACCATGCATGAGCTATTCCTAATTTTGCTGTGAGTAAACGTGCATGCATGTCGTGGTCTATGTGTATTTCTTGTAAAAAGATGAAATCTGTTTTGTGTCTATGCATTAGGGTTGTTATGTGTTGTAGTTTGTGCCTTAGGCCTCTGATGTTTAGAGATATAATGTGTAGTTTATTTGTTGAGGCCATGGGGTCTGTGTGTGTTGTGTTGTATAATATGTAATACAATTTATGAAATTCCACAGTCAAGGACTTTCACACTTTTAAATCTCATAGGTAATTCGTTCAACATGTAAGTCTTTTTCGAATGAATATCCATCTTTCTCTCTATAGCTTTCGGGCTGAACAAACAGAAAGAGACATTCATACGTACGAATGTATATACAAAGAGGTCAAACATACTTTCCTTCTCACACACCCACACACACTTACATTCAGATATCTTAGTTTCAAGGACAAGAACAGGGAATATGAAAAACTGCGAGAGCGGAAAAAAAAGATCATTTCTAGTGAAAAGTATGATAGAGCAGAGAAAAGGAAAGTTCGGGTGTACAGCAAACTGGTGAGCCACACATGGCAGAGAGAGAGAGAAAGATATAAATTCAGACATAAAAAAACGTACCTTGAAGAAACCAGGAAAAACCATTCACACAATCTAAATTATCACTTTTTCACTATTAATATGGCTAAATGTTCTATAGATGAAATATATAATTAGAATAGATAGTCTTCTAATTTCAGTTCATCATCCATAGTGTCTATAATTAATTTGGGACTGTTTCCTGAGTCCTCAGCGTTTACTAGGGCGTGCCAGGCTGGTCTGTTTTTTTGTTGAATGGCGTCATGTGTGCTAACTGTTGTCATCTGTTCTGTTTCTGTGGTTGGAATGTTTGTTGATTTCTGTGGGCTTGGTTTCCGTTGTTGTGTTGTTTGCTGCTCCTGTTGGGTCTGCTTTTGTGGGGTTGTTTTGGTGGGGCTGCGAGTTTTCTGTTTTTGTGGTATTCCGTTTTTGTTGCTGTGTGTTGTGTTTTTTCGTTTCCGTGCGTGCTCGACGAGTGTGAACCCGTCTTCGGTTGTTGTTGGTGTTGGCGCTGGTGCTTGCGGTAGTGCTGGTGTCGATGGTGGTGGTGCTGGTGTTTGTTGCTCTACGTTGTTGAGGTTTTTGGTTATCTGTGTTCTGTTTTTTTTCTGGCATTGGCTCGACCAATGTGACTCTTCGCCACAATGGTCGCATGGGGTTCGCCTGCCCGTCAGTGTTACCCACATCTTCCATGTGGTGTTGATACCACCTTTCAGGTTTGCATGGACATAGTGGGGGATCGGTTGTTTGGTAGGTTTATACCAAAAATCCCAATTGTCCAAGCAGGTTTTCTGTTGCTGCACCCGGACTTCCCCGTCACGTGGCTGTTGCAACTATTTTTTTTATGGCTTCTTGTTTCACTGTGAGAGGTGCCCAGTGAATGACCCCCTTAGCTTTCACTTTATCTGAATGTTCTATGAGTATTGAAATTCGTGGGTTGTCCCACTCCAGAGTCATGCCATCTAATCGTTGATAATGCGTAATGTGTGCTGATTGTGTCAGGGTGGCGCAAAAGACCCTGGGGTCGGAAAATCTTCCGATACCCACGACCCCATTTGGGCCTACCCCAGCTGGTCCCGTCAGGATACTATGAATCAAATGATAGGACGTTTTCAAGGCCTGTTGACCAGAAACCGTTATGACAAGTGTTCCTTGCTTATGGATAACATCCTCTTGAACAAAATCTTCGGAATTAAAATCGATGAATAGATCTGCCATTTTAGGCGAACACACACAAAGAAAACGTGGGAAAAAAAAAAATACACTCCTGAACGGAAATAGCACAGCTCCTCGAAAACACGTCCGTCCAGTCCGAGAAGGGCTAGACGAGTGGGTTTTAAATGAGTTTATTCTTCATTTTTACAATATAAAAAGGGCTAGACGAGTGGCTGCAAAAAACCAACACTAGCTTGGTCCTAACAGTTGCAAATAGTAATTTTAAAGTTAGCTTATATGCTGCAAACTGTGGAAGACGTGTCTCGTCTGGTTTCCACTATTTGTATATCGTTTTGAAAATTAATTAAATCAAATACGTTAAATACAACTACATGTTACAACTTGCCTCAAAGTAGTTTGGGTCATAAATTGAACTGTATCATTACATACAATAATAGGTACAAATTTGCGTTGATGAAATATTAAACAATTTAGTCAATCGAGTATTTATTTATTATCATCCTTTGATGTATAAAGGGAACCAAATGATAGTAGCATTCATTGGCTTTCTTTGTTGTAAGGGATATATTGCCCTTGTGACGAGGTAAACATTCGTCTTGGGAACATTGTTCACGACTAGGTCGTGTAACTGTTGTCTCGGTAATTGGATATCCTATACTGAGTGGTGTGTAGGTTTTAAATATAAGGTGCTTGTACTAAAGAGCTGCTCCCGTCTTGTGTGTTTTCTGGAGTGCTTCTTTTTTTTTTTTTTTTGTTTATTTGTTTTGATTCAGAATATAGTCAGAATGTCTTCCAAGCTGAACGTGCTGGAAGAAATAATTGATTTCGATAGCCCAGGCGTATTTATGGACGATGGCAGTGTCTTCCGCAAGGGGACACTGAAAGTCACAGTTACTGGCGAACTGTCAGCCAGCTTGAAGCCGCACGAGATGGCAAGCATCCTAGCCGGGATAGTGGGCATTGGGCCCTCTGGTGTGATCGCAATTTACAAGTTCGCAAACCCACGTGTGTGGTATGTGCGGCTGACCCAGTCAGCCCACATACTACACTTCAAGAGCCTACATGGCAAAAGAGTCAACTGCTCCACACCAAAACTCTCTTTATCAATTGAGCACCAGGAGCAAGAGAGAGAGAGAGAGAGAGAGAGAGAGAGAGAGGGGGGGGGGGGGTGCTCAATTGGGTGCCCGAGACCACCAAACTGGATGCGGTCAAGGCGGTCGTGATAAAAATTACAGGCGATAAAAACGCCGAGGTGTTTCCCCAACGAAACATCTCAGACAAATGGGCCTTTGCCTACAAAAAGAATAAGGTGGAGGTGCCCCACTACGTAACCGTCAGATTTCTGAGTGGGGACGCCAAGGCCATAAGGCTCTGGGTAACTATCACCGGCCGTCGCACCCCATGCGAAGGATGTGGAGATGATACGCACTGGACAAGCCAGTGCACCAAGAGGCGACGTCCAGAGATCGTAAGAGAGGCTGAGCGACAGCCAAACCCAGGGCTGACTGAAGCTCAGCCCCCACCACCTCCACCCTTCGCTGAGGAGCACCCCGCCACCTCGGATGATGGCTAAACCGAGGTGGACTGGAAAAGAAAAAGAAAAAGAAATTCGAGGAAGAGGAGTTCCTCTCCTCCAGTCATTAAAAGGGGACCGGCAACACACCGCCGGCCCCCGAAGAAATGACAGCAGGACCTGAGCCAGAGACCCTGCCAGAGCCCGTGAAGGAACCGGCCCAAAAACCGGGACCGGAACCGGCACCAGAACCGTCACAAGAGCAAACAGACAGCGCTGGTCCGGTGTCCCCGCCAAGTCGGGACACCGACGACCAGATATCCCCCATGCCCTCATTGAGGCTGGAGGACATTAGCTCAGACGAGGGCGAGCCGGTCCGTCAGCTCTGGGCAACAATGGTGGACGGGCTGTAGCTGGACAAGGACTGAGTAGCGACACAATAGTTAATCGATAATTATAAACTACAAGTAGCCCAATTAAGAGCTAAAATACCAGTACTTTTGCAGGAAAACCCCACACAACTGTACTTAGCGGTAGAACAGAACATACAACGTGCACTGCAAATACACAAAATCAAGGAACCAACAGGACAAATTTTAACTGAACCCCACGAAATACGACAGACCTTTCATGACTACTGCACGACGTTGTATTCTGCAGAGAATACCACGCACACTGAGTGCGGCAAATGTTCTGGTTATACAAAGCAGTTGAGTGACACAGACAGGGATGCCATCAGTACACCCCTGTCCTTAATTGACTTAAAAAACTCACTCGACACCTTTCAGAAAAACAAATGCCCAGGATCTGTCGGCTTGACCGTAGAGTTCCACGTAACCTTCTTCGACAGTATTGGACCCACCTTTTTAAAAGTGTTAAATGAAGCATTTGAAACAGGCGAATTGCCAAATAGCCTTAATGAAGCTTACATTACACTGATCCCTAAACCGGACAGTGACAAGCTAGAGGCCAAAAACTACAGACCAATTTCTCTCCTGAACGTAGAATACAAAATTCTGACCAAAGCCCTCACACTAAAGATTAGACCCTTTATGCAACATCTAGTACATAAAGACCAACAATGTAGCGTAAAGGATAGGAAAATCAGTAAACATGCACATTTCCTACGAGACATTATACAATATACAAGCGACAAAAACAGCCAATCTGGCATTCTCTCAATTGACCAAGAAAAAGCTTTCGCTAGAGTCTCTCATTCCTTTCTCCACGAAATATTAAATAAAAATAACATTGAGGAATATCTCACCAACTGGAGACAAATAACATTGAGGAATACCCCACCAAATGGAGACAAATAATATTTAAGAGACCCGAAAGCAAAATAATGATTATTCATCATTTAACAGATAGTTTCCCCCTAACAAGATCAGTCAGGCAAGGATGTCCGCTGTCCCCAACACTGTATACCCTAGTCTTGGAGCCCCTACTAAAGAAGATTAGACAGGACCCAACAATAGTAGGGACCCATATCCGGGATCTGGGGAACCAAAATTTATAACTTACGCGGACGATACCGCTTTCTTTACATCCAATAGTAGGTCAATTCAAAATATCCGAAACACCTTCACACAATTCAGCACAGAAGGCGGATCCAAAATTAATATCCCCAAATCATCCATAATGGGGATTGGCTAGTAGAAAAATAAATTCGATTTTCCCCTTCACCTAAATCAAGTAAATAAAATATAAATATATGGAATAATATACCCTGCAAATCCATGTTTTGCAAACAATGCATTAGACACATTACCGGAAACGAAACATTACTCACACAAAAACCAGACACGATTTACAAAAAAACTAATATTATTACAGGAACCCCCACTTAAAGATAGGATTAAACGAGGATACGGGTATTTTATAACTAATTACACACATAACTTTTGTAATCTACACAACCTTAAAGTATCACCACACATTAAAGAAGTTACAAACAGACTAATTTTCGGAACAACGCCAATACGTAAACAAACTCAACCCCAGCTAGGACACGTAACACAATAATGCCATCTTTGCAACAGAAACATACAAGAAACAGAAAATCATTTATTCTATCTTTGTAAAGTAGTCAGCACAACACTAGGTAAAATTAGACAACTAATTAGCAAATTTACTAAGATAAGAGTAGACATGTTTAGAGCCATAATGCTTCATACACTTCCATGGACAGATAGAGACACACAAAACAAACTCCTAACAATACTGGCAGAGTTCAGATACTTAGTATGGACCTGTCGGTGTAGAGCTCTCTACCACAGGCACACCTTTAACCCAGGCAGTTTTCTATCTTTGTTTATGGGAATGAGTAGGTTCTTTGCCCAGATGTTTCACGATCTGTGAATATTCTGGGCAGGACCTACGGACTGCCTGGGAGCAAAGGATAGATATATATGGATTTTTGTACGAGTGAGTGTGAACGAGAATGTATGGTGTGTGCAAGTGTACACACGGGTACTAGGATGAACATATTTATGTAAATATTTTATAAGTCTGCATTGTGGATAAATGTAGATGCATGCGTACCCATGTGTGTGGGAGAGTCGGTAATGTATTGAAAATTGAATGCAGGCGTATATTGAGGCTATGTGTGGATGAAGAAACATGTTTTAGACAGAAATGTCTCCGTGTTGCCTGGAACTGTGGTGCTTGTGTGGGTGTGGGGTGTGTGTGGGTGTGTGTGTGTGGGTGTGTGTATTTCTGTGTGTATATGTGTGTGGAAGGAGTTTATAACAATGAATTTATTTTGTAAATAACTTGTAAAAATGTATTAAGAATTCCATTTCGCTGTTATTTTGCTCTGGCTGCAATTTGCATTAAACTCTTTGAAAGAGAACGACACTTGAAAATGTAAAATGCGCCATTAAAGCGGAAACAATAAAAACCCTTTAAAATCTTACACTTAAGACGTGTGTTGTTCGAGTATTGAATAATAACAAGACGTAAGCAAAGGTATGTGAACTTTTTGTATAAACATTATCTGTAACAAATCATCTATACACTGTTAATCTCACTGCGCATCTCTAAATGCTACACTGACCCTTTTCAGGCATAAAGCGTCTACTACCATCATTATAATAACATCAGTCATATGAAGTCTTGCAGGTTTGGTGTTGGCTAGAAATTATGGACGTAGAAGTCATTACCATAAGTTCTTACACTCCAGGTATTAACACAAATACACATCACTATCAGGTTGTACGCATATGTTGTATTCAAGCAATGACATTAGTATCATACACCACATAGACGGCCTAGTAATGATACGGACCTTACATGTATGTCGTAGTTGTGCGTGTATGTATCTAAAGCCACCCACTATAAAAGGAACGCCAACACTTTGCAATGGACGCTGCATTCAGCTGCTACTGATTGTTACAAAGGAACCTATATATAAACCTCTACAAACAGCATAGTTAGAAGATGGCAATAGCAAATAAATAATCTGTTCTGTAAAGAAGAGTAAAATAAAGGGTGGGTGAGGTGTTTTGAAGATGGAATGAACGTGTGTGAGTGTGTGTGCACGTATGGGTGTATGTGTATGCCTGTGTTTGTAATGAACACACAGAATAACTGATCGCTTCACACACGGCCTTGAACTAGCCTGTCTTGTGACGTCCCTACTCAACTCGCATGGGTAGACACGAACCATAAAACAACACTAGTTCCCATTCTATTCCAGTTAGCAGTTTACCAGAATACAATGATATTTAAACTACAAACCATTACACGTTCCGTGCAAAAACAACATTTCTAGTGTACACTTCAAATTATAAGAAGAGACACACAATGAGATTTGTATTTTTATTAAATCAGGGCTGTTTTATGTTGTATGTCCTGATCAAATGTTTGTGTGTGTCTGTGTGTGGTGAGGTTCAGTGTGGAATAGAGATAATAATTTCACGACTGCCACACTGAGAGCATGGAACTCTTAACAATTTGACTCAATGCATGTCAGTGGTCCTAATCCTTGTTATACCTGCACCCACTTTTATAACTTTCGTGACGGTAAACTGTCCTTAACGTCTACTAACATTTTAATAGAAGAAAATTCCATGATCGTCCACTGAGTGTGTATTTTTAATCATCATGAGTCATGTCCTTTGCAGAACGTCGCTCCCATACTTTGGCATTATGCGATAGTTTCCTCAGATTGTGTGTTTAATATAGCATGTCATTATTCTTATTAGATCAAATCGCCCACTAGTGGGCGGCAGAGCTCAGTTTGAAGAGCACTGCTTTAGATGATTCATCTGGGATCAAGAAGCTGAGCAGCACATGAGTTGCAGTGGTTAGCGACCCATAGCTGACTGCTAGCGTCAGAGGCAGCGAACCATAGCTGCCAAGACCCTTCTACACCTCCACGCGGAGATCCTGGATAACAGGCTTCAGCAGGGCAGACTGGAGAAGGGATCGAAGAGGGAATGCTAACCCGGTACTCAAAACATGCTTGCTGGTCGGATGTGTTGGACCGAAAGGTGCAAATATCACAGCCAAGCTGTAAACTACGACACAACGCATTCCGTTCTCTGGACTACATTCTGCTACTTAAGCCCTTTCAGGGTTTGGTAGTGGGAGATTGAAAACGAACGAATAAGAAGAAGAAGAAGATGATTCATCTTAGTCCAATGAAACAACTTACCTAGAGGAGATACACCTGCCATGAAACAACTTACCTAGAAGAGATACACCTGACGTGAAACAACTTGCATAGAAGAGATACACCTGACACGAAACCTAGAAGAGATACACCTGACAGAAAACAAGTTACCTAGAAGAGATACATCTGGCATGAAACAACTTACCTAGAAGAGATATACCTTCCATGAAACAACTTACCTAGAAGAGATACACCTGACACGAAACCTAGAAGAGATACACCTGACATGAAACAACTTACCTAGAAGAGATACACCTGACATGAAACAACTTACCAAGAAGAGATACACCTGACATGAAACAACTTACCTAGAAGAGATACACCTGGCATGAAACAACGTCTTCTTCTTCTTCTTCTTCTTACGCTGTCAGACGTCGACCTTTATTTTTTCGAAAAAAAGCAGCGGTCATCCCGAGGCTGTCAACACTGCCATAAAGCTTGTCTAGTGTTGCCACTGGTGATGACCGCATCTGCTTTCTCTGGTCCTCGTATGTCGGGCAGTTTTGCAAAAAATGCTCAGCGGTCATTTTCCCGGTACCACACGAGCATTCGTCAGTGCCACCTATCTTCAATTTGTTGAATAGGTGGTACCTCAGTCTATTGTGGAAAGTGCGAAGTCTGAAGACCACGACCTGCTTTCTTCTGTTCAACTGGTAATAGGCATAGTTTTTTGTGTAGCCAGTATGTTCTGTTTCCCATTTGGTCCTGTATCTAGCTCTAATAAGCCGCTTTGACTCTTCGTATGTCATATTAGTATCTGGTTGTGGTAGTCTTGCACCTTCTTCTGCCAGTCTGTCTGCCTCCTCGTTGCCTTGGATGTTGCAGTGGGATGGAACCCACTGTGCCACTACTCTTTTGGGTGCGGACTGCTGGCATAGTTGACAGAGTACTGCTCTTAAATAATTAAGTTCAGTATTTGTCTGGCTTTTTAGTGCTGTGATTACGGCCAGGGCATCTGTAAGCAGGACTATATGGCTTTCATTCCTTTTACCTGTCACGATTTCTTCCACTGCCGCCGCTCTGAAATTGCTTGTGTATTTTCCAGTTGCCAATGACAGTGTTATTTTTCTGCCATTTGGTAAGCTCAGGAATGCCCCTGCCCCTCCGTTCTGTGTTGTGTTTGTTACAGAATCGTCGGTGTATGCATGGGTCCAGTCCATGCTTGGGTAGTTTTTCGTTATGTACCTCAGGGTTGTATCTCTTCTTTCTTTTTCAGTCTGGCAGTTTTTGTTTCAAATACCTAATATATTTTCTATCACCTCTGGAAATATATACTGCCTCCAGGTAGGTTTTCGTACAGTAGAGATGGGCTTTGGTGTTGTTAGTGCCTTCATGGGGTCTTCGTCCATCTTTGCTTTGGCTATTTCTCTAAAGTTTCTCCGCTTTAGTTTTTCATTTTCGAAATTGTTTAGTCTCTGGTGCATTGGATGGTCAGTCAGTCTTCTGAGTTTCTCTGCTTGCTGCTGGGCTCTGCAGTCTCTTTTGTCGGTCATGGATTGCAGTTTTGTAATCTTTTCAAGTTCTACAATTGGCGTTGACGCCATGCCTCCTGTTATAACTCTCATGGCTTGGTTGTGGAGTTTGCTAATTTTATCGAAGTTCGCCTTTGCTGCTGTTGTCCATGCCGCAATGCCATACTCGAGAACTGGTCTCACTCTTCCAGTGTACAGTTTCTTAGTATACTTTCGTCTGCTCCCCAGCTTGTGCCAGCAAGTTTCCTCGTGATTGTCATTCTTTGTTTGGCTCTCATTTGGTTTCTCTCGATCTGACTTTTCCATGTCATGCGCCGATCAAATGTGACTCCCAGGTAGTTTGGGTTGTCGTTTGGCTGCATGTATTTGCCGTTAAGACTTAATTTGGTGTTTTGGGGTTTGTTTGATAGCGAGAATATCGTACATGTCGTATTTTCCTCGTTTATTTTGACCAGCCATGAGTTCGCCCACTCTTCCAGCGATATTAGGCCCTGCTGCATCTGATTTCTTGCTATGGTGAAATTATTTTCAGAGGTCCACATAGCCAGATCGTCTGCAAACATTGAGCTATGGACTCTTCTTGGTATATTCTCTCTTATGTTATTTATATACACCAGGAAGAGTGTGGGTGACAGTACTCCCCCTTGGGGTACTCCCTGCTCAAGTGTCACCTTTTTGCTCATCTGCCCTTGTACTTGAACTCTGGCTGTTCTGTTTTTGAGGTAGTGACTGATCCATTTGTACATTTTCCCACAAACTTCACTTCTTCGAAGCTTGACTCTTTCCAGACTTTATCAAATGCCTTTTCTAGGTCCACCCAAACCGCTACTGTGTGTTTTTTGCTCCTGGTAGGCATCTTCTATTTCCTAGGCTATGAGGGTGACCTGGTCCTCATTGGATCTGTGCTGTCTAAAGACTGCTTGCTGTAGAATTAGTATGTGTTTTTCTTCCAGATGCCACATCAGTCTGGTGTTTATCATGCGTTGCATCAGTTTGCCTACACAGCTCAGTAGGCTGATAGGCCTGTATCCATTTGGATCTGTTTTATCTTTTCCTTTCTTTGGTACTGGTACAAGTACTGCGTCTTTCCATGCCTGGGGTACAATACCCATTTTCCAGCTTTGGTTCAGGACTGATAGTAATTTCCTCTTCGCTGTTTGGCCCAGCCCCATCAGCATTTCGTTTTTTATCCCGTCTTTTCCGGGAGATTTCCTTTTCTTTAACGTTCTCATGGCCTCTTCCATTTCATTCATTGTTAGTTTTGCCCTCATATGCTCTTCTGGTGCCATATTGATGTTGTCGTGCCCCTTTTGCTCTTCCCTAATGTTTGTATGCCTATCTGCAGGGACATCAACGTGGTTTGCTCTGACATAGTGTTCTTCTTTTTCTTCTCCTTCTTCGTACGCAGTCAGACAGTAACCATTATTTTTTCGAAAAAAGCGGCGGTCATCCTGAGGCTGTCGACACTGCCATAATGTTCAACAAATGCGTTTGCTGCTTTTTTTCCAGTGAGCATGTTGTCACCCTGCTTGATTGTAATTTGTTTGTTTGATGGAGTTTCGTCATTCATGGCTCTGACTAGCTTCCATAGTTTATTCCCTTCTGTGTCTAAGTTGAGGCTTTCTGTTTTGTTTTTCCAGCTTTCTCTTGCTGTTTGGTTTAGCGTGTATTTGTATTTCGCCGTGGCGGCTTTGAGGGCGATATTTGCCTCCATAGATTGTTCTCGCTCTGCCATGTTCCTAGCATTTGTGACTGCGTCTTCCGCTTTCTGCAACTCATCATTCCAATGGGGCTTATAATTTTTCCTTGCCTCTCTTGGGATGGTTTCAGTGGCAGCTTGCATTATTGCTTTGCTTAGGCTTTCCACCATGGGTTTCATATTGTTATTCCGTGTATTGATGGTTTCACACAGCCCATCTGTCAGGCTTGCAAATCTGTCCCAGTTGGCTAGTTTGTAATTCCAACGTGGGAGCGGTTTTGTTTCCTGTGGGCCTACTTCCATATCCATTTATAGCCTAATTGGCCTGTGGTCGCTACCTGCCAATTGGTTTAGCACCTGGTGATCTATTTTGTGGTGAATGTCCACTGTGGAAAAGGCCAAGTCTGGAGTAAACGTGGTATGCCATGTTCTAGAATAGAAGGTAGGGCTATCCTCCGGCCTATTGATTAGATAGAGATTTGTGTCTATCCCCCAATCTTCCACTTCGTCATCTCTGCTGTCTGTGTCCGAGTATCCCCATCTCTCCGAGTGGCTGTTGAAGTCTCCAGCTACTATGCAGTTGGAGTCTTTGACTTCCATACTCGAGAGCGACAGGTCTTTGTTTGGTGGTCCGTACAGGTTGAAGAAACAACGTCTACCTTGTAGAGATACACCTGGCATGAAACAACTTACCTAGAAGAAATACACCTGGCATGAAACAACTTACCTAGAAGAGATACACCTGACATGAAACAACTTACCTAGAAGAGATACCCCTGGCTTGAAACAACTTACCTAGAAGAGATACACCTGACATGAAACAACTTACCTAGAAGAGATACACCTGACATGAAACAACTTACACAGAAGAGATACACCTGACATGAAACAACTTACCTAGAAGAAATACACCTGGCATGAAACAACTTACCTAGAAGAGATACACCTGACATGAAACAACTTACCAAGAAGACATACACCTGGCATGAAACAACTTACCTAGAAGAGATACACCTGACATGAAACAACTTACCTAGAAGAGATACACTGGCATGAAACAATGTCTACCTTGTAGGTAAACTGAGGACAGTTTGAGGTTAGAGAAGCAGAGAAATGCGTACTGATGACGGATATATTTTGGCAACGCTATCGACTTCAAAAAGACAAGATTCAGAAATTGAATTATTGGAGCCATTGAGTTGAGTGTATGATGCGAACAAGGGTTATAGAAACATGGATCTGTCCATTGCCATACTGGGAGCGTGCCGCTTTAAACGAATAACTGCGATGTCTAACCAACATACGGTAGAAGACGACACATTTCATGTATTTGCACACCACACTATTAACTTATACCAAAAGGCAGCTAATGTGAAGTAGTTTTCTGTGTTTGAAAGAACGTTCTATATTTGATCTAAGAACAAAGTGAATGATTTGTTTTTCTGAGGATCAGAAGAAGGCGAAGAAGTTTGTATAATGATGTTTAATATGAAATCAACACTCGTCTATTCTTGTTTAAGATGTTCAGCCGTCAACTTTCAAATGTCAGGAGCTACGTAGGATAATATCAGTCATGGATCTTCTTCTTCTTCTTTATCGTACGCTGTTTACAGCGATATTTACGTTGCACTGTTTTATTTTGTTAAGCCTGTGGCTCAGTGCATCCGATTTAAACAGGCGTTTCTGTAGGGTTGCCCTCCTTAGCCTTTGGCTGTCTCCAGCCTAACTGCAAGGCAGCAGTTGTTTTTAGTCAGAGTTGTCTCTCTTTGGAAAGTTGTCTTATCGAGTTTTCCCCACTCGTGTCTATAGGGTTTGGCAATGATATGATATGATGTACTATGTACTAGTTTGTACTATCCCGGAAGAGAGGCAGTCCAGTGTGACTGTGTCTCAGGATCGTCACGTCCTGCCAGAAACGTAGCATATGCATGTGAGTGAGGTATCTCTTTGCTCCTTGTATTTTCTCGGCTCATCTGCAGTGATGGTACGCCTAGCATTCCCCGCCACCTGGGAGGTTGTCACAATAGGGCAGAGGGTGCAATGTCCGCTGGACTGCATCTCTTCTGCGTCCATTGGGATGACTGATAGCAGACAGAGGTAAAGAGCAAGGCAGGAGTGCATTTATCCAGGTGCATTTCTGCGGCTCGACCGGGCCGGGCTGAGACGCAAGCCCCAGGTCCCAGCCATGTCGTAGCCTCCCATCACAGCGGTTCTGAGATTTAGGAAGGGGTTCTGGCTTAGAGGCGTTCGGCCGTAGTCCCTCAGATGGTAGCTTCGCACCATTGGCTTATCAGCCAAGCACGTGGACCAAATGTCAGCAACCTGTGATTTCTCTCGAAGGAGTGCATTTAACCAGGGGACAAGCCTGGTCACGGCACGGAGATGGTGTTCGCCTGGTGTGCGGACATATCTCATGGTCAAGGGTTGAGTCTCAGCAGTTCGCAGTGAGGTAGCTGATCTACTGCTTAGGGCACCCCGGCCGAGAACTAAGTCTTCTATAAATGGTTTCATACCTCATCGCCGTATGGGGTGAATATCGAGCAGCTTCCTGCCCGCTTTGATCGGCGGACGGCAGAGACCTCATTCTGCGGCTCGACCGGGCGAGACTGGAGCGGGAGCCCCAGGTCCCCACCATGTCGAAGCCTTCCTTTGCGATCGTGCTGAGCTTTTGGGCGGGATTTTGGCTTAGAGGCGTTCAGCCGTAATCCCTCACCTTGTAGCCTCGCGCCGTTGGCTTATAAGCCTAGTACGTGAACCAAATGTCTGCGGCTCCTCTCGAGTTGAGCAGGATTACCGTAGCAACGCCCTGTCATTAGTAGGGTAAAACTGACCTGTCTTTCGAGTGTCTTTTTCCAGCACCCGTTCAATATTAGACCGGACGTATCAATAGAGGGCTTTTTAGTTTGTCAATGGCCAAGTTTCTGGAACCTGCAATTTATGCAGGGTTAAGACCAGATTACCATAGCAGACGCTCTTTCATTAGGGGGTTAAGAGACTGACCTGTCTTCCGTGGGTCTAATACCAGCACATGTTCACTATTAGACCCCACGAAGGTGCTCTCGATTTGACAGTCATTCTACAGTATTGGCGTGTTAAGTCAATTTAAGCCGCAGGCTCCACTCCTGGTAGTGCCCGTCCGTCAATTCCTTTATCACACACTGAATGCAGACCAACCGAGCCACAGAGGGCATAACCCCAGATTTCTGAGGGTCTAAATCCAGCACCCGTTCCATATTAGACCCAAGGAAAGTGGTCTCAGCATGTCAGTCATTTCAGTGTTGGCCGTGTTGAGTCAAATTAAGCCACAGACTCCACTCCTGGGGGTGCCCTTCCGTCAATTCCTTTAAGTTTCAGCTTTGCAACCATACTTCCCCCGGAACCCAAACACTTTGGTGTCCCGGAAGCTGCCCGCAGAGTCATTGAAGCAACTCCTGCGGATCGCTAGTCGGCATCGTTTATGGTCAGAACTACGACGGAATCTGATCGTCTTCGCACCTCTGACTTTCGTTCTTGATTAATGAAAACATTCTTGACAAATGCTTTCGCAGTCTTGCTGCGATCCAAGAATTTCACCTCTAACACCGCAATACGAATTCCCCCGTTTGTCCCTGTTAATCATTACCTCCAGTTCCGAAAACCAACAAATTAGAACCGAGGTCCTATTCCATTATTCCATGCACCATTATTCAGGCAGCCGAGGCCTGCTTTGAACACTCTATTTTTTTCAAAGTAAACGCGCCGGCCACCCAGGACGCTCAGCGAAGAGCACCCGTGGGAGAGAGCCGGCAGACGGTAGGGCAGGAGACAACGGGCAGTGAACCGGCGCGAGCCGGACCGCCCGCCTGCGCCTGAGATCCAACTACTGCAACAACTTTAATATACGCTATTGGAGCTGGAATTACCGCGGCTGCTGGCACCAGACTTGCCCTCCAATAGATCCTCGTTAAAGGGTTTAAAGTGTACTCATTCCAATTACGGGGCCTCGAAAGAGTCCCGTATTGTTATTTTTCGTCACTACCTTCCCGTGCCGGGAGTGGGTAAGTTGCGCGCCTGCTGCCTTCCTTGGATGTGGTAGCCGTTTCTCATGCTCCCTCTCCGGAATCGAACCCTGATTCCCCGTTACCCGTTACAAACATGGTAGGCATGTCACGTACCATCGACATTTGATAGGGCAGACGTTTGAAAGATGCGTCGCCGGCACATGAGGCCATGCGATCAGCACAAAGTTATCCTGAGTCACCAGTGGGAACGCCGCAACTTCGCGAGGGGAAACGACGATTGGTTTTGAACTAATAAAAGCGCTCTTTCCGCGAGGGTCGGAGCTTGGTAAGCATGTATTAGCTCTAGAATTGCCACAGTTATCCAAGTAGGATCGTGTCATCTAAGGAACCTCGACTGATTAATGAGCCATTCGCGGTTTCACCGTGAGACAGTGTGAACTTAGACATGAATGGCTTAATCTTTGAGACAAGCATATGACTACTGGCAGGATCAACCAGATATCTGTCGGAGACGTACGTACCGCACACACCGGTCGGCGGAGGACGGGTGTGTAAAAAGCCTCACTGGGACGGCCGCAGGGACCGACGGACGGACGGACGGTTGTTCACCCCGTCCCTCACTCCGTCGACCTAGGACCGCCTGACAGGGGCCCTTACACGCACCAGACGACCGACCAGCCGGGCTCGCTCGAGGAGGGATGGCAGCGCTCTAGTCATGGATCTGACCTAAACCATTACATCTGATTCTACAATTAGCTTTACTTTGAACAAGAACTGATAACATTGTTTTACTTTCTTTGTCGCTCCACTTCTACCAATGGGTGAATAAATCGTCTTTTCATTTTTTTTTTTTGAGACTTAGTGTTTTCAGACTGAGTTAGCTAACCCAATACCCACATCTCTTTATTCGTCTTGTATGACATGATTGACAGGTAATAGTGTAGCTATTCGTTGTTACCTATTAGATTCTGGACGACAGGATCTGGGAGCATTGTATTACACAGATAGGTAGTGGTGAATGGTATCAACTACAACCATTGGGAAACAAAGTAAGTGTGGAACCAAAAGTCCTACAACCGTAGAAGGTTTCATCTGTATCGTTTGTTCTATTAGTTGTCTGATCCATTGCTTTCTTCGGTAATAAATGAGGAGGTCACACACTCTTCCATGGTGGCGAGTCGTACTTTTTTCAATACGCCTCACGTGTACTACAAACTTTGTCGTTTTGCCTCGTAAGACGTTCCTTTCTATCAGACATTCCACCATACTCGCCATTCCTTTCATTCAGACTTCCCACCATACTCGCCATTCCTTTCATTCAGACTTCCCACCATACTCGCCATTCCTTTCTATCAGACATTCCACCATACTCGCCATTCCTTTCATTCAGACTTCCCACCATACTCGCCATTCCTTTCATTCAGACTTCCCACCGTTCTCGCCATTCCTTTCTATCAGAGATTCCACCTTATTCGTCGTTCCTTTTTATCAGACTCCCCACCTTACTCCTCAATCTACTCATCATCCCTTTCTATCAGAGTTTCCACCTTACTCCCCATTCCTTAAAATCACTTTCCACGGTACTCGGCGTTCCTTTCTATAAAAGTATCCACCTTAATCTATCCCTTTCCATTAGCGTCCACTTTACTCACCGACCCTGTGTTCATGTACTCTGGTTCAACATCTCCCTACCGTGAATCTCTCCTCTGCTCACTCATGTAGTTTAGCCAGTCAGTCAAGACTATGGCCCGGTATCATCATCATTAAGTACCGTCTCCGCACAGGATGTTGACGGTCATAAATCGTAATATGTCTCATCCCCTTACCAGGTCGGTACACTCAGTCAGACTGTGTTCTGGCCGCCTGTTGATGCCTGTCAATGTGTACACTCAGTCACACTGTGTCCTGACCGCATCTTGATGCCTGTCAATCTGTACACTCAGTCACACTGTGTTCTGACCGCATCTTGATGCCTGTCAATCTGTACACTCAGTCAGACTGTGTCCTGACCGCATCTTGATGCCTGTCAATATGTACACTCAGTCACACTGTGTCCTGACCGCATCTTGATGCCTGTCCATCTGTACACTCAGTCAGACTGTGTTCTGGTCGCATGGTGATGCCTGTCAATCTGTACACTCAGTCACACTGTGTCCTGACCGCCTGTTGATGCCTGTCAATCTGTACACTCAGTCCCACTGTGTCCTGACCGCATCTTAATACCTGTCAATCTGTACACTCAGTCAGACTGCGTCCTAACCCCATCTTGGTGCCTGTCAATCTGTACACTCCACCTCATCTTGATGTCTGTCAATCTGTACACTCAGTCAAACAGTGTCCCTTCAGCATCTTGATACCTGTCAATCTGTACATTTGATGCCATCTTGCCCGTCTCTCTTCCCTCCAATTTAATCTTCAGCAGACTGTCATGTGTCTTGAGATGTCCAAAATATTGGGTTTTTCTGCTTTTTTTTCCCCTTCAAAAGCATCTTTTCCCCTTTGAATTGTTTCACTACCTCACTATATTTTTTTTCTTTTTTTCCTAGAAACTCGCCCCAGTCTTATGAAGGCCCACATTTCAAAGGCGTCAATACTCTTCTCCATTTTTTTTTTTGTCAGGGTTCAAGTTTCTACTCAATAAAATAAAACTGAATGGACATATCATTTAATGATTATCATTTTTAGTTTATGAGATATCTGCTTGGATAGACGTGTAGTCCTCATGCTGTTAAATATATTCTTCACCATTGCAGTTCTCTTTCACTTTCGCAAATGCCACCCACCGTTATTAGCTGATAACGGAATAAATAGCTTGACACGTTCCAGACTTTCTCCATTTATGTGGATGTCAGCGTCTAAACGTTTTTTTCTTTTAGTGAATAATCAAACTTTTTATGTTGATTTCCGACCCATATTGCTGACTTTTGCTGTCTCCTGTATCCCTTTGGTTCTCAGATGTATTGGACTCTTTGCTATCAACACTGTACCATCCACATATCTAATATTATTGATACTTCGTTCTCCAATATTCAATCCAAGCATTTCTTCTAATTCTTAAAGCATATATCTGTATATATTAAACAGGCCAGGCGACAGCACACACTCTTGTCAAACCCTCTCATTTTATTCCTATACTTGGAGGCGCCTCATCTCAAGTTCCCGGGATAGGCGTGTCAAATCTGTGTTCACAAGCGAGATCTCCTATGCCAAGAAAGCTGGAGAGTTCCCTCCGAAACAATCTAACAGAATGAGTAAGGAAGAGACACATTGCTTTGTTCAAGAGGATGTGTCCAGCGCCATGAAATGGCAAATATCGTGTACTAGAAGAGTCTAAATGATTTAAATATGAAGGGCTTATATGCTTATCAATATTATTGATGATAGAGGCTACATGGATGGCTTTCTTTCTCTCTCTCTCTCTCTCTCTCTATATATATATATATATATATATATATATATATATATATATATATATATATATATATATAATGTATATATGTGTGGGTGTGATAACACTTTGTGTTAGTCTAGAACACTATGTGGTACTTACACTTTACTGTGACATTTGATATGAACATATGGATTGCGTGGATGTGACAGATGTATACTAAAAAGCTATTTGTGATCGATCTGTAATCCTAATGTATGTCTAACATGTCTGATGCTGTACACAGTCTGCCTCTGTGGCATTACAGACTGGTGGTGAGCACTACAGCGAGGTAGACACAAGACGTTCGTATTAAGGCTTAGACAACGTCAACCCCACACGCTGTTGAGCAGCCTCCCAAAAGCAGCACTGGCCTTGAAGATTCTGTTGTTGACACCAATGAATGGCAGTTTTCCAGGAGAGAGTACTGTAAGTCAAGTTGTCTACTAATTGGAGGCGCTTATTCTGACTCGGCACTTATGCAGTCTGAAACAACTTTAGTTGTTTGTGTGTATTTATGGTGATGCCGATCATGCCACAGACTGTAGCAGAGAACTTGTCCACATATCGCTGCATGTGCCTTTCAGTGCTGGCAGTGAGGGTATAGCCATCAGCATACAGTAGGTCATCTGTAGTAGAGAACTTGTTCACATATGGCTGCATGTGTCTTTCAGTGCTGGTAGTGAGGGTATAGCCATCAGCATACAGTAGGTCGACTGTAGTAGAGAACTTGTTCACATATGGCTGCATGTGTCTTTCAGTGCTGGCAGTGAGGGTACAGTCATCAGCATACAGTAGGTTCAAGATGGCTGTATCCTTGACCTTGGTTTGAGCCTGCAGGTTACTGTGATTGAAAAGTTGACCATCCCTCCTGCATTGTATCAGCACAACCATGTGGGCTATCACTGAGCAGAACAATTGTTTGACGATCATCGTGAATCTACTTAGGCAACCACATTTCCCCACGATCTTCCATCTCTGTTGATCCTGTAAAAAGCCATTGTCAAGTCTATGAAAGTCATGTAATGACCACGATGTTGCTCTTGACATCTCTCCTGGAGTTGCCGAGCGGCTTATAGCATTTCCACTTTTCTGTGACGCACACCGAAGCCACAGTCTCTCTCTCTCTGCAACCAACTGATCAATCAATTGCGTGAGAAGAACTTGTGCCAGTATGTGGCTGCCAGCAGTTGATAGGAGGAAAATTCCTCCGTGGCTGTTGCAGGATTGGCAATTTCCCTTTCGCTTGTAAAAATAGCCGATGGTAGCATCTTTTAGTTCTTGTGGGACAGTAGCAATGCCCCATACTGTTATATATATATATATATATATATATATATATATCTATATATATATATATATATATATATATATATATATATGTTTATATAAATATATATATATATTTATATATTTATATATATATATATATATATATATATATATATATATAGATAGATATATAGATATATATATATATAACATTACAGAAAGATCCTCATAATACCCTGGACAGAGAAAAAAACAAATGTAGACATTCGGCAAGAGTTGAGCATAGAGGAGAATTGGTTTATCAATTCCATTATGACTAGAAAATGCAAATACTTTGGTCACATCAAGAGACACAATGGTCTCGAGAGAACGGAGATGGAAGGTATTGTGGCCAGGCAAAAGAGGAAGGGGTAGACCAAGAAGACGATGGCACCAAGATATCCAGGAATGCCTGGGTGTGATTGTGGTAGAGGCTGGAGTTTTGGCAAGGGAACGAGTTTCTTTCAGCCATTCTGTGATGGGAGCGATGTTCTACAAAGGACATGCTTCATGATGATGATGATATATATATATATATATATATATATATATATATATATATATATATATATATATATATATATATATATATATATATAGAGAGAGAGAGAGAGAGAGAGAGAGAGAGAGAGAGATATTTAAAAGTTTTCTCTCCAAGTATTCTACTGGCGGAGGCACGTCTTTTCCACCCCAGACCGCAGTCAAAAAGATGATATCAGGACGTATTAATTGGTGCTTGGATGCGTATTGTCTGTCTGCATGTACGTATGCTAGTTATGGCTATCTCATAGGTCAACCCAACCACAATGAATTGGAAGGGCCTCAGCCTGAGGACGAGTGTGAAAGTTATGTAATAGTGTGATTGTTGGGTAAGAGTGTGATTGTTGTGTAAGAGTGTGATTGTTGGGTAAGAGTGTGATTGTTGTGTAAGAGTGTGATTGTTGTGTAAGAGTGTGATTGTTGAGTAAGAGTGTGATTGTTGAGTAAGAGTGTGATTGTTGAGTAAGAGTGTGATTGTTGAGTAATAGTGTGATTGTTGAGTAAGAGTGTGATTGTTGAGTAAGAGTGGGAAAGTTGTGTAAGAGTGTGAAAGTTGTGTAAGAGTGTGATTGCTGTGTAAGAGTGTGAATGTTGTGTAAGAGTGTGATTGTTGGACAGAGTATAAAGAAAGAGTGTAGGAAGGGAGAGACGAGAGATGTCTTGTGTTATTATAACTCAGTTAGTCTCTGTGTTGGTGACAGTTGTCTATTTTGTAGATCTTAGACGACATCAGATCCATACCTGGAGCCCTCCCAGTTGATAGTAGACTGTATGTAGGTGGAATATGTGTCCTCCGCCAATCTCTGATAGTTGGCCCTAGTTGGGTAGTGTAACAGACCCTCCCTAATCAATGGACTAATTTATATTATGTAATAGACTCGAACTTTTCACCTTGATTATTGTGTCTATAGCCAACTTATCCCACTTACGTTAATTATTTTCCTTTCAAATGAAAAACAAAGTAAACACAAAAAACATCTTCTTTCATTAATAAAAACATGGTTTTTTTGTTTATTTTCATAAACTAGTTATTACTCAATTATCAGCTGAGGTATATCTGACTAATGTCCCTTATCGGGGATTTTAAAATTAACTTGATGGTATCTCTGGATGTAATACCCAGCCCTATCTCAGGTCTTTGTGTGTCCCTATCCTACCTAACGATAGCAACTAATTAACTAAATTAATATCTTGGGGCTTGTGGTCCTCGTCTCTGGTGGTGTGACTGGCCTCTGACAGATTTGCAGCTTCCGTCCTTCAATTCTCCGATGTGGAACCAAAGATGTCTCACTTGTTTTGGAAACGAACTCTCTGAGGTTTTGGGCTACACCCCTCGCATTCTTTACTTAACGTCTTTGAACTTGTTTAGAAGACTCTGCAAAGTCTGTATACAGCCAGTTTCATTTACATCACCTTGCTCTAAAAGCTATGCGCATGCATTGCATTAATTGTCCCTGCCACCACTACCTCCGCGACAATGCATTCCAAGCATTCCCCACTCTCTGACTAACAAAAATATTTCGTAACATCTAATCTGGACCTCTCTTTCGTTAATGTGTAGCTATACCCTATTGTTCTTGTGGTTGGTTGTATTTTGAAAATCTTGTTATAGTTTAATTTATCCATTCCTTTGATCATCTTATAAACCTGTATTAAGTCACATCGAATTCTTCTCTCTTCTAGACACTGTAGGACACTTTTTTTAGTGTTTCCTCATAACTGTAATACTGGAATCCCACTATCAGCTTTGTCGCTCTTTTTTTTATCCTTTCCAGCATGTTTGTATCCCTTCCACCATAAGGACTCCACACCTGTACACAGTACTCCAATCTAGAGCTAACTAATGTTTTACACAATTTGACTATCACTTCTTTGCTCCTATGTTTAATATTTCTTTTTATCATACCTAACATTGCATTTGCCGTATTCACTGCTGCCTGGACTTGCTCACTTATTTTACCTGTATGATCTATTATAACCCCTAAGTCCCTTTCCTTATCTATCTTTCTAATATTGTTCTCTCCCATTCTGTAATCATGTTCCATATTGGATCTACCCATATGGATGACTGTAGATTTATCTACATTAAACTCCATTTGCCAGCTTACAGACCATTCTCTAATTGTATCTAAATCCGACCTCAATATATCCACTTCTGCTTTAGATGAGACACTACTGTATAGTTTTGTGTCATCAGCAAATTTTGCAATCATGGATCCCATATCGATGTTCAAATCGTTTATATATTACAAGTATGATCATTTCATACTGATCAGACATGTTAGTCAGGGTCAGGCAAAATATACTGGCCAAGAGAGTTCACCTCGGCTCCCTTGCAGCCGTCCCTGGAAACGGGCAGTTTTCATGACAGACTGGCTAACGAGGTGAGGGATCAACGTGATCCCCGTAATAGTGAGTGACATGCAAATGAAGACAAGCATAGTACAACCGCCTGGAGGACCATGATCCACTTTCATCAGCACGCTCAGAATGTTAGGATAGCTACCGGAAACCATCACTTAACGTCCTTTTCAGGGCGCACAAAAGAGTCAACCTACTCATTGTGGCCATTCAACAACAACTCATAAACCCATCGGCTCGTCCCAGGCATCTCTCATCGCCATACAGCTTATCACGCAACTAAATTTGGAAGGCCATGTTGCCACTCTGCCTCTCTCATGGCACCGGCAGACCTCGGGAACAAGTTCAAACGGTTGTTAGTTCCTCCACGTAGTCATATTTCTAGTCTGTGTGCCACGCTGTTAATTTGTTAAATAGATGGGTTTTCAGCTTCCGGTGGCCTGTCCACATTCTAAATATTGTTGCTGTTCTTCTTCGTCTACGTTCGTTCTTAATCTCCCGCTACTAAGTCCTGAACAGGGATGTGCATGTAGCAGGATGTAGTCCGAAGAACGGAATGCGATGTGTTGCTAGTTTACAGCTTGACTGCGATATTTGCACCTTTCGGTCCGACACATCCTTTTTCGGCAGTCTAAATATTGTAATTTGTTCTGTTCTTTGCAAGGAGTAGCATGCTTCTTCTACATCAGACTCTGTGTGTTCTCTGTGTCATTTGTCTTTCAAGTTCATTTGTATCATTTTTCTGATTTCTTCATATGCTGTCCTGTCTTCATTTTGAGTCCTGATTACTTCTTCTTTCCTAGTCTATTATTCTCTTTCCCATGCGTCTTACGGTGTGCAGGGTTAATGTTAGCGTAGTGCCTGAGCGTTTCACGACAGTGGCACGGGTTTCTTCTTCTTCCTCGTCTTCTTCCTCGTTCGTCTTCAGACCTCAACTTCAATTACTCTAACAAAGGCAGCAGTCGACTCAAGGCTCTGTACGCTTCCGTAAAGCTTCTTGTGGAAGGACACTGTCTGTTGCCAAATGCTACTTCTTTTTGTCGGTATACAGTGGACAGGACTGCAAAATATGTTCTGCTTATATGGAGGCTGTGCCGCAGGCACAAAGGTCTGTAGTGCCAATCTTGAACTTGTTGTACAGATGGCATCTAAGTCTGTTGTGACCTGTGCGTAGCCGGAGAATTATCACCTAGTCACGCATGGAGAGTTGATGGTAGGCATCGTTTTCTATGTGGCCAGGATGGTCTTTTTTCTATTTTGCACTGTATGGTGCCCTGATGAATGCTTTTGCCTCATTGTAAGTGATTTCTGTATCACTCTGCTGCAGCATTCCTCCCTCTCTGGCGAGTCTATCTGCCTTCTCGTTGCCTGGAATACCACAGTGGGCTGGTATCCACTGGACTGCGCTTTTTTTTTATTTTTAAGCACTGGGACAGGCGCTCGAAGAGTCTGCCAGAGCACCAAGTTCATTTTTTATGCTGGTTCTTGAGCACCATTAACACTGCTAGGGCGTATGTGAAAATGACCACTTGCTTTTCTGCCTGCTCCTTATGGTCTATAAAGGTTTCAGCTGCTTGTCTCAGGGCTCTGAAGTTGCTGCAGCGTCTCCCAGTGGCAAATGCTGCTGAGTATACTTTGCTCTTTAGTTTTATAGTGATGCCTCCTCCCCCGTTTCCAATGGCATCTTTGGCTGAGCCATCTGTATAGGCGTGCGTCCAGGCTGTTGGTGGGAATTTTTGGTTGATGTAATTTGTAACTATGTGTCTTTTTGTCTTCGGTGTTGGGCATATTGCAAATAATATCAGGGAAGGTTCTTCCTTTCCAGAGGCAGTGGATGGAGCATGCTGGTATTGGCTTTATTTTTCGTTTAAGAGTGCAGCATTGTTTTTAATCTTTTCTTTTGCCTGGACTGTAAAACTTTTCCTTTTTAACCTGCGAGTCCCAACCCATTTAGTCTGTGATGCATCGGGTGGTCCATGATTCTTTTGAATTTTTCCGCTTGCTGTAGGATTCTGCAGTCTCGGCGGTCTTCCATTGGCTGTAGTCCAGTCATAGCTTCCAGGTCTTTTATTTGGGTGGACTTCAGGGCTCCTGTCATGATACGGGCTGCTTGGTTCTGGGTGCGCCCTATTTTGTCAAAGTTTGATTTGGATGCTGTGGACCAAGCTGCAATGCCGTATTCCAAAACTGGTCTCACTCTGCCTGTGTATAATTTCTTTAGTGTGTTTCCGTCAGCATCCAAGCAAGTTTCTTCATGATGGACTTGCGTAGCCTCGCCCTCAGCTGGGTCTTTAAAATTTGCGCTTTCCATGTGAGTCGTCGGTCTAAGGAGACTCCTAAGAAGGTTGGAGCCTCATCTATTTTCCATTTAATTGGAGTTTTACTTGCTGCCGTGTGTTTGATAGGGAGAAGATAGTATGTGTCGTTTTTTGTTCATTTATTTTTAGTAGCCAGGTCTTGGGCCATCTTTCAAGGGCTGCCACAGAGCCTTGCATTCGTGTGCTGGCTGTAGTGATGTGTTTTTCAGTAGTCACATGGTTTCAACTCCTATTACCGTCATCCAGGGATGTGCTTACCACCTCAGAAACAGAGAGGCAAAAAGAAAACTAGTTTAGGTGGCATGGCATGAGTGGATAATCAACATAGAAACCTCAAATCTCTTGGAACTGATGTGGATTACTGTCCTGGTCATGCTGGGATTCCAGGCAATGTAAGAGCTGACATCTTGGATTTACAAACTGGTTATGGGTACACTAGAGATGGATGAGGGTGACATTCTCAAATCTATCAATGACTTAGAGAAGGATAAGTGACATTTTGAAATCTATCAATGACTTAGAGATGGATGAGGGTGACATTCTCAAATCTATCAATGACTTAGAGATGGATAAGTGACATTTTGAAATCTATCAATGACTTAGAGATGGATAAGTGACATTTTGAAATCTATCAATGACTTAGAGATGGATAAGTGACATTTTGAAATCTATCAATGACTTAGAGATGGATAAGTGACATTTTGAAATCTATCAATAACTTAGAGATGGATAAGTGACATTTTGAAATCTATCAATGACTTAGAGATGGATAAGTGACATTTTGAAATCTATCAATGACTTAGAGAAGGATAAGTGACATTTTGAAATCTATCAATGACTTAGAGATGGATAGGTGACATTTTGAAATCTATCAATGACTTAGAGATGGATAAGTGACATTTTGAAATCTATCAATGACTTAGAGATGGATAAATGACATTTTGAAATCTATCAATGACTTAGAGATGGATAAGTGACATTTTGAAATCTATCAATGACTTAGAGATGGATAAGTGAGATTTTGAAATCTATCAATGACTTAGAGATGGATAAGTGACATTTTGAAATCTATCAATGACTTAGAGATGGATAAGTGACATTTTGAAATCTATCAATGACTTAGAGATGGATAAGTGACATTTTGAAATCTATCAATGACTTAGAGATGGATAAGTCTGGCACTTTTAAATCTATCAATGACCTAGAGATGGATAAGTGACATTTTGAAATTTATCAATGACTTAGAGATGGATAAGTCTGGCACTTTTAAATCTATCAATCGAATACTAATTCCACAGCAAGCCGGCTTTAGACAGCACAGATCCACTGAGGACCAGGTCATCCTCATAGCCCAGGAGATAGAAGATGCCTACCAGGCACAGAAACACACAGTAGCTGTTTGGGTGGATCTGGAAAAGGCATTTGACAAAGTCTGGAAGGATGGACTTAGAGTCAAGCTAAGAAGAAGTGATGTCTGTGGGAAGATGTACAAGTGGATCAACCACTACCTCAAACAAAGAACGGCCAGAGTCCAAGTACAAGGGCAGATGAGCAAAAAGGTGACACTCGAGCAGGGAGTACCCCAAGGGGGAGTATTGTCATCCACACTCTTCCTGATATATAAACGATATTACAGAGAATACACCAAGAAGAGTCCATAGCTCAATGTTTGCAGACGATCTGGCTATGTGGACCTCTGAAAAGAATCTCACCATAGCAAGAAATCGGATGCAGACGGCCCTAACATCGCTGGAAGAGTGGGCGAACTCATGGCTGGTCAAAATAAACGAGGAGAAAACCACGTGCACAATATTCTCGCTATCATTAAAACCCCAAAGTACCAAATTAAGACTAAATGGCAAAATCCTGCAGCCAAACGACAACCCAACCTATCTGGGAGTCACATTTGATCGGCGCATGACATGGAAAAGTCAGATTGAGAGAAACCGAATGAAAGCCAGAGAAAGAATGGCGATCATGAGGAAACTTGCTGGCACAAGCTGGGGAGCAGACGAAGCAATACTAAAGAAACTGTACACTGGAAGAGTGAGACCAGTTCTCGAGTATGGCATTTCGGCATGGACAACAGCAGCGAAGGCGAACTTCGATAAAGTTAACAAACTTCAAAACCAAGCCATGAGAATTATAACAGGTGGCATGAAGTCAACGCCAATTGTAGAACGTGAAAAGATTACAAAACTGCAATCCATGACCGATAGAAGAGACTGCAGAGCCCAGCTGCAGTCAGAGAAACTCCGAAGACTGACGGACCATCCAATGTACCAGAGACTAAACAATTTGGGAAATGGGAAACTAAAGTGGAGAAACTTTGCAGAAATAGCCAAAGCAAAGATGCACGAAGATCCCATAAACGCACTAACAACACCAAAACCCATCACTACTGTACGAAAACCTACTTGGAGGCAGGATATATTTCCAGAGGTGGTAGAAAATATACCAGGTATTGCAAACAAAAACTGCCAGACTGAAAAAGAAGGGAGAGACACTACCCTAAGCTTCATAACGAAAAGCTACCCAAGCATGGACTGGACCCATGCATACACCGACGGTTCTGTAACAAACACTACACAGAACGGAGGGGCAGGAGCATTTCTGAACCTACCAAATGGCAGAAAAATAACACTGTCATTCGCTACTGGTAAGTACACAAGCAATTTCAGAGCGGAGGCAGAGGCACTGAGGGCGGCAGTGGAAGAAATGGTAACACACAGTGAGAATGAGAGCCATATAGTCCTGCTGACAGATGCTCTCGCCGTAGTCACAGCGCTTAAAAGCCAGAAAAACACTGAGCTTAATGACTTAAGAGCAGCACTCTGCAAACTGTGACAGCAGTCCGCACCAAAAAGGGTGGTGGTACAGTGGGTTCCGTCACACTGCCACATCCAAGGCAACGAGGAGGCAGACAGACTGGCAAAAGAAGGTACAAGGCTACCACAAACAGATACCAGTATGACGTACGAAGAGTCAAAACGGCTTATCAAAGCCAGATACATGACCAAATGGGAAACCGAACATACTGGTTACACCAAAAACGATGCCTATTACCAGTTGAACCGAAGAGAGCAGGTCGTTGTCTTCAGACTCCGCACTGGCCACAACAGACTGAGGTACCACCTATTCAACAAATTGAAGATAGGGTGTACCGACGAATGCCCGTGCGGTACTGGTAAAATGACCACTGAACATCTGCTGCAGAACTGCCCGACATACGAGGATCAGAGAGAGCAGATGTGGCCATTGCCAGTGGAACTGCAAGACAAGCTCTATGGTAGTGGCGAGAGTCTCAGGATGACCGCCGCTTTTTTCGAAAAAATAATGGTTACTGTCTGACTGTGTACGCAGAAGAAGAAAGAAGAAATCTATCAATGACCTAGAGATGGATAAGTGACATTTTGAAATCTATCAATGACCTAGAGATGGATAAGTGACATTTTGAAATTTATAAATGAGTTAGAGATGGATAAGTGACATTTTGAAATTTATCAATGACTTAGAGATGGATGTCTGACATTTTGAAGTCTATAAATGGCTTAGAAATGGATCTGACATTTTAAGATCTACCAATGACTTAGAGATGGATAAGTCTGACATTTTTAAATCTATCAATGACTTAGAGATGGATGTCTAACATTTTGAGATCTACCAATGACTTAGAGATGGATAAGTCTGACATTTTTAAATCTATCAATGACTTAGAGATGGATAAGTCTAACATTTTGAAATCTGTTAATGACAGCATCTTGGATGACAATGCTGTAATAGATGAATCAAATTCACTGACTACTACACTTTGAAATCAAACAAGAGCTGAGATGGGCCGGATGCACGAGAGGACGGAGAAAGAGTGTTTTAAACCAACAGTATCCATATCCTTCGCCATTTCCTGGGAGAGAGACTGAGCACCTATGGGTATGCCCAGAGTGCAGTGAAGTCAATTCTGAAGAACAGTGTCTTGTCTAACACCAATCTTATGCCACTCACTGAGCAGATGATTAGTGCAATGGTAGAGCACTCGCTTTTCACTGCAACGGTGAGAGTTCAACTCCTGCTACTGGCAGCTCCAGTCAACCCAGCTGTATAAGGGCACCTGACTGATGGCTAGAGAAGGAAAAGACAGCGAGGAAAGGAACTGACTACCCCACCTCACAAAGCTGCAGTCTAGTACAAGGAAGGTTCTAACACTTCGCCCCCCAACGGCAGTGTCTGTTATAGGACTATCTACATCCCGCTCAGTGTTGTTTATCTGGTTCTTTCCAACAGTTCCACATAGGAGTTCCTGTCCAGATCAATTCAATCTTTTGATTCTTAACAAGCACTTATTTATAAAAGTCTGTATTGCTTTGGTTGTTAGTTTTGTTGTTCTACATCATACAACAGGATTAGCACTACACTGGAGATATATCTTTTTGTGTTGGACAAAATGTAAACAAATTTTCATAAATTTCCCAAATCTGGCTCCCAAGATATATGAACAACAATTTTACATACTGATTCCTGTTGCATATAATCCTTGCAGTTTTCCTCTCTGTGTATTTGCAATCATAAATGCTGTAGCCTCATGAAGAGGCTCAAAATACCATGGATAGCAAAAACAACCACACAAAAAAACCGCAGAAATCCTACTGTAGCTCAATATAGACCAAAACTGCCTAGTAAACAACATTAAGTCTAGAAAATTAACAGAATTCGACCAAATCAAATGCCACAATGATCTAGAAAGAACGATACTAGTAAGTTTGGTACTTGACAAAAGAGTCAGAGGCAGACAGAGGAGAAGATGTACAAGAGATATTACAGAAGCTCTAGGGTTGACAGTGGCCTGGGCAGGACAGCTGGCCAGAGATCGAGTGTCTTACCAATTGGCTGTCATGAAAGCGACTTCCTGCAAAATACATGATAGATGAAGACGAATTACTATGGCCACTTATCAAGTAAACCTATTTTGCCTTATATCTGGTTATTGTATAGAAGAGTCACGTCCAGATCATAAAGTTCATTGTGGTGACTGTGTGGGTTAGTGGTTAGGTGACACGGCTCACAATCCGAAGGTGCTGGGTTCGCTCCCCAATCACAGCACCAACCGTTACTCCGGGGAAGCAAACTCTTAGAAAAAGCAGAAGGAAGCAGACCCTAACATAAAATGCATGCTAAAGTCGGATGCACTGGGCCGGCGATGCAAAAAAATAAAAACATAATGCAACACACACCACCTTGAAAAATGGAGAAATAAGGGAAATGCAAAAAAAAATTTTTTTTAATCTGGCAACTTATCAACTATTTTGCCTTATACCTGGTTATAATATAGAAGAATCAAGTCATCTGTAAAGCCCAGATCATAAAGTTCATTGAGTTACATTTTCTTTGGCGGATGTTAATTATGAAAAAAAACATCTACAATATTTGGTTGATTGTTTAATTTCTGTTTCTGTTTAACCATTTAGAGGACAGTAAAATCAGTACAATAAATGAATACCATAAACACCAGATGATACAACTTACACTAATCAGGAGGGGACCGAGTGGTCTCGAGGTAAGATGTTGATATTTGGTGCTGAAAGGTCGCGGATTCAAATCACGATGGAGACCGGGATTTTCTTCACGTGGACTTTCTGGTATTTCCCTTGATCTCTGGGTAGTTGAGATCGATCGGATGCCCGTGTGTAGTGTCGCGCATGTTCAAAATTCCTCAGCAATTGGAAATAAAAAAAGAGTAGACTATGCTCAACTCTGTGTGTGAAAGATACAGGATGAAAATTAACACATCCAAAACGGAAACTCTGCAGATAAGCAGATCGCCTGAGAATCTTAACATTATGGTTAAACGAGACCAAGTCAAATCAAGCGCAGAAATCATAGTACTTGGCAGTGTTATCACACAGGATGAAGGTTTAGACTGAAATTGAGATACTGTGCCAAAAAATCAAACATAACTAAATACCAGCTGTCACCATTATTGAAACACCCTCACATAAACATGCCCACAAAGAGACTGCTGATCAACAGTGTATATTTATGACAACATTATGATACAGTCCCCACTGCCTTGTGGGATACCCGGTAAGGCTTTGGGAGTAAACCCTGAGGAAAAATCAGGAGCTGGAGTCCCTTGGCAGTCAAATGGTGTTTAAACCAATATTCTGACTAATGTCATTCCCCTGTATTAATTAGCTTCGTGGAGAGAGGGAACCTGCTGTTCTGCAACAGCTTCTTCTCCTTTAGAATATGCCCAGGCTTGCACCTTGGAGAGGCGCTCGAGCCTTACCCTTCAACACTGACACATCACGTGCCACAAGCTCATGCAAGAAAGGGAAGTAAAGAGACAATGCCGAAAGGAAAAGGAAAACCAAAAACTCAGTAAAGAGTTGCTACTCCAAGGTCACGTCAACCTATACTCCAACTTGACTGAAATGGGGCTACTACTACTACTACTATGTTATCAGTGCCAAATGGAGATTTTAACAAAATCTCTTATAAGAAAGAAAACATGTGAAATAGATACCTCTGGACAAGGAGAAGCATAGCTAGGAGAGACAGAATGCAGAGGTGCAAAACATCATTGAAGCAAGACCATGTACCAAATATTTTGACGAAGAGGAAATCAAATTGTTTGGCCACCTAATGAGAATATAACCTGACCAACTATCCCTTGTGCGCCTATGACACACATCGATCAAGTTTTCGCAACAGTGGCAGACCAAGAACCAGATGGATAGGATATGTTGCAAATATTCTAAATTGTCATGGGATGAGTCTGGCCCAGGACAGAAAACCACAGCTCATGAGGACGCCTCATGGCACAAGTAGATAAAACAAGACAACTTAGTTGACTATAAGTCTCAACATATAGAAAAGAAGACCTCTACATCCCATGGTAGAAGAGCAACAACTAAATAAAGTTATGCTCTGTCAGGTGTTCTGAGTGCTTATAAAAATACTTGGCCTTAGATTTGTTCCCCAGTGGCATCTTTAGACAGACACTTCGGTAACGATAAACAGGTTCTGCTTATGAAAATGCTACTTTATTCAGTTTACATAAATATAACAACACAATGATTGCAAGAAATGTATATCATTAAGAATACACCTTGTGGACACAAATATAATATATATATATATATATATATAGATCAGGATGTCTGAACTTTTATTATAACCTTATGGACATATATGCAGTTGGACATTGCCCAACACCAGTTATGCAGCGCATAACTATTTATATTTGTGTCCACAAGGTGTATTCTTAATGATATACATTGTAGGTAAAGCTCTTTATCATATTAATTATAATACAGTAAATGGCTTTGCTACTGGCCTATTAATATATTGTATTAAACTTAATATAATTATTGTAATGTAATCATTCACTACTTACAAATAAAAAGCTTGCCATATAACAGTGTATATTTCGAATCGTAAGATATTACATCAAACCATGTGAATCACACGTCACTTAATCATTGTAGCGTCTCTTCTTTTTCTTCGTCTCACTTTCTACCAAGTTGTAGCCCAGTGTCATGGTATGTATTTGTCTTTCGTTTTTCTTGTGGCCCAAGTAACAATTTTCCCCATTTTACGGCAGGTCTCGTTTAACTTTTTCCTCTGTCTACCTCTCACCCTTCTTCCCTGATGTTCTTCTGTAGAATGTTGCATGAACAATATGGTCTGGTTGCATTCTCAAAATATGGCCATACCAATTCATTCTCTGTTGCTCAATGTACTGTAGGCAGGGAATTGTTCCAACCTTCTCCTGAATAGTCATATTTGTGATTCTCTCTTCTGGTGTTGTTAGTTTATAGGCACCGCATTTCGCAGGTGGCTGACTTTCATTCCTGGGCTTTGGATGAAGGTGCTATTTAGCATTTGCTTTTTTTGCTTGAAGGGAAATCTTCAGATGTCTAAGCAGTGGAGACAGCTTGTAGGTGACAGCGTTTGCCCTCTGCACTCTCGTCTGTATCCAATCTGCCATCTTCAGTTAAAAACAGCTCCCAAATACCTACATTCTTGTACCTGCTTTATTTTTGTTTCATTCACATGAATATCAAGTATGGTGTGCTTTCTGCATATATTCATTGTCTCTTTTTTAGATGTGCTGATATTCATGTCGTACTTTTGACAATTTAAGTAGAGTAAGTCAATATTTTTTTTTTTTTTTTTTTTTTGCGTTCGCCTTATTTATCTAATCCCCAAGGCGGTGTGCGTTGCACTGTGGTTTTTATTTTGTGCCTGTCGGCCCAGTGCATCCAACTTCAGCATGCATTTTATGTAAGGGTCTGCTTCCTCCTGCATTTTCTAAGGGTTTGCTTCCCCGGGGTAACGGCCGGTGCTGTGATGGGGATCGAACCCAGCACCTTCGGTTGTGAGCCGTGTCACTTAACCACTAGCCCACGCCATCCCGTAAGTCAATATGACGTTGTAGGTTTTGTTCATTGGAGTGGATCAAAGATTGGTCGTCTGCAAAGAGGAATTCGTTGGTAGATTCCTGTTCTGTATTTACCTCCTGGATGATTTTTTTCATATAAATCACAAAGAGGAGTGGTGAGAGAACACAGCCCTGATTATAGCATCATCTTTGCGTAATTTTATTTCAAAAATACAATATTGAAAATTACATCATGATTTTCAAATGCAGCAAAATCAGTTTTAGTGATAGCAACAGAAGAGACAAAGGATAGCTGAGGAAGAAGCAATGGAAATGGAAACTATATAGAGAAGAAGTACTGCTGCAGAAGAAGTTCATTGTTAAGGTGTTAACAAAATTATTTGCAGACCTTAACAACTTGTAGTTAAGATGGAACCAAACTGAATGGTTTTCATTGAAGTTTGTTACTGCTAACACATCCCCTACAGACCAGTCCTGGAGATCGCTGCATTCAAAAATGGAATGAGCTAACTCCCTACAGACTAGTCCTGGAGATCTGGAGATTACTGCATTCAAAAATGGAATGAGCTAACTCCCTACAGACTAGTCCTGGAGATCTGGAGATTGCTGCATTCAAAAATGAAATGAACTAACGCAGGTCCCCTGGATCGAACTGCGGGATGAGCTTGCGCCTTGACATCACTTGCCTTATGCAACATGGAAGTCATTAAATAGACTTCTAACTGGTGTTTAAAGTTGAAGGAAAAACTTAAAGTGATAGGGATAAATGATATGCGACTGGAGCAACACAGGATCCAGACCACATAATGATCTGACCAAACCTTCTGGAAACATGGATGACATGTTGAGGGTCAACGACAATGCAATCCATGTGGCTGAACATTGAAAGTAAGTAAGTATTGCAGTATTTGCTACAAATAAAGAAATATATGAACAGAAGATAAAGTGAAAAAGGCAAGCAACATTTGATATGTTCCAGGAAATGCCAACACCTCCCAAAGAAGAGCCTTAGTCAGGTCCGTCGGGCAATACATGAAATGATATTTTCGGCCAGAAACTCTTTCAGTGAAGCATTATGGGGAAGCTGAATACAGTGATGTGGATAATCCTCTTACTTAGATTGTGTGTGTGATGTAAGCTAGATGTTCATGGGATGCCATCGGATCATTGCGGCTTCTCTCAGAAAGAATTTATCTACTTTATTGACTACGAGAAAGCCTTTGATCGAGTCCCCTGGAGCAAACTTTTTAAGATTTTGCAACAAATAGATAGAGACTAATCATTAGGTTAATCCAGAACTTGTATGAAAATCAAGAGGCAATTATTTCAACCAAAAAAGTACTAACAGATCCAATTTCAATAAGATATAGGGTACGACGGGGTTATTTACTTTCACCGAGTCTCTATAACGCATATACTAGATGATTGAAAATGTTTAGCGCTGTAATAGTGGTGTCAAAGTCAATAGTATGAAAGTTAATGCCATCAAATTTGCTGATGATCAAGCCATAGTGGGTTAAATCAGTAGCAAAGTTGCAAATGCTCCTTGACAAAATGAACACTTGAACCAAAGAGTTTGGCATAAAAATAAATACATTGAAGACATAAAGACTTTGGTCATAGCCAAGCAACATAGGCCAATGAATATAATCATTAATGGAGAAATAATTGAACAAGTACAGATGTTTACATATTCAGGGCAAACCATTATGGAAGATACATGCAACGAGATTAAAATTAAGACATGGATTGCATTGGCAAAAGAAATCTTCAGAGAAAAACAGACATGGCTAACCTCAAAGAATATAGAAATAGAATTGGGGAAAAGAATAATCGCCACTCATATATAGCCAATTGTTCTGTACGTCGCTGAAACATGGACTAGCAAAGAAGAATGAAAAAACACTTGGAAGCATTTTAAATGTGGTGCTACCGTAGAATGGAAAGAGTGAGTTGGACAGAAAGAAGATCTAATGATAATGTCCTCACTGAAGTGGGTGCACAAAGACAAATATTGAAAATGATACAGAAACAAAGATTGAGTTGGCTGGGTCAGAATATGAGACATGATAGTCTTCTACAGAAAAAGATTCCAGGGAAAAGAAGAAGGGGTCGACCAAGACTCACCTTTACATCTCAGGTATATTAAAGTATGAACCTATGTTGAAATGAAGAGAGCTGTAAAGGATAAGGTCAAATAGAGAGACATACTCAGACAACCTTAGAACCAGTCTCAGGACTGTTCAATGAGATTTGAAAATAGACTAAGAAAGGGTTTCACATAAAAGTAGAAAAAGTTACAAATATAAATTTTAGCTTAAGGTTAGTTTATAGAAATATAATCAGAAAAGAATTTATTGTACATACAGCTGTATAGTTTATTATATATAGTATTCTTGAAATTCAGGTTATGCCTGCTTGCCAGGTAGTCGAAGGTTATCCGTAATACGATCTTTATTTTGCAAGGTTTACTTCCTGCGGCTTACCGAGGGAGGGGAAAGGTAGACTCTATCTTCAGTCCACTTGTGTCGTTAGGCGTCATGGGACCTCCTTTGTTTCATATTTTTTGGCTGATGACTTGCCAGGTCAATTCCAGTATCTGTTACCAACCTTATTTTTGGGACTGGTGGTAAATTAGAGCAAGATAGACCCACAGTCTGTCATCTGCCATATACAACATTCTGCTAACCATATAAGCAAAACCTGATGTTATAGCCACACAGTCCCCTTTTTGTGGCATATTCTATGTGTGGCGAAAACCCTAGAATAATCTGAGTAGATTTTTAACTAGAATTTTGCCAGAGCAGTGGCCGTTAAGCCTACTCTTTTCGATTTCCAACTGCCAAGGGATTTTTAACGTGCGCACCACTGCATACGGGTGTCTGATCTCACTACTCAGACATCAGGATAAACTTTTTACCAGATGATCCACATGAAAAAATCTGGTCTTCACTGTGATTTGAACCCACGACCTCCAGCACTAGAGGCGAACACCTTACGTCGAGACCACTGGGTCCACAGGAATTTTCCTATTTTTTAGAATTGACAGTGGCTAACACTCTTATTGATTTTCAACTGTCACAGTTCTTGTACATGCACACAGGATCTTCTAGTTTTTTCCAAATCATTAATATGTGTATCTTCTTCTTTTGCGGCCTGAAAAGGATATTGTGTCGTAGTTTACAGCTGTGCCTTTCAGCCCGACAACCGATTTCGGCTGACTTTTTGGGTACTGGCCTTCCCACTGCAAGCCCTATTCTCTTAGCCAGACTACACTAGTGCAGTCTGTTTCCAGAGACCGCCACTTGGAGGTGGAATAGGGTCTCGGTCATCTGGTGCAAGCAGTCAGCTATGAGTCAATGTCTGCTGTCAGCTAATATACTATGCAGCATCTTCAGCCCCCAAAATGTGTATTACAGCACACACAAAGTAATTGAGTGTAAGTGAGTATTTTGTACAGTGTATAACTGTGCCAGCAGCAGCTTCACCAAACTCTATGTTGGCTTTGTGGGTCCTAATTGTGGTGTGTACAGGTAACATTTTAGCCTATGTATAGTATTGGGGGGGGGGGGGGGGGGGGGGGGGGAAGAAGAAGAGATGTCCGCTTCTTTCTCAATAAACAAATGAAAGTGAGAAACAGTGGATGACTCAACTTCGATGACTCTATCGAAGGCAGCAGTCGACATGAGGCGCTGTGCACTTCCGTACAGCTTCTCGTGGAAGGATACTGGCTGTTGCCAAATGCTGCTACTTTTGTCGGTATACAGTGGGCAGGACTGCAAAATATTTCTGCTGTCATGGAGACTGTGTCGCAGGCACAAAGGTCCATAGTGTCAAACATGAACGTGTTATACAGATGACATCTCAGTTTGTTGTTTCCTGTGCATAGCCGGAGAATGATCACCTGGTCTTGCCTGGAGAGTTGATGGCAGGCATCGTTTTCTATGTGGCCAGAGTGGTCCTTTTTCAATTTTGCACTGTACGTTGCCATGATAACTGCTTTAGTCTCATTGTATGTGATTTCTGTATTACTCTGCTGCAGCATTCCTCCCTCCCTGGCAAGTCTATCCGCCTCCTCGTTGCCTGGAATATTGCGGTGGGCTGGTATCCACTGCGCTATGCATTTATTTTAAGCACTGAGATAGGCGTCCGAGCGAGTCTGCTAGAGCACTGAGTTTATTTTGTGTGTGCTGGATCTTGAGAGCCATTAACAATGAGAAGACATCTATGAGAATGACCATTTGCTTTTCTATGCTCCTTATGGTCTATAAGCGTTTCAACTACTTGTCTCAGGCACTGAAGTTGCTGTGTCTCCCAGTGGTAAATGTTGCTGAGTATACTTCACAGTGGGTGTTTGAATCCTGCATGTTTCAAACGTCCCCAGATCTCAAGGAAGGTGAGTTCAGGTGCCTAGTCATATCGGAGATGGGTTTTAAACTCGGAGGTCATGTGTATGTAAAAGAGCCCTTGGCTGTTGACAATTTTTTTAAATAACAGACTGCAAGCTGCTGCCTGTGCAAAAAAGTAAAACTGTAAAAAAAAAAAAAATTTTTATTTTAAAGCAATTTTCATCATAGTGTCTTAAAGTTTGAATATCATAATTTATAAATATCAAATTTAACCAATAAAAATATGAGTAGTTTTATATTTTGTGTTCACAGTGGATACACTGAAGTGACCCATACCCACATACATCAGCGCGCAGACTCCAGAGTGTTCACACCAGCACTTTTCTTTTTAGGAAAAAAAAAATCACATCATCTCGTCCTGCACAGAGATTTGTTTACGTAAGCAAATTGCACAAAATATTATAAAGTTTCTGCCCCCAATCAGATGAGTCGAATGCATAATCCAGAAATATGTTCTAAGTTAAAATTATATTGAAATTTATTATACGGAAAAATCGATTTTTTATGTGCTTTATTTGAATATTTAAAAAGCCTTTTTTTAAATGTATCAGGGTTGCGAGTCACTTTGCTTCTAGAAAATTGGGTCACGACCCGAAAAAGGTTGGGAACCTGTGGTCTAGCCAATACAAGCACACTACAGCATCCTATATAACTTTGCTAAGCATACAGTATGGTGATTGCACAATGTCCATATCACATAATGTCCTATTTCACAAAACATATCATAGACGCTAGGCGACATATTAACCATTTAATGTTCTCCTTTTACTTATATCCACTTGTTAGATGTCATGGGGCGGTGTAGTTGTCTTTCATGTGCCAGATGATTTGCTTGCATTCTGAACGATGCATTTTGAACGACTTTAAATTCTGCATATCCATGTACCCACCTTCTTTTTGGTCTCTTCGCTTCGTACTCTGTCCAGCCTAATGACCTCAACCACTTTTAAAAAAACACCTCATTTTGCATACCATGATTTTTCTTTCTTGTGTCTTGGAGAGAGTCCATGTCTGACACTGGTAGCAGAGAGTTAGCCAAGTTTAAAATTAATTTTTGATACTAAGTTTCACTGTTTAATACCACAAGCTATAAGTTTCACTGTTTAATACCACAAGCTATAAACTAAAAATTCTATAGGACAATATAGCTAAAAATCTACATGCATTTTTCTCATTAACTCAAAAACAAATAAAAATTATGTGACTTCGACACTCATATTTTAAAAATCACAATTTCCAACAATTTTTCAAGTTGAAGAAAAGAGGTAAAATTTTAAATAAAATATGCACTTCTTTCTTAGGCAACAGCGTCATCTGGGAATTGTTAAAAACATCAAGGATGCCCTACAGCATGCCAACAACCAAGTTCCGCTGGGCTTGCCATGTAGTCAGAAGGAAAGATGAACGCAAAAGCACAGCAACCACTCTGTGGTACAGTGTGGCGAACAAAGACCACATGGCAGACCCCCCCACTAGATGGCTAGATTCGCTCAAGCTGTACAGCACTCACAATCCTAAAGTAAACAAGTTAGCCAGACCACTGAAGAAAATGTGTCCAAGACAGAATTGACTGAAACCTGAAACGGGACCCGCACAACAACCAAAAAATACAGTACTGCTCAAGCCCAGCCCACTAAGCAGAGAAATGCACCTACTGGCTACCACCAACTGGCACAAGGGCACTTGCCGTTGTAGAAGTGCAGGTCGACTAAGACTTCTTCCTTCATAATTAATCTTTTAAAGAAATCTCTGAAAATACATATTCTTTCTGTAGCAAAATGTGTCAAGACATTTAACCTTTACTGCACCATCACCGCGAAATTGCGACAGAAACAAAAACGTGGTAAAACGGCCAATCATTTACCATTTTAATCATATAATGACAAAACTAAACTACCTTAGAAATAGATTGTTATGATGAATTCGTTACGTCCATCTACACAGGTTTTTAAACGATCAAAGTATTTTGAGTTAGATTACAAATGGATTTGAAATACTTTATTATCTTCTTTTTAGCGTTTTGGGGCCAGCCCATTATTAAGAAAGTGAAGTTAAGTTGTTGCAAAAGATCTTTGTGAGGTTGATCTGTTTAGTTTGTTTATGTAGATTAAATTAAATACGCTTTTGGTGTAAACTAACAGCTGTGCTGATATTATAAGACAACAGTATCGATACTTTGATTTCAATGGAATTATTGAGGAAGAGCGACGATCCCTAATCGATGAGTCTAAATGTTTGTGCTTTGTTTTTATAAATTTTCACTTTCATATTCTTGTATCACAGAAACTAACACACACACACACACTCACAACAAAAACAATAACACAAACAAGTTCTTTATTCATTGGTGTTTCTACACACAACACAATCATATTTATTGACCAACAAACAGGAAGGTTACAGGCTCTCAAAGTCAACAACCACTGTAAAACGTGATGTGCTCAAAATGATGGCAGCTCCGATAAAGTTGCGTTCAATTTTTAATTAGATTTGGTAACGGTTAAGCAATGTTTGAGACATATGATACGAGCCAGAATTCTGATAAAAAGACACCAGCTTAATTAAGAACACAGGTCCTACAAGGTTTATAATAAAACTGAAGTTTGTGAATATTACGCGCTGTTTTGTATTTTGCAAACATCTAGCACACAGAATCGAGCCCTGCAGGTGGGGCAGGGTGATTTACTGGACAGCCAGGTTTCTGGTCTCTGCTGATCCTGCCTACTAGCAAACCACTTGCCCAAGCATTCCATACACCACATGGGTCGACAAAAGCACTGAACGCAGGCTTCTGCGGCTGGTTCTCCACCTTGGTTTTCACAATGTTTCTGTAACTTGACATCAGCCATCTTTTGCATGCAACCTATACACTGTTCTATTTCCTGCAAATAAAGAATTCACTGTCAAGTTTTTTTGGAAAACTGTAAATGTGATGGAAATGTGTAATAGAAAATGGCAAAACATATTACAATGTTAACTTTTACTGAACCATTGACAAAAACATTTGCCTGGGGCATTGTTTCTGTATACCCACTGGTGTATTCAATGTTTACACTGATGATTTTTGCAATAGAAAAGAGGGTGAATTGAAATCAAGGCCACTTCCTCCCGTTCTGGAAACAACAAGTAGGCTATATTGACTTTAAACAATTTTTAAATGATTTTTACTCTATTTCACATGGATTTTGTAAGTTATTCAATAATTGATTGTGGAAGTTAAATTATTGCAACAAATTGAACAGATATGCCGTTCTGGTTAAGAACACTATCAGTGCTTTGTGGCAATCGCATTGATTTACAAGACAACTGGTGTATCTAAAAATGGGGTAAATCTAAATGTGTGTGACAAAATTTAAAAATTGTGGAAATTAGGTTACACCAAAGTTACATTACTGCTTTCTGGGCAGACCCATAGTACCTGCTTCCTTTGGAAGGACATGTTCATATAGCTTGCTAATTATAGACACTATGCATATGTCATCTGAGACTTCTCTTCTTGCTTGTTCTACATTTTATTCCAAAACCATTAATGAACTAGAAGAGAGGCATCAAAGAAGAGTCGGCCACCTAGAAAGATAGAAAAGGAAAGGAACCTAGGGGTATAATAGATCAAAGAGGTAAAGTGAGTGAGCAAGTACAGGTAGCAGTGATAAAGACCAATGCAATGTTAGGTATGATAAAAAAAAAAAAAATTAAACATAGGAGCAAGGCAATTATTGTCAAACTGTATAAAGCCTTAGTTAGACCTAGATTGGAGTACTGTGTATAGGTATAGAATCCTTATCATAGAGGAGATATAAACATGTTGGAAAGGACACAAAGAAGAGATAGATCATTTCTATATCTAGTGTGTTAGTGATATCATTGTCCCCCCTCACCTATATCTGGTGTATTAGTGATATCATTGTCTCCCCCCCATATCTAAATCTGGTGTGTTTGTGATTTCATTGTCCCGCCCCCCCCCCCCATATCTATATCTGGTGTTTTAGTGAAATCATTGTTCCCCCTCACCTATATCTGGTGTGTTAACGATGTAATCTTCCTCTATATCTGGTGTGTTAGTGATGTAATCTTCCTCCATATCTATATCTAGTGTGTTAGTGATGTAATCTTCCTCCATATCTATATCGGGTGTGTTAGTGATGTAATCTTCCTCTATATCTATATCTGGTGTTTTAGTGATATCTGGTGTTTTAGTGATGTAATCTTCCCCTATATCTATATCTGGTGTTTTAGTGATATCTGGTGTTTTAGTGATGTAATCTTCCCCTATATCTATATCTGGTGTTTTAGTGATATCTGGTGTTTTAGTGATGTAATCTTCCCCTATATCTATATCTGGTGTTTTAGTGATATCTGGTGTTTTAGCGATGTAATCTTCCCCTATATCTATATCTGGTGTGTTAGTGATGTATTCTTCCTCTATATCTATATCTGGTGTGTTAGCGATGTAATCTTCCTCTTTATCTATATCTGGTGTGTTAGTGATGTAATCTTCCTCTATATCTATATCTGGTGTGTTAGCGATGTAATCTTCCTCTTTATCTATATCTATATCTGGTGTGTTAGCGATGTAATCTTTCTCTTTATCTATATCTATATCTGGTGTGTTAGCGATGTAATCTTTCTCTTTATCTATATCTATATCTGGTGTGTTAGCGATGTAATCTTTCTCTTTATCTATATCTGGTGTGTTAGGTATGTAACCTAACTCTATTTCTATATCTGGTGTGTTAGTGATGTAATCTTCCTCTATATCTATATCTGGTGTGTTAGGTATGTAACCTAACTCTATTTCTATATCTGGTGTGTTAGTGATGTATTCTTCCTCTTTATCTATATCTGGTGTGTTAGCGATGTAATCTTCCTCTTTATCTATATCTATATCTGGTGTGTTAGCGATGTAATCTTTCTCTTTATTTATATCTATATCTGGTGTGTTAGCGATGTAATCTTCCTCTTTATCTATATCTATATCTGGTGTGTTAGTGATGTAATCTTTCTCTTTATTTATATCTGGTGTGTTAGCGATGTAATCTTTCTCTTTATTTATATCTATATCTGGTGTGTTAGTGATGTAATCTTCCTCTATATCTATATCTGGTGTGTTAGTGATGTAATCTTCCTCTATATCTATATCTTGTGTGTTAGGTATGTAACCTAACTCTATTTCTATATCTTGTGTGTTGGTGATGTAATCATCCTCTACACCTGGTGTGTTAGTGATTTAATCTTCCTCTATATCTGGTGTTTTATTGATATCTGGTGTTTTGTGATATCATTACCATCTATATCTGGTGTATTAGTGATATCATCGTCCTCCATATCTATATCTAATGTTCTTTTTATGAGTGCTTTCAATTCTAGCATATAAGCTGTTTCATGGGAATCATGGGCAGGGATGTCTACAGACAAATGGCAAGCACCAATCCAAATAACAGTATAAATCAACTCAGAAGGAAAGATCAGAGCATCATTTTCCGACTGAGAACCCAAAACAGCCCACTTAACAAACACCTGAACAAAATCCAACCACGACATACTCCCCAGTGCGAGCTGTGCACACACCAATATAAAACCGTTGATCATCATTCTCTGAGTGCTCAGCGCTCAATGATTTTAGGAAAATGCTTCTTCCTCCAAGGACAGATAGATGGAACGCTTTGTATCGCACTAGACAACAGCTGATAAACATGTGCAGATACCATTAATTACATGGCATTGGACTAAACGCAGAGAGCCTGAATGCTGCTGGATTTGTAATAATAACAACAGCAAGCTGTTTCATTTTTGTAAACCCTAGCATGACCAGGGCAGTAGGCCCACACAAGCTCATTATCTTCTGTATCCAGTTAAGCCACAGTCTTTCCTTGTGGACGTTCTGGAATACGGACACAATAACTGGGCTCTCAAGTAGCCACAGCAGAGCTGCAGTAGCAGCCTCATTTTCTATACTCATCCTGGAGAAGAAAGAACCACAGCAAAAGCATACACCTTTAATTCCATTGTCATTTAATCCATGATTTAGAGCTGTGAAGAATGGCAATTGCGTACACCATTTGCTAAAAAGCTCAGAGTTACTCAAAGACCTATGGAACTGTGTGTATTAAATATATCAATAAATGATCAGATCTGGAGTGAGAAAAATCCGCATGAAATTCTATTTGAAGACTCTTCTACAACTCCATGCAGTGATCCTGGATAGCAGATTGCAACAGAGCAGAATGGCTAAGGAGAAGGGATCAAAGAGGGAATGCTAGCCCGATGCTCAAAAATTCCCGCTGAAGTCGGATGTGTCAGACCAAAAGGTGCAAATATTGCTGTCAAGCTGTATACTACGACACAATGCATCCCGCTCTTTGGACAACATTCTGCTACTTTGCAAAGCCTTTTTCCAGGCTTGGCACCGGTAGATTGAGAACGTTCAGGGCTTGGTAGCGGGAGATTGAGAACGTTCAGGGCTTGGTAGCGGGAGATTGAGAACGTTCAGGGCTTGGTAGCGGGAGATTGAGAACGTTCGGGACTTGGTAGCGGGATATTAAGAACATTCAGGTCTTGGTAGTGGGAGTGAGAATGAATATAAAAGAAGAAGTAACTCTATTATGGATATCATAGAAACAACATTATCACGCAAAAACCGCTAGGTTGGCCATGTGGCACGCATGCCTGGCAACAGATGGACACAACGACTGACATTTTTATGGCCCCACTAATGCAGTGGCGGGATGGTTTGACAAAAGATCTAGGCCCACTTTCGTACAGCACAGCAAAGGATCGGGATGCATACAAAATGTTGTTGACTTCCTCGCATACAGCATACTTGCCTGATGGACAGAGAATATGATACAGACGAGTGTCATATAACTCTGTTTTGCTCAGTAATGACATTGCCCCATATACTAGCATTAAAGCCTGAAAATAGCCTTCCAGAAAATAGACAAAATACTAATAAACAAGTTTTTTTTTAAAATTAAGAAGAGAGGTAAAAAGCAAGTAGCATGTCCTTTAGAGAATGTCACTTTTTGCAACCGCTACCTATTTGGTGGTTATAAGTTTCTTGGCAATTGTGCAGAATGGTAGATTGACATTACTTTCCGTATGTGGATGAGCAACTGCCCGAGAAAAAAAAAACAAGTGTCTGCCAAACCAGACAAGGTGAGAATCAAACCCCATTGGGATTGTGAAAACTAGGCAATGCAGCCGCCACTAGAAGAAAAAAAGGGACCGAAAATGCAGCAGTGACTGCGATGGCAGCAGCCTACGACTTTCAGCTGGCTGCTTGCATCATGGTTAGTGATCTGTAACTGACTAAGACCCTATTTTGTTGCCAAGTGGCGGCTTTGGAAACAGACTGCAGCTATACAACCTGACTAAGCAATCAGGTATTTAAGTGGGAAGGCAAATCCAGTCCCCTAAATGTTGTGCTGAAATCGCCTGTGATAGGCTGAAAGGCGCAGATATTGCAGCCTAGCGGCAAACTACTCCACAACTGTCCGTTCTATGACGAACCCCGAATTAGAAGAAGATAGAAAGGGTCCTGGTTGGTATATAGATAGAAGCAATACTGTTATACAGATATGAATCTTGTACAATGAACAAACAGATGGACAGACATAATGACATAACTGAAATGCACTTTCTATGCATTCTATACGAGTGTCTGATTAGTACAGCAGTAGAGTACTTGCTTTTCAAGGCAAAGGTAACAGTGTTCAAGTCCCTCTATCGGTACGCTTCAGTCAGCCCAGCTGTGTTGAGGGGTTCATATGTAAATGGGTACCAGACCTATTGTTAGGGAAAGAACATCAGCGAGGAAGGGAACTGGCCACCCACCCCACACAAGCTATAGCTTAGTATGTTGGTCTCTAACACTTTATCCCTGATGGCAATTTCTTCTATGGGACTAAACAAAGAAAATGCACTATGAACAGCTAAGCAAGATATCATATTAATAAATATCAGATCAAGGTTACAATACAACATCACTGTTTAAAATTAAAAAGACAAACAGAATTCATTGTTCAACTTCTTAGAAACAAAGGCCTGAAAAACCTGGTGAGATCAGGAAAGAGTAAGGGAAAAATATATAATTGATAACAGACAAGGACAATCTGCATAGAATGACAAGATGGAAGGGAAAGCAGTGAGTATGTTGTTTGCGAATGTCCACAATGAGTAGATGACTCTTTTTGTGTGCCCTGAAAAGAATGTTTAGTGGCGGGTTGCAGTAGCTTTCCTCTTATCTCAAGCGTGTCCTAGGTGGACTCCTCCAGGCTATGCTTAGCTTCATCTGCGTGTCACTCACTACTATGGGGATCCTGCCGATCTCTCACCTTGTTAGGCTGCTATGAAAAAAGCCCATTTCCGGGGAGGGCTACTAGGAAGTCGATGTGAAGGTCTTGGCCAGTATGTTTTGTCTGATCCTGACTAACATGCCTGATCAGTATATTTTGCCTTTTCATACATTAGTCTTCCTCCCCGCAGTAAGTATGTAAAATAATTAAACTGAAACTCAATATTAAGATAAAGAAAACCAAGCTGTTTCAAATCAACACTTAAAGCAAAGAGCCAATCCTGTTTGAGGGTGAGGCATTGGAAGAGATGGACACCTCCACGTATTTGGCAGTACCAACGGTACTTCAGGGGGGCACAGAGGCAGATGTAAGGACTGGAATTAAAAAGGCAGGGACAGCATTCCTGTTACTGAATAATATATGGAAAATAAAGACTGATACCAAGTTTAGATTTTTTCATTTCTTCTTCTTCTTCTTCGTACGCTGTCAGATGTCAACCTGTATTTTTTTCGAAGAAAGCAGCGGTCATCCTGAGGCTGTTGGCACTGCCATAGAGCTTGTCTAGTGTTGCCACTGGTGATGGCCACATGTGCTTTCTCTGGTCCTCGTATATCGGGCAGTTTTGCAGCAGATGTTCAGCGGTTATTTTCCCTGTACCACAAGTACATTCGTCAGTGCCACCTATCTTCAGTTTATTGAATAGGTAGTACCTCAGTCTGTTGTGGCCTGTGCGGAGTCTGAAGACCACAACCTGCTCTCTTCTGTTCATCTGGTAATAGGCATCACTTTTTTGTGTAGCCAGTATGTTCTGTTTCCCATTTGGCCATGTATCTGGCCCTAATAAGCCTTTTGGACTCTTCATAGGTCACACTAGAATCTGGTTGTGGTAGTCTTGCACCTTCTTTTGCCAGTCTGCCTGCCTCCTCGTTGCCTTGGATGTTAGTGGGATGGAACCCACTGTACCACTACTCTTTTTGGTGTGGACTGCTGGCATAGTTGACAGAGTACTGCTCTTAAATCATTAAGTTCAGTATTTTTCTGGCTTTTTAGTGCTGTAACTACGGCCAGGGCATCTGTAAACAGAACTACCTGGCTTTCATTGCTTTCGCCTGTGAGCATTGCTTCTACTGCAGCCCTCAGTACCTCTGCCTCCGCTCTGAAATTGCTTGAGAATTTTCCAGTTGCCACTGACAGTGTTATTTTTCTACCATTTGGTAAGCTTAGGAATACCGCTGCCCCTCTGTTCTGTGTTGTGTTTGTTACAGAACCGTCGGTGTATGTATGGGTCCAATCCATGCTTGGGTAGTTTTCCGTTATGTACCTCAGGGTTATGTCTCTTCTTTCTTTTTCAGTCTGGCTTTCATTTCAATGTCAAGTCAGTACTCCTGTACGGGGCAGAAACTTGGAGAACGGCAAAGGCAATACAGATGAAACTTTCAGTCGTTTGTCAATAAATGTCTATGGAGAACAGGTATAGGCTGGCAAGACATGGTTAAGAAAGATAAACCCAATTGGAGAGAGGCAGAAAGGGCAGCTCAAGACTGAACTTGGTGGAGGAGGGTTGGCAATGGCCTATGCCCCAGAAGGAGTGACGGGAATTGATTGATTGATGTTAAATAAGAGAGCAACACACACATAAAAAAATTGTGCAATAAAATATACAAACCCATTAGACTGTTTTAATGTACTTAAATAAATCAAATACACAAAGACATACACAGATTGAATAGCAAAAAAAAGAAGATAATACAAATTCATCATACAATGATTATTAGCTGAAGAAATTTAATGAAAATGTGGGCAGTAGTAGTTGTTCCTTTTCAAACTTTGATTTCAAACTCATCACACTCAAAGGTATAAACACCATCACATGCACTCTTTAGTTAGACACTTACCATACTTGGGCTTGGAATATAAACAGGGTTCTCTTCTACAAAGTCTTTGAAGGCCTTTAGAAACCTGTCACTAAGTGATTGATGGATGACTATGTTTCGTGCATTGCGAATGGGTGCCTGGAGTTTTTCTTTAAGATCACCTAATTCAAGGGAATTCAGCCTGGGGATGACAGCAGAATGAGATTAATGCAAGAAAGTCAGATGTGTCCCTTAATGATAATAGTGTTTTAGGCATCAATGGTCGCTTGTATCAACCATTGCCATGGGCAAAGGACACTTCAAGTTGCAATTCTCATTGAACTTTCAATATCAGGCGATGAAACCCTGGCACCTTTTGATTTCATGGTAGGTGTGTCGATCAAGGTCCCTGCAGACTCATTGAGGGGAGCAGAGTACTCTGCTGCTTTGGAATGGGGATGGGGGACGAGGATTGGAGGTATCGCTCAGTGTGTGAGCAGCCTGGCTAAAAGAATAGGGATTGAAGAGGGAATGCAAACTCTGACCTAAAAATAGCACACTGAAATCAGATATATCGGGCCAAAAGGCACAGCAAGCGTCATTCTCAGGATGAATACTGATGAAGAAGAATGGTAGGCATCTCTGAAAAATGTTGTTAGCATTGATTCTTCTATTTTCTTTCTCATCATCTTCTTTGTATGCTTTCAGATGGCAACTTGAATATATCTAAGGAAAGCAGATGTTAGCCCTAGGCTATTGTTGTCTCCATTGATATTGTTAGCAACAAAGACGGCGTCGAAACTGGCTGCGGATCTACGTTGCTCTACTGTTTTGCTTCATTATGGATGCCGCTAGACTATGGATTTGCCTGGAATTCCCACTAGTCAACGACTTACACTTGTGTTCCCGTAAACATGGTGTTGTTTTCCATTTGTACTGGTTAATTCATTTGTTTTTTTGTGATTTCTTCTGTACAATTACCCTGGTCTGGACATCGGCTATATGAATGGCACTACGATTAAACCTGTATCGTATGCCTAGTTAACACGGCTGAACTTCACGAAATTGGCGTGTGAGAAATTTAAACACAACTATAATGAACTGAACACAGCCGGGGAGAGATGCCAGAGTCAAACACACGCTGAGTGATGTCCTTACGGCCTCTTGTGGCTATGGAAAAGGCATGACACACAACGTTAGATGTCATCCCCCCTCCACTGCCTTACGGGATACCTGTTTATGGGAAAGGCTTCGGGAGTAAACCCTGAGGAAAAATCTGCATCATATGCTATCTCCAGTCGTCTCGATAAATATCTTGCCACTGGCCAAAGGTAGCTCAGGACCAGAGAGTGAAGCTGACAAAGTTTCTTCCTCACTTTAATCCAAATCACCGCGCAGGTCACCCATTTCAGCGGACACAGCGAGAGAAAAGACTGTCCACACGGCTGAACAAAGAGAGTGGTCTTCATCACTTGTAATGGACGAACATCACAGATATTGCCCAAAAATAGTATTGCGAATAGCCATATTCTTGGACGCCTTTGTAGCAGATGTTCAGCAGTTATTTTATCATTGTCACGGACACATTGACCTGCATTTCCTATCCTTATTTGGTTTAATAGATATTATCTCAATTCTTCTTCTATTTCTTTCATTCGCTTGAAAATATGTCTATATCTGCATTGTTGTCTCTTGTACAAACTTCACTGTCTTTTGTAGTTCACATATAGGTCTATAAAGTTTCTCTTCCAGTGTTTTTTCTATACGCCAGCTGGATTGTCTCGGTATATCATATTTGAGGCAGTTCTGTAGTATGTGCTCTGCAGTCTGGGGTGCCTGTCCACATGTACACACAGCTGAGTTACCAATCTTCAATTGTGTGCACATGTGGCTGCAGAGTCGGTTATGTCCTGTTCTAAGGAGCAACACAACAGTTTGCTCTTGTCTGTTCATGTTATGGTAATCTTCTGGTGTTACTGTTGGTGGCTTTCTGATTGATTTGATCATCCTTATCTTCTGTTAGTATGTAACTGGTACATCTGGTTGCTCGTCTGCAGCACCCTCCTTTGCCAGTTGGTCTGCTCTCTCATTTCCTAGTACTCCACAATGACAAAGTACCCACTACATGACAATCTTACGCTGGTTGCTTAGTTCAGACAGTAGAGCCTGTAGACCTGGCAGTTTCCCAGATTTCAGTGCTTGGAGTGCTGATTATGCATCTGTCAGAAATACTACAGGTTGTGGATCAACATTGGTGTTCAACAGTTTCTCAGTTGCCACCTTGATTGCCTGGATTTCTGCAACTTATGTATGACAGAATTTCCCGGTTGGTACTCTGTGTCCCTAATGTTGTTTGGATATTCTATGTACACTCCCACTCCTCCATTCTTTACTGCATTCTTTGCTGACCAATTTGTGTATACTCTGATCCAGAGGTCTTGTGGATATTCTTCATCCAGGAAATGAGAGTCACTACCCTACATTGCATACCCTACATTGCATACCCTACGTTGCATACTGTTCAATGCTCCTCAATGCCAATGCTCCTCTCTCCAAGGCGGTTTGTTCTGGCACAGATTTTAGGGGGATGTCAACTTCAGGTAGATATTATCTCAATCTGTTGTGGCCTGTGCAGAGTCTAAAGATTACATCCTGCTCCCATCTGTGGAGCTGGCAATACGCGTCATTTGGTGGTTGACCTTTGTTCCCTGCTTCAAACTTGTTCCTGTATCTACACCTGGTAAACAGCTTGGCCTCCTCATAAGTTATACCAATATCAGATTAGCTTTCCATCTTAACTTGACCGTCAGCCATGAGATGGAATCCACTGTATCACAACTCTCTTGACCATCATAGTTTATAGACGATTACTCTTAGTTCCTTTATGTATTTAATCACCCAGTGCTGCAACCACTGACAGAGAGTTTGTGTAAAGTACCATTTATCTTTCTGCGTCTTCTTTTGTCATTAGAACTTCTGTTGCAATTTTATTTAGATAGAATCCAGCTGTCAAATTTGAAATACCTCACTGCAATTACAAATTACTCAACTCTTTCTGGACCGATGGTCACTAAAGTGGCTCTCTAACGAAACCCTACAGGACCTTCAGCCACTAAAGTGGACAACAAGTTTCTTTGTTTTGACGAACAGCGATTAAGGTCTTGATGTGACCAGATACTTTGCTAAGACTAGAATAGTTCTCTTCACAATATTTTACCAAATCGAGAGCGTAGGGTGTTGCAAACACGTTGTTTATTTCAATTAAAGTGTGTTCTGCTTTTACTTCGATACATTTTTCATATTGTTATTGATTCTGGAGTTATTGAGAAAAATGTACATAAGGTAAATATTTATGGAAATAAATGCATTACATGAACCGTGTTTTGAAGAACTTTTGATTCGTGTGCATAAAATTGCCAGAAAAATAAATTACAACACTTCAAACTATGGACAGATTTACGAGAGTTACAATATTTTGATGTATAAATTATCTATTTCTTAACTTTTTTTCTATTTACAACCTATTTATTCTGCCAAAATAATCAAATATCAACAATTTATTGATACGTTCATTCTCTGTAACCATTTCCCAGTGATATATAATATTCATATGTTTATCTTTATTATGGTGTGAAGTAGTAACATACAAAAAAAGGGATGCAGCAATTTTTTTTTTCAAAACTGAAAACTAATTTGGTCCAAACCTAAAAAAAATAATGTCCTGGAAGAGGTAAACGTGATCTGCTGGCTGTAATGCATTTGTAAGAAAATGCTGAAGATAGTCCTACAGCAGATGCCAAAATAAAGATGAAGTGTTACAAACATTGTGCTAGTGTTAAGTTTTTTGTGAAGTGGGCTACTTCCTTGCTGCCTTCTCTTACCAACTTTAATAGTCAGGTACCTGTTTGCAGATGAGTGAGCGGGAAGCGTAGCGAGAGTGGATTGCATACCCAGTAAATTTTCCTCTTAGAAGAATGCACTTTCACTGCATCATTTTGACATGAACACTGGGATCAAGATGCTGAGCAATGCATATACTGTAGCGGCCAGCAAACCAAAGCTGACTGCTAACGTCAGGGCCAGCGACACAAAGCTGCCAAGACCCATCTCAACCTTCATGTGGTGATCTTGGATGACTGGCTGCAACCGGGCAGACTGGCTAAGGAGAAGGGATCAAAGAGGGAACGTTAACCCAGTACCTAAAGATACAATGCTGAAGTCAGATGTGTCAGACCAATAGATGTAAATATCCTGGTCAAGCTGTATACTACAACACAATGCATTCCATTCTCTGGACTACATTCTGCTACTTGTAAAACCTTTTCAGGGCTTGGTAACGAGAGTTTGAGAACAAACGAAGTAGATATAAACATTTGTTTTTAAAATATACAATAAATAATTTTATAGCTGATAACATATTCACCTGAAATTAGATAAAAGAAAACATCCAAACTGCAAAAAATTTACATTTAATTTATTCTCTTTTTAAGTCTATTTATTATTCATTTTCTACAAATGAAAGAATAATTTTTTATGCTAAACATGAAGACTGCAAACTTTCTAAAATATTTTATTTTTTTAAATGTTTAATTACAAAACAAACTTCCCCACTACTTACCTTATTGTAAAAGGTTTCAGACCTGGCTCAAGGCGACCAACTGTTATATTAAGATACTGCACTGCCATCTGGTTCTGATAAGACAGTGCATGCTCCTCGGAGTCTGATAATGTCAAGTGAATATCATTCTGATGAGCAATATACACATAATAAGTTGATGTTTTAATCATCCACGAATCGGTGACCGCCACTAACCGACTGGGTGTGCCACTCACAAATTTGTCGATGCGCCTAAATTCAACATTAATAGAGGAGGCCACTGACCGCCAAGTGTCATTTTCCCCTGCAAGAAGTGACAGCTCCTTAGAAATTGGATGGTTATCGCAGTTTCCACTGTGCCAGTAAATTGCAAGAACTAAAATAACACCAGGCACAATCAGGCTAAATAAAATGTAAATTGTCTGTGAAATGCTGAGGTTATTAATACTGAACAAGTCCAGCTCAGGAGCAAATAGTCCCAAACCAATATAATAGCCTGAAAAGATTTTTTTTTAATTAATAATATTACTTAACCACATCCCTTCTATCTCAACACACTTATTTCCTACCTTTGATTTGAGGAGAGGAGACTAACTTCTGGTCGGCCAAACATACTGATCGGACAATGTTAGTCAGTGTCAGGTGAAATATACTGACGTAGATCCCATCTCACTGCCACACAGTGGGGACACGTGAGCTAGTGGTTAAGTGACACGGCTAACAACCCAAACGTGCTGGTTTCGCTCCCCATCACAGCACCGGCTGTTACCCTGGGGAAGCAGACCCTTAGAAAACACAGGAGGAAACGGACCCTTACATAAAATGCATGCCGTAGTCGAATAAACTGGGCCGACATGCACAAAATAAAAACAGTGCAATGCACACCGCCATAGGGAATAGAGAAATAATGCTAATGAAAAAAACAAAAAAAAACTGCCACACAGTTCTGTCTAATAAGGTGGTGAAATCTACAAAACCCTCATAGTAGTGAGCGATGCGCATATAATTCCAAACAAACTGATAGGAGAATCTTAGTCAGGGTCAGGTGTAATAAGCTGGTAAAGAACCCACCTCACTTCCACACAGTTCTCCGTGGAAACAGGCTTTTTCATGGCAGTCTGTCTAGCGAGGTAGGGGATCTACGTAGTCCTGTAGTAGTGAGCAACGCGAAGATGAAGCCAAACATTGACCCACCGTCTCAAGGACCCAGGTCCACCTTCATCAGCATGCTCGGGGTGTTAGGAAAGCTGCTGCAGCCAGCCACCTGATGATGTTCACCCATCACGTGTGATGATGACCACTCTCTATGTTCAGTCATTTGGAATATCTTTTCCTTTTGCTCTGTCCGCTGAAATGGGTGAAAGTGTGATGACTTGTGCTGTGATTTAGATTAAAGCGAGTAAGATGTGCTCCAGTTGTTAACCTCAATCTCTCGTCCTGACCTACCTTTGTCTAGTGGCGAGACATTATCGAGACGCAGATTTTTCCTTAGGATTTATTACCAAAGTCTTTCCCATGAACAGGTATCCTGCAATGCAACAGGGATGTGACCTACTACAGCTTTAAATGCAGGATGACCAAAGCTATATTCCCATGCATAAAAATGGCAACCTGCCACCTAATGCCCTCTTCAGAGCACACAAAAGCACAAGTTATTCATCGAGGGCATTTAACAACAACTTCTTTTGGGTTTAACCAAGCACAAACATATATCATTCCAATTCTTCTCGCACCTAGCCCTCATTTGTGCTTCATTTATGAGTAAACTAACAATTTACCATTGAGAAAACATTTTCAACTAATATTAATTTATGAATACCGAAATATTCAGCTTGGTAGTCCCTTTGATTGCCCTAAAACCATACTGCCATACAGAATATATTGTTCAACTTTCAGTTACTATAATTAATGGCAGAAAACCTGGACAACTACATTTCTTCTTAACTTAATGTCTTTATACTGGTTTAGAAGACTCTGCAGAGTCTGTAACAACCAGTTTCATTTATATTTCCTTGCTCTAAAATCTATGCGCATCCAAACTATTCTTAAATGCATTAATTTTCCTTGGCTCCACTTCCTGTAGCAATGCATTTCATGCATTTACCAAAATAATATTTCCTAATATCTAAATCTTTCTTTAATTTGTAGTAATTATTGTTCTGTTGTTGTAGGTGGTTGTACTTTGAAAAACATGTTATAGTCTAATTTATCCTTTCCTTTGATTATCTGTAATAAACCTGTAATACGTCACCTCGAATTCTTCTCTTTTCTAGACTGGTTTTTCTGAGTCTTTCCTCAAAAGTGTAATTCTGGAATCCCACTATCAGCTTTGTCGCACTTTTTTTTTGTATCCTTTCCAGCATGTTTATATCCCCTCTCCAATAAGGACTCCACACCTGTACTCCAATCTAGGTCTAACTAAGGCTTTATACAGTTTGACTTTCACTTTCTTGCTCCTATGTTTAATATTTCTTTTTATCATACCTAACATTGCATTTGCCCTTTTCACTGCTACCTGGGCTTGCTCCCTCCCTTTTCCTGTATAATCTATTATAACCCTAGGTGCCTTTCCTTTTCTATCATTCTAATATTGTTCTTCTTGTGATATCTTTAATGTTTGCACAGTCGGATGAGTTCCCATGATGAGTTCAACTGTTAATTGAAGTTCTTCTTTAGAGCTCCACACAATTTGAGTTTTGTGTTGTATCAATGAGCCAGTGTATCTTTCTTAACTGACTGTACAGTGGATAATCCACAGCATTTTGTTCGTTTAGTCCCCATGTGTACAGTGGCGAAGCAGCCATTCAAAACTTGTATATGGGTTTATGCAATCTGTTTTGCCCTGCCCCGAGGTGAACAGAGTGATTTGTCTCTGCTGGTCATCATTCGGTAGCTTCTATTCTTTTCTGATAGCCTGGATAGCGCTCTTTGTTTCTTGTATGTAATTACAATGACTTTTTGCTCACATTCTCCTCCCCTTTTTGCAACCTTATCTGTTACATTTCAAAAGAAAACTAATCCCCTGACCTGTTAGATGGGTGGTGGATAGCTGAATAACCTATATATTTGGAGGTTAGCTGTCAATATCCAATAAACAGCCATGAACCAGAAAAGGGAGCCTGCATGGAGGCAGCCAGTATGCATGCAAAGACACAGTTTCAGTTCATCTCATGACCTCCTGAGATCGTTGAGGCACCTATGCTGACACCTCCACAATCCTGCGCCATCCATTTCTGTCAACGTTTGCTTTTTGTGCCTCCTTGGGTCATAGGTTAGTCCATTCATGGAATTTTCTTCCCATCGTTTTCGTGGATATTCCAGCCTTCGCTTGCCCTGTAGTATGGTATTTGCAAGTCCATTGGACCTCGAGACATGGCCATACCAAGTCAGCTTTTGCCTTTTAATTGTTGTGAGGAGGTCGCCGTATAGTTCAGTTGCATTCTCAATTCTAAGTAACACTTCATCATTTGTGATAATGTAGGTGATATTTAGGATTCTTCTAAAATATCTCATCTCCATGGCCTGGATTCTTCTCTGGAGGTCTGCTGTAATAGTCCATGTTTCGCAGGCGTAGAGGAATAGCAAAAGAACCAGTGAGCGCATAATTTGACCTTTATGGCGAGAGAGAGTCAATTATCTTTCCATATATGCTTCAATCATGCAAGCGCTGCTGTTGTTTGTGCTATTCTGGCCAGGACCTCTGGTTTTGATCCCTCATCACTAATTGTTGAGCCCAGATATTTGTAAAGGTTCACTGTTTCAAGATCATGTCCATTTGCTTTGATCACAGCGTTAATTCCTTCAGTGTTGTTGGTCATCAACGTTGTCTGTTCTGCATTAATTATCGCCATGCCATAACTCTGTGCTGTTATATCCAGTCTTCGAATCAATACTCAAAGTTCTGTCTCCGTCCCTGCCAGCCCGACTATGTCATCCGTAAAGCGTAAGTTAGTAGTAATTGTTCTATCCCCTATGCTTACAGTGCGAACATGGGCATCACTCATAATTCTTTCAATGAATATGTTGAAGAGTGTAAGGGAACGTATACATTCTTGTTTTACGCCGGCGGATGTGCTAAACCATTCACATATTTTTCCATCCACAAAGACTGCGCTTGTTGCCTTATCATACAGATTGCTGTTAACTCTCACAATGTTACTGCTGATGTTATATATCTTCATTGTTGAGCATCATGCCAGACTCTATCAAACATGTTTTTAAAGTCAACAAACACATGGTATAGGTGTTGTTCATCTTCCAAATACTTCTCGTTTAGTTTTCATACATTGAAGATCTGCTAAGTCGTGCTTCTTCTGGTTCAAAAACCCACCTGTTCTTCGACAATGATGTTATTGGCTTGAGGCTTCAGTCTGTCGAGAATTACTCTAAGTAAGACTTTGCTAGGATGGCTAATGAGACTGATTGTTCTATAGTTTTGACAAAGCTTTAAAGTTTCCTGACTAAGGTATCTGCAGGGCTATTGATTTTGACCAGGCTGGCGGCCATTTTCCTGTCTGCCATATTCTTTTGCAGATGGACGTCAGGATGTCAGTTATTGCATCCCCACCCGTCTGTATGAGCTCTGCCGGGATAATATCCACTCCAGCAACTTTCCCTTTCTTCAGTATCCTCTTCTTTAGTAATCGGTTGTTTTTTGTCAATCTGCTTGTTTACAAACTAGATTATAAATATATACATCAATTTTAATATGGCTTGCATGGCGTGGTACTCCTTGAACACTCTATTGTGAAGACTGACATCCCGGGCATTACCTTTGATGGATGTGTCATTGACAGGTACAACAGGTTGAAATATTTTGCAATAATAATTGTGGCCATCCGTGCAAACAAGCCAAAACATAGATGGGCAGGTCACATATTACGAAACGATGGTTAATGGAGCACAGCAACAGCAGTCTGGCACCTCCGAGGTAAGAAGAGACTGTGGGGAAGACTGCCAATGCGTTGGTCAGACTCCCTTGCCGTACACTGCAACATCCGAGATGCCTCTAGAGGAGTACTTATCAAGCACTGGACTTCGTTAGTTTAAGACAAAGTTGGGAGTTCTAGCTACGCTGAGGAACAGGTCATTAAGATCAATATGATCAATATTTGACCATTTTCTCTCATTGGTACCATGTCAAAAGCATCATACTTCTTTTTCTTTCATCCTCAAATCATGGTCATGGTTTCTTTTATATAGGCCACCATTGTTTGTAAGGCTGTTTTTCCTCGATACAGCTTTTGTCTCATATCTGTCTTGTGAGGCCAGTGTTGCTCTCTCTCTTTCTTTGTGAACATGCAGCTTTGTAGGATGTGTTCATGGTATGCTCCCCACGTGGACACCTGTCCCAACCTTCATTTTGTTGTAAAGATTACCCTTGTGTCTATTATACCCAGTACTCAGTCTGAAGATGATGACTTGCTCTTCTTTAGTTAAATCATAGTAACTGTCTTTTAACGGAAGTGTGGGTGTTGATCAATCCACTTTTCCCTGAAGTTGGCTTTAATCATGGTCTTGGTCTTATTATACATGATGCTCAAGTCTGATTCAAGGAAAGTTCCTCCACTCTTTGCTAGTTTGCCTGCAGCTTCATTGCTTTCAATATTGCAGTGAGAATGGGATCCACTGTATGACCAACCTTGAGTATTCTGTTGAGAGTTGTGTCATACATTGTCTGAGATTTCATCTTTATGTTGTTTTAGCGGTGGTAATACTGAAGAGACATCAGTCATGATTACTACATTTTCTTGATCTCAATTTTCATCTTAGATTTAAAATTTGGCTGCAGCCTTTCGTTCCTCTGCTTCAGCACAGAAGTTATTGGAGTATACTCCTGTGTTGGAACGCAAGTTTGTTCTTCTCTGTTCCTTAGTCTAAAACAGACCTCTCCATCTCTATTGAATATGGCTTTGCCATGAGAGTTATAACAGGAGGCATGAAGTCAACGTCAATTGTAGAACTCGAAAAGATTACAAAACTGCAATCTATGACCGACAAAAGAGATTGCAGAGCCCAGCAGCAAGTAGAGAAACTCAGAAGACTGACTGACCATCCAATGCATCAGAGACTAAAAAATTTTGGAAATGGGAAACTAAAGCGGAGAAACTTTGCAGAAATAGCCAAAGCAAAGATGAACGAAGACCCTATGAACGCACTAACAACACCAAAGCCCATCTCTACTGTACGAAAACCTACCTGGAGGCAGCATATATTTCCAGAGGTGGTAGAAAATATACCAGGTATTGGAAACAAAATCAGCCATCAGCAAGACTGAAAAAGAAAGAAGAGTTACAACCCTGAGGTACATAACGAAAAACTACCCAAGCATGGACTGGACCCATGCATACACCGACGGTTCTGTAACAAACACAACACAGAACAGAGAGGCAGAGGTATTCCTGAGACTACAAAATGGCATAAAAATAACACTGTCAGTGGCAACTGGAAAATACACAAGCAATTTCAGAGTGGGGGCAGAGGCACTGAGGGCTGCAGTAGAAGAAATGGTGACAGGTAAAAGGAATGAAAGCCATATAGTCCTGCTTACAGATGCCCTGGCCGTAGTCACAGTGCTAAAAAGCCAGAAAAATACTGAACTTAATGATTTAAGAGCAGTACTCTGTCAACTATGCCAGCAGTACGCACCAAAAAGAGTAGTGATACAGTGGGTTCCATCCCACTGTAACATCCAAGGCAACGAGGACGCAGACAGACTGGCAAAAGAAGGTGCAAGACTACCACAACCAGATACTAGTGTGACATACGAAGAGTCAAAAAGGCTTATTAGAGCTAGATACATGACCAAATGGGAAACAAAACATACTGGCTACACAAAAAACGATGCCTATTACCAGTTGAACATAAGAGAGCAGGTCGTGGTCTTCAGACTTCGCACTGGCCACAATAGACTGAGGTACCACTTATTCAACAAATTGAAGATAGGTGGCACTGACGAATGCTCGTGTGGTACCGGGAAAATAACCGCTGAACATTTACTGCAAAACCGCCCGACATACGAGGATCAGAGAAAGCAGATGTGGCCATCACCAGACAAGCTCTATGGCAGTGTCGACAGCCTCAGGATGACCGCTGCTTTTTTCGAAAAAATACAGGCTGACGTCTGACAGCGTAAGAAGAAGAAGAATATGGCTTTGTTAGCTGAGCTATCTGTATATACATGTATCCATGTTTCTGACAGATATACTCTCCTAAGATATTTTTCTGTGATCAATTTCCTTTCCAAATTTGTTTGAGATCACTTCTTCCCTATTCCCTCTATGGTTTCGATCACAGCAGGGGATTTAGCTTTTGTCCATGGTGGAATTTGGGATGTTTGCTTTAGATCACTAGCCACTGCCTGCCTTATGATTGAGCCATGCCATATAATGTAAGTGAGAGCTGGGAGCTCTCAACACTATTGCACTGGCAAACTTGGAACAGTGACTTTCATCCTATATCATCAGTTCGTGGGAGGATCCAGTGGTCTCTAGGTAAGGTGTTCACCTTGGGTGCTGGAGGCCTCGGCTTCAAATCATGGTGGAGACTGGGAAGTTTTCATGTGGATCATCCGGTAACAATTTCCCCTGATCTCTGAGTAGTGAGATCAGACACTTGTTTTGTAGGGGCGTGTACGTTAAAAATTCCGTGGCAGTTGGAAATTGAAATGAGTAGGTTTAATGGCCGCTGCTCTGCAAAATTCAAGTTAAAAATCTACTCAAAATATTCTAAGGATTCTCGCCGCACAGAATATGTTGTAAAAAAGGAACTGTGTGGCTACAACATCAGGTCTTGGTTATGTGGTTTCGGAGCAGGATAGATGGTGCCTGATAGCATACAGGTCTACTACCACCAGTTCCAAAAATAGGCGATTGTATTTTCTAGTGGCTATCAACCTAAAGGTTGGTAACATACTGGGATTGACCTGGCAAGTCACCTGACAAAAAAATATGAAACAAAGGAGGTCACATCTCTCCACGATGGCTAACGACACTGAAGATAGATAGAGATAGATAGATCATCAGTTGATAGTGTCAGAACTGGGCATCCTCACACTATCAAGATCACGGTATGAAAGGTTAGAACACATCCACTCGAGAAATCCTGATTTTGAAGATGTTATACATGATGGGACACCTGTCTTCGACATCAAGATATAAACTGGCACAAGGTCAAAAGCCTATATCAATGTGGTCTGCTATTAACAGGCAGCATCTGCTGTACAATAACACCTCAGACATCAAAATAAGAGGGGGGAGATAAAGATGCAGCAGTGAATGAGCTGAAAGCAAGCCAGTGACTCACAACTGGCTGCTTTTGTCAGGGCCAGAGAACTATAATTGACCAAGACCCTATAGGCTATTCCACTTCCAACAGGCTATACTCGAGTAATCTAAGAGAATAGAAAATTGCAGAATGAAGGCAACCCCGGTCCCCAAGAAACCTTCCTGAAAACAGATGTGTCAGCTTATAAGATATTAATAATATTATTAATATTAATAATAATATTATTAATATGAATCATTACCGTTAGTGCGTTACTATTAACCCTTTGAACACATGATCCCGATGAACCGGTGTATGTGTACATAACCCGCGCCCTGAGTCACTGGTTTGCCGGTAGAGCACACGTATCTTATAACAACGATCGTAGTATGGATAGACACAGGAGAATTTGCATACTACTTCTGGAATATTACTTCAAAATGGTGGCGCCCATGAATTGATCACATTGCGACAAATTTTTACAATATTTTCACGATGAAAAGGCATTTAGAAAAACCAGTAAATGAGCGTTCTAAAAGGCTTATAATGGAACAAGCTGTCGAGATTGTTCTCAATGATTCGGAGGACGATGAATTAGATTTAGATAGCAACTATTCTGAAACTGATATAGAAGTTGAATCAGATGATCATTTGAGTGATAACATGTGTTCATTAGACTCTGATGAAGCTACATCTTACCCTGTTCCTAATTTTTCTGGCGATCAGGCTGTTTTACAGGGGCGTGGAAGGGGGCGTCTCCCAGGTAGTGTCTCTAGTAAATTTGATGCAGGTTGGTCTCCAATAAATATATTCAGACCTGTGTCTGCAGTAAACACAATATTTATGGAGCAGATAGGCCCTAAGAACATTCCAGAAACTATTAATCCAGAAAGTAAAGCCAGTGAATTTTTTGAACTTCTCCTGGATAATGATTTCTGGCACAATTTGTGTGAGCAGACAACTCGACGCGCTGAGCAGGTGAGAAGCAAGAAACCAACTAGCTACTATGCCAAAAATTTTTAAAGTGTAGTAGTGCCAGAGATGAAAGCATTCTTTGGACTGCGTCTTCAAATGGAACACAGTGTGAGTAAACCACGTTACGAGGAGTACTGGTCTAGCTCGTCTGCTAACTTCGTGTCTCATACTCCTGGTTTCCGCACTGTGATAGACCGTGATCGCTTCCTTGCTCTCTGGACTTTTCTTCATCTTGTTGATGAGGAGGACCCGGGTTTAGATAAAGCAGATAAACTTTACAAAGTAAGGCCTATGTTGGATGTGTTGCTACCGAAATTTCAGCACTATTATTCTCCTTCACAGCACGTGAGCTTAGATGAAGGTATGATCCCCTCGAAGAGCAGGCTTGCCTTCAAACAGTATATCAAGTCAAAGCCCATAAAGTGGGGAATAAAAGCTTACATGGCTTGTGAAGCAAGCTCTGGATACATTCTGAATCTGGAAATCTACACAGGAAAAGCAGACAATATTATTCCAGATCTTGGTGTTGTTGGTAGCGTCGTTATTAGAATTTTAACTTCTGGGAATTTGGTCAACAAAAACCATATTGTTGTTATGAACAGATTTTACAACAGTGTAATTCTCTTTGAAAAGCTGTACACTGATTATGGTACACTTGCTGTAGGTACAGCAATGACAAATAGGAAATGTTATCCAAAAGTACTGGCAGGAAAGAAGAAAATGGACAGGGGTCATTAAGAATTTATTTGCCATAACAACATTGTATGCCTTGTCTGGATGGACCAAAGACCTGTAAATTTTATATCCAACTACCACAACCCAACAGAAATTGGAACTGTTAGAAGGAGAAGAAAGGATGGAACAGCTGTAGATGTTCCAACTCCTCAAATTTGTATTGACTATAATGCTTTCATGGGGGGCACAGATGTCAACGACCAAATTTGTCGTCTCAACAAGACACGACAGCATTATCGCTGGCCTAGGAGGCTAATTGTGAAATTCTTTATGTGGGCATGTAATAATGCCTACATACTTATGGATCATTATAGTCCCCACAATACAACAGGAAGACGCTACAGGACATTTGGGATGTTCATGAATGAAGTTTGTTAATCCATCATTGGGGATTTTGGAACAGCTACTGCAAAACTTCACAACCGTGCCGAGGCACAACAGAGACTGCAAAATGTTGGTTCCCATCATCCACAAATGTCTCCAAATACTACAGGAAATAATATTTGTGTAGTATGCTCATTTAAATTTAACAAGCATGTCAAGGACTTCCCAAACATGGCCTACAAAGACAGACCATTCAAACAAGTCAAGACAAAATTTTGGTGTAAACATTGTGAAACTTATCTGTGCCTAAAGGATGGGTCTACATGCTGGGAGGACTGGCATAATAAGCAGGAATATTGGAGATGATCAGGTCAGTCTATTTGAGCTAAAATAATTGAAACAGATTACTTAATTTTGTCAGTGTAACCAGTTTTGTTCAGGTGTCCATTTTTGGATTTTTTTCTTCAGGAGCCCAGGGGAGTGGGGTTTTACAGGCCAGGTTACCAGGGTTCAAAGTGTTCAACTAAGGCTAAGCCATATCAACATCTAACCCTAAAACTAAAACAATCTAAGTATAGGTATCCTTGTGGTAAGATGAAATCTATTCTTAGGAACAGAATAGAGTTTCCATTGTTTCAATTCGGATTGTATATACTACCTAGTGGGATAAAGCTGTGTGTAAGAAGTGTCAGCGTTGTTCTCCTTTGGTGGTAATATATAAAGTTCAAGCCTTCACTGCCAATCCAACGAGAAAACAAGTTCTGTACTGTAATGCCTGCTGCGACAAACTCAGTTGGTGGCGCAATAAAACATCCAGCAAAAAATAAATAGACGATTGTATAGAGAATTAGCACAGCACTGTCTCCTGCGATGATTCCGAAAGCCATACTGATGTTACAGTTATTTAGTCACCAAGGAAAGAGGACCACATAACTTGTTTGTCACGACAATCACAATCACAATGTTTTTATGGATTATTTTCTACTGCTGCATGCTTCCGCTTCCTGTACTCTGTACACGAAGTTTCAGTTTTAAGAAAATGTCCAAGGGTTCCAAACCCACAAAACATGAACCTCATTTCAAGATCCTCCATATCACTTTTAATATATGCTCATTACGCGAGTCTCTTATAATTCACTACAGTACCACCTATAAACCAGTGCTCTTCAATCTGGGCGCTACCGTCCACTAGTGGGTGATTTTAGGTTTCAGGTGGGCGGTAGCAGAATAATTACATGATGTACTAAAAACACAACCCGAGGAAACTATCACAAAACTATTTTTTCCGTGGCAGCATACGGCCGTGAAACATGAACAGTTACCCAAAACTCGAGTCCTTCGAATCGAAATGTTACAGAATACCGTGGACCGAAAAAAACAAGAAGAATGCAAACATTCGACAATAGATGGGCGAAGAGGAGAAGTGGTTCGTAAATTTCATTTTGAACATAAAAATTAAATCGTTTGGCCATGTCAAAAGACACAACGGTCTTATAGGAACAGTGATGAGAGATATGGTGCCGGGAAAAAAGGCAGAAGTAGACCAAGAACATTCAAAATACACAGACCCAGAAGACGTTTGCGGAATTTTCTTCAATTTAGATTTTAGTTGGCGGCAAGGAAAATGTATCCTAACGGAAGTTATAAAAGGGGGCGCCATGTATCAAAAGGTTGACGAGCACTGCTATAAACTATTTGTAATCCTTATTCCGAGATGATGATTGAAGAAACTACCGGAAAATGCAACATGGATGTTAAGATCATTGAAGAAATAATTCAGTTCGGTTCAAGTGCCATTTCCGCATCGAAGATAGACTGCAATTGATCTTATGTGTACTCTTTCTCTTTGCGCAATGTTGCAATCTGACAGGCTTTTTCCAGCCCATCGCATGTTCTTATCCACCCACGTATAAATAGTAATGGCCTTTGGACAACTGCATTGCACCCTACTCTCAAGTACGGACTTCAACAAGCCACAAGGAGTTATGTCTAATTTATGGTCATCATATCTTAATCTTGATTTCGGTCATTAATTATCTTTTCACCGCCATCGTTTTCAATACATCCACATTTGTTTTCAATACCTGCACATTTGTTTTCTTCTCTTACTGAGAAATGCGACGCAATCTTAACATAACGTTTTCATATTGGTTTAGAAGACTCATCAGAGTCTGTAGACAACCAGTCATCATCATCATGTAGCACGCCCTTAATGAACGTCGCTCCCATCACAGTCTGTCTGAAAAAAAACTTGTTCCTTTACCAAAACTCCAGCCTCCGCCACAGTCATACCCAGACATTCCTGGATATCTTGGTGCCATTGTCTTCTTGATCTACCCTTTCCTTTTTTACCTGACACCATACCTTCCATCACTGTTCTCTCGATACCGTTGTGTCTTTTGATGTGACCAAAGTATTTGCATTTTCTAGCCAAAATGGAATTGATAAACCAGTTCTCCTCTATGCTCAACTCTTGCCGAATGTCTACATTTGTCTTTTTCTCTGTCCAGGGTATTCTGAGGATCCTTCTGTAACATTTTGACACAAAGGATTCGATTCTTTGTCTGGAAATTTTGGTAATTGTTCATGATTCGCAGCGATAAGCTGCCACAGGAAAAACACAGGCTCTCAAGATTTTTACTTTTATCATTTTGTTGGTGCTCTGCCATAATTTCTTCAGGCTGTTCAATCTCTGCATTGCCATGGCTAGTCTTCTTCTGATTTCTTTCGAGCAGTCGCCATTTTTGTCAATTCTGGAGCCCAGATATGACAACCAGTCACATTTGCATTAACTTGCTTTAAAAGCTGTGCACGTCCAATCTATTCTTAAATGCATTCGCTTCCATCATCTCTTGGGGTAATGCATTCCAAGCATTCACCACTATCTGACTAAAAAAATATTTCCCAAATAAATATCTTCTATATATCCACATTTCAAAGGTTTCGAACGAATCTGTGGGGTCAAATCTACGGATAAACAAGACATCATAAAAGGAACAGATCACTATTTACAAAATATGCTCACCAAAATTGTTGATACAGCGAAGACATTTGGTATGGAGATTAAGTGCCATCAACAAAAGTAAACTATGGTAATAGTCAAACAAACGTAAATAATATATATTTGTATAGATGGACCATGGCCATCACTAATTCTATAACAGTTGGCCATGGACGGACAGACCACAGAACGAGTGCAGAGGTTTTCATATTTGGGACACATAATTTCAGAGAGTATCCGTTGTGAAATTGAAATAAGAACTACTATCGTTAGCACAAAAAACATTCTAGAAGAAACAAAAGCTTCGAATATGAAAATTGAGCTGGATAAAAGAATAATCATCCCACATATCTGGTCCGCACCAATTTACGAATCTGAAACATGGACTAAATAAGAAGGATGACAACATTGAGAAGTTTTGAGATGTGGCGCTATCGCAGGATGCAAGAGTATGTTGGACAGAACAATGGTCAAACTATCAAGTACTTAACGACATATGGGCACATAGACAACTAATATTAAAAAAATGAATACTGGTCGTGTCCACAATATAAAAGACACAGAGACATACTATTGAAAGTACTGGAAGTCACAATCCAGGTAAAAACGGTGAAGAGGGCGCGCAAGAATGAAGTACATCACGCAGGCGTTCTAGAACATTGGAGTGCAGACTCATGCTGAGCTTAAATAGATCTACCGAAAACAGAGGACGGGGCGTGACATAATTCGTCTACTTCACTGACGTGACATGATAAGTATACTTCAATGGCATGATCAGCCTACTTCACTGACGTGACATGATAAGTCTACTTCGATGGCATGGCATGATCAGCCTACTTCACTGACGTGACATAATAAGTCTACTTCAATGGCGTGGCATGATCAACCTACTTCACTGACATGACATGATCAGTCTACTTCAACACCAGTCTCCGGACTGACTAACTTGTGAATGTTAATGATCTAAAATCTCATTTTTCAATCTCGCATATTTATCTTTTTAATAAAAAAAAATCAATTATCTTAAGAAACAAAATGTATTTGTGCAAAGAGAAAGGGCGAATAGTGTACGGATATACAACAAGGGTTGTGATAGAAAATTATCTCTTAGGTGCAACAACAAGATGCGTACTTCTGCTGTATCAACTCAGCGAAGATTTGGTGTAAATAATTCAAACACTAAGTGGATTACATATGGAATCAGGACACAATCCATGCCACAGTGAGTAATGAAATCACAGTTAGTGGCAATGATCACGAGAACTGCTCTCGGAAAATACACATAACTTCTTCTTCTTCTTCTTCGTACGCAGTCAGACAGTAACCATTATTTTTTCGAAAAAAGCGGCGGTCATCCTGAGGCTGTCGCCACTGCCATAGAGCTTGTCTTGCGGTTCCACTGGTGATGGCCACATCTGCTCTCTCTGATCCTCGTATGTCGGGCAGTTCTGCAGCAGATGTTCATCGGTCATTTTACCAGTACCGCACGGGCATTCGTCGGTACACCCTATCTTCAATTTGTTGAATAGGTGGTACCTCAGTCTATTGTGGCCAGTGCGAAGTCTGAAGACAACGACCTGCTCTCTTCGGTTCAACTGGTAATAGGCATCGTTTTTGGTGTAACCAGTATGTTCGGTTTCCCATTTGGTCATGTATCTGGCTTTGATAAGCCGTTTTGACTCTTCGTACGTCATACTAGTATCTGTTTGTGCTAGTCTTGCACCTTCTTTTGCCAGTCTGTCTGCCTCCTCGTTGCCTTGGATGTTGCAGTGTGATGGGACGTACTGTACCACTACCCTTTTTGGTGCGGACTGCTGGCACAGTTGACAGAGTGCTGCTCTTAAGTCATTAAGCTCAGTATTTTTCTGGCTTTTTAGCGCTGTGACTACGGCCAGAGCATCTGTAAGCAGGACTATATGGCTTTCATTTTCACTGTGTGTCACCATTTCTTCCACTGCCGCCCTCAGTGCCTCTGCTCTGAAATTGCTTGTGTACTTACCAGTAGCGAATGACAGTGTTATTTTTCTGCCATTTGGTAGGTTCAGGAATGCTCCTGCCCCTCCGTCCTGTGTAGTGTTTGTTACAGAACCGTTGGTGTATGCATGGGGAAAATACACATAACGAAAGTACCCATTACAAAAGTATCCATAACGAAAAACATAAAAAGAAAGTAGAATGATAGGCAGTCTGGATTCGCACTACAGATCTGTATGTGTCGAGAGCACTGTCCACAAGATTAGAGAGTGAGTGAGAGAGAGAGAGAGAGCCAACTGGCCAAACCTTCAGTCATTCAACACTTGCGACATTGGGATATATACTTTTGATCTATAAATATTTATACTAAATTATACTTGGAATCCTGAAATTCAAACACGCATGTATGTATGTTGCCAGGTAGCCGAAGGTTAACGGCTTATCAGTAGTAGGTATTTTAAACTTCCGGCTGCTTACTAGGCCTGGAGGAAGATACACATAATTTGGGTAATTTTGTAACTTGAATTTTGTTCCCTCAACGGCCGTTAAGTCTACTCTTTTCGATTTCTGTCAATGGATTTGTAACGTGCTCGACACTGAACACGGGAGTCCGGTCCAACTAGCCAAAGATCAGGGACATTTTTACCAGGAGATGCACGTGAAAAAAAATAATCTCGGTCTTCTTCATAGTGGACACCTTACCTCGAGACCACTGTGCATGTGTGATATCTGAATTTATCATTTGTTAATTGTGAGGATGTTTGATTATATTAAGTTGTAGAGTTGTGAGTGTTTATGGTGGAGCTTAATGAAATAAAAACTGAGCTAAACATTATCCAAAGGACCTCAGTTGTTGCACTCCAGTTGGTGTTTGTGAATGCCCACAATGAGTGGGTTACTCTTTTGTGCGCCCTTAAAAGGACGTTAAGTGGTGGGTTGCTGTAGCTTTCCTCACATCCCGAGCGTGTTCGATTAAGGTAGACCGTGTTCCTCTAGGCAGTTGTACTATGGTTGGCTTCACCTGCGTATCGTTCACTTCTACAGGGATCATGTCGATCCCCATCTCATTGGTCAGACTGACATGAAACAGCCTGTTTCAATGAAGAACTGTAGGGAAGCGAGGTGTGATTAGGGCCCGTATCTTGTGCCTGACTGGACGTTGTCCGATCTCTCCTATGTCTGTGGTCAGTTGTCATACTTCGAGGACATTTTTCTTGCTGATACCTTCGAATATTTCTGATGGCAGAAAAGTGTCATGCCACTTCCCTTATCGACTGAAAGCTGTAGCGACAATTGACGACTTGTGATGCAATCGTCCTCACGAATGACGACATCGGTGCGCTGCAATATGTCTGGACTCGTGGCTGTGGAAGTACGCCCAGGCTGTGGCCGATCAAGCTGGTCGTCTCTCCATTTCATGAAGCGTTTACTGTCCGAACCCAGCTTTCAATCAAATATCGGCTGCATAGCTTCCATACACAGTATACAAACGTTTGTGAATGTTCACCCCACTTTCTTTCTCCACCATAACAACATTTACGTTAGATATTGTTGTTTGTAGCACACATGCGACATTTTAACGTATTACTACAGCATCGCTATCTGTCAAAAGACCGTGCAATTACGCATATGTAGATCACACTTAGTGATTCAATCAGAATGTTCAGGAAGGTGAAATGAGGTTGCGCGTGGCGCCAGTGGTTGGAGTCGGTAGGGCGGTTAAGGCTGCAGACTGTCACCTTCATACTCGTTACTGGACATGCAGGCGTCGAAAGGAACGAGAGAACTGATAGGCTGACGAGTACAACTACAGTGGATGGTGGGAGATCAATGGACCGAGCTGATATTCTAAACCCCGTAAAGGAAATCGGCTAGTAGGAGGATAAGGAAGTTGATCCAGACTCTACGTCCTTGGCGCGGACTGGTTGAATTGAGCGTGAAACGATGGCCGGCGAGGAAGGAACACCACACGAGGATCTAATGACATCTGGTTAACCAGCACAGGACAGGAACGGCCAGTCATAGATCTGAGAGTGTATGGACTTGTTCCGAGTGCAATGAAGATGATCCGACGCCCAACCAACCAACCAAGTAACTAACACGTAGATCAGTGTTGCAACCAGGAAATTATCATTTTGCTATGTATTCTGGGATGAGGAACAAATGTGAGCCGCTACTTTCTTAGTAGCCCACTTATGCCTGGTTGACTTTGAAATTCCTAAATTATATCAGGACATGCCCTCCGTCATTGCAAACACTCTCATGTGTCTCAGTCGTTAGCATTGTGAAGTCAACTTTAATTTATTTGTGGCCTCCTGCTTTGGTGAAGTATGTGCTTATAATTCAGAGGCAACTTTTCTATTTTCATTAACCATCCCCTTTCCCATTGTGGCAAGAATGTACTATCAGACATATTCGCCAAGGCAAAATATACTGGTCACAAAATATACTGGTCAAACAAGTTAGTCAAACAAAATATACTGGCCAAACATGTTAGTCAAACAAAATATACTGGTCAAACCTGTTAGTCAGACAAAAATATAGTGAACAGACATGTTATTAGTCTGGCAAAATATACTGTTCAGACATGTTAGTCAGGGTCAGACAAAACATACTGGTCAAGACCCTCACCTCGGCTTCCTAGTAGCCCTTCTTGGAAACGGGCTATTTTCATGGCAGCCTGGCTAACAAGGTGAGGGATCGACGTGATCCCCATAGCAGTGAGCGACATGCAGATGAAGTCAAGCATAGCACAACCGCCTGGAGGACCCCGGTCCACATTCATCAGCACGCTCAGGATGTGAGGAAAGCTACTGCAACCCGCCACTTAATGTCCTATTTAGGGCACACAAAAAGAGTATGCTACAACTACTACCACTATGTTGTATTGATACGTGCATTGCATAGTTTGCATACATTTAAATAAAGGGCATTGGGCACAGACTTTCTTCAATTTCACAATTTTTATGACTGATGGCAGGAAATTATACATTAGTCTAACAATGAGGATGAAGAGCGATATATCCCGCAGCGGCTCTGTGGTCAATGTGACTTTAGGTGGTTTGTTAAGAGCAGCACAGATGGCGCCTAACTGTTAGGACTGCGGGTCCACTTTGCTAGTGTTTGAATCTATAAAGGTGGACTCGCACATCGGTTAACCCCCATCCAAGAAACTGGCTGTGGCTGTATACAGCCTCTGCAGAATCATCTAATCCAGTCAAAAGACGTTAAGTGAATGCTCAATCCTACCTAGTCCACTGGCTCTGGTATAGTTTTACTGCCGCCAGACTCTCGAATTTTATGACTTACCCTATATCTAAAATCATTTTTGATCACAACGAAATGTAAACATGGCCAAATGCCCACCTATTTGTCTGAGAATAACCAACCCTTTACTTCCAGAAGTTTGTTCCAGTCTTAAGTGTATATTTGGCAACTATGGACTATTTCATCTGCAGAATGTTGCAATATCATTACAAGTATGACCATTTCCACGGCGTATTCTTCACAAACTGCTAACCATTTATTTGAGTTGGTTGTCATTATCCCTGCGATGTATCTCCCGTCTGATGATGTGAGAGTTGCCAGACATTGAGCTGTTTGTGCTTGTCATTGTATCTTCCTATTAACTCTCATGCTGCAACTCACTTGTTTTTGTTCCTTCGAGATCATCATCACGCCTTCATATATTATAACTTAACTCGGTGCTCTGGCAGACTCACTCAAACACCCGTCCTAGTGTTTAAAAAAAAAATTAAAATGTTGAGCAGCGCATGAGCTGCAGCATACCATAGTTAACATCAGGGCCAGCGAACCAAAGCTGTCAAGATCCTTCTACACCTCCATGCGGTGATCCTGGATAACAGGCTGCAACAGAGCAGACTGGCTAAGGAGAAGGCATCAAAGAAAGAATGCTAACCCAGTACTCAGAAAATTCTTGCTGAAGTCAGATGTGTTAGACCGAAATGTGCAAATATTGTCTGTCTGTTGTAAACTACGACACAACGCCGTTCTTTGGACTAAATTCTGCTACTCAAGTCCTTTTCATGGTTTGGTAAGCGGGATATCGAGAACGAACGAAGCCATCAAAAAAAAAAAAGAATAGTCCAGTGGAAACTGTCCCACTTCAAGATTCCATGCAACGGGAATACGAACAGACTCACCAGAGAGGGATGAAACACTGCAGCAGAGTGACACAGCAACTACATATGATGAGACAAAAGCAGCCATCAGGGCTACGTACAGAACAAACGGAAAATAAGACCACTGTGGCCACATGCAACACAATGTCTACTACCAACATTCCAGGCGAGATCAGGTGATCATTCTCCGACAACGCACAGGATACAACAGATTGAGATGTTATCTTTTACAATAAATTCACGATTGGCACTACTGACCTTTGTGCCTGCGGCAGACCTCATGACATTTTGCTGTCTTGCCCATCGTATACCGAAAAATAAGTAGCATTTGGCAACAGCCAATGTCCTCTCCCGAGAAGCTGTACTGTAGTACACAAAACCTCACGTTGACTACTGCCTCCGTTAGAGTAATTGAAGTCAAGTTATGAAGACGAACGAGGAGATAGAAGGAGAATATATCAATATTTACCTGTTTAGTTCCCCCTGGAACATAGGACCATAACAGACGCTCTCATTCTGTTCTGTCTTCTTGAGTTCTGCCCAAAAGACGTCAATTGAACTGACTTCCTTCTTTTAATTCTTTGTCCGCATCACCCTGGGGTGCGGAGAGGAAGACTAACGTCTGGTCAGGCACAACAGATCAGACATTTTGGTCAGGGTCAGGCAAAATATTCTGGCCAAGACCCTCACCTCAGCTTCCTAGTAGCCCTCCCTGGAAACAGTCTGTTTTCATGTAAAGTAACCCATAGCATTACTGCCGTAGGGGTGTGAGATGTTAGCGATCTCACATTTCAAAGACTCGGCTATATGAGGGCGGTAGCCATCTCCTCTCCCTCGCTGCTTTTAATTCCCGGAACCCATTTAAAGCTGGGTCAACCCAGGAGCCATTGCCATCTGAAAAAACATTACCACCTCAACTGGGGAATGAACCCAGGACCACTCAGATGCGAAGCCAGCGCGCTAACCACTGCGCTACGCTCTTTTCACGGAAGCCTGGCTAATGAGGTGTGGGATCGACATGATCCCTGTAATAGTGAGCGACACACACGCAGATGAAGCCAAGCGCCTTGAGAATCCCAGTACACCTTCTTCGGGATGTGAGGAAAACTCAGACAACCTGCCACTTAACATCCTTCTTAGGGCGCGCAAAAGAGTAATCTTACTCGTGTGCATTCAACAACAATAACAACCCTTGAGTGCAATTTTCTCCAAACAGACCTGTCATGTGCTACTTTCTATAGTTATTTCCAGTTTTTTCTGATCATTGCCAAGTGTTTCTTGGTCTTCTTTTTGAAGCAAAGCTTAGCACAAGTGCCGGGGGGTCCGCCTTCATCAGCATGCTCAGAATGTGAGGATAGCTACTACAACCGGTCACTTAATATCCTTTTCATGGCGCACAAACAAGTGAACTTAATGTGAGCATTAAACAACAACAAAGACTATACTAAATAAAAATGTTAAAATAAGATTAATCAAATGTTATTTCAAGAAGTTTATTTCTTCCTTTTTCTATTTAAGTTTTACAAAGTAATTCTCCCATACAAGACTTCAGTGCAAGGTATATATCTTGGAGCGCTTCTTCACACTGGTACACAAATTATCAGGATACATAATTCAGCACTACTTCTGACTAATACTTTTGAACAACACCTGCTTCCTTGCCAAGTGCATTCATTTCATCTGAAAGAAGAAATCAAATGCATGAATTATTATAAGATTATTAATGCTCAACTTTGAGCTGCATGGTCATTTTTATCAAAACTTTCTGCAGGTTCTGAAGAGAGACAGCCACACTGTAAAACTATTCATGCTTCTATTCAGCTGTTAATTAGTACCTAAGACTTAGAGAAGCCACAACACAGAATTAGAGAACTGGTGATCACAGATGACAAAAAATAGCGCCAAGTACATGAAGGAAAATACATGTGGTAAAGTAAGCATTTACATTTGACCTAAATCAACCGCCTGCAAAATGTAACAGACTTCCAACACATGCATTTTCCGCTCTGTCATTATAGTTTGTAGAATTTCAGATTTTGAAATAACCTACAAGATAGCAGCAAGCTACAAGGCGTGTTCAAATGAAAACTGGACCACACTGCAACAAAGTGAACATACATAGGATGGTGTCACTTCTGGTGTAAACAGCACATACCAACCTTCAAGTTTGCAAATTTTCATTATATTCGTCCAGAGTTGATCAGTGAGCGGTGATTCGGTTTCTGACTGCTGAAGGATGTCGACCAGTTGACATTCATCACAGAATGCAGGCAGTATATGGTAACAAAAGTGTATCGAAGACAACAGTGAAGAACTGGATAACAATGTTTAAAGAGGAACATGAGTCAACGCAACAATATGCGCCTGACCTGGTCTCGGAAAATCTTTGGTCAACTTCCGTCCTCCTTTAAACATCTTTATGCCAGAGCTGTGTTTGCCCTGATTACTAAATCACAGGCAAACCTCCAGATCAACCTCTAAATGGTCTCAAGAGAAATCACATTTTCTGGATGAACAGCCTTGGAACAGGTCAAGTAGTTCGAATATCTTAGAGCTGAGGAACCAGGCCAAAAGGAAAACAGTGGATAGAAAGGTCCGGCACTCTTGCTAGCAAACCTTTACACCTCAGTGTAGTAGAGGAACAACAAATTCAGTAAAAGATATTTGATGAACATAATGGAAACCACAGAACAAGGAAAATGTGTATCAGAAAATGGTTTTTTCTATAACTTTTACAAGTCTGAATGAAATGTTAAATGAGAGTGCCCCTTACATTGCACATAAATTTATAAGCACCCACACATTCTTTTAGGAACACTGAAAATAGGCATTCTTTCAGCTGGGAAATGAACCAGTCTGTGGTGCTCTGAAACACTTGGGAGTCTCAAATATTGATGTCATTCTAGACTCTTGTAAAAGGCTGTACAGCAATGAAAGGTGAAATAACAGATGGTTAAAGACATGTAAGCATCTAATAGCTTGTCTACATTTTTGTTGTGTGTGTGTTTCTGAGATACAAGAAGATGAAAATTTATAAAAACAAAGCACACACATTTTGAAAAAAAAACAATGGTATGCCCAAAGAAACCCCAGGAAAACAAAAAATTGGAAATGAAAGGAAAGGGAATGAAAATCTCATGAGAGATGTCTAAGAAAAGACCAAAAAAAAGTGAATGTTGCAGCCTCACGCTCCAACTGGAAGGAATAAGTTGAGTAAGCTATCCGTCTATTGTATTGATAGAACCGACACTAACGCATTGAGAATTATTAACTACACATTTGTCCATTTGGAGACCGAACAGAGAAGTTTATAAAAAAAAATATGAGTTGGCCAACAGCTCCAAGAGCCATAATTATCAGTACACTAATCACACTGGATATAAATGCTTCCATCTCTTTAACCATGGCCACCTGGTCAATCAAATCTCATTTCCCTAGCTCTTGAGAAAATACACAGTGTAGACATATGAGGAAAACTATTTATGACAAAACTTTGTGCTCTAATTTCATTATTCTATCTCAAATTGACCGACCTGATCATCTCTAATGTTCCTACTTGTGTCAATAAATTGTGGAATATATTTAGTGAAGACCATTCTATATCAAATGCACTTGATACATTATGTTGGAAACACACCCCAGTAATATTCGGAATCTCCGAAGGCCAGGAATGGTTTTATTAGCTTCCTCACAATTTAAAAGAAAAAAAGAATTAAAGCGGGGGCTCGACTTTATTGCCTCTGGTTTTTTCCCCATTTTAGCTCGGTCTCTCTCAGCAGATGGATACCCCATCTGTTGAGAGCATCGCACAAAGCACAAACTCCGTAGCTCCAGCGATGAACCCCGGGATCAGGGGACGGCGTGGCCTAGTGGTTAAGTGACACGGCTCACAACCAAAAGGTGCTGGGTTCTATCCCCATCACAGCACCGGCCGTTACCCCGGGGAAGCAAACCATTAGAAAATGCAGGACGAAGCAGACCCTTACATAAAATGCATGCTGAAGTCGGATGCACTGGGCCGACAGACGCAAATTAAAAACCACAGTGCAACGCACACCCGCCTTGGGGATTAGAGAAATACGGAGAACGAAAAAAGAACACAGGGATCTCCGGAAAAAATATATCATCATGGACCGACCGTCGTAGCTCGAAATCGAACCCCGACCGTCTGAGCACGAGGCAAACGGCTTGACCACTTCACCACAGAGACTCCCTTTTCCCACAACTGTAATTCATATAATGACTTGTCCTTTCAGAATAAACACCATTTAATTCCAATTTATTGACCTCCAAATCCTTGATAATACTTTCAATGGCTTGTTCTGTCATTAGCCTTTTAGAACGACCATTTCCCAAATTTTCAAAACTACTTTCCATCATGAAAATCACAAATTCATATTTCGTGGATGCTACCATATGTCCGGAAATATCTGCACGGTGTAGACGGGCATCATGGTTGCTTGGCCAAAATCTAAGTGGTGCAGCCTGAAATACGCCTTAGAATAATGGTCGACCCATCTTACAGAATCGTGGTGGCTTAGGGTATTTTACATACACACACTGGTGCATATGTGTCATGGGTTAATACAACATTATCACCATAATACTAGTTACAAACATTTCTGGAAATGAACCATGTCGCCAAACAATTGTATTTTAAAACACAAACTACTAAGACATGAAATTTATAAGAAAACTGGCACACACCTGCTTCGTTTTGTTTCTTTCGCTGCTCAGATTTTATTCTGTGTCTCTCTCTGATCTCATTCTCGTGTATCTGTATTCCCACTTCACGCTTGGCTAAGTAGTCTGAAAGATAAGATTGAGAGCGGGCAGATAGTTTCATGAAAGTTTCAGAATTTTGTTTCCATCCTATGTTATGTAGTAAAATAGAGAAACAGTTTTATAATGACTATAAACACAGTAAATATTATAACTTTAGTGCGGGCACGGCATAGTCGAGTGGTTAAGTGACACGGCTCACAAACCGAAAGTGCTGGGTTCACTCCCCAATCACAGCGCCGGTCGCTACCCAGGGAAGCAAACCCATAGAAAATGCAGAAGGAAGCAGAATCTTTAATAAAATGCATGCCAAAGTCGGATGCACTGGGTTGACAGGTGCAAAATAAAAACAGTGCAACGCACACTGCCTTGGGGAATAGAGAAATAAGGAGAAAAAAAACACAACTTTAGTGCAATTTATTCAATTTGCATTGTGTTTTGAAATTTTTGCGTGAAATAGATATAAATATATATGGTAAAGCCAACAACTAATATTGATAGACAGTATCAGGAAAAGAAAGTTATGAAGAACCAACCTTGTCATTGTGCACTCAGAAGACCATATAGAGCAGAACAAATAAGCACAAGATGAAAGATACTAGACAGTTCAACAAGTAAATATGTTAGACAATCAATAATAGATGGAGTGAAAATAGCTCTAAAAGCTGAAGGTATGTAGATAGATCTATAGCTTTTTAACACTTTACAATCTATAGCTCTTTATGCCAGTCAGCTTGGTACTTGAAAGATATTTAAAACCAGACTGCTCTGGACAGACGAAGTGTGTAATTCATAGATTGCAATTCATGTAGGGAAAGGACAATTCTTGACTTTAAAACCACCAATTGTCTTGTCAATGGATGCTTAATACAATGATTTCTCTTATGGTATGACACTGAGTGCCTAGCATTACACTTGGTTTGCAACCTGGGTTTCGACCTTAATTCGAACATCTCTCTGATGGGATTTATGAAGGAAGACCAAGTAAAGATTAAATGGCTTGAGAGCAGAGTTGGGAGCTGGTTGTGTGTAGGAAGTGACGATTCCTTGCGAGAGCCCAGTGATTTAGCCCTGCATATTTAGTGAGCCCCTTTGGATGGTGAGGATTGCACTGTATACCCTTCTACTCCAGTAAGCCTAAGACTAGAGAAATTTTGACTGTATGCTGAGACAGGATAGAATGTCTTAGTGAAGAGATGGAACTCTTGACTCCAACTCAATAAGACCTAGTTAACAACAGCACAATTTATTATTTTATAATACGAAATAAATAAATACATATATCCGTATGTCCATCTTGCAAAACCTCTTGAACAGTAAGCTCTAGCAACGTGAAATTTGCACAGCTTGTTATGTCTGTAATTTCTAGATCAATGCAACTATTTTCATCTTGCTGTCTTGTCCAATTCCCATTAATATTAACTAAATGATTGCTTTATAATGTTATTGGTTTACCATACAGTGTCATTTTTGACAGCATGTGTGGCCCCAGCACCAGTCCATGTTTGCAAATGATAAGTATAAGGGTAAATCGGTATTTTTATTTTTCAGCTTGACCAAATGGACAATGTGCGAATGCATGTTCTTTAAGCGTGGTTGCTCAAAGCACTTGAGTGCAGTGTTGTTCTGAGTATTCTCTTTTTGTAAGTTTAAGTCACTTGTGAACTGTGTGTATTAAAACACTGTTAGTTTCCAGGCAATAAGTAAAAAAGTTAAGATCCTGCCACGCTGTGCGGCGCATAGGAAATATGGTATTAGGCCCATTTTATTTTGTAACCAACGGCACATAGTGGATGATCTGGTCAGCATCACGCCGGCCACCTTTACTTTCCAGATTTGCTGGTACCCAATTTCTGTGACTGGGTTGATCACAGGGGCTGGTTTTGTGACCAGAAAAAAAATTCAGCACCAACTGGGGATTGAACCCTGATAGCCTGACTGGGAAGCCAGTGCACTAACCACTGCTCCCCTCCCAGGCAAAGCCAGACATCTAAAGTTCTTGTACTATATAAACAGCAAGCCAACTTAAAAAGTACATTTGCTTCCAACCATCAAACTCAATCCATTCAGTTAAATTAAATATTATCAGTGATAAGTCAAGGAACAATAATTTACATACTGTATCTCGTCACACCGTAAATGATCCCAGTTAAAAGTGCAGACCACCTGGCAAACTGAAATTAAAACAATGGTCCAGAGTTATCAATCTATTTTGGTATTGAAGTATCTATTAAGGATAAGAAAACAACACCAAAAATATTAGGTTTCCATGTTGTATGACCCTATGACCTTGACAGCTACGTTGGCGGTAGCATAGCTACTATCCCCAGTCTTCCAAGCGGCCAGACAAAGTAAGACAGACATCTGCTATTCTGTGGATAGTCAAGAGCTAAGGAAGTAAAACCCGACAGGAAAGCTGCCAAACCTAAAAAAATAACAGTGGAGCAAGAAAGCCCAGCAGGAAAAGCTGTTGAAAGTAGATGCATTGGGACTAATTGCATATAAATTTTTCCCTTTGCCAGAAAAGTGAATTTGATGCATCATTAAACCAAATACAAATTCATTATGAATTACATTACATTAAAAAGGAATCCATGACAGAAGTTGAGAATGCATCAATGAACCACATTATTCAATAGATCTTGGCTATCAAGATAACAATATTTAATATTATATATTAAAATTATAATAATGCTAAGAAGTTAATTTTTCTATTTTACTCGTACCTATATGAACAGTGAAACCAAAACCAGATGTCAAAAAGCAAGTGCAGTGACCTATCAACTGTCCCCACTGTTCTTCTTCTTCTTACGCAGTCAGACAGTAACCATTATTTTTTCGAAAAAACGCATCCGTCATCCCGAGGCTGTCGACACTACCATAGAGCTTGTCTAGTGTTGCCACTGGTGATGGCCACATCTGCTCTCTCTGATCCTCGTATGTCGGGCAGTTTTGTAGCAAATGCTCAGCGGTCATTTTCCCGGTACCACACGGGCATTCGTCGGTGCCGCCTATCTTCAATTTGTTGAATAGGTGGTACCTGAGTCTATTGTGGCCAGTGCGAAGCCTGAAGACCACGACCTGCTCTCTTCTGTTCAACTGGTAATAGGCATCGTTTTTGGTGTAGCCAGTATGTTCGGTTTCCCATTTGGTCATGTATCTAGCTCTAATGAGCCGTTTTGACTCTTCGTATGTCATACTAGTATCAGGTTGTGGTAGTTTTGCACCTTCTTTTGCCAGTCTGTCTGCCTCCTCGTTGCCTTGGATGTTGCAGTGAGATGGAACCCACTGCACCACTACCCTGTTTGGTGCGGCCTGCTGGCATAGTTGACAGAGTACTGCTCTTAAATCATTAAGTTCAGTATTTTTCTGGCTTTTCAGTGCTGTGACTACGGCCAGTGCATCTGTAAGCAGGACTATGTGACTTTCATTCCTTTTACCTGTCACCATTTCTTCCACTGCCGCCCTCAGTGCCTCTGCCTCCGCTCTGAAATTACTTGTGTATTTTCCAGTAGCGAATGAAAGTGTTATTTTTCTGCCATTTGGTAGGCTCAGGAATGCCCCTGCCCCTCCGTACTGTGTTGTATTTGTTACGGAACCGTCGGTGTATGCATGGGTCCAGTCCATGCTTGGGTAGTTTTCCGTTATGTAACTCAGGGTAGTATCTCTTCTTTCTTTTTCGGACTGGCAGTTTTTGTTTCTAATACCTGGTATATTTTCTACCACCTCTGGAAATATATGCTGCCTCCAGGTAGGTTTTCGTACAGTAGGGATGGGCTTTGGTGTTGTTAGTGCGTTCACCCCACTGTTCAAACATTGGAACATCAGTTTAGAAACAAAATGGCAACTGATAAACGCTATTTTCTTACCAACTGTGCTATCAGTGCCAAGACAGTCGAGAAAAAGAAAATGGCAACGTGTGAAATGAGACGCTTGAGAAATATTAACGTATCCAGAACGGAATGAAAAATACTGACATCAGAAAAACTGTGGGAGCAACATCCTCCCAAGAATACATGCATAGACAGAAAATTAAGTGGTTTGGGAGTCTAATGAGAAAAAAACCTGATCGTCCGCCATTAAAAACATATAACAGTAGAATACCGGTATCAGGGTTTAGAGCCAAGGGAAGACTGCGCGGTTAATGGATATACAAAATCAATCAAAGACATCTTAAGCAAGCATGGGCTCACAACAACCACAGCAACACATCTGGCCCAAGTGTGGGACCTACAACTCCCCACTAAGCTTCACGGCATGAGTGGAAGGATAAAGTAAGTAAGGCCTAAGAGATCAGAATCTGAAGAGCAGGCTACACGAAAGGCAGCAACTGGCAATCTTGTTCATGCTATAAATAAAGGATTCTTCAGCAAAAAAAAGAAATAAGTAAGAAAACTAAGATGGCTGTATGTATACCATTCCTTCAACGTATGTGCCGGCACCCGTTTTGACTTATGGGTGTAAGTCATGTGCAATGATGGCAACAACCAAGATAAACTATCTCAGAACTCATAAATGAATATATCTAAGGAAGGTAGTCCAAATAACAAGATGTCCACAATCAGACAATATTTTGAAGCCCAGTTCTTGCAGATATGGGAAGCAAAGAGTCTAGGATACCGAACCTAATGAGGACGACCCAAAGTGTGTTGGGATGACAAGATAAGACAGTCTATAAGAGTCGTGAACTAGACTGGAACCAGCTGATAGAATGGTCTGGCACTCTACCCAGGACAGTTGAGGTTTAAGTCTAAGAAGAGAGGTTTAAGTCTAAGAAGAGGAGTGACTGTGTAGAATAGGTCTAAGTTACTAAGTTAGAGCAATATCTGAGTGACAGAGCAGTTAAAATTCTACTCTTTTTAGTCTTCTAAGTAATAAAATTAAGGTACCAGATTCAACCTCTTATTTTGAAACGATCCACTTTACCCAGCTGAAAAATGTACATGATTTCCATCTAGGGAAGGCAAGGCAGTGCGGTTCTGAAGGAGGAGCTTTGGATAGCAATTTTGTTGTTGTTGGATAGTAGAAACGGTTGGTTTCTAATGTGCACAATAGGTTGGTCACCCTTTTGTGTGCCCTAAAAAGGACGGAACTTGTGGCAGATTGCAGCAGCTTTCCAGATATCCCGAGTGTGCTGATGAAGTGGACCGGGTCCTCCAGGCGGTTGTGCAATGCTTGGCTTCATCTGCCTGTCACTCACTGCTAGGGGGATCACGTCGAGCCTCATCTTGTTAGCCAGACTGTCATCCTCAACAACAGCACGTTTCCAGAATGATCAATGAAGAGGTCAGGTGAGGGTCTTGGCCAGTATATTTCTCCTGACGCTGGCTAATAGTAAAGTAACATTGATCAGTAGTAACAGTGTGTTTTGTCTGCCAGACGTTTAGTTAGGCGACAAGCAGGCATATCTACTAATGCTATCTTTATCTAACTTTTTTTTTTATAGATAGTAACTTTGGTCTGGACAGTAACTTTTGTTTCTAATTTCCTTTGTATCAATAAGTAAACCATTACTATTATCAGTTATACTAATATTTAACTTACAAAATTAATTAATTGATCCTCCTGTTGACGCACTTTTCAGCAGTGCTGACTGCTCCAAGTGGTTCAACCGTTCAGGCAATTTGTCAGTGTCAACCAAAGTCAAGAAAGCGAGCAGTTTAGAACTCTTTGGTGTCGACTGTCGTTTGCCCTTTTATAAATTAATATATTTTAATAGATATATATTCTCAGACATACAACTATGTGAATATATACATGCAAAATTAATGGAAAGCTGACTTACACGAATCAGTGGTGAAATATTTGCCTTCGGGGGTGCTAATGCTGCCGGCATCTTGGTTGCTGTAGGTCAGTCAAATAAAAAGAGCATCGGGGACGTTTCGTTCACGTTAAAAAGTTGGATGAAAAGTAACAGAATAATTAGATCGCATGCGCACGGTTAAAATTCGTTAGAGACGTTTTTTCTGCGCGTACTATAATAATCACATATATTTTACTTTTAAATGTGGCCATCCTCTGGTCATAAAACAGCTTATCCAGGATTCACCAACTGGGTTAGAAAGGTTCATGCGGTCTACTGCTTCTATCATGGAATCGACAGCTTTGGAGAACATGTTCCGCTGTTTGTCTGTTCTCCCCACACGGGTACATGTATGTGTATCCAATTTTTAATTTGTTGAATAGACGTGTCATGAGTCTTCAGTTGTCTGTCTGTCTGTCTGTTCGTCCGTCCTACCACCAATCAATCAATCAATGAACCAATCGTCTCTCTCATCTTTCCCGTAACCCTCCGAAAGGTCGTAGGAGCATCCTTCCACTTGTGAGTGATGTATCTTGGGCATGTTCCTAGCCTGGAAAAGGGAGGGGGGGGGGGGGGTCGCAATCCTCTCATCAATCAATACAACCAATCAATCAGCCAACCGATCAATCAATACGATGTTTGTTCCCTTTGCTGAGATTCACCCGGATTATTTGAAGAGCTGGAGAATAAAATATCCTTGCCCCTTACATGCCTACGTCTTTATTTTTACCCCCGAAAGAAAAACAACTTATGTCTGACCGAGGAATTGAACACATGCCCTCGCCGTCAAAGACCGATAAACAGATCATTCGATCAGCCGCTATTTACTTCAGTTGGGATTGTGCTCCCTCCCTCAATAGCATAATGTACTGGAACACTAGCAAAAGCCCTTTCCGACTTTATATCGCTGGTGTGTGATGAAGGTGATTGCATCATTGACATACTGGAGAATGATTTACCTCCTTTAATCAATACTATCTCTCTAGTCTTAGTCTCCACACTCCTCCCCTGCAGAGTAGAGAGGACCTCTATATGTACTTAGATAGATAAAAGGTGCAGCGACACAAGAATATTGTTGTTGTTTAAGGAATGACCACAATGGATCGATCTACAATTTTGCTCGCCAAAACATATCTATGACTGCTAAAGGACTACCGCAAATATATTTTATCTTCCTGATTGTAGATTGAGAATAACAGTTGACATATACAAAATGGACACATCTATCTATCTATCTATCTATCTATCTATCTATCTATCTATCTATCTATCTATCTATCTATCTATCTATCTATCTATCTATCTATCTATCTATCTATCTATCTATCTATCTATCTATCTATCTATCTATCTATCTATCTATCTATCTATCTATCTATCTATCTATCTATCTATCTATCTATCTATCTATCTATCTATCTATCTATCTATCTATCTATCTATCTATCTATCTATCTATCTATCTATCTATCTATCTATCTATCTATCTATCTATCTATCTATCTATCTATCTATCTATCTATCTATCTATCTATCTATCTATCTATCTATCTATCTATCTATCTATCTATCTATCTATCTATCTATCTATCTATCTATCTATCTATCTATCTATCTATCTATCTATCTATCTATCTATCTATCTATCTATCTATCTATCTATCTATCTATCTATCTATCTATCTATCTATCTATCTATCTATCTATCTATCTATCTATCTATCTATCTATCTATCTATCTATCTATCTATCTATCTATCTATCTATCTATCTATCTATCTATCTATCTATCTATCTATCTATCTATCTATCTATCTATCTATCTATCTATCTATCTATCTATCTATCTATCTATCTATCTATCTATCTATCTATCTATCTATCTATCTATCTATCTATCTATCTATCTATCTATCTATCTATCTATCTATCTATCTATCTATCTATCTATCTATCTATCTATCTATCTATCTATCTATCTATCTATCTATCTATCTATCTATCTATCTATCTATCTATCTATCTATCTATCTATCTATCTATCTATCTATCTACCTTTCGGCGTCAGGTGTATGTGACATCTGGACAGCGCCTTGGTATGTCATTCGTAAAAGGTGGAACTGGCTGCCTTGGATATTCCGTCATCTGGGGTAGGTCTCTCGCCGCCGCGATTGACTCTCATCCAGTATTCGTACAGCGATCTCAGTTACGCCAGACGGAGGGATAGCGCAAGCTTGCGGAAAACGCTCGCCCGCCTCTCCCCGGCCATGTAGCATGACGAAATGTGTGGTGTCGTACCGCTGGCAACGGTGCGTTACTGTGGCCCGTATCGCGAAACTTTGACAGTCAGTGGTGCTTTTTCGAAGGCTTATAGCAGACCTCGACAGTTCGTCTCGCTGGTGGTCAGACTCTCGCAAAGAGCTTGTGACCGGCAAATGGAAAGCAGGAATCCTGCCTAAAGGCCCTGTCCTCGCCCGACCAACCCTCGTGAGAAGGGCAGGCCTGCAGGCAAAAATCGTCTCCAGTCCCTGTGAAATTCATCGCCGGGGCCGTTGGGATCCGTTCTGCACAGAGCGGTGCCATCCCTCTCCGAGCGAGCCTCGTCGGTCGGTCGTCTGGTGTGTGTACGGGCCCCTGTCAGGCGGTCCTAGGTCGACGGAGTGATGGACGGAACAACCGTCCGTCCGTCAGTCGGTCCCTGCGGCCGTCCTAGTGAGGCTTTTTACACATCCGTCCTCCGCCGACCGGTGTGTGTGGTTCGTACGTCTTCGACAGATATCTGGTTGTTCCTGCCAGTAGTCATATGCTTGTCTCAAAGATTAAGCCATGCCTTTCTAAGTTCACACTGTCTCACAGTGAAACCGCGAATGGCTCATTAAATCAGTCGAGGTTCCTTAGATGACACGATCCTACTTGGATAACTGGCAATTCTACAGCTAATACATGCTTACCAAGCTCCGACCCTCGCGGAAAGAGCGCTTTTATTAGTTCAAAACCAATCGTCGTTTCCCCTCGCGGGGTTGCGGCGTGATCATTGGTGACTCTGGATAACTTTGTGCTGATCGCATGGACTCATGTACCGGCGACGCATCTTTCAAATGTCTGCCCTATCAAATGTCGATGGTACGTGACATGCCTACCATGTTTGTAACGGGTAACGGGGAATCAGGGTTCGATTCCAGAGAGGGAGCATGAGAAACGGCTACCACATCTAAGGAAGGCAGCAGGCGCGCAACTTACCCACTCTCGGCACGGGGAGGTAGTGACGAAAAATAATAATACGGGACTCTTTCGAGGCCCCGTAATTGGAGTGAGTACACTTTAAACCATTTAACGAGGATCTATTGGAGGGCAAGTCTGGTGCCAGCAGCCGCGGTAATTCCAGATCCAATAGCGTATATTAAAGTTGTTGCAGTTAAAAAGCTCCAAGTTGGATCTCAGGCGCAGGCGGGCGGTCCGGCTCGCGCCGGTTCACTGCCCGTTGTCTCCTGCCCTACCGTCTGCCGGCTCTCTCCCGCGGGTGTTCTTCGCTGAGCGTCTCGGGTGGCCTGCGCGTTTACATTGAAAAAGTGTTCAAAGCAGGCCTCGGCTGCCTGAATAATGGTGCATGGAATAATGGAATAGGACCTCGGTTCTATTTTGTTGGTTTTCGGAACTGGAGGTAATGATTAACAGGGACAAAGGGGGGCATTCGTATTGCGACGTTAGAGGTGAAATTCTTGGATCGCCGCAAGACGAGCTACTGCGAAAGCATTTGTCAAGAATGTTTTCATTAATCAAGAACGAAAGTCAGAGGCGCAAAGACGATCAGATTCCGTCGTAGTTCTGACCATAAACGATGCCGACTAGCGATCCGCAGGAGTTGCTTCGATGACTCTGCGGACAGCTTCCGGGAAACCAAAGTGTTTGGGTTCCGGGGGAAGTATGGATGCAAAGCTGAAACTTAAAGGAATTGTCGGAAGGGCACCACTAGGAGTGGATCCTGCGGCTTAATTTGACTCAACACGGCCAAACACTGAAATGATTGACAGGCTGAGAGCACTTTCGTTGGGTCTAATATGGAACGGGTGCTGGAATTAGACCCCAGAAAATCTGGGGCTATGCTCTCGGTGGCTTGACTGTCTCGCATCCAGTGTTCGATAAAGGAATTGACGGAAGGGCACCACCAGAAGTGGAGCCTGCGGCTTAATTTGACTCAACACACCAACACTGTAAAATGACAGACTGAGAGCACTCTCGTTGGGTCTAATAGGGAACGTGTGCTGGTATTAGACCCACGGAGGACAAGTCCGTTGTACCCTCCTAATGAAAGAGCGTCTGCTACGGTAACCCTGCTTAACCCTACAGAAAACGCAGGTTCCAGACACTTGGTAATTGACTGACTTAAAAGCCCTCTATTGATTCGTTGGGTCTAATAGTGAACGGGTGCTGGTATTGGACCCTCGGAAGACAGGTCAGTTTTACCCTACTAATGACAGGGCGTTGCTACGGTAGTCCTGCTCAACTCGAGAGGAATCGCAAATCGCAGACATTTGGTCCACGTGCTAGGCTGATATACCAACGGCGCGAGGCTACCATAGGAGGGATTACGGCCGAACGCCTCTAAGCCGGAATCCCGCCCTAAATCTCAGCACCGCTGTGATGGGAGGCCACGATATGGTTGGGACCTGGGGCCCGGCCCGATCGAGCCGCAGAAATGCACTTGGCCAAATGCACTCCTGCCTCGCTCTTTACCTCTGTCTGTTATCAGCCATCCCAATGGACTCAGAAGAGATGCAGTCCAGCGGACATTGCACCGTTGCCCTATTGTGACAACGTCCCAGGTGGCGGGGAATGCTAGGCTTGCCATCACTGCAAATGAGCCGAGAAAATAAAGGGAGCAAAGAGATACCTCACTCACATGAACATGCTACGTTTCTGGCAGGACGTGGCGATCCTGAGACACAGTCACACTGGACTGCCTCTCTTCCGGAATAGTACAAACTAGTACATAGTCTATCATATCATATCATTGCCAAAGCCTATAGACACGAGTGGGGAAAACTCGTTAGTCCTGCAAGACAACTTCCCTAAGAGAGAAAACTCTGACCAAAAACAACTGCTGCCTTGCATATAGGCTGGGGACAGCCAAAGGCTAAGGAGGGCATCCCTACAGAAACGCCTGTTGAAATCGGATGCACTGAGCCACAGGCTTAACAAAATAAAACAGTGCAACGTAAATATCGATGTAAACAGCGTACGATGAAGAAGAAGAAGAATGATATTCCGTCAATCCATCGTTAGTGGGGTAGGCTTCTAGTAGCTCTGGTACCACTGTGTTTATGTGTTGGAGCCATCTGTGGGACGCTGCTGTGCTGCTGTCGCGATATGGGCCAAATAACTTAATTTGCTATTTTCAAGTCTAGCACTGTCTTAGTGCCCATCTGTTTCCTGATCTCATCGTTTCTAATTCTGTCCTATCTTGTTACATTTAGGATTCGCCTCAGGAATTTCGCACTGCTTCTCTTATTTCAGAATCAATATTTCTGGTTCGAATTTTGTAATTGTACTGGAGCTGGTTGATTGTCGGAACATTTCTTCTGCTGGTGGTATATTGATGAGTTGGCTGAAGTATTCTTGCCATCTTTTCATAGTCAACTTAGAGTCATTTAGTTCTCTGCCTGAGCTGTCATTTATGAATTCTGTTTGGTCGTAACACTCTTCTTTATTCGGCGTGGCTCAGATCTTCTGATATCATTTTCTAAATGACCCTGAGCAGTCAGAATTTAAACTCTCTCCATAATCTACCCATGTTGTGGTTTTAGCAGTTGCGATTATCTTCTTTGTCTGGTTTCTTGCAGTTTTATAGTCTTCATAGTCTTGATCTGTTCTACTCTTAAACCCATGCTTTATATCTATTTTTCTTTTCTTTGATGACAGTCTTCCCTTAGTTAGTCCCCTATTATGTCATTTTCTTAGGCTGTCTATGCTGCTTCATTGTGCCGTATGGTTCTCTGCCTGCCTTGATAATACTGTCTTTGAACAAGGTCCATTTTTCTTAAACGGTTTGCCTGTCTTCGGTTAGTTTTGAAAAGTTCTCCGTGATTTGTGCTTCGAAGACTTTTTGAACAGCTTCTGTTTTCTGAAACTTTGATTCATAATAACATTCTGACATTCTTGTTTTAACAGAAGTCCTGAAGTTCTGATTTCCTGATGTCCACCTGTGAAAGTTGAGCTGATCTGAGTTCTTGAACAATCCAGGCATTGAGGCTGCATGTTTTTTATCAGACTGCCCAGCTAGTAAATCTCTGACGGATGTCATCAACATTATTGTGAAGTTTGTCTATATGATGGATGAACAAGATGTTTTATCCAGCTGGCTACATAAGACTTTGTCGTTTCTGTTACAGGCGTTACCACTACAAGAATGACTGCTCTACACAAAAGTTTGAACTTGTAAGATAAAATAAATAATAACATTGTAACAGTTTTTATGACATTTTGTCTCTTTCTCATTATTTACACTTTATATGATACATTTTCCAACTAATCCCTTACATGGAACCTGTCCAGTTCAGTTGACCTTTCCGCATGTTTTCCCAAAGATCTAGATTTCTATCCTTACACACTCAAAATGATTTTCCTCTGTCTATCTCTTTACATCATTCTCAAACTTATATCGCTGTTTACCATTGGCACATTTTTCCTCTACTTATAAACTTTTACTTTTACTTCTCACAACCTGAAGGTGCTGGGTTCGATTCCCATCACATCACCTGCCGTTACCCGTAGTGCAACGCACATTGCTTTGGGGAATAGAGAAATAAGGGAAACGAAAAAAAAGAAGAAGAAAATTCCAGTACCTTTTTACTTTTAATACGACTAAAATACCGCAATTGTTTGACTCTAATTTCGTTCATTATTTCTCCAAGACTTCCTTAGTTGTCATCCTGTCCTTCCATGAGATGTGCCCCATTCTTCTACATATCAACAGCTCAAAAGCACAAATTCTCTCCACCATTTCCATTTTGTTCATCTTTCATGTTTTCATTCCCTCTCAGTAATAAGTACGTATATCTCTCCGTTTAATAAATTAGCATTCTAAGATCAGACGTGGTAAATGTGATATATACTATGCGGAAAGGGAAAGCAGCAGGGCCGGACTCCATTTGGTTTAGATATACTTATTAATCTGTGTAATGAAATATGGTTACTGATCTGTGTAATGACAATACAATACTGGATGCATACCAATGTCTGCTCTAATTTTATATATATATATATATATCGCTCAATTGAGTACGGTCTTGTGTGAAATAGGCGCGCCTCCGCCAGTAGAAACTATTGAGGCAAACACGTAAAGTACAATATATATATATATATATATATTAGTTGGCCGTGAAGTCACATTCGCCTGATGCATCTGTATGTTTAGCAATGTCTACCCAAAACCCTTAAACATCAGCCTCATCAGTATTTGACCAAGAAATTAAGCTGAGCCGATTGCACTGTTTTTTACAGTTGTCCAAGATTTCCTTGAAATAAAAGTTAGAAACGATAATGTTGTTAAATGTGGCTTCTGTTTGCCCAAAACTACTAAGGGGCTAAGATTAGATAACGATTCAAGCCATTCCTCGTTTGTTGGCAATCTCTGTCTCATTTATTTTAAAACATCCATCAAATAATTTCGACAACGAATCTTTACATCTTCTACCAATTGGACGTGAGCAATGTTAGATTCCGCGAGGATAATTTGTAATGTTATTCCAAAATCAACAGATGCAAGGGGAAGATGATTTTAGTTGGTCGTCCATGTCCTACTAAAAGTTGAAGCCCGTGTATCGAATGTTGTTCTCATGACGCATTGCAGAATATAGTCATTCAACGTCATCAATTCACCAAACAGTTTGACAGGCTTCATCTAACTCGAAGAGTTTGTTATCCCTTCTGAGTTCGTTCAGGATTGGTTGCAAGAAAACAGGATACAATTTATTTTCCATTGCATTGTACATATTGTGCAAAATCACAGCAGTGTAACTGCGGTCTACGTCTCCACTTGAAAATGAAGTTTTAATTCATCAAACTGATCCAGCACACGTGTGATTAAAGGTGCTATTGATAGCCTTATACTGATCCAGCATAGGTGTGACGCAATGTGCTATTGATAGCCAGCGCGTATAAGACACCTAAATAATAATATTTAGATGATCTTCTCCAACATTTATGCGTGAATACAATGTTCTGAATTTTTTTCTGACGAGTAGTATTATGACAGAACCAATTGAATGTCTCTGCCACAGCGAACTCGACATTTCTTGGCATTACCTTTAGAGCGTGGGACGAACACAGTAGAATTGAATTGAATACATTTGATATTCCCACTGTTTGGACATACGTCTCGAAACTTTGTGATGACAGTTATTTATGTCACACATTGAAAAAAGTTACTTAAAGTGTGATTCCTTTTGCTTTCGTTTCATTATGGAAACTACGCCAGTCACCCCTTTATAAAAAAAAATACATATTGATTATCATTGTTATGTACATATAAGCGAAATAAAGTATACTTATTTTTAAAATTTAAAACAAAATCTGTATTTATCAGTCAGCGAATGATTCTCAAGGACCCCACTCTCAGACTTTGTTTAGAGAATTTGGATCCAATTCCTGAAGTATTCCCCTATATTACAGTTTCGCAAAGTTTTGTGGAGGTATGAATGCGAAATTCTTTCAAAAGCTTTTTCTTGATCTAGAAACACGATTGATGATTGGTAATCCTTCTCCTGGATGTAGTGTATGATGTCTCTTATAACATGTGTGTGTGTTGATGGATGTTTCTGCCTTGAACACTGCACTGTTGATCTTCGTGTATGAGGGCCGACATGAATGGTTTCAATCTGTTGTGGTGGTTGCGGCTCTTAGCTGACTGTTAGCGTCAGGGCCAGCGAACCAAAGCTGCCAAGACCATTCTACACCTCCAAGTGGTGATCCTGGATAACAGGCTGCAGCAGGGCAGACTGGCTAAGGAGAAGGGATCGAAGAGGGAATGCTAACCCGGTACTCAAAAAATGCTTGCTGAAGTCGGATGTGTTCAACCGAAAAGTGCAAATATCGCAGTCAAGCTGTAAACTACGACACAACGCATTCTGTTCTCTGGACTATATTCTGCCTCTTAAGCCCTTTCAGTATTTGGTAGTGGGAGATTGAGAATGAACGAAGCCAAGCCAAGCCAAGCCAATCTGTTAGTCAACGCCTTTGTTGGGATCCAAACCAGACCTGACGTGGTCAGAAGGTGTCCAGTATAAAACTGTCCTCTCATTTTGCAGGAGCGAACAATACGATGGCCCAGACCGTGTGGCGCCCCTGTTGTCCAACACGCGACAGTACACCGTTAGGTGTTTGTATCGGATTACCTGGCCAGCAGCTAGAAATGGAAGTAAATCTTTGCTCTGAAGTAGATTCCGGCGGGAAGGATTTTTATCATGTCCCTGTAAACACATTTGCTTACTTCTGCGTTCTTTTCGCAATCGCCAACTAAAAGCCCTGAACGGGGCTTTGCAGGTAGAATGATGTGGTCAGGTGAACGGAATGCGTTTGTATCGCAAGTTTACAGATTGACTAAATGTGAACCAAATTAGACAAAAACATTTTTCAAATAAATAACATGTATCACTGTTCTCGTTTTATCGTGTCATATACTGTAAGACCAATCAAATCACGTCATGTTTCATTTCACTGGAGTTTGTAAAAAAAAGGCATATTGATTGTTATTGTTTAGGTACATATATGCAAAATAAAGTATATTTATTGAAAAAAATTATTAAAACCTGTTCTATCAGCTTAATATTGATATGTGGTACATATCACTAGGATATTAAACTGATTTTTGGAACTAGATGAGATGCCCGGGGCTTGCGGGTCGACCTGGTATTGTAGTTCTTCCAGGAATGGCCCAAATAAAAAACAATATACGAATGGTAACAATCCTCCCACTGATTTCAACTCTTTATATTTAGACCGACGCAGGTTTCGGTGTCTTTACTCTCGTGAACTAGACGACTAATAATTGGAAAACAAAGCTGCATAAAGTTGTTTTGACTTCGGAATTTTACGCCTCTAGAGCTTACAGTTGCCGAGTTTCTAGCAAGACGGACAAACAGGCACATGAATTTTATGTTTTATGTATTAGATTGTTAGATGATTGTTCCATTCAATGTTTGATCTAATGGCAACAAAAATTTCAACATTAAAAAAAATCCGTTCTTAACAGCTGAACTGATTTTTAGACCAGCTTGAAACGGAGTGTTTTCTCTGGTCGCGGATCGACTGGGTCGGTACTTCAGTCGTTGTAGAAATGGCTGAAATATCACTACACATAAATGGTAACTTTGCGTTCTATTTTTGACTAGTCATTTTTATAAGTTTACTATCACCAATTTTATTAGGAATGATCTTATAATGTTTCTTTAATAAAACTTTTTCTTTGGTGGTTGTCTGGAAAATGAAGTTTACGACGTTGTGTAGTAGTTTACAGCTAGTCTGCGATATTTGTGTCTTGCGGCTCTACACATCCGATTTTAGCATGCCATATTTTGGGACCGGGTTTGCCTTCCAATTTCAATTCACAATCTCTTAGCCAGGCTGTACGGCTGCAGTTTTGTTTCCAGCGCCTCAGCTTGGAGGCTGAGTAGAGTCTTGGTCAGTTATTGATCCCTTACCCTGAAGCAAGCAGCGAGCTATGAGTTCCTCACTGATGTCAGCTCATTCACTACTGCAGGTTTCCTGCTTAACGGGCCAGCCTCGAGCAGTTTATTACTCTGCTGTGTTGGGACAAGTGCCGCGGAAGGTGGTTAATCGATCTTAATAGATTCAAACACTAGATAGAGGGATCAAGATGCTGAGCAGCGCATGAGCTGCAGTGGTTAGCAACCCATAGCTGACTGCTAGCGTCAGGGCCAGAGAACCAGAGCTGCCAAGACCCTTCTACACCTCCACGCGGTGATCCTGGATAACAGAGTGAAGCAGAGCAGACTGGCTAAGGAGAAGGGATCGAAGAGGGAATGCTAACCCGGTACTCAAAAAATGCTTGCTGAAGTCGGATTTGTTGGACAGAAAGGTGCAAATATCGCAGTTAAGCTGTGAACTACGACAAAACGCATTCCGTTCTCTGGACTACATTCTGCTACTTAAGACCTTTCAGGGTTTGGTAGTGGGAGATTGAGAACGAACGAAGCCAAGCCAAGCCAAACACTATAGCAGCCTGTTAGACGCCATCTATGCTGCCCTTAATAAAACCACCTAGCCATGGTCGGTGTTATGCCATGTCAGACAGTTAATCGCCTCTTAGGACAAGCACTCTATTGGGGTGGTAGGGCTATTCTTGTTCTTGTCATACACAAGGACCCCGGCAAACCATTCGAGAATAATTAACAAGAATAAGGGTCAACTTTATCTAATCCTATGCTCCAAAAAATGACAAAGACGACTCAATGAAAACGATGTTTAAAGAAGGACGTGAGTTAACGAAAGCTCCTTCTTTAAACATCATTGTCCAACAAGTTCACTTATTGCAGTTTGGTCTGGTTTCATTTGAATACGCCATGTACATAATACATCGATGCTAATTCACCCGTCGTCTGGACTGGTCAGAGGAAGTGACATGACCAGGAGATCGTCAAAATGTGAAAGAAGGCCGGATAAGCCGATAGCAGCCAAACAGAAAATGACCAGATGGTGATATGGGTATCGCACTAGTTTAAGCACCGAACTGAAAAGCCTTCCTACACCTCAGCATACTAAGCCTCACTTTAATGAGGTAGGGCGACCAGTTCTTTTCGTCACTGCCTTTTACTTCCCTAGCCGTATGCCAGATATCCATTTACAGTTGGGTCGATTGTACCGGGACAGTGGTCGTAGTTGAATCCCACACCTCTGCAGTGAAAAGCGAGTGCTCTACCACTACACTGGCTGCTTTAAGAGCGAAAAATAAATACTCCCGCAAAGTTCCAAAATACAATTTAGGAACGATAATCAGTCAGTTCAGCAACAGTTGTTATACATAAGCTATGTCCCTTGCATCGCTATTGTCCCATCTGTCTGAGCACTTTTGTGTCAAATAGTTTCTACTCTGACGTATTAGGGCAGACGTCCGAGTCTTACCCGGACTCAAACCCGAGCAAATAATAGTAACACCTTGACATACGAGGCATGTCGTAAGAGGTGGCTAAGAAGGCTTGATGATGGTTCTGGATGCTGTATATATTTTGAATCCAAAAACTTCAACATATATAGGCAGTTCAACTTTTGATCATTTTAACTGTATTTTTAGAAGACAGGGAATATAAACGGTGAAGCCAGATTGATTGATTCATTGATTGGTTGATTGATTAATACATTTATTGACTGATTGAATGATGAACTGATTGATTCATTAAACCATCCTCCAAAAAACTGGTGTATACAGACTCTGTAGAATCTTCAAAACCAGTATAAAGACGTTAAGTTACGTTAAATGGAAACAATATGAGCTTGCGATTCATAGAGGAATGGAAGAGTACATACGATAGACATATGAACACATAAGGAAGTTGAAAAAAAAAGTAGAAGTGAAGGCCGTTTGGTCGTAACCTACGTTGTGTTTCTGTTTTAGTTTTAATAGAGTATTTCGACACTTAAAAATGTTTTGCTTTTGTAACGGAATTTACTCCAGAGACGGTTACGCCGCTGCGTTTCCCAACTTCGCTCCAATTGTCTTGGGTCGCGGGGGTACTAGTTTGAGGTAAGTTTCCCGTCTGTAGGATCGTGGTTGTTGTTTCTTAGTTCGGGAGTGGTCTTCCCCGTGGTCGTTTTCTGTCTCGTGGTCACCAGACTGCTGCTTCTCCGAAGCGATGCTTTAGCTGGACATAACGTTTTATACCTCAGTATATTCCCCAAAAATTCGAGGGTACGCACGTGGACCCTTCCAGTACAATTGTGACAATTTACCACCACCCCAAGGCAAAAACATCCGCGAGGAATGTCAACTGCCCCACCAATGCTCCCGAGATTTAGGAGCTTCACTTACTGCCGAAGACGGATGTTGTCGGACCGAAAGGTTGAAATACCGCAGCTAAATTGTAAAATAGCAACGAAACGTACTCCGTTATCTGGACTGCATCCTGCTACTTGTAAAGACCTGTTCAGGGCTTGGTAGCGGGAGATTGAGAACGAACGCAGAAGAAGAAGAAGAAGAAGAAGAAGAACAAGGAGCTACACCACCAATATTCCTGATGCATGTCAACTGGCTCTTCAATAGTTGTGAAGCATTTAACTACCCCAACAATATTTCAGTTGAAATTAAACTAACCCACCACTGTTCCCAGGGTATGCCATTGACACATCAATGTTCTAAGGTATGTCATTGACCAACCACAATGTTCCAAAGGTATGCCAATGACCCACCACTGTTCCCAGGGTATGCCATTGACACATCAATGTTCTAAGGTATGTCATTGACCCACCACAATGTTCCAAAGGTATGCCAATGACCCACCACTGTTCCCAGGGTATGCCATTGACCCAGCAATGTTCCCAAGGTATACAATTGACCCACCAATGTTCCCTAGGTGTGTTATTGAACCACCAATGTTCCCTAGGAGTGCCATTGACACACCAATGTTCCCTAGGGATACCATTGATCAACCAATGTTCCCTATGTGTGCCATTGATCAACCGATGTTCAAGATCGAGGTATGCCAGAACCATTTTTATCTGAGCTGTGTATACTGACACAAATGTTACCGAATAATATCAACTGGCCCACTAAAGTTCCGTGTGTATGTCAACTGACCCACTCAAGTTCCGTGTGTATATCAACGGGCCCACAAAAGTTCCGTGTGTATGTCAATTGGCATACTAAAGTTCCGTGTGTACGCTAACTGGCCCACTAAAGCCCCGTGTATGTCAACTGGCCCACCAATGTTCACGAGATGCAACACTTGATTCGGGAACTTTCTTCATGTGTCACTTGGCTCACCAATTTTCTCAAGACATGCCACTAGGTCCACCAATGTTCACAAGATATACGTAAACTGGCCCACGAATACCAACTTTCACGACATATAGCAACTGGTCCACCAATGCTCCCGAGATATGTCTTATGTCCACTAATGTTCCTAAGATATTTCACGTGGCGCACTAAGGTATGTTATTTGGCCCATCAATGCATAGGGCCCGGCGCAAAATTAGGCGTAGACCACTGGGAAGCACACTTCCCGTCCATCCGAAGACTCGATTTCCTTGATAGCTGGCGTATCCTATGTTGGCAATGTCAGTGAACGCTGGGACCCGCCTTCTGATGCCTGTCAGTCTGCTGGGCACGGCTATTCACCGTGTATTCCACATATTCCATGACGTCCGTCAGAGGTGTGGTTGCATCACATGATGATAGTGTGCATCGGCTCTGTAATCTGCGAGGCACTTGTGTTAAGTCGGTGTACGTCACTGCTCAGGTTTCAGGAAGCTTGGGGAGAGCTCCGCCTTAGTCTGTTAAGTGATAGATGTGTCATGTGTATTATTTCGTCTGAGCCAGGAAGGGGGTGGGGTGGGGGAAGATGGAAGGCGGGGGCAGAGTGGGATGGGAGGGGAGGGAGGGGAAGGGAGGAGGGTCTAAAACTTACAGACACAGGTACGTTCGTGGCATATTCAATATTTTCAGATTTAGTCCAGTTAACAGCTGGTGAAATTTTCATTTCAATTCACCCCAAACAAAAGAAATATATTTTTAGTACTTAATTTGGACAGAATAGTCCACTTTTTAACTGTTTAACTGTTGGGGTTGTCAAACTTTCTGCAAGAATAGAAGAGGATTTTTGCGTCTGTTCTCGCTAATTCATGCCGCGTCAGCAATGGATTTTAAAAATCTCTCAACGTTGGTCCATTTTAAGGAAAGTAGCATCCAGTGTCTACAGCAGCATAGCATTATCCGTGCTGTCAGAAGATTTAATAACCATGAACCTAACCCTAACCATAACCGTAAACCTAAACCTAACCCTAACCTTAACCATAACCGTAAACCTAAACCTAACCCTAACCTTAACAATAACCGTAAACATAAACCTAACCCTAACCTTAACCCTAACCGTAAACCTAAACCTAATCCTAACCTTAACCATAACCGTAAACCTTAATCTAACCCTAACCTTAACCATAACCGTAAACCTAAACCTAACCCTGACCTTAACCATAACCGTAAACATAAACCTAAACCTAACCCTAACCTCAACCATAACCGTAAACCTAAACCTAACCCTAACCTTAACCATAACCATAAACCTAAACCTAACCCTAACCATAACCGTAAACCTAAACCTAACCCTAACCTTAACCATAACCGTAAACCTAACCCTAACCCTAACCATAACCGTAAACCTAACCCTGAACCTAACCCTCACCATAACCCTAAACCTAAACCTGGGTGACATCAGTGGGCCACGTAAAATATCATGGAGACATTGGTTGAACATGTGACATCACTTAGCTTGGGAACATTAGTGGGCCACGTTAAATATCATGGAGGCATTGGTGGACAATGTGACAGCCCTTGACTTGGGAATATTAGTGGGCCATGTAGAATTTCTTGGAGACATTGGTAGACCGACCATATGGCATACCTCGGTAGCATTGGTAGACCAGTTGTTATATCTCGTGAACGTTGGCAGGTCAGTTGACATACGTATATAATATTCGTGGACCAGTTTATATGTATCTGGTGAACACTGGTGGGCCTAGTGGCATATCTTGAGAACATTGGTGGGGTAGGTGACAAACATGAAGAACATTCGCTAACCAATTGATGTATCTCGTGATAATTGGTGGGCCAGTTGACTTACTCGAAGCTTTAGTGGGCCAGCTGACATACACACGGAACTTTAGTGGGCCAGTTGACATACACACGGAACTTTAGTGGGCCAGTTGACATACACATGGTACTTTAGTGGGCCGGTTCACATACACACGGAACTTTAGTGGGCCAGTTGACATACACACGGAACTTAAGTGGGCCAGTTGACATACACACGGGACTTTAGTGGGCCAGTTGACATACACACGGGACTTTAGTGGGCCAGTTGATATACACACGGAGCTTTGGATGGCCAGTTGACCTACACACGGAACTTTAGTAGGCCAGTTGACATACACACAGAACTTTAGTGGGCCATTTGACAAACATATAGTTCTTTAGTTCGGCAACAGTTTACAGCGAGGCCGCGAAGTATGTCCTTTATGGACCGTCACATCCAGTGTTATCACGCCATTTTTTGGAACCCCTATTCTCAAAGCAAAACTACAATTATGCAGCACATTTGCAGGGCCACCACTTGGAGACGGGAATGGGTCTTGGTCACGCGAAGGAAGCTGGCCTGAATGTAAGCAGCCAGATAGGAGTCCCAGCAAAGTAGGAGTTGTGAGCCGCTGTCATCTCATTACATGATGCATCTTCGGTTCTGACTTGGTTGATTGATTTGCAAGGTCGAATAAGAATTAAAAGCAAACAATAAAGGAAATCGGAAAGAAAGAACGGGCCTTCTTCAATTGTCCATGCATGCAGCAAAGAGCATTAAATAGATTTATGATTCGGATTAGTATTGTCACTGTGTAATACGAGAAGCAAAAAAAATAACATCTGCAATAAAGCACCCAAGTGCTTCCAATATACCTAGGCGACATGGCGACCTAGACCATGGATTTGTCGTGTCATTTGTTAAGGTACACCTTGAGATATATATATATATATATAAGGTCCCCCAGGCAGTTGTGCTATGCTTGGCTTCATCTATGTGTCACTCAGTAATACGGAGATCACATAGATCCCTCACCTCGTTAGTCAGGCTGCTATGAAAACAGTCCGTTTCCATTGAGGGCTAATACGAACCGAGGTGAGGGTCTTGGCTAGTATGTCTGGTCAGTATATTTTGTGTGACCAGACATTAGTCTTCCTCCCCAGCAACAGCTGATAAACAGTATATGTGAGTGCATAATTTGGACGTGTGAAATGAAGTGTTTTGATGACGATCATCGGTGTTGCCAGTAGAGACAGAATGTGGTAAGACGACACTCGAAGTATGGTCGGCACTACTTCTTGTGTCAGATACATTTCCTGGCAGAAAACACATTGGTTTGGTCATCTCATGAGAATGTACCCGCATCAACTTCCACAGATAAATTAAAACGCTGGGAGATCTGGCTACATGACAAGGGGGCAGCTACGCGGCAGATGTTTAGATGACATTAGAGTGACTGTGAAGCGACAAAGGCACACATTGACTGACGCAAGACACTTAACGCAGGATAGACGACTTAAACTCCCCACGGCGCTCAACGGCACAAATGGAAAGTGGGCTAATGTAAAAGTGCACTATGATATAGTGCACTAATTGGGATCAAAACGCTGAGCAGCGCATGAGCTGCAGTGGTCAGCGACCCATAGCTGACTGCTAGCGTCAGGGCCAGCGAACCAGAGCTGGCAAGACCGTTCTACACCTCAACGCGGTGATCCTGGATAACAGGCTGCAGCAGGGAAGACTGGCTAAGAAGAAGGGATCGAAGAGGGAATGCTAACCGGGTCCCCAACGACCTCACCGGTTACGGGATGACCTGACCTGACACTAGATTCTGATCTCACTACTCAGAGATCAAGGTATTATATACCAGAGGATACACTAGATTCTGATCGCACTACTCAGAGATCAAGGTATTTTATACCAGAGGATACACTAGATTCTGATCTCACTACTCAGAGATAAAGGTATTTTATACCAGCGGATACATAGGATTCTGATCTCACTACTTAGAGATGAAGGAATTTTATACCAGAGGATACACTAGATTCTGATCTCACTACTTAGAGATGAAGGAATTTTATACCAGAGGATACACAAGATTCTGATCTCACTACTTAGAGATGAAGGAATTTTATACCAGAGGATACACAAGATTCCGATCTCACTACTTAGAGATGAAGAAATTGTTTACCAGAGGAAACACTAGATTCTGATCTCACTACTCAGAGATCAAGGTATTTTATACAAGAGGATACGCGTGAAAAATCCCGGTCTCCATTGTGATTCGAACCGACGATCTCCGCAGCCTTTGTCCGAGATCAATGAGTCCCCATCTTATCGTATCTTATCTTATCTTATCTTATCGTATCTTATCTTATCTTATCTTATCTTATCTTATCTTATCATATCTTATCTGATCTTATCTTATCTTATCTTATCTTATCTTAATATGAATCAGCTTCACTGAAAGACTAGCTCTGCGGTATTCTAGTTGATGGTGCGTTAGGTTTCGTTAGCTTTCCTTTTCACCCGGGGTTGTTGTTGCTTAATGCGATCAATGAGTGTGCTGTCCTCTGTATGGTCAGATAAGGAGGATACACTAGCCAAATGTTTCGACACTACAATCAAAGCTGTATGGAGCTAGAGAGCAACTACAGTCAGCGGTCGAGTTCATCGCGGAAACTCGCCTGATGGTGTAAACCTCTGGGATACGATCACACGAAGAAGAAGAAGTATCTTTACCATTTTGTGCGCCCTGAATGGGGCGTTACGTAGAGGGTTGCATTACTCACACACCAAGCGTGCTGATGAAGGTAGACCGCGGTCTTCCAGGTGGTTGTGCTATGCTTGGCTTTACCTGCGTGAAGCTCACTACTACGGGGATCACGTGGGTCCACATCAAGTCAGTCAGACTGTCTTTAAAATAACTTATTTCCAGAGCATGCTACATGGAAGAGAGATAGTGGTCTTGGTCAGTATATTGGGCTTGACCTTCGCGCCACATCCTGGTCAGTATTTAGTCTTAATCCTCGCGCGACATTCTGGTCAGTATATTGGGCTTGACACTGGCGCGACGTCCTGGTCAGTATGTGGTGCTTGATCCTGACGAGGCGTTCTGGTCAGTATATTGTGCCCACAGCTTTCTGTAGATACAGGGCTTCTGGCTCACGTAGAAACCCACTTGAAACGTCACATTCCAAGGCTAACTAAATTACGGCAGTTGATTTCAGGGCAGGATTCTGTGAAGGGTTCACTTTAAACAGTTTTGTTGTTGTTGTGTTTTGTACTGTAAATTTGTTTTTTTACTCTGTGTGGAACATGGATTGATTATAAACCCTGGCATAATATGAGTTCCCTCAGTTAATCTGTGGTGGAATGTGACGTTTCAAGGGGTTTTCCCGGCGACAGACGGCCTATCTAAAGTAGGCCATGATTATGCCTGACCCTGATTCGACGTCCTGGTCAGTATATTGTGCCTGACCCTGGACGATATATTTTGCTTGTCGGGGTTAGCATCTCTGTTCTTCTCCCACCCCGGGTAGAAACCTTAAATGTATCTAGCTATTTCCGGACCACTGACAGTAGCACAACACATCTTATTGAAGGCCCTACGGAGAAAGAGTTATTGAGTAGGGGCTATTGAGGCGCGGGGATCGCGATCCTGCAGTCTGCAAGAAACATTATGGCAATGAATAATATGATATACCGGTGATCAATAGCGAATATCATATTCAACCGGATCTTGGCTCAGAAAACATTTATCTTCGCTCCCCCCCAACAAAGTGGTCGAGTCTTTAAATAGAGGAAGAACCTGTTTGCTTTCCAGCAAGCGTCTAGTTCTCTAATTACGCGCAATTGAGATGCACAAAATCAGGCATACGAATGTTTTCTTGTACATAACCTCTTTACAACCATTTTGTCTATCACGTACCATTAATATGTTTCATGCTTTAATATATTTACCTCTACCTTCAACTCATACTTACTTACTTCCCCTATGCTGGGGACTACGTCAGACATCTTGTTTCCAATGTTCAGCCACGTGGGTTGGCTTATTATTCCCCCGCAACATATCATCCATGTTGCATCTTCCCTGTCTTTCCATCTCTTTACGTTCTTCTTGCATCATTACACACCAGTTTGGAGTATATTTAGAGACTGCCATGTTGCGTAAGGCAGTTGTGTCCAGAGCAAAGTTACTCCGACAGTTCGATCCATGGAGCTTGCCTCAATTCATTTCCTTTTTAATGCGACGTGTTGCGTGAATAGTCTGTAGGGGCTGTGTTGACTGTAGAAAACTTTGTTTAGATTTCAGTCTTGGGTACTTGCGTTTGAATTCACTCCAAACAAAAGAAATATATATTTTTAAAAGCGGATTTGAGGTAGTGATGTCACATGAATAGTCCACGTTTTAACGGTAAGGGGGGGGGGGGGGGTGTCAAATATTCTGCGAGAATAAACAAGAATGTGTGCTTCCGATTCTGCCTTTTCAGTATCGTCTTAGCAGTGAATGTCTTGGATCTAATGCTAGGTTAGAAGGCTAGCATTACGGTCAAGTTTGGGTTAGGTTAGGGTTAGGTAAGGGTAAGGTTAGGATTAGGGTTAGAATTTGTTCTACTGTTCCATCTTTATCCAAGTATTTAGTTATTTATTTAAAATAAAGCTATATACACCTGTCCTCCCCTTAACCCGAAATTAAATGTCCCGTTACAGTCATCAGCTGTTAAATATGTTGGATGACGAACTCGGGAAACTTTGTTTGGAGTGAATTAAGACGCAAGTACCGAAGAAGTAATAATGCTAAGCGTCTGAGTACAAGAGTCATGTTTATATCGATATAGAATGGTCGAAAAATGTCACAAATATTACGCCTCACATTTCAACAACCCCTTGAAATAGAACGATTGCAAGAACTTATTACGGACGTCATAAGTAGCAATATACGGCTTCTACTCTCCGATATCTCCAACCAACTTCTCCTCTTTAAAGTGCATGCTCTCACACTTGACTCCCACGCACATCCACACTTCCGCTCACCAAGTGGATGTTGTTGGCCTTGCGTTGACAAACATCATTTCCGGTTTCACCAAGACTAGTATCAATGTGATCTCAATCAGGTCTATATGCATGCATTGATAAAATGCATAGCCCTCCTTCAATCCTTTAGCGTTGTTTGTGTTAATGTTGATTTGTTTCGAATTCTTGTAACTGCCTCCTCTTTCCCCATCCCACTTTATGGCATTGAATTAAAATTACATATGTCCACTATCTGCATGTCGTAAAAGTTTATAGCAACCTTGAATAATATTCTTTGCCTTATTCGTCGTTCATCAGATCAAGGTCTTGGTTCCTATTACAAATGACACCGTTGTTTGTAAGGCTCTTTCATCTCCTTACAGTTTTTGTCGTTCTCGCAGAGCCAGTATTGTTTTCTCTCTTCGCAGGGAGGAAGACTAACGTCTAGTCAGGCCCAACATACTGATCAGACATGTTAGTTAGGGTCAGGCAAAACATACTGGCCAAGACTCTCACCTCGGCTTCCTAGTAGCCCCCCATGGAAATAGGCAATTTTTATGGCAGTCTGGCTAATGAGGTGAGGGATCGACGTAATGCTAATAGTAGTGAGCGACACACATATGAAGCCAAGCATAGCACAACCGCTAGGAGGACCGCGGTCTACCTTCATCAGCACGGTCGGGGGGGGGGGGGAAGGGGAGGAAAGCTACTGCAACCCGCCACCTAACGTCCTTTTCAGGACGCACACAAGAGTAAACCTACTCATTGTGGGCAAACGAAACAAACAGTCGTCCTGGGCGAGCATGCCGTTTTGTAGAATGTGTTCCACGGTCATGGACACCTGTCATCTGTCCGAAACTTCATTTTGTATTACAGATGACTCTTGAGTCTGTTATGTCCAATTCTCAGTTTGAAAATGACGACTTACTTTTGTCTAGTTAAACCAAAGTAAGTGTCTTCTTCTCAGAAGTGGGGATGTTGATCAGCCCAATTTTCCATTGAAGTTTGTTTTTTATTATGGCCTTGGTCTCATAATACGACATTCTCAGGCCTGTTTGTGTGGAAGCTCTCCACGGTTTGCTAGTATCTCTGCAGCTTAATTGCCTTCGAAATTGCACTAGGTGACCAGCGGGGAGTGGCGCGGGGTTTGGAAGAGGAGGGATGGGGAGCAAGATGCAACAGTGACTTTCCCGCCTTCAGGTGCTGGAAGTGAAACAGACTTCACTGGTTGATAGTGTATTCTGGCCGAGGGATCGCAGTGGCATGTTAAGCCAGATACTCTAAGCAGTCAGCTGAAATTAGAAGTTTCGGGCCGAAAGTCGCAGATATCACAGCCTCGCTGTGAACTACGACACAACGCTGTTTCCAGGCAGAACTGCTTGGAAGTCGATGTGAGGTTCTTGGCCAGTATATTTTACCTGACCCTGACTAATATGCCCGATCTGTATGTTTTGCCTGACCAGACGTTAGTTATAGTTTGACATACGAAGAGTCCAAAAGGTTTATTAGGGCCAGATACATGGCCAAATGGGAAACAGAGCATACTGGCTACACAAAAAATGATGCATATTATCAGTTGAGCAGAAGAGTGCCGGTCGTGGTCTTCAGACTCCGCACAGGCCACAACAGACTGATGTACCATCTATTCAATAAACTGAAGATAGGTGGCACTGACGAATGCATTTGTGGTACAGGGAAAATGACCGCTGAACACCTTCTGCAAAATTGCCCTACATACGAGGACCAGAGAAAGCACATGTAGTCATCACCAGTGCCAGCACTAGACAAGCTCTATGGCAGTGTCGACAGCCTCAGGATACAGCTGCTTTCTTCGAACAAATACAAGTTGACGTTTGACAGCGTACGACGAAGAGGACCGGTCGCAGGACACAAAGCGACTGGAGGTAACTCATGATGCAGACACTCGGTTCCATTAAGACCAAAGGTAGTTTGAAACCAGCGGAACTCGATCACCCATCGTTTCCTTTCATCGCTCTGAGAGGCACTCGCCTTACCTCGCAGAAGTAGCGACCCCCCTCGTGTTGTTTACCAGCTCTGGGAGCTGTGTTCGATTCCTGCATATTCTAGTATTATGTAATTATCTTCTGCCAGGCAAGGATTGCAGCTTTGTAATTTTGCTCATATCTTTTATTGATGTGGATTTCATATGTCCTGTAAATGGAAACGATACGTGGCTAGTAGAACTGACTTCATTGCACATGGGCGTCTCCATATGTGTTAGTTCCTTTCCATTACTCAAATGTACATTTGCAGCTTGGTTGACTGGCAGAAGCGGTAATATCACAAAAGAAACCCAGACATGCTCGGTCTGTCAAATTGAGCACGACGTTGTTCCAACCTGATACGTTGACAAAGTGGAGCGTGCAGCCTAGTCGACAGTCAGCTGGCTTGCTTAAGACTGATATTACACCGTGTCAGGGTTCGAAATCACTATCGGACAGAAATTAAATCCTGGCGTGACTCCATTCCTGGTACTACCGCTCCTCCAGTCTACCCAGCTGTAAATGAGTACCTGACGGTTGAGCTGGGGAAGGTATAAACATCAAGGAAAGGAAAGGAAAGAAACTGGCCATCCCACCTCACATGGGCTGCAGGCTAGTCCATGAAGACTTATCTTCATTCCCACTAAATCGCCTGTAATAGTTCTGTTAACATCGTTTTGAATTTCTGCTGGTCTAACATTTGTTATGAACAATATTTGATTGTTGGTGCCATTTACGAACAATTTCCGTTTACCGTTACGTTTTTTCATTAATCATTCGCCGTTTACCTTTAGATTGGGGACGATGCGGCTAACGTCTGGTCAGGCAAAACACGCTGATCAGAGAATGTTAGCCAGGGTCAGGAGAAATATACTGGCCAAGAACCTCACCTGACCTCCGCGTTGGAAGTCATGGAAACAGGATGTTGTCGAGGACAACAGTCTGGCTAATAAGGTGAGATTCGACGTGATCTCTGTAGTAGTGAACGACACGCAGATGAGGTGAAGCATAGCACAGCCGCCTGAAAGATCTCGGTCCACCTTCATCAGCACACTAGGGATGTGAGGAAAGCTACTGCCAATCGTCACTTAACGCCCCCATAAGAATAATCTACTCACTGTGGGCATTCGGAACAACAACAACAAACGTTAGGTTGACACTTTTCTATTTAATTGTCCCATGTTAGTTCATTGATCAGATTGTACATCGCTTTTCTGTGCTCTATTCTTCTGGCAGTTTATGCCCATTTAATGGGAGTGTAATTTTGTCTGCAATATTTGGAAGTGTAAAGATTGTATCTCCTTTTATTCTCATTTATTTCCCGTAACATGTTCTGAGCCCACGATGTCTAATCGTTGCTGAGTTTCCTGCATCCTGCAATTTTGCCATGTTGGCGTTTCTTCACCTACATGTAAAGCTAGATCATCAGTAGGGATCAAAACGATGAGCAGTGCATGAGCTGCAACGGTCAGCTGACTGCTAGTGTCAGGCCAGAGAACCAGAGCTGCCAAGACCCTTCTACACCTTCATGCGGTGATCCTGGATAACGCATTCCGTTTTCCGGACAACCTGCTACTTGCAGAGTACTTTTCAGGGCTTGGTAGCTGGAGATTAAGAAGGAAGAAGAAGAAGAAGATAATCAGTATACAGAGAACTGTGCCCTCTGTTAAATTATATGGAGGATATTGTTGGTGATGATCAAGAACAGTGTAGGTGATAGCTCTCTGACTTGGGACACTCATTGCTTCATTTTAATTCTACGGCTCATGTGGAAACGATTTGGTACTTAGTTACCTGCGCCATGTGTTATGGGCAAAAAGATTTATCTCTGACCATCCTGCATTTAGAACATGTTGGAGGTCAAACCCCCGCTGTCTTGCAAGATACCTGTTCACGGGAATGACTACGGGAATAAGCCCGATAGAAGTATCTGCATCCTATGCTATCTCCAGTCGTCTCGATAATGTATCGTCATTGGACAAAAGCATCTCAGAGAGAGGATGAGGTAGGCAAATCGGGGAAACCTTCGTCATCCTAATCAAAATCTCCGCGTATGTCACTCTTTCGCCCATTTTAGCGAACAGCGCAAAAGGAAAAGACTTTCATAGCAGCAAAGAGAGTGATCGTCACCATCACAAGTGATGGACGAACATCATCTTAGAGGAAGGAGTTCCTTGCTTACTATGTCTACTCCACCACGTCATACGGTAAATGTCCAGTGTTCAGCCACCTTGACCGCCGTGTCGTTCCCTATGAGCAGATCTTTCATCGCACATGCGTGTCGCAGGTTTTGGCAGATCATGAGGTGCTATTGATCCTGAACAACACAGCCTTCAGAGGTGTTGTCTTCGATGTATCCACATCTCTACAGGTTTCTTTTGCATCGTTTCATCCCCCAGACCGACGTCTATTTGAGGTTCTCCATTTTGGATATGGTAGGTCTGCTGCTGGTCCATCCTCTTTCTACAGCTTTAAGCATGAGGTCTGTTGTTTGTCGCGCTATTTCTCGATGTGACCGGGGGAGGGGCTTCCTTAGAGAGGTTGTGTTTTTAGTTAATAACTCAGTCTACACTTTTTTGGAATCCTGGTATTCAAACAAGTAGCTAGGTATCCGAAGACTACTATTACGTCTACTCTTTCCAATATCTAACTGCCAAGGGATTTTTTGCATGCTCGACACTGAACAGTCCGATCTCACTATCCAGATATCAGGGGAATTTTTAACAGAAGAGTCACGTGAAAAAAATCCGGTATCTACCGTGATTCGAATCCTCGACCTCTGGCACCCGAGGTGTGCGTCTTACATCGAGACCACTGAACACCCTACACTTAAGTCAACTTGTTCTACTTTTCTGCAATTGGTGTCCGTGCACCAGGTGTTTGGGTGTTGGTCTGTTTACGCTTTACTTAGGGGTGTATTTCTTCTTCAATAGGGGTCGGTTTTAGGCACACAGTCACGATCCGAGCTGCCTCGTTGATGGTAGTGGAAGTGGTGTTTTCAATTCTACATGTAACCACAAATTCCATATTTAACAATTTTGTACCTAATACTGCATACGCTATTTAAGAATTTCTACATTTTCTACCCAGACTGCCAGCATGTGGTTCATTTCTAGGAAAGCATCGTCAGCCTCTTGCAAGACGTTAAATGAATTTTCATTGACCTGCTCTGCCTGGAACCGGCCTGTGGTGTATTCCAGTTTTTACTCTCCATGTGCAACAGAATTCTGGTATTCATTACTTCTCATCATTTTACCTGTGCAACTAAGTAAACTGATGGGAATATAACTGTCTGCTTTTATTCTGTCTTTGCGATGTTTAAATAGAGAAGTCATGAGTGTTTCTTTCCATGTTTGCGGTACTATCCCTTCTTTCTGGTTTAAATTTAAGATATATAGTAGGTTTATTTTACTTTTGTATCCTCGGTTTTGTAACATTTCATTTGTAATTTCCTTTTTACCTGCACATTGGTTTGTTGCTTAATTGCCTTAATGAATCGTCTAATTCTTGTTGGGTTAATGTTGGAAACACATATTGCTCTTCTACATGTGGTGTTTGTTCCTTTATTGTGTCTCTTTTTTAAATCTGCCTTTCTTTTTGCTGTAATGTTTGCTTAGCTAACCATGCTATATTTTCAATGAATATATTTGCTGCATGCTTACCTTTTTTTTCCATTTTCTATTTGGTGTTTTAATGAGTTCATTGTTCATTGAGTTTACACATTTCCATAATTTTATTCCATTTTTATCTTGATTGCAGCTCTCCGTTTATTTCCATTCCATATGTTTCTTGTTGCCTAATTCATAGCCGTTGTAGACGTTTTCGTGAATTTCTGTAGCTATATTTTTCTTCCCAGGGTTTAGTCTATATCTGCTATTTGTCTGGGAGTCTAAAGGTTTTCCTAACTTTTCTGCAGATCTTAGGATCGGTGCAGTATATAGTTCGTTCTAACTCCTTTGATAATGTAATCCAACGCTGATTTCAATATTGATTCTATTAAACGTATTCACTATTTCTGCCATTTGTTATGCTGCGTGTTAATACTGTTTCAGTCCATTTCAGTTCAAGTTCCATCTGCTAATGAAAGTTCAGCTGCATTGGATCTCTATCTCTAGCCGTAATGGGGCAATCTGACAGGCTTTTTCTAGTCCATCTCCTGATGTTATCCACCCAGTTAAAACGTTGACTGCGTATTGAACCACTACCTTCCACCCTGCCCTCAAATATGGTATTCAACAAGGAGGTATGTCTTGTTATATGACCAACATAATGTAACTATTTAACCCTGACACGGCTCACAATCCGAAGGTGCTGGGTTCGCTCCCCATCACAGGACGGCCGTTACCCCGGGGAAGCAAACCCTTAAAAAAATGCTGGAGGAAGCAGACCTTTACATAAATTGCATGCCGATGTCAGATGCACTGGGTTGACAAGTGAACAATAAAAATATAGTGTAACGCACATCGCCTTGTGGAATAGAAAAATAAGGCGAGCAAAAAACAAAAAACCAAAAAAAAACCGATTTCTCTGTCAGTAATTCTTTTTTCATCTCCCCATTTTTCAATACATCTACATTATTTATCTTCTCTTTCCAAGAAATGCGACCAAATCTTCTAAATATTCATATTTTGAAGACTTCGAAACTCATTTCTAAGTGTTCATGTTTCTGCACCATAAAGTCGTGACTAGTGTTCGTAACACCTGCCAATTCTCATTTTCAATTTATGATTTAGCTGTTTGGATGTCAGAATGTGTCAATACAGTAGTACGTTTAGGCGTCCAGAGCCCGTCAGCGTCGAATGACTATGTCAAAGACCACGTCTGATGGCCGCGTCCCATGTGGCCTGCAGCTCTGTTGGGAAGATACCGAACTGTTTTAGTCGGGTGTTGCGAGAACGTCCCCAAGATCTGCACGACCTCCTCCCACTCCTCGCGCACACAGCTTGCCTGAGCATCTCGTGGGCTGAGACTTCCTGGGAAAAGCGAACAACGTGATCGAAAAGGGAGAGTTGACTGCGATCAATCTTTGAAGCAATGTCTGCAAGTTGAGTTCGTCGATGATTGCTGAGTTTCATCTTGGCGATATCTATTCTCTTTTAGATTCCGTTTTCGCAGCTGTATTCTTCCGTTATTATATGACCTGAATATGAGAAACTTGGTACTTGTTCCAGTAGTTTAATTTTTAGTTTCCTTTTATATTTGTCCCGTTATTTCGTGTTATTTCTGTGATTGTTCCAAAGTTGACCTTTCCGTAGATTCATCGTGGTAGTGTCTTCTGTTGTTCAATACTACGCTTAGGCGACCAGTGCCTGTCGCGTCTGTTGACCATATCCATGACCACGTCTGATGGCCGCTTCCGAGGTGGCCTGCAGTTCTGTTGGGAAGGTGGCGATCTGCTTTAGCCAGGTGTTGTCAGGGCAGCAACGAGGACGTCTACATGATGAGCATGGGTTCTTCCCGTAACTCGTCTCCACATCCTGCTGGAGCATCTCGTGGACTGGGACTTCCCGAGAAAGGCGAGCTACGTGAGAGAAAGAGACGACGGCGATCAATCGTTGAGACAATGCCTGCAAGCTGAGTACGTCGAACTACTTCACTCTGAGAAATCATGTCATATCAGGCGATCCCGAGGATGCGCCTCTTGTTGCACAGGTGGAAGGTCTCAAAACGCTGCCGGTCCTGCTGTAGTAGTGTCCAGGTGGAAGGTCTCAAGACGATGCCGGTCCTGCTGTAGTAGTGTCCAGGTGGAAGGTCTCAAAACGCTGATGGGCCTGCTGTAGTAGTGTCCAGGTGGAAGGTCTCAAAACGCTGCTGGTCCTGCTGTAGTAGTGTCCATGACTCGGTTCCCTACAGGAGAATGGGGACAATGCAGAAGGAGTAAATACGAAGCCTTGTCTCCTTACCTGGGACCAGACTCTGCGGAGCGAGTGCATCAATGATGCCGCTAAGCCCATTCAACGTGTGATGTCGTGGCTGCTACGAGGGTCAGAGGATCGCAGAAAAATCCAAAAGCAAGATGGCCACTCCTTCAGACTGCGTGTGAACTTAGCTCAAGTGTTTTCAACTTTTTTGTGTTATTCCGTGTTCCCTGTACCTTCTATTGGATATTTAAAAAAAAAAAATGCTTTTGCTGTTGTAGGATATAATCTACAGCAGTGCTTTTCCAGCTGGCCGCTTGCGCAAAGTAATGTGTTATTTTGGCTTTATTTTGGCTGTAAAGTTTATTATTATTATTTTTATTATTATCATGTCACTGTAGAGGCTTTACAACCTGAGGAAACCATGGCAGGAGCTCAGCAAATCAAAATAAGTGAACATTTTGGGAACCTATTTTTTTTCCCATGACAACATACGGCTGGGAAACATGGCCAGTTACCCAAACCTCAAGGAAGAGAATCGAATTATTCGAGTCGAAATGTTATAGAAACCTCAGAATACGATGGACCGAAAAGAAGAAGACTGCAGACATTCAACAAGAGTTGGACATATAGGAGAACTGGTTAATAAATTCCATAATGAAGAACAAATTGAAATACTTTGGCCACATCAAAAGCCACAACGTTCTTGAGAGATCGGTAAAGGAAGGTATCTTGCCTGACAAGACAGGCAGACCAAGATGGCGAAGGCACCAAGATGGCGAGGAATACTTAGGCGTGATCCTGGAGCAGGCTGGAGATTTGGCAAGAGAATCAGTTTCTGTCAGACAGGGTATCTTCTTCTTCTTCTTCTTCTTCTTCTTCTTCTTCTTCTTCTTCTTCTTCTTCTTCTTCTTCTTCTTCTTCTTCTTCTTATTCTTATTCTTCTTCGTTCGTTCTCAATCTCCCGCTACCAAACCATGAAAGGGCTTAAGTAGCAGAATGTAGTCCAGAGAACGGAATGCGTTGTGTCGTAGTTTACAACTTGACTGCGATATTTGCACCTTTCGGTCCAACACATCCGACTTCAGCAATCATTTTTGAGTACCGGGCTAGCCTTCCCTCTTCGATCCCTTCTTCTTAGCCAGTCTGCCCTGCTGCAGCCTGTTATCCAGGATCACCGCGTGGAGGTGTAGAAGGGTCTTGCCAGCTCTGGTTCGCTGGCCCTGATGCTAGCAGTCAGCTATGAGTCAGCTCACGCGCTGCTCAGTATCTTGATCCCAGACAAGGTATGATGTAGCGGCGTTCTGCAAAGGACATGCCACATGATGATAATGAGCTAAAAACATTCAAAATACACAGATGCAGTGGTCGATTATTAAGTTTTCTTCAATTAAGATTCTAGTCGGCGGTAAGGAAAATTTACTCTCACGAAAGTTATAAAAGTGGGCAACAAGTATAAAACGGTTGACTAATCTTGATCTACAGAAACAATCAATTTGATTGATTTGTTGTGGCTTCCGATGTTACACTATGGAAGAAGCGGTTATTGTTGAATGCTCACAATGAGTAGGCTGCGCTTTTGTACGTCCTGAAAAGGACGTTAAGTGGCGAGTTGTCGTAGCTTTCCTCACATGCTTCGCATGCTGATGAAGGTCAACCAGGGTCCTCCAATCGGTTGTGCTATGTTTGGCTTAATTTTCCTGCCACTCACTACTACGGGGATCACGTCGATCTCTCATCTTGTTAACCAGACTGCCATGAAAACAGTCCATTTCCAGGAAGGGCTTCGAGGGATTTGGCCAGAATGTTTTGCCTGACCAGACGTTAGTCTTTCTTCTCGAGAAAAAGGTAAAAATCGATCCGTAACATACACTGTTGTCGGAGATGATGTGTTAAATACGCTATTCTACTAAGCGACATATTGTATATAAGTGAGGGGCCTCATTCTTTCCTCGCTGCTTTTTCTTCCTTAACAGTAAGCCAGTTACTTATGTACTGCTGAATCCACTAGAGCGTGCCGACAACAGTAGCTGAACTTGGTATCTTTGTCGTGATAAGCGTGTGCTACACTGGCGAGTCCCATTCACGCTGTGAACTAGCGACACAACACATGCCATTCTCTGGACTACATCCAACTACTTGCAAAGCCCTCTTCAAGACTTGGTAGCGAGATATTGAGAACAAACGCAGAAGAAAATGATGAAGAAGGCATGTGTAGAGAAACAACTCCTGGTTCTTCCACCATACAATTCGTCAGTTCATTCATCACAGCTTGCTTGGAAGTTTTGTAGACAAAAATGAAGCTACGTGTTCTTTCCCAGCTTCACGTTCTTCTGACCTTGATTACCCCGTTAGACTTTTGTCTATTTCTCAAAATGAATTCCAACTGGAGAGAATAACGATTTCAGACCATTCTAGAAATTAAGACCAATTCGACTTTAATGTTTGTATTCACGGCTCGATCAAAACATCTGAACAGGAATCCCTTCTTGAGAGATGAAATTGTATACATCGTAAATGAAATCAAGACCAATTCGCGGACAGTTCTATGTCTGATCCTCAAATATGTTTGTCTGGACAAAGACGTGTGCCGTCATTGGGAGCGATGCATTAGCGGAAAGACCAAGACTGACAAGGGTCCAGGTAAGTCCAAAATGTTCTTGTTAAAGTTCTGAAAACTTTTTGAACAGTCTGCGTACATTTTCAAATTCAAAGATGTAGACCAAGACAATACTGCTCGGAAGGACAGGTTACAGTGGCCCAACTATTTTCAATCTGAAACTCATTTGAACAAAATTATCTTCATGCGGCCCTTAGTTCATTAATTAGGCATGAAGCTGCCCTAAACATTATTTGAGCGAGAGACCACTGGTCCAAGGTATGACATTAAAAGTTGTTTTTTTACAAACTGGGACGTGTAATTGAGAGCGAGATTAAAGAGCTTTGCTTTGCCATAGAAAAGGACAGGTTCACGACCCCGACAACGCGCAGAGCTGTTTATGGAGCTCGTAAAAACTAGGACAGGGGACAACAAATCCCGGGCGCCAGTTCGACATGGCGCCTAGACATTTAGCCGTGGTGTATAACATTTCAGGATCAGTGTCGTATCTATTCGCATAACTCCCCCATCACGTACATCCCTCTTAGTTTTAAGAGATAGAAAATATAATATTTTCCCGCGTAATTTCCATTACTTCTGCCCACTTCAAGTTCAGACGTCCGAAGTTATGTTATACGCAGCAGCTGTTTCTGCCACTTGGCACTACATTTATCAAGGTCAATCGACTTTTAGTATCTAACTACCTAATATCTCCTGTTATTTTACTATACTAAGTATTGATACACTCTGCTAGAATATATAATAATAATATGCGATTAAGCTGGATACAGCAATAAAAGAGGCGGATCGGATAGTATCAGGGTGCCTAAAACCCACACCCTTTGATAAAATATAGCCCATAATTGGCATAGCACCACCTGAAATTTGAAGAAGCGTCGCATCAACAATCGAAAGAGAAAAACGGTAGGACGACCCAAGCCACCAACAGTTTGGACATTAGGTACAGAGCGCAAGACTCAAATCCAGTAATAGCTTACTAAAATCAACACAGCCCATACAGACAAACCATGAAAGTCGCCGCACTTAGAGATGGCATGAATTGATGCAAGTCCCAGAGATGGGACTTCGGGAGGAACCTCCCCCCACGGACATCAATTACCATACGCGACATGAAAGTCGCTGAACAGGCTACGAACTGGTGACGGCGATAGTGGAATATAAAACGATGGGGATGCACAGATGAGGACACATGTAACTGCAATACAGGACCCAGACTAACTGATGACCTGCGTCAACCTCCAGGAAACATGCAATAGGTGCGATATGCTACAGGCAAATGACAAGGCAATCCATGTCGATGAATACTGGATGCATACTGTATAAGGTGGTGCTTGGACACGGAGAGTAAGTAAGCTAGATCTACTGGAGCAATCGATTTCGAACGAGTATTTACGCAAATATATGTGGTATTTAGATCACCATAGAGAAAACCGAAGTTATGACGATTGCAAGAAATTAAACAAAACAAATATATTTATACAAAACCAAAAAATTTAATATAGCTGCGTAACATAATCTCAGCAGATGGTGAAGGAGATACTGCCATTCTACACAGATGTAATAAAACAAGTCAAATCATTTAGTTAATTACCCCGATTTTACAAGGTAAACACGGGTCGATGGATATAAAAAGAACTCTACAATATCATATTCTTACTCACGTTATGCTATCAGTGTCAACATCGGACATTAACAGACAATGATAAAAGATACATTGTAACAACACAGATGAAATGCCAATTGAAAATGCTTTGAGTAACAAGCACGAATAGAATCAGAAACGAAGATATTAGGAAACAAGTAGGTACCACACCAGTGTTAGACCCTATCAAGAGGCAGCAAACCAATTGGTTCGGCCACGTAACGCGTCCCACACCAGATATTATCTATCAGAAAGAAATGCTATACAGATACAATGGATACAAATCCAAGGGTCGACTAGGAAAAAGATGGATAGCAGAAAAAAAGAAGCAGTGAAGCTCCCCGTGGACGAAGCACATATGAAGAGTAAGAAACCCCTTCTTAATCTGACGCCGAAAGGCACAAGAAGGATACAAGCGAAAAGAAAAAGATGTGTTAATACACTTTTCATAATATTGACCTTGGCACATCCATTGACCATTACTAATTTATTATGTTGACCTTTTTGTGTGTGTATATATATATACGCACACGAGGTAGCTTCAAAAAGTTCCCAGAGATGTTTGCGAATGCCCACAGTCAGTAGGTTACTCTTTTGTGAGACATGAAAAGGACGTTAAGTGACATGTTGCAGTAACTTTTCTCATATGTCGAGCGTGCTGATGAAGGTGGACCAGGGACCTTCAGGCAGTTGTCCTAGGCTTGGCTTCATCTGCGTGTCACTCACTGCTATGGGACTACGTCGATTCCTCACCTCGTTTGCCAGGCTGCCATAAAAAACAGCACGTCTCCAGGGAGGGCTATTAGAAGGCCGAGGTCAGTGTCTTGGCCAGTATTTTTGCCTGATCCTGACTAACATGTCTGATCAGTATATTTTTCTTGATCAAACGTTAGTCTCCCCCCCCCCCTCCCCCTCGAAATTAGTGGATTGTATAGAAGTAAGTTACAATATAGTTATTTACACTACATTTCCTTCAAAGTAGTTCCCTTCCGCAACTACATCCTTTTGCCAACGTGCATACAGCTGCTGGAAACACTCCTGGAACCCATTCTTTGACACCTCTCTCAGCCGTCTTGTCGCATTGGTGATAACGTCCTCAGCATCATTGAATCGCTGTCCTTTCAGGGCCGATTTCAGTCGAGGGAACCAGAGCACATCAGCCGAAGCCCGGTAGGGAGAATATGGAGTATGTTCCAAAGTAATCATATTGTGCTTTGCGAGGTACTGCATCACCAGTAGGGATCGATGTGCTGGTGCATTGTAATGCAACTGTTTGTTCTCTTTATTCCTAGTCGTTTTCTTCTTACTGCATCTCTTAGATGACGAGGATATCAACCTTATATTTCATTGTTAACCGTTTGACCTTCAGGAATGAAATCATGGTAGACAATACATTGGGAATATTAAAAACAACTTCCAGCATACCTTTTCATTTGCTCTTGTCCAAACTAAATTTCTGTGTCCTGTGATATGTGTTAGATTTTCATTTAGAAGACTAACGTTTTGTCTGTGGATCGTATACAAACCACCAAGTATCATCTCCTGTGATTATGTTGTTGAGAAAATTGCTATCTTGAACAGCTATTGTGATTATGTCTCCTGCCAGGGTCAATCTCATTTCTTTCTATTCAGGAGATAAAATTTTTTGAACCATGTGCTTGTGCAGTTCTTTGTGGAGAATACTGTGGCAACGTCCAACTGATATTCCAACTTCTGAGGCAATATTCTTCACATTAAGTCTTCTGTCAGCACACAACGTTTTGAACACGCTCAATGTTTTCATTGTTGATTGATGTTGACGGTCGACCACTACGTGCACCATCATCGACACTAACACGACTTTCAGAGAAACGCTTGTGCCACTCATATACTTGCGATTTCGTCCTTGCGGTATCACCATATGGTTTATTAAGCAATGTGTTTGTCTCTGAGAGTGATTTCTCAAGCAAAACACAGAATTTGACATTTGTATGTTGTTCAATCAAGTACATTTTCAACTCCGATGATGCAACGGGCCCAACACACCAACAAAATACTGTAACTTCTGTTCGAGAGTATATGTGAAGGTCACGTCTGTGATGTCATTTCGTCAAGGTCACTACCAACATTTTAAAATATATATTCTCCATAATATCATTTTTCATTCAAACACGAGTTGACTATTCCGGGACCTTTCTACAGCTACCTTGTACATATTTACTTATTTATATAATTTAAACACCTTGGCTCTATGATAACACACAACGTTGACTGCTCAAAGGAAATAGGGAGGCGATTGTCCATATCGATGCAGAAACTGAATAGTATGCAACAAGGGTGCCACAATGCAAACAAAATGATAAAAAGTGTAATTCATAATACATCATTAGCTTCATTGGAAATGGAAAAAAGAACAATCACGACTGGTTCATTGATGGAACCAGTAAATAAAGTTAAACGAGAAGCCTTCATCACTTATAAAATATGCCTAAATGAGAGGACGCTTGCTGTCATCAGGAGGCCCAGAGGCAGCAATCAACGAACGACTAGACAATTCACGAACGAGTACTGTTAGAAATTGTGTGAAGGAATTCAGCTGAATGCAGAGGCGGGAAATATTCAGGGCATGTGCAAAAGCATAACGATGGACGTGGGCCCTACGGCGAAAGGTGCTGCCCTCCCTCCCCCCCCTTTCATCCCATGCCTAAATTCTCTACATACCCTACATAGTGTGCAGGAAAAGTTTTTATGTCGCTCATATTTTTTTCTAGCAGCTTTAACGGTGATTTAAACCCATGCGCCATTTGCAAAACCGCTATCCAAACCACAACCACTATTTATTTTTTTTATCAGGGGTGAAATGACAATCTACCCAGCTCACAGCACAACAATGCTAGAGCAAGCGGCCTTTAATTGCTCAGTCTTACAAATCCAATATCCGATGGTAATGTGAATAAAGCCACTTGATAGTAGCTAGAAAAAGTCAAGGCTATTCCAGGATTGAAACCTGTCTCCTGTGTCCAATATGATTAGCCACGTTTGATCCCCTATAATGAACCAACACTTTCTATTCCTTCTTTCAAATATTCAAAATCAATAGTTCATGCTTATTAATGCTGCATGACTTCTCGAAATCGGCTACATTTTATTTAGGGTTTCTGCTTTTATTGGCGTACCACACATTACATACTGGAGCAAAATAACATGTTTGCTTTTAGGTACAGAGCCATTTCATTAATCCTTAGTATTATAAACGTAGAATAGCTTATTTGGGTTAAGTGTAATCTTTTCCTTAACGAAAACAGTTCTCAATGGACGGACACCCATGAAAACTCTTTCGGCGGTTCTCAAACTGTATTAAATTTACACTGCAGATACATTGAGTCTACCTGTAGTCAATTCCCACGTTTTATCATCAAAAACCTGTTCTCATCTTCAATAAAACCATGATCATTATCAACAAAATAATTTTGCTTGTCAACATAATTCTTTTCATTATCAGCAAAACCCTTTTCATCATCAACACAACACTTCATTATCATCATCAACAAAACTCTTATAATCCTCAACAAAACTCTTCCTATCATTAACAAAACTTTTATAATTCTCAACAAAACTTTTCCTATCATCAACAAAACTTTTCCTATCATCAACAAAACTTTTCCTATCATCAACAAAACTCTTCTCATCAACAAAACTCTTCTCATCAACAACAAAACTTTTCCTATCATCAACAAAACTCTTCTCATCAACAACAAAGCTCTTATCATCAACAAAACCCTTCTCATCAACAACAAAACTCTTATCATCAACAAAACTCTTCTCATCAACAACAAAGCTCTTATCATCAACAAAACTCTTCTCATCAACAACAAAGCTCTTATCATCAACAAAACTCTTCTCATCAACAACAAAGCTCTTATCATCAACAAAACCCTTCTCATCAACAACAAAACTCTTCCTATCATCAACAAAACTTTTCCTATCATCAACAAAACTTTTCTTATCATCAACAAAACTCTTCCCATCTATAAAGGTCTTTACAGCTCCCTCTCAAGAACATGTCTTTAACTAATCCAAACAGCGTTCTGTTTTGACTCCAAATCTCCACCTCTGTCCGCGTCTTTTATGTTTCCTGAATAGTTTATCTCGAACTCTTTTTTCTATGTGTGTTTTAATCGCACTCTCTCTCTTAACTAGGAGATTCCAGAACAGTCACTGCATTATAATAATGCTGTCAGCTGGTTTATTTCATATTTTCTAAATTTGATATAAATGGTTATTCCCATAACAGACTACTTTCGAGAAATGCAGTTGTTGGAGTCTTTAGTATACTAAGCCACAGTTTGAATGAGCTAGGGTGATCTGTTTCTTTCCCCGCTGTCTTTTACTTCCCTGGCCTTATGCCAGGTACTTATTTAGAGCAGGGTCAACTGGAACGTACCAAAAGCGAGGTTTATAACCGTACCTTTGCCATCAAAAGCGTAAGCTCTATGACTGCGTTGATTAATTGTGTCTTACATAAAAACGTACACTCTAATTTGTATTACCTTCCATAAGGTGTGCTTAGGATGGATATCGTGATAAACCGGCATTATTCTTGTCTGTCACCGCTTCGATCCACATGGAGCATAGGTCCATCTCTGCAGGTGTATTCTTCCAGAAGGCTTAGTCACATAACTTTATTTTCATGCCTTGGTGATTTATACATAAGTTCAGTTCAGTTATGGTGCCATCTCCGCATCGAAGGTCGGCTGCAATTGATCTCCAGTGTACTCTATCTCTTGCCATAATTGAGAAATCTGAGATGTTATTTCCAGTCCATCTCCGTTGTCTGCCACTTGAATGACTGTCTTCCGCCCTACTCTCCAATATGGCATTCAACGAGGTTTATCTTGTTATATGACCAAAATAACGTAACAGTCTAACCCTGATTTCGGTAATTAACTCTCAAACTTTTCCAATACCTCAAAATTTGTTTTAAACTATTTTCAAGAAATGTAACCCAATCTTCTATATACCCACATTTCGAAGGCTTCAATACTCTTTTCCAACTTGTTATTCATTGTCCATGTTTCTGAGCCAAAAAGTAGTAAGGAGTATACATATCACCTGGCAATTTTCATTTTCAAATTCTGATTTATCCGTTTGGATGTCAGTATCTGTCGCGTGTTGTCGAATATCAATTTGGCCATACCTATTTTCTTTCTGTTTTCTTTTTCACAGCTGCATTCTTTTGTTATTATTTGACCTAGATAGGAGAAACTCTGTACCTGTTCAAGTATTTGATCTTTTATTATTATTTGCATACATGGTTTCTTGTCACTTTTTTCAATTATCAGTCTTTGTTTTCTTTACGTTGATGTCTAATCCAAACTCTTGACTTATTGTGTATATTGTTATCACAAGTTCTTGTAACTCTTGCCATCAAAACTGTATCATCCGCATATCTCAAATTGTTCATTGCCACTCCTCCAATAACAAGCCCTGGCATCCCCTCTATCTGTTTGAATATTTGATTTGTCTAGATATTAACAAGACAAAGGGATAATACACATCCCTGTCTCACTACTCTTTTAACGTCTTTACCTGGAGAGCATAATTTTCCTGATTTTACTGTAGCAGTTTGTTCGCAGCACAGATTCCGGAGCAGTATTAGGTCTTTACTATCTAGACCTATTTTTTGGAGACATTTAATTAATTTTTAAAGTTGGACTGTCAAAAGCCTTCTGGCAGTCTATAAAGCAAATATAAATGTCATTTTGTATTTCCATATATTTTTCTGTCAAAGTTCGCTAACAGAAAATTGCTTCCCTTGTTCCATTAAACTTACGAAAACGAAATTGTTCTTCTGGAACTTCCCTCTCTATTTTACCTCTTACTGTCTCTTGTATAATCTTGAGTAGTATTTTAATTGTGTTACTCATTAGACTTATTGTTCCAAAGTCTGAACATTCTGTTGGATTAGGTTTTTTCGAGAGTGTTATAAACGTAAATGTTTTGAGATCTGTTGGTATTGTATCCAGTATTGTATATGTCATTACACAGATCAGTAAGTATATCTATAACTAATTCATCTAAGACCTCTATCATTTCTATGTTTATGAAGTCCGGCCCTGTCGCTTTCCCTTTTTTTCATAATTGTTATTATATTTACCATGTCTGATCTTCGGATGATGGGACCTTCATTATAATATGTTGATGGTTTTGCTCCGCGACTGTCCTCAAAAAGCGCCATAGTATATTTCGCCCATCTGTTTGATATGTCATTCTCATCCATCAAAATGGCACCATTATTATATCGAATGCGTCCCCCACTCTGGGTTACCTGTGTCCTTTTAGATGTTTTCTTTATTTCTATATGCATTTCTCTGGTATTGCGTTTTAGTCCCATGTCTTCTATTACCTTCCATTTTTTTTACATCAATTTGTTTTATACGACAGACATTGCAATCAATACAGCGCTTTTCATACACGCCTTTTAAGGACATACCTGAAAGGTAGCAATAAACATGTTTGTATGCTACACGGTAGACACATGGGCGATTTTAAGTGGCTGCGACCTACACAATTTTCGACCCGTTCAAAACAGTCATAATCTAGACTCGTGACCGCAGGTCAAGGTCGTAAATCAGGGGTCGGCTACCTCTTCCCCGACCGTGGACAGAAGCCATATTAGTGATCAGACGGTGGGCCATACATGTATATTATATAAACTAATTAAATAATACGAAGGTATAGTAAAATCTAAATGTTGGGAATAATAATTTCGTCCATCGTTGTCGATGAGGACCACCAGCATCAGTACATGCCATAATGGAACGTTGAGTTTGTGTGTGCGCTCCTGACTGATCAACCCAATTCGAGCCTGTTAAAGTCTATGGCACGACTGACAAAACGTAATCAGCAGTTGTCTTAAATTTTCTCTGCTCTTGACTTCCTGATTACACGTCTATCCTGAGCTGCCTGGATACGGTGACCCTCGCTGAGTTCAATGCCGTCCGTGACCGTGCTCTTCCCTGTTGAGCGATTGTAAACCAAGTTCTCCCAGGTGTTAATGTCTATTTGACAACACTTAAGGGGCTCTTTCAAACTATTTTTGAAACTCTTTTTAGGACGTCATTGTGACCGTTCTCATTAGCTCAGTTCGCTATACAGCTGTGCTTGTCTTTGCTATTCTTTTAGCAGAACCGGTCAATACTCTCCTGCATTTTCTGTTCTGAGCTACTGTCCAGAGCAGTCATCCGCAAACAAGAGTTCGCATATCGTGTCGTGTATCACCTTGGCCTTCGCCTTCAGTGTGCGTAGATTGAATAGACCACCATCCATGTGGTACTTTATTGGTATGCCATACTTGGTATTATTGAAGGCGTCCGTCAAAATAGCTGAAAACATACTGAACAGTGTCGGAGCAAGTACACAACCCTGGTTCACACCGTTGTTTATCTCGAATGGTGGAGAAGTCTCCCCACTGTCAAGTACATGTCCGCGCATGCCCTCGTGCAACTGTTTCACCACAGTTACACATTCTCTAGGACAGCCAAATTTAGACATGATCTGCCATAGCCCACCTCTGCTGACCGTATCAGATGTCTTTGTGAGGTCAATGAACGTAATATATAGCCCGTGGTTATGTTCTCGACATTTCTCCTGTACCTGACGCGCTGCAAATATCGTGGCCACAGTTCCTCGACCAGTTCTAAATGCACACTGACTTACCGGGAGGTGATGGTCCAGCTCAAGATGTTTGTTCAGGCGGTTGAGCAGCCCGCGCCCGAGGATCTTTCCGGCAATAGATAACAGTGAAATTCCGCGGTGATTGTCACACTCCTGCCAGGTATAATAACTGGACGAATAAGCAGTCATGGACGGAACGGCGGTGTATTCCAGCAGGATGGGGTGGGACAACAGGTGGCACTGCTTTCCCCACTGAAATACCTCATGTGTTATGTGGCGGGTACACCAAGCGGGTAAAGAGCCGACATATGCTCTAGCTACGGGAAGGAAACCACGGTAGACAAACCAACCTACTGCCTTGCAGGTACCATCGGGAGATGGAAAGGCTATGGGAGACAACCCAAAACAGAAAACTCAACCCGACCTGCCGAAGACGGAGTGTGTCAGCTACGGCGCAAGAACCGGGAAAAATCAGGGCATACACGCATCAACAGGATATGGTCATGCGACAGTCTACCATATCGTCATGGTGTCGCTCCTACAAGTTACGACCGGGGAGGAGAGGTGCCGGGCCTCCAGCCTCGAGGGGACCCACCCAAGCAACCGGTGCCTCTGCTTACCTAGTAGTTAGGGGGAGGCAGAGTAGTGCGACTGATCAACAAACTAGGAACCTAAAAGTGGTACAATGGAATGCAGAGGGCGTGAGAAACAAGAAACCCGAACTGCAAGAATTTCTCAAGGAAAACGAAATAGACATTATTTGTATTCAGGAAACACATCTAAAAGAAACTCAAACATTTTCCATCAGAGGATATGAAGGTTTCCGCCAAGATAGGGAAAAAAGATCCAAAGGAGGAATAACAACACTAGTAAAAAATTCTATACCAGCAGTAGAAACAAATAGATCTGGACCAGATGAATTAGAATACATCACAGTAAAGATAATCCTACCCAGTGGAGACTCAATGATAACAAATCAAGACACCTCATAGTGGGAGATTTTAAGTCACTCCCCAAGCTGGGGCTACGAAACAATGGACCAGAGAGGCGAGGAGGTAGAAGGTTGGATGATAGAAAACAAACTCATCCTAATAAATAGACCAGACGATAGGCATACATATTACTCTAGAATATGGAGAAAAAAATGAGTACTCCAGACCTTGCGATGGCAACGGGTGACCTTCACCAGCTAATAGCAAGAACAGTCAACAGTCAACTGGGTGGGAGCGACCATATCCCAATAACTTTAGAAATATGTAACATGTGACAAACAGAGATAACATATATGCATTCAAGCTGGAATTTTACAAGAGCAAACTGGACTCTATTTAGAGAAAATGTAAATAAACTCTGTCAAGATATCCCATGCCAAAAATTTAAACAAAAATGTTACCATCTTGACTGAGGCTATCATCCAGGCAGCAAAGAATCAATTCCACGTGGAAAAAGGAAAAAATTATAAAACCTATTGGAGCAATAAACTAGGGAAAATGCACAAGGAACTAAGTGAGGCAAGAGATACCATGGACAAAAATCCTTCACCAGAAAACATAGGGAAATACAGCAAAATTAAAAACACATGCATAGAGCAAAAGAAGGAGGAGATCCAAAGAAGTTGGGATGAAAAGACCGAAAGCCTCAACATGGACAGGGCTACAAGTAAACTCTGGAACCTGACAAGAGCCTTAAATGAGGAAACCAGAGGGAGCCATGGGAAGACGGTCTTTAAGGAAAATGAGAAACATCATACAGGGAAAATGGCAGCAAACATCCTAGCTGAATTTTTCAGAGACGAGAGTACTACATCATTGATACGAGAACGCAAACTAGAAGTCAAAAAAGTGATGAAAGAAATTCTGAAGACACAGAATGCTGATACCTGCATGAAGTCATCATTCAAAATGATAGAGTTAAACACTGCTATTCAGAAACTGAAAAACAAGAAAGCTCCAGGAAAAGATGGCATCACAAATGAAATGATAAAAAACCTAGACCAAGGATCAAGAACAAAACTCCCGAAAATCTTCAATCAATCATGGAGCACGTGTAAGATCCCAGACCAGTGGCGGGAGGCTATCATTATCCCAATCAGAAAACCCAAAAAGGACAAGACAAGCAAGGAAAGTTATAGGCCAATAAGCCTGCTCAGCTGTGTTGGAAAAGTCATGGAAAAAAATGGTAATCGCAAGACTAATAAAACATCTAGAAAAAAACCATCTCCTACTCAACTCACAGTCAGCCTTTAGGAAAAACCGCAACACAGAAGACCAACTAGTGTACCTAACCAAAGAAATAGAAAACGCATTCCAGTGTAAGGAAAAAGTACTTGCGGTCTTTGTGGATATGGTAAAAGCTTTTGACAAGGTATGGAGAGAAGGACTCCTAAAACTATTAAACAACAAAATAGAAGGGAAAATGTACAGCTGGATACAAGACTTCCTCCGATACAGAACAGCAAGAGTCCAAATTAGATGGATCACTGAGTCATAGAACTCTCCAACAAGGCGTACCCCAGGGAGGAGTCATCTCTCCTAACCCTCTTTATCCTATTCATAAACGACATAGCGGGAAAACTCCCAAAGAAAGTATCCAGTGCCCTACACGCTGACGACTTCGCAATGTAAAGGACTAGACGAGAGGAAAGATTGCTGACACATAGTGAAAAGATGCTACGCATGCCTGATCATCCCATACATATCAAACTAAAACACCCAGTTAAAAATAGGCTAAAGAGAACCAGCTTCATTCATATATCAAACCACCTACACAAAAATATGGAGAACTAATTCCCAACCAACCTACAGAAATAGAAATGCTTATTAACTATGAAGAGCCAAGCTGCAACATAAACAACATCGAAATAAGTACAGAGATCCCAGGAATGAGAAGAGAGACCAACACAGTATCCACGAGCTAAAAATGTTTGCACAAACAAGGATTGATGAGAAATATAATACCAAGGAATGGACACAGGTGTACACTGATGGTTCAGCAGAGGGGGCAGGCCGAAACGGAAACTTGTCCACAAACCTTAGAGCAGAATCGATGGCCCTCCTGCGAGCACTGAGAATACTTCAAACGGAAAGGCAACGTCCAACAAAAATAGCTCTATTCACGGACTGCAGAGAACTATTACAGACAATTCAAAAAACAAACAACGAACCACTGTTTTCAGAAATCAGAGCAGAACTGGGAAAATTCCTGAGATCCTCAACAATAGCGCTCCAGTGGATACCCTCCCATTGCGGAATCACGGGAAACGAGAGAGCTGATGCTGTGGAAAAAGATGGCAGCAGAAAGGCACAATTTAATCACCGAGTACCATACAGAGAAATCAAGAACTTCATCAGAAATCAGTATACACACCAATGGAGAGAAGACAGAAACATAAGCAGTACACCAGACCCAATTCACCAACTTAAAATAAATCAACAAACTACCTTATTTCGCCTGAGAACTGGACACTGCAGACTACTAGAACATCTATACCGACTGAAGATCTCACACACCGATGAGTGCCCATGTGGAACAGGATGCCAGAGCCCTGAGCATATTCTACAAGAATGCCCAATCTATAGGGAAATGAGATGCCAGACCTGGCCAGAGGGTGCGGAGCTGAGACAAAAGCTGTGGAGAAGCCGCTTCGACCTGGTGAAGACTACTGGTTGACCTTATAAAAACACGTACTACCAGATCAACGAAAGCCGTCTAGACGCGGTTACCCTTATAAAAAACCCGTACTACCAGATCAATGAAAGCCGTATACTGACGCGGTTACTCTTATAAAAACACGTACTACCGGATCAATGAAAGCAGTATACTGCTGCGGTTGACCTTATAAAAACACGTACTACCAGATCAATGAAAGCCGTCTACAGACGCGGTTACTCTTATAAAAACACGTACTACCGGATCAATGAAAGCCGTATACTGCTGCGGTTGACCTTATAAAAACACGTACTACCATATCAATGAAAGCCGTCTACAGACGCGGTTACCCTTATAAAAACACGCACTACCAGAGGTAACTCATTCTGGTTTGAACCACACAGAAAAGTCTGGTGTCAGTGAACCACTGCACAGGTACATACAGACGCCCACATGCAGTCAAGCATCGGTTAATCCGTCCTGATATCGCCCAAATGACTATGGTCTGGAGTGAAAAGGGCGTGCCTCCGCCAGTTGGATACACAGAGACAAACGTTTAAAATAACAATAAAGAAACTAAGTAGATCATTTGGGGAGGAAAAATAACGTCTGTTCAGACAAAATTTACTAATCAGATATGTTAGTCAGGGTCAGGCAAAATATATTGACCTATATCCTCACCTTGGCTTCCTCGTATCCCTCCCAGGAAACGGGCTGTTCTCATGGCAGATTGGCTGACGAGGTGAGGGATCGACGTGATCTCAGTAGTAGTGAGTGACACGCAGATGAAGCTAAGCATAGCATAACTGCCTGGAGGACCCCGGTCAACCTTCATCGGCACGCTCCGGACGCGAGGAAAGCTACTAAAGAGTAAACGTATTCGAAACAACAAGTAGATGACTTCACCGGGTGACAGCCTAATTATCCGGTGTCTGAGTTCAGAGTGGTAGAACGCTTGCTTGATTCTTGATTCTAGGAACCAACATCATCATACAAGGGACGTTCTTATAAGTTCTCCGTCCAACCAGCCAGCCAAGCGTGTATGTACTGTGAATCCCAGTCAGGTATTGATTTCGTGTTCTTCGGATCTTTCCAGACAGAACACACTTTCTCCCCTCTCCCTTAGTCAATCCCAAATCTATCATCTTCTGCCCAAATACGTTTTCGCGACCATCTGTCTTTTCATCATTCTCTAGAGTGTCGATAACTGCCCTTATCAACTCAACCCTGTCTCTCGTCATCACCACGTCGATCATCACAGCTCGCCCCGCTACTGCATCGTCTCATTCGCTGCCCCAGACACTTGCATGTTCCGGGCAGTAGATCCACGCGACACGTGTACATCAGAGCTGCTCAGACGAGAGGCTCAAAAGTTTGTTCCCCGTCACAGACACGGTACAGTAGACCCACTTGTAAATTTGAGCTAGAAGAATCGGCCGTCCCATACTGTGATTCAACGACGCATGCATGAGGTACATAAAGTTCTGAGACATTCCATCCGAGAGCTGGGAACCGATTGCTCAGGATCAAGCTGTTTGGAGACAGTCAGTTGGAAGGGATAACGTGGCTCCTGACGCTAGTAGAGGCCTTCTGGCTGCTTAGATAAGATGATCTAGAGAGACTGAAGCGATCGGAGAACATCCCAGCAATCCAGCCTGTTCAGCATGGTTGCACAATTTGTGACAGGGACTGTCACTCGCGGATCGGCCTTTACAGTCATAGCAGACTGTGTAGAAATACAGGAGACAGAGCTGGACAAAACTCATAGGGCGCCACACGCATGATCTATGAATGAATAAATACTGCAAATGACAGAAAAGTGGTGAGGAAAAGACTGAGGCCAAGTACAATAAATTGTCTAACACATCATCATTGACAACAGTGTCTCATAGTGGGCAACCTCTAATTTTAATTTGATGAGCAGAAACATTCTAAATGATATTTTAGATATACAGACTAGGTCGCCCCGAGTAACCACTGCTCGACTTATCTCCCCTTGCTCTTGCGTTCTCTCGTAAAGTAAATATCCTCACAGTTACCATCATCATGTAGCATGCCCTTTTGCTGAACGCCCCTCTCATCATAGCACGTCTGAGAGAAACTCAATCTTTAGCCAAATCTCCAGCCTGCCCATGCATTCCTTGACATCTTGATATCAACGCCTTCTTTATCAATTTCTGCCTCTCTTGCCCGACACCATTGCTTTCATTACCGTTCTCTTAAAACCGTTGGTGATGCTCCAGTGCCATGTGATTAAATATGGAACATAACAGTTGAAGCTTCAAATATAACTCTTCACATAAAAGAAATATACGTAAAGGAATACAATGTATGTCAACCACTTCGGATTGATGAACTGGGCTAATGGCTTGCCTTTAATTTGTCAGGATCATTTGGAGGGCGTCTTTCAACGACTTATCCAGCGCAAGTCGGAGATGTAACCAACATCGCACTGGTCCGCATCCCTTTACGTTTGAAGACATGATGGTCGAAATGATTTCACTTTAGCACGAGGAAGTGACGCGCTTACCAGGAACATGCTCTAACCATTGTCCTTATCCATGTGTTTGCCTTATAAGGCGATACAAATAGTCTTAGTCTTAACCTTAGTTGACCTGCACTTCTACAAGGGTGAATGCCCCTGTGCAGGTCCTAACTCTGGAGTGAGCTGGATGTAACCGGGTGGAGGATTTTCTGCGTAGCTGGCTAGGCTAGAACAGATTATTACTCCGCTGCATTGAAACAAGTGCCGCAGAAGTTGGTTAACCGATCTGTGAGTTCATCTTATTAGACTCAAACACCAGAGCAAAGTAGACCCACAGCCTGTTAGGGACCATCTGTGCTGCTCTTATCACACAGTTAGTCGCCTCTTACGACATGCTCTCTTTGGGGCAGTGGTGTTATTCTTGTCTTTGTCATTCACAAAGACACGGGTGGACCACTCGAGAATCGATACACTTCTTCCATATATTTTCCTTCCTGATGCCCTGATTGTAAGACTATGGGTATGGAACCACGTCTCCAATTTCAGTAATCAAGCCATGGACGCCATAATAGCGACATCCACGAAGCGGATTCTTCATGTATGGGAACAGGAAGAAGTCAGGTGCCTAGTCTGATGAGTATGATGGATGGGGCACGATTTCATATCCGCACGTTTTTCTGACGTCCAGGACTTGATTACTACACTGGAAACGTAGTTCCGGGTCCAAATGGAGGAGCTCTGCAATCAGGTAATCATGAAGTTTAAGAATAGATGGGAAACGTTTATCGCCTTGCAATGTGAATTCACAGAGAAAGGCTACATTTCACACCAATTTCCAGGCAAGTGCCATGACTCCTTCATACTAAAGTGCAATACATTTCGATTTCTCGTCTCGAGGCAGTATCTGACCATATCCATTTTACAATTTTGATTAAACTCAACCTTAATAAACTTTTATAAATTTTTTTAATGCCTTTTTCCCATTATATACATCCACAGAACCGCTGCAGCCTCGTCTTATTTTAGTGGAACCATAGTTGGAGTTTCTTTTGCCAACTCTGTCATGTTTCTCGATCTGAGGTGATATCTAGTAATGAATCGTTTTGGTAGCTTCCAGCGGTTCTTAAAATAATTAAAATTCTACGTCAGTTCCAATGAATTAAAATAGTAAACTGAATTGCATTACTTACATATGTAATTTTAATAAATGCAGTGAGTAGAAGTTGCATGCTAGAAAATGTGTTTCAATGTCATCTCAAAGTTCAATGCTCTTTCTACTGCCTTCCTAGTGACAGTCATTTGAGGAAAGTTTTCTTTTGGAAAGCATAAACCTTTTGTGAGCACACATCGGCAGATGTTACAACACACTTCTTCCCAAATTCTCCATGAGAAATATGAGATGTGTTAACAAAGTATTCGACCTTAAAACCAGACAAATACAATTACTGGCCTGGAAGTTTGAAAGCATTATGGTCTTCAAAGTACTCTACTTGGGACTCCACACACTTCTCCCAGCGGTCCTTGGGACTCGACACATTTCTCCCAGCGGTCCCGTCATTGTTGGAAGCATATTAGGCAGGCCTTTATTTGAATGGCGTACGTCTGGGTCATCCCATTCCGCATAATGTCTTCTCGAGACTCAATTCGTGTAGAATTTTCGGCTCGGAGAACAGGCCGAAAAATCGCAAGAAATCATGTCAGAATGACAAACCAGTGGAATGTTGTGTTTGACAAAAAATGTCCAAATCAGATGGGAAGAAAGGGCGGGTGTCATGGTGGAGCTGGCAAGTTCCCGTTGTCCACAGGCCTGGCCGCTTGCGTAAAGGCAACGGATGACCTCCGGGCTGTACACTTTGGTAATGTTTTGACCTTGTAGTGCCTACAGGTGATATACAACCCCACGGAAGTCAAGGACAACGGTCAACACGACTTTAACACTGCTGCACACCTTCATCGAGAAGCTGAGCTTTCCAGCTTATGAGATAAAAAAAAGTCCTACACTCTATTTTGTGGTATTTTTATTTACATTTAACAAACGATTTCTTCTGGAGCTGTACACCTCCTAGCCACGATTTTACCGCCCCTTCTCTAAAGAAAACTATCCATCAATGATCAAATACAACTTACGCTACTGGATTACTGGCGGACCCGTTCTTCAGCGGTGGTTACACCGTTGCGGGCTACAACTTCTCTTCCAACGGTCTCTGTCTTGGGTCACGGTGGACCAGCGGATAATGAGTCGCTCATCTGTGGCGTCGTGAATGTTGTTGTGGGATGCAAGGGAGTAGGACCATGGGGTTGGTGGTCGTCCCCATGGTCTTTTCTTGTTTCTGAGGTACCGTATTGCTGTCGGCGTGACCCATCGATCCTCCGTTCTTCGCAGTAAGTGCGTGATGTTTCATTTTGTCTGCATAAATAACTGCATCTCCCAACAGGGACAAATTGACGTATATCCGAGTTATGTAGACATTTTGCGCGCTGGCTATGAAGTGTGAGGAGGTCCATGCGTTTCTTAAGGGAGACTTGGGTCACTTTGGGGTTGGACTCCATCTCCCTCGGGAGTGATCATATTTCCGCCACATTTAATTTTGCAGGCAGTACTGTGGGGTTGAATATATAGGTTCGCATTCTCTGGTCGTGGAGGTTGTCCAGCACAGGCTATATCGTAGAGAATTTATATTTACATGTATGAATCTAATTATTCTCGAATACATTGGCTCAGCTACTAATTGTATGAGCATACATTATTCATGTCTTCATGCGTGTGTGAATACTAAATGTCGTGATATCATTGGCACCGGGTTAATTCGCCCCCCCCCCACCCCCACGAACTTTCCATAAAAATGTCCAAAATAAAATTTGGCAACCTTGAAAAAAAGGCACCAAAAAAGTACAGCCTTGACTTTTGACACAAAATAATACCGGGACTAAAGAACACACAGAAGCCAGATGCATTCAAGCTGGCCCAATAATAAATGAACCTGGTGGCTGTGCGTGATCCGCTCTTTGTTTGTCTCTGTTACAATTACATTTCCATTCATTAGTCCCATCTTATTCTGTCAGACTGGCGCTGAAGAGGGTATAAATTTAGAAAAAATCGGTCGCCGAGACATGTAGATTACTGCATTAGGAAGTCGCATGGCCCACTTAAACAACAGGAAAGGAATAAAATTAGCTCCACCATAAAGGTCAAGGTGTTCGGTATTTGTAGGGCCTCCCTATTTCCATATGCTCAATCTACATTTATGGGCTGCGGCTGGTCGTTTACTGAAATGCCAATATAGTAGGCACTCGTTATCTGACGTTAATTGGTTCCTCAAACAACGCATGATAACGGAACACCGAATAAGGAACAATAGATTGCGTGCTGTATTGGCATTATGTTCTAACAATGTCATATCCGTGAGCACTATACAATTTTGGTGCGGTCAATGAACACATAGAAATATGATTTTAATGGGTGAGTAACTCTCCGAGGTAAATACCAGATTTATTGTCAGTAAAACTGTATAAACTAGCTATCGCACACTTCATTGTAAGATATACTTGATAATATCACTACAACGTTATTTTCTTTTCGTCTGAGACATGGTAGTTCAGCAAAGCGAAAAGAAAGGCCTCAGTTTAAATGAAAAGAAATCGGAGGTGATGGTAGTGACTAAAAAACCGAGCTCTCCGAAATGCTGCGTCAAAGCGAAGGGGACCGAATTGAGACCGGTTAACACGTTTAAATACCTTGGCACATACATAACATCACATGGGAGATGCAATTACCTCGGCACATACATAACATCAGATGGAAAATACAATTACCTCGGCACATACATAACATCACATGGAAGATAAAATTACCTCGGCACATACATAACATCAGATGGAAAATACAATTACCTCGGCACATACATAACATCAGATAGAAAATACAATTACCTCGGCACATACATAACATCAGATGGAAGATGCAATTACCTCGGCACATACATAACATCAGATGGAAGATGCCATTACGAAATAAAATGCAGAGTTGCCCTAGAAAATTCGGTCTTTCAGACCATGACAGGAATATTGTGCAACAAAAAATGTGTCTCTGTAACTGACAAAGAGAGTCCTTGGATGCTGTGTGAAACTAGTACTGACATTGCACAGTGAATTATGGACAGTCAGTAGGCAGGCGCATAGATCTTTAGAAGCATCCCAGAAGAATTCTGCGGATGCCAATGACTGCAAAAAAGATTAATTATACAGTACTTGAGGAGGCACAGACACAAAGACATCTCATTGCAAGCATCATAACAAGGCAGGCATCCTTTTTGGTGCTTGTTATGAGAAGAGACGTCTTGTGATAACGGGAAAGATAACAAGAAAGAGAGACAGTGAAAATCCGAAAGAGACGATGTTGGACAGCCTGAGAGAATAGCATGGACAGCAATCAACGACAGAGTTGGTAAACGATACAGGTGATAGATGATCGCCACCGCCAACAGGCAGGGCACCTGATGATGATGATGACATTTGGTCTGCATACCGTGTTTACGGCCGACTCCAGTTTCCTGTTTATACGCTTAGTTAGAAATTGCTAATATTTTCGTTGCCAAAATGAAGGCTAGCGTAATTCTCTACTCTGAGGTAACATTGATTGTAAGACGCACCTTCTAATTTCAGCATCAAAGATAAGGGGACGGCCTGGCTAAGAATTCGTAGGTGCTGGGCTTGCTCCCCATCACAGAACCGGCCGTTACCCCGGGGAAGCAAACCCTTAGAAAATTCAGAGGTATTAGACCCTTACATAAAATGAATGCCGAAGTCGGATGCACTGGACCGACAGGCGCAAAATAAAAACATAGTGCAACACACACCGCCTTGAGGAATAGAGAAATAAGGCAGAAATATGAGCACCGAAGATACACACAATACAAAGCTATGATCCTAAGACACATTATTCATCACCATCCCCTTGTGTTGTTAGACTGCGTGGGGAGGTGTAATTTTCTGTCAAGTTTCAGATTTGACGCCGGTGCTGGTGTCTTTCGGTGTTTCTAAGACTTAACTGGTCATATCTCCGATGAGATTCTCTACTTTTCATTTTTGGTAGGCGAAAATTCACTGGTGGCTTGCCGGGCCAATCCCAGTTGTTCTTAACTTAACGTCTTTATACTGGTTTAGAAACCTTTATATAGTCTGTATACAGCCAGTTTATCATTCCTCCAAAGTGTGTATAATATTATGTCTAGTTTAGACTAACTCCGACATAGAGAATGTAGATTAGGATTAACCTTTCCTATCAATACCTGGCTGTCGGTTATATTTAGATCAACAGTAGCTTGATCTACAGACAGGTTTTCGACACGTCTGACATATCAACACACAAACATCACCGGCTGATGTCCAAAATGGAAGCCATAAAGGTACGCTCGAGCATAGTGCTCCTCTTGGTGATGGATCCGGGTCAGGAATCTCAAGCTCATAGCCCCTCGTGGGCAATGTATGGGGACAAGGTTGATGGTCCACCGGCCGACAGAACTAAATTAACTTAACATCTTAATACTGGTTTAAAAGAATCTGAATAGTCTGAATACAACCAGTTTATCATTCCAGTCGCGAAGTTTCGTCACGATATGATCATCGAAGGATTGGAAGGATCATGCCCAACACGAAATCTCTCCTCGAATTTATGCTGGCGCTGGTTGGGTCTAGGCTGGTGGATATCGGGTTGGCATTGCATCTTTTCTTATCAGAGGCCCAGTACTAATCAGGGTCGTTGCTTTCGGTACTTCTGTCTGGCTGCGGCACATCCACCTCTACATCCACCTACACTCCCCCTCCCCCCATCCCCACCCATGCTGTTTACTTGTAAATTAAAAACTAATAACTGCCACACCGAAAAACTAAAAATATCAGAAATGTTATTATTATTCTCTATGCTCCTATCGTTGGCGTAAGTCACGTCTGTGGACGGCGTTTATCTGCACACCAGGTCAGATGGGCGGCAGTTTAACCTGTCCCGACCGCGTGCAGGAACCAAGGTGAGAACGGTGCTCATTAGGGAGATGCTATTAGCGGATGGTGTGGCTCTAGTGAAAAATAGTGAGGAGGCCCTACAGAGACTGGGAGACCAAGGTCTACACTCAGGGCATTACCACTACGCCCTCCATAAAGATTGATGGATTCACTCTGGAGGTCGTCAACAGTTTCACTTACCTGGGGTCTGCCATCAGCAACACTCTCAAGAAGGAGATGGACAGAAGGATTGGCAGTAGAAGAACAGTCATGTCCTGCATGGCGATGAGAGTCTGGGAGAACGCTGCACTTGCACTAAGCAGGAACGGCGGCTCAACACCTTTCACATGAGGTGTCTACGGCGTATATTGGGGATTGGGGGGTAAGAGAGCGTGTCACATAATGTGGTCTTACAGAGAGCAAACATGTTCTCACTGTTGAGCCAGCGACCTATTCGATGGGTCGGACATGTTTATCGCATGAGAGGATGAGAGGTTTCCAACGAATATCCTCTATGGACAGCCAGCCATTGGACTACTCTGCAATTCAAGGACGTATGAAAGAGGGATATGACGTAATCCGACATTCCATCCGAGGGCAGGGGAAAAATTGATCAGGATAGAACTGTTTGAAAGCAATCGGTTAGATGTGGCATGGTGGCTGCTGATGCTCGCAGAGGCCTTCTAGCTGCAGAGAAAAGAGAACGACTGAAATGATCAAGGAAGAGCTAGACAATCCAGCCTCCCCAGCGTGGTTGTATGATCTGTGGCAGAGACTGCCACTCGCGGATCGGCCTTTACAGCCATATCAGACAGTGTCGAAACATAGGAGACAAAGCTGGACAAAACTCACATTGTCTAAAAGACTGAGCCGCCTGTGATGATGATCATTATTATCTGTTTTTTTCGTACGCCTTATTTCTCTATTCCCCAAGGCAGTGTTCGTTGCACTGTGGTTTTTATTTCCGCCTGTTGGCCAAGTGCATCCGACTTCAGCATGCATTTTATGTTAGGGCCTGCTTCCTCCTGCATTTTCTAAGGGTTTGCTTCCCCGGGGTAACGGCCGGTGCTGTGATGGGGATCGAACCCAGCACCTTCTAGTTGTGAGCCATGTCACTTAACCACTAGCCCACGCCGTCCCCGATCATTATTAAGCCGCCTCTCCAATGAACATAACTTAGACCATGACATTTGGATATAGCCCATCCAGCTTATAAGGAATTCAGATGGATCTATTACTTGGAAGTGTGCTTTTATTGGCCATTTTTGGTTTGAAGTTATGTTGCCATTTTGACCACCCGGAATGGGGACCACAGCTCTTCTCAATAAGCACATCTACTGAGATACAATCATACGTTTTCTCCAGATAACTGATATATTGGTCGTGTGTTCCACGAACAAACTTACCAGTCCCTGCATGCTTCGACCTTTCTACGATTTTGGTATTGCCACCAACATCCGGTCACTTGTATTGACCCGCTTATTTCTATCCACTGCACCTTCACGCGCTGAACCTCTTAGCGTCCTCAACTCGTTCAACCTTGGTATCATCGTCTGGTCACGTGTATGCGCGTCACTAATTAGATGACGAGGCGCGTGGTTCTTTTAAAGATAGTCATAGTTTAATTATGTGCATAGTTTAACACACGCTTGGTTGAAATTCTTCCCACTGGTCAGAAATCACATTACGTCAACACCAATTGCAGGCCGTCGCAATGGAACACATGGTATATTATAAATCGCTTTTTCTGAATGAATATCAGAGTCACTGTCATGCCGTTGATTTTTCCCTTTTCCCATAATACCATGTAGCGTACTCTACGCCATCCAGAGCTTTGCACGAAAATGTGGAACAAAATAATTTCTCCGCCGAACATTTATTAACTGTCAAATGTTGACCCTTCCGCTGTTATTCCATGTTCTTCTGCATTCACAACTTATCTTTTCAATGCAGCTTCCTAGTACAATAATTTTGACATTTTGGGCGGCAATAAACAATCACAGTGTATAAAGCTTAAATTGTCAAACAATATAACAAGCCGAACAAAGGCAGTCCGCTATAAATGTACGAAGGCGTTAGTTAAGCAATTTCAATGCTTCCTGAATTCATGTCCACCTGACGTCAGAAAATTGTCTTTTGACAGGGTGCTTCACTCGGAATTATTCTAAACATTGTGGCGCACATATTTTTGAAAACTCCCGATTGGGAAAAGGTAGACTAACGTCTGGTTAGTCACAACATACTGATCAGACATGTTTAGTCAGTATCAGGCAAACTATACTGGCCAAGACCCTCACCACGGCTTCCTTATAGCCCTTTCTAGAAACGGTTGTCGTTCTTGGCAGTCTGGCTAAGGAGGTGGGGGATTGACGTGATCTCTGTAGTAGTAGGCGACATGCAGAAGAAGCCAAGCATAGTACAACCGCATGGAGGACCACGGTCCACCTTTATCAGCACGCTCGGGATGTAAGGAAAGCTATTGCAACCCGCCACTAAACGTCCTTTTCAGGGCGCACAAAAGAGTTAACCTACTCGGTGTGGACATACAGAACAACGGAACAACAACAAAACTCGCGATTGGAAGTATAGATACATTTATATAGTTATTATTTAGAAACTTTAAAATATAAATATGGCAATTATTCAAGCCAGTGAATCGGCTCTGTAGTACTGTAAGAAGGACCACAAGCCAATAAATCGGCTTAACGGAGTGAATCAGTTTAGAAGCGGATTAATACAGTATATTGTATCTGTCCGTTTTTAATTCGATTTTGCACAAATTCGCACAGAGTTTGATAAAGTAAGCAGCATGTCCTTGCAGAACATAGCTTTTTACGACAGCCTACCTGTTTGGCTGTTATGAGTTTCTCGGCAAGTATGCAGTACGGTAAGATAAACGTAGAGTCATTCACATGGGTAAATACAATATGGAACATAATTACAGAATGGGCGAGAACAATATTAGAATGATAGAAAAGGAAAGGCACCTAGGGGTTAAATTAGAGCATACAGGAAAAATGAATGAGCAAGCCTAGGTAGCAGTGAATAAGGCAAATGCAAAGTTAGGTATGATACAAAGAAATATTAAACATAGGATTAAGGAGGTGATTGTTAAACGGTATAAAGCATTAGTTAGACCTAGATTGGAGTACTGTGTACAGGTGTGTAGTCCTTATCGTACATGAGATATAAACATGCTGGAAAGGATACAAAGAAGAGCGATACAACTGATAGTCGGATTCCAGAATTACAGTTAAGAGGAAAGACTCAGAAAAACCGGCATGCAGTGTCTAGAAAAGAGAAGAATTCGATATGCCTTAATACAGGTTTATAAGATAGTCACAGTAAAGGGTAAATTAGACTATAACAAGTTTTTCAAATTACAACCACAAACGAGAACAAGAGGGAACAAAAATAAATTAACTAAAGAGGTGGAAGAGACAGAGACAGTTAATGCTTTTAAGAATAGATTGGATGTACATAGCTTTTAATGCAGCGCAATGCAAATGGGACTGGTTGTCTACATACCCTGATGAGCCTACCAGTATAAAAACGTTAAGTTAAGTAAGTAAGTTGCAATTAGTTTCCGTACGTGAAGGAGCGAAAAAGAACCCAGTGTCCGCCAAACTGGACACGAGGGTGATTCGTAATTCGTTGATATCGTGGAACAGACTCTTCACCCAAAGGCCACGCAGCCTCCCTGAATTTGTGAGTCGTCTAAAATCAGCACACGCGTCTCAGTCTCTATAGACCATGCGCGTGACGCCCTGTGAATTTTGTCCAGCTCAGTCTCTATAGACCATGCGCGTGACGCCCCTTGAGTTTTGTCCAGCTCAGTCTCTATAGACCATGCCCGTGACGCCCTGTGAGTTTTGTCCAGCTCTGTCTCTATAGACCATGCGCGTGACGATCTGTGAGTTTTGTCCAGCTCAGTCTCTATAGACCATGCCCGTGACGTCCTGTGAGTCTTGTCCAGCTCAGTCTCTATAGACCATGCCCGTGACGCCCTGTGAGTTTTGTCCAGCTCTGTCTCTATAGACCATACGCGCGACGATCTGTGAGTTTTATCTAGCTCAGCCTCTATAGACCATGCGAGTGACGCCCTGCTGTAAAGACCGATCAGAGAGTGACAGTCCCATCCATAGATCGTACAGCCATGCAGGGGAGGCTGTCTTGCCTGGCTGTTCCTTGAAATCTTCATCCGTTCTCTTTTATATTTAACCGGAAGGCCTCTATTAGCGTCAGGATTCACTATACCCCACTCAAACTGACTGTCTCAAAACAGTTTGATCCTGATAATTTTTCCCCAAACTCTGGGATGAGATGCCCATGACATCATGTTCCTCTTGCATAGGTCCTTGAATCGTAGTGTGGGACGGCCGATTCTTTAAATTTAATGGCTGGCGGGCCATAGAGGATATCCTTTGGCAGCCTCTCATCCACCCTGCGGTAAACATGCCCCAAACATATCAAATAAGTATCATTCAACTAAATATTTTGAAGGTGTTGCTTATAGACAGGCGGCGCTGACAAACATCAATTTGTTTTGTGTTGACAATTAATAATGTTCTTGATGTTTAGTGACAGCATTGTGATTTTGATGAAAAAAGTAATAATAGTAGAAACCTTTTACTTTTTGTCGACGCATCACGACAGCGCTCATGCATTTACCTTACCAATACCCGAATACATGAAAAATCGAAAGGTACGGATATGTATGCAAACACTAACGACGAATACGGATTTAGAAGTGTTTTACAAGAGACACACAGCTATTGTCCTTGATGAATGATGGGGTAATGTATCCAGCCAATGCAAAATATAGATCCGCAGTTCACCTATTGCGACGAAACGAGGGTCGATTGAGCAGAGCGACGAAACGATGGTCGATTGAGCAGAGCGACGAAACAATGGTCGATTGAGCAGAGCGACAAAACGATGGTCGATTGAGCAGAGCGACGAAACGATGGTCGATTGAGCAGAGCGACGAAACGATGGTCGATTGAGCAGAGCGACGAAACTATGGTCGATTGAGCAGAGCGACGAAACGATGGTCGATTGAGCAGAGCGACGAAACGATGGTCGATTGAGCAGAGCGACGAAACGATGGTCGATTGAGCAGAGCGACGAAACGATGGTCGATTGAGCAGAGCGACGAAACGATGGTCGATTGAGCAGAGCGACGAAACGATGGTCGATTGAACAGAGCGACGAAACGATGGTCGATTGAGCACGGAAACAGCAAACTGGTATCCCTAAGACAAGAAGAGACCACGGAGAAGACCTCCAATGCTTTGATCAGATTCCCCTGCTCTGACTCGTCTTATCTCACACTTTGTTTTATTTAACCATGTCCAACAATCACACTCTTGCACAACTTCCAAACGCGTCATCAGAGTGAGGCCCCTCCATTGCACTTTGTTTGGGATCGACCTCTGAGATCACCCAACTATCATTTATTCATACAGACGCACGCACGCATTCCAGCACTGGTTAATACATCCTGATATCACTCAAAATAATGTGGCCCTGTGTGGAATACAGAGAGGCAAACACTTTACCAAAACAAAAAAAGACTCTTTTGCTGTCGGCAACAACATCCGAGACGCCTCTGGACTTCTGTGACCAAAGACAGGCTTCACTGGAGACGAAGTTGGGACCCACATCTACGACGAGGAACGGGACATCAAGATTAAGAAGGACAAGAAGATACACGTATACATTCATGAATAAATACATACATACATACATATATACATACAAACACACATACATACATACATTCTTACATACAAACACACATACATACATACATACATAGTTACATACATAGAAACACACATACATACACACATACGTACATCCATATATACATACACACACATACATACCTACATACATACATACATACATACAACGATACATACATACATACATACATATATACATACCTACATACATATATACACACATACATACATACATACATACATACATACATCGATACATACATACATACATACATATATACATACCTACATACATATATACACACATACATACATACATACATACATACATACATACATACATACATACGTACGTACATACGTACATACACACTTACATACATACATACTTAGATACACACTTGCATACATACACACACACACATCCACGCTTATACACACATGAACACATACATACACACACACACACATCCACGCTTATACACACATGAACACATACATACACACATACGCATACATACATACATGCATTCTCACTCACTTAGTCGCTCCCTCACTCCCTCACTCTCACTCACACAATCATTCACTCACTCACTGTTGGGACGGTGCGGGCTAGTGGTTAAGGGACACGAATCACACACATAAGGTGCTAGGTTCGATCCCCTTCACAGCACCGACCGTTACCCCGGGGAAGTAAACCTTAAGAAAATGCAGGAGGAAGCAGACCTTTACAAAACATTATTGCTGAAGTCGGAAGTACTGGCTCGACAGGCGCAACATAAAAACCACAGTGCTTCTTTTTGTTCGTCGTACGCTGTCAGACGTCAACCTGTCTTTTTTCGAAAAAACTAGCGGTCATCCTGAGGCTGTCGACACTGCCATAGAGCTTGTCTAGTGTTGCCACTGGTGATGGCCACATCTGCTTTCTCTGATCCTCGTATGTCGGGCAGTTTTGCAGCAAATGTTCAGCGGTCATTTTCCCGGTACCACAAGTGCATTCGTCAGTGCCACCTATCTTCAATTTGTTGAATAGGTGGTACCTCAGTCTATTGTGGCCAGTGCGAAGTCTGAAGACCACGACCTGCTCTCTTCTGTTTAACTGGTAATAGGCATAGTTTTTTGTGTAGCCGGTATGTTCTGTTTCCCATTTGGTCATGTATCTAGCTCTTATAAGACGTTTTGACTCTTCGTAGGTCACACTAGTATCTGGTTATGGTAGTCTTGCACTTTCTTTTGCTAGTCTGTCTGCCTCCTCGTTGCCTTGGATGTTACAGTGGGATGGAACCCACTGTACCACTACTCTTTTTGGTGCCGACTGCTGGCATAGTTGACAGAGTACTGCTCTTAAATCATTAAGTTCAGTATTTTTCTGGCTTTTCTGTGACTACGGCCAGGGCATCTGTATAGCTTTCATTCCTTTTACCTGTCACCATTTCGTCTACTGCAGCCCTCAGTGTCTCTGCCTCAGCTCTGAAATTGCTTGTGTATTTTCCAGTTGCCACTGACAGTGTTATTTTTCTGCCATTTAGTAGGCTCAGGAATACCCCTGCCCTTCCGTTCTGTGTTGTGTTTGTTACAGAACCGTTGGTGTATGCATGGGTCCAGTCCATGCTTGGGTAGTTTTCCGTTATGTACCTCAGGGTTGAATCTCTTCTTTCTTTTTCAGTCTGGCTGTTTTTGTTTCCAATACCTAGTATATTTTCTTCCACCTCTGGAAAAATGTGCTGCCGCCAGGGAGGTTTTCGTACAGTAAGGATGGGCTTTGGTGTTGTTAGTGCGCTCATAGGGTCTTCGTTTATCTTTACTTTGGCTATTTCTGCCAAGTTTCTCCGCTTTAGTTTCCCATTTCCAAAATTTTTTAGTCTCTGATGCATTGGATGGTCAGTCAGTCTTCTGAGTTTCTTTGCTTGCTGCTGGGCTCTGCAGTATCTTCTGTCGGTCATGGATTGCAGTTTTGTAATCTTTTCAAGTTCTACAATTGGCGTTGACTTCATGCTTCCTTTTATAACTCTCATGGCTTGGTTTTGAAGTTTGCTAATTTTATCAAAGTTCGCCTTTGCTGCTGTTGTCCATGCCGCAATACCCTACTCAAGAACTGGTCTCACTCTTCCAGTATACAGTTTCTTTAGTATACTTTCGTCTGCTCCCCACCCTGTTCCAGCAAGTTTCCTCATGATTGCCATTCTTTCTCTGGCTCTCATTCGGTTTCTCTCGATCTGACTTTTCCATGTCATGCGCCGATCAAATGTGACTCCCAGGTAGTTTAGGTTGTCGTTTGGCTGCAGGTATTTGCCGTTAAGACTTATTTTAGTGTTTTGGGAAACCACAGTGCAACGTACACGCCTTGGGGATTAGAGAAACTACTCTTTTCGATTTTCAACTGTCGAGGGATTTCTGACGTACGCGCGCTGCACACGGGTGTCCGATCTTTACTACCCAGAGATCCCGGAAATACCAGAAACTCTTCGTGAAAAAATCCCGGTCTCCACCCTGATTTGAACCAGCGATCTCCTGCACTCGAGGCCGACTTCTCAACTTAGCTTAACTCAACGTCTTTGTACTGCTTTAGGAGACTCTGCAGAGTCTGTTTACAACCAGATTCATTCACATTGTTTTGCTCTAAAACCTATGTGCATCTAATCTATTCTGAAATGCATGTATTGTCCCTGCCTCCAATACTTCCTGTGGAAATGGATTCTAAGCATTCACCACTCTCTGACTAAAAAATTATTTCCTAATATCTAATCTGGACCTCTCTTTATTTAATTTTTAGCTATGCCTCCTTGTTCTTGCATGTGGTTGTGTTCTGACAAAAACACAACTTGTTATAGTCTAATATATCCGTTCCTTTGATTGTCTTATAAATCTGTATTAAGTAGCCTCGAATTCGTATCTTTTCTAGACACTGGGGGCCGGTTTGTTTTAGTTTGTCCTCATAACTGTAATACTGGAATTTCACTATCAGCTTTGTCGCTATTTTTTTGTATCCTTTCCATCACCTGTACACAATACCCCAATCTAGGTTTAACTAATGGTTTCCACAATTTGACTATCACTTCTTTGCTCCTATGTTTAATATTTCTTTTTATCATACCTAACATTATATTTGCCCTTTTCACTGCTACCTGGACTTGCTCACTCATTTTACCTGCATGATCTATTATAACCACTAGGTTCCTTTACTTTTCTTTCTCTCTAATATTGTTCTCGCCCATTCTAAAATAATGTTCCATATTGTATCTACCCACTGTACATTTATCTACATTAAACTCCATTTGCCAGCTTACAGACCATTTTCGAATTTTATCTAAATCCGTACTCAATATATTTACCTCTGCTTCAGATGAAACACTATTTCTTAGTTGTGTGTCAATAGCAAAATTTGATATCATGGATCCCATATCAATATCCAAATCGTTTATATACATCAAGAACTCCACTTTTCACTTCCCACCACTCAGATTACTCATAATTTATGCTCACTCTCTGCCATCTAGCTGTTTACAAATTTTCAATCCATTTTGCAACTTCCCTACCTATTCCATGTGATTTTAACTTTCGAAATAATCTTTGATGAGGTACTCTATCAAATGCCTTAGGAAAATCTATATAAATAACGTCCACTAGCTCCCCTTTATTTATCATTTTAGTAACCTCCTCCATGAATTATAATAGATTTGTTAAGCACGATCTCCGTCTAGTAAGCCCATACTCCCTATTTTTGAACAGATTAGACTTGTCTAAAAGTTTTACAATGTTTTCTTTGATAATTGACTCAGCATTTTACAGAATATCCCCATTTCACTTACTGGTCTATAATTTCCTGTAAATCATTTTTGCCCATTTTGAATAAGGGATCACTCCTGCGTCTTTACTGGAATCCTCTGGAACAATCTCTTTTGCAAGTCTTACCTCGAGGTCACTCCGTTCTAGATACGTTGGGCATGTCTAGATACCCCTTATATAAAAGTTCATCTCAGTTTTAGAAACTATACCTCATATATATAATAGCACACCGGAGTTTTAGAAACTATACCCCAATATATTACAGCACACCTAAGCTCTAGATACTAAATCCCATATAAAAGTGTACCTGAATATAGAAATACCCCCTATAATATATAAGAGCACAACCTAGTTCTAGAAACTATACCCCCTATATATAATAACACACATGTTATAGAAACTATACTCCATGTGTAAATGCGTGCCTGAATCTAGAAACTATTCCCAATGTGTAAAAGCACAGCGGAGTTCTAGAAACTATACCCCAAATGTAAAAGCGTGCCTGAATCTAGAAACTATTCATTATGTGTAAAAGCAGACCGGAATTCTAAAAACTATTCCCAATGTGTAAAAGCAAACATGAATCTAGAAACTATAACCAATGTTTAAAAGCGTATCTGAGTTTTAGAAACTACAACCTATGTGTAATAGAGCAGCTAAGTGTTTCCTGAACTGAAGGAAGTGAGCCACTGTAACATTGTAAACAACTCGACAATGGGAAACAATGAGATTTGTGCATCACTTACCATCACAATCAAATACTATGCAAATACCCAGAAACATGCTTCCTTTAAAAAGTCTAAATGTAGTGCCGACACTATGACTTACATGAAGGGAAGAACGAATCATTAATTATACGAGCCATCACGGTACAGACGTCATAAGTGCAGTTAAAAGATGGCCGCTCCACTATTAACGTTCACCTAAGAGAAGCAACGCTCTTGGCTTGGCTTCGTTCGTTCTCGATCTCCCGCTACCAAACTCTGAAAGGGCTTAAGTAGCAGAATGTAGTCCAGAGAACGGAATGCGTTGTGTCGTAGTTTACAGCCTGACTGCAATATTTGCACCTTTCGGTCCAACACATCCGACTTCAGCAAGCATTTTTTGAGTACCGGATTAGCATTCCCTCTTCGATCCCTTCTCCTTAGCCAGTCTGCCCTGCTGCAGCCTGTTATTTAGGATCCCAGCGTGGAGGTGTAGAATGTTCTTGGCAACTCTGGTTCGCTGGCCCTGACGCTAGCAGTCAACTACGAGTCACTGACCACTGCAACTCATGTGCTGCTCAGCATCTTGATCCCTGCAACGTTCTGTTATCCGTTCTTTTAGCAGGAAAGGGGTGAAACTGTTAAAAATGTATCGGCGAATAAAGAACCATTACTCTGATGCATGCCTTTCCCTCACAGTCAATCTGCGATTTTCTTTTGCACGGCGGTCAACGGCTGCAATCTTTCTGGGATCACTACTCGGTGTGCCCAACCAGGTCACAAAACTCATGTGGTTTTGGAACTTCCTACTCCACTTATACACTTGCTGTAGTGAAAGGTACGAATCACCGTACTGGACTTTCATTCGCCGATGAATTTCTATAAGTTGTACCGCTTCGATGCTTAAAAAAACATGGATAACAGAACGCTGCTCTTATATGGTGCACGTCAATTGTGCGGTGGTCATCTTTTAACTGCAATTATGTTGTCATGTTATCCGTCTGCACTGTATATGTACGAGCAGGACACTCTTGACATCCTTAGCAACCATATTAACAAGTTACAATACAAAGGCATGGTTTTTTGAAATTGCTATCCTACTTTTAAGGTTTTTATTTAAAGCCACCTCGAATATGATCTAGAAAGCGAAGATTAAACATTCAGTTTTACATTTGGTTACAGGGATAAAGAGGGATGTTGTGATGTTTATGAGCAATTTAATATGATGAGAAACGAGAAGGAAAGAAAGCGCAAGAAGAAGAATGAGCAGGATATAGCATGAGAGAGAGAGAGAGAGAGAGGGGGGGGATTTAGAGATATAAGGAGATCGGGTTAGACATGAAAAGCATGAGAGAGAGAGAGAGAGAGAGAGAGGGGGGGGATTTAGAGAAATAAGGAGATCGGGTTAGACATGAAAAGCATGAGAGAGTGTTAGAGAGAGATAGCAAGATAGAAAAGGAGAGAGTAAGAGAGAGCAAAAAAGGGATGCAAAGGCGCCAGGGACAGAGAGTGCAAGATAGAAAATAAGAGAGTAAGATAGAGCTAGAAAGGCTTGCAAGAGAGACGGTGAGAGAGTGCAAGATAGAAAAGGAGAGAGTAAGATAGAGTAAGAGAGTGATGCAAGAGATACAGGAAGAGAGAGCAAGATATAAATATATTTAAAGATTCAAACACGGCGAGAGAGTAAGACAGAGAGAGACATAAAGATATTGTGGAGCGAGAAAGATGGAGAGAACGCAAGAGGTTGTGAGAGAGAGCATGTTACAAAATGTAAGAGAGAAAGAACAAGTTGAAGTTCGAGAATGAACATGATAGAGAGAAGGAAATGGATAGGGGAAGATTAGTAGATGAGTAGACTGAATCAGAGACATATAGAGAGATGGCATTAAGGAGGGCAAAAAGGTAAAGAGAGAGAGATTTAACAAGTTAGATACATGGATTGAATGCGAGAAATGGAGGTAAGAAGAGAGGCCAAGAGAAAGAATCGATGGGAGGGAGAGTGAAAGAGAAAGAGAGAAACATCAATATGCTGATGAGAGAGGTGGGAGGAGGAAATAGTTAGAGATAGAGCAATATATATATATATAGAGAGAGAAAGAGGGAGTTAAAGTGATTGAAAGATTGGAGACAATCATCGGAAAGAGAAGAGAAAGAGGAAGAGTGAAAGACAATGACATATAGGGACAGATAGAGACAATGGCAGACGGAGATAGAGAGAGAGAGAGAGAGAGAGAGAGAGAGAGAACGAAAACTAACGGTATAGAAATGAACACGAGAGAGTAGGAGAGAGAAAGAGTGCGTCAGAGGTAGAAGTGAAAGAAAAAAAATTAGTGAACTGTAGCGAATATAAATTGTGCAGTATCGCCATCATTAATTGCGTCAGTTCTTGTGCGGGGGGAGAAGGCCAAATTGCCCAGAATAGCCACAGCGTGGAGGACCAGAAGTCAGGGCGACGCTGTAATAATCAGGATCAGTCTTCTGTGACTTGACGATGTCCGTCGTCCCGGATCAAGTATTTTATTTCTGGCCCGCAATTATTATATATTAATTTGTCTGAGGCCGACTTTTTGACTGATTTCTTTTGCCGCCCACCGTTTTTTTAAATTTCTAAATTCAGTTTTGCACAGTGACGTCTGTGACAAGTTATAAACTTCTCTTTATGTTGTCGGGTAGACTGGGTTGTCTATCTTGATATGTGGTAGTTGTAATTGATGATTTGTAGTTGCTTCAAACAGAAATAATATCTTTGATAAATCTGTCAAGATGATTGCAGGAAACACGGTCGTTTCCTGGTATCAAGGGAAAAACATTTTGTTTCTAATTTTAACTGTTCAATAACGGGAGAAGAGAGAGACACATTTACTGATAACGGGGGTTCTTAGTTGTCATATTGCATGGACGTGTTTGTCAATTTGGTGTAATGTATGGACTAATTTGTATGTTTGGGGAAGAGTATGGACCAATGTGTCAGTGTCGTGAAGGGTAAGGACCAATTTGACAGTCCGAGGACGCTAATGAACCAATTTGTCAGTCTAAGAACACATATGAGCCAATTTGGCAGTATGGAAACGCATATGAGCCAATTTGGCATTCTGAGGATTCATATGAACCAATTTGTTAATCAGAGGTCGGATATGAACCAATTTGGGAGTTCGATAACACATATGGCAGTCTGACGACGTCAAGTCTGATCACTACATTGAACTGTTTACAATCTGCTAGCTCTTAGATCGACGAAGCATCTGACCACATTGCAGTCTGATGACGCACACAAATCCTTTTTCGGAAAATAATTTTGTCATACATGAAATACACAAAATCACAAATTAGTAAATTTGGTATTAACAAACAGCTATCGTACGTTCATTTAAGAACAAATCCACGTGTACTGAAATTATAAATATAATTCCTTGCCCTCGTATCATAATTAAAGAAGATTCTATATTTTACATACATGTCAGTGAATGCATAGCCGATTCTCTGTTATCAATGTCATTCAAACAGAGAAATGAATGCTCAAGAACGACAACCTAATAGATTCACCCGAACGCCTAGCCCAGTGCTACAAAGGAAGTGCAATACAATGGATATCAGGTCAATGCACCATCCTGGACAATGAAGAAGCAAACAGACTTGCCAAAGAGGGAGAAACACTGCGAGAAAGCTGTACAACATTACCATACGACGAGACAAAAGCAATTATGAAGGTTACACAGATCAAAATTGAAAAGAGACCATTCTTGGCATATGCGAGAGAAAATTACGTCTACAAAAAACTTTCCAGACGAGATCAGGTGATCGTCTTCCGGCTACGCACAGAGCACAACAGACTGAGACATCACTTTTATATAAATTAAAGCTTGGCGCTACGGATATTTATACTTGTGACACAGCTTCCATGACAGTCCTGCTGCAGTCCTGTCCATCATAAATTAGTGAAACATCCAGTTTGCAGCGAAATAATTAAAACATGCAGCTCAACTTCAGAGTTAGAACAAGCAGAACTAACCTGTTGGAAAAGCATGACTTGAAAGTAGCAACAGTCAACAGATAGTGCATGAAAGAATACTGCACTTAACTTACGACGTCTAAAAACACAAATGGGCCCATGCGATCTTCTTCTTCTTCGTCATTCGCTCTCAAACTTCCGCTACCTAATCGTCAAAAAGGTTTTCAAGTAGCAGGATGTAGTCCAGTGAACGGAATGCGTTCCGTCGCAGTTTACAGCTTGACTACGATATTTGTATATTTTGGTCCGACACATCTGAATTCAGCATAGTATTTTTGTGTCGTGTTAGCTTTCTCTTTTCAATCGCTTCTCCTTAGCCAGTCTGCTCTATTGTAGCCTGTTATCCAGGATCGCCACATAGAGGTGGGGGAAGGTCTTGGCAATTCTGGTTCGCTGGCCCTGATTCCAAAATTCAGCTTTTGGTCGCTGAACGTTACAGCTCATGCACTGCTCAGCATCTAGAACGCAGGACACATGAGATGAGATAATCATATAAATTTAGAGACCAAATTACTTACTTACTTTCCGTGTTAAAACACCACGTCAAACAGTATGCATCCAGTATTCATAGACATGGATTGACTTGCCATTTGCCTCTAACATGTCGCACCCATCGCATGTTTTCGGGAGGTTGATGCAGGTGGTCTGGGTCTGGGATTTGGTGATTCTTGTGGTAATATTCCGCAAGGGCATTGTGTGAACTTGACAGTTTGTTTTCAATCTCCTCAAACCCGTTTTGTTTGGTAGCAGCTGCAATGTCATCAGCATATATATATTTTCTTGTGTCTGTGTCCATGGGTTGGTCATTCGTATATATGTTATATAGAATGGCTGAAGACTGCAGAAAGATAGAATTTCCTACAGACAGACTGTCATGAGAGCGACGTTCTGCAAAAGACATGCTACATGATGATGATGATCTGCTGTCTTCCAACCAACACCCTCCACCCCCTACCTACACCCCCCCCCCCCGTAAAGCGACATAGAATCGTCTGTTCTGTAGGAGACATTTGATTATATTGGTTAGACGCCAGTCTTTTGTCATGGTGTATAACTTTGATTGTAGTCTTCGATGGTTTATAGTTTCACACGCTGCAATTAGGTCAATACAGTCCACTGCTGTAACCTGTTTGCGTTCGTACCCATCCTCTATTAATTGTGTTAGGTTCTGGATTTGACTGCTGCAAGATCTTCCAGGTCTGAAACCAGCTTTTTTTTTGATTAGCTTCTTGTATATCAAGGGGGAGATGCGATTTATGATCAGCCTTTCAAAAACCTTACAGATATGACATAGAAGCAATGAAATGTACGGGCCAATGAAGTGCCCCCAGAATCAAGGCTAAGATCCCCTGATATGAATATGACTTCAAAACATCGGGAGGCGCGAATGTTTTAGTGTCAAAATAGACCAGTTCTTAATCGTATGGTTTTGAAGCACATTAACAAAAACAATATCAGTTGA